>CM063175.1:21482500-22853750 GCA_031835075.1 Saguinus oedipus
TCATTGACAATTTATGTATTAACAACATATATTTATACATAATTTACAAAATATATCAATAACATGTTAATATATGTAAAGCTCATAAATTTCCAACACTATTCCACATTTCTTTCAGGTTTCTACACATCCTTTATAAGAGGCTTCACGCTCCAGGAGATACTGACCTGGCTGTATTTAAAAATTTTTTTTATTACGTTCTGGGATACATGTTCAGGACATGCAGATTTGTTATATAAGTATACACATGCCACGGTGATTTGCTGACTATATTTTTGTCTCAAAGGAATCCCATTTTCCATGTCACCTGTCTGGTCCACAAATCCAGCTGTAAGTTACTCAAAACATGGCAATTCTCTGGCTACAGAAACTTGTTCAGGAACCAGCATGTGGGCCAGTTCTAACAATGAAATACAAAGAGAGGTTTTCTAGAAACTTCCAGGAAAAGTGCCCTCTTAAGATGCACTTTGGATGTCATCATGGCCTAATTTGAGGATCTGCCATCCTATAATCATCACACTGTTGGCTCACACAGGTCACGCCAGGAGAATCACAAAGAAACAGGCTGGGCTGCTGGGATTAAGCCTGTCTTGGGGCCTGTTATATCTCTGGACTCTCAGTTCTGGCAGCCAATAAAATTCCTTATTGCTTAGGCCAGGTTGAGTTGTCTTTTCTGTTCCTTGCAGGCAAAAACATTCTAGCTGATATAACTTAGGCATGAAATAATAATGAGTGTCTGCAGTAGGTTATAGGCCAAGGGAGAGAGGGGATGAGAAGGAAGGGATGTGCTCATTCAGTAAGCATTTGCTGAGTGTCCCCTGTGGACCAGGCCCAAAAGCTAGGTGTTAGAAGAGCAAGAGGAGGAACGAAACACAGAGTTGGCATCAAAGAGCTTTGCATCTGAGAACCATCAACCAAGGTCTTGATAACTTACAGCGAACCACTGCCCAGGGGGCTAAGAGGCATAATGGAGTTCCCTGTGGGGAATGGAGAGAGAGAATGTGAGGCAGAGAGAAGAAGAGAAAGGGGGAGAGGGAGTAGAGAGAGGAGGAGAGGAGGGGAGAGAAGAAAGAAGCATAACAGCATCCTAAATTCAAGAATAGCAAGAAAATCTCAGGATGGGCTGGATCAAAAGACACTGTACTGAAAAAAAACCAGGAAGGTAAGGAGATTGGTAATTTAAGCCTAGTTACCTGGAAAACAACTGTTCTAAAGTCTCCCTAAATTACTTTTAGGGCAAAGTGGGACACGCACACACAAAAGGCATTGCAGTCACAGTGATGGCATTAAAGTAAAGGATAATCCCTGCTTTGGAAAGAAGGTGACTTTGTTTTAGACACCAGTGAGATGAACTGATGTCATAAAAGTAGAGTCTTGCATCAGGAAGTGATTGGCACACAGGGACCACTCAAAAATGTTTCTTTGGCCAGTGCGGTGGCTCACACCTGTAATCCCATCACTCTGGGAGGCTGAGGTGGGAGGAGCACTGGAGTCCAAGAGTTCAAGACTCACCTGGGCAATAAGGCAAGGCCCCTTCTCTACAAAAAGTTCAAAAACTTAGCCAGACCTCCTGGAGCACCCCGGCAGTCCAGCTACTCGGGAGGCTGAGCTAAGAGAATCACATGAGCCCAGGAGGTTGAGGCTGCCACTGTAGTCTAGCCTGGGCAACAGGGCAAGACCCTGTCTCAAAAAACAAAATGTTTTATTGTTGACGGTGCTGCTATTGTATTTTTAAACAGCTTAGCAGAGTGGTTAAAGTCAACTTTGAAGCCATAGTGGGTACAAACCCCACAGTCTTTACAAGCTAAGTGTAACTATAAGCAACTTATTTAATCTCTCTAGGTCACATCAATAAGTTAAGAATAGTCATAGTAATATTAGCTTCCTTTTGGCAGGGTTATGTTGAGGATCTAATGAGTTAATATGTACAAAGCTCGTGCAAACAGAGCCTGGGACATAGTAATTGCTCAGTGTTGGCCATCACTGGTGTTACTATTGCCGCTGAAATTCACAGAGAGAAAAATAAGGAATTAAAAGGGAATCACAGAGATCCAGATGAAAGCTTGTTTTGAAGACTATAGGTGAATTTTAATTAATGAAACAAAGAAGTGAATGCTCTGTACCAAAGAGTTGTCTCTGATGACAAAAGCAAGTTCATAGACATTACATGGAAAGCAACAGCCTTTACTGCTTTCTTCTTCTTCTGCAGCAACTCAAGGAGAAATGGACCAGTGTCAGAGCCAGCCCGCAGACTGAGGGGCGAGGCCCACCACTTATCACCGAATGCAGGTATCACAATGACAAAGAGCCATCTCTGCCTGGTCAGGCACAGACAGTCCGAACAGTCTAAAGAACAGAGAACATTCTTGGCGCGTGTGTCCGAGCCGAGAGCCAGGAGCTCATAATCCACACTCTCTTGATGAGTGGAATGTATTTATGAAACATTTACCAAAGGCTGAGACACCATCTGCAACCCCAGCACAAAGTGAATCTCGTTGACCCACCCAGAACCAGAACTGGGATCTCGCCTCATTGGTCCCACTTGCTACCCCCTAAGAGATGAATCATCCCAGAACCTGTAAGACGGCTGGGGCAGATCAACATGTGTTGATGGGCTTGTATGTGTAAGGATTTCCTCGACTGGTATGAGATACAGTGCTGGGCGCTTCCGTTTGAAGCACTGATTCTGTCTTCCTCTGTTTACACAGGAACTTCTCCCGTGGCATGTAAAACCTCAAAATATGCACTTTCATATAAACTTACTAAACTGCTAACAACTGTTTAATGACTGCCTAAAATAACTGGAGTGAAAAAGAACAAAGCCCATTACATTTTGGGAAGGCATTCCTGAGGCCATCTTAAACTCTCTTTGCAGTAGCTGGATATTTAAAGAAATGTCTTGTCTTCATTATATTTGGTCATGTATTTTTAAACTCAAAGGAAAAAAAATTGGAGACCATACACATCCTAAGAATCGGCCTAAGCGCAGGTCTCCAAATGCTGAATTTAGAGCTAAAAGTCTGAAACCAGAAGGAATTCTTACTTCTGAAATCAATCTTCTGAAAAACTGGAAATCAGTATCACTATAAAGTGAATGGATTATCATGATGTCTAAACTGTACTGTGCATCACATGACTGCAACTGCTAAAAGCCTAATTGTAGAAACGTACATTTCATAAAGCAAAGACTTCACACAGAATTTTGTAAAAGGCTTGCAAAAATAAGGTATCATCTGGATATTGTCTCAGAGAAAAAAAGACTGATTCTCTTCTTGCAAGTGAAAATCTTCTAATGGTAAACATTAAACAAAATGTGTCTCCCCCATACCTGCCCATGCCTCAGCTGTGATTGCCTGTCCCAGAATGAACAGGTCTGATGTTAAGAAGAAAACTGCAGAGAGAAACCTGATTAACTTAAAGCCTTTGTTAGTTACCCTCAGAGCACAACAGCCAAAGCCCAAGGAGTATCTGAGAATTACAAATTTTCTGAGCTATAAAGATGTCCAGAATCTTCTAGAAGCCCCTTCTAGAGGACTCTAGAATCCCTGACAAACAGAATCTATCTCCTTGGAGATTTCTTTTCTAATAGCTAACATAATAAGGTGGGCCTGATTTTCCTTCTAAATTAAAGGGGCCTTTTCCTCAAGTGGAAACTAGAAATGGCCTAATGAAAAGAAGCCACCTGCACTTCATACCCACAGGATGGCTACAATCGAAAAAATAGAAAATAATAAATGTTGGCAAAAATGTGGAGAAACTGGAATGCTTGTTCATTTCTGGGGAAGATGTATAATGAATCATTCGCTGTAAGAAAAAAAGCTTGACCAAAAAAATAAAAAATGAAAAAAAGCTTGACAGTTCCTCAAAAAGTTACACAAAGAATTATTTTATTTTATTTTATTTTTTGAGACGGAGTTTCGCTCTTGTTACCCAGGCTGGAGTACAATGGCGCGATCTCTGCTCACTGCAACCTCTGCCTCCTGGGTTCAGCCAATTCTCCTGCCTCAGCCTCCTGAGTAGCTGGGATTACAGGCACATGCCACCATGCCCAGCTAATTTTTTGTATTTTCAGTAGAGATGGGGTTTCACCATGTTGACCAGGATGGTCTCGATCTCTTGACCTCGTGATCCACCCGTCTCGGCCTCCCAAAGTGCTGGGATTACAGGCTTGAGCCACTACGCCTGGCCTACAAAGAATTATTATATAATTTATTATATATTTCAAAATAGCTAGAAGATTTGAAATGTTCCCAAAAAAAAGAAATGATAAATGTTTGAAGTGATGGATATGCTAATTACCCTGATTTAATCATTATATTGTATTCATGTATCAAAATATCATGTGCCCCATAAATATGTACAGTTATTATATATGAATTGTAAATAAAGAATTATCACATGACCCTGCAATTCTACTTCCAGGTATATATTCAAAAGAATTGCAAACAGGGACTCAAACAAGTATAGATACATTCATGTTCATAGCAGCTCAATTCACAATAGCCAAAAGGCAAAAACAGCCCATGTCCATCCATGGTTAATGGATAATTTGTGGCATATCCACAAAATAAAATACTATTCAGTCATCAAGAAGAATGAAGTATAGCTGCAATGTGGATGGCCCTAAAAAAATCACTGTGCTAAATAAAAGCCAGACACAAAAGGTTACATGTTGTATGATTTCATTTATATGAAATATCTATGGATAAATAAATCCAGAGAGAGAGAACACAGACTGGTGGTTGCCAGGGTCTGGGGGATGGGAAGGAAAGGAAGAAACTGCTTAATGCATAACAAGTGTTACTTAGGGGTGGTGGCAATGAGTTGGAACTAGAAAGAGAGAATAGTTACACAACGTGGTGAATGTATTAAATGCCACTGAATTGTCCACTTTAGAATGTTACAGGCAGTGGCTCACACCTGTAATACCAGTGCTTTGGGAGACTAAGGCGGAAGGATCACTTGAACCCAGGAGTTGGAAGCTGCCGTGAGCCATGATCAAACCACTGGACCCCAGCCTGGGGGACAGAGTGAGACCCTGTCTCTAAAGTAATTAATTAGAATAAATATTAGATGAGTAAGTGTATGTTCCATAAATTTCACTTCAATGAATTTAATACATAAATGAATGAATGATGCCACTTAGGCCTGCCTGGTACAAAGAATCCTTGAAGGTTCAGGTGATGAAACCCACCGGTGCTTTGATCCAAAGCTATACCAGATAACAGCACACCTTTGTCTGCCCTTGTTCTTGCTGTCTCTGCATTTGTTGGAGACAGGAAGAGATGGTTTGTTCAGGATTTGGTTATTCACCATCCTAGATTCCTGCCTCCAGTGTGTCCATCTCACTGGTACCTTATATTGATATGAGAGCACACTTCAGTCCTTTTACCCTGTGGACATCACCATTTGATCCAGCAATCCCACTACTGGGCATCTACCCAGAGGAAAAGAAGTCGTTATATGAAAAAGACACTTGCACATGCATGTCTATAGCAGCACCATTTGCAAATGCAAAGTGTGAACCAACCAAACTGTCCATCAACCAACAAGCAGATAAAGAAACTGTGGTATATTTATCAATGGAATACGACTCAGCCATAAAAAAAGAAATGAATTAATGACATGACCTGGATGAGACTGGAGACTATTATTCCAAGTGAAGTAACCCAGGAATGGAAACCCAAACATTGTATGTTCTCACTGATATGTGGGAGCTAAGCTATGAGGACACAAAGGCATAAGAATGATACAATGGACTTTGGGGACTTGCGGGGAAAGAGTGGGAGGAGGGCAGGGGATAAAAGACTACAAACAGGGTTCAGTATATACTGCCTGGGTGATGGATGAACCAAAATCTCACAAATCACCACAAAAGAACTTACTCATGCAACCAAATACCACCTGAACCCCAATAATTTATGGGAAAAAAATATAAAAAAAAGGAAACTAGACTTGGAGGTGTTTTGATCTCCCCATCTTCATCTGTCACTGAAATGAAGCGCAGGGTTGTAAAAGCAGTGACACAGAGGGGGCAACTGATGTTAAGTTCTAGATCCTTCCCCAGTTCTGTGTCATGAGACAAATCCTTTACCTCCTCTGAACCTCAGTTTTTTCATCCATAAAATATAGATAGGAATGGCTACCTTTATCTGTGGGGTTATTTCAACTGTCAAAGAGGAAAGAAACATAAAAACACTTAGTAAATATCCAGCTACCGAGTCCTGTCTGCTTCTTCCTCCTAAAATTTTTTGAATCCATTTATTTCCCTTCTTCACTTTCCCTCTCCCAGTTCCTGACATCACCACCATCTCACACCTGGTTTTCTTTTATCTTCTAAGGCGGCCTACTTACAGCTTGCACTTTTCCCATGCATTCTCTGCTCTGCCAGGAGAGGATCTTTCAAAATCAACTCTAATGCTATCACACTGCTGCTTCAAACCCTTTTCTAGTTTCCCATTGCCCCTGGAGCAAACTCCTAATATGGCTTCAAGACTTTTGCTGATACCGACTCACCTTATCTTTCATGCCCTTCCCTTGTCAACAGCTAACTTTGAGATCCTTCAACACTTCATGCTGCTTGAAATAGTTTTCTCATCTCTCCATCTTCCATCACTCCCACCGCTACCACCTTCTCAGACCCTTTGCCTCAATAAATTCAGTCAAATTCCATCATAAGGTTTTAATAGGAGATAAATCAATATATGCATCCAGAAAGTCTGGAAGAATATCAAAATACAGTATCTGGGAGGTTGTGGATTGGGCATTTGCTACCTTTTGCTATTTGTATTTTTGAATTTCTCTTCAATAGGAATTACTCATTAAATACATTAGTAACCATTTTTAACAGCATGCTCATGAGCATTAAATTCTTGTTTGAAGGAACTGTTTGCCTCTTCCAGGAAGTCTCCCATGACCATTCCCTCCAAGTGTAGATCATGTGCCTTCTTACACAGAATGGTCATTCTCGGGGAGGGGTGGGTAGAGAACACATGACAGGTGAGGGACTGGGTCATCTCCTATTGGAAAAGTAACTGAAGGGAATACACTGAGGGACTAAAAGTGACTCCTATGCCATCATGTTCTTGAACGTTCTGTATCTGAGAAACCCTACGTGATTATGTCTATATTACTGGATGAATCCTCTGGCCTCTGGGTCACAGGTAAAATCCCAGAGAGCATTTCCCTTTCTGGTAGTGCTTGTTGAGAGGCCTCCTACTTTGAGATAACGCAGGGGAGGCGGACATGAGCTATACATAGCCAGGGGTCTCAAGGAGCTCCATTCATGAAGGAGTCTGGGGGTAAGAGAGTCGGCTCCTTGCTTGACTGTCTGTTAGCACATCCCCAATGCCTGTCTAGGTTCAGTGAGCTTATCATTCAAGTGCTGACGCTCAGCAGCATTTGCTTACAGGCTTCCCATACATACTTATGAACTCGACTATCTAAATACATGGTACCTTCAAAGTGCCCAGGGCATCAGGAAACAAAAACCAACAGGCAAAGATCTAAAAGAATAATATCCAGTGTTGATCAAGATGTGATGGTAAACACAGAGGTGATCTAAACTGGTCCAGTGTTCCGGGAGGAAAAGTTGGCCATACGTAACAAGGGCTTGAAAATGTTCACAGTGTGAATGCTGAATAATTCAGCTTCTAAAAAGATATCCATAGGCTGGGTGCAGTGGCTCACGCCTATGATCCCAGCACTTTGGGAGGCCGAGGTGGGTGGATCATGAGATCAAGAGATCGAGACCAACCTGTCAACATGGTGAATGAAACCCCATCTCTACTAAAAATACAAAAATCAGCTGGGCATGGTGGCACACGCCAGTAATCCCAGCTACTCGGGAGGCTGAGGCAGGAGAATTGCCTGAACCCAGGAGGTGGAAGTTGCGGTGAGCCGAGATCACGCCATTGCACTCCAGCCAGGGTAACAACAGCGAAACTCCGTCTCAAAAAAAGAAAAAAAAAGATCTCTGCAGGCAATAATCTGACACCAATGCTCATCATTGCACTACTTTTAATAATGGAAAAATAAAAACAACCCAGTTTTTTTAAATAATAAAAGAAGTACTTAAACTATGGTACTACTATAAAATCAAATGGTATCCTGACATTACAAACACTAATAGAAAATTCCTCTGAACAAAATAGGAAAGGATTCACAGTATTCAACTTAATGAAGAAAATAAGCTACAGAACAGTGCAAATAATATGAAATCATCTGCATGAAATGTGTGTATGTGTGTGTGTATGTGTGTGTGTATGTACACACACCCAATATAAATATATGCAGCCAAAAAACTCCGGAAGAATATAAAATTACATAATCTGGGAGATTGTGGATTGTGCATTTATCACTTTTGTTATATTATTTTTGAATTTCTTTTCAATTAATAGGAATTACTCATTAAATACATTAGTAACTATTTCTAATGGCATATTCATGAGCATTAAATTCTCATTTAAATAAAGCCCTGAGAGCCACAAGTGAAATTAAGAAATTAGATGTCCGACAATATCAGAACACTATAAAAATGTAAAAGCCAAAAATTTTCAAGAAGAAACTACTTTGAGGAATCTTTTAAAAAACAGATTTTCCTTAGTTGGGCACGGTGGTGCACACCTACAGTACCAGGTAATTGGGAGGCTAAGGCAAGAGGATCACTTGAGCTCAGGAATTGGAGGCTGCAGTGAGCTATGATCAGAACACTGCACTCCAGCCTGGGTGCCGGAGTCAGACCCTGCCTCAAAAATATAAATGAGTAACAATAGACAATTCTCTCAAGTGCATTTCTTATCCCTTCTCAGAGTCTATCCTGATATCCATGTGAGTTCAAGTTTCATGATACACACACACACACACACACATAGCAGAAGTAGCTGACAATCTTAACAGTGGTGATCTCACTATATAATGGTATTTTTTCTCTATACTAAGTATATACCATTTTAATAATCAGAGAAAAATTATTTTCATTCAAAACATCCCTTTCATGTGCTATAAGGAGATGATTTCATTATGAGATTGAATATTGGTCTCCTTAAGCTCACCTGTAATTTTCCAAAATAAGCATGTACTCTCTCATAATTAAAAAATTATCAGAAATACCCAACCAAGGCTAGGCATAGGGTATGCCTATAACCCGATCACTTTGGGAGCCCAATGCAGTAGGATCTCTTGAGCCCAGGAGTTCAAGACCAGCCTGGGCAACACAGCAAGACACTCTCTCTGCAAAAAACATAGCAGACAGGGTGGCATGTGTGTGTGCCTGTAGTCCCAGGCACTTAGGAGGCTGAGGCGGGAAGACTGCTTGAGCCCAGGAGCTGGAGGCTGCAGTGAGCTATGATTTTACCACTACACTCCAACCTGGGCAACAGAATGGGACCCTGGGAAGGAAGGGAGGAAGGGGGAAGGGAAGAAGGGAGGGAGAGAGGGAGGAAGGGAAAGATGGAGGAACAAAGGAAGGGAGGGAGGAGAGGAAGGGGGGAGGAAGAAAGGAGAAAAGGAGGGAGGCAGGGAGGGAGGGAGAGAGAGAGGAAGGGAGGAAGGGGAAAGGGAAGGAGGGAGGGATGGAGGGAAGAAGGGAGAGAAGGAGGAAGGATGAAACAGAGGGAGGGAAGGAAGGAAGAGAAGGAAGGAGAGAAGGAGGGACGGAGGGAGAGAGGGAAGAAGGAAGGAAGGGAGGGAGGAAGTGGGGAAGGAGGGAAGGAGGGAGGGAGAGAGAGAGGAAGGAAACAAGCAAGCAAAATGGCCCTTTAAAGTTTGCTAAATATTTTGAAGCTCTAAAACAGCTATTTTAAAAGATTTTAAATAAATAGACCTTCTGGTGGTATATTTGTTGTTGATGTTAACTAACAGAAATACAAAACAGTACACAAATGTCACCAAGCAGATTCTACTCTCTACCTTACTCCAAACAATATTTCAGCAGCTCAAGAAAGCCACACTGCCGCCATCACTCCCAGCCTTGTTCGCCACCACCGCCTTGTCAGCCTTTCACTTAAGATTACTCCACAATTACATCTGGATTTTCCTAAAAAGGCAGAAACATTTTGAAGACCAGAGATATGGCATTTTTGCATCCTTAACAAAAGCATTGTTCGGCCTTTATAAAGTCATTTGACTCTGAGCGTGTCATTATCGAAAACACTCTTAAAAGATGATGCACCACATTAAGTAACTGAATGTACTAGAGGAACAGCTTTAAACAAAGATAATTCATTTTATTAGATGAAAAAGCATTCCCCAAAGGCTGTTTGGCCTCTCATGGTGTATAATGCAGTTAAATGCCTCCTCTAAAATTTCACTTAATGATAGTTTAAAAAGAATAAGAAGAAAAATGTAAGAACCCTGTATGTCTTGAGTTAAAATCTATTTTCCTAAAAAGAATCCTTGCTTTTGCTTACCAACACAGTCACTTTTAAAACACTGCCATAAATCTGTTTCTTCTCATATTTGGTGATTCAAACAAAGTATAAGAAATCTGATAAATAACAGCAGATTCTAGCTGATCTTAGCAAAATCTAATGCATACTGCAAATTCTAAAATTGTCAAGGCAGGGCAACTAGATGGGCTTTTTCAGACTAATGTATCCTCACTGACTACCATTCACTAGGCATTTTATAACAAGAAGAATATCGAATTCCAATAACAGAATGTGCCCAGTAATAACTGAGGTTCTCCTAGCTACCATCTCCATGGTAGTTTCTTCTCAATTAACTCCACTCCTGCTGCCCAGACTCATTGGCCTTCCTCCTCACCCATCTTGATGGCTGTTAACTCTACCTCCTCTTTTGCCTCTCAGCCTAAGCATCACTTCCACCAGGAAGCCTTCTCTGATCACCCAGCCTAGACTGATTCCTCTCTCATGGCTCATAGCTCCCTATAACCTCCCTTCTGAGGACTTCCCATGGTTCATCACCCAAGGGATTATTTTAATTGATTAACATCCTGTTCCTGCTCAAGGCCATAAGTGTGTATCTTACTATTAAACCCTAGGGTGATACACAGTGACAGTTGTACAAAAGTTGCCCCATTCATTTGACTGATTTTACTTCAACATGATAGTAAGTGATATTGTTTGGATCCCTGTCCCTGCCCATATCTCATGTTAATTATAATCCTCAACATTAAAAGTGGGGCCTGGTGGGAGATGGTTGGATCATGGGGGTGGATTTCTCATGAATGGTTTAGCACCATCTCTCTTGGTACCATGCTCGTGATCGTGAGTGAGTTCTTATGAGACCTGGTCTTTAGAAGTGTGTAGTATCTCCCTCCTCCCTCTCTCACTTGCTCCTGCTCCAGACATGTAAGACATGCCTCCCTCCCCTTTGCCTTCTACCACGATTGTAAGTTTCCTGAGGCAACCCTGGAAGCCAAGCAGATGCCAGCATAATGCTTCCTGTACGGCCAGTGGAACTGTGAGCCAATTAAACTTCTTTTCTTTAGAAATTAACCTGTCTTGGGTACTTCTTTATAGCAATGGGAGAATGGTCTAATATAGGAAGATTACATTCCTTTCATTCCAAAGAGGACTTCCATGTGGCAGACGCACATTTATTCAAATATACATTTGTGTCTCTGTTCACATGTCAATTCAAAGAAGCTTTCTGTAACACCTCCCACCAGTGATTTTTTTTTCCCCTTACTGTGACTTATGCTTCCTCAAACCACCAATCACCCCTGTCTCACACTTACCTGTTCACTCTCTGTTGGCACCACCAGCATGTCATTTCCATGAAAACATGATTTTGTCTGCTTTGTTCTCTACCATATCTGAAGTACTGAGAACAGTTTCTGGCAGGTGGTAGGCACAGAATAAGTATTTATTAAATGAATGAAAGGATGAATGTGCTGGGTATGCAAAGAAAACTACACAAATGGGAATCCCACCCATACACCCTTTTCCTACTTTCCAATCATCTCTGCCATCAGTTGCCAACCTTTTGTCAAGGTAAAAGATGTATTTTCATTTCTGTTTTCCAAATGCAAGCTACTGACCTCAGCACTATTTCAGTTAGCATATAAAAACAAGTACCCTGCTAGAGACTGTGTCCAAAACAGTCCAAGATGCCAGAACAAATTCATTCCTTTCAACATTTCCAGGGCAACAGCAAACCCAAGATGACCTTCAAGTTTGCTTTTGCCAAAATGCATTATAACCCTGCTCAAATAAATGCTCACCAGAAGCATCTGAGCTCACAGATAAATGGAATTTAAATAACACATTTCCTATCTGGAAGTACTCTGTATACAATTTAACTAATCTGATTATGTTAATAAATTTTAGCTTGAACAGAATCAAGCTACCAACAAACTATTTTGAATTTTGTTTGCTGCATACTTTGAAAAGGTGAATTTTAAGGTTTGTGAATGATATCTCGATTTTTAAAAAGTACTAATGGAAAGAAATTCTACAAAACACCTGACTGATAATCTTGAAAATTGTCAAGGTCACAAAAAACAAAGAAAGTCGACTGGGTGTGGAGGCTCATGCTATAATCTCAGTACTTTGGGATGGGCCAAGTGGGAGGATCACTTGAGCCCAGGAGTTTGAGACCAGTCTGGGAAACACAGTGATAATCTGTCACTACAAAAACCAAAAGAATCAGCCAGGTGTGGTGGTGCATACCTGAAATCCCAGCTACTCAGAAGGCTGAAGTGGGAGGATTGCCTGAGCCTGGGGTGTTTAAGCTGCAATGAGCCATAATCAGGCCACTGCACTCCAGCCTGGGCAACAGAGACAGCATCAGGGAAAACGGCTAATACATGCTGGGCTTAATACGAAGGTGACGGGTTTATAGGTGCAGCAAACCACCATGGCACATGTTTACCTCTGAAACAAACCTGCACGTCCTGCACCTATATCCCAGAATTTAAAATTAAGTTTAAATGAATTAAATTAAAACAAACAAGCAAATAAACAACACTGACAAAAAAACAAAGTCTGAGAAACTGTCCCAGCCAAGAGGAGACTAAAAAGACAACTAAATGTAATGTGATATCCAGGGTAGGGTCTTGGAACAGTAAAAGTAACTGAAGGAAAAACAGAAAATCTGAATAAAGTACAGACTTTAGTTGGTTATAGTGTATCAATATTAGTCCATTAATTATAACAAATGTACCACACTTCTGTAAGATGTTAATGGGGGAAACTGAGTCTGGGGCTTATGAGATCTCTGTACCATCTTTGCAATAGCTTGGTAAATCCAAAGTTGTCATAATGTAAAAAGTAAATTAAGAAAAGCATTTGTTGTTTCCTTTTTGATTTTTAAACTTAGATGCTTCATACTTCCAATAACCATGATGTCTCAGAAATAAAATTTCAGCTTTGCCATCATCTCAAGAAGTCCTGCTCTGCTTTTGCTGTTTTTAATCCCATGCAGCAAAGCTCAATGAGTATAAACTGAACATCAACCACAAGTCTAGCAATGAGGTAAGTTTGGAGTGAATATAAAGATGATTAAGATTAAATCCATACTTTCCTAAAAGATGAAGGCAACACCCGAATAACCCAAATGTAGCAAGTGCTGGTAATAATAGCTAACCTCAGCTGGGCACTGTTTTGGCACTTTTCTTAGATTAACTCTGTTAATCCTTTCAACAACACAATGAGAAATATAATTATTTCATCTCCACAGAGAAGCAATGGAGCTCCAGAGCAATTGAATAGCTCTCCCAGGCTTGCAAAGCTAGTGAATAACAGAGCCGGCACTGAAGTTAGGGCATTCAGTGAAGTGCCTGTACTATGAACCACTGCACCATTGCACCAACCGGCCTCCTAGGGCACCCAAAGGTTCACATCTGGGAGCATCCCTGTACTTGGAAAGTTTCCACATATGTGGCTGATATGGTTTGGCTGTGTCCTCACCCAAATCTCCTCTTGAATTGTAGGTCCCATAATTCCCACATGTCATGGGAGGGACTCAGTGGGAGATGACGGAATCATGGGGGTGGGTATTTCCCATGCTGTTCACATGATAGTGAATAAGTCTCACGAGATCTGATGGTTTTATAAAGGGGAGTTCCCCTGCACAAGCTCTCTCTTGCCTGACGCCATGTAAGATGTACCCTGCTCTTCCTCCATGCTTGTGAGACCTTTCCAGCCACGTGGAACTGGGAGTCAATGAAACTTCTTTCCTTTGTAAATTACCCAGTCTTGAGTATCTTTATTTACAGTGTAAGAATGGACTACAACAGTGGCAAAATGGTGAAGCAGACTTTAAATGACCAGCAGGATTTTTTTTAATGAAAAAAATAAAAAAGAACAGGCAGATGAAGAGGACAGAAAACAAACATTATAGAGGCAGAAAAGCCTGATGATAGCTGTCTGTTTCAGCTAGAGTTTACAGAACTCAGAACATACCGCAGGCACAGTCCTAAGCACTTTGCATATAATACCTCACTTAATCCTAGTGTGTGGGTAGATAGATACTGGGATCCACATTTTACAGATGAGAAAGAGCAGCCTTGAAAAGTTACCTCCACCTTCAAATAATACTTTGCTGTAGAAGGAGGATTCAAACACAAGTCTTCCCAGCTGCATAAACAGTCTCTCAACCACACTGCTCCTCTGCTTCTCCTAATTAAAACAAAAGATGCTACAATTCTATCTGTATACTATTTTCTCAGCTATTGTATACGCATATAATGATTACATATACATAAGTGTAAGAGGTTGAGATAAAAGGATTTGGGTAAAGACCCCAATATAATAATAATGGTTAAAACTTCAGATGAAGGAAATTACGGGTGATTTTTTTTTCTTTTTCTCTTTTTTTTTTTTTTTTTCGAGACAGTCTCACTCTGTCACCCAGGCTGGAGTACAGTGGTGTGATCTCAGCTCACTTCAACGTCTACCTCCTGGGTTCCAGCAATTCTCCTGCCTCAGCCTCCAGAGTAGCTGGGATTACAGGTTCATGCCAGCACACCCAGCTAATCTTTTGTATTTTAGTAGAGATGGGGTTTCACCATAATGCCCAGGCTGGTCTCTAACTTCTGAGCTCAGACAATCCACCTGCCTCGGCCTCCCAAAGTGCTGTGATTACAGGCATGAGCCACCACGCCCTGCCTGCATGATTTTTTTAAAGCTTCTTCCTGAAATGCTTTTCCTTTTCTAAATTTTCAATTATAGGCATGTGTTACTTTTGTGCTTACAAAATTGCAACATAATACATTATTATTGAACTCACTTGAAGTTTTCAGATTGCTATAAAATGTTACCTACTTGTTTACATTTTACATTTTTACCCCTTCTACCTTACTTCAAAATTTTTTCTTTATTTGAGATGGAATCTCGCTCTGTTGCCAGACAGCCACCTCCTGGGTTCAAGCAGTTTTCCTGCCTCAGCCTCCTGAGTATCTGGCATTACAGGCACACGTCAACACACCAGCTAACATTTTTGGTCCTTTTAGTAGCGACAGGGTTTCATCATGTTGGTCAGGCTGGTCTCGAACTCTTAACCTCAGGTGATCTGCCCATCTCAACCTTCCAAAGTGCTGGGATTACAGGCATGAGCCAACCATACCCAGCCCTTACTGCAAAATTGATAAACACCCCAGACATAATTGGGCCAAAGGGAAGGTGGTGTATGGTGTGCTCAAGGGAGGCTGCTTCTGCCAGTGACCCAGCAGGGTCCTCCTCAGATTCACACAGTCTTTCAATGCCCTTCAAACCTATTCTTTGGTACCCAAATCAGCCTGTACAGCAGAGACAAGCCAAGTGCTAGGAGAATCCCCACAGTGTCACTGATTGTCCTGAGGGTTTGTTTGGAGGCTGTTTAAAGTTAACCCCAAGGCCAGGCGCAGTGGTTCATGCCTGTAATCTCAGAACTTTGAGAGGTCAACATGGGGAACTGCTGTAGATCAGGAGTTCGAGGTTAGCCTACATAACATGGTGAGATACCATCTCTATAAAAACTACAAACATTAGCAGAATTTAGTGGCATGCACCTACAGTTCTGGCTGCATGGGAGACTGAGGGGGAGGACTGCTTGAGCCCAGGAGCTCCAGGCTACAGTTAGCTGGGATTGCACCACCGCACTCCATCCTGGGTGACAGAGTAAGACCCTGTCTCAAAAATAAAGTTATCCTTAAATTTCAAAAGTCTGACTTCTGCCCATGTTTTCAAAAAATGGCAAAAGAGTACTGCAAATAGGTAATTTTCTGTAAAGGCTAACTTTAGCAGAGTTCTACAAGGAAGGATACCAAGTTCCTAACGGGTAGGGAGGTTTAACCAGGGCTACACTCTTGTGTCTCCTCACTATTAAGACTGAGCTTCTCATGAAAAACTTAAGTCAACGGAAAAAGAAAAGAGAGAAGGAGAGAGAAAAAAAGAGAGAAAGAGGAAGAAGGGAAGAAAGGAAGGGAGGGAAAAAACCCACTCAGCCTACTGATTTGTGAGAATGTCTTAAAATCCTCTTTGCTTTTGATAAGAGGGAAGTTTTATGAGAGGAAGGAGGGACTTAGGTAAGGTCATCCCGGTCCTTGCATTTTCTCAGATGGACAGTCTAGAGGGCAAGGTCAATGGTTATCAAGAACACATACAGAAGAAAAGGGAAAGAGAAATGGATCCTCCAGATATACTTGATCTTTTTTTTTTTTACTTTCTATTTTGGCTAAACGCCTTAATGTTGATCCTTGAGGGAAAATAGCCTTTGCTCCATTTTCTTCTATTTCTTTGACTGACTTTTCAGGATTTTCTCAGCATCTGCCCTGTGCCAGACATCTATGGGAGGTTTACATTGTCCCTAATTCTCCTAACTGCCCCACCAGGGAGGGATACCATTTTCCCATTTTGAAGATGAAGATAGTGAAGATCCAGAAGGTTGTCTTTGGGACATAACAGGATTTGGGACTGTAGGACCCAAGGGTAAAAGGCAGTCTTAATGGGCCCCAGTTCCGCCATTATATCATCCTGCTGATGTAAGAGAAAAAGACAAGGAGATGCCTACTTATGAAAGGAGTTAAAGATTTCATTTCATGCAATGGATGGAATGGTCTTTCCATCTGGGAAGATGGCCCCATCACAGATCCTTGGACCACTCCCCTGTTACACAGATGCCAGACAGATGCAGCATGGCATTCCTCTCCAGCCTATTACAGTTCTCTGTTGGCAAAAATCTAAGATCATTCCTCTCCCTTCAGAGAGCAAAAGGCAAATGAGGCTAGTAGGTTTCTAAACTACAGTCTTATATGGCCTCGGAGTTCTCCCTTGCATAAATACACGCTGATATGCTAAATCAGAGGCCAAGAAAGGAAACTATAAATAGCCCCAGCTCCAGCCAGCAGAGGAAGCAGACCTGCAGTCATGCCAACTTGTGCATATAAGCACAGGAATGGAATCTTCAGGATACGTCCTTTTTGCAAGCCTTATCTATACCCCAAGGAGAATACTGTGAAAAGTAACACCCCCCTCTGTCACCAGTGAGCTACAAGAGAATTTTGCAAGTAAGAGACAGGTAAAATTCACAAGTTAGACTACTGGAGAGAAAATTTTGTTTGAGTAACTTTTCTGTACTGAAAGAGTTTTCATAGTATTCTTTCTATTTAAAGTACATTTTAAATATAAGCACGCATGTGCTTACTAATAAGCAAAAAGAACTGGTATGCAATCGGACAGCCTATAAAATGTTAAATACCACACTAAAACACACAGTGCTAAATTAAGCACTTGGAAGAAATCCCTGAATTAAAAAAAAAAAAAAAATCTGCTGATTTGAGCTTATCTTTACCCGAAGATCCTAAAATATTTAATGAAAAGATAAACATGCATGTCTTATTATAGCACTTTCAGAATCACGTGGATCCAAAAAACTGAACCTGACCGCAAAAATCACAGTTTTACTCAACAATGACCAGGTATGTTATAGACTAAATGGAAAGAAGGTTAACAGTAGGGGCGGGAAGCAGAGGGAAACACAGGAACAAGACCAGGGAAGCTGGCTTACTGTCCCTTTTACCCAGAGGCACAGAGGACCCTTATTTATGGTCTTAGGAAAACCATCAGCTCTCTACAACAATTTCCCACATAGTAAGGGCTACTCTGTCTGCTATTTATAAACCCTTTCTTTCTCTGTCCCGACTTCCGAGTATATGTTTACTAATATTCTGCTAAAGGGTTATTCCTTTTGCTAAAAAAAGTAGAAAAAAATTAAAGTTATTGACATTTATTTTATAGTGTTTAATTTACATTGCAATAAAAGCGTTTGTGGTTACTCAACTGGTAAAAGTCTGTTCCACAGTAAGGCCTAGAAAATTCTAATTTGTTTATGTGAATATCTCACTCAGAGCACAAAGCTGCTGGAAAGTTTCTGCCTCCTTAATGAGAGAGACTCGGCTGGGCATGGTGGCTCATGCCTGTAATCCCAGCACTTTGGGAGGCCGAGGCAAGTGGATTACCGGGAGATCGAGACCACCCTGAACAACATGGTGAAACTCTGTCTCTACTAAAATACAAAATTAACGGGGGTAGTGGCGTGTGCCTGTAGTCCCAGCTATTTGGGAGGCTGAGAGAGGAGAATTGCTTGAACCTGGGTGGCAGAGGCTGCGGTAGCCAAGATCACACCAGGATCTTGCTTGAATTCTCAATTCTTGAGAATTGCTTGAACCTGGGTGACAGAGCAAGACTCTGTCGAGAGAGAGAGAGAGAGAGAGAGAGAGAGAGAGAGAGAGAGAGAGAGAGAGAGAGAGAGAGAGAGAGAGAGAGAGACTCCAGTGCTTTTCTATAGACCCAAGTTCTGCTCTGTTGCAGTCATCCTCCACCTCCGCCCTGTCTCTACAGGGTTAGCAGTAGAAATGCCCAAGAATCCTCCAGTGTCTATTACCAGACCTCTCCAACCTCTCTTCCCTGGGGCTCAAAGGTTCACAGTTTCAAACAGACTTGCTAATGGTGGCTCTCCTAGCAGTCTCCGTCCCCATGGCAACGCAAACTTCAGAATGGAACGCAGCAAAAGCAGGAACACTGATTCATATTTCACCAAATGCCTGCTAACACTTCCATCGAATAGGCACCCTTGCCAGATGCTTGCTTTTACCCCAAGATGTTTCTATCGCCCATGCTAAATGAAACAAGCAAATGGGGGAAAGAATCTTCCCCCAAATCACTCTTCGCGTGACCTTTCTCTAATCTGAGGAAAATAAAATAAAAATGAAAGGAATCAAAAAAGAAGAAATCTGTTAGTAAATTAGATCCTTGAGGACAGGACCTCTATCTGATCAATCTCTATATGATTTTCAGTGTTTACCATGTATTTACATTATGATATACAAGCACAATTCAGATATTTAATCAACGTTTCTTGAAAGAGGAAGAATCTGAGAAGATTAGGCTCTAACAAAACCTAATGAGGTAGAGTTAATGCTTGAAAGTCCCATTTAAAAAGACTTTTAAAGGGCTGGGCGCGGTGGCTCACGCATGTAATCTCAGCACTTTGGGAGGCCGAGGCAGGTGGAACACGAGGTCAAGAGATCGAGACCATCCTGGTCAACATGGTGAAACCTTGTCTCTACTGAAAATACAAAAAATTAGCTGGGCATGGCTGAGGCAGGAGAATTGCCTGAACCCAGGAGGCGGAGGTTGCGGTGAGCCGAGATCGTGCCAGTCTGGGTAACAAGAGCGAAACTCCATCTCAAAAAAAAAAAAAAAAAAAGACTTTTAAATCTCTCTGAAGATCTCTGGCAGCAAGCATCATACAAAAAAGAAAAAGAAAAGGCTCATTTCAAAAGTAAAGTCCCCAATCCCTACCGGCTTATGACTTTAGGTGGTAACAGTCGCACACTTGGGTCTACGTTACACAAATTCAACTCTACATCCTCAGTGATGACCACCAAGAAAAGGAGGAGAACTTCACGGGGATGCATGCCCCAAAGCAAAACTGACATGGGAGAGGACGTGCCACTATTCTGCAATCAGTCTCATGCCTGTATCTTCTCCTGGGACGGTCACGTGCCAGTGGATGGAGTCTAGCTTCAAAATGCATATGATGCGCCTCTTGCATACATACATATATAGAGAGAAGGGAAAATAGAATCTTGGCACCCCAAACTCACTATACCAAAAGGAAAGACAAGCTTAGAAACCAAGTCACATAAAAACTGCCTTCCTTTTCGTTCCCAAACAAATAGCTGTCATTCCACATGCTTATGTTATCTTACGTGACATGTTAAAATGTAGACTAACCAAGCAAGAGACAAATGCGTAATTGGCTTTTCCTCCGCTCTGTTCTTTTCACATGAAACAGGTAGATTTACTGAGAGCTAATCAGAGCCTCCCAAGAACATAGCTGCTTGCCTCACTGCCTACCCACCCTCCTTTTCCTTCTCTAAATGCTTACTCTTTTTTTTTTTTTTTTTTTTTTTTTTTTTGAGACGGAGTCTCTGTCCCCCAGGCTGGAGAGCAGCGGCATGATCTCAGCTCAGTGGCACCTGTGGGATTACAGGTGCCTGCCACCACGTCCAACTAATTTTTTTACATTTTCAATAGAGACTGGGTTTCACTATGTTGGTCAGGCTGGTATTGAACTCCTGACCTCAAGTGATACACGCACCTCAGCCTCCCAAAGTGCTGGGATTACAGGCATGACCCACTGTGCCTGGCCTCTTTCTTACTCAAATACGGAACTTCCCCAAACCCTCTGTGGATAAAGCACAGGTTGCAGGTCCTCTGGCGGCACATGTTTCCTTTTCTCAGGTGCATCCTCTACTATGGTAAAATACACCTCTGACAGACTGAGATCTGCCTCAGTCACTTCTTGATTTAGTATACGTATATGCACATGATTTTATGGATCATCTATAGGACTCTAACAGGCACTTGTGCTTCTGTATGTTCTCCTTACTAAATGCCTTTACACCCTAAACCCCAGGTAAATTGAGGCTGCACTGTGAAAGGTCCCTCAGTCACTATCTAAAACGTAAGGTGTACCTCCCTCACTCACCTATATACACTTTGGAATTCTCTACCCGCAACCAAAAGTCACACTTGGCTCTTCCTGATGTCCCCTGAAACTCTGAACTGCAATGAACAACCGTCGCCTCCTAATCTGAACCATGCCTACTCACCTGGCATCCTCTGAGACATGGCTGCCCATAGGCTAGCACCACTACGGTGGTCCTCTCAGATAGAGACTGGTAAGTGCACACCACTTCAGTCACACCCTGTAGATTCTAACCTGCATTGGGCATTCTAGATCTCCACCGCTGGTTACAACCCACCTTCACAGACTTACTTTCAATCACTTTCAATTTTCCTTCAATGCCAGGAAAAATATGACTCAACTCTAGGAATTGTGCCTTTCCCTCTGTAGCTTCACTCACCCTGGTCTCCACTCCTAGAATGCCCTTCTTTCCCATCTCTACTGCTAGAGGTTCAAATTCCATTTCTTCTGCAATGCTTTTGTGATTCCCTAATAAGAACAGTATCTTCCTACATGAAACTCCGAGAGAACTTTCTCTATTTCCCTATTTAAAGCATTCCCACTGGCTGGAAGTGGTGGCTCATGCCTATAACTCCACTACTTTGGGAGGCCAAGGTAGGTGAATCATAAGGTCAAGAGATGGAGATCATTCTGGCCAACATGGTGAAACCCCATCTTTACTAAAAATACAAAAATTAGCTGGGCGTGGTGGCACACACCTGTAGTCCCAGCTACGAGAAAGGTTGAGGCGAGAGAAGAGCTTGAACCCAGAGGTGGAGACTGCAATGAGCCAAGATCGTGACACTGCACTCCAGCCTGGGTGACAGAGGAAGACTACATCTCAAAAAAAAAAAAAAAAGCATTCCGACTTTCTTCTTTTAAACACATTGTGTGCATATTTTATCTCCTCATTAAAACAGCAAGCTTCCTGAATCAGAGACTGTCTCTCTTCATAATACTGTTCACCCTAGTCAGTGTCTTCTACTATGTACTGGGGGTTACGGACCCCCACACCGTAACTGGTGCTTTTCCTGTCCTGATCCTGTTTGTATAAAGGCAAACATGCACTGGTAGTTGTGTGGTGAGCACTGCGTGGTCACAAATGGAAGCGTGCCACTGTCTTTGGCATACTAGAAATGATGAGTGAAAGGATGAAACTTTCTCATGTACAAGAGGCTGCATTCAGAATTCAATCTAGTTTCAACACGCTTTAGGTGTCTGCTTTCATACAAGAACAAGCATTCACTGCTCTGAAATTCCTACTATACATACGTACAATGGGCTTTCTTTCTACTGGATACAATAGTCATTCTGAGGAAAACTATTTTGAATCTAAAAAACTCAGAGACCGGGTGCGGTGGTTCACACCCGTAATCCCAGCACTTTGGGAGGCTGAAGCGGGCGGATCACTTGAAGTCAGGAGTTTGAGACCAGCCTGACCAACATGGTGAAACCTCGTCTCTACTAAAACTACAAGAATTAGCAGGGTGTGGTGGCAGGCTCCTGTATCCTAGCTATTCAGGAGGCTGAGGCAGGAGAATCGCTTGAACCTGGGAGGTGGAGGTTGCAGTGAGCCAAGATCGCACCACTGCACTCCAGCCTGAGCAGCAGAGTGAGATTCCATCTCAAACAAACAAATAAATACTTTAAAAATAATGCATCAAAAAGCCAAAGACTGGAGCCCTCTATCCCCTGGCAGTGGGTGTGTGTGAAAGAAAGAGACAGAGAGAAATTTTTAAAGACTTGAATGAATAGGAACCTGTGAACTTCCATAAAACAATATTCCTCATAAAACAATTATGCATGTTTTTATTCTGATCCAATTTGCACATCCTTTGACATGCATCTGTCTTCATTATTTTACATGCAGCAAAGTAAACTAGTAGCAAAAAAGTGGCCAGCATGTATTTGAGGGGCAGGTCTTTCTTTTAGACTTTCTGGTGTTTCTCTGACATCTTCAGTCAGATGCCTCAGTACCAGACTGGTACCAACATGGACAACGAAAGCTGCAATGACCATCTGATGCTGTAGATACATATTTCAAAAAACACTGCAAGTTTTGACATTAACCAACATAATTACATTCTTTCTAACAGTAAGAAACCTGGCGAATCCTAAGATTCTATAGGTTTATTTAAAAAGACTTCAAAACAAGAACATAGAGAGGTCAATTCTCATCAGTCACATGAAACAGTCTTATTAAATCTCTAGTTGAAAGTAGCTAACAGAACAGGTTTAATGCTATTTTATCTATTTATAAATAATTTTTATGTTAGTGATGCTATTAATACTTTCCAATTTTGTGTTTCTAAATTTTTTTGTCTGAAAACCATAGTGAAAAGTTAAAAGTTTCAATTCTTTCCAATGATTTTGTATTCTAAATATTTCTTAGTCAAGGGAAAACTGTAAAGGTAATTACTCCATAAATCTAAATTGTATTTAAATTTGAACTCATGTTAGAACAGACATCAGGCACACATACCCGTCTGTAATATTTGAATCAAGCAGAAAAGAACAAATCTCAAGTCAGAAAAAAAATGTCTCGGCTGGGCATGGTGGCTCACCTCATGCCTGCAATCCCAGCATTTTGGGAGACTGAGGCAGGCAGATGGCTTGAGGTCAGGAGTTTGAGACCGGCCTGGCCAACATGGCGAAACCACATCTTTACTAAAAATACAAAAATTAGCTGGGCATAGGGGCAGGCACCTGTAATTCCCAGCTACTCTGGAGGCTGAGGCAGGAGAATCGTTTGAAACTGGAAGGCAGAGGTTGCAGTGAGCCGAGATCATGCCATTGTATGCCAGCCTGGGTGACAAGAGCAAAACTCAGTCAAAAAGGAAAAAAAAAAAAAAAGAAAAAAGAAAATGTCTCAAACTCCCATTGTCAAAGGTGCTAAGTTTTCACTGCTCTCAAACAACAATATTAAGCAAAGACAAGAAAATTCTTACCAATTATTTAAAAGGGAACTATTAGAGTCAGTTTCTATTAACTCTTACAGAATGAATCCTTTTTTCACTCTGTGTAAGTGTTTATTACTAGATTTGTACTGATAAAGTACTCATTTAATAAAGGCCATCTGAGACTTACGGGCTTTTTACTACCAGTTTCCCTGAACTTAGTAATTTGCAAGGATATTTGTGGTACTTTTATAGAAATGTAAAATATAAACATTTAAAAGTCTCTAAATGGCTAAGCATTTTAAAAACCTACAAAGTGTAAGAAGACACAGCCCTACCACCAGTTACAAGCTTAATATCAACACAACATACAATGTGGCCGGGCGCAGTGGCTCACGCCTGTAATCCTAGCACTTTGGAAGGCTGAGGCAGGCAGATCATGAGGTCAGGAAATTGAGACCATCCTGGCCAACATGGTGAAACCCCGTCTCTACTAAAAATAGAAAACTTAGCTGGGTATGGTGGCAGGCACCTGTAGTCCCGGCTACTCAGGAGGCTGAGGCGGGAGAATTGCTTGAACCTGGGAGGTGGAGGATGCGGTGAGACAAGATCATGCCACTGTACTCCAGTCTGGTGATACAGAGAGACTCCATCTCAAAAAAAAAAAAAAAAAAAAAAAAATACCAACAACGTACAATGTCCTGGCCTTTTATGCTTAGAAAACATATTATATTAAAAGGTTAGAGGAAGTGGTAATGTTTCTCCATATTCAGAACCCACAGCGATTCATAATATAATGCTACTTCCAATAGCAAAGATATTAAACCACAAACTTGACATTGTAAGGAACCCTAAACCCACCTGAAAAGAAGTCAAAACCATCCTCAAAGTTCTCACAGCCTTCAGCTTTTAGGAAACTCATTCCTAACATGTTCCAAAATCTCTCAACCAGGAATACATCTCTCACCTGTGTTTTTCCTGGAAGGATATAGACAGTCCTAAAATCAGTCACCAGCCTGGATGTTTAATTGGCACCATCTGAGCCAACATGCACTAGGCCATGTGCAAATGGCTTTTGGAAAAGAGGTTATGACAAGTTAAGACATTTTGGTTACAAGTGTCAAAATCCCATAGAGTATTTAAGGAATTACCCTTACTTCATCTCCATCATCTCTTTCATTTCTCAAAATAGTTTTATAATATAGGCCTTATACCTGGGTGCAACAGCTCACACCTGTAATCCCAGCATTTTGGGAGGCCAAGGTGAGTGGATCGCTTGACATCAGAAGTTCAAGACCAGCCTGGCCAACATGGTGAAACCCCATCTCTACTAAAAATACAAAATTAGTCGGGCATGGTGGCACACACCTGTAATCCCAGCTACTCGGGAAGCTGAGACAGGAGAATCACTTGAACCTAGGAGGTGGAGGTTGCAGTGAGCTGAGATTGTGCCACTGCACTCCAGCCTCGGAGACAGTGAAACTCCATCTCGGAAAAAATTTTAAAAAGATAGGCCTTATTATTTTCCCCATTTGAAGATAAATTGAAACTCACAAGGGTTAAGTAACTTGCCCAATGTGAGACAACTAGAGAGCCCAGGAGCCTGGATCTGAATTCAGGCTGAGTCTATGTCTGTAACAACCAGGGATCACAAACAGGACAAGTCATTACATGCAGGACAGACACAAACACACTAGCCTCACACTTGTCCCCTAGCTGCAACATCCACTAACGATAAAGTCAAACAGGTATAGGCTTTTAGCAGTGAAGGTTGATGATGCTAACATTAATAAAACCTGGATAGCAAGGGCAGCCTGGCCTGGGCTAGCGGGCACAGGACAAGGATTTCAAGTCCTGTCTCTGCCATTTCCTAGTTCTGGGACCTTCATCTCTCAGTTTCTCTTTCTTCCCTACTTTCAGGGATATATATATATATATATATATATATTTTTTTTTTTTTTGAGACGGAGTTTTGCGCTTGTTACCCAGGCTTGTGTGCAATGGCGCGATCTCGGCTCACCACAACCTCCGCCTCCTGGGTTCAGGCAATTCTCCTGCCTCAGCCTCCCGAGTAGCTGGGATTACAGGCGTGCGCCACCATGCCCAGCTAATTTTTTGTATTTTTAGTAGAGACGGGGTTTCACCACGGTGACCAGGATGGTCCCGATCTCTTGACCTCGCGATCCACCCACCTCGGCCTCCCCTTTCAGGGATATTGTACAATTTGAAAAAAATATAAATTAAAAAATGCATGGAAAACTAGAAAAATCATCAAATGGCATCTCAGGGAAACAGTGAAGATTCAAGAGAAGAGAAAGGCACTTTCATCAACTATCCAGATGGAAGTGCTAGCTTTTTGCCTCTTTTGGGGAGTCTCATTCTGTTGCCCAGGCCAGAGGGCAGTGGCACAATCTTGGCTCACTGGAACCCCCACTTTACAAGTTCAAGTGATCCTCCTGCCTCAGCCTCCTAGGTAGCTGCAACTACAGGCACCTGCCACCACGCCCAGCTAATTTTTGTATTTTCAGTAGAGACGGTTTTGCCACATTGGCCAGGCTGGTCTTGTACTCCTGACCTCAAGTGATCCACCCACCTCAGTCTCCCAAAGTGCTGGGATTACAGGCATGAGCCACTGTGCCCTGCCACTTTTTGGCCTCTTGAAAGATGCCAAGATCCTGGTTTTATAATTCTGCAGGGCCCTAGACTTTCTACCTTCTTAGTTTCCTCTACTATTCATCTAGCTATATGCCTAAAGGAGGATCAGTTAGCTCCACAGAGAAAACACAGTATTTATGAAATGTCTGCTTTTGCTTTGCACATGGCGGGGTGTGGGGGTGGGGGCAGATACTCATAAAAGCATTGCTGTAATAATAGAAGTGGGTTATTTCCATTAATAACCTGCTTGCCCAACATCTTTTTTTTTTTTTGAGACAGAGTCTCACTCTGTTGTCCAGGCTGGAGTGCAGTGGCACAATCTCGGCTCACTGCAACCTCCACCTCCAGGGTTTAAGCAATTCTCCTGCCTCAGCCTCCCAAGTAGCTGGGACTGCAGTCATGTGCCACCACGCCTAGCTAATTTTTTGTATTTTCAGCAGAGATGGGGTTTCACCGTGTTAGCCAGGATGGTCTCAATCTCCTGACCTCTTGATCCACCTGCCTGGACCTCCCAAAGTGCTAGGATTACAGGTGTGAGCCATTGCACCCAGCTTGCCCAACATCTTTATTTATTTTATTTCACTTCCTGGTAACAACTCCAACCCTCCTTTCTGCATTAAACTCGGAATTGTGCCCCACCGCCATCTCTAACGGTACTTGATCCCAACTGGTTCACCAAAGTGCTTCATTCTTGTCCCAACAGATGTGTGTGAACTAAGTCAGTCAAATCAGAGTGCTTCCTTTTTTTTTTTGAACTGTAATTAAGAAGACTGAAGAGGAACAGCTGAGAAGAAGAGAGCCTGGCGCTTCCAACCGCCATATTGCTGCCTGCATGGGGAAATCTTGTTTGGGTTAGAGAGAACAGAATACCCATGTGGGCAGACACAGTCCAGACAGCATCCTGCCCCCACCCCAGAAATACCCCTGACTGTTAGTTACAGGTGGCAACAAATCTCTTGTTGCCCATGCAACTTTGAAATGGGATTCTGACACTTACAACCAAAATATCCTAACTTATCACAATCCCCTTTCCAAAGAATAACCCTGCATTTCTTGGCTGGAGAAACTGAGTGAAACAGGCTAGAAGAGACCCTAATGCCTAGCAGAGACAGGACTGAATGTCCTTAACAGATCTATCCAATTCCAATGTAAAATCTCCAATGCTGCTAAACATAATGGAGAATTTTGACTACAAAGATCCGAAACAACAAGAACAGCAATTCTCTCTGCAGGTCAGCGGAGTGTGCTTCTGAGGAGGAGTCTGGCTCTGACACCCAGGCTGGAACGCAGTCGTACCATCTTGGATCACTGCAACCTCCACTTTCTGGGTTCAAGTGATCCTCCCATCTCAGCCTCCCAGGTAGCTGGGACTACAGGCACCTGCCACCACATCCAGCTAATGTTTGCATTTTCAGTAGAGACGGGATTTCACCATGTTGGCCAAGAACTCCTGACCTTAAGTGATCTACATGCCTCAGTCTTGCAAAGTGATGAAACCAGCAGTAACAAACACAGCACACATGGTGTTGAGCACTTTGCAAGTTGGCAAATGAATCTTCCTTTCCGTTAAGATTCCAAGTGAGAGTTATCATTATTACTTTAAAAAATATATGCGCAATCTTACTATGTTAATTTCCCCCAATTAGTAAGATTCTCAAACATGTTATTAAATTTCTCTAAGATGTCTAGTATTGTGGCAAAATGTGACAATACTATATTCAAGCTCAAAAAGCATTGTCAAGAATACAACATACTGGTTTCTAAAACCAGTAACTGTGTTTTCTTTCTAGGACATCAGTGCTGCGCAAATGTTATTAAGACCTTAAAAATTCGATTTGGCTGGTCTTACTGTCCTCACAAGGGATTTTCAACACACACACACACCCCACCAACATTCTAATTTTTAATGGAAATAGAACATGGTTTTATCACAAAGATAAAAAATTAAGAATGTTAAAAATATAGAGGCAGTACACATGGCTCTGAATGCACATTCTGATACCAATATATTTACATGTATATTCCCAAGAAGACATATTTTCACAGACTCACTCTCAATGCCATCAGGAATCCACTTCTGCTAGATAGGAAAGGGCACAAGATAGTTTGAAAAAGGCTGGAGGAATGGCAAGGACTTAATTCTTTCACCCGTCCCTGGAGTCTGCTATTTTCCTAAGCCATCTGTAGGAATCTGAGAGCTCTCAGGTCAACTTCATTCATTCTGTAAAGCTGACTTCAGTCTTTCTGGTTACCATCCCACATCCATTCATTCTTCCTTCGGTAACAGCTCTCTGAGGAGGGAACACCCCTACTGATTCGTAGCCCATGTGCCTTGTGTGGAGTTGACTTTTCTCCCACCTCTAAAGTGAACATATGGCTAGGGCCAGGCCCATCAGTGGGTCACAGATCCCCAGCCTGAGTGATTAGTTCACAGACATGCAATCATCCAACCAGAGCCAATGAGGTGCATGGCAGTATGAACCCAGAAGGAAGTAGGCCTAAAGCTGTTGGAAGCCATCTTGTCATCACCTAGAGCTGAGAATGAAACCAACACGGCAGAGAGTAGAGGCCAGAGATGGAAAGACACCAGCTGCCCAATGACGTCAATCAGCTATTGACACCTGGGCTTTGCAGTTATAGGAGTCCATAAATGTCCCTGTTGCTTAACGCCAGCCTGAGTCATTTTGTGTTCTTCTGTGACAGAGAATTCTAATGAGATATCCTGTTTTCCCTGTTTCAGACTATCAGCGTAGGGAAATTCTGGGGGAAGGATGTGAAAAAGTGGGAAGACTGGTTCCATAACGACAAGTGACAGGCCTGGAAACGAACGCTGTGACCCAAGAAATACAACTTCCCAATAAAGTGTTAATCTACGCTACCCAGTATGAAACACCCACCTTATAAAATATAAGCATTTGGTTAAAAGCCTAAAAGTGACTGGGCAAAGTACTCTAAATTGAGGTTGAACTCAGATGACTTTATTCAGAGAGCAATATTTTTGCCATACAATTATACCTCTTACCATTAATTTTCTACGTTTTATTTTGAAATGGAAATAGATCTGGGTTGAGAGGTAATGGGCAATCTTTATTTTCTGAGTTATTTTCAAGGGAACATGTGCATTTTCTAATCAGAAAAAAAAACCTATTCGTAAACATAAAACAAGAATGAGAGCAGCATATATTTTAAGTTAAATCATCCGGTAAACACATAAATTCTTTCTTAATCAAAGAATTACTCATTGCACACAAGACTTTTCTAGCCCTACCAACCCATAGCTATACCACTGACTTCTGATCATCTTTAAACATACTAAAAAAAAAAAAGCATGCCAAAAGCAGAATACAAAAGAAGAACCAATTTCCTTTTAAATTACCACCAATGCAACGTATGATCACACTCGATTTTCTTTGTAATTGTAGGCCATTACAGCTATTATTAGTATAATAAGCTTATTTAGGCTAGTAGCTAGCCACCATTTATTATGTACACTTAATAATATGGAGATTATAAATGAACTAAACAGAAGAAAACAGTTGTTTTGAAAATTTCTTGGCTGCAAGTAGACTGTATTAAAAAGTCCCAAGATCAAGTACATTTTATAGGTCTTTGCAGGGAAACACAAGTTTTAACCAAATCACCATCACTGCCCTATGTCAAGGAACCACAGTTAAAATCATTCACAAGGAGCTTGTATTTGGGAAAATAATACATTTGCTTTTCAAAACCAATTCCTCTAATCTAGCTTATTTTCCATTACATGCCCTAAATTAATCTTCCAGGATCACACACCATCAGAAAAAAAAACACCCATTGATAAAAAGAACCTAGAGCTTAGTTTTCAAATGTTTCAGTAAAATGTGAAAAATTTAATGGACAAAATGGATGTTTCACTCCTGAGAGCAGAGAACAAAAAAGTGGCAATGTGAAGTGATTCATATATTCAAAATTTAGTTCCTTACTCCAGAAAACAAAAAGCAAACAAAAAAAACCACACATACAAAAAGAAGGGAGAAGGATGTAAATCTAGGCAAAGATATTATCAAGAAATGATCTGCTTCTGCAGAATAAAGGCTCTTTTAGGTAAGACACTTGCTCAGTCAATTTTTGTGGGGAAAATAACTTAATTATCTGGTGATGAAGGATTCTTCTCCTACTAGTTGGTTTATTCAGCAGCAGTTCCTTCCAGCCTAATTAACAGCCCCTCAAGCTTTCTTTCATTTAGTTGTTTTTTAAAAGACAGGGTCTTGCTCTGTTACCCAGGTTTGATCATAGCTCACTGCAGTCTTGAACTCCTGAGCTCAAGGGATCCTCCTGCCTCAGCCTCCCAAGTTACTATGATTACAGGCATGAGTCATCATGCCCAGCAATATTTGCTTTTGCAGAAGTAAAAATAAAAAATGCAAACCATTTTGTTTTTAAATGCAATATGAAACACAGAATGGCTGTATGATTACTCATTAAGATGTACAGGTATCTATCTTAAGTGGCTTCACCAGAATTTCCACACCAAAGGGGTTTCAGGCAACAAACTGCTTGGAACGGGGTTGGGGTGGGGGGTGATGGGAGTGGGGCAGGGCGAGACTTACTGAGAGGCTTCACTGGTATAGTAAACACAGGGTATTCACTAGGGCTGCAAAATTGCTTGAATATATGACACCTGTCTCAAAGCTGCCTTTATATTTACCTAGCAAATGTTCTGGTTTTCCTTAACCTATAGATTTGTTTGTGACTATAGCGATTATGAGCAAGATGAATTAATTCTCCCCCCATGGCCACCCCCTGGGTCATTCTGTATTATCCTCCCTTTCCAGAGGAGCTAGGAGTTGGAGTTGATATAACATCCCCAGATATCGCAGGTACTGTATTGCAGGGCCTCAAATAAAACCAACGATTTTTCACAGTCAACATTTCTGAGATGAGATGCAGGGTTGAACAGCTCAGTAAGAGGGAAAATGGTAAATGTTCCCCCTACTCCGGCCCTCCTTCCCCAAGTTGTACCATTTGGCCTTCATCCTTTATTGTTTTTTATCTAATTTTAGATTCAGGAAATACATGTGCAGGTGTATTACGTGGGTCTATTGCATAGTGATAAGGCTTGGGTTTTTATTGAACTCATCACCCAAACAAGTGAACATGGTATCCAGTGAGTAATCTGTCAACTCCACCCTCCCCGCTTTGGAGTCCCTGGTGTCCATTTCCATCTGTATGCCCACATGCACCCAGTGTTCTGCTCTCACCCACTTATAAGTGAGAACACACGGTATTGGATTTTCTGATTCTCAGTTAGTTCACTCAGGATAATACCCTCCAGTTCCATTCATGTTACTGCAAAAGACATGATTTCATTCTTTTTTGAGCAGCTAAGAATTAATCTAGGTACCTTCAGCTCAAAGAACAGGGTACAGGTGGAGTAGCAAGGGAGGCTGGAAGGCCAGCTTAGGGCTTTCCTGTCTTATTCTCAATGAGTGGGCGAGGAAATGGGAATGCCTGAGGATTCAGGGGCTTTAGAGGCCTCCAAGCACTTCCCTACTCTGCTCATTTCTTTTCCCCTTGCTGCATTCGACAGAGATCTGGGGCCCTCAATGATTTTTCTCTCTTCTACCCTATCCTGGATGAGACTTCACAAGCCAAACAATGGGTGGTCAAGTAACTATCTGCAAAATAATAAAGGGTATCTAATCTTTCAAGCATATCTAGGAAGATTTATGAGTTTAGAGATTAACAAAAACCTTGGCCAGGTGTGGTGGCTCATGCCTGTAAGCCTAGCATTTTGGGAGGCCATGGTGGGTGGATCACCTGAGGTCAGGAGTTAGAGACCAACCTGGCCCACCTGGTAAGATCCTGTAGCTACTAAAAACAAAAATTAGCAGGGTGTGGGGACACATGCCTATAGTCCCAGTTACTCCAGAGACTGAGGCATTAGCATTGTTTGAATCCAGGAGGTGGAAGTGGCGAGATTGTGCCCTTGTACTTCACCCTGAGTGACAGAACTAGATGGTCTCAAAACAAACAAACAAACACAAACAAACAAACAAACAAAACCTCATAAATATCTGTAATATTAATTGAATCAGGCTTGAAGTTTCTTAATTTTTAAGATTTTTCACTGTTCATTTATCCTAGAAACACTTACGACCTTAATAACATCAGTTTACTTAAGTAATCTAAATTCATTCTAAATGTAAACCTAAAGTCATCCGCAGAAGGAAATGGATATGTACTTGCACATATATAGTGATATATATTATGAATATAAGATCAACTGATACTTACAGCCTGTTTTTTGAGCTATATAACTTTCTCAATAGACTACTGCTGATCTAAAATCTAAAAAAAAAACCACAATATTTTGGACCCAGAAAGTTACAACTCTTCAAACCACAGAAACATAAACATCTATGGTGAACTTCATGTCAGTTGCAAAGGAAGTAAAAAGTCATGTGGCATTTGTTATAAACATACTTCCCTTTAAAATGTTCCACACTAATAGAGCAAGTTAGGAAAATATACTCTTACTTGATGTTTACTGGGACAGACTACTTCCTGTACAGGTTATTCAGAATTAATGTACGTAAATAAGGTGTTTCAAAAGATGCATAAACATCTTCCCTGGCATAACAGCAGTCTTGAGAAAAGCAAGATGCTACCGCAGGTGTACTACCTATACCTGGCCAACATGGTGAGACCCTGTCTCTACTAAAAAAAAAAAAAAAACTGGCTGGGTGTGGTGACACACGCCTGTAGTTCCAGCTATTCAGGAGGCTGAGGCACGAGAGTCGCCTGAACCCAGGAAGCAGAGGTCGCAGGGAGCCAAGATTGTGACTTTGCACTTCAGCCTGTAGCTTCTTCCAAAAGAGGGCACAGGTGCAGTGACATCATTTCTCTCTGTTTCGACTTTGACACCAGGACTTGGCTGCACTGTACCTATCTGGACTCAGCCAGCCACCAGCCACAGCAGATGGAACTCACCACTTTCCATCCTTCCTCTCTGTCCTTGCACAGGATGAGCTCTTGGATGACGCATTCCTTCCCAATTTCTTCTCCTAGAACATTTCAACTCATTCTTCAATATCCAGCTCAAATACGACTTTCTTGGCAATGCTCTCTCTCCTTCCCAACAGTAGAGTTAATCAGTCCCCTCCCTGAGCACTTACCATATTTTTGTATTCATCTCTTTTGCAGAACTCATAATACTGGACTTTAAAGCATGAGTACATCAATACTTTAATATTTTAATCCAGGAACCATGTTATTTTATTCTACATCTGACCCACTGACTGGCAAAGGCACTCCATATGTTGGTGGAAAAAAAATGAATGAATAAATGAATGAATCAGCGAGAACCAGTAACAAGAACTTAGTACAAATAAAGTCTAACAGAGTCAGGAAGTCCATGTATTTTTGGCCTGTTTCCTACACAGTTTTCACATATACACACACACAAAATGGTCAGAGAAATAGTTTTGTAGTAAAACATAGACTCCTTCAAGTCCTGAATCCAGAGTTATTCTTCTGCTTTGAATAAAAAAGACTAAATACAGATGTGCGGGCTGAAACATCTGGGTTTGAAAATCAGTCTACGTGTAATCTACCATCATAATACAGTTTATCTCTTTCGTATTATAGATCACAGCTTCAGGATGCTCATGCTTCTTATATTAATTGCAAGAACCAGAAACAGAGAAAAATGCTAAACTGTTTTATTGTTTTGGCCTGTTTTCTAGGAATATTGTAAACAACTCCCCAAAGTCCAATTGCCTGCAGAGTTGTCTAACAAACACTAAGCAAATCTTCTTCCAAAAGAGGGTCATTACTCAGGGTAAAGGGCAGTGTATCATGGTAACCAAATAACCTAATTTCTTCCAACAACTGCTCTCCCACAAACAGATGGCCTGAGGCAGAGAGAATGGCTGATTTTCAACTTATATGACCACTAATGACCACTTCTGCTCAAGGGAGAAGTCTGTTAGTCAGCCGCACCAGTTCAAAGGGGTTTACATAAGTTCACAGAAAAAGTCACAATACAGACTTAAGGTAAACAGCTGTCTGCAGCTCTAAACCCCCTGATCTTCAACTTAACGTCTAGTAGAAAATCTATTTACATTGTGATTGCACATGGCTGTATTTTTCTTTTGTAAAAGTTTACAGAGATCTTCTAAAATTGCAAAACTCTGTAATAACTTTGCCAATAGAAGGCATCTACCTCCACCTTCCAACTCTGATCTTTCGTGTTCTTTGGCCCTCCAAACATCTCTGAAGAGGTAGATAGGCAGGACATCAACCGAGGAATCTTCACCACCTCCCTTCCTCTTCCCATAATCCCATTCTGCCTTAGGACGAGTGACAGCACTACTTCTCACTCATCAGTGGATCTTAGTAGATTACACAGCACCACCCTTATACCCTTATAACCCTGCTCTGGGGTCCTCGTCTCTCACACATAACTCCTACCCTTAATTTGACCTAGCCCCTGCCCACTCCCACACACTCTACCACTTTCTTCTGACCCATACTATTCATTTTGAGAAGTTCCAAACCTACATAAAAAGCAAAAGAATGATGCAATTAACACCTATATAACCTTTCCATAGGTTCACTAACTGAACACCTATACTCAATACAAAACAGATGATCCCCTAAGTTCTTGATGTCAGCGATGGGGCCCAGCCTGAGGCCACCTCAGCTTTTGGGATCCAACCCTCTTCCCAGGTATTGCCAAAGGTCTCAGGGGGCAAGACCTAGTGCTTCACGCCCCCGGTCGTGGTCACTGGCTTTGCACTAAGGACCTGGAATCATCACCCTCTTTTCTACCACATCTCAAGTATCACTGCTGCTGTTAAGTCTGTTGTTGCCCAAAAAACACCCAAACATTCCCAAGAGTATTCCAATTTGATATGATCAATACTACGAATTTATAAGGATCAATTAATTAATCAATCAAAGTCTTCATCACCCATCTCACTGAGTTGTGCAAATGATCAAATAAAGTACTAACTAGAGTGGCTGGCACATGGTCAGCATGTGTCAGCTATTTTACCACCTCAAATGTTTTCTTTACAATATTTGATTTTCCAACTCTCCGACCTCTCTGTGTATGCCATAAGCCTTTCATCCCCTCCAGCACACTGCTTCATGTACATCCTGGCTTGGAGGTCCTTCATGGCCTGGTGCCCTTGTAAGCTTCCAAGCTTCACACACCCATCCATCCATCTCCTCTATCCATCTCTCCATGCACCAAGAACCCGAGCACACAGGTATGCACCAACCCAGATAAACACTGTGCACCTACATTGTTTTCCTTGAATGTTGGGATCAATGTGCAAAAGCTATCTATGCTCACTATTCAGAGAAAACACCATTTCCTCTGGGCTCACAAAGGGCTTTCTTTTGCGCCTCTACGAAAACATCCTTGCTCCAGTTTCATGAATGGCTGATGTTAGGTAAGTAAGTCATGTGTTGGTTTACTAACTTCCTAGGAGCTCATTCTTACCTGAGGTTTTCATGACCCAATCTGATCCCTTGAGCTCTTCTAGGTCATAGAGAATCCACTGGGAATTGGTTTTAAAATGCACATATTCAGATCTCTAAAGTTAATAACAATCTAATTGACAGAGAAAGATTCCCTAGAGATTTCTAGACTTTACTCCTTAAACACATTCCGTTTGGAAAGGAGCATGACTAGAAATAAGACCTTGAAAAGAGTGAAGAGTGTTCTTCAATATGATCTACACATTGGTAAATGAGCATGCATCATCAAATAAATCAGTCAGAGATGACATCGGATCCTTGATTTTTTTTTTCCTGACAAATAATAAATCCATGGCAGGGCATTTTGACATACCATGTGGGTTTTCTCCTTGCTTGGCTCTCCTTATAATTATCGGAGAGAAATATTAAGTGAGGCTCTTTATTCTGAATTCTTTTGAGTATTAAAATTCCATAAGCTGAAAGTAATAACTGCAAGAACTCAATAGATTAGGTAATGTGCTATGAGAAACGGAAGTATAAAATTACTCCTAAGTAACCTTAGCATACTATGAAGGAAACCGAGTTAGGTACGTAATTACATTGTAAAAGATAGGCTTATTTTTAAACAGGAGAAAGAAAATAAAAGGAAAACCTAAAGTTATAGAACACATACTCACACACATATATGTACAAATGCATGTGTATATTCATGGCTGTAATGAAGCGAATACAATTCATATGTTATTTTTCATTTTTATTTCTGAGATGGAGTCTCACTTTGTCACCTTGATTTTTTTTCAAGCTGTGCAATGGCATGAGCTCAGCTCACTTCAATGTCCTTGTACCAGTTTCAAGTGATTCTCATGCCTCAGCCTCCTTAGTAGCTAGGATTCCAGGTGCCCATCACCATGCCTGGATAGTTTTTTAAATGTATTTTTAGTAGAGATAGGGTTTCACCATGTTGGCCATGACCTCTGGTGATCTGCCTGCCTCGACCTCAAGTTTGCTTGTTTGTTTTGGTGCGGAGGGGGAGTTGTTATACAAAAATAAAAGAAATTTGCCATGTTCCAACTTTCAAAAGCAACACCTGGACCACAGAGAAATCAATGAATCTTTCCATGATAATGGGAATGGGAGTCATGGAAAGGACTAAACTTTAAGGTTGCACCTACAAGAGAAAGATGCCTGGCTCAGAGACATGAGCAGGAAAAGCTGGTAGGGTCACAGTGCTCGGACTCTGAGATAGGATGAGTTAAAGTGATCTTGCCAGAAGTCTAAACAATCACAGCATCCCCATACTCTCCTGTCTCTAGGTATAAAGTGAAAGAAGAAATGGAGGCTGGCAGTTTCTATAGATACTAATGACACAAGAAAATATTAACGTAGATGTTAAGCACTAAGCCAAAATAATTTTCTGGATGCTGATGACACTTTTGAAGGGATAATACAGATGGCAAAGGCAATGGCAGGGGACAGGGACTTCCTGAAGAACTTTTACTATAGTTTTCTTAAATATGAATTAATGCAAGACTCTACAAAGCTTCTTCTGTCCTTCTGGGATTATCTTTCTGTTTTCTCTTCTTCTTTATTCTCAAACTGCAATAAATAGATGGGAAATGGGAGCATGATCAGCTCTGAGAAGGGGGAGACTCAGTTCCTTTTTCACCAATTCAGGTCTTTGTAGCAGACACACATGCTTGGTCACGATTACAGACTAAAGATGAGGTAAAAATTGGAATACTTATTCAACTGAACCATAGCAAATATTTTTGAGATTATGTCTACATGCCGAACCCACATAAATGACTTCTCCAGCATGTGATAATCATCAAACATGAAGATTTCCAAAAACAAATCAATGGAGAAAGAAACTGACTATATGTCTCTGTAAGTGACAAAATAGGGAAGAGGGAACTACTCTTTGATGACACTAGACCAACACCTTAGATGCCATGCCTGTGAAGACCTGAGGCACATGAATAATTAACTTTAAGCTAAGTAAGTAATCCTCAGTAGTACTCCTAAAAGTTTACAGTGGGGCCGGGCGCGGTGGCTCAAGCCTGTAATCCCAGCACTTTGGGAGGCCGAGGCGGGTGGATCACGAGGTCAAGATATCGAGACCATCCTGGTCAACATGGTGAAACCCGGTCTCTACTAAAGATACAAAAAATCAGCTGGGCACGGTGGCGCGTGCTTGTAATCCCAGCTACTCAGGAGGCTGAGGCAGGAGAATTGCCTGAACCCAGAAGCGGAGGTTGCGGTGAGCCGAGATCGCGCCATTGCACTCCAGCCTGGGTAACAAGAGCGAAACTCTGTCTCAAAAAAAAAAAAAAGTTTACGGTGCATCTGAAACACGTGCTTTCTTTGAACTCAGAAGTTAATGAAATTCTATTTTCCTAGTCAGGTAGTTACTTTATATTAGATAATCTAGATAAACTTTCAACCAATCTAATTGGGTTAATTCAGTCTGTGTGACTTCTAAGACTTTATATGACTTAGCGAAACAGAAGATGAATAAAAATGGAAGAAAATGAGGTGTAGGTGGAAAGTGTAATTCAAAACATATCTGAGTGTTGAAGAAAATAAAAGCACCTACAGAAAGAATTCTTGGTTTTAAAATAATGTATCTTCATAGAAAAGTATACATGCAAAGATAAAAAACATCTCAATCCACAAAATTATTTCAATAACTAGCGTACTTAATCAAGCCCAGTTCATGAAGTAGGAATTTCAAATACCAAAAAATAATATGTGAATGAGGAAGATTTTTCCTAAAATCAAATCCTTCTTTTCTCCCAAAATTATGTTCAAAGAGACATGTTAAAATTAATTATATGTACAAGTGAAAAATCTAAATTTTGTTTTAATACTTTTTAAAGTACATCTATCTCCTAAAAAGAAAAAGGTAAAATGTTTTAATAATATGTAGGCTTATCCTATAGGAAAAAACAAGGGACTTCTTTATTTAAAAAGGTCAATATTTTTACACTGCTATATTTAAGATGGGTTCTTAGGACACCAAACAGACTCTGCCATTCACAAAATCTAAGTGAATCCATAATAAGATAAAAAGAAATTTACAGGAAATCACGGTGGCAATAAATCTACTGAATTATTATTTATAGTGTGTTTGTGACGAATTCAGCATAACAAGGCAACAGGCCAGTATTTAAGGGCTGAAAGATTTATCCAACCTTAAACATATCAGTCTACGCAGGCCTGGAGTTTGTAATCATTATCGCAGTTTAATCTGTCTTTGCAAAACATAACTAAAAAATAGACTGTGTGCCTCTGTGATTAATCATTTGCATTTAAAGCGAATCTGAACTAATATAAGAGGTCCAAAAATGTAGCACCAAGAACACAGTAGTGAGAGACAATGGAATTTGTTTAGAATACCATGTTCTGAAAGTGTCCTGCAACCTTCTGTTAAATATTTGGTTCATTCCATTTTGTCATCCTGATTTGTATGTATTCTGGAAGCCGTTAGAGGCTACAGGATTATTTCGTTAAAACCACAACATACGTTGGTGAGCAAAATCCCTGATCAGTTGCAAAGTTCTCCTCCATTCACCCCAAAGAATAACAGCACTTGAAAATCCCAAAAAGAGTTGTGGATTCCTAAGACTCAACTTTCTGCACCAAGGATACCAGTGTGGAATGTGGCAACCTACAGAAAAAAAAAAAAAAATCAGTGTAAACACTTTGTGAGGCCAGGTGATACACAGCAGGAGCACAGAGTAGAAAGCTCAGATGACAGTGTACTTTCAATGAAAATGGCCAAGGTGTGGAATCCTCAAAATACAGCAAAGCTGGCAGTCATCCTCTTAGCATTTGGTGTTCAACTTACGTATCTGGAATGCTGCCAGATACGTAAATGTAGCCAAGGAGAACACATGTCTTTAAGAAAATGCACTTTGGGAGGCCGAGGCGGGTGGATCACGAGGTCAAGATATCGAGACCATCCTGGTCACCATGGTGAAACCCGGTCTCTACTAAAGATACAAAAAATCAGCTGGGCACGGTGGCGCGTGCCTGTAATCCTAGCTACTCAGGAGGCTGAGGCAGGAGAATTGCCTGAACCCAGAAGCGGAGGTTGCGGTGAGCCGAGATCGCGCCATTGCACTCCAGCCTGGGTAACAAGAGCGAAACTTCGTCTCAAAAAAAAAGAAAAAGAAAAGAAAAAGAAAATGAAGACATTTTCAAAAAAGAAAAACGAGAAAACAGAGAGGGAGGAAGGAAGAGAGAGAATGAGAGAATAAGAGAGAGAACAGAGCTGCATTAAAGAAGCAGTTGCAGTTATTAACACTGCCTCCTCTACCTCCCCGCTCCTCAGCACTGCCTTAACTCTGATGACCAGTACTCATTTGCAGATGTACAGTTTTCTCTGACCTTGGCAGCATCAAAGAATTTATACACTTAGCAATTCTTGCACAATCTCTTGAAAAGAACAGCACAAATGTTCTACCCATCCATGCCAAGCAGGACTTGTTACTCTTCTCCACCTATTTTTCTTCCAGTAAGTTAACTTATCTGCTTAGATTTTGGTTCTAAAATAAACTTCTAAGACAACGAACCTTAGGGATTTGTTTTTCTTTCTTTTGATGAATTTAGGAGAAAAGAAGTTATATGAAAAGCTAATTCACTTAATAGGCTATAAATTTATGCAAAGTGCTAAATACAAAAGATTAAGAATTACAGCTTTTCCAGGTTTAGTATGAAGAGATATGAAATTTTTTCATTCATGTATCTGTTCTCAACACACAGCCAAAGAGTTTATACTGGAATCGAAGACAACCTTGATAGCTACAGTAATCTTAATAGCAAGTCCAAGATAACTATAGCTTTATGTATTAAATATCTTATAGCACATAAACAATTTAAAAATTATCTTCAGCCAGATGTGGTGGCTCAAGCCTGTAATCCCAGCACTTTAGGAGGCCGAGGCGGGTGGATCACAAGGTCAAAAGATTGAGACCATCCTGGTCAACATGGTGAAACCCCGTCTCTACCAAAAATATAAAAAATTAGCCGGGCATGGTGGTGCGTGCCTGTAATCCCAGCTACTCAGGAGGCTGAGGCAGGAGAATTGCCTGAACCCAGGAGGCGGAGGTTGCGGTGAGCCGAGATCGCGCCATTGCACTCCAGCCTGGGTAACAAGAGCAAAACTCTGTCTCAAAAAAAAAAATATATCTTCATTCATTCTAGTAACAGTGCCTAGAGGTCATGTTTAACACTTCATTCTCCTTAATAAATTAAAATTATGACAATTTACAAAGCAAAAACCCCTATTAACTGCCACACAGTTTCTAAAGGGGCTTACCAGGTGCCATAAATATGCCTAACTTAACCCAGAATCACAAAAGGGGTGATTCACGGGCCCACATCAGCCTCAGCCAAGCCTCAAAACAGGTGATTCATACTTGATTTCATTTCTGTTTATTTTTCTTTTTAAAAAAGGACTTTCAGAATTCAGAAAAGTTTATGTTCCTATGACTTTTGCAGAGAAGGAAAAAAAATAAATGCGCCGTGAATTTCAATTCTACTTTTCATAACCAGCAAGAGTGGTAGAGGAAGCCAAACAGTATCACAAACTACGAATCTGAGGAGCTTTTCATGAGAGAAGGGAATTATGCTCGTTTTAAAAATCATGATGCCTAGTGAAAATTTACAGTGCTGAAGACATTCTTACTTTCCAGTATAAAGGAACTTAAAAGTAGAACAAGAACTTTTATCTTTGTATGTATTTGTTCAAAAAAACACTGGTAGGAATTTGTCTGCATGTCTTCCTTAGATAAAAGAATGAAAGGGTTATTGATTATCATTTATTCATCTGTTAGCTACAAAGGAGTACAGCATAACCAGTAAGGACAAGAATCTGGAGTCAATCACTTGGATTCAAATTTTGACTCCAACCTTACTTGTAATGTGACTGTGGAAGAGCCACTTTACCTCTGTGCCTGTTTCTTCATCTGTAAAACGAGGAGACAGAACATATAGTAAGCATTTAATAAACTCTATTATTTCCCTCTGCCATAGTCTGTTTCTTATTCGGGTTTTAGCTAATGTCACAAATAGGCAGTAATACTTATAAATAATAGTAATAAACTCTTAATGCATATTAGGTATGGTTCTAAACAAATTACAAGTCAGAACTCATGGAATCCTTACAACTAACTTTCGAGGTGAGCAGGATTTTCCAGATGAAAAGGCTGTCATACAGAAAGATTCAGTTACTTGTCCAAAGGCCAACTAATAAATAGCAAAGCCAGAATTCAGCCTTATGTAGCCTGACTTCCAAGTCCAGGCACTTACCACTAACCAGCTTCTTGAAGAAAACTGTTTAAGTAAATCTTATAACATCATAATTTACATAAGATATAAATATACCAATTATAAGTTCAGAATATAAGTGATCATGTGTTGCATCTATGTAACATTTTGTCTGCAACTTAAAAGAATGAAATTTAAAATGCAATCAGATAAACCATAGTTAACTTTTGTTCCAATTAATGTTTGGGGAAACTGCAATGAAGAACAGATCCTGTCTTTGAAATATTTGAAATACCGTGTAAGATAAGCTAGTTTATCACTTTACAACAAGTTTATATGGAATAGAACCAACAGCAACCTCATCTTCCACAGTTCATGGGAAATCCCACTAATATCTGCCATGCACAACCAATGACCACAATGGACAGACCCTTTCCTGCAATACTGGATCGAGACTCAGCCCTTATCCCTAAGTGTAACATGGAGCCAATGTCCAGGATAAAATTAACTATCTTCATGAGGCATGTCATTTCCCCAATTCCTCTTCTGACATATCACTGCCTTCAAATAGGTTGATAATGTCAAGGGCCAGAAGACTAGTTAATTGACTAACGGTGAACTGGTTTGTTAGCATAATGGAACCTTCATCCATGGAACTGCAAAAATTCTTTCATGGTAGCTGCTGTCCTGCTTTATAGCCTAACACAAAAACACATCCAGAAGAAAACTTTCCTGAAGACTAATGATTCTTCTTAAAGGTAAGCTTCATTAGAGCACCACAAACAAATGATGGTTAAAATGTACAACTAAAAGATTGGAAAGGTAAAACCAACGGTAAATGCTTTTTACCATTTTACTTTGTAGCCCTTTTCTGCTGATGTTGCAAGATATTCAAATGTTTCACCATATTCCAATATTTATTTATAACTTTAATCATTTTGCTACAGAATTATGACTAGCGAAATCTTGACTACAAAGAGTGACAAAATGCTTTCATAAAATCTTCCATGTATATAATGTGATATATATGGTATGTGTATGACATATTGACATATATATTATATGACCCCTCTCCCCGTCCCCCCATTCTCTAGATTTCCCTAGGTCTAGCCACAGTTAAACTGTAGGTTAGAGATCAGAAAAATGGGTATTAGTATCACAGTGAGCTACCACTACACTGTCATACAACAGACTGAAATGAAAAAGACTGACACTATTAAGTGTTAGCCAAGATGTAAGACAACTGAAACCACCGTCCTCTGCTCGTGGCAGTGCAAATGGTACAACCACCTTGGAAAACTGTCTCAGTGTTTACTTTAGTCGAACACAGGCATGCCGTATTACGTAGCATTCCACTCTATTCACGGAACAAAAACGCATATATGTGTATCGAAGGGGCAACTAAGAATGTGCATAGGGACATCACTCTCAGTTTCCTCAACCAGAAACAGCCCAATGTCTACCAACAGTAGAGCACATAAGTCAAATGTGGTCTTTCCACACAGTGGAATGCTGCAAAATCCCACCAACAAACCAAAATCAACCAAAGAAAATCCACGAATTACTAAAATGTCCAACACAGACACGTACAGCAGCCATCAAGTTCAGTGAGAGAATTCAGACACAAAATGATTCCATTTACACAAAACTTCAAAAACACGGAAAATAAACTGATGCCACTGGAAGTAAGGACAGTGATTACCTTCAATGAGGAAAGAGAGAATGTGACTGAGAAAGGTCCAAAAGGGGACAGCGGGGGCTGACCGCTTATTTCCTTACCTGGGTGGTAGCTCCACAGGGGTTGACCTTGTGACAACTCACCAGACTGGACACACGATTTGTGCACTTTGTGGCATGTATGTTACATATATGATCAATAAGGTGGTTTATTTTAAAAGGCCAATTTTCAGCCGGGCGCGGTGACTCATGCCTGTAATCCCAGCACTTTGGGAGGCCGAGGCGGGTGAATCACGAGGTCAAGAGATCGAGACCATCCTGGTCAACATGGTGAAACCCCGTCTCCACTAAAAATACAAAAAATTAGCTGGGCATGGTGGCGCGTGCCTGTAATCCCAGCTACTCAGGAGGCTGAGGCAGGAGAATTGCCTGAACCCAGGAGGCAGAGGTTGCGGTGAGCCAAGATCGCGCCATTGCACTCCAGCCTGGGTAACAACAGCGAAAGTCCGACTCAAAAAAAAAGGCCAATTTTCAAGCCTAATTATATCTTACTCTCTACTGGTCTGCTGGAGCTGCCATAACAAATTACTGCAGGTGGTTTCAACAGTGAGAATTAATTTTCTCGCAGTTTCAGAGGCTAAAAGCCCAAGGTCAAGGTGTCAGCAGGGTTGGTTTTTGGTGAGGCCTCTCTCCTTAGCTTGTGGACAGCCGCCTCCTCACTGTGTCCTCACATGACCTTTTCTCTGTGTGTACGCATCCCTGTTCTCTTTTTGTCTTCTTAAAAGGATAACAGCCGGGTGCACTGGCTCGTGCCTGTAATCCCAGCACTTTGGGAGGTCAAGGCGGGGGGGATCACTTGAGGTCAGGAGGTTGAGACCAGCCTGGCCAACAGAGCAAAACCCTGTCTCTACTGAAAATACAAAAATTAGCTGGACATGGTGGTGCATACCTATAATCCCAGCCACTGGGGAGGCTGAGGCAAGTAAATCATTTGAACCTAGAAGGTGGAGGTTGCAGTAAGCCAAGATTATGCCACTGCACACCAGCCTGGGCAACAGAGCGAGACTCTGCCTCAAAAAAGAAATAAAAATAAAAATTAACAGTCCTACTTAGAGCCCACTCTTAAGACTTCATTTAATCTTAGTTACCTCCCAGAGGCCTTATCTCCAAATACAGTCACACTGGGCGTTTGAGCTTCTACAGATTAATTTGAAGGTTGGAAAAAGGGACAATTTATTCCACAACAAACTCTCTGATATTCTCCAAGTTATTTTTTAAGTTTCTAATTCCTTTTCTTTATGTCAGATTTTCTCATTATCAACCTCTAAATCTTTTAAATCTCAGTACTATAAGACTACCATTCTAAAAGTATACCTAGTGTTTGAGTATTTTAAAGTTTCTTACAAATAATATACTGTTTATAACAATAAAGTCCTACAGTTTTAAAAATTATACAGGCATCGTTTTTAATTAAAGGGCAAGAGTAGACTCTAACTGCAAGATATTTTAAAATAAAGTTTGTTTCTATTGGCCAAATACCTTTGTAATACCAATTATATATGTTCCCTAGCTACAGACAAGTAAACAATATGCATCGATGCAAGTCACTTATTTAAAAATATATACTTACGTTAAAAAACAACATGCTAAGGGTATTTTTTCAAATTATTTAATAATCTAATGTGCAGCTGGGCATGGTGGCTCTTGTCTATAATCCCAGCACTTTGGCACACCAAGGTGAGCAGATCACCTGAGGTCAGGAGTTTGAGACCAGCCTGGCCAACATGATAAAACTCCATCTCTACCAAAAATACAAAAATCAGCTGGGCGTGGTGACTTGCGCCTGTAATCCTGCCTACTGGGGAGGGTGAGGCAAGAGAATCGCTTGAACCCGGGAGGCAGAGGTTGCAGTGAGCCAAGATCACACCACTGCACTCCAGCCTGGGTGACAGAGCGAGACTGTGTCTCCAAATAATAATAATAATAATTGAACATGCCCATTCTTACTGTCTGCCATGTTTTCCTACAAACACTCCAGGAAACCATTTCTATTAAATATCTGGCCATCTTATGGTAGCTTTTAGTTATTTTCAAATGACAGCAAAATGGGAATGCTGTTTTAACAGAATAGAAATTAAATTACCAAAGGAGAAATAAAATTTTTAACTCAAAACTCTTGCCAAAGACACTAGTTTTCCTTCTGTGACAGACAGAAGCTTGTATTTGAGGGGTTTTGATGATATGCCTGTGTAATCATTAACCCAAACTCTACACCATAGCAAACACCTCGTCGTATTGATATTCTAGGAAACAGACTTTTATATTTACCCTTTGGGATAAATTTGGTTTTGCCTTCTTACATGCTCATGTATGTTCTGGCAATATATATCTAAATGTACATTAAATCATTTAACAGCTCTTGTTATCACTTATAATGGTGTTATCACATTATAATGGTGTTCATACATTACTAAGAACACAAAAGAAAGTTGCCATGAAGAAAAACACATTCCATCTAACTTATATACAGTATGGTAATCCCTCCTTGCTGTGTGAATTGAGTTCTTGAAACTCCATGAAAAAGGAATTCGCAGTCAAAATACAATTTGAAGTTGGGGTCCAGCAATTGCCTTTACGTGGCGTTTCTACAGGGCTTAATGAGGAATAATAGGTTCTATACTACGCATTTCTATTCATTGTGTCTTGCTTACTTGAAACATACCAGTTTTCATTTCCATGCAATTTCAACAAGCGGCTTGGCATTATTTGCTGCTTTGCTGCAGCTACTATGCACATTAAGGAGCTAGTTTTTTTTCTGTTTCAGGTCCTGCAATGTTCAGCCTTGATATGATGACTCAGAGTTGTAGATTCTAACTCTCATTCTCCAGGTTCAATCTCCTTGTCTCAGAGGCAGAATAAATACACATGCTTGAAATGGAAAAGGCATTGGGTAACTTTCCTTCAACTGACTCACCCAAGTCACTATGTCCCAAGGCCTTCCCTTCATCAGCAGGACCATGAAGCCTGGATTCTGCCCACGATAACATCAGGCCAATGCATACACCTTCCGCTCCTCTGACAGCCTTCCCAGCAATTGCTGACACCATTAGAACATAGCTCTAGGGCTGGGCCTCACTTATGTCTGTTATCTTTTTTAGTTTCTTTGCCCCTTCTTAACCAACTCTTTCTCTCACTTCCCGCAACCACAACAATTCCCAATTGGCATGGACCAGGACCAGTCTTTTTTCAGTTGCCAAGTTACTTGGATGTACCACTGGCATACTCAAATGTTGCAAGGGAGTACTGGTGGCTGAGGACAGATCATCCTTTGTTTGTTTAAGAACAGCACAAAGAGGCAGCAACCAGCCAAGATCAAAATCCCCTCCAATGCTGCAGGTAGACAAGCTCAGGTTCAAGGTCAACCACAGCTAACTGTGGGAAGGAAACATGAGGGAGGCACCTGGGGAGTACCATAAGGAGCCAATAAGGGTAGAAAGCCAGTCAAGTGTAACTGTCCCCAACAAACCCCAAAAGGTCATAAAGGATTTATAGAAGACCCTATAAATCCTATAAAGACACCTGCCACACAAACAGGGGCAGGGTGGAATCTATGGCCATGATGATGGACCCAAGCAGCACTGGGGAAAGTGGCATCCAAATGACACAGGGCAGCTTGTCCAGTTGACAGCCACTGTTCTGAGGAGTGAGCTGTCATTGACAAGAGATGGTCCATGAGAGCACTGGTCAGACACTGGGCATCCCTGAGCCCCAAGAGCAGGTTCTCTGCAGCACGCTCCTCCCCTGCTTTCCACTCCATGGAGAGGAGTTGGAGGAAGACACAAGCTCACTCACTCCTGATGAGACTTGATTCTCAACATATAACCACAACCCTCAGAGGTCCCGCTGCCTGTGTGCTCTTCCTCTGGTAATGGAATTCCTTTCTGTTAACATATATAAGCGTGTTTATATGCTGGGGAGCCTGGCACTGTCTGTTTAGGGAACTGTTCCAGGCTGCTTGGCAGGAATATACAACATGTTAACTGAGATGAAGGCTGTGTCTCCAAAGGCAGAAATGGTTTAAGTTATGTCTCAGTGATACTGTATGTTCTATTTAACCTCGGTAGCCTCAACCATTTAAGACCAAGAACAATTTTTCCTTTTTCAATTCAAGCTCAAAGTGAGAAGAAAACTCAACTAGAGAAAGCCTAATATCTCACAGGTCAGGGTACAGACGCACCACGAGCTCTGTGTCCCACTAAACAAAAACAACAACAAAAGACTCAAACCCGCAATCATTTCTGCTGGAGTTCTCTCACTCTGTTTTGAAGAAACCCTCTGTAATGAATTCTACACTCATCTTTCCTCAACTTGCCAGGAAAGACTGTAATTATTACTTAGTCTTACTTAAAATTAAAACATTTTAATTATGATATTAAACAGCACCACTTTCACTTCGATTGAAAGTAAGTACAATCATACTATAGAAATCTTAAGGAAAAGAGCAAAAAGCTATCTTTAAATATCTAAAGTCATTTTAAGATACTTATCAAAACCATGAACTTAAAAGCTGTCTTACCTGGCGAACGAAACTATTTGAGGTAGTGTCAGATGACGTGCTTCCATCAGATCCTTTAAATCTGTTTTTCCTTCTGGCTCCTTTTCCATATGACTACAAAAAGAAAGAGACAAACAAATAAGATTACTATGAGACCCTTTAACAGGAATACAGGCGTAGTCATAGAAAATGTCCAAGACCAAAAACGAGTAATACATTGCCATAATGTAGGCATCATTCAAAAGATAATACTGGTGGGATTTCACAAATCTATTTCCAGTCAGTGATTATGTGAGAAGAGTTTTCTTTCTCTTTCTCTTTTTTTTTTTTTTTTTTTTTTTTTTTGAGATGGAGTTTCACTCGGTTGTGGTCCAGGCTGGAGTGCAATGGCACGATCTGAGCTCACCGCAACCTCCACCTCCTGGGTTCAAGTGATTCTCCTGCCTCAGACTCCTGAGTAGCTGGGATTACAGGCATGTGCCCCCATGTCTGGCTAATTTTTTATTTTTAGTAGAGATGGGGTTTCTCCATGTTGGTCAGGGTGGTCTTAAACTCCCTACCTCAGGTGATGTGCCTACCTCGGCCTCCCGAAGTGCTGGGATTACGGGCATGAGCCACCACACCTGGCCGGGGAGGAGAGTTTTCTAGGCAAAGAATTTAGTAACTAGTGAATTTAAACAATGTCCGTTATCTGTTATAAATATGTTAGCAGGCAAGAGGCAAAAGCCTGTAATGATAAAGCCTTTAAAAATAAGCATTTAAAACAGGAAGTTAAAGGTAAGATGATTTGTTTGAATAATAGAATTGGATCAAGAGCAAACATCTAACAATGAACTTGCTTTTCCTCTATTTATAGTTTACATTCAGAACTCTAAAAATAAACTACTCATCACTTAACTCTAAGCACAAATACAGTTAAGTGTAAATATTAAACATTAAAACATAAATGAACAATAACTTAACAATGAGTTTAGAGTTAAATGCAGCACACAAGCTGGAATTCTGGCTATAGCAAATCTTGAGTAAATTTCTTAACTTTTTCAAGCATCAGTCTTTTCATCTTTCAAATGGGGTTAAGTATTAGATGAAATAATACTTCATAGGATTAAGCATGAAATGGAACAATGTATTTACAGCATTTAGCGTAAGATCTAATAAATGATAAGGACTCAAAGTAATATATAAAAAGAGATACCCATAGAGCACTTGGAATATATAGGGACAAACTGGGCTAAAGTGTGTAACATGCTGAGAATGATTAGGCTCATAGAGACTTCATTAGATTATCAGAATTTACAACATTTATTTTTAAAATTGTCCCATTCAGGTTCTGAAAATGCTATTTGGTTATGCTTTTTCTATTCATATGGTTTTCATTAAAATATCTTATAAGCCATAATATATGTAGCACTTAGGCAAACTGAAATCTATTACAAACATTTGTGTTATGAGTAATTTAGATGAATTTGTAATCAGAGAGAGGGTGGTATGATCCTAAAGCAAAAAATTTTCTTATGTAAGTTTGTTCTCTTCAGAGTATCTAAGGGATTTATGTAATACAACTGTGTTTCCATGACATTTAATTAACCCTCAACTTCATAAAAGGCAAGAAAGCTAGGCTAGGCTTTTGTAATGTAATATACAAGGTTTTCCTCACTTAACAGCTTATTCTTCTTACTTAAGTAAACATTGTTCAGTAAACTGTTGAAAATAACATTCTTTTAACCACGTTTTTTCTTTTCCAATTATTATGCAAAGGTTTGGACAGATGAATTTTTCTAAGTCCTAAGAAGGCTAAGATAAAGTATGAAAATCTCTTTAAAGTTTTCTTTTACATTTATATTAACATATATATTTACATATATATAAATGTAAAATTTTCTTTTACATTTATATTAATATGCAAAAATACCTATTATCTTGCAAGTATTTTTAAGGCCTAACATGTTTCTTTGGAGGTGTAGGGGCAATCTGTGTTAAATTCACCATTTATCCTCAGGAGGAACATATATTTTTTTGGGAGAACAAAGACAAAATATAATTTTAACCCATTTCTTTCTTGAGACCGTGTCTTGTGCTGTCACCCAGGCTGGAATGCAGTGACATGATCACGGCTCACTGCAGCCTTGACTCCCCCCACACATGCCCTGGGCTTAAGCAATCCTCCCATCTCAGCCTCCCAAGTAACAAACTACAGGCACATACTGCCATGCTTGACTAATGTTTTATTTTTTGTAGAGACAGGATCTCATGTTGCCCAGGCTGGTCTTGAACCCATGGCTTTAGGCAAACCTCCTGCCTCAGCCTCCCAAAGTGGTGGGATTACAGTAGTGAGCTACCATGCCCAGCCAGTACCATTTTTAACTGAACAGAAAAGAGTATCTTTATAATTATATTGTCCTTTTATTTTAGCATTTTAGTGATAAATATGTTTCAATATTCAGCATCTTGGATGTGTAAGCTTTTTTTGTGGTTGCTCACAATTGTATAACAGACACTGTGACAGTCACACAATGTTGAAGACATTCAGTCCCAGAGGAGATGGTTGTTCTCTGCAAGAAGTTGGACACATTTAAAAATTCACATTAATTTCTCCAGGCCCCTGGGAATTCTGTCCAAAAACGCTATTTCAGGCATACTTAGCTGCCTATGCAAAGTATGTGTAATGAAATTACTACAGTTTTCAACTGTACTAAGAGAGTTTACACACTAAACTATGCTACACTGAATTGCACCCATGCTGGTGATAGCTTTGAGAAAAAAAATTGTCCTTCAATTACTTAAATTTATAAGGAGTGATTTATTTAAAGTATTCATTTATTCATGCTTAAGAGTGTTAGAGCAAATCTCTATCATGTATCATCTTTACTAAAGCTAAAATAAATATATATGCTTGATTATATGCCTATTCTATTTTGCTAATTTCCACAGTAATTTCTCAACTAAAATTTCTTTTTCTTCCAAACTGTAGAGTGACTATTTACTGACCAGTTTTGTTTTGTTTTGTTTTGCTTTAATAATAATCAGGATTAAAAAAAAAAAAAAACATTTAAAACATCTTCGGAAAGCTTAGTCCATTTTTATATACCTTTAAAAATGTTAGTGAAAATTCATCCTGCCATTACAAAATTGTTGTTTCTTTTAATCTAATGTGTATTTAAAATTAAGTGCATCTTGCTTGAAAGATTTTTCAGTTACTTGAAATCCTTGAAAATAAGGACTACTCCTTCTGAAGGAATTCAGGTGGGAAAAAAGTGAAGGCCAAACCTCTCCCAAATGAAAAAGACAGGTAAGATTAAGTGTTCTAATATTTAGTTGACTAACTGAAAATATATATGTGTGTGTGTATGTGTGTGTGTGTGTGTCTGTGTGTGTGTGTGTGTGTGTGTGTGTATATATATATATATATATATGTAGTTGTTTTAGTTAATTTGCTACTTCAAATGCAGCTACTTTCGTGAAAAATAGTTTTTCTAAATATTTTTTAACCAACATTAAATATATGAACACCCAATATCTGAAACAGTTAATCCTGAGTGCAGCCCGGGTTGTACAAGGAAAAGGTGAGGCAGGAAAGGAGATCTGGCCACAGCACATGGTGTTACCTCCAGATTCTCCCTCACACACACACATCTCTACATCCTTCTTGAAAGAGTCCAAAAAGTCACTAATTTCCACTCATTGCTATCAGCTATATGATGCTTCATAAAAACAAATTATGCCACCATAGTAAAAAGAAAAAGAAAAACCCTTATATCCCTTATATTTATATTCCTTTAGTTGTTTCAAAACATCAAGCTAAGATTGCAGAAACTAGAGAAAAAACTTAAGAAATTTCCAAAAATATATTAATGACTTACTAAAAAGACATTCCAAATTCATCATGATGTTAATATCAGCTTAGAGTGAATGAATATCTATCTTCCTTGGCACTAAATAACTTAAAAATGGACTCCCATCTTAAAAATCAGCAAATAAATGTTCACCATTTCACAGGTAATTAAGATCTAATTTCTGTATAATTGAAGGAGACAATAGTAATTACTTATAGGAGTTGTCAGTTAACTGGAGATTTCAGCCAGTTCCACAAAGTTGTCTTGGTAGCCCCTGCGGGCAAACTGAAGAATGATGCGGCTTCTGTGCTTTCATGGTTATTCTGACAGTGCTCCTACCTACAGATCACCTCGCATGAGCATAATACTGATGCTTAAAATCAGGCTGAGCACGGTGGCTCACGCTTGTAATCCCAGCACTTTGGGAGACAAAGGCGGGAGGATTGCCTGAGATCAGGAGTGTGAGGCCAGCCTGGCCAACATGGCAAAACCCCATCTCTACTAAAAAATACAAAAACATTGCTGGGCATGGTGGTGCGTGCCTGTAATCCCAGCTACTCAGGAGGCTGAGGCAGGAGAATTGCCTGAACCCAGGAGGCGGAGGTTGCCGTGAGCCGAGATCGCGCCATTGCACTCCAGCCTGGGTAACAAGAGTGAAACTCCGTCTCAAAAAAAAAAAAAACAAAAATTAGGCTGGGTGCAGTGGCTCACATCTGTAATCCCAGTACTTTGGGAGGCCAAGACAAACAGATCATTTGCAATTGGGAGTTCGAGACCGGCCTGACCAACATGGTAAAACCTGGTCTCTACTAAAAATACAAAAAAATTAGCCAGGCATGGTGGCAGGTGCCTGTAATACCAGCTACTCCAGAAGCTGAGGCAGGAGAATCGCCTGAACCCAGGAGGCGGTGATTGCAGTGAGCCAAGATCTGACCACTGCACTCCAGCCTGGGTGACAGAGCCAGACTCTGTTTCAAAAAACAAAACAAAAAAAAAAAATAGCTGGGCATTGGTGGTGTGCAAGTGTAGTCCCAGCTACTCAGGAGGCTGAGGCAGGACAATTGCCTGAACATGGGAGGTGGAGGTTGCAGTGAGCCAAGATCGCACCACTGCACTCCGACCTGGGCTACTGAGTGAGACACTGTCTCAAAGACAAAACAAAACAACAACAACAAATCCGTCTTCATCTCTCTCAGTTCGTATTCATTGATGTTTATCCCTTTAAATGTCCAGTTTCCTCATCTTATGGCCCAAAACAAACAAAGCCAAAACTATCCAGAGAGAACTCATATATCAAATCTCCTCATTTACCAACAGCTTAGTGTGAATAAACTAAGGCTAGGATTCTTCAGTAGGCAAGAAGTAGCTAAATGACCTTCAGAAAAAGGAGAAAAATAAGTTGCCTTTTATATGGCTCAGTTCATATAAAAGCAGAAAGGAACAAGGAGGCTGCATAAATAGAGTTCTTGGGGGTGGGGGTGGGTGTCTAGCAGGTAGAGGTGGGAGGAGGGAGGAAAGAGGAGGCCAGGAAGAAGAGATATATAGGCCCAGAAAGGAGGAGCAAACGCAGGGAGGGCAGAAGCCCAGGAACAGCACATGCCTTCTTCACAATCTACCTCCCGCCAGGCTTGGAAAGATCAGTAAGACAGGCCCGGCTCCTTTAAGTGATGTCATTAAGTAGTTTTCTCTGTGTAGTTGCAAAAATAACAATGTATGGTTATAATTAGTTTGTAACATGGTTTTTGACCTATACAATCTGCAGGATAGATACATGTCACAAAATTGAAGAGTATCACCATCCCCTACGAGGTAAGCATATTCTGCTTAGTTTCTCTTGTAAGGGCCAAGGCTATATAACTCAAAGGAATTAAATACAGCCCCAGATAAACAGTCTGGACATAACAAGAGAGACAAAAAGAAAACAAACATAAAAATACAAGAACAAAACCTCAAACCACTCATATATATTTCAAATTCTGAAACATACTCAGAAATTCTGGTTGGCATGTCTGTAAATTTCTCCCATGTCACATCAGAAAAAAAAAAATACCATTCAAGAGGAAAGCAATGGTGGTGAGGAGTGAAGATTTCAGCAAAACAGAAAGTTCAGGGTCTATGACCACCAACTTTGCAGACTGCAGAAAACTCATTTGTACCAGAGACCTAAGAATATTTCAGGAAAACAGTATTGATTTGGTTCAAGAGCTACGAGAAAACAGCTGCTACTTTTTCGATAAAGCTCCTTGCTCCAGCCATTCAGGATGTTGCCATCATCAGGCTGTATAACCACAACAAGCTTGAAAAGCATCTGGCAGGCTCAGCTGTGGTGGGACCAGCTGGGTCCTGTTGCTAGGAGCAAAACAAACAGTCCCATTCGTGACTGTTCAGTTTCAGGTGTGACTGGAGGTGCCACTTACGATCTCTCAGAGGCCTAGAGTGCTGAGAGACTGTTCTTGTTACTCCCATTTCCTCTTATGTTACCTATCAATCCCTGTCACCTGCTTCCCATTCACCCACCCTTCAGGCAAGAGCTATTGAATTCCTTGGAGAAATTATCAGTTTCATACTTTAGAGTAATGTTGCCCAATAGAAATATCATATGAGCCATATATATGGCTGAAATTTTCCAGTAGCCACATTAAAAAAGTAAATAGCAACAGGTGAAATTAATTGTAACAATGCACTTATTTAACCTAGCAAATCCAAAACATGGTCATTGCAACATGTCACCAATTTAACATTTACTAATGAAGATGTGTTATATTCTTTACTTCATCTTAAGCCTTTGATATCTGGTGTGTATTTCACATTTACAGCACGTATCAGTTCAGACTAGTCACATTTCAAGTGCTCAAAAGTCACAGGTGGCCAGTGGCTACCACAGTGAACAACGCAGATTTGGAGCTTGGAGGGAGGGTCCTCCACGAGCACCTCATCTTTGGAGGTAGACTGTGTCCAAGTTCACAATGAAATTGTTCAACAGGTTACCTAACAAGCAACGCAATTTTCTTAAATCAGGACTTTTAAGAATCTGAAGTTAGAGTGCCACTCATTTCTCATGTAAGGAATGTATCCATTTTGGACCGGGTGTGGTGGTTCATGCCTTTAATCCCAGCACTGTGGGAGGCCAAGGCAGGTGGATCACCTGAGGTCAGGATTTGAGACCAGCCTGGCCAATATGGTGAAACCCTGTCTCTACTAAAAATACAAAAAAAAAAAAAAAAAAAAAAAAAAAAGAAGAAGAAGAAGAAAAAAGAAAAAGAAAAAGAAATTCGTGGGGCATGGTGCAGGATCCTGTAGGCCCAGTTATTCAGGAGGCTGAAGCAGAAGAATTGCTTGAAACCAGGAGGTGAAGGTTTCATTGAGCCGAGATTGTGCCACTGCACTCCAGCTTGGGTGACAGAAAGAGACTCAGTTTCAAAAAACAAAACAGGAGTTCGAGCACTGTATCATTTTGTATATGGCAATGTACTGGGCAAAGGGGCTGGAATGTATCAGGGTGCTCCGTCACTCTAGGCACAATGATTTATACAGAAAAGGAAAATGACAGAGTTCGCAAATCGACATCTTCTGCTTTCCTCATACAAATCTAATAATATAGTCCAGAGGTGAAATAGAATGAGTCTTAAAACCAATGATTGCTGTAGAGGTTCCATTTGTAAATAGCAACTCCATTTCTAGGTAGAACTGCCTAGTAATTCTGAGAAGAATTACTCGGTGCCAAACAAAAGAGGGATGCTCTGGAACCAGCCTTCTTTCTCAGGCAGTTTTTATGCTGGTCTGTTTCTGCCTAAAAAGAGAGATGGAAGAGATGGCTTTGCCAAGCTTCACATAACCCTATGATACCATGATTTATTAGATATAAAATAAACAAGGCAATGTTTCCCTCAAATAATGGCTGTGAGATGAACGAAATTTAAGTCAAATCGCTTTCATTTTTTTGCAAGGCAGAGAAAGCAAGGAGATGAATGTTGATGCAGTTGAATAGCTATATCTCTTAAACTTGCTTTCAAAATCCATTCTGCCCTTTTTTTCCTCTCTCCTGTATTTATGCCATCACTTGCTCGTTCCTGTGAATTGATCTTTGAAATGTCTGATACATACACCTGTCATATCCATTATCTTTTCATCTCTTTTTCACTTAGGCCTTATTACCTCTGGCCCATACTGTTACATCTGCCTCCTGAGACTTCAAACTATCTTATAGAACAGTCCCAAGTGAATATTCCCAAATGAGCTGTTATGTGGGTCCTCTTTTGAACCCCTTCCACAGTTCCCGATTGCTCAATACACTAAAGGCTCCAAGTCCCCAAGATGTGGCCTCAAATTGCTTGGTCAGTTTTATGCTTCACTATGCCCAATCTTGACCTTTCCATGCTCTTTTCAAACTAGAAATGATAAATATATACTGTAAGACTTCTTACTTCTGGGACTTTGTTTCATGTACAACTGTTTACCAACTCTCTAGAAAACCTTCGGTGTTATCTGACCCATCCTTCAAATCTCTCTGCAAATGCCACCTCATCAATGAAGTCCTTACAGATTCCTCCAAATAGGGTGTTTATTGTCTTTATTCCTTTGAAGCCAGTCAGAACTTCTCTTTTCTATTTTTTTCTTTTCTTCTTTTTCTTGTTTTGAGATGGAATATCACTCTGGCACCCAGGCTGGAGTTCAGCGGTACCATCTCAGCTCACTCCAACCTCTGCCTCCCAGATTCAAACGATTCTCCTGCCTCAGCCTCCTGAGTAGCTGGGATTACAGGTGTGCACCACCATGCCTGGCTAATTTCTTTGTTTTTAGTAGAGACAGGTTTTCACCATGTTGGTCAGGCTGGTCTCGATCTCCTAACCTCATGATCTGCCTGCCTCGGCCTCCCAAAGTTCTGGGATTACAGTCAGAACTTCTCTTACAGCCCCTAAACATTTATGCTAATTGATGTTACTGGAATATAAGTTCTCTGAAGGCAGACATTACATCTCTTCCCATCAGAATCATTTCCACATTGCTGCTGTACAATAATTTGTTGATTTACATTAAATCATTATACATAAATCATAAAGTAATTTAGAATATCTTAGCTGAACGCAGTTATGTGAGCCCTGACTTTGATCTCCAGGAATTTAGGAACTCTATTTTTATCATAAGAATAAAAACTTTTCTAAAATATCCCTCAAGGAAGATCAAAGGCAAATGAGGGTCTAAATGTCCTTTCCTTTGATGGAGGACTCAAATACTGATAGCATTCAAGACCTTCATCCTAGAATAACGGCGGTCTCTGGGTACATTTTTTTCATTCTATCTAACCTGGCAAGCTTCTAGATAAAAATCAGGAGTCCAGAACAAATGCAAACTCTGTTGGTTAAAATTCAGATCCTCTGGCAGAGGCCAGATGGGAATGTAGCTGGTTCATTACATGTCCCCACTTGGCTTGTGAAGCCAACAGCCCAGGGCAGACTAAAATCTAGCTGTTTCACCACGACAAAATTAATCGATTTCTGATTACACAAGTCCTTGGTTTCCACATTCTTCTCCATCTCAAATCAAAGTGGATTATGTGTTTTAAGTTAGCACAATTATTTCCCAATGGTAAAAGAAAGTTCAGTAAAGCTAGACTATTAATGCCACTTGGAACTGCCATGATTACCTTATCAAAATAGCTACAGCAGTCAATTTCCACCTATCAAAACAACAGCAAGAAAACATTTGCCCCCTTATCAGGTTGTCACGCTCCTGTGCCTATTTACTACAGTATATGATACTCAAACATGCCCTCTTCAGTGTGTATGTGTATATGTAAGTGTATCTATGTATTAACATGTAAGTGTACACACACACACACACACTTACAAGTTAAAATCGGGCAAATGTACACACACACACACACACACACATTCTTACCACAAGTTAAAATCGGGCAAATGTAGCCTTGAAATCAACAAGCCAATACCGCTAAGCAAAGAGACATTTCTCCAAAATGCTTCCTGAAATGTAACCAAGACCCCTTCCCACCACTGGCCAGCCAGCCAACAGTCAGCCGGCAGCTAGGAGTCTGAAGCCATTTCCCTGATAGGAGAAAAGTTGAGCGACTCCTCACAGCTGAGACATGGAGGTGTCTGTAATCCAAACTGTACCTGCCCAAGCCTTACGTAAAAGCCACCTTGTCACTGCCCAGCGCCTACAACTGACATCTCCAATTTCACAACAACCTGCAGCAGCGAAGCTGACTTTTTCCAGAAACCGCGAATACTCGTTGGAGAGAAAGGGGATCCCGGAGCTTCCTGAAATGGCTAACATTTCAGGGGAGACGGAAAAATAAAAACTTTCCCGTCCCCATATTGCTCTCTTATTAAGGGAAAGGGACGAGGTGGGCCAGGCAAACCTTGACAAGTGCCCGAGGGGACTGGAGAAGCTGTCACGGTAGCGGCGTAAAGCCCCAGGTGCTCAGCGTGGTCCGGCAGCTCGAGGGAGGGGGATCCGGCAGGGCGCCCCTACATTCGCTCCCATGTCGCCCACCTCCAGCCCGTCACCCCCACACCCACGCCCACCCCGGCTCGGAGCGTGGCCAGGAGAGTCAGCATCGTAGAAAGCGCTGCGGGAAGCGGACCCCTCCCGCCCACCCGGACTCACGATCTTCAGCAGGTCCAGTCCACTCGCCTGGTTCATGTCTCTCCATGTGCCTCTCCCGGGAAGGGGCGAGGAGGGCCGGCGGGGGCAGCCCGGGAGAAGTCTGGGAGGACCGGCAGGTCTCCCCCGCCCTTCCCCACTGGCTTTTCCGAAGCAGAGAAAAATGGAAGCCGAGGCAGAGCCAGGAAAAGCCGCAAAGGGGCAGGGTCCCCAGCGTCAGGAGAGGAGCAGAGGGTGGACAAGCGGCGAGGGGAGGAGGTGGCGGACGAGACCCAGGCAGCGGGGAGGTGCGAGACTAGAGATCCCCGGAGCAGAGTCGCCGGGAGAGCCCGAGGTCGGCGCCCTGCCCGGCGGCTCACAAAGGAAGGAGAAGGCGCCGCGCTCTCGCTACCTGTGCGGCGGCTCCGAGCGCCCCCGCGGGAGCCGCGTTCTCCAGCAGTTCCATCTGGATCTCCTGCGCCACCGCCGCCGCCGCCGCCGCCGCTGTGGGAGGCGACTTGGACATGTCGCTTTGGACCATTGGCGAAAAGTCGGCTCGGAGCGAAGCAGCCAGCCCGTGGCGGCGGATCCCCTCCTCCTCGCCCCCGCCTCCCCGCGCTCCGTTCGGCTCTGGGGGCCGCCCAGGGCTCAGGCCCGACGTTCTCGCTCTCGGCGCAGCGCCCCGGGACTCCGTGCCGCGCTGCCAGGCGCTCAGTGCGCGGGACGAGGACCGGGCATCGGGCGAAGCGAGCCGCGCGGGAGCCGGGACGCGGGGGCGCGGGCGCGCGGCTGCGGTACCGGGAAGAGGGGCGCCCTCCGCGGGGCAGCCGGACTGGGCGGAGCGGGCGCAGAGCGGCGGGGATCGAGCCTCGGGCGCCGGGCAAGGTCCTCGCCAGAAGGGGAGGGAGCTCCGGGAGCGCGAGCCAGTGGGAGGCGCGTCGGAAAGCGAGAGTGACGAGCGGCAGACAAGCCGAAAAGTTCCTCACGAGAGGCGCGCGCCGCGTGGGCTCCGGCTCAGCTGCTGCGCGTCGCCGTGGCACAGGCGCTGAAAAGTTTGCGAAGCCACAAGAAGCCAGGCCAGGCGCCTGGGGGAGCGGGGGGACGGGGGGGGCTCGTTCCTTTTCCCAGGGCCGCACACTACCTCTCAGGAATCCTGAGAGCAGATCTCTTAACTTCGGATGGGAGGGATGGCTAAGGCTGGGTTCCTACACTGCAAGTTTTAAATCTGTAAAAGCTGCTGGCAGCCCCAGAGAACAAACGTCTGCAAAGAACATCTCCTGCGCAGCTGAAAAGCATTGCTGATGTTAGTAATAAGGATCCAGAAAAAGAAACGGAGTTAATTCAGTAAAGATCATCAGGTGATTCCACCTGAATCTGCAGCTGGCCTCTCTAACGAGGTCGGAATCCACCCAACCTGAGGCCGAATATTTTCCTTTTGACTTCTGTTTTCATCTTTGCCAAATTAAGTTAGCACTTCTTCCCGAACAGAATTGAAGTTCGTCATTGTTGTTGTTTTAGACAAAAAGTCTCGCTCTGCCGCCCAGGCCGGAGTGCAATGGCGCCATCTCCGCTCACTGCAACTCTGCCTCCATGGTTCAAGCCATTCCCGTGCCTCAGCCTCCTCAATAGCTGGGATTACAAGTTCCCTTCACCACGCCTGGCTAATTTTTGTGTTTTTAATAGAGACGAGGTTTCACCATGCTTCCTGGGCTGGTTTTGAACTCCTGACCTCAAGTAACCCACTGGTCTCAGCCTCCAAAATTTCTGGGATTACAGGCATGCGTCACCGCACCCGGGCAGGATTGAAGTTTTTTTAATAGGGATGAGAGATCTTAGCGTCACATTTTTGATAAAACAAGCACTTCCTTAAGATCTGGAACTCTTGATAACAGGGTAGTGACTACAGTGAGGGTGTTTCACTTATAACATTCTGTTCGTATAGTCCCAAGGAGGCACATTTTTATGTGACTGAGTGCATCTCATTTCAACAAACTTTACTACCGTGGAAATGTCTATAATGAGTTTTCCAGGCATCTATTGATGTTATTTTGTAACAACAAAGTGGAAGTTTGGCATACTGAAATATACATGCAAAAATTTACTATACATACAAAAAATATACATACAAAAATTTACTTCAACTGCCTTCTATATTTTGCTATGATAAATTATGTGAGATACAGTACTTGTTCTTCTCAAAGATAAACATAGACATTTTAAATCTACCATCTCCACCATAGCACTGATTTGAGCCAGGCTTAAAGAACGGGACTTAGTACAGTTAAAGATTTAGGCATAAAACATCATTGATTTTCCTAATCTTTCGTATTAAAAATGCCACTTTTATGGGCTAAGGACATGAATAGACAATTCTCAAAAGAAGATACACAAATGGCCAACAAACATATGAAAAAATGTTCAACATCACTAATGATCAGGGAAATGCAAATTAAAACCACAATGCAATACCACCTTACTCCTGTAAGAATGGCCATAATCAAATAATCAAAACACGGTAGATTTTGGCATGGATGCAGTGATCAGGGAACACTTCTACGCTGCTGGTGAGAATGTAAACTAGTACAGCCACTGTGGAAAACAGCATAGAGATTCCTTAAAGGACTAAAAGTAGAACTACCATTTGATCCAGCAACCCTGCTACTGGGTATCTACCCAGAGGAAAAGAAGTCATTATTCCAAAAAGATACTTGCACAAGCATGTTTACAGCAGCACAATTCACAGTAACAAAATCATGGAACCAACCCAAATGCCCATCTATCAACTAGTTGATAAACTCTGGTGTGTGTGTGATGGAATACTACTCAGCCATGAAAAGGAATGAATTAACAGCATTTGCAATGACCTAGATGAGATTAGAGACTACTATTCTAAGCAAAGTAACTCAGGAATGGAAAACCAAGCATCCTCTGTTCTCACTGATATGTGGGAGCTAAGCTATGAGGATGCAAAGGCATAAGAAGCATACAATGGACTTTGGGGACTTGGCGGGGAAGAGTAGGAGGTGGGTAAGAGAGAAGACTACAAATACAGTGCCTGTATACTGCTCGGTTGAAGGGTGTACCAGGTTCTCACAAATCTCCACTAAAGAACTTACTCATGTAACTAAATACCACCTGTACCCCAATAACATATGGAAAAATAAAACAGTAAATGTGCCACTTTAAATTTTGCTGAATGTTAAATAGAAGCACTGAAGTATTTGCAGTTACTTCTAAAAGGGGAGCATTTTGAACAGCGCCAATCAGCCATGCTTTTATATGTATGCATATATGTGTGTGTGAAAATGGAAAAGAAATTGTATTTAAAGTTTTTAACTTACAGGGTACTTTTGCCCCATGATCTGTTGATATTATCACTCTTTTAAGCCTATTCAAACTGTGGAGTTAATCAAACTGTGGAGTCTTCTTGCGCCTGTGCTTAAATCTTAGGGATAACAGTAAATCCATTTCTAGGCTAGACTGTAAACTCTGTGTGGGTAGGAACCATACTTATTACTAGGACACATTCAGAATCTGGCAAGTTGTCCTCTCAGTTCTTTCAATATTCATTCAATAAAGTATGAATCAGATTCTATTTTGTGCCACTCGATGAGCACAGCCAACATGGGGCTTATAGTCTTGCTAGTTAGCACTTAAAAGCCAATTAATAAATAAAGGAAGGAAGAAAGGAGGGAGAGAAGAAAAGAAGGATATTAACATGATTTTTAAAAAAACACCAAGTTTGGTGAAACTGAGTGTTTTCTTATGATATCTGTCCAATTTCTTCCAGCATGCTTCTTTGTGCATTCACTTTCAATTAGGACCATTTGGGAAGCAGAATTTCATCTTTCTTTCTTTCTTTTTTTTTTTTTTTTTTTTTTTTTTTTTTTTTTTTTTTGAGATGGAGTTTCACTCTTGTTACCCAGGCTGGAGTGCAATGGCTCCATCTTGGCTCACTGCAACCTTTGCCTCCTGGGTTCAGGCAATTCTTCTGCCTCAGCCTCCTGAGTAGCTGGGATTACAGGCACATGCCACCATGCCCAGCTAATTTTTTGTATTTTTAGTAGAGACGGGGTTTCACCATATTGACCAGGATGGTCTTGATCTCTTGACCTCGTGATCCACCCGCCTTGGCTTCCCAAAGTGCTGGGATTACAGGCTTGAGCCACCGCGCCCGGCCCCCAGAATTTCATCTTTCATCAGATGTTTAAAGAGACCGCAAAAATATCAAAACAACCTTGAAAATAATTTTAATAATGCTTATAGCCAGAGGGCAAGTAAAGTTTGAATTAAATGTTCAAATGTGATTCAATAGATTCATTTCATATAATTTATAATATGAACTCCTCTTTTGTGTGTGTTTCTCCCTACCACTAGGCAGGGTCCCTTGGGGGCAGTGACGGTGTCTTTTTCATCTTAGTATCCCCAGCATGACTGAGCATGGTGTCTGGCGCTTAGCTGGAACATTAAAACATTTGTTGTCTAAATGAATGAATGAATGCTGAATGACTTCCTGTGTTTTAAAACACAGCATACAACTTTGCTAGTTTTAATGTACAAAGACAACGTTTATGTAACCCTGACTCCCATGAGAATATTATACTAATTCTTCCTTTACAACCCAGGCTGGTTTAATTAGCGTGTATTGAATGCTAATCCAATACAATGTATCCATTCAGACTCTTACCTGGCTTGTAAAAGATTTCAAATACAGAGTAACAAAATGTCACTTCTGAAAAAACGAGCAAAATCAGAATCAACAGAATAAATAGACCTGGAAAATGTATGGATGCCTTTGATCATGGCTGATCTTGTTTTCAGTACAATGACTTGTGCAATATTTAAAAGCCACAGAAGAAAGCAAAAATTTGCTAAGTAAAGCCTAATTCTTTTAATGTTAAAAGTCAAGCAGATGCAAGAAGCTTCAGCAATAATGGATGTGCCATCGAGGCATCCAAATGCAGATGACTAATTTCTTCAAGCTGTATGTTAGCTTCCTGTGCTCCTTAGTTGTTGTAATGGACCAGCATATTCTGGGAATTACTAATGCTCTGAAATAGGAACAGGCTGGTAAGAAACACTGGCTAAGGAAGCCAGAGGTTTTAAAAGATTATTTTTTCTGTAAGTGGAAGAAACAGTGATTACAAGTGCTTTTTTTCTTCCTCTCCTGTTGCAGATTTGTGACTACTTTTAATGCCTTAAAGAGCTTTTTAGGACAGAAACACATGTATGATTTCTCGTTTTACTCAGTAAATCATTTTTCACCTAACAGTCCTGGATTTCTGCCACTATTAATAGCATTTTCATAAGGAAATATAGCTGTATAGGCCATTGGCCTGACTTGGTATGATGCATTCCATTAAGTTACATGTTTGCTTTTTTGTAAACCTACCCTGTAAAGTGAAAGTCCTCAATTACAGGTTGCTATTTAGAAGTATATAAAGATGCAATCAAATGCACTATAACAGGATTGAATGTATCTGTATAGATGGTAAAAGTTTAAAACTGAAATGTACAAGTGTTCAGAGAAAGCTTAATTTCACTTTCGGAGAAAAGACTTCATAGGAATGAGATTCCATGAGTTCCTAAAACTACCCAGGAGAGCACTCTGGAATATGCAATAGTATATAGCACTTTTTAGTTTATAAAGCGCATTCATTTGAGATCTATCTGATTTATTTCTCATCTAAACCTTGTTATAACAACTGATACTTTTGTTTACACTGAGGTGCCAGGCTTCCTGTTAAAAACTTAAATGCAGTATGTTTGCCTGTGAGGTAGGCAGTACTATCCCTCCGTGTTAATTAGGGTAAGTCAAACTGCTTTAACAAACAATCTGAATAATCGATGGATTTCAAAGAAAGGTATGCTGGAGTAGGAGTTCCCCATTAGAAATAGCTCTCCATCATGCTGACATTTAGGAACCAAGGCTTGAGTAACTAGCTACCATCTTCACAGTGCAGCTTCCAATGTCTCCATGTTATTCCAACTGAGGTCAGTTACAAGTAGGAAAAAGGGCCTAGGTGATGGGGGCCTAGGTGATGGGAGACAGTGGACATGCAAGTTTTTATGGTCCAAACTTGGAAGTGATATACATCTCTTCCACTTATGTTTTATTGGCTAGAACTATGTCACATGACTAAACCTGTAAGACAGGCTAAGAAACAGTCCAATCGTGTGCCTTAGGAAGAAAGGACAGTGGAGTTTGAACAGCTAGCAAGGACTGACTTAACCAAGCCTGAATAGCTAAAGGTGGCAGAGGCGGGACTTAACCACATGTCTTTTAAACACCAACTCTCAGTCTCCTTTCCTCGTGTACCACAGTTGTCTGTCTGGTAGACCTCAAAGAACCCTGCCACTCGGGTTAAGACTGGATTGCCAGTTGGAAAAACAGATTTCCATATTTCTTTTGTGTGTATGCTATGGTAACTACAGCAATGTACTTACTAGAAGTTGGACTGATCTCACAAATAGCTCTGAATAGCAGAAATGTTATTAATTTACAGCATCTTGTGCGTATGTGTATGCCTGCTATAACCCAGGCAATAAGGACAACAGTATTGAACAAGGTGTGGCTCCTGTATTATAGAGCACAATAGAGCAGGGAAGACACAGGCAAAGTATGATGAGTACGAGTGCAAAATACTATGGGAGAAATTTTTATTTTTTGAGACGGAGTTTCCCTCTTGTTACCCAGGCTGGAGTGCAATGACACGATCTTGGCTCACCGCAACCTCCGCCTCCTGGGTTCAGGCAATTCTCCTGCCTCAGCCTCCTGAGTAGCCGGGACTACAGGCACGTGCCACTATGCCCAGCTAATTTTTGTATTTTTAGTAGAGATGGGGTTTCACCATGTTGACCAGGATGGTCTCGATCTCTTGACCTCATGATCCACCCGCCTCGGCCTCCCAAAGTGCTGGGATTATAGGCGTGAGCCACCGCGCCTGGCCCAAGGAGAAATTTTATAGTAAGGAAAAATGTTCTACACAAAAAGGAAATCAAAGATGGAAGGGAAGAAATTCAGTTGTACTTTTCAGCTTGAAAGTACAGTAGGAAGGTGAAAAGATGGGTAGGCATTGATTATGGCAAAAATACCACTTTTCATATCTTTTGCTCTTTTATGGATCCAACCTATCTTTTCATAGGAATGTTCCATTCATGAGCAATGCCTTTGACCTCCCATGACTTTTCTTATCAAGCTATCTTAATTTTTTCCTATGGAAGATACACACACTCACACCCATACCCATGTATATGTTCATGTCATAGGCCTGTAGACTAATGAAACCCACTTTATTAAGAAACACATTTGAATTTACATATTCAGAGTAGTCGGCTTATGTGCAGCTGAGATTCCTAGTTGCTCTCATACTTGTTACGAAAACTCTTTTTTAGCTGAAACTGCTATTAGGTGGAATGTCAGACAAATGCAAATTAGATTGTGTTGCTTAGAGTGTTTTTTATGTTCCTCTATCTGTACAGATTTTTTTTGGTCCATTTGTTCTGTCAATAAGAAAGGAATGCTGACGTCTCCAAATTCTGGATTTGTATTTTACCTTTCAGTTTTCCCATTTTTGCTTCAGGTATTTTGAAGCTCTGTTATAAAGATGTTTATAGCTTTGCCATAAACTGACCCCTTACTGATTATGTAGTGTCTGTCTTTATTTCTGGTAATATTCCTTGTTTTAAAGTCTACTATGATTCTAATGAAGCCCTTTCAGGTTTCTTTTGATTACTACTTCTGGGGTTTATTTTTCTACCCTTTTACTTTCATGTTTTGTCTTTATATTTATAGTGGGTTTCTTGTAGACCGCATATAGTTATCTAATCTGACAATATGAGGTTTAAGGGAATTGTTAAATGTATTTACATTTAACCTAATTATTGATATACTTTGATTTAAATATAATATTATTTTTTCCATATTCTCATCTGTTCTTTGTTCTTTATTCCTGTCTTTTCCTATACTCCTTTATATTAATGAGTATGGTTTTCAAATTCTTTTTAAAAATCTCCACAACTGGCTTATTAGGTACACTTTATTTAAACATTTTTAGTGGTGGCTTTAGGATTTACCATATATATTTTTAACTTATTACAGTCTACGTTCAAATGATATACTACTTTTCCAATTGCACAGGAATCTTCAAACAGTATACTGCTGAGGATGACGGTTTTCACCTTCATCCATGTCCCTGCAAATGACATGAACTCATCCTTTTTTATGACTACATCATATTCCATGGTGTACCTGTGCCACATTTTCTTTATCCAGTCTATCATTGATGTGCATTTGGGTTGGTTTCAAGTCTTTGCTATTGTGAATAGTGCTGCAATAAACGTGATGCATGTACAGAAAACCAAGCACCTCATGCTCTCACTCATAAGTGGGAGTTGAACAATGAGAACACATGGACACAGGGAGGGCAACATCACACACTGGGGCCTGTTGGAGGGTAGAGGGAAAGAGGGAGAAGATAAGGCAAATACCTACTGTATGTGGGGCTTAAAACCTAGATGATGGGTTGATAGGTGCAGCAAACCACCATGGCACATGTATACCTAGGTAACAAACCTGCGTATTCAGCATATGTATCCCAGAACTTAAAGTGAAATTTTTTTTAAAAAGTCTACTGCCAATTGTTCCTTTCCATTGTGTTATTCTCACGTGTTTTACTTCTGCATATGTTATAAACCTGACAATGCTTTATTACATGTTTTGCTTTAACCAGTTATGTTTTAATAATAAACAATTTTAAAATACTTTATATATACCATCATTTTTACCATGTCTAATAACATATTCTTTTTTTTCCGGGGGGGGGGGTGGGTGTACATCCAGATTTCCAGCTAGTATCATATTACTTCTGCCTAAAGAATTTGCTTTAACATTTCTTATAGTACACATCTGCTGGAAATGAATTCTCTCAGATTTTGTTTGAAAAAATATTTATTTCACTTTTTAAAATATCTATCTTTTCTGGTTATAGAATTCTGCACGAACAGTGTTTTTGATTTGATTTGTTTTGTTTTCCTTTTAGTACTTTAAAGATAGCGCTGTGACTTACGTAGGTTTTCACATGATATCTGCTATAATTTGTATTTTTGTTTGTTCCTCTGGAAGTGAAGCTTCGTCTTTTCTGAGGTTTTTGGCAGTTTAACTATAATGTGTCTAGGTATTTTGTTGTTTTTAACTTTTATTTATACTATTATTTAACTTTTATTTATTTATACTTTTTCTTTTCTTTTCTTTTGAGACGGAGTTTTGCTCTTGTTACCCAGGATGGAGTGCAATGGCGCGATCTCGGCTCACCGCAACCTCCGCCTCCTGGGTAGCTGGGATTACAGGCACGCGCCACCTTGCCCAGCTATTTTTTTGTATTTTTAGTAGAGACGGGGTTTCACCATGTTGACCAGGATGGTCTCGATCTCTTGACCTCATGATCCACCTGCCTCGGCCTCCCAAAGTGCTGGGAATTCAGGCGTGAGCCACCGCACCCGGCTATTTATTTTATTTTCTATATTAAATGGTCACTTCTAATTTATTAATGTCCACACCTATCTTTATTGTTACCATTAGTCTACATACTTTGGGTTTAAGTGGCTTTCTTCTAGATACTTAAAGTATAAATTTAGATGATTGGTTTTTAAACCATTTTACTTGCGAGCTATAGTTTGCCAACAATCTAAAGGAATAAAAAATAGAATGTACAAAATTTAATGTTTCATTAGAAAAGTAAATAAGGTAAATATTAAGATACAAAATTATTTTGCATATGATTTTAAACCAGATATTTTTCTTCTAAATTAAATATTTATTAAAATGTAAATATCCATATAAGTTGTAATTAATGAAATGTCAAGATGTTTTAATTAAGTTAAAAAAGTATAAAAAAATGAAGTGTTACCTACTATTTTGAAGTTTAATTAAACATTAAGATTTTTAATTAAAACTATTTGCAATTCTCATATTTACAATCCAATTAATCCATATCACATTTCACACATTACATGTATGTATACAAATTTAGTAACATTTAGTAATTTAGTAACATTCAGCAATTCATTAAAAGCATAAAACCATAGTCACCATGGAAATTAAATGGTCCCAGCTACTTCAAACAACAAGCTGATTGGTTAGTATCTTCAGAACCAAGAAATTAGCAAGCACACATGTAGTAAATTACACAGTTCATAAATGGCTAATGCTTCTGGATAAACAAAGTTGGATACCTTCGAAGTTCTTCTCATGGGTGGGCAGTTACTTACATTTCATTCTTTCATGCTTGGCCACTGTCATCCGCCCGGTCACCAGGCTAACTCCAGCTTCTGTCCCAGAAGCTTACCCTCACCAACCCAATATGGGATGCAGGCCTTTCCTTCCTAATTTTAATTTTATTTTGTATTTACTATAGTGAGTGAAAATATGAAAATGACAATTTGTCTGTCTTCAGCACAGTACTGGCTGGGCAGAGAGCTTCTTTCATTTTTATACTTCTTGATACTCGTGCCACACTGAGAATGCTTTCAACTAAAGCAAACGTGCAAACATAGCTATTTAGAACTAACTAAACAGAGAGCATTTCTGTCATCTTAATCTGTTACCACAGCATACCTGAAGTCAGTATTTGATTTTAATTCTTTGCCTGCTTTTCTGCACATAATATATGATCTAGTCTCTAGAGTACTGTGCTATAATCAGGGGAGTGGGAAGGACAATAAGCAGCCCACTGGCACTTGGTAAATAACATGCTCAACTCTCATATCCCTACTGGGAAATACATGGTTTGGACTCAGGATACGGTGATGTAAAGATGAAAAAGTCCGAAGATAAAATTAGATTTTCCTCCCAAACACAGATGCCTCTTTGTTAACTTGTCTTTCACCACCCGCTCACTGCTGCTTTGGGATTTCTCTCCTCCCTCCACTGTCCCCCTGGATCATTCTTTGCCTCCCCAGCCAGAAATAAACAAACATCCCAGGAAGCACAGCAGAGCTGTCTTTTCCTCGGGTTCTCTTCTAAGTCTGTTAACAGGTATTCTCTGGACCTCTGCATTTAGTAGTCAATTTTCGCATTTTTAGTTTGTCTTATTATCAGATTGAGGAAGGTCTACCAAGTAGATCACCGCCACAGCGATATACTGGAACTGTTTAAGCTTTGTCTACCTTGTTTAAACTGTACGTAAAAAAGAAGCCCTAGGCCAGGCATGGTGACTCATGCCAATAATCCCCACATTTTAGGAGGCTGAGGCAGGCAGATCACTTGAGGTCAGGAGTTCAAGGGCAGCCTGGCTGCTCTTGGTGAAACTCCATCTCCACTAAAAACACAGAAATTAGCCAGGTGTGGTGGCACATGCCTATAATCCCAGCTACTAGGGTGGCTGAGGCATGAGAATCACTTGATCCTAGGAGAAGGAAGCTGCAGTCAGCCAAGATTATGCCACTACTCCAGTCTGCGTGACAGAGACTCTGTCTCAAAAAAATAAAAATAAAAAAGAAGAAGCCCTATACCACTAATCATTAGGGAAATGCAAATGAAAACCACAATCAGATACCACTGCACACCCATTATGATGACTGTTATCAAAATAACAGAATATACCAAGAGTTGGTGAGGATATGGAGAAATGGAAACCCTGTGCACTGCTGATGGGATGTAAAATGGTGCAGCCTCTATGGAAAAGCATATGGCAGTCTGTCAGATAACTAAGAAAGAACTACTATATGATCCAACAGCTCCACTTCTAGATACATACATGAAATTTATTTAAAAAGCAGGGACCCTAAAAGATACTCATATATCCATGTTCACAGCAGTATTATTCACAAGAGACAAAACGTGGACACAACCCACATATTCATCAGTGGATGAATGGGTACACAAAACATGGCATATATATATAGCAGAGATTTGTATATATTCTTTGGAGAACTGTCGATTCAAGTCCTTTGCTCATTTTTAAACTGCATTATTTGTTTTCACGTTGTGAGTTATAGGAGGTTTGTTGTTGTTGTTGTTGTTGTTGTTTTGGAGACAGAGTGTTACTCTGTTGCCAGACTGGAGTGCAGTGGCAGGATCTCAGCTCACAGCAACCTCCACCTCTCAGGTTCAAGCAATTCTCCTGTCTCAGCCTCTCAAGTAGCTGGGACTGCAGGTGTGTGCCACCACACCCAGATAATTTTTGTATTTTTAGTTGAGACAGGGTTTCACCACATTGGCCAGAATGGTCTCAATCTCCTGACCTCATGACCTGCCTGCCTCGGCCTCCCAACGTGCTGGGATTATAGGCGTGAGCCACCGTGCCTGGCCAGGAGTTTTTAATATATTCTGAATAACCTTATCAGATATATGATTTGCAAATATTTCTTCCATTCTGTGGGTTTTTTCATTCAACAAGTGAAAAATGTCCTTGGGCCACAAAAGCATTAGAGTGTTCTCTGATGCACAAAAGTTTTCAATTTTGTTGAAAACCAGTTTACATATTTTGTCTTTTGCTGCCTATTACCAAGCCAATGTCATGAAGTTCCCCTCTATGTTTTTAAATGGTTTTATAGTTTTAGCTCTTACATTTAAGTCTTGTCTCCCTTGTCAAAAATCATCTGACCATATATTCAAAGTTTTATTTCTGGGCACCCTATTCTGTTCCACTGGTCTAAATGTCTGTCTGCCTGCCTGTACCGCACTGTTTTCATCACTATATTCAGTGTTTTAAGACTATACTGCTTTTTGCAAAAACCATAGAAGACAATGGGCACATTTGTGTGTGTGTGTGTGTGTGTGTGTGTGTGTGTGTGTGTGAGAGAGAGAGAGAGAGAGAGAGAGAGAGAGAGAGAGAGAGAGAGAGAAAGAGAGAGAGAGAGACAGAGAGAGACAGAGAGAGACAGTGTCTCATTCTTTCACCCAAGATGGAGTGCAATGGTGTGACAGTGTCTCATTCTTTCACCCAAGATGGAGTGCAATGGTATGATCTTGGCTCACTGCAACCTCCACCTCCTGGGTTCAAGTTATTGTCTCAGCCTCAGCCTTCCGAGTAGCTGGGATTACAGTTGTGTGCCACCATGCCCAGTTAATTTTTTTTTCTTTTGCATTTTTAGTAGAGACAGGGTTTCACCATGCTGGCAGGCTGGTCTTATACTCCTGACCTCAGGTGACCACCCGCCTTGGCATCACAAAAATGCTGGGATTACAGGTATGAGCCTCTGAACCTAACCAAGATCATCATTTTTATGGGTGAAAAGCACCGTAGACAGATATTATATTTATTATCCAAGGAAAAAGTAGTTATTATTGGATCAAAATTCAATGCCTGCAAACTAACCATAGTCTTAGTTTCTCTTACCAATTCGATGTTTAAGCAATTTAGATTGCTGTCAAATTAATAATTTGACACTACAGGTATACCATATTAAAAACATTCACAATTATGGGCATTTAAAATGAGTATTTTTACATTCCTTTGGAATTCATGATCTTGATTTTAATAATTGTCAACTGTTTACCTACCTGATTTTAAAAGGTGGATTCTAACTTCATTAACAAAATACTTTCAGAATGATCAAAGTTTGTAGTAGTGTCTTTAATCTCTTTATAAACCTCACTTTCACACTATTGAAAAACTACCAATGCTTACACTCACAGTGCTCCTGGAAGACAGCTGAATTTTTTTTTTTTTCAAACAACAGGAGACCAAGTTGTGAGATAAAATCTCAAATGAGCGAGGCACAGAGAAAATCCAGAACTTTGCATTCCCAGTTTTTAGTTGTGTATCTTCTTAGATAATTAGCAATTAGAAAATTATATCTATGAGAAACAGTAATGGTGGTGATTCAGAGATGACCCTTTATGATAATCTTTAACTATATAAAGAATTTTATGTGGAGTACAGGCATTAGCCCGTTCCTCAAAGCATAGAGAAAGGCTCATGTTTATCTTCAAAGTTCCATGGCACTCTTCTTTGGAGGATCTATTTTTTCAGTTAAGTCCTCCTCTTGCCCCTACCTTCCAAAAATCTGAAACATGGTAGAAATATTAAAACAAAAACCTCACTGAGATGGCTTTAGGATACAGAGGGTTTTTTTGTCTTTAAATGGTAGAACTAATGCTTAATGATTGTTTACTCTATTAGGCAATAAGCTGGATATAAATCATCTCATGCTATCCTCCTCATACGCTTGGAATTATCATCATCTTACAGTTAAGGAAACAGACTCAGAAAAGAAACATATTGGCTCCAAACATTCAGTTAATAATCAGTAAAATTCTTATAAATTTAAGCAAAATTTATAATCCCTATTTCAATAGGAAAGGAAGAAATACTAGTGTAAAGCCTGGAAGGAGCTTATTTTTATAATTCAACCTCAATCGTATTACAGATGTGTCCCTAGCATTTATTATGATTCCTTCCTGGTGTCTATTTTTAGCTGTTCCCACCATATTCATTGGCAAGAATATGCACAGTAAAATGCCACTCAAGCTGTTAGGGTAACATTCTTTTTTTTTTGAGACGGAGTTTCGCTCTTGTTACCCAGGCTGGAGTGCAATGGCACGATCTCGGCTCACCGCAACCTCCACCTCCTGGGTTCAGGCAATTCTCCTGCCTCAGCCTCCTGAGTAGCTGGGACTACAGGCACGTGCCACCATGCCCAGCTAATTTTTTGTATTTTTAATAGAGACGGGGTTTCACCATGTTGACCAGGGTGGTCTCGATCTCTTGACCTCGTGATCCACCCGCCTCGGCCTCCCAAAGTGCTGGGATTACAGGCTTGAGCCACCGCGCCCGGCCTAGGGTAACGTTCTTAATTTTTCTGTTATGTTTTTACCTTCAGTTGCTGCAGTTCTAGCACTTTTCACTGGATGAGTCTTTACTTATATGATCTAAGGTTTTCATCTTAATAAAAGGATATGGGAACAAATGCCTACCATTTTCCAAATCTCCAAGACAAATTTAGAACCAGTATTTTCCAGCAATTTCTACAGTATTTAATGACATGTTTGTGAACCTCCCTTTTTTTTAAATTTTAGGATAGCTAATAACTTGATACTTTAACTTTTTTGTTGATATAAAATTTACCTAGCATAAAATTTTAAAGCGTGCGTTTTGAAGAATACGGTTCAGCGGCATTCGGTGTCTTCAGTGTTATATAACCATCACTTCTACCTGGTTCTGAAACATTTTCATCACTCCAAACAGAAACTCCATTTTGATAAATTACAAAATGTGATTTTTCTAACTTTGTTCTGTTTTTTTTTTTTTCAAGGTTGTTTTGCCTGTTTGGTCTCCCTTGCAATTCCAGATGAATTTTGGGATCGGGTTTTCCATTTCTGAAAAAAAGCTGTTGAGCTCTTGATAGGGATTGCGTTTAATTTGTAGATGGCTTTGGGAAATGCTGACATCTTGATGACACTGCGTGTCCAATCCATAGACATCAGATATCTTTCCATTTATTTAGGTCTTAATTTCCTTTAGCAATATTTGGTAATTTTCATTGTGCAGGTATTGTACCTCTGTGGTTAAATTTATTCTTAAGTATTTTATTAAAAAAAAATTCTACTGTATATGATTTTTTTCCTTAGTATCATTTTCAGAGTACTTACCGCTAGTGTATAAAAATACAACTGATTCATGTATGTTGCCATTGTACCCTGCAACTTTGCTGAATTTGTTTATTAACTCCATTTGTTTACAGATTCTTTAGGAGTTTCTCTATATATGATTATGTTATTGACAAACAGATAATTTTGCTCTTCCTTCCTGATTTGGATGCTTCCTATTTCTTTTTCTTGCCAAACTGCTCTGGCTTAGACTCAAGTATAATGTTAAATAGAAGTGGCAAGAATGGGCATCTGTACCTTTTTTCTGATCTTAATGGAAAAGCTTTCAGTCTTTCACCACTGAGTATGCTGTTGGCTATGGGTTTTCATAAATATTCCTTATCATATTGAGGAAATTCCTTTCCATTCCTAGTTTATTTTAAATATCATAGCTTCTTCAAGGTCAGCCCTATAATAATAAGACTCTATTCATCTGCATTCTGAAGTGATTTCTAACCTACTATCTTTATAATTTAAATCTTAGTTTATAATATGGGTAGCCTAGATCTTATTATCGTCATTCCTATAATGTAGGAATATGTAAACTCATGGAAATAGGTCTATAACAGTGTTCATATAACAACGTTCCTGTTTTTGAAAAAGGATAGAAGTCTACTTTAATACCTTCTTGAATATTCTGAACAATTAAAGTGTTTTGTAGGATGTAATGCTTTTATTACTCTGTAGATCCAGTTTTCTGTCAGACATAACTACAAGCAATAAAAAATAAATACATGTAATTGATGAATTACTGTTCATTTAGCATTCAGAACATTTGGGAAGGGGGAGAAATTACCCCATGCATCTAAAGGCAAGACACATTTGCAATTGTAGAACTGGGCTTTCCCAAATTATTAGCTAAGTTAGTATTTTGTTTTCATTTGTCTCACCAGATTAGGCCACAGAAAGCTAGTCTTTTTGTTGTTGCTGTTCTCAGTCATAGAAAAGTTAATAAAACTGAAATTTCTAAGTCTCTCCCTTGATAGTTATGAAATATTCCAGATAGGCCAGGAAAAAAGCGTTTGGCTATTAAATAGAACTTTGGCTCACTGAATACAGCTTTCAGTATATCATTCTTAGAACTATCACAGATTTAAAGTAGACAATTAGTAAAGTAGGTAACTTCTCAAAAAATAATTTGGGCAAAATAAAAAGTTGAAATGATTCATCTGTCTGGACCAATTTTTTGCAAGTGCTAATCTGGAAACTAATTTGGTCTAATATTCTTCTTAGCCCTGACTCTTACCAGCTGAGACCACATAGGTAAGACTTTTAACATCCTAGCTCTACAATAAGGGGTCTGGCCCAGGTGACATAAAACCTATTCTAGATTCCAGGACAAAATTTGTACTAAGCATGTGGCCTTTGTTTATATGGCCTATGCTTATAATTTAACATAAAGAAATTATTTGTGATGACTTCACAAAACAGTTTAGCTGAAATCACCAATCCAACTTTAGTGGGAAACTCTGGCTATGTATTTTACTTATTACATCTTCTTTAAAGTGTATCAAAATTAAAGTGTGAACTGTTTAAAATAAAAAAGCATTGTCAGAAAATTCTATCAGTTGGAGTTCTCAGGGGATGTGATACTTTTATTTATTGAATTCAAAGGAAAACTGAGGAGACAATGAAAAATCTTCCCTAACAGTTAAGTATTTTCTGCCTTGAAGTCCCAGGAAGTATCACCACTATGAACAATTATTATGGTAAAACTAGCCAGAATCTAGATGATTCTGTGTATTGTAATTGTAAGTAGATGTACTGAATGGATTCTCCCATCTCCCCTGTTTTCTGCCTTTTTCTAAGCATGTGGGAAAACGTTTCCAGTTAGATGAGGGTGTTAGGCTTTGAAACCTTAAAAGTGCCATGTCTAAATCACGAAACGCAACAGGCAGTTTCCCATGGTAACCTAGATAGTGTTTTTAAGATGACAGCTTGCCACCCACTGTGGCTCAATAGATTCAAACGCAAGTGACCTTTGCAACTTAACCTTAATGTCCTTTATTGTCAAATAAGGAGGTTAGACTAAACTTTTATTACTTCTCAAGATTCCTTTCAGCTCTAAAATCCTATGTTTTGAAGAAAATTAAAAGCCAATGAAGCACTCTGTCCATTACTATTTGTTTGGAGATGCCTTCTTCAAAGGAAATAGTTTCTGAAAATAGATTCCCAGATCATTCAATATTTCAAGATCATATTCCAAAGAAAGTATCAGAGAGAATCTAAAACCTGTATCATCATGTTCAATAGTAAGATGTGTGCTGATATATTTGGGAATATAAAGGAATATTTCCTTGAGCCTAAACTCTTACTACAAATTGTAAGGCGTAAAGACTTCACACATTTAGAAGCATTTTGTGTTCTTCTTATAAGCCATCCAGATGCCAAGATTACTAGCTCTCTGAATTGCATACTTAAGGAAAATGTCTCAATCGTACTTGAAGGCACCATAAAATGTCTTTAATTAGAGTGCTGATAATGGTATTGTCTACTGATATCATACATTAAATCCAAGGGTTCCAAAGACCTCTACACATTAATGTAGCCTAACAATATTCAGCAACCAAATTTCGCACTGCACATGAAGGACTTTGGGAGGAGTGACATACTGTTGTCACTTAAGCCATAGAAGTAAAACAGACACAAAATGCCATATGGCAATAGTAACATAGAAAATGCCTTTCTTTCATCCTGAAAAATCTCAACGAGTTTGGTAAATGTAAATGAATATGCTAAACACAGCCTCCTCTAGCCTAGAAGACAGAAGCGTGCCTTTGATCACACATGTTAGCACTACAGAACAGTCTGAGCAAGAGTTATGCTTACTTGAAACTGCAGTGAAGGATTCCTCAATGACAGGATAAAGATCATGTTGGAATTCTGATAATACAGGACAGATGAGCCCCATAAGTGGGGCATAGCCCGAGAGTGTTCTTGGCTTTGCCCAGGAGAGAATTCGAAGATGAGCTGGTGGTGGTAGACAGCAACCTTTTTTTTTGAGACAGAGTCTTGCTCTGTCTCCATGCTCCAGGCTGCAGTGCAGTGGTGCAATCTCGGCTCACTGCAACCTCCGCCTCCCGAGTTCAAGCAATTCTCCTGCCTCAGCCTCCCAAGTAGCTGGGACTACAGGCACACACCACCACACCTAGCTAATTTTTGTATTTTTTTTAGTAAAGACGGGGTTTCACCATGTTGGCCAGGATGGTCTTGATCTCTTAACCTCGTGATTCTCCCGCCTCAGCCTCCCAAAGTGCTGGGATTACAGGCGTGAGCCACCGCACCTGGTGACAGCAACCTTTTATTGCATGATACCACTCCTTATGGAGCAGGGCTCATAGGCAGTGCACCTAGTATGGGCTGTTGGCATCTGTATTTATATTCACTTATATTCACTTTCAATTATATGCAAATTAAGGAGTGGGTTAATAAAAATGGAGGGGTGGGTTACATAGAACTTTCTAGAAAAGGGGTAGTACCTTCTGAGTTACTGTCACGGCAAGGGTGGTAACTTCCAGGTTGTTGCTATGGCATTTGTAAACTGTCATGGCACTGGTGGGAGCATTCTAGGCTAATAAGTATTGGGGGCAGCAAGGGATCACTTTCTTTTTTTTTTTTTTTTTTTTTTTCAATGAGAGCTTGTGAGGTTGCTGAGGTTGGTTGGCCTTGAACTCTTGGCCTCGCCTTCGCAAGCGCCACGACATCCGGCCGGAGCCACTTTGGGCCCCGGGATCACTTTCTTTGCTGTCTGCTGGTTCCTGCTGACTTCTAGTGGCTTCTTCACTTCATCTGGTGGGGACCAGGGAATCAGTTATGCCAGTTTCCTACCTCACTAAGAAATAATAGTTTATAAAAATAAAGACACAAATTAAGCATGAAACAGCAGAAACATAATATTTCAATGAAATATATGCAGTTTGAATGTTTTACATGTACTGGGTACTCACTATGTACCAGGCACTGTGCAACTGCTTTGCAGATAATTTAATTTAATCCTCACAATACTTCTGTGAGGCGAGGTGGGCCACATTATTATCCCCACTGTTTAGATGCTCAGCAAGATGAGAAATCTTGCCCAAGGCTGAAAACATAAGCATATATATGTGCTTATATATCTACATATGTATATGTATTGACTAGAGTGTTATTGTTTCTGCTATTCATATTAGAGATCTAGCTTGAGGTAATTTAATTTAAAAATGGACAAAGAAACAGGAATTCAAATGGTGGAACTCTGTCATCATCTAGCGTTGTAGTTGAATTTTAATCTATGAAACAAAAGAAGGTTTTGAAAGAGAAGAAGGAAGGAAAGAAGAGAGGGAGGTAGCATGGGAGAGAAGAAGGAAGGGAGGATGAGAAAGAAAGGAGAGAGAGCAAGAGGGCAGGAGATGAAGGACAGAGAACAGTCTGCTGAAACCTTGTTGAACCAAGGCAGTTATTTCATTAGCATCATAAGCCTGCTTTAAACAGGCCAGGTAGTCCAAGCCCTCAAATATGAATAAAACCAGAGTGTTCAAAGCGGCTCAGTTCTTCAGGGCGCTGGCTATGGCCGGGGTTTTAATACCCGCAAATAGCACCCCACTACCCCATGTGGCTTTGGAAGAGTGCCTCTCTGAAGATAGATCAGCCTTCCTACCTGTAAATTAGAAAAAATCATCTCTTCTTGAAGTTGTGGGAATTAAGTGTATTAATAAACATACAGAACTTAACAGATGGTAACCAGCCATAAGTATTCATTATTCTTTTCCTTTGCTTTCCTACTGGAAGGTAGAAGGAGCAATATTCTCTAAGGTTTGGTTGATTTCACTTATATGTTTGGTTGATTTCACTTATATGTGGGAGCAGTAACAAGATCAGAGTAGTAGAATTGAAAAAATTTCACAGTTGAAAAGCTCATGTTGCCGGGCACGGTGGCTCAAGCCTGTAATCCCAGCACTTTGGGAGGCCGAGGCGGGTGGATCACGAGGTCAAGAGATTGAGACCATCCTGGCCAACGTGATGAAACCCCGTCTCTACTAAAAATACAAAAATTAACTGGGCATGGTGGTGTGCGCATGTAGTCCCAGCTACTCAGGAGGCTGAGGCAGGAGAATTGCTTGAACCCAGGAGGCGGAGGTTGCAGTGAGCCGAGATTCTGCCACTACACTCCAGCCTGGCACCTGGTGACAAAGTGAGACTCTGTCTCAAAAAAAAAAAAAAAAAGAAAGAAAAAGAAAAGCTCATGTTAATAGTTCTGCCATAATAATTTCCTTCAATGTCTTATCTGAAAAACTGGCTGGCAGCTGTGAACCCTTCAAATACAGGGTTTTTATACAGTGGCCCTGAGGCCTACTTGCCTGTGATATGCAGGATATAGGTACTGCCTCTGCCTCCTTTGTGCCAGTGATGAATATGGCTGTCCAAATAACACACATGCTTCACACATCAGACACATAAACACACACAACACAGATACAGATACCTCACACACCGCAGACACCTTAGACACCTCGCACACACCATACACAACACACATGCCTCACACAAAACACACACGCACCTCACATACCTCACATACCACACATGACATACCCCAACCAGACACCACACACACACCATACACAATACACATGCCTCACACACCTCACACAGGCCACACATAACCTCATATACCATACACAACACACATACTTCATACACCATACACATTACACAACCCAACCACACACCATGAAATACATGCACCTTACATACTACAGAACACACACACTGCATACAACACACACACACACACAATCCTGAGGGATGAGAGCAGGAAAAAAGACATTCATAAAAAGCAGAAGGCTAAAGGGTAGCACCGTGTAATCCAGGCACTTTGGGAGGATACCTTAAGCTTAGGAGTTAGACCAACCTGGGCAACATAGTGAGACTCTGTCTCTACAAAATTTTTTTTAAAAAATTAGCTAGGCATGGTAGCATATACGTGTAGTCCCAGCTACTGGGAAGTCTGAGGCAGGAGGATCGCTTGAGCCCAAAAGTTTGAGGCTGCAGTGAGCCAGGATTATGTCACTGCACTCCAGCCATGGCTGCACTTGGGCAAAAAGCAAGACCATGTCTCAAAAAAAAAAAAGTAGAAGGCTAATATTCTTAACATTTTTCTCCACAGGTAATACCCAAAGGCAGACACCAAGTAATTGCAAATAGAAAATACTCATTTAAATTAAGATATTATCACAGGAGCCCTAGATTCAGATCATAAAGTATCACATTTCTATCTTCTTGCTGATGAACAAACTCAACTCTGACATTAGTGCCATCTAAACAAAACAAAACACACCAAAAGAAAAGGCTCTGAATAGATCTAAAATGAAACCTTGTTACAAATGTCTTCTCTACAGAAATGTCTTCAGAAATACTGTTCTCTGATCACTTTGGCTGGAATCTTCCACGCTGTCATTTTTCTCTTCTATCTCTCCCTCCAATCAGATGGGAAATTCTATTAATTTTTCCTTATGTATATCTTTCCAAGCAATTCTAGTTTTTTCTCTTCTCACTGTCATCATCTTAGTCAACAACGTAAAATCTGAATTTCTCACTATCTATCTGGAACCTCCTGCAGTGTGGTGGTCTGAATACTGCCAGAGGATTTCTTTAAAAGGACAACAACACTGCTTGTGCTGTTAAGTCTGATCAAGTCTTGACAAGTCTCTGATATGCAGAAAACTTTTTAACAAGTTCTGCCTGCTGGGAGTCTCAGCCTCTGTTGCCCCTAGTGGAAGTCCTTCTTGCCATTACTGTTTCTCTCTAAACTCCTATATTCTTTAACTTTAGAAACTTGACTCCCCTTCCTGTTTGTTTATAGCATTATATCTGCTATATGGTAGTGATATATATCTATATATCTATATGCCTATGTTTGTGTATGAATGAATGAGCTCATTCTTCAAATTACCCATAAAGAAGAAGCCTTTTGGCTTTTTCCTCAATTTACAAAAGCAAACCCTACACAGAGTCACTTTGCATACCTGAATGTTCATGCTTTAACTTAATAAATGTGAATCTGAGGGGCAATGATGACTTAAAAATGTCTTAGGAAGTCAATTTTATTTTATTACCTTAATAAATCATTGTATTAGTCCATTCTCATGCTGCTAATAAAGACATACCTGAGACTGGGTAACATATAAAGAAAAGAGTTTTAACTGACTCAGTTTTGCATGGCTGGGGAGGTCTCAGGAAACTTACAATCATGGCAGGAGGGAAAGCAAACAAACCCTTCTCTACATGACAACAGCAAGGAGAACTGTTGAGCAAAAGGGGGAAAATCCCCTTATAAAACCATCATATCTCACGAGAACTCACTACCACAAGAACAGCATGAGGATAACCACTCACATGATTAAATTACCTCCCAACAGGTCCCTCCCATGACACGTGGGGATTATGGGAACTACTCAAGATGAGATTTGGGTGAGGACACAGCCAAACCATTATCAATCATGTTCTGTTTTTGAGGGAATTTTACGCAAGAATGGCTTATAAAAAGTAGATGCATATAATTTAAATGTGTTACTCATTTAGAACTTTAGAGGTATTCATTATTATATTTTTTATGATAGTAAAAGCAAACTAAACAAGTTAACAGAAATCCTAGCAAAAAAGAAAAAATTGAACCTTATGAAGGACTTTTGATGGGGTCCCCCAAGACTTGGAAATCTTTCTGTTATTACCTTGTATGTATACATGTTTGGTTCAGGAGTAAGTCCTTAAAATAAATTTTTATGAACTGAATGTATCCCCCTAAAATTAATATGTTGAAATTCTAATTCCCAATGTGATAATATTAAGAGGTGAGACCTTTGGGAGACAATTAGGTCACGAGGGTGGGGACCTCACAATGGGATTAGTGCCCTCATAAGAAGATACAGGATCAACACTTGTACAACTATGGAAACTCTTTGGTTTTTCAAGGACAATTTTTAAAGATTACTTAATCCTATTTTGAGCATCTCATATCCATTTGGAAACAAACTTTTTTTTTTTTTTAAAGTCAGGATCTTGTCTAATTCTGTCACCCAGGCTGGAGTGCAGTGGCGTGATCTCCCCTCACTGCAGCCTCAACCTTCAGCTCTCAAATGATCCTCCTGCTTCAGCCTCCCAAGTAGCTGGGACTGCCGATGCTTGTCACCATGCCTGGCTAATTTTTTACTTTTTGTAGAGATGAGGTTTCACTATGTCGCCCAGGCAGGTCTTGAACTCCTGGGCTCAAGCAATCCACCCACTTTAGTCACCCAAAGTGTTGCAATTACAGCCATGAGCCGTTGTGCCCAGTGAAAACCTTACAAAAATTCATGTTATTACCTCAGGTAAATTACCCATCTTATAACTTAATATGTAATCTAGTAAAAATGATCCCAAAACTACTCTTTTTACATAATTTTGTCACTTAAATGGATAAAATCATTTAATTTTTATTTTAAAATCTTCTTAAAAATACTTCTATATCTTGTTAAAAATAAGGATTAGAAATACATGTGAAGAATCTCTCCTATCCTTGCCCTACCATGGACCAACAGCAGAAAGCTTTAAAAGTAGCAAATCAAAAACAGCATTATAAAAAATGTAATTATTCCAATTTCTTTGTTATCATGCAATGTAAGAATACATTGTAGCCTCAAAAATTAAAAATGTTTAAATAGAGTAAATGAATATGACATGTTTTAAAATGTGTTACAGGTAATTCTGTACTGCACACTTGGACAAGCCTGGGTTAACTTTTTGTTTCTACCCTGATTAAATATAGTATTAAATAACAAACAAGTCAGAACATGAACAAGCAAGCATTATGGGGAATCATTCCTTTTTGAAGTCTTGCAGAGCAGGTTTTGGGAGAATGGTGGCAATTTTCAATAATTTTTCATTTGAAAATTAATCTTTAAATTCTTTTTACCATGATATGCTGTTTTTTCACAAATGGCCTTTGCTACATTTATTTCAATATATTGGTGGTTGATGATGTAGGTTGCAATGTTCCTTAAGATAATAAAATGGGGCTGGGCGCGGTGGCTCACGCCTGTAATCCCAGCACTTTGGGAAGCCGAGGCTGGTGGATCACGGGGTCAAGAGATCAAGACCATCCTGGTCAACAAGGTGAAATCCTGTCTCTACTAAAAATACAAAAATTAGCTGGGCATGGTGGTGCACGCCTGTAGTTCCAGCTACTCGGGAGGCTGAGGCAGGAGAATTGCTTGAACCCAGAAGGCGGAGGTTCCAGTGAGCCGAGATCGTGCCATTGCACTCCAGTCTGGGTAACAACAGTGAAACTCCGTCTCAAAAAAAAAAAAAGATAATAAAATGGTCCAAGTATAAAACTTGAGTAAGGAATTTCTACAGAGTTCAAGATGATAAAACTCCATGGGGCTGTTACAAAGCTTACATGGAATGATCCCATCAAAGATTCAGGTTGCTATGAAATAGTGAGCCCTTAGCAAAGGTTACTTAGTAACAGTATGATTTTAATCATTATTACTAAAGCTATGTCTAGATTTTTTTTAAGCTCTAAACAACCTTAAGCAAATTTCTTATTTCATACCTTATTATAACCTACATCAGTGTCATTCATTCTATATTTCAACATTTCAAATAAAAATTGTGAATTACAAACATTTAAACATAAAAGCATTTCATTTTAAAGTGATTTTAGTATTATGGTTGTTTTCTTTATGGAATTTTTAAACCAAGTCCTCCAAACTCATTGGGACTCTAAATTATGCTTAGTCGTGAATAAGGTAACTGTTGGACAGAATTACTATTAGACAGAATTGCTATCTTGATGTAACACAGTATGCTACTGGGACTCAGATTTGTGGGCTTTTAGCCTTTTAATTGAAAAGAAGCATATACACAGGAAAATGTACAAATGATATGTGTACAGCTTGATGCACTGTCACATAATGAGCACACACTTGTGTAACCAGTACTTATTGAGAAATAAAATATTATTATCACCTTACAAAACTCCTTCAGTCTCCCTCTCTCTAACCACCACCAGAGAAAACCACTGTCATAACTTTTAACGCTATTAGCTTTTCAATTTTGGAATATACCATAGTATGTAGTCTTTGGCATATGGTTCCTTTCACACAATGGTTTGTTGTGAAGATTCATTCAGATTGTTGTGTATTGATGGGTATGATTCAGAAAGAATGGTGGGGTGGATAAAATACAAAAGAAATGGAAAAACTCCTGATCAATGTCTTTGAGCAGGGAGAGGGTTTAAGATCTAACACATAAGCACTGGCTTTATTAGTTCATCTACTTTAAGAGGATCAAGATTTGTCTTTATTTGCCTGAACTAGCACGATGCTTTATCCAAGATGGATATTCAGTGCATATGTGTGTTTAATTTTCCTTTGTTGTAGGTAGTTTGCTCATTCTAATTTCTATATAGTATTCCACGGTATGAATGTGAGACAATTTATCTGCCCACTCTATGTTGATGAATATTTGGGTTATTTTGCATTTGGGGCAATTGTGAAAAGCATGCCTGTGACCATTTTTGTTTTTTGGTAAACATATGGATACACTTCTGTTGGACATAAGCTTATGAGAGGAATTTATTTAGTTATTGAGTATGATGTTCAGCTTTCATAGATACTGGAAAACAGTTTTCCAAAGTGAATGTGCCTATTTATAATCCCCCAAACATGGAGAGTTATAACTGCTTCACATCCTTTCCAACCCTTGGTATCATTAATCTTTTTATTTCTACATCATAAATCACTGAACAACCTAAGAAATGACTGCTCTTGTGTCAGGTGTCTAGAACAGTCCCAGGAGGGCCTCACAGGACATACCACCGCCATCTACTCCTTCAGCAGGGGTTCAGACTGCCATCTGTTCTACTCACATCTCTCATTCAACAGAGAACCTCTGTTTTTGATCGACAGTCCAGACATTAAAGTATGGGACATGCAAACTTCATTGCAAAACTTAGGTAAGGATATGTCAAGATCCTGTAACTTTTAAGTATGAAATGGAAAGTTCCAGATCCATAGAAATTTGGCATCAGCTTATGCTCTCTAGGCTGAGTGCTGGTCTCAGAGGTCCTGACTTAGGGAGACCTTAAAATAGCCCCAAATCAGCTATTCTTTGGAATTTCATTGCTCACTCTGTATTCCTGAGATGGAGGGGTGGGGTATTGCAGATTTTCCTAGAGCAATCGGATTTCCAGTGTGTGCCACTCATTAGGGGACCCACAGACATTAAAAATCAAACACATTTATGATGAGTGAGACACACCCAATTATTACTAAATTATTCTTTAGGTAGTTTCGGAATGGTCTGATTTGCTTCATTAGTAGGGATTTAGGCCAGAAGAAAAATTGATATTGAAGATACTTAATTACTATATTACTAGAAAATGTCAGGAAGAGAAGTTGGAGTGTCTTTCTATACTGGGTCAGTTCTCACTAGCGTTTAGAACAGGCCATGTAGACGTGGGACAGAAAGAGAACTGATCTGGCAACACAAAGTACATTCAAGTCATATAAGAAAAATAAAAGGTATCCCAAAGAAGAAATCAGTCTCTCTGTTTGTAGGTGGAGAGACAGTTGGGGACATCAGGACAGAGCCAAAGAGATCAAAGCACTGTTGCATCCGAATACAAGAAGGGAAAGTGGGCAGGAAAACAGTCCCCCTTTACTAGAGATGAAGTTGTAGGAGGCAGAAGACTTGGCTGACTCGTGACGAGGTTACACTGAACACCACAGGTGACATCATGTTGGGAAGGGACAGGAAACACGGCATTTCCCTAACTGCTTGGCTTCCATTTGTCAAATAACTGAATCCTAAAGTTTTATGAAACTTTGCGGGTTGTGTGAAAAACCTGCAAGAAAATAAACTTTCTCTCCTATATTTCTTTCCTTTCCTTCTTATTTATTTTTATTTTTTGGAGATGGAGTCTTGCTCTGTCACCCAGGCTGGAGCACAGTGTGGCAGAATCTCGGCTCACTGCAACCTCCGCCTCCTGGGTTCAAACGATTCTCCTGCCTCAGCGTCCATCGTAGCTGGGACTACAGGGGTGCACCACCATGCTCGGCTAATTTTTGCATGATTAGTAGAGACAGGGTTTCATCCTTTTGGCCAGGCTGGTCTCTAACTCCTGACCTCCAGTGATATGCCCACCTCAGCCTCCCAAAGTGCTGGGATTACAGGCATGAGCCACTGCACCCAGCCTCCTCTCTCTATGTCTTTCTTCCTCTACTCTCCTTCTCCTCTCTCTTGCCCTCTCCTCCCATCTTTCTCTCTCTCCCCACCTCCTTTTGCTCCCCCACTCCTAGTGCTTCCCCCTTGCTCTCCCCACTTTGCTCCCCCTGCTCTGCTCCCTCACTGCTCTTACTCTCTCTCCTCTGGCTGTCCCCTCCTCTTGTTCTCCTTCTCTTCTTTTTTCCTTTCCCTCTTTTCTCTTTCCTCTCTCCCTGCCCACCACTTCCCCATACTGTAGTCTTTCTGCTCTTCTTATGAGACCCTTCAGTGAACCACGAGAATGAGCTATAGCACAATATGGTCCAGACAGAAGAGACAAGGAATGGAAGAGAGCATGCTTTCCTTTCTTCTCTACACAGTGAAAGAGAAAACCATTAAATATACACTCAATGAACAGCCATTACGGAGGGGCTGGAAATGGAGATTTGGGTTCCATCAGCAGATGTGTGAACACCAAAGCCATGCATATGGATGTGATCATCTAGGGACAATGAGGACAAGAGATTCAAGAGCAGACTGAAGAGGGAGAGACAGAGAGAGCAAAGCCCTTGAAAATATGGAGACAAACAAATGAACTCCACTGCTGCTCTGTATATGCAAAAACTAAGGGATAGTTAGAAGTCATGTCATAGAAACTAAGGGAAGTTTCAAGATTACTTCTCTTTCTCTCTTGCCTATTCCCACCACCCCCACACCGCACACACGTTCCCCTTCTTTCATGGCAAAATGAGGTCCCAAGTCATCAAAGCACTAAAAGCTGCAAAAGAACACTCCCCATTTCACCCACTCCATGACACTTTCTTAACATCTCTGCTAATACCAGAGTGTCAGATCCTTAGTAAGGACGAAGAAACAAAAACAGCAATACAAATTAACCCTTTGTTAGGAAATGACATCACACTAAGACATCACTTCTGATCCTCATAACAGTCCTGTGTGGGTTTTAACATTCCCATGAAGTATACAAAACTGAGGCTCAAAAACTTGGTGTCCAAAGGGCAGAGCCCTTTGGCAAGTGACAAAACTAGGATGTGAGTCTGAACAGCCTGTCCATCTCAGTTCCTGCCTTACATCCAACCTCAGTGACATGCCACATGGTGAGGATTTATTTGGATGAAAAAGATTAAGAATTTCACTTCCTATCTTTTCATAAGAAAGTTAAGAGATCTAAGACAAAATTTTAAGATTCACAGTGACAGAAAGCAATGCTGGCGATTAAGAATAAACCAGGGCAGTTGCTCATGCCTGTAATTCCAGCACTTTAGGAGGCTGAGGTGGGTGGATCATGAGGTCAGGAATTCGAGATCAGCCTGGCTCGCATGGTGAAACCCCATCTTTACTAAAAATACAAAAAATTAGCCAGGTATGGTGGTGCATGCCTGTAATCCCAGCTATTCGGGAGACTGAGGCAGGAGAATTGTTTGAACCCGGAAGGTGGAGGTTGCAGTGAGCCAAGATCGTGCCAGTGCACTCCAGCCTGGGCAACAGAGCAAGACTTCATCTCAAAAACAAAAAGGAAAAAAAAGAATAAACTTGCATATAATAAAAGAGACATTAAAACATGAGCAGACTGATGAAGGGGGCCATAGTAATATAAACAAGCTCATGTGTTTGAACGTATTTATTTTATTAAAAACATAGAAACATTTGAGAAGCACTCAAAGAAAAAAAAAAAAGCTGGTCTTCATGCCTGCCTTGTAGATAATTTCTGACCACACCGCTCCATTTCTCCCCTTTGTCAGACTCCTAATCCAGGCAAATGCTATGTCATTTTTACTTATCAGAGAATGTCAAAGTATCTGGCTCTGAGCCCTGACTAGGAGTCCAAAAAGACTCTCATTTCCTGTGTTATGCTGGCTACTTCTGATGGAGGAAGCTTCCGATACATTCTTCATTGGTCCCATGATTTAAGTCTGTTTTTAGATGGACATTTACCAGTTTAAATAAATTAAGAGCAAATTAACTTCATCTGCTATTAGAGAATTCTGGGATAATTCTGCGGTACACAAGCTGAACATTTATTTTCTATGGTAAGGGAGATGACAAATGGATGTCATGTGGGACAAAACAATATTTTAGAACTCAGAGAACTAATTAAGAAGGCACACCAGGCCGAGCGCAGTGGCTCACACCTGTAATTCCGGCACATTGGGACGCCAAGGCAGGCAAGACCAGCCTGGCCAATATGGTGAAACCCTGTCTCTACTAAAAATACAAAAATTAGCCAGGCATGGTGGCAGGTGCCTGTAATCCTAGCTCCTCGGGAGGCTAAGGCAGGAGAATCGCTTGAATCCAGGAGGCAAAGGTTGTAGAGACCCGAGACCATGTCATTGCACTCAAGCCTGGGTGACAAGAGAGAAACTCTGTCAAAAAAGGGGGGGGGAGAGAGAGAGAGAGAGAAACACCCAGAGAGAGAGAGAGAGAGAGAGAGAGAGAGAGAGAGAGAGAGAAAAAGAAGGCACATTGATGTCTTCTTTCATTAAGATGAAAGTTACTGAGTTTTTCACTTATGAAAATTCCAGAGCCATAAAAAAATGTGATATTTAAAAAAATAGAGTTCTAGGAGCCATGGCTATGCTAAAACCAAACCAAACCAACAAAATCAGGGTGAATTAGGCAGGTATATTATAAAAGAAAAATAGGTTAAACTAAGTAATGATTAATGCAAATTGATATTTAGAGAACAAAAGACCTAACTATATTTCTTTTTTTTTTTTTGCCAATCATTGAGAGCTTGTAAGGTTGCTGAGGTTGGTTGGCCTTGAACTCTTGGCCTCGCCTTCGCAAGCGCCACGACATCCGGCTGGAGCCACTTTGGGCCCCTATATTTCTTTAATCTTGCATTTATAAATAGTTTTTGTTGTTGTTGTTGTTTGTTTGTTTTTTTGAGATGGAGTCTCACTCTGTCTCCCAGGCTAGAGTACAGTGGTGCAGTCTTGGCTCACTGCAACCCCCGTCTCCTGGGTTCAAGCGATTCTCCTTCCTCAGCCTCCCAAGTAGCTGGGACTACAGACATGCACCACCATGCCCAGCTAATTTTTGTATTTTTTAGTAGAGATAGGGTTTTACCATATTGGACAGGCTGGTCTCAAACAGCTGACCTTGCGATCTGCCCACCTCAGCAGCCCAAAGTGCTGGGATTACAGGCATGAGCCACCATACCAGGCCTAAATAGTTTTTAATTGGACTTTAAGAAAATTGAATTCTGTCATAGAACAGGAAAAACTGGGTGGAAAACTATAGAGTTTCTTTGACTCAGTTAACCAATGTCTTTAGATCAAGATTCCACTGAATAGCAGATACTCTACCTTTAGAAAAGTAAAATAGCCAGAAAGAAACAATACCCCGTGGGATTCTGCTCTTGCAGCTCCACACCTTCCAAGTATAGTTAAGATGAAGACTCTTCCCATCGCCTTTACCTTCCCAGCCTCAACTTTTACTCCAACCTCACACAATCTGTATTCCTACATATTTCAAAAACAGTTGGAATAAAATTTTTGCCATACTTTTAATATAATCACAAATTATTCATTTACTATTCTCTGAGTTTTAATCAACCAAATTATATTGCTAATGTGATTATCTCAAGCAGAAATATTGGTCCAAAGTAGCATACTACCAAATATATTAGAAAATTGGGCTGCTGTTCTAGACACATCTTAATAATGTAGAATATCTTGACAACTGTGGACTTAAAAATGGCGCCCAACCACTCACCGTATTTTATCCACATCCAACTTGTTAGGCAGGCATCAGTAAGCAGGGAGCTTCCAAATAATGCAATAGAACTACATCTAAAGGAAATGTGGTTTGCCATAAATCTCATGATGCCAAATTTGTGCTAAATGCATCAAGACCAGGATGAGTCTTATCCCAACAGAATGAGTAAGATCTATAGTTACAGAGAGGAAGAAAATCAACAGTGCATTACCCAGATGTGGGCATTTTCACCTCCTACTATAACTACTGGTGTATGAGACCATCCCACCTGCTAGGCTGGAAACTTCTTTCACACAGGGTATGTGATTTGTTTATAGCATATTCTCAGTGCCTACATTGCCTGGTGAAGAGTCAGAGCTCCATAAGTGTTGAATAAATGGCATTTTAAAATAGGTAGACTTGTGGGTTGTATTGGAAGAGCTGTAATCAATGGTGAAGTCCACAGGATTCTGAGGATTCCCTCCCTATCATTTTAAGTTTTTACTTTTCTGTTTCAGTAAATACAGGCCAGGCCAGAAGAGGGCAGTGTGACAGATAATGGAACTAGTTTCATGGAGAACTTATTAAAAAGGACACTGGGGAGTGGCAAAAGGTTATTGATCTTGGGGGGACTCAAAGTTATTGTCATTTGCCTGGTACAGAATATATAGCGCTTGCCCATTTTTCTTAAAAAATAATTTTGACACCTGGTGTCAGTGTGCTGTCATATGTCCAGTAGAATGTTCAGGAAAGAGAGAACCCCCAGTTTCTGGCTGAATGCCCAAGTCAGGAAGAGGGCATCACTTTCCCGTAGTGATGTGAGTCCCTCAAGGCCGTGGGATGTGCATACTAACATCCATCACAAATTGACGTATTGTAATATGGCTTTTTAACAGAAAGCATTCTCCAGGTTCCAAGGAGACATTTCGTGCTCATAAAAACAGGACCAAAAATAGATGAAGCTACTTCAAACAATCCTGAATGATTTAGTGTGTTTCTGACAAAGGGAAAGACACAAGTCACTTATTTTCCCTGCCATGAGCACCAGAGAGGACTCACATTATTTTGGGCAATGGAGAAGAGAATGCAAACCATGGCTCATAGTCATCCTCAAAACCCTGTATGTCCATTTCATTTTCTAAAACATGAGGACGTATTTCAACTGTTTGGTTCCCTTTTTGAAACCAAATACCAAAGGTCATTATGAAAGCAACTGTTTGCCTGAGAATATTATTAATTTATGGTAACTTCTAGTGGTTATACTTTTACTTTTCTTACCATCTCATTTTAATAATTACGGAAATACTAAATCTGATACATTGGTGACAGTGTACCTTTTACAGTACTCCTGAGTACCCTCAGTATAGTATTTATTTCTTATCTGACATATGCTATGCTGTGTGCTAGCCTCATTTGTCCCTGTCCTTGGGGAGCTCCACCTAGTTTCTTAGTATCTATAATGAGTGTATAGAAAATAGTTGACTTGATGGAACCTATTGTCACCCTCCTCCTCCTCAAGTTTTTCTTGTCCCTGATATTAAGAAAAAATTTTCATTTCAGCAACATTCATTGATTTATTAGTAAGCGCTCAGCATTGGGAAGTACATAAAAGCAGCTTATAACTCATTCTGCCTTGGGGAAATACTGCACACCTGGGGACTAAGCATTCAACTCTATGGAGTCTAAAGGTGCTTTACTCCAATATTGACAGGAAACCTGGGTCAGGACAGAGGGAATTAATGTCATTCACTACCTACCCAAGGGAAGTCAGCATTTCAGTTTCAGATTAATATTGAGAAAAGTAATGACTTGAAGAAACAAGATGGAGTTTATGTCCCATGATCACTGTAATAAACTTACTTTAGTAATTGAGAATGTCATGTACCAAAAATCTAAACCACTCTCTAGAGTTCATCAACAAATGAGAAAGGAGATTTTGCTTTACTAAAAATGAAAAGGATTTTAAGCGAAGTCAATCTGGCTGTTGATCTTTTGGATAATTTTTTTTTTTTAGACAGAGTTTCACTCTTGTTACCCAGGCTGGAGTGTAATGGCGCGATCTCGGCTCACCGCAACCTCTGCCTCCTGGGTTCAGGCAATTCTCCTGCCTCAGCCTCCTGAGTAGCTGGGATTACAGGCATGCGCCACCATGCCCAGCTAATTTTTTGTATTTTTAGTAGAGACGGGGTTTCACCATGTTGACCAGGATGGTCTTGATCTCTTGACCTCGTGATCCACCCGCCTCGGCCTCCCAAAGTGCTGGGATTACAGGCTTGAGCCACCGCGCCTGGCCTGATAATTTTGTTTTTTAAATCAAGTCAGACTTTAATAGGTTGGTGTTCTTACCATTTTGTCTAGTGCCAAGAGAATACATTTCATAGCCTTAGTTCAAGCAATGGAATGGAAAAGCAAGCAGAGTGACTTGCTTTTGAGATGGTAAGAAAAGTAAAAGTATAACCACTAGAAGTTACCATAAATTAATAATATTCTCAGGCAAACAGTTGCTTTCATAATGACCTTTGGTATTTGGTTTCAAAAAGGGAAACCAAAGCATTGTACAAAATCAGCAAACGCTCCCCAGAATGACTCCCCAAAGTCTGTCTTACCTCTCAAATCAGCTATGCCCCTCAGATCAGGTTTCCTGAAACTGAACTTGACTTGATAGCTAAAGAAGAGACTGTGTGAGTCTATTTGTATGTGTGTGTATGTTTGTATCTTTGGAATGTGAATGTGTGTGTGTGTGGGTATGCATGTGTGCCATATGTAGGCATGTGTGAATGTACATATGTATGTTGAAGCAAAGAAGGTGTTGGAAGGTTTTTCTTTGCCCAATCAGCGGTATCCCTAAAGAGTAACTGAAGATACAAAGAATGATTATCTTTGAGCATCACATAATCTGTTGTTACTGAAAAGCCAGTTACTAATAATTAATGTTCTTGTAAAAGAGAAAAATCTTTTTCGTTGTATCCCTGCTATTGAGAAGCTCTAACTTGCCAAACTTTTATTGACAAGAAAGGTACTCCAGCAATAATTTCAAATACCACAATATCTGCTGATTCTGTCTCTCCTTGAGGAATATGCTTACTTGAGGACCTAGCATAGGTAGACAGAAGATGAGGCTAGAAATTAAATAAACCTGGATTTTAATCCTAGCTCTGTGGCTTACTAACTATGTTTGAGCAGGTTCCTTAACCTCTTCCTAAGCCTCAGTTTTCTCTCCTATGAAATTGATTTACAAATGGTTCCTACTTTATAGGGTTGCTGTAAGAAGGAATTGAGATGATGTAGTCACATGTATAGTATAGGAGTAGACACATGGTAAGTATTCAGTATGTGTTAATGATGGTAATGATCTTGTTTGCAAACAAATCATACACATAATAACAATTAAACATCATTATAAAACAATAATGAGCCAAAGCATATGGGATTCTCCATCTCCCTGAACTTCACAAGACACATACTATCTTCTCAACCCTACTATCACTTATTTAGTATTTTATTATACAAATAAACTTAGCTTTGTTATAAAAATATTATTTGTGAAATCACAGATTTTATGTGCTAGTTAGGTTTCTTTCCCTAGTAAATAACATAATACTGAAAAATTTAGAAATGTTTGCCTGTGTATCACTTAGAACTATCTCCTGTATCCCTAGTGCTACACATTACACATTTTGAAAATAAGTAACAAATAAGTGGCTGTAAAGTCAAAAAGACAAACATAACTGTGGAAGCCTTATTAATGTAGGAGGCAGATGTGAGCAGGGGTTTGAAGAATGAATAAAATTAGAGGACTCACATAAGAAACAATTGTTAAATGAATGAACAAATTAATATATCACCAGGTTAATTAGACCTCTGAATCAATGAGGCAGGGTAATAGAAATTATTGTTTGCATTTTTAACTTCATTTGTAGTCCTGTAACTGATCAGAAAGAGAACAACATTTATATAAAACTTACATTTTATTCTGTTCTTTTATGTGAGATCACTGAAAATTAGAAAAAAAACTGTAACAATGATTTGTATAAATACTCTCCAACTCTGCTGGTTTCTGGATGTCTGTCTCTTGGCCAAGTTATTTTTCCTCTCTAAGCCTCTGTTTCTCACTGTAAAATGGAGATAGTACTTGCTTCACAGGTTATTATGAGGATTAAATGAGATAATTTGTGTAAAATCTTTTTCATTGTACTGTCAAGACCTCAACAAATGGCAGTTATTATTTAAATTATAATAGTTTTATAATAGTTATAAAGATTTATCACAGTAGTACCTCTCAGTTTTAACAAACAGTATAAAAAAAAATACAATAAAGACTTCATATCTGGCAAAGGAAATATTTCTATTGACTGTACGTCAGTACTCAGAGATATGAGTAAGAAAATGTAGTTGCCCCCACAAAAAGCATCATGATTAATCTTCACATCTCTGAAGCATCAATGACATTTAAGATCCTCTTCAGACTTTCTCTTCTTTAAAGGACCCTGAGCATTTTCAAGTGGAAATCCTGCTTAGGAAATAATAGGTTATGAAATTGGGTGTGTTCCTATTTGCTCCATACCCTGAAAGTTCACTTATTATAGCAAAAACCCATTTTTCAAGGATATAGCAAGGCGTGGTTCTTTTGCACCTCTAAGAAACTGATCATCCATAAGAAACATGGATGACTCATGCACTCAGGGGACAATTTCTGGTGGATGTAACTACCGTCTGTTTTCATTCTTAGCTGTAGTAAAACAGCAAGTATATTTGTAATTCAGTTTTGGTGCTCCTGATTTTTCACAAAATACCATAAACATGAAAATTCATTTAAAGAGAGTAAGACTTAGAGTAAGATCTTAAAATCCAAGAACATTCACATGTGCAAATATAGTTTACTAAAAAAAGAGTATTTTGCCGCTATGTTAAAAAATAACAGTCTCAGAATTTTCAGAGCTTGTCTCTTGGAAAAACTCAAAATATTTTGTGAAAGAAGAGCCCTTAATATTTCTCCAAGACAGATTGAGGACAGTACCCTTGTTTTGCAAAGGGGAACACCAGGTTCAACTCAATTACATGGTTTTCTGCAATCTTTACCTACCTCCAGAGTTTAATAGCTTGAGAAATGTTGCCTGTAGCAACTCGATGATTTAAAATTTTCACCAGGAGGCCATGAACAAAGGACTGTCACCTTTTAATACCAGATCAATGCAACTTTTATGGTCTTTCGTACAATACTTGAAAGCAGCCAATGGATGGCTTTTCCCTGGGCATTGACGCACCTTGTTTGTGAAAGACCTATGCTCACAGAAATCTTATTTTACCTTCCTTTTTCTTTTTACAACAAACTCTTTTGTGCTTTATATTACTGTGACCACAAATCACTCACTTTTTAATAGATGACTAGTACAGAAAGTCAAGTCATTCAGTATTTTAGAGAGTTTAAAACATAAGATTTACAGTTTGTAACTTCCATATTTTGGTTATAGAAAACACAGTAAATGTCTTCAAAGCAAAAGGTGCTTGTTGCTTGGTCCTAAGTCCACTTTGCGGTGTTCAAGCTTTGTAAGTGATCTGTATCTAGGATAGATCCACTTAATGGAGAAGCAGCTGGAACGACATTCAGCACTGGTCTATCAGTAATTCAATTCAGGTGTTTATTCAAACTCCACATCAAAGATTCTACTCCAGTTAACTTTGTTTTGCAGTATGCATAGTCTGGAACATCTCTCTCATTTGCAGACAGGGGTTATTGGCCCAGAACCAAGACTACGAAATAGAAACAATGCTTTAGTCATAGCCTCATTTAGCCTCTGTGTCTAGCATAAGCTGCCAAATATTCAGGCAAGACGGGACAGCGCTCACCATGGGAAGCAAACCTCAATCTACTCTAACTGGCTCAGATAGTCCATATATGTATGATCAAAACCAGGGGCAGAAATAATAATTCATTCTTAATTCTATGTGAATTACTTATGTTCAGGCTAACACAGGGTATATGCCTCCTTTTGAGTTAATCACTTAAGTCTGCTCAAGAGTCATATAAAGGAAATTACTGGGGATCCTTTAGTGGAATTGAGAAGTGTTTAGTAAAGTGAACACTTTACTGTGGACTGTCCTCCCTGTTAACTGATTTAATGTGATGCTACTAAGGATTTGGAAGTAAGGAAGCTCTCGCTCTAAGAGTTTACCTATGAGACTAACTCTCAGCAGAACAGAGATATGCAAAATCACCGTTAAGAATCAGATTAACTCCCTGGACTTTGCAACCAGACTGCATATAATAAGATACTTAGAGGAAATAAAAGACCTGTTGTCAATGGGATGTGGTAGAGGAGGTACCTAGATGTAGGAGCACAGTGACGAGCCACAAGACCAATTCATACACACTGCAATGTGACAATTTCTGAAGTTTGTTTTTTTTTTCATATTGAATTCTTAGCTTGAATTACTTCCTTTTGGCCTTCTCAGATTGCTTATTTTTCAGTTTAAGGTATTCTTGAATTTTAACTATTAAAGAGAAAACTGGAATAAAAGACACAAAAAAATCTTTCCACTTAATGAAAAAGAATGAGAAAAGTAACAGTGAATGTCTCATTATCAAGATGCATTATTAATAAGTTTAAGCAAAATAAAAGTAATTTGATGCACTTAGGACTTTTTAGTTCTGTGAACTTGGGTAAGTCAATTGACCTCTCTGAGCTTTAGTTTCCAGTCTAAAATGCTGAGAATATTTCACATACAAGTTACTATAGGAATAAGTATTTAAAGATCTGTATAGGGTTAACCCAGTGTTTGGCATATTCTAATAAAACTTCACCACTTGGTAGCTAACCCTAGCTTTAAAAACCCTCTATTACAAAATAGCTTTGTAAAAATGGTGTTGATAAATGCAGTGCTGTGAGAGTAGGCTGGGAAATGACACTTTCCTTCTCCAAATAGGAGCCCCCACTGCGCCAGTCTTTCCATTCTCCTACTACTACTCCAGAGTAGAGATAGAAAGATTTCACAAGTATTGACGTCGAAGGGTGAATTGAGCCAATACACTGAGTGCTCTCAGCCATGCCTGAAAATCCCTTTAAAATATGACCTTCTTTGATGGGCACAATGGCCCATGCCTGTAATTCCCACTTTGGGAGGCCATGGTGGGTACATCGCTTGAGCCCAAGAATTCAAGACCAGATTGGGCAACATGGCAAAACCCTGCCTCCACAAAAAGTACAAAAATTAGCTGGGCATGGTGGCATGCACCTGTGGTCCCAGCTATGTTGGAGGCTGAGGTGGGAGGCGAACCGTTAGAGATTGAAGTTGCAGTGAGCCATGATCATACCAATGTACTCCAGTTTGGGTGACAGAGTGAGACGTCTCAAAAAAAAAAAGGCCTTCTTATGTTATTCTGGAAATTGTTTTTACCTAGCCTTGGCTTTGAGATGTCACTTTCTGAAATAGCAGTGCATTTATAGATGGTGGTATGATGAGAAAAGGAATATTCCCAGGGTCATGGCATTATACTACATAAGTCAAAACAACAGGAAAATAATCAGAGACAAAAATCAAAAAACTCATAGCTGAGTCATCTATGCTAAGAGGAGGCATTATTCCCAGCTAAAGGCAGTTTGGTGGGTAGAAGTCAAATAGATGATTAGGTGTGGGGGAGACAGAGTCTTGATGCTGAGACTACCTGCTACAAACAAAATCAGAAAATCCTGTTATTAAATAATGAGTGCAAAAGACAGCGTTTGCCTCCCCCTTCATTCGTGACTCTTTTATGTAGAATTCAAAGGTTAGAATTCTAGCAGCCTAAACCCCTTGCCAATGAGTTGGTTAATGAAGGACAGACTATTTATTGATCAATCAAGATGCTTCTGTTGCTACAGAAGGTTAGAAAAGAAACCAAATCCAGGCCGGGCGCGGTGGCTCACGCCTGTAATCCCAGCACTTTGGGAGGCCGAGGCGGGTGGATCATGAGGTCAAGAGATCGAGACCATCCTGGTCAACATGGCGAAACCCCGTCTCTACTAAAAATACAAAAATTAGCTGGGCATGGTGGTGTGTGCCTGTAATCCCAGCTACTCAGGAGGCTGAGGCAGGAGAATTGCCTGAACCCAGGAGGCGGAGGTTGTGGTGAGCCGAGATCACGCTATTGCTCTCCAGCCTGGGTAACAAGAGCAAAACTCCGTCTCAAAAAAAAAAAAAAAAAAAAAGAAAGAAAGAAAGAAAAGGAAAGAAACCAAATCCAATGCCACTGAGAACTATGTATTTGTTCCTGGATGCAAACCTAATTTCAGAAAGACAGGAAAACTCAACCCCCAAGTCTTTTCTCTTTGTTATGTCTTGTAAAATATTTTTGTTTGGAAATCTCATTTTTCCTTTTCCTAAAATTCCTTTGTAGGGTCTCAGATCTTGTTTATTCTCTTGAGTTGGCCAAACAGGGAAGTGAAAATGACACGGAACCCTCACCCTAGTCCAAGTTATTATCGTATCTAAGTCTATTTATCAATAAATCTTCAAGGTTAGACTTTTTATCTCAGCATTTCACATATGAGAAATCTCTTGGGAAGTTAAGACATTTAGTGCAAATTTGAGCAGTCAGCAAGGCATGAGAGTAGGAAGAAAAGACAGGTCTCTCTGACTTCACGCTTCTTGCTATTTTACCGGATTGCAAAGCCACCTCGAATGTGGGTATTTGTAGTTAGGATTCCCTCTAGCAGGAGCTCCATAAATTTGCCCCTACGGTAAAGCCAAGTGGGATGGTAATTCCCTGGGAGTACTGAGTGGGGGCTGCACAAAGAAAAGGAGAGAGCCCTGCAGAGTCTGAGAAAAGACAGGAGGTTTTCCTTTGCAGAGCCAGTCACCTCCCCTACCTCCTAAGCATTGCTCCCACTGGGAGGGTTCAAGCTCCTGGAGAACAAAACGTCTCCCTTTTCTATAGCGTCACTTCATGGATGTTTTATTTGGAGGGAAGGGGCATGCTTTCTCCTTTTGACGTAGGAAAGATACTGTTACACTATCTCAAAAACAATCTATTAATAGTAGGCAGGCAACAGATTCTTAGATGCTCTGATGTAATAGTTTACTTTTACTATTCTTTCTTTTCCTTCCTTCCTATTTATTGCTGTCTAATAATCTTTCTTTTCCTCCCTTCCTCTCTATTTATTGCTCCTCTTCCATCTCAGGAAAGTAGATGTGAAGATTAGATACATGTAAAGAAATAGATAGTTATTATTTTATTTCTCAAATATTTATTATTTTAGTTCTGAGACTTGATTTAATTTTCAAATATAGATGGAAATTTAAATTAAAATGTAGGTGACAAGGCTCAAGCCTGTAATCCCAGCACTTTGGGAGGCCGAGGCAGGTGGATCACGAGGTCGAGAGATCGAGACCATCCTGGTCAACATGGTGAAACCTCATCGCTACTAAAGATACAAAAAATCAGCTGGGCATGGTGGCGCGTGCCTGTAATCCCAGCTACTCAGGAGGCTGAGGCAGGAGAATTGCCTGAACCCAGGAGGTGGAGGTTGCAGTGAGCCAAGATCGCGCCATTGCACTCCAGCCTGGGTAACAAGAGCGAAACTCCATCTCAAAAAAAAAAAATGTAGGTGACAAGGCCAGCATATTTAGGGGTCCTTGCCATGATTTCCTGAAACCTGCAAATGTCTCCAACCTGGCAGTTACCACACTGTTGTAATTATGTGTTTACCAATATCTTTGTTAGAATTGAGATCTCTCACTTTACTGAAATTACTAATATTCAAAGAAAATATCTTAAAATGCCCTTCCTTTGTGAAAACTCCAGCACATAGTCTTAAGAATTCTATGGAATCTCCATGAAGGGCAGTTGTTTTTGTGAATATATTGAGATATATTGAGAATGTATCATGCAGAGAACTCATTTCTTCCAATTGTGCAATTTTGAGAAAATCTGTGCAAACTGTGAAAAACAGAATTGCTTATTTACTTTTCTCTGTTGTTCACAGTTTGCACAGATTTTCTCAACATTTGGCCACTACTGAAGCAACCTCATTGTCTGAGATAATACCCGAGGTTCATTGTCTCGAGGCCACGAAGACCAAGGATGTGGACACACAGAGTGAGGTTAAGAGCAGAAATTTAATAGGCAAAAGAAAGAGAATAGGACTGGGTGTGGTGGCTCCTGCCTGAAATCCTGGCACTTTGGGAAGCCAAGGTGGGCAGATCATTTGAGGTCAGGAGTTCAAGACCAGCCTGGGCAACATGGTGAAATGCTGGCTCTACTAAAAATACAAAATTAGGCAGGCATGGTGATGCATGGCTGTAATTCCAGATACTAAGAAAGCTGAGGCAGGAGAATCACTTGAATCTGGGAGGTGGTGGTTCCAGTAAGCCAAGATTATGTTACTGTACTCCAGCCAGGGCGACAAGAGTGAAACTCCATTTCAAAAAAAAAAAAAAGAATAGATCTCTTCTACAGAGAGGGGTCTCAGAAAAATGGGTTTCCCATCTGCAATGAAATACAAAGGGTTTTATAGATGAGGTAGGGAGGAAGTGGTGTCTGATCTTCAAAGGATGTGAGAAATTGGTTAGGACCAGGTAGGTCATCTGCATAGGGCCCTAATCTCTGGCAGCCCCCACGGCAATTTTTTATTATACAGGTGTGTTCTCTGCCTGAGCTTCTCTATGTTGTCTAGTTCTTTCTTACTGTACACATGCTAACAAAAAAGATAAGGCGGAGCCCCATGGTGGACAGGACTGTTCCCCAGGTAGCCCTTTTCTCTCAGTGTAGCTGCCAGCATTCCTCCATGCAAGCTTCCAGCTTCCATGTTTACAGCTTGATCTTTCAAGCTTATCTTTGTTAGAAAAAAAAAAAAGATTTCTTGGGCTGCTTTTTGTTAGAAGGGAAGTTCTGCCAAGGACTCTTTTGCCCTCACTATCTGCCTAATTAATTTCTTTCTATCTCCCGTACCCCTATCTTCCCTCTTATGTGCCTTCTCTTCTGCCTTCTTCTCTTTTGTTAAATTTTTTTTTTTAAAAAGGTTAAACCATGACGCCTGTAACAAATACAAAATGAATAACACCAAAGACGTTAACTTACTAATGAGATGTTACCACTGCTATGAATGAGAATTTTTAGAAATACACACATACATGCTAAAAAAACACATACAGCCAAAGCAAAAGTAGTCAGTATCCACATGGCGGTAATCAACGACATCTCTGTTCAATGTGCACTTTCGTGAACAAGAAGCATTTACATTGCTACTGTTTTCTACCTTACAGGGTTATGAAATGGCTCACAGAAAATGAAAGGTGAAAGTAACGCAAAAGAGTGGGTTGGATGTCGGACACTCAATCATCGTTTTTGCTCATTAAAATGTTTTTCATGATTTATCTTGTATTTTCTTCATTGTCCAAAGAAAGTTACTATTTCCAAGATATTTCGTTAAAGTTTTAGGACTTTAAAAAAGTGGAACCATAATAGATAATCACAAAACACAGAAAAGCTGAAGAAAACTTAGAATACTGAGTGTCACTCTACTTTGAATCCCCATCATCTACAGCAAAGAAATTCTCATTGGTCATCTTCCTCCTCAGACAAGGGTCTTAATTACCCACCTCCACTTTTCTCTGTATCTGGACGTTTTTCCTCTCTTAATGTACTGGGAGGTCCACCTCTTTCTCTTTCTCTCATTCAGACTAGCACTGAAATGCATTCATTGAATCTAAAAACCGATTTGGTATTCTCCCACTATTTTTCTACCTAAGCAGTATTCTTCCCCCACCCCACCCCCCACCCTCAGGACAGTCTGCACAAAACTCTCAGCTTTGAAACTAAGAGGATTTTTTTTTTCACTTACACAAGCATTCATGCTCTTTGAAAACAGCCTTGGAATTTTTAGCCCTACACACATTGCGTCTTCAATAAAACCCTGTTATTCTACAACTAAGATAAACAAAATCATTAGCATTCACATGAAACTTGGAAGTCTTCCTTCCTTCCACCCTAGACCCTCAGCTTTCCACATCAAGATTTGGCCTGGCTCATGTCTCTCTAAACCTTGTGGAGTTTGCATTTTTCTTACCAAAGAGAATTTACTCTTGATTAATATTAAAAAAGACCGCTTCTCCCATCTCAAGTACACTTTCAACAGTCTGCATTCCCCACCCAGGCTGTGGCTGAATAAGAGGTAGACAGAAAACTTGGCTAATAATTAAAATAATGACAATTAGAAACCTAAACCATAATTCTAATGTAATGTTTCATGTGCTTTCAATTATTACTATTTGATATATTTCCTGAATGTGAAAAACTAAATGCTTAACCTTGTTATTGCAAAAGTTTTCTATTTTTGTAAGAAAAAATAAAACTCACTCATGAAAAGATGAATTCATTTATAAGGTAACTGCAGTAAATACAGAGGTATTCTTGATAGGAAGGTTAAATCAGTATCTAATAAAAACAAGAGCCACTTGGAACTGGAAGCCAAGGATTGTATCTGTTCCTAGATTTGTGTTTTTATTTCTTTCTTTTTCAAAGTTGCAAACTTTAAAAATTAAATGTATAAAGTGGGGGTTGGGACATGTGTTCATACAGGTTATGTAAGCGGTGAGATGTTGGTTTTGCAACTTGAAAAGAAAAGGCCTCTTACAAAGTCTCTGGCTGGTATTTGGTGGCCTGTGGTCTATAACTTGGGGCTAAACAACCCAAGAAGTCTTTAGGTTTTCATAAACTCTCTGAAGATAGACAAGAGAAGGGTCCCCTATCACACATTTCTCTCTCCTAACTCTCTTAGGGAGAATTCTTATCTTCAATTTTCAGATGGTAAAAAATTTACTCAAAAAAGTGAACTAGCTTGCCCAAGGTCATATCACTAAGAGCCCAGGTTGGAATGTAGGTTACTATGACACTAAGTCATCCTATTGTCATTCTGTTTTCTACTATATCATGCTGTAACTATTTCATTGGTCAAAAAGCACGTTATCTTAAAAATACCCAGAAATTCAGAAAACATTAGGTTACAGGATCGTTAGAGCACACTTTAGGAAGGAAAAAATAAATAATGACAAACAGCTCTTCTATTCATCACATAGGCTTTCTATTTATTTTCCTTTCATATGTTTCAGTGACCTAAGCTTATTCTCCATTCCTCTTGTCATCACCCTCGCCCAAGCTCTAACCACGGTATGCCTGAATTGCTATACCAATTCTCCGGGCTCCATGACCCAGTACAGGTTAACTCTCGATGTCCCTCACAACACGTGCAGCCTAGACCATCCTCCCCCAGCACCATCCATATATGTTCTGACACCCCATCCTACCATTTCTGAGCTCTAGCTTGGACAAGCCCATTCCTCATGCATACCCTGCTCTCTGTATTCCTGCAGGACTAAGGGCTCTTCTGTATTCATTCTGTTTCCTTGGTTAGATGATACTCTCTTCAAAGGGATGGAGTGTCAAGATCTGATAGGCAGAATGGTCTCTCCAGTATCCAGCACAGCTCTGAGCTCAGAGCAGGCAGCTAATGCATCATGATGGACTCTGATTACCGTGAGAATGATCACAGAAGACAAAAAGATTCTGAAAGTAAATAAATGCCTTGGTATAAAGGGGAGTATGATATAAAGAGGAAAATAAATAGAAATAGAAATTTTAATATTGGTCAAATGCAAAAATAATTGAAAATGGCTTTGGAATTAGTGACTCAAATCTCAAGGATGCCAGTATAAAGTATTTTAGAAAATTGTCCTTTACAGTGACACCTTAGGGTCCCCCTCACAATTCCTTCCAACTAGACATGAGTAGGCCCTGGTAAGGCATGACTTTTTGTAATCCCATTTTTCTAAGAGATAGTTTACTTTTTTCTCTCTCATCCTTTATCGTCTCTCATCCTTTATCCCACTTTCTAGTTAGGTCTTTAGAAATGCAATTATAGCCTTTTACCTCCCCTTCACCAGATACTTCCTACAGGGCAAGTTTATCTAACCATGTGCTTGGAAGTCCCAGAGTGGAACTCTTAGCCACCAGATTTCCTCAAGACACAACAGTTCAGGCTGGGGGCAGTGGCTCACGCCTGTAATTCCAGCACTTGGGAGGCTAGGCAGGAGAATTGCTTGAACCTGGGAGGCAGAGATTGCAACGAGCCAAGATGGCACCATTGTAACCAGCCCAGATGACAGCGCAAGACTGTCTCAAAGAAAAATAAAAAAAACAACAGTCCAACTATAACCCAAAGTAAACCCACAACGAGACTCTCTCCCAGTTGGAGAGTTTTCAGCCACTTTTACAACCTAGTCCTGCCCGGGAAGGCACCAGAAGTCACCAGCTTGACCACCTGGTAGATAAGGCACTGACGCCAGTATGTGGACTCTTCACCTGCTTGATTCCTCCTCTGTATGCCATTCATGCCAGGTCAATCCCCCTTAAAGGGAACCACTTTCTGCTCCAAAAGTGAGTGAAGCAGTACCCTTAAGGCAGGAAGCCTGGACTTCTTCCACTAAGCTAACTATGGAATAAAAAGTCACTTTCTTTACAGCAGACCGTGCTCTTGCTAATTGGAGTTTGTAAGTGGCAAGCAACGAATCTATGTTTTGGTTAATTTTAAGGTCCATATCCTTCAGCAAGTACAGACCTCAGATATTAAACATATAGAACCCCAGAAATGACCAGTTTACTGAGTGTGGATGACGATGGACCCAAGTCAGTCACAATATGGTGGACAACAAATGACAGATAGACCTGAACTTGTCATGGGACATCTAGGCAGTTTGTGGGCACCTGCTGATGGGGGCCCATGCCAGACTGCCTGGGCTAAGGTTTGCTTAGAAGGACTCAAGTAGTTGATGTTGCCAAGCATAGGAAAAAAAGGCAAATAAGAATGTAAGGCTCTAACCTCTGCAGGTTCAGAATACCACTCAGTGCAAGCTCATTTTTCAGGAGTTCTGGGAGAATCCTTGGCTAGGGTCTTAAAACTCAAAAATATGTTGAACTAACTCCTAATGCACATTCCCATGTACATTTGCCCAAGAAACTCCACAAAATGATAATCACCTTATTTGAGTTATCTCTATTTAGGAGCTTTCAATATTTTCCCAATAGTCAATAGATACCATGTGACAACGCCCAATCTATTCGATGTCCCATTTCTTATCTGGCCTCAGCGAGCTGTGACTCAAATTATATTGTGTACCTCATTCTCTGTCTCTTCCCAACTCACAACCAGTTCTCCCAACCCAACTCCTCACTGGGTGACTGGACAGTTTCTCCATTAGTGATTTATCTGAAACTTGCAAATATATAACACTTCCAATATGGTTTTAAAATACCATAAGGATTTTCTCTTATAGTCCCTCAAAGATATACCTTCTGCGGTGGCTCAAGCCTGTAATCCCAGCACTTTGGGAGGCCGAGGAGGGTGGATCACGAGGTCAAATGATCAAGACCATCCTGGTCAACATGGTGAAACCCCGTCTCTACTAAAGATACAAAAAAAGAGCTGGGCATGGTGGCGCATGCCTGTAATCCCAGCTACTCAGGAGGCTGAGGCAGGAGAATTGTCTGAACCCAGGAGGCGGAGGTTGCGGTGAGCCGAGATCGCGCCATTGCACTCCAGCCTGGGTAATAAAAGCGAAACTCCGTCTCAAAAAAAAAAAAAAAAAAAAAAAGATATACCTTCTAAAAAGTATTCATCCATGTATTCATTCTCTCAACAGACACTGAGCACTTACAACTTGCTTGACAGTGCTGGGCTCTGGGAAAATGATCCACTGAGACATAGTAATTCCCCCAGGAGCTTACACAATACCCATTGAAGGATAAAGCTTCCAGCTGTCATCTATTCCCTCACATCCTCATTAATACACAAAGAATCACTCGAATTCCCACCCATATTACCTTAACGTTGCTGGTAAACTTTAAAAACCAAATGCTGAGTGATAGATTATTATCATATTTTGTCTATATTTGAAGAAAGGAGGCAAAGTCAGGAGAATCTCTGAAGATATCAAGTTCGATTTGAATGAAGAAGTTTTACTGTGCCCTCACCCAACTTGATTCATTTCAAAACCAGTAATCCAATCTGAAATTCTGCAAATGCACCAAGTCAGAATCCTATCATTTAGGGTAACTTCTATGCTGGGAGTTTATATAAACTGCTCTTTCGACATAAAATCTTTGTCTTAACTACTATATAATTTCTAAAGTTATTATATTTTTTTAAGGCCAACCAAAATACAGCCTGAGGAAAGCCGCTGACTAAAGGAAACAGAAAACAGACACAGGCAGTAGGTACAGGGAGACCAGCACGTTCTGGACTATGCTGATATCAGGCCACTGAGGAAACAGCCCAAGTCTTCTCTAAAATGAGGATGGCCTTTTATCTGCTGGTACTCAGAATCCATTCCAAAAGGGAGCTTTGAACTTGTGCACTGGGCACCCTTCCCAGGAGTCCCACATTTCTTCCTCTGGCCAACAGCCCGCAAACAACAGCTTGAAGATGAGGCTGGGCTTTGTTTGTTTGAAGCGTTCCATGTTTGCTGGCTCTAGGATTCAGGGTTGTCTGCCATGTCGTGAGCTGTCTTTTCAGCCAACCCAAGATCTTTCTTCTGCAAACAGTTTCAGCCCAGAGTTATGAACAGAGTTCAGGTTCCAATTCTACCACTTCGCCTTCCTTAATAGTTACTAGAAGTTCCAGAGAAAGTAACAGCTGGGTTTCCACATTAAATTAAGTGCCTGTGATGGGGTGTCCTGCTCTGTGGTTAAATATTTCCTTTAAAAACAGCACAACCTGAAGGCCAGGATCACCAAACTCTGCACTTCGAAACTAATGAGGAGTTTTAGCCAAAAACAACCGCAGAACGACAGCCCTGCTCAAATGCTGCAGCAATGACTTTCCTAAAAAATGGTACTTGAAAAAGCATACACATATATATGAAATGTGAAGTGTGAAAGCAGACAGATACATACATACATATATATATATATATATATATATATATATATATATATATATATATATATATATGAAATGTGAAACTGAGTAACATTATTTGGGGGACATATTGCCATTAAAATATCAACATAGCAACAAGTTGCCTTTTGTGGATCTTTTAAGAAGCAATTCCTCACTTCTCAGGTTTGACCAACTCTCAAGTAAGGTATCCACTTCGTTTCTGCCACAGAATTGGAATGTGTCCCAAAGGAGGCCTGGGGCCTTCAAGATTCTCCCTAGTCAAAACTGGCTTCCCTATACAATCTCATGATTCTGCATCTGTTTGAGTAAGAAGATCTTTTAAAATGCAAGCAGCCTGTGACGGGAATAAACGCAGCAGACTTTTTACCTAGAGCTTTGGATGTATGTATGGGTGCATACATTTGTTTATTTTTATTCTATTTTTTAGAGACAAGTTCTCACTCTGTCACTCAGGCTGGAGTACAGTAGCACAATCAAAGCTCATGGTAACCTCTAACTCCTGGGCTCAAGCCAGCCTCTGCCTCAGTCTCCTGAGTAGCTGGGACTACAGGTGCATGCTACCATGTCTGGTTAAGTGAAAAAAATTCTCTTGTAGAGACGGAGTCTTGCTATGTTGCCCAGGCTGGAGTGGGATTTATTAACTCAGCAACGTAGCTGCTCTGAGGAAAAGGAGGTGATGACAGAGGGTAGGGATGGAAAGAAAACAAACTGGACAGGGATGTTCGGATGTGGCAGACCCGAGAGGCTTTGCCCTGACCCAAGGAAGCATCCACACACAGCTTCCTCCCAGGCAGCTTCCAGGGTCAGGAAAGGGGGCACGAGGAAGTAGCTGTGGGAGGTGAAGCCATTCTAAGCCAAAGTTTCTGCCTTGACATCTTCCTAGGCCCTTAGTGACTGCCATTCCTACTCTAACACTGTGGGAAAGTGTGCACGCACGATGATTATTTTCCACAAGCAGAGAAATTCTTCTTTAAGTTTCGGTGACTGACATGGAACTTCTTTAAGTTCACTGAGAAGGAGATGTCTGAGCAAAGGAGAGAAACGGAGTGAGTGGCGTGGCTCTCTGGGGATGAGCTTTCCAGGAAAATGAAACACGAGTAGGTGTCCTGCAGGGAGAAAGCTTGGTGAGTTAGGGAGGACATAAGAAATGGAGGGACTGGGCTTAGAAGGAAGGTCAGATCTTGAAGCGTTCTGGATGTGATGGTCAGGGCTTACATTTGCATTCTATGCGAAATGGGCGGCATTGAAGGGTTTTGAGCACAGGAGTGTTATAATCTGTCACCAATTTTAAAAGGTTCTTGCTGCTGTGTTGACAACAATCTTTTCCTAAGAGCCATCCTTTGTGAGGAATTTCTTTCCTCTATTAAATCCAAAATTCATCTCACCATATCCACTTGCAACACTCTTCTTTAGTAACTCCAAGAATGTACATGTCAAAAGCACCCCAAAGTACAAATCATGATACATGCTATTATTTGTATAGCTATACTTGTATCGGTTGACTCGATCCAGTACCGGAGCTGGGCACGGTGGCTCACACCTGTGATCTCAGCACTTTGGCAGAACACCTGAGGTCAGGAGTTTGAGACCAGCATGGCCAACACAGTGAAACCCTGTCTCTACCAAAGAATATAAACATTAGCCAGGCATTGTGGCAGGTGTCTGTAATCCCAGCTACTCAAGAGGCTGAGGCAGGAAAATAGCTTGAACCTGGGAGGTGGAGGTTACAGGGAGTTGAGATAGAGCCACTGCACTCCACCTGGTGACAGAGCTAGACCCTGGGTCCAATCAATCAATTAAATGTTGGGAACACATTTATCATTTACAAATGTCCAATAAAACCCATTTGGTCATCACATCAACATGGCCTCAGTTTCCTTACCTATCAACCAAACAAAGTATTTGAACTACTGTATTCATTCATTTTATCAAATATTTACTAATAATTATCTCTATGAAGAGCCAGGAAAGATTGTCTTTATCTTTGAGGAGTTCATATTCTACTGGTGAGAGATCATAAGCAGCCTAGAAAAGGAGGGCAGGTTTTCTTGTTTCTCTTGGTGAACAGAAGGGAATATTTTTATAATTCCTACAGAAAAGAGCTATTGCATAGGAAGAAGTGGAAGATTACAAAGAGGAAGAAGAAAATTCATAGACTATGCTGTCTGAAAAAGACAGGAGAGGACTCCCAGACCCTCGGGAGAGAAGGTCAAGGTGTAAGGTTTACTAAAGATGCAAGGAGATCACAGGTGTTCATGTTGGAATGTGAGAGAATTGTCATACAAAGGCTTCAGTTTTCCCTCTGAAGTCGAAGGTGCAGCCCTGCTGAGAGAGAGGAGGATGCTGTGGGGTAGGAAGTCTGCGAAAAGCAGTGAAGTCTGGAACTAGCCACTGCCAGGATGGGAGAATGACATCCCAGGTGTTAATGCATTGTAGTGGTAGCAATCTGCTTTTGTGAGTTGTTCCCCCCTCCCCAAGAGTAGTAATAGATAGAAAATAAAAGCAATTTAGTCGGTTCAAGGTTGGGGGATTGCTGCACAAACATTATGTGAAGACAGAGGAAGCAAGATGGGGAGGAAATGGACAGGAAGCAACTGACACAAAGAAACACTCATTCTTGGCTGAATGGGGAGGTAAGAGAGGAGCACAGAAAGTCACAGCAGGGGTGGAAGTTGGGGAGGCAGCGTTAAGGGATCAACTATCTCAATGAGACAATGGCAGGTAGTAGGACAACCTAAGAATGCTGGAATGAGGAGAAGGTGTAGTTAGAGAATATGACGTTTGGATGTCCAGTTTGAGTGACAGGATACGCAGATGAGAGTAAGAAGTGAGAGAATGAGGAAGGATCAGAATTCAGGGGGTCCAAGAACTGAGAGCGTAGAGTATAGGATGTAAAGTTGCTTATGCAGACAGTGAAGGCAGTTGAGATTCTGCTTGGGTTCGGGGCTAGAGATCGTGTCTCAAGGTCCTTTGTAGCTCTAACATCACATTATTTGGATTTATGAAAATAACCAACAATTAAATGAAGACTTTTTAGTGACATCCAGGGTGTAATATTAGATAACAATTGGTTAATAATTCCTTTATTTTACTAAAGCAACCCAGTGTTTATCTTCATCCAGACATTGTATTATGTCATCATGGGAAATGTGATACATTTTGATTCGGAAATCAATCTGACCAACCATTTAACATCTGCATGATAAAACTTCTCCAGGAGTCTCTGGTTATTTGTAAAGTGGAAATAGTAATGTTGACTTCAACTATTGTTGAAAGTACCAACATGCTGTAATATACATGAAATGGATACCTAAGATCACCTGCCAGATATCCTTTCCTGCCTGCCTCTCCCTGTCCATCCTCAGATCCAAATGGAAGTTACTACAGTAATAAAACATGTCCCTGTCTCTGGTCCCAGCTGACTAGTCCCAGTAGGAACCTGGCCCAGGTGAAGCCAGCAAGCCTCATGAGACAATGGCAGGTAGTATTTTGCCCATGAACCAGAATGGATACGGTTCATTTTTCTGTCCTGGCTAAAATCTTGGGGTGTGAAATAAAATGATATTAGCTTTCAGAGAGAAGTGGAGTTCATCTACTGACAGGAGCCAGAAAATTCCCTCTTTTGCCTGAATGACAGGGATGGCTTTCTTAAAAGTGTCATGAAATACAGAGTGTAAAAGTTAATAGCGGAGCACCTGACATATTTCATAGGTTTCATAATTGCTGTTACTTTTATAAAGTGTTGTTATGTAGGATAGAAATTGGGAATAAAAAGTAATCTATGTGATTTGTCAGACAAAACCTGGGAGTGAGAGAGAGAGCAAGACAGAGAGAGACAGAGACAGAGAGAGAAATGGAGACAGAGAGACAGATGCAGAGAGGCAGAGACAGAGAGGGACAGAGACAAAGAGAGATAGAGACATAGAGGGACTGAGAGACAGCGAGAGATAGAGACAGGCAGAGAGAGAGACAGAGACAGACAGACACAGACTGAGAGAGACAGAGAGAAGGAAGAATAGAAATGCAAAGAAAGTAGAGGGGCAAGAAGACAAGAAATAGCAAATGAGAAGGGCACCTCATCTAAAAGGATAAACAAGTCTATACAGCCCTTCAAGATCCAGAACATGCTTCCCATCTTCCTATCTCCACCCTCTACTACCAGCTGAGGTCTAAGGTGCTTTGGAGAAGACATGATGCAAACATCAGCTATCTTAAAAACCGGAAGGATACAAGAGAAGAAACTTGGTGATATGGAGCTGAAACATAGCCACAAGGAGCCAGAAAGTGGGGGAGGGTGACTCTTCAGCTGAAAAGTCTACCTTATAATTCAGAAACCTTAGTCACCAGACTCTGAGAACAGATAACAAGAGTGGGAGGAAGAACTGGGGAGCAGCATGGGGAAATATTTAATAAAGCTCTGTAGCTCTAAAGCATCAGTTGCAATGCTCTTGACAAACTCCCATCCTATGGAACCATCAGAAAACTAAACAACCAACTCACGGGATAAAGCAAATAAACCCATGCTGTATTTTGCCGTGTGCATACAACTAACACCTGACTGAGATTTTTTGACATTGGAGACTATTTATGAAAATCAGCTACCACTGGGCTTAATTATATTCAGTCTTCATAGAAATCTGTAAAATGTGGCTCAATTCTGAAAATAACTACCATGCCCTGTCCAAACAGCGTCTCCAAAACTTGCTCCATTGCTTTGTTATATGTAATTTTCAGTGCTGCAAAAGAAGTAGCACTTGAATATATATTTTCTCAGCAAGGCACTTTACTTCTATAGAAGGGTACAACTCTCAGATGGAGCAATGGTGAGCACACACCTTGACAAGGGAGGGGAAGGGGTTCTTACTCCTGACAGAGGTAGCCCCTACTGCCATGTTGTTCCCCTATTGGCTAGGGTTAGACCACACAGTCTAAGCTAATTCCAATTGGCTATTTTAAAGAGAGCAGCGGTATGAGCCCGAGTGATGGGGTGGGTAGTTTGGTGGGAAGGATGGTTATGGGACAGGTCAGAGCAGGTGACCAGGGGTGACTCTGGTCAAAGCAGGTGACCAGGGGAGCAGATGTGAACTACTGATTAGAACTGGCAGGAAAGTTGTTTACCAAAATTAGAGGCAAGGGGGTGCAGAGAACCAGAAAGTTCAACTTTAAAATGGAGAATTAAAGAATAAGACAGCTGAACATACTGCCATGCTGAGTCTTTGAAGAGAAACTTGGAGTTCACTGTATCTAACAGTTTCACTCAATCCTTATAGCTGTAAATACAAATTTAAGAAAAACTGCATTAACTGTTTAAAAACATGCTCTATAGGGGACAATGCAAAAAACAAATGTGAATGCTGAAATTGTCTATCTACACTAACATGATTCCCTATTTATATTTTACATGTTCTCATCAAAATGATGACACAAACATTTTTCAACATTTGTAGAGATTCACAGAGCCCTAAGAAGACATCCCCAAATGCCTCAAGGACTGTGGGCCCCAGTTTTCTGTTTGGGGAGCCATTTCTCAGTTTGGAGCGCCATTTCTCAGTTTGGAGCATGGCCATACTTCTTTTTACTCACACTCTGTGGGAGGAACTGGTTGGGTGAGGAAGAAACTAGAGGCAGCTGTAATTTAGTCGCCATGGCAATAGTTGAGGCAGAAGGTGAATAGGCTAAAAAACTGGGATTGGAAGGAATAGGAGGACTTTTGAAAGAAGGGTGGAAGGCAGGCAGGATTCATAGATCCTCATGGCTCACAAAGGGTGGAGAACTGAGAGAAAAGAAAGAAACAGTGGTTCCAAGTACAAGCCACATAATGCATATGCATTTAGGTTTCAAGGGACCTAGTTAGAACTACTGTAAATTAGCAAGACGTTTCTGTGTACAACTGATTAAACAAAAATCTCTAGAATGAATACTTAGTCCCACTTCCAGTGGGATTTGTGATTAGAGCCCTTGGATCCACCATTCCAGGGGCCCCCCATTTCCTCCTCTACAAAATGGCCAGTTGGGTGGCAGAGTGAATTAGATGCTCACAATCACACAGCAAACGGACAGAAAGATCCAGGGGAAAACAAGATGGCCCCAGACAGAAGTGCATTCAGGAAATCCTTTTCACGAAATGTACCAGCTAACATGAACTTAGCTTTTAAAAGGGAGAAAGATGAAGTCAGAGATAAGATTTTTGAAAAGTAATTTCAAATAATTGCTATGTTCTCTGCAAACTGAAGTAAGTAGCTTGGCTTTCAGAATAAATGGCCACTTACAGCTGTCATGGTCTAACAGGGCCACCTACACAACCACCTCATTGTGTGTTTTTCTGTTGCCCCCGTACACTGAAGACGGCCTCAAATCACGGAAAGAATTTCCACACAAAAGAACCTTTCTCTGGCACTGGAAACAGTTGAATTAAATAGTGATTGGAGATCGGCACATTTATATTATTGTCACACGGAGGTCTGATTTTTCTACTGGCACAGTCTTCTAAAAAAGAATGGAAAATTACCCCTGTTTACTTCAAAGAGCCATGCTGATTTCCTCGAAATATGCAACATTCCAATGTTGCCCAGGGCAACTAATTTAATTCACAGCACTCCTGCCTATGATTGATAGCTTAAGAACGGATAAAGTTTATTTGTAATAGACTTGAGATTGGATTGTAATAAGTATATAGAATGACATCAAGCAGTCAGGACAGCAGCCTCAGATGTTAGATCTGTTTAGCTAGTGGAGAAAAGCCTGTTGCGTAAGTTTGAGTTCTGGTGAGAAGCTGCATGTAAGCTATTGGATAACTTCCAAGAAAAAGACTGACCAGAGGCATAAAAATAACTAAACAAATCCAGATAATGCATTCTCATAGTGAACAGATGTCACTACATAACTTTCAATCCAAAGCATTTCATCAAAAGGCTCCCAAACTAGGTTAAAAGTAAGTCAGACAGAGGTATTTGGTGTATGTTAGTGCAACAGACCGTCCAAAGCAGATTGGAGATTCCACTAAATCTACCCAAGACCCCAAATTTTATACATCTGTATGAAAAAACACATTTATATAATAAAATAATTATGTAACATAATAATAAAAAATATATTTACAGTGATATATTACTGGATGTAGCTATAACTGCTATCATTTTGTTACTTTACTTTTCTTTTGAAGAAAATAAACAATGGGTAAAACTTTTGAAGACATACATTTTCAACTAAATACCTCCAGATGAACTGTTTATTGAACATAGCTTCCAGTAAACACAAATTCGCTAGTTAAGTCTGCTGTTTGGCAGTAATCACTGCTGAGTCACAGAGGGACTCTGATTTCTGATTGCACTCAGTCAGAAGCCCTGGAAAATCACTGCAACATTCATGTTTTCAGCATTATTTTTCTCTCAGATGAAATAGACAATTTATGCAATTGTGTTCCTTTTGAATCAGGCACATACTTATATCACAGCCTCTTGGCATTGTATTTTACTTAATTAAGGTCCATATCTGACACTTCCTAGCTTGAATGCCTCTGAGGGCAAAGAATGCCTGTGAGAGTCATCTTCCATGCCTTCTAATCTTTCTCTCACCCTCTCGTTTCTCGTTCCTATTTCGAGCTCCTGTCCAGGTGCCTGGCATACGGTTAGTATTCAATAAATATTCATTGATGGAATAAACAAATGAATGAATAAGTGCTTTCTTCTATTTTTGCTGATCTTCACACATCAAACCTACTACAGTTGTAGAAAGTCATTGAACGGGATCAGATATTGCCATTTTGGCATAAAAATTATTTAGAGCTGAAAGCAACTGGGAATCAATGGATGCAGAATGAGTTCTCTATCTACCTAAAAGTAGGGCATACATTTCCCTTTGTGAGGGTGTTCCCTCCACCCTTGCCAGAAAGAGAAGAAAAATTCTTATCACTGGTGACTGTGAGAATCACCCTGTGAGCACTGACACTGAGAAAAGTCTGTATAAACTGACCTTACTAAAATAACCCTTATTCTCTGTCAGCTCCACTATATCAAGCTTGTTCAACCCATGGCCCATTGGCTGCATGCGGCCCAGAATGGCTTTGAATGTGCCCCAACGTGAATTTGTAAACTTTCTTAAAACATTATGAGATTTTTTTTGCAATTTTTTTTTTTTAGCTCCTCGGTATCATTACTGTTTGTGTATTTTATGTGTGGTCCAAGACAAATTCTTTTTCTTCCAGTGTGGCCCAGGGAAGCCAAAAAGATTGAGCACCTATTCCCTACACATTTTCTACTAAATAAATTCCCCAGAATTTGTTCCTTGAAGCCCCAACCACCTTTCTTTTGTTAAAAGGGCAAAAGAGCCTGATTTAATTGCTTGAGTTTTGCTTCTTTGCGGTGAACACCAATGCATATAAATATTAATATAAATTTTGCTTTTCTCCTATTAATTAACCTTTTGTTACGATAATTTGTAGGCCGCCAGGTACTGAAGCCAAGAGAGTAAACGTATTTTTTCCTTGATATCATTATTTTTATTCTTATTTCTTTCCATATCCATCAAAACAAAATCTTTGTCCTGGCTGTATTGACTTTATTTCTCATCCTTTATTTCCTTTTTTTAACATTTCAAAGTATAATATAAAAGTAACAAGCTTCTACCTTGACCACATGGGACTCTATTTAAAGAGGTTTTTCTTCTTGTTGACATCTCAACCCAGAAAACAGACTCAAAAAGTCTCCACTTCTTACACCTGCCTTTATTATATTCTTTATTTTTTCATATTCAGGGACTGCAAAGCACATTTTCACCTTTATAATACTTTTGTCTGTTACCCTGTCAATTTTCACTGTCTTGGACACTTTTTGATTATACATTTGGTAATTTTCTTCTTTTCCAAAGGCCACTCCAAATTACCTTTGCTTAGGTGTATGGGGACCTGCATCTTAAAAGGGACTTTTGGCAAAGGAGCTTCTTCTCATCTGTCACTCGCCTTGCCCTGCCAATGTGTAATTTTTTTTTTTTTGTAGACACAGGATCTTGCTCTGTCACCCAGGTTGGTGTGCAGTGGCGTGATCTCGTCTCACTGCAGCCTTGACCTCCTGGGCTCAAGAGTTCCTCCCATCTCAGCCTCCTGAGTAGCAAGTACTACAGGCACACAGCACCATGCCTGGCTAATTTTTATGGTTTTTAAAACTGTTTTGTTTTGTTTTGTTTTCTTGTAAAGATAGGGTCTTGCTTTGTTGCCGAGGCTAGTCTAAAATGTCTGGCCTCAAGCAACCCTCCTGCTTCAGCCCTGCAAAGTGCTGGGATTACAGGCATGAGCCACTGCACCTGGTCTAAAGTATAATTTTTAAAAAAGTTAAAAACATGATTCTGATTTCTCTCCATCATTCATCTGGCAAGACTGAAACAGACCAGAAAACTAAATTCCATTTTTGCAAATAATGTCGAATGGCTTAGTGGCCTTGTATGAACAAGAATCAAAAACAAATACATGCACAAAACCCCAAGACTAATAGGATAAAAGAACCTAAAGAAACAGAGAGTCAGCAAAGAATCTGACTGCTTTTTAATATTCAGTCTGGGAGCCAAGAAAAGGCAGAAGTGGGCTCGCACAGCCCGTGAAGTGTACTGCTTAGGCAATGCATTTTAATCAGCCTTCTCAGTGAGTCCACTTGAGTATCTTACTGCGGCCTCCGAAATTCCTAAGCTATAATTTTTAACACGTTAAAAACATACATCTCATGCATATATGAAAATTAACGTGTCTGAGATGTTATCCAACTCAATCAATGAGAGAACCAGTAAGATTCTAAGACATATTCAAAGGAGACTGAAGAACAGAGATCTAGTCAGTTAAGAACGCTGAAGCAAATTTACTAACAGACTCAAAATGTGTTAATATCTTATGCGGCAATGAAATGTAAGGTTGGGGAGGAAGGCAGCAAAACACACTGCCATGTGTGTACCTATGCAACTATCTTGCACGTTCTGCACATGTACCCCAAAACCTAAAATGCAATAAAATTTAAAATTAAAAAAAAAAAGAAATGTAATGTTGGAGATTATCTTTTATAACAAGACGAATAGTTTCTCTAGCAGAACAAAGTTTATATGCATCACTGCAAGCGAGATTTCTTTGCATTTCTATCAGCTTTCTGCAAGTTAATTTCCTCCTTTACAGCGCTGGAAAACTGCCTAGATAATCAAAAGTCAGTCAGGCCGGGTGTGGTGGCTCATGCCTGTAATCCCAGCACTTTGGGAGGCGGATCATGAGATCAAGAGATTGAGACCTTCCCGGACATGGTGAAACCCTGTCTCTACTAAAAATATAAAAATTAGCTGGGCATGGTGATGCATGCCTGTAGTCCCAGCTACTCAGGAGGCTGAGGCAGGAGAATCACTGGAACCCAGGAGGTGGAGGCTGCAGTGAGCTGAGATAGTGCCACTGCACTCCAGCCTGGTGACAGAGTGAGACTCTGCCTCAAAATAATTAAAAAAAAAAAATCAGGCCAGGCGCGGTGGCTCAAGCCTGTAATCCCAGCACTTTGGGAGGCCGAGGCGGGTGGATCACAAGGTCAAGAGATCGAGACCATCCTGGTCAACATGGTGAAACCCCGTCTCTACTAAAAATACAAAAAAATTAGCTGGGCATGGTGGCGTGTGCCTGTAATCCCAGCTACTCAGGAGGTTGAGGCAGGAGAATTGCCTGAACCCAGGAGGCGGAGGTTGCGGTGAGCCGAGATTGCGCCATTGCACTCCAGCCTGGGTAAGAAGTGTGAAACTCCGTCTCAAAAAAAAAAAAACCAAAAAACCAGTCAAAGGTGCACAGAACCAAAGAGTGCCCAGAGGATTTTGCCAATCCTTTGCTGGAAGGACATTCAGTAATCTCTTTTGCTGGAAGGACATTCAGTAATCTCTTTTGCTCATTTCCAAGTCTTGGACAATCTCTTCAGACACCCTTTCAAAATTAGAGTCATCTTCCATCCCTCCTAATCTTTCTCTCCCCTTTTCTTGTTTCATTACTCCTCAGATATTATTGATCATTTTCTTTGTTCTAGATTAGCACTCACCAGCAGAACTTTCTATGATGACAGAAATGCATTGTCTACACTAACCCCGTATGACATCTATTAACCACACGTGGCTTCTGAGCATTTGTAATGTGGCTGGTGTGACTCAGGAATTTTTAATTCGACAAATTTCAACTGACTTAAATATAAACAGTCACATGTGATGGTGGCTACTGTAAGGAAAGGCACTATTCTAGCTACTGTGTGGGATTCATCAAAATGTAAGCTATTGTTTCTCCCACCTCCCACTCTTTTTTCCCCTACAAGGCTTACAGTGTTTATAGAGAAGCTCGGGTTTGTATGAAAATGAGAATCACCGTTCTAGAAGGAAGGAGATGAACAGTATGGCATGCTCTGTGAACTCAGAGGGGAGATGACTTCTAGCTGGGGTGATCTCTAAAGGCTTTTGACAACGTTGGGTAAGACTTAGACTTGCCAAGATGTCAGAGAAAGACATTCTGAAGGAGGAAACTACATAGCAAAAGTAAGGATGCAGGTGGGTGCAACTTATGTTTTTGAATGACGGGTTGCCCTGGTGGCTCAGAGCATATGATTTAAGTAGGCAGGCTGTGAAATCTCAAGCCAGAAAAGAAAGGGGCTTGAAACTAACAGAAAAATCTTTTGAAAATCACTTAGGAATTTGGGACTTTCTCCTCTAAGTGATGGGGAAACATCAAAGGCTTTATGTTGAGGGCGTGACATGACCAGATTTTTCTTTCTAAAAAACGCCAGACACAGTGTGGAAGATGCATTAGAGGGCAGTAGTTGCTGATGTTCATGATACTGGTTGGAAGCCTGTTCAAATCATCCTTGTGAGAGGTAATGAGAGCCTGCACTAGAATGGGGATAACCAGTAAGAGTTACAGCCATTTAGAATTACTGTAGCCCAGGAATACACTTAATTTTCTAAGACTCGGAGTGGGTATACACATACATACATTTTATAACACATTTTTCAAGTGCTTTTCAGGCAGAACAATGACTGAGAGCTTGCACATGACAATCCCAAATGATAAATAAGAAGAAACGTTTTAGTTTCCAAACCCAGCTCTGTGAGTTTCTATGTGATTTTAAGAGCAGGACCTTGAGGACTTCTACAGGGTCAGCTCTGGACAAAACTGTGAAAGATTAAATTTTCTTTAGAAGTATTCAGTATTTTTCATATTTATTTTGCATAATTAACGTGATTATTGATTATTTTTTGAGGACTTCTACAGGGTCAGCTCTGGACAAAACTGTGAAAGATTAAATTTTCTTTAGAAGTATTCAGTATTTTTCATATTTATTTTGCATAATTAACATGTGATTATTGATTATTTATGATGTACCTGACACATCATTAAGAATTTTAAGACTGCATTAGTTTTCTATGGCTGCTGTAATCATTTACCATCAAGTTAGCAGCTTAAAACAACACAATTTTATTGGATAATTCTGTAGATTAGAAGTTTGATTCAGTTATCACGGGGCTAAAATCAAGGTGTTAGCAGGGCTGTGTTTGTTCCTGGAATCTCTAACGGAGATAGTTGCTTTCCTTTTCCAGCTTCTAGAGGCCACCCATATTCCTTGGTTCATGGCCTCTTCCTCCATCTTTAAAGCCAGCAATGGCAGGTACAGTTCTTCCCATCACACTGGCCTCTCTTCTGCATCCCTCTTCCACTTTTAAGAACCCTTCCAATTTTTCTGGGCCCACACAGATAATCAGTAAAATCTCCTTGTTTACAATCAGTGGATTAGCAACCTTTATTCCATCTGCAAACGTAGTTCTCCTTGGCCATCTCCTCAAGGTCCTTCATAGTAATCAATCTACAAGTCCCTTTTGATATATAAGGCAACATATTTACAGATGCTTGGGTCTACAGGACATGGGCATCTTTGGGTGACATCCTTCTGACTACCACAAATATTTCATTTAATCCTCACCATACTATTACTAGTATTATTTCCATTTTCTAGAGCTTAATGATGTTAGATGCAATGACCCCTAAAACACACAGATGGTACAGTAGCCAGGCTAGGATTTGAACCCTTATCTCCTGTGATTAATCTTTTAACCACTCAACTTTAGTAATTCTCACAGATGTCACTTTTCCCCTGCCTACCCCTTTTCTCCCTCAGAGTATTCACCTTTCTGTGACACTCCCTCAAAACATTACAGCAGGGAAAGACGTAAAACTTGTTGAAATTTTAAAATACAGTGGCTTAAATGGTGCATTCAGTGGTACCGAGCAGCACTCACCTTTGTAAAGGGTAAGAAGTGTTCAAGTTGCTGGGCAAGGTGGCACATGTCTGTAATCCTAGCACTTTGGGAGGCCGAGGCAGGTGGGTTGGTTGAGGCTTGGCAGCACAGTGATACGGAAACTTTAAGTATTAGCCAGGCATGGTGATGCATGCCTGTGGTCCCAGCTATTCAGGAGGCTGAGGTGTGAGGATCACTTGAGCCCAGGAGGTAGAGGCTGCAGTGAGCCATAACAGCACCACTGCCCTCTGGCCTGTGCAACAGAGTAAAATCCTGTCTAAAAAAAAAAAAAAAAAAAAAAAAAAAAAAAAAAAAATTAAGGTAGATAAGACTCGAGCTAAAGAAATTAAAGGAAAATCTTACAAATTCAGGAGGGATATTTTGAACTGAAGACTTTCTCAGCACTTTTGGGGCATAGCTGTTTGTCTGCTTTGCTTACTGTAGGGAGAACCCGGACCCCAGGCCAAGGCTTTTGAGAATCAGAGGTGACAAGGTTTTGAGAGTGTTGTTATCTCAGAGTAAGGTAGTGCCTTGCTGCCCTTCTTGTCCTGGGAGCCATCCACTTACAGTATCAAAAGGTAAAATGGCCACATGTATTTAAAATTGGCTCTGAGCAGAACTGAAGATAGAGACACAAAAAACCCTTCAAAAAATCAGTAAATCCAGGAAGCTGGTTTTTTGAAAAGATCAACAAAATAGATACACCACTAGCCAGATTAAAAAAGAAAAGAGAGAAGAATCGAAGAGCTGCAATAAAAAATGGTAAAGGGGATATCACCACCGATTCCACAGATATGCAAACTATCATCAGAGATTACTACAAACACCTCTACGTACATAAACTGGTAAATCTAGAAGAAATGGATAAATTCCTGGATACTTACACCCTCCCAAGACTAAACCAGGAAGAAGATGAATCCCTGAATAGACCAATAACAAGGGCTGAAGTTGAGGTAGCAATTAATAGGCTAACAACCAAAAAAAGCCCAGGACCAGGAGGGTTCACAGTCTAATTCTGTCAGAGGTACAAAGAGGAGCTGGTACCATTCCTTCTGAAACTATTCTAAGCAATACAGTAAGAGGAAATCCTCCCTAACTCATTTTATGAGACCAACATCATCCTGTTACCAAAACCAGGCAGAGACACAACTCAAAAAGAAAATTTCAGGCCAATATCCATGATGAACATTGATGTGAAAATTCTCAATAAAATACCGGCAAACTGAATCCAATAGTACATCCAAAAGCTTATCCATCATGATCAAGTCAGCTTCATCCCTGGGATGCAAGGCTGGTTCAACATACGCAGATCTGTAAATGTAATCAATCGCGTAAACAAAAACAAAAACAAAAACCACGAATACCTCAATAGATGAAGAGAAGGCCTATGAGAAAATCCAACAGCCCTTTATCCTAAAAGCTCTCAATAAACTATGTATTTATGGAATGTATCTTAAAATAATAAAAGCTTTTTATGACAAACCCACAGCCAATATCATACCAAATAGGCAAAAACTGGAAGCAGTCCCCCTGAAAACGCACTAGACAAGGATGCCCTCTCTCACCACTCCTATTCAACATAGCAGTTCTGGCCAGGGTAATCAGGCAAGAAAAAGAAACAAAGGGTATGCAATTAGGAAAAGAGGAAGTCAAATTGTTGCTATTTGCAGACAACATGACAATATATTTAGACGATCCCGTGGTCTCAGCCCAAAATCTCCTTAAGCTGATAAGCAACTTCAGCAAAGTCTCAGGATACAAAATCAATGTGCAAAAATCACAAGCATTCCTAGATACCAATAACAGAGAGAGAACCAAATCATGAGTGAATTCTCATTCACAGTTGCTACACAGAGAATAAAATACCTAGGAATACAACTAACAAGGGATGTGAAGGACCTCCTCAGGGAGAACTACTCAAGGAAATGAGAGAGAACACAAACCACTGCTCAAGGAAGTAAGAGGACACAAACAGATGGAAAAACAGGAGCGTCCCCTGATTCCCCTCACAGCACGTGCAACAGGGGTGTGCCTTACCTGTTTGGTTGCCCCATAGCTCAAAGCCCCAGGAGTGCAGGCAGACAGGCAGGTGCAGAGGCCAGGGTGAGTGCTTTGGGCTATCGGCCTTGTGGTATTGTCTAGGGGTAGGTGCTTGTAACTCCAGTGTTACCGAGCTATTTCAGTTTTGTCATCTACAGATGGCTTGTGTTTTAATAAGCTCAAAAGACCCTTGCCTTATCATGAGGGCAGAGGGCCAGTGTGACAGCCTTCTTTATCCCAAGCTCTTGCCCAGTTTCCTGAAAGAATCGGATCACATGGGGCTCAAAAGATGAGTGCAAGGTTTTAGTATGAGGAAGAGGTGGCTCTAAGTGAGATAGATGGGGAGCTGAAGGGGGATGGAATGGGAAGGTGGTCCTCCTCTGGAGTCAGGCCACCCAGGTGCCAGACTCTTCTCTCTTTTTTTTTTTTTTAAAAAAAAGAAGATAAGAATTTATTAGATAAAAATAAACCATCTAAATAGGGGCCCAGAGAGCTTCCTTTATTTCTCTAGGTACCTCTAGGCCTTCCCACCCCAACCCCAATAAAAACATTTTGCATATATAATGCCTAGCATTGCCCTCAGCCAGACTCCCCTCAGCATCCAGGCATCCCTCCTCTTCTCTCTCTCTCTGCTGCATCATTCCACCATCACTTCTCTGCTGGTCTCTTCTGGTGCTTGAGATTTGAGGTTTATATAGGGGCATGGCAGGCTGAAAGGCAACTTTTTGGGCATGAAAACAGAATGGCGATTCTCATTTAGTGCTGCGGGTCTCCAGGCTTGAGAGTGGGGCCTTTGCTAGGGAAGCTCTCTCTTCTACTCAGTATTTCCCTGTCTCCTGTCCGTATCACTAAGGTTTTAAAGATGGTGTCCCCTCCAAAACTCATGTTGAAACTTAATCCCCAAGGCAAAATTATGAAGATGTATTTTCTTTAGAAAGTAATTGAGTCATGAGGGTTCAATTCCATGAATGGGATCAGGTGCCCTTATAAAAAGGCTTATTAGAGGGAGTTTGTCCCTTTCCATTCCTATTTCTTCTGCACAGAAAGACACAGTGTTCCTTTCCTCCAGAGGAAGCAGCAATAAGGCACCACTGTGGAAGTTAAGAGTGAGCCCTCATCCGACAATGAACCTGCTGGTGCCTTGATCTTAAATTTCCAGCCTCCAGAACTGCAAGAAATAAGTTTCCCTTCTTTATAAATTACCCAGTCTGTGGTATTTTGTTATGGTACCACAAATAGACTATAAATAGGCTAAGACTGAGCCACAAGCCAATAAATAAAGGTAGCCTCTTTAAGTTGGAAAAGGCAAAGAAACCCCAGATACTCTCCAGCGGAGCCCAGAGAAGACCTGCCAACACCATGACTTCAGTCAGTGAAACTCACTTTGGAATTCTGACCTACAGAACTGTAAGAGAATAAACTTGTGTGGATTTAAGCCAATAAATTTGTAGTAATTTATTACAGCAGCAATAGAAAACTAATATACTCAATAATCACTCTCAAGATGTTACACCAAAGACCTCCCAGTCATAAAACCCAATGGTCTTTTCCTTTCCTCTTTCTTTCTTAGCAGCTCTTGGGGGCCTGCCAGATATAGTAGTGGAAAGAACATGAGTTTCAGAGGGATAAAAACCCAGACCTGATTCTAATTACTATTTCTATGCAAGAATTCTTTCTTGGCATTTCTCAGAAAATTTTTTTCCAAATCCTGAAAATCATTGAAAACTTGGGGAAAGTATTATAATTCTCTAGCATGAACTGAAGCTTGACAATTAATATAGGAGAGGCGTGTTCACAATTGAATCAGTTTGGCTTGTGGCTGTTGCTGTGTTGTGCATGTATGTTTCTGGCCTTGTATGCTGCTGACAATGAGTCACACACTGGGACAGAAAATGAATATTAATAATTTTATACCCATCTCATGCTTCATTTAAATTCTACGAATGCTGTTCTAAGAAATACCAAGTTTTAGAAGCACATAAATCCTTACATTGGCATATTTCCACATGAGATTCTTGGTAGTTCTGCTAAGCTTGCTAGGAAATCCAATGTTACATTATTTGAATACCACTCAATACCATTTCCTAGCATTTTCTAGTGTTTGAACATTCACTATACTTCATAATTGCTAATAAATACTTCTCATTTGTCAAACATACCTTCCAAAGATAGACATAATCATGAGTAAAGTATATGAAAATGTTGAATTTATTTTTAAAATAACTTATAATTGGGGAATTCCTGAGAAATCTTGTAAATTATGATATATCATTCCTGAGCCTTCCAAATTAGTATCTGTCAGGAATTTGGAAACACTAGTTCAAATCCCTGCCCTACCATTTTACTCATAGTACAGTCTTGAGCAAATTATTAGTTTAGGTATCCTTATCGGTCATAAGAGAACAATAATATCACTTGGGTTTGTTGTAAGGAGTAAGTAAGATTATATATGGGAAGTGCCTGAGAGATAAGACTAAAAAAAAAAAAAACAGTTCACAAAAGTATGAGAGTGGATTTGGTATACAGATTCTTACACACCAAAAACATAACTAACTAAAGATAAAATAGATATATTGAATTTCACTAAAATTAAAAATTTTATGCATAAGAGGTTATTATCAAGAAGGTGAAATAACTTGTAAAATGGGAGAAAATATTTGCAAATCATAAGAGATATATCTGATCATCAAACCAGAATATATGAAGAACTCCTGACTCCTAACTAAAAAAACATAACGCAATCAAAAATAGGCAGAGGGGTTTCAAGTTTCCTGTACGGCTTAGAAGTTGCCACTGTGTCCTAACAACAAGTAAAAAGCTGAAAACTTGAAAAATTAGCAACTCTTCCTAAATCCCTAAGAGAAGTGAGGTTTCACAGACACAGCAGATATTGGAGAGACAGAGAGGCCATTGCAGAGAACTGTAACTTACCAGAGCAGAAACCTGCAAAAACCAGTGAGAGTCCTGCCTAATTGTAATTGCCAAATTCCTGGAGACTAGGTATGAACAAGTCTGAACATTAAAAACATCAGGGGACCAAGTCATAGGAGTCTCCATCCCTTTGTGAGTTTTACCTGCAGGAGTTTGACCAAATTCTTACCGTAAATGGAGAAGAATCTCTTCCCACTTCTAGCAGAGGAGAAAAAAGGAACCGTTTTGAAATGCACCAGAACACTGCATTCTTCTTAACAAGACCCACCCTCAGGAAAAACCAGTAAGTTAATCAGAGCCCAGGCTGCTGGGGTTTTATCCGAGCCTAATTGACCTTGGAGAAGGGAAATACCGAATGTCAGCCATCAGCTGACATTTTCTTCCACCTGGGAGAAAAAAGACACCAAATCCAGCCTATACAAGCCATCCAGCCTCACCAAAGGAGGAAGAAAACCCCTGAGAAACACTTGTGAAATTCACAACCAGAGGCATCAGCTCACTAAAAGGTTGAGCCCTAATCAAAGAACTATAAAATCATCCTCTCTCCCCTTGACCTTACTACCACATTACTAACGGCCTAGGTGCAGCAGTTCCTGTTACAATAAAATTATACACTTCTAGCCAAGTAAACAGCAAGGAAAAATAGATGAGTCTATTAGCGTTGGAGACTTCAACACTTCTCTATCAGAAACACACCTAGCAGGCAGACAATCAGGAAGGACACAGTTGGACTCAACACACTCTTAATCAAGTGAATATAATTGACATCTGTAGACATACAACAGCCAAATACACATTCTGCTCAAGCTCGCATGAAATATTTACTGGGTTTGACCATATTTTAGGCCATAAAAATATATAGGTTAACAAATTTAAAAGAAGTCATAAAATGTCTGCTTTCAGACCATAATAAAATTATACTAGAACTCCAGAACAAGAAGATAACTGGAAAGCCTCAAAATAGAGATTAAACAAAACACTTTTTTTTTTTTTTTGAGACGGAGTTTCGCTCTTGTTACCCAGGCTGGAGTGCAATGGCGCGATCTCGGCTCACTGCAACCTCTGCCTCCTGGGTTCAGGCAATTCTCCTGCCTCAGCCTCCTGAGGAGCTGGGATTACAGGCATGTGCCACCATGCCCAGCTAATTTTTTTGTATTTTTAGTAGAGACGGGGTTTCACCATGTTGACCAGGATGGTCTCGATCTCTTAACCTCGTGATCCACGTGCCTCGGCCTCCCAAAGTGCTGGGAGCCACTGCACCCAGCCACAAAACACTTCTAAATAATACATTAGTCACATAAGAAATTGTAAAAGAAATTTTAAAATGTTTTGAACTAAAGGAGAGTCAAAACCCAACTTATCAAGACAGAATAGTGCTCAGAGGGAAATTTACAGCATTGAATGCATATTATAGAAGAGAACAATCTAAAATCAAGTCTAAACTTTCATATTAGAAAACTGGAAAAAGAAGAACAAATGAAATCCAAAGTAATTTGAAGAAAAGAAATGATAAAATATTAAAGCAGAAATCAGTGACATTGAAAACAGGAAATTAATAGAAAAATCAGTGAAATAAAAAACTAATTCTTTGATAAAATCAATAAGACTCTAGGCTAACATTTTTTCTTAGGCTAGCTAAGAAAAAAAGACAGAAGATCCAAATTACTAATATCAGAAATAAAAGAGAGGACATCACTATAAATCCCATGAACATTAAATGTATAATACAGAAATATCATAAACAATTTTATGTCCTCAAGCTGTATAACCTAAATGGAATAGATAATTTCCTGAAAGACACAATCTGCCAAAACTTGCACACACGAAGAACAGTTACTCTAAAGAGCTCTAGGTCTGTTAAAGAAATTGAACCAATAATTAATACTACCAAACACGAAAGCACCAGGCACAGATGAGTTCACCAGTGAATTCTACCACAACTTTAATGAAAACATTATACCAATTCTCTACAATATCTTTCAGAAGAAAGAAGCAGAGGAAGTAATTCCTATGTCATTCGATGAAGCTAGCATTACCTGAAGACCAAAGCCAGACCAAGGTAAAGCGAAGCATACACCAGTATCTCTCATGAATATCGATGTAAAAATTCTCAACAAAATATTAGCAAATCAAATCTAACAACGTATGAAAGAAATTATACACCATGATCAAGTAGAATTTATCCCAGGTCAGCAAGGCTGCTTCAAAATTTGGAAACTAGTTAATGTAATCCATCACATCCATTGGATAAAGGACAACAAAACAAAACACATGAGCATATGAATAGGTGGAGAAAAGGCATTTGAAAGAATCCAATACCATTCATGATTAAAAAAAAGAACTCTCAGTAAATGAGGAATAAAGGAGGATTTTCTCAGTTTGATAAAGAATTTCCACAAGAAACCTATAGCTTACATTCTATTTAATGGTAAGAAACTCAAAGCTTTCATGCTACGATCAGGAACAAGGCAAGGACGTCCTTTCTCACCACTCCTTTTCAATATCATCCCGGAAGTCCTAGCTAATGCAATAAAACAAGAAAAGAAAAGTTACGTCAATTAGGAAGAAAAACATAAAACTGTCTTTGCTTGTTGATGACATAATTGTCTATGCAGAAAATATGAAAGTATCAGAAAAAAAACTCCTGGAACTAGTAAGTACTTACAGTAGTCTTGCAGGATACGAGCTTAATATAAAACCTTTTGGAATATTTGCCATCTACTTACCAGTTCAGCATCCCTAACCCAAAAATCTGAAATCTGAAATACTCTGATGCGCATTTCCTTTGAGCATCATGTTGGCGCTCAAAAAGTTTTAGATTTTAGAGAATTTTGGATTAGGGAAAAGCAACCTGCATAAAGTTACAGATAGATCAATGGAACATAAAAGCGGGCCCAGGAATAGACCCACATAAATACAGTCAGCTGATTTTGACAAAGGAGAAAAAACAATATCATGGGGCAAAGATAGTCTTTCCAGCAAGTGGTGCTGGAACAACTTGGCATCCACAGGCAACAAAACAAAAAAAGACAACACAAGAATATAGACACAGACTTGACACCTCTCACAAAAACTAACTCAAAATGGACTGTAGACCTAATTATAAAATGTAAAACCATACAGTCCTAGAAAATAACATAGGGATAGGGAGGGGAGGAAAGAAAAAAGAAAATAACATAGAAGATCTAGATGACCTTAGGTTTGGGGATGACACTTAAGTGCAATATTAACGGCACTTGTCCATGAACAAAAAACTTGGTAAGACAGACATAATTAAAGAATTCTGCTTTCCGAAAGACACTGTCAGGAGAAGGAAAGGACAAGCCATAGAGTGGGAGAATATGTTTGCAAAAAACTTACCTGACCAAGGCCTGTTACCTAAAACATACAAAGAATTCCTGAAGCTCAACAGTAAGAAAATGGACAATCTCATTAAAAAGTGAGGCAAAGGATCTGAACAAATACCGCACCAAAGAGGATGCAGATTGAGTATCCCTAATCTGCAAATCTGAAAGGCTCCAAATCTAAAACTTTTTCAGCGCTGATACGGTGTTCAGAGGAAACACTTGCTGGAGCATTTCAGATTTCAAATTTTCAGATGAGGGATGCTAAACCAGTAAGTACACTTACTGCAAATATTCCAAAATCTGAAAAAAATCCTAACTCTGAAACACTTCTGGTATCAAACGTTTCAGACAAGGAACATTCAACCTGTGTACACATGGTAAATAAGCATACGAAAAGATGCTGCACATCATATATCAGCTGTAATCGATTGTTGTAGTACACTCAAACAATACGGTATTATTCAGTGCTGAAAAGAAAAGAGCTGTCAAGCCATGAAAAGACAGAGAGAAAACTTAAATGCATATTACTAAGTGAAAGAAATCAATCTTAAATGGCTAAATGTGGTATTTCTTCAGCTATAGGAAATTCTGTAAAAGGGAAAACTACGAATACACACAGAAAAACATCAGTGGTTGACACAGGTTAGGAGTAGGAAAGGATGAATAGGTGAAACACAGAGGATTTTTAGGGCGATGAAACTGCTTTGCAGAATATTGCAATCGCGGATTCATGTCATTAGACATTTGTCCAAATCCACAGATTGTATAACACTAGGAGTGTCATAATCCAGTACTAATGTTGTGCTATGTAGAATCCTAATGTGAAGTATAGATGCTGGGTGATAATGAAGTGTCAATGCAGGTTCATCAGTTATGATAAATTTACCACTCTGGTAGGGAATAATGATAATAAGAGAGAATATTTATAAGCAGAGGCAGGTAACATATGGGAAATCTCTGTAGTGTACACTAAATTTTGCTGTGAACTTAAAATACTCTAAAAAATAAAGTATCTTTTCAAAAAATAGGCAAAGGGTGTGAATAGGTATTTCCACAAAGAAGATATACAAATGGACAGTAAGCACATGACAGGATGCTTAGTATCCTTAGTCATTAGGGAAATACAAATCAAACAATGAGATAATTTCACACCTACTAGAATGAGTACAGGAAGAAACAAACAGAAAATAAAAAATAACAACTGTTGTCAAGAATGTCAAGAAATTGAAGCCTTCTTACATTGTTGATGGGAATTTAAAATGGTGCAACTACTGTGGGAAACAGTTTAGTGGTACCTCAAAAATCTAAACATGATGTTTCTATGCGATGTAGCAATTCCACTTCTGAGTATGATATGTGCCCAAAAGAAATGGAGAGTGGGAACTCAACCAGATATTCATTGCAGCGTAGTCACATAGCCAAATGGTGGAAAGACCAAAGTGTCTTTCAACACATAAATGGATAAACAAAAAGTGGCATCAACACAATGGAATATTATTCAGAAACAAAGGGGAATGAAGTTCTCAAATACCCATTATGTGGATAAATTTTGAAAACATTTACGCTAAGTGAAATATGCAAGACACAAAAGGACACATTTTGCGTGAATCCATTTATGTGAATTGTCTAGAATAGACAATTCATAGACAGAAAGTAGAGGCACCAATCAGAGGTGCTCCATGACTCCTCCCACACTCCTATAATCAGAAAATCTTCAGTGATATTTGGAATTGGAGAGATGTTGCTTGAGGAAAGTGTTCCATGGTTGGGAAATTTTGAAGCCACCTTCTCACCAGAGCTGTCCCCCAAGTACTGACTATCCGCTGTCTTAACAAAGACATTTTTTAACCTTTACCTAATAAAGTTTCTTTGTTTTTTTTCTTATAACAAAAGACTTGGAAAAAGGACATATAGAAAACTACATTCACTTTAACGGAGCATTAGATAGTGATCCCACAAGCATCACTATCTTTTCTTTTCTTTTTTCTTTTTTTTTTTTTTTTTGCTGAGACAGAGTCTCTGTCACCTAGGCTGAAGTACAATGGCACCATCTTGGCTCACTGTAACCTCTGCCTCCTGGAATCAAGTGATTCTCCTGCCTCAGTCTTCTGAGTAGCTGGGATTACAGGTGCTAGCCGCCACATCCAGCTAATTTTTGTATTTTTTGTAGGATGGGGCATTTCTATGTTGGTCAGGCTGGTCTCAAACTTCTGATCTCAGGTGATCCACTCACCTTGGCTTCCCAAAGTGCTGGGATTACAGACATGAGCCACCTTGCCCAGCCACAAGCATCACTATCTAATGCTCCATTCACAGAATGGAATCAGAGAGCCCCACTCCCTATTCCAAAGTTAAAGGACATGTAAAGTTCCTTTAATTTTACATGTCCTCACTCCTAAATTATATGGCAGAAGCAAGGGAACAATGCTAGATGTCTGAAAATGAAGAGATGTGAGAGAAGAACAATATTTCAATCCTATTTAAACAGTTCAACTTGGTGGAGTGGGAGGATGCCAGAGGGAAGACTCTATCTCTTTCTTAGTTTTTCTACATTCAGAAAGTCTTCATTTTCAACTTTTAAAATTTTCAATATTTAATGTTTATGGATACACAAATAGTTGTACATATTTATGGGATGTTTGTGACATTTTGATACAAGCATACAATGTGTATTATTCAATTTTAAGTCATTGGGTTATCCATCAGCTCAAGCATTTATCATTTATTTATGTTGGGAATGTTATAAGTAGAATTTTTGATGCTGCAAAAGAAGTAACACTCAAATAAAAATTTCCTCAGCAAGGCAATTTATTTCTATAGAAGGGTGCAGCTCACAGATAGAACAATGGCAAGCATCTCACCTACTGCTGTGTCATTCCCCTATTGGCTAGGGTTAGACCACATAGTCTAGTCTAATTCTGATTGGCTATTTTAAAGGGAGCAGTGATACAAGTCACAGTGGTGGGGTGGGTAGTTTGGCAGGAAGGATGGTTATGGGGAGGGTCAGAGCCGGTAATCAGGGATCAGAGCAGGAGACTAGAGCAGGTGACTGGAGCAGGTGACTGGGATGAGTCAGGATGGGGACGGGGGAACAGATGTGAACTACCCATTAGAACTGGTGCAAAAGGTTGTTTACTGAAACTACAAGGAAGTTAAATTTAAAACAGAGAATTAAAAAATAAGAGCTGAACGTACTGACATACTGATTCTTTGAAGAGAAACTTGGGGTTCACTATATCTAACAGGAATATTTAAAATCTGCTGGTTATTTTAAAATAAACAAAAATTTTTATTGAGCCATATTGCCCTTTTGAACACTGTATCTTATTCTATCTAACTATATTTTTGGACCTATTAAACAACCCCTCTTTAATATCCCTCCTCCCACTACTCTTACATTCAGAAATTCTTTTTTTTTTTTTTTTTTTTTGAGGAAGGCAGGAAGAAAGGAAAGGAGGAAGGGAGGGAGGAAGGAAGGAAGGGAGGAAGGGAGGGAGGGAGAGAGAGACAGAGAAAGAAAGAAAGAAAGAAAGAAAGAAAGAAAGAAAGAAAGAAAGAAAGAAAGAAAGAAAGAAAGAAAAAAGAAAGAAAGAAGGAAAGAAAGAAAGGAAGGAAGGAAATCAGGCAATGAGAGAGACATTGCCAACCTGGATCTAGAGGTCTACAAGTTGATTTCTTTTTTTTTTTTTTTGAGAGAAGGAAAGAAAAAAAAAAAGGAGTGAAGGAGATTCTTAAATCCCTCTAGTCAGGGATAGAAAACAAGTGGGTGGTTTTGAGTCAGCCCTGACCAGACAATGACAGCCACAGCCCCAGGTTTAGCCTGAGAGCAGCCACATTTGGGGCCCCCTACCCCTAGCCGGTTGACTATTCTGTTTGATTTTCCTCACAATAGATTCATTGAAATGGGAGGCTCGAGCCAGCTTATCTGTCACCATAAAACACTAACACGAGGCAGGGCCTACTGCAGCATTAACCTTATCTGAGAGGCATTATGTGATCAAGGGAGGCTTGGCAACCTTCCTTTGCTCTGCTCCGTAGAGCAGGCTGAAGTGCTGATTTTCGCTTCTCCAGCTCATTTTGACTCAGCTAAATGAAGGAATAGCAAACACGATGTCAGTGTGATGATGGAAAGGACACAAACCAGATACGGGCTTGCTAAGTTAAGTACATTCAGAGGAGAAATATTTATATTTTACATTTTAAATAGTCCCCGAGAGTTGCACAATATGTTTTCCATCTCACTTGTGTTTAAGAACTTATCGTACTTAAAAGGCACAGCAGCCCTCTCAAGCTGTGGATTCAAATGCTAGCGGTTTTCTTATTGAATAGATCAAAATAACAGACTCAGAACATGAACTGAGCTCTCTGTGCAGACACACGGAACACAGATCACTCAGGAGACAAGGTAAACGACTGCACTAATTTTGAGCATACATTCTGTTGTGAGGCCTGGCTTTTTGGATGCGAGCTGCTAAAAGGTAACATATGTCCCCACACTTCTCCTGCATAATCATGAAATGCAAATGCACATTTTCTGGAATGTGTTTCCTGGGACTCTGGGGGAATGACATCCAGATTTGGGCAAAAGAGAATTAGGAAGAATCTGTGAATCTCAGAGGGAGGGAAAAAGACAGGAACGTTTATAGTAAGAGTTGACCTATACCATACAATGTGAAGGGAAATGAGATAGTTTTGAACTACAAGTCTCTTGAGAGAGAGAACGGTGATTTTTCAAGGTCTCTTTGTGATCAGGAAGAGGAAAGGGACCTGTGGAGTTGGGTTGCTCTCTGTAGAAACAAAGGACCACCCAAGCAGATGAAGAGAGAGAGAGAGAGAACTGGATGTTAGAGGATTGAAAGAAATCATTATGGGAGAAAAGGGAAAGAGGTGACACGCAGAACAACGCAACAGTGAGTCACACCCCTCATTTCCATCATGGGGTGCATCTGTGGAAAACACCAGTACAGTTTGCTATGACACTTAAATGTAGGGGCTGCAGGAGACAGCTTGCTGGGGTTTGCTCCCAGCCTTACCACTTTCTAGCTGTGTGACTTGGCTGAATTCCCTAATCTCTGTGATTAAGTAAATGTAACCCCTGTAATTGAGTCAATGGAGAAAATACTACTATTGATCTTTTTTCCTTTTAAGAAACACACATAGCACTTATTGTATGCCAGAAACGATTCTAAGTACTTAAAAGTACGTCACTTCACAAGAAGAATATATTCTGAGAAATGCATTGGAGAGTGTGCTTACAGACACCTCGGTGGTACGGCCTGCTACACACCTGGGCTAGACAGCACAGCCTATTGCTCTGAGGCTACAACCTGCACAGCATGTGCCTGTACTCAGTTCTGTAGCAGCTGTAATACAATGGTGAGTGTTTGTGTATCTAAACATAACTCAACACAGAAAAGGTATGGTGACAATATGGTATAGAAGATTTTTTAAACTACACCTCTCTGGGGCACTTACCATGAATGGAGCTTGCAGGAGCGGACTTTGCTCTGGGTCAGTCAGTGACTGAGTGGTGAGTGACTGTGAAGGCCCAAAGCGGACTTTGCTCTGGGTCAGTGAGTGACTGTGAAGGCCTATTTTCCTTTTACTGTTGTGAAAGGAAAATACATCTTGGGGCCCTCAAATCACTAAGCTAAAGGGAAAAGTCCAGCTGGGAACTACTAAGGGCAAACCTGCTTCCCATTCTATTCAGTCACCCCTCTGCTCACTGAGATAAATGCATATCTGATTGACTTCTTTGGAAAGGCTACTCAGAAACTCAGAAGAATGCAACCATTTGTCTCTTACCCATCCATGTCCTGGAAGCTCCCTCCCATCTTCAAGTTGTCCTGCCTTTTCTTCAAGTTGTACCACCTTTCCAGACTGAACCAATGTTCATCTTATGTATGTTGATTGATTTCTCATGTCTCCCTAAAATGTATAAAACCAAACTGTGACCACCTTGGCACACGTAGTCAGGACCTCCCGAGTCTGTGTCATGGACCTGCATCCTTGATCTCGGCAAAATAAGCTTTCTAAATCAACTCAGACCTGTCTCAGATATTTGGGGTTCACACTGCACACTATTGTGGACTTTAGAAATACTCTATACTTAGGCTACACTAACTTTATTATTTTTTAAGTAATTTTGCTATGATGTTATTTTGGCTATGACATCATGAGGCAATAGGAATTTTTCAACTCCATTATAATCTTATGAGACCACCATCATAGACATGGCATGGTGTTGAATGAAGCAGTGTTGTGAGGTGCATGACTGCTTACTCATCAATTCTCATAATGATACCATGAAGTAGATAGTAAATGTTGTGAGAGTTAAATGAGATAATATAATTATTTATAGAACAGTACTCCAAATATAGAAAATGTTCAACAAATGTTGCTGCTGTTATTATTACAATTGCTTTTGAATGAACTCAGTGTAAACTTTACTCATTTTCTAGAAAACACACAGATTAAAAAAAACATGAACAGAAGTGACAATATAATGGTAGCTATGATTTATTGAGTACTGATTACATGGAAGGAGCTGTGTTAGGTTTCTTACATATATTATACCAGTCTTACAAGGCAGAAAGTGTTAGGTCTGTGATGGAAACTGAGGCTCAGAGAGGTTGAGGAATTTGCCCAAATTAACACAGCAATGTCTTGGCAGGCTCCAAAACCTACGTTCTTCCCCTACTTCATGCTACAGAGGGTAGAACGAATAAACAGATTTCATTATCAGTAAACAGACTACAAAATGTAAGTTTATGAGAATTGTTGAATGATCCCTATATATGGCTACATCTGCTCTCTAAATACCAACGTGTTCATGTAAAAATAACTACCTCAAAGTAGTGGATATCTGCATATTGCCTGGAACAATGCCAGGTACACAGTTGGTGCCTGACAAATGGAGGGGTTGGTGTTAGTGCTGGTAGTGTTTGTTTGCCGTGGAGGGAGTAGCTATTCTCATTACATGATGTGGACATACTTATTTATTCCAGAGTTGCATAAATAATATTGTTAATCTTTTTGCAAGGGAAGTTTTTGTTTAAGAGGAAGACAGTTGAAATCTAAAAAGAAGATCAGAGCAAAAGACAGAAAGCAGACTCAAAAAGGTGGTCAGGAGGGCTGGGTTTGGGGTGCAGCTCTGCCCCTCACTAGCTGCAATGCTGTGGTCAGGACCAACCTGTTCTGCTGGTTCCCCAGCCCTGGATTCTTAAATCCTCTGACGAGCACACAACACAAGCAGGAGCAGGGGCAAGAGGTCTACCAGAGCTATCCTTGGGATTGGTGTTGGAATTCAGACACACTCCTTTAGGGCTGAGGTGCCGGGACTCAGCCATGATTCTGGTGGAAGCCTTGGACCAGAGCCCACTAGACCCTGAGATCTGGATCCTTTGACATCACGTGGAAGGAGGACTTCTGGAATCAGCATTGAGTCTGTGGCACCTCTCCAATATCATGTCTGAACAGCTTGTATTCCGTCTCCCAAATTCCTCCTTTCCCCTCAGCTAAGTCAGCCTCTGCAAACCCCTTTCCGTTGCTTTCTCTCCTTTGCTGCCAGTCCCTTGTCATCCAGAACCACCCAAGAACATACTTCTGATCACACCACATTGAGCTGTAGGTTATTAAAGGCCTTTGATAGCAGCCTATGATTCTGTATAAGAAACTGTATCTGCTCATATCACACATGTATTTCAGAGAAGAACTCTGTTTAACTGTTTTGGCTGTAAGTGACCAGATTAACAATTGCATTGATGCAGGACATAATTGGACAATCAGACAAATATTAGTACCTGACCTCAAATTTGATTGTGTCTTTTCCTTAGTCAGTAATAAAGCCATCTTCTGTTTTGTATATAGATTGACTGTTTGCATGTACTCTGAAATGCATTTTCTCTTGTGTTGTAATCTGAAAGATAGATGCTCCCCTTGCCAATAAGTTACAAACATCAGTGGACTCATGTAAGATTAACTCCTCAAAGTTGCATTAAAGATTAAAGGAGATGATACAGTGCCCTGCATAGTGCAGGGTACACAGTCAGTGTTTAACATATAAAGATAACTCTAGTACTGGCAGTGGTATGTGCAGGGAGTTATTTTCATTACATCATACAATGTAGATGTGAAATTCACCATCAAAGTTCACTCCTAAACTAACTAAACATAGATCCTGTCATATTTATTTTTTATTGTAAAATTTTTATCAATTTTTTTTTTGAGACTGAGACACCCAGGCTGGAGTGCAGTGGCATGATTATGTCTCACAGCAGACTCAACGATTTGGCCCAAGTGATCTTCCCACCTCAGTCTCCTGAGTAGCTAGGACTACATGTGTGCACCACCACCACACCTGGCTAACTCATCATGTTTTCTACCTAATTTTTATGTTAATCATAAGGAAATGTCTGAGCAGTAGCAAGTCAATAATTGAGTCCTAAAACTAACAGTAGCCTAAATATTCTGTTACTGACTTGCTATCACAGCATATTAGTTCCAGGTGCTTGCCAATTTTTTCAGATTCTTTACATAGATAATCATGGAATGTATAAAGCAAAGGCAATTTTACGACTTCCTTCTCAATCTGTGTATTTTTATTCCCTTTTCTCATCATATTGCATGGGCTACAACTTCAAGGATTATGATGTAAAAGAGTGGTGGGAGGAGACATTCTTGTCCCATTATTGATTTTAGTGGGAAAGCTTCAAGTTTCTCACCATTGAGGTATGATGCTAGATGCAGGTTTTGGCAGATGTTCTCTACCAATTTGAGGAGACTCCTCCCTATTCCTAATTTACTAAGAGTCTTTTTTCCCTTTTTAAATCAGGAATGGGTGTAGGATCTTGTCAAACACTTCTTCTGGATCTATTGATATAATAATATAATTTTTCCTCTTTAGCCAATATGATGGAATAATCAGTTTTCAAATGTTGAACCAGACCTGTATACCTGTGATAAATCCCACTTGGTCATAGAGTATAGTTCTTTTTATACATTTTTAATTGTTTGCCAATATTTTGTTGAAGATTTTTAAATCTATATTCATGAGAGATAAAGGTTTGTTATTAGGGTAATAATGGCTTCATTGGGTGGGTTAGGAAGTAGTCTATCAGCTTTTATCTTCTGGAAGAGATTGCAGAGAATTGGTATAAATTTCTTTTTTGAATGTTTAATAGAGTTTACCAGTAAAGTCATCTGGGCCTGGTAGTTTCTCTTTTGGAAGGTTATTAATGTTTGTTTCCATTTCTTTAATAGTTATAGGCCTACTCAGATTATCTCAGTCTCTGTGAGTTTTGGCAGATTGTCTTTCAGGGAATTGGTGCATTTTATCTATTGTGAGCATAGAGCTGTTCATAATATTTCTGTATTACTCTTTTAATAACTGTGGGATCTGTAGTGACATCATCTCTTTTATTTCTGATATTAGTAACTTGGGTCCTTTTTCTTTTTCTTAGTTAACCTCGCTAGAGATTTATCAATGTTATTGCTAAAGAATCAACTTTCAGTTTCTTTTTCTCCATTAATTTCCTGGTTTAAATTTCAACTACTTCTTTTCTAATTTTTATTATTTATTTTCTTCTGCTTAACTTGTGTTTTTTTCTTTTACTAGTTTCCTAAGGTAGAATCACAGATTGATTTTTGACCTTTCTTTTTTAAAATATATTTATTAAGATGATAATTTCTAAGTACTACTTTCACAGCATCTCACAAATTTTAGTAAGTTGTATTTTCATTTTTATTTAATCGAAATACGTTAGTTTCTCTTTTACTTCCTTAATTCATGTGTTATTTAGAAATGTGTTGTTTAATCTCCAACTAATTGGGGGTTTTCTAGCTATCTTTCTATTACTGATTTATAGTTTAATTCCATTGTGATCTGAGAACAGGCATTATATAATTTTTATTGTTTTAAATTTGTTAAGGTGTGTTTTATGACCTATAACATAGTCTGTCTTGATATATGTTCTCTGTGTGCTTGAGAAGAATGTGTATTCTGCTGTTGTTGGATGAAGTAGTCTATGGATGTCAATAGATCTAATTGATGGTGTAGTTCAGTTCAACTGTGTCTTCACTGATTTTCTGCCTGCTAGATCTACCAATTATTATTTATTTCTTCCATCTACTGATAGAGGCCAACTGAAGTATTCCATTACAATAGTGGGTTGATCTATTCCTTCTTGCAGTTTTAGTAGTTTTTGGCTCACATATTTTGGCACTGTTCTTAACCACATACACACTAAGAATTACGTCTTCTTGGAGAAGTGACTCTTTTATCATCATGTCGTCCTCCTCCTTATCCTTGACAATTTTCCTTTCTCTGAAGTTTTCTTTGTCTAAAATTAATACAGCCATTGCAGCTTTCTTGTCATTAATGCTAGCATTGAAAAGCTTTTTTATTTCTATTAAAGTAGAATATACATAACATCAAGTGTATCATTTTAATCATTTGGAAGTGTACAGTTCAGTGGTGTTAAGTACATTCGCATCATTGTATAACCATCACCACCCTCCATCTCCAGAACGTTTTGTTGTCAGAAACTGAAACTTTGTATCCACTTTTCGCTTCTGCAGTCCCTGACAACTACCATTCTATTTTCTATCTCCGTGAATTTCACTACTGTAGATACCTCACATATATCAAATCATGCAATATTTGCCCTTTTGTGTCTAGTTTATTTCACTGAGCATATCTTCACAGTTCACCCATGTTATAGCATTTGTCAGATTTTTATTCCTTTTTAAGACTGGATAATATTCTTTTGTATATATACACCATATTTCGTTATTTTACTCATCAACTAAGTGAAATTTTTTTCCACCTTTTTGTCACTGCAAACGTGTGGATATGAACGTTGGTATACAAATATCAGTTTGAGTCCCTGATTTTAAAATTTTGGGGTACATACCCAGGAGTGGAATATCATCCCTTTGATATTAAATTTAATGCATTAAATTTTTTATGTAGAAATGATGTCTTGCTATGTTGCCCAGGCTGGCCTTGAATCCCTGGCCTCAAGAGATCCTCGTGCCCTGGCCTCCCAAAGAACTGGGATTACAAGTGTGAGCCACACTCGCAGCCTCTTTTAATTATAATGTTAAATCCGTGTCTTTATATGGTTGGGTCTTAGTTTTTGTGTCCAATTTGACAACATCCTGTCTTTTAATTGATGTTTTTAGACCTTTGGTTTTAACAGTGATTATACAATTGATTTAATATCTATCATATTTCTTACTGTTTTCTATTCATTGCTTTTTTTTTAAACTTATTTTGGTCTTCCACGTTTTTTCTGCATTCTATGGTTTAAATTGAGCATTTTGTATCCTATTTTTCCCCCTCTGTTAGCATATCAAACTTCATTTAAAAAATCTTTTTAGCAGTTGCCCTTGATTTAGCAGTATACATTAAAAACTAGTCCAAGACCTCTTTCAAATAACACTATATCCCTTCCCATGTAGTGCAAGTACCTGAACAGAAGAGTACTCCCAACTTCTTTTCCCATTCCTTATTGCATTGCTGCTATTCATTTCAACTATCTGGAAATGATAACTACCACAAACATTTTTGATATTATTTTAAATAAATTGTTATCTATTAGACCAATTAAGAAAAACAAAAAATTTGCCTTTATTTATTCCTTCTTTAGTGCTCTTCCTTTCTTTATGCAGATGCAAATTTCTATCCAACTTTATTTTTTTCCTGAAGAATTTATATTTAACAATTCTTGCAAAGCCAGTCTACTGGCAATGAATTCCCTCAATTTTTGTTTGTCTGAGAAATTCTTTGTCTCTTTTACTTTTGGAAAATAATTTTATTAAATGAAAAATTATAGGTTGGTGGCTTCTATCACTTGAAACATTAAATATTTCATGCCGCTTCTTTTGATTGCTTGGTTTCTGAAGAGAAGGTCGATATAATTATTATTTTTCTCCTTGCTCCTGCAAAGATAAAAATACTTTTCCTTTGACTTCTTTCAATATATTTCATTTGCCCTTTTCTGCAGCTTGAAAACGGCATGATTAGGTATACACTTTTTGGTATTTATCCTGCTTGATGTTCTCTGATCTTTCTAGATATGGGGTTTCATGTCTTATTAATTTTGGAAAATTTTAAGTTGTTATTCCTTCTAATAGTTATTTTTTCTTTCTTCTTCTTCACATTCCATGATGTGTGTGACACCTTTTCTAATTGTCCTGCAGTTCTTCCATATTCTGTCTATTTTATTCTTTTTCCTCCTTGTATTTCAGTTTTGGAGGTTTCTATTGGCATTCTCCAAGTTCAATGATTCTTTTTTTTTTTGAGACAGAGTTTCGCTCGTTACCCAGGCTGGAGTGCAATGGTGCGATCTCGGCTCACTGCAACCTCCGCCTCCTGGGTTCAGGCAATTCTCCTGCCTCAGCCTCCTGAGTAGCTGGGATTACAGGCACGCGCCACCATGCCCAGCTAATTTTTTGTATCTTTAGTAGAGACGGGGTTTCACTATGTTGACCAGGATGGTCTCGATATCTTGACCTCGTGATCCACCTGCCTCGGCCTCCCAAAGTGCTGGGATTACTGGCTTGAGCCACTGTGCCCGGCCAGTTCAACGATTCTTTCACTGGCCATGTCCAGTCTACTGAAGAGCCTATCAAAGGCATTCTGCATTTTTGTTCCAATGTTTTGGAGTTCTGTTATTTCTCTTTTCCTTCCCTTTTCCATCCCTCCTTCCCTCCCTTTGCTTTCTTTCTCTTTTTCTGTTTCTCTCTTTCCCTTTTTCTCTCTCACTCTCTTTCTCAGGCTGGAGTGCAGTAACATGATCATGGCTTATTGCAGCCTCAAGCTCCCAGGCTTAAGCAGTCCTCCCACCTCGGCCTCCAGAGTAGCTAGATCCACAGGCACTTGCCACCATATGCAGCTAATTTTTAAACTACTATTTGTAGAGCTGGGGTCTCACTACATTGCCCAGGCTAGCTTGAACTTTTGGGCTCAAGTGATCCTCTCACCCCAGCCTCTCAAAGAGTGCTAAGATTACAGGCATGAGTCACTACACCCAGCCCTTCTGTTCTCTCTTAAAGATTCTACCTCCCTGCTTACATTTTCCATTAATTCTTGCATGGTATGTGCTTTTTCCATTAGAGGCTTTTGTGTTTCAATCATAGTCATAGCTGTTTTAAATTACAGGTCTGATAATTCTAACATCTTTGCCATGTCTGAATCTTGTTCTGATGTTTGCTCTGTATTTTCAAACTATGTTTATTGTCCTTTAGTATGCCTTGTAATTTTATGTTGAAAGCCAACACGATATACAAAGTGAAAGGAACTGAGGTACTAGTCCTTTATCTGTCCAGGGGTTAGGCTATAATTAGCGTCTGCTGGAGTTATAGTTATCAGAGGCTAAAATTTCCTCTGGTGTCCTTGTTTTTGTCTCCCATGTTGTCTTTACATTTCTCTAGATACTCTTCTGAAATCACATGTGATAGTAACAGTTCTTACAGTTGCATGCCCTTGTTATTATACAAGAGCCCTCTTGATGTGTTTGTAAGGTGTAGGGAAGGGGAAGTGTTCTCAAATCCTATGATTAGCACTCAACCATTTAATGAGCCCGGGTGCCTGGGCTGTGACCTCAGTTTTTATTCTCTCTCCCTTAGGTAGACAGAAAGGTTAGAGGGAGCTGGAGTTGGGGATTTCTCTTTTTCCAGGCTGGTAGTCTCTAGTAAAACATCCATTAGGCTCTGGTAAAATGGCTTCTCTTGAGGGCAGATCTTGTTAAGAACAGAATGCTCTGATGTATTTCCAAATGGCTACTTTCCCCCTCCCCATGCCAGAAGCACCAAGTGATTTTTCTCCAGTCTTCACTGTGAGAACCTGGTAAGGATCCTGGAGGCAAGCGTCATGGAAGTGAGGTCCCTCCACCCCAAACTGGTCCATCCTCAAGTTTTTAGCTCTCAAACTTGTCTACAGTATAATTCAAGCAACTAATCAATGCCTATTTCAGTTTTTTCTACCTTGTTATTGGATTCTGGTACTGGGTCCTGCAGTGTTTTCTGCTACTGGGCTTCTGCTTTGATAACTTGAAATTCTCTGTATCTGTCTCTCAAATTTTGAGGCCAAATATTTGCTCTCTGACCTTTGCTGTCTGAAGGACCTTAGAAGAGCTGTTGCTTCTCAGTTTGTTTGATTTCTTCTTTGTAATGATTTCTAAGTTCCTTACCTGTCAGAGTAGAATCCAGAAGTCACATATGGCAGATTTTTTAACTCAAAGGTGTCTTCAGTCATTATCTTTCTGAAATTTCAGGTTGCTTAATATTGGCCCCATATTCCAAAGTTTTTACATAACTTTTTAAAAAATTTACTCATTTCTTCTTCCAAAACTAAATATAACATAACTACAGCAAAAAATGTTTTTTTTTTGTTTGTTTGTTTGTTTTTTTTTTTTTTTTTTTTTTTACAAAAAAGCAAAAACGTATCATTTAAATACCACCCCTTAGGAAATATATTTTACTGTATAGTCTTTCAGAAATTTTTCAATATGGATATATATGTAATATATGATACTGTATATTCGCAATGCTGGAATTATATACTCGGTAAACTGCTTATTTACGCAATGGGTAGTGAATACTTTTTATAACTACAAATATTTGAAATATTTACTTACAATACAGGATTTTATTCTTCCGAGAATATCAGTAGGGATCCCTTGGAGACTTCTATAGGAAGTGAAGGGAGAGACCAAGAAATTAGGGCCCCAGTTTCCATTCTGCAGCTTTTACCCAGGCAGTTTTAAGAGCATCTGTATAGATTCCACACAAGTTTTTCTTTACTAAAAGGGTATTATTGCTTAAAACGTAAACCTGTATATTGAAAGCTGCTGCTCTGTGTGTAGCTTTCTGATGTGTAGCGTCATTCTCCTGGGCCGAAGGCATTCTGTTTGAGGCTTACTGCTGAGGTTTATGTAACCCTATTATCTATAATTTAAGTTGCTATCAGTTTGAGTGTCATTTCTTTTTAGAAGTGTCCTTCTATTTTAGACATAATTACAAGTCTTCTTGGTTGGTGTCATCTACAAAGGTAATAGTCATGTTCTCTATGTTGTGTCCAGTTTGCTGAGTTTGTTGTTCCCAGGCTCTGCTCTCAGTGTTACAGCAACACAGGCCAGTTCCCCATCCCTAAATATGCCCCTGTCCATGGATGATAGATGTTCACAGAAGATTTTTGTGCCATTTGCTCTTCTTCTCCGGAAGCATTTCTAGTTCAGTTAAAAAAAAAAACAAGTCAATCACCAAGTGGAAATACAGTGGAATGCTAAGTTTATGCCTGGGAAAAATAAATACCCTTATGCTATTGAGAAATCTGGTTTCAAGGAAAACACCATGCACCCCAAAGATCAGTGAGTAATACATAACTAAGATAGCTTAAAGTGACGACGCTATGTAGCCATCTCAAATTTAGACTCTGTGCTTATTCAGAGAGCAAATAGTTGTCATCGTCCTTTCATTCTTGCCACTCGGTTTTGAGGAATAGTGATTTTCTAGCAATTCTAAGATTGCTTGTGGCTGGAGGTCCATCTCAGGCTAGGGTTTGTTATCTGGAACCTGGACTCTTTAGAAGAACACTGAATGAATGATAAGGTAGAGGAGGGGAGAAATAGTGTTCTAGAAAGGTGTCCCCAGGAGCCATGACAGCTCACTATTCTTCAAATGACTCCTGCAGATGACCACAGGTTTCTGCTTACAATAAAGGCACTTTGGTGATAGGCTTGCAAACACCCACTGAGGAGGTACGTCTAAATCCTTCTGATAGCTCACTCCCTTGAAGTTTCTCTGCATCCTATTTCCAACCTCAGCAGAGGGTTAAATTCAACTTACTCTTAACTTGAAGGTGAGCAGTTCATACCAACAATTTTAAGTTAGCCAGCTCCAAATGACTCCAAACTTGAACTTAGAACAAAGTCGTCCATCAGAACTCTTCTAATTAAATTGGCATAAATTAAAGCTTAATGTCAAAATCAGAACCCAGTCATCGAAACCCTAACACAGATAGTGCCAAGTATTTTGACCTCCACACCATGCTGACCTGTACAAAGGGATTTTTGTTCAGCTGCAGTTTTTCCTCTTAAAAAAAAAAAGGTAAAGCTCTATGGGTCAAATCTGCTTACCTTTTAGGGAAAATATGAATATGAAAAAAAGTGCTGCATGGAATCCTAATCCAGTAATTCCTGGGATTGATCTGATGTCACATAGCGAGTGGACAAAGAAAAGGGAGTTTCAGCCCAGAAACACAAATCTAGCATGGGGTTTGTAGATGTGTTAGCCTACTTACTCAAAAGCACATGATTCAACTCTAGAGCAACAGAGGTGTGCACCTCAACTTTCTTGAAGCCAAGTCAGCCCAACATCTATCACATCAGTAGTGCTGAGTGGTGCCCCATCCAGCAGAAGCAGCATCACGTGGAAGTGGTTCAAAATCAAGGTCACAGACCTCACTCCAGACCTACAGAATCAGAATCAAGGGCTGGGGACTGGCAATATGTGTTTTTGTTTAGTTCTTGAGACAGGGTCTTGCTCTGTTGCCCTGGAGTACAATGGTACCATCATAGCTCACTGCAGCCTTGAACTCCTGGGCTCAAACGATCCTCCAGCCTCAGCCTCCCTAGACCTGGGACTACAGGCATGCACCACCATGCTAGGTTACAGTGTTTTTTTTTTTTTTTTTTTGTAGAGATGAGGTCTTGCTATGTTGTCCTGGCTGGTTTCAAACTCCTCGTGATCTCAAATGATCCTCCTGCCTTGGCTTCCCAAAGCATTGGAATTACAGGCATAAACTGCCATGCTAGGTCAATCTGTGTTTTTCATAGATAAGTATTCTGGTTAATCCTTGTTTGTGCCAAGTTTTAGAACTATTGCACTATCCAGTGATGATGCATGGCCCTTGCTTAAGTTAAGCTCTAAAGATAACTGGAGAAGAAATCCATGTCATTTTGAAATCGAAGAAAGATGGATGAACAAGATTGTGTTTGAGTAGGGCATAGCAAAAAAAAAAAAAGAAATAAAAAATACCTACTGGCAAGTAAGAGATAGGAGAGATGTTTTTGAGCACCATGAATCATTTTGGCAGTAAAATAGGCTTTTTTCCCTTGTTAAGATACATCATTTAAAAAATAAGAAAAATATAAGGCATCCATTTCTATGAAAAATGACTAAAGCCAGGGTTATTTTCTGTTTCCATACTTTCACTAGGTTACCAGTAAATTGCAGGTACATTTCATGAACTTCTCAACTGAAATCTTGTTCAGAATTCTGTTTCCTCAGAAAGAAGGTAAAATATATCTCACGTGTCAGTGAGATCATTCCCATAAATATCCTCTGTTATATTGGTGAGATTAGGCATTGATCTACTGCCTGACTCCAGTTTTGTTATTTTAAAAAATTCTGAACTTCATCTTATGTTTCCAGCTCCCCTTGCCTGGAAGAGATTTTATTTGATGACTTACATGGAAGAATGGCTGACATGTCATTCTTTAGGTCTCCCAAGATGGCTTGTTCACCAGTGCTCTTGAGTCAGTGGGTGAACTATATATTGGTTTTTTAAGAGATGACTCAGAATCTGACATCCAGTAACAGAAGGTAATAAAAACCACATTAAAACTAGTCTTTATTACATTTGCTTGCCACTTAACTTGCTTATATTTATAAATACACAGGGAAAAAAATTAACATCAAAGAAGTTGCAGCTGATTTTATCTCAACAGGCGTCTGTCTACTTTAAATGCTATAAACATTCTTTCTTAGGGAAACAATCTATTTTTTTTTTAAAGATTATTACAATTCATGCAGAATTTACTAACTACTTCCTAAAAAGCAAGAGTTTCATCATGGTGTTGGAAACGAAAAACAAGATTTCAATCAAGGACAGTCTGACATTTCTGTTTCCAAAAATAAAACTGCATTATAAAATTAATAAGTTAATGAATTAAAAGATACACACTTTGCTAAGATAAAAAACAATTTACAAATCATTGTAGAGTGTAATGAAAGAAACAAAGTGAGACTATATAAATGTGTTTTTGAAAGATGGTGAAGCTCTTAACTTAAATTTTAATATTTTGCTCATATATAGCCAAGAGTAGGAGAGAAAGCCAACCTAGGATCAATCCAAAGTTTTGCAGGAGAAACATCATCCAGGGTCGTTGTGTTTGAACATGAGTCATTTCAGGAAGCTAAAAAAAGAACAAAAACCAGAATAAGATCCAGATATATTCAACTGCTGGGAAAAGCTTGGTGGGAAAACATGAGAGACTGTTATTCAGAACTTAATAACCTTTAAAATTCCCAAAACAGTTACAAAATGCTGAATACCTACTCTACCATGATTTTGAAATGTAAGCCATTTGATTGTGGTTATGAGGATCCCAGTATTGGCAAAAGCCTTTTTTTTTTTTTTTTTTTTTTTTTTTTTAGGTAGGGTCTTGCTCTGTCACCCAGGCTGAAATCACATTTCACTGCAGCCGCAGCGTTTTGGGCTCAAGCGATCCTCTAACCTCAGCCTTCCAGGTGCGCGGCACTGCACCCAGCCAATTTTGCATTTTTTGTAGAGATGGGGTTTCCCTATGCTGCCCAGGCTGGTCTCGAGCTCCTGCTCAATTTTGAACTTGAACTCAGTCTGACTGCTGCAGCCTCCCAAAGTACTGGGAATTAGAGGCATAGGCCACTGCACCTGGCCTTTGGCGGAAGTCTTAAAATGACATGGTTATCAACCAAAAACAAACTCTTACTTTTCAGAAAATGTTTAAATGTGAAATAGATAATCCATGAAAGGTATTATTTTGGACTGTTCTATTAGCTTTATAAAACTATGAAACGCACAGGTTGTTGTATGGCATATATATGTACATATGTGGGGGAGGGCGGAAAAAAAGAGAGAGAGAGAGGAATGACTAAGGTCTTCCTGATCTTCAGAATAGTACACAGTATCTCGTGTGTGTGTGTGTGTGTGTGTGTGTGTGTGTGTGTGTGTGTGTATTCTGGGGTTTCTTTTCTTTTTTGAGACAGTGTCTCATTCTGTTGTCCAGGCTGGAGTGCAGTGGTGGGATCTCGGCTTACTGAAACCTCTGCCTCCCAGGTTCAAGCAATTCTCCTGCCTCAGTCTCCTGAGTAGCTAGGACCACAGGTGTGCGCCACCACACCTGGCTAATTTTTGTATGTTTTGGTAAAGACAGAGTTTCACTCTGTTGACCAGGCTGTCCTGTGGCTATATTTTATTCTCAGAGAAACACGTGGCGACTATTTCATGTTTGGGAAATACCCTAATACCATTTAGTGGGAAATGTTCACTCAAGCATCTATATTAAGTGCCCCGAGGTGTATTTGTCTCAAATTATTTCAACTCCCTCACCCTGAGAAGTTCAGAGCAAACATGCCCCCTTCCCAACACAGTCATTTCTACCGGGCACAGGCTGGAGTCAACGTGGATTGGAGATTTAACTCAATTTTGTCATTGTTGACATTTTGGGTCAGATAATTCTTTATTGTGAGACTCCCCTCCTGTCCATTAGAGGAGATGTGGCAATATCTCTGCCCCTAGTCATGACAACCAAAAACATCTGTAGATATTGTCAAACTTTCCCTGGGGGATAAAAATCACCTCCAGTAGAGAATGACTCAGATTATTCTTGGGTCAAATGAAAGATCAAGGACTTTAGGTTTATGGCAATAGAAAATGGGTTGACATTTTTTTTTCAGATGGAGTTTCATTCTTGTTGTCCAGGCTGATGTACAGTGGCACCATCTCTGTTCACTTGGGAACCCTATGCCTCCCAGGTTCTCGGTGATTCTCCTGCCCCAGCCTCCCAAGGAGCTGGGACTGCAGGCATCCACCACCATGCTTGGCTAATTTTGTATTTTCAGTGGAGACAAGATTTTGTCATGTTGGTCAGGCTGGTCTTGAACTCCTGACCTCAATTAATCCACCTGCCTTGGCCTCTCAAAGTGCTGGGGTTACAGGCATCAGCCACCATGCCCAGCCAGGTTGACACATTTTTAAGTACATGGAGAAGAGTATCCTGAATGTTCTGTTTGGGTAAGCTTGAGATATTTTTTTCTTAATTTGATAGCATGAGGGTGGATTATTATGACCTGCCATCTCACACCCCGGCATGGACCAGTGGCATGATCTCAGCTTACTGTGACCTCCCTGCCTCCTAGTTTCAAGCAATTCTCCTGCCTCAGCTTCCTGAGTATCTGGGATGACAGGCACATACCATCGCACCTAGCTAATTTTTGTGTTTTTAGTAGAGACGGCATTTCACCATGTTGGCCAGGCTGGTCTCGAACTCCTGACCTCAGGCAATTCGCCCACCTCAGCCTCCCAAAGTGCTGGAATTACAAAATTGTCCCAAAATTTTAAAACGATTGTTCTATCTATGATGTTTCTCAGAAGTGTAAGCTTAGAGAATTGCTACTACTTGCTTGAAGGATTTAATACCTATAGAATTGAATGCATTTCTTATGAGAGTCAGTGGCCCTGCTCCCAGTGAGAAAAGCAAGAATCCTTGATTTTTGTATATAGATGACAGCATTACCCATCAAAAGAAAAAAAAAAACACCATTAATATTTTCACAACTCCAGAGGCAACATTTACATGGAATACAGTGTTGTCAGGAGTTGCAACAGGCTTCTGTATTTTTTTAAATCAACATAATAAATAACTTGCCATACGGTTAGCTGTGCCTTCTAACAGCACCTTCTTCCGGCCAGGTCTTTCAGGTTGTTCTGCCTACAAAGGCTTATGCAATGCTTATTTTATTTGCCTTTCATTTACATCTATTTATCACATCCTTTCCTATATATTTCCCCACTTTTTCTTCTCATAATCCTGCAAGTGATAAAACTATTAACTCCTTTTAGTTTTGAAGAAACATTAGCTCAGAGAGGATAGCAGCTCACCCACAGTCACACTGTTGTGACATCAGGAGGACAAGAAACCAGGTCACCTCGTAACTGTAATAGACATACGAAGAACTGCAAAGACCAACTCTCTATCTGAAATTCATCCTTTCTATCTGAAATTCTTCTTGTCTATGATGGCCAAGGGTGAACTGGTCTAATTACAAAAAAAATGGAAAATGTCAATGGCAAAAACAGCCTATTAGGCATAAAAGTGTTACTGCATGTGACGAAAATTTGGTAAAATACATGATGCAATCAATTAATAAGGAATCAGGTATCAATAATCAATAATCAACTTTTAATAAATCAATAAACAGTAACAGCAAACACACCAACAGAAAATTAGGCAAAATATACCAAACAGGTAATTCAAGAGAAAAAAATTAAATGGTCCAAAACATTTTGGAAAAAGATTATATTATCTATAATAATTTTTAGGCCAGGCACAGTTGCTTACACCTGTAATCCCAGCACTTTGGGAGGTCAGGAGTTCAAGACCAGCCTGGCCAATATGGTGAAACCCAGTCTCTATTAAAAATACAAAAGTTAGCCAGGTGCAGTGGTGGGCGCCTGTAATCCCAGCTACTTGGGAGGCTGAGACAAGAGAATTACTTGAACCTGGGAGGCAGAAGTTGCTATGAGCCGAGACTGTGCCACTGCACTCCAGGTTGGGTGACAAGAGCGAGACTCCATCTCAAAAAAAAAAAAAAAAAAAAATATATATATATATGTGTGTGTGTGTGTGTGTGTGTGTCATAATTTTTAAAATGCTAACTACAAGATGCCATTGATACAGCTATTATGCTGCCTTTGTTGTAAAAGATATCACAGTACTGGTACTATGTTTTCAAGGCAGAACAATATGCATTTGAAAAGACTAACTTTATAAGCTCACAGAGGTGGACAAACAGTGCAAATCAACATTTCAAAAAAATTTTAAGGAGATTCTATCCTGAAAGTCTCTATTTCAATTTCGGTGGCCTATGGGAACTTTCCATGTTCAGGCATAAATCAGTTTGGTAAGAAACCCAGCTAAACTTGCTTTTCTGATGATACTTGGCTCTTTGCAGTATGATTATGGGTGAACATATGAACCACAATATCTCTTGGATACAAATTCCAGACAGTCCTGCTTAAAGTGTTTTCAAGAACTCAAACCCTATCTAATTATAACTTTTCACCTTCTCTTAATCTCCAAATATATATATATATGGTGCAATCTTGGCTCACTGCAACCTCCACCTCCCAGGTTCCAGTGATTCTCCTGCCTCAGCCTCCTGAGCAGCTGAGACTACCAGTGCGTGCCACCATGCCCAGCTAATTTTTGTATTTTTTGTAGAGACGGGGTTTCATCATATTGGCCAGGATGGTCTCAATCTCTTGATCTCATGATCCATCTGCTTCGACCTCACAAAGAGTATTTTTTTCCATCATTTAGCAAGTAAATTTTGAAGGAAAATAAAAGTTTATATAAATGAATTTTCAAGAGTGTGTGTGTGTGTGTGTGTGTGTGTGTGTGTGTGTGTGTGTGTGTATGGTTAGAAATCCTCCAGGGCAGTTCAGTTCTGTTATTGAGCAATTTTACGGTTCTTGATTTATACTCTAAGAGAAGAGGAGTTGAAATGATGAATAGAGTATATTAACAATGATGTAAAGGAACAGAGAAAAAGAAGACATTTTAGCAAAAGTGTCTTTCCCAGAGGTAGTGCTATAAGAAATGTTCTTTAGATTTCTGCCAAAAGCTTGGGTATCTTGAAGTAGAAATGTAACTTCCTTTTTTACCACCATGTTTCACAAGTTGTCCAACCCAAATCAGTAGATGCAAACAGTTGTTAGTCAAGCAATTGTAATTTTCTAGAAATAAAAAATCTTTAGCTAAAATGCATCCCTTTGGTCTGCCATTGTTGAGTTCTTTTTTCAATTGTGAATCAAGGCACAGGTAAGAAATTCCTTAAACTGCACCAGAGTCCACAGACTACAATAGAGAATGGTCCCCACAAATCCTGTTACCTAATTGAAACCTATTTATGATGGTTAACTCTAGTAGCATTTCTGAACATTTTAGAAAGTGATATTAAAGAAAATGTTTTGGCCGGGCATGGTGGCTCACACTTGCGGTACCAGCTCTTTGGGAGGCCAAGGCAGGTGGATCACCTGAGGTCAGGAGTTCAAAACCAGCCTGACTAGTATGATGATACCCTGGCTCTACTAAAAATACAAAAATTAACCAGGTGTGATGGCAGATGCCTATAATCCCAGCTACTTGGGAGACTGAGACTGGAGAACTGCTTGAACCCAGGTGGCAGAGGTTGCAGTGAGCCGAGATCTCACCACTAGACTCCAGCCTGGGCAATAGAGCAAGACTCCATCTCAAAAAAAATAAATAAATAAAATAAAGAAAATGCTTTAAACTTGAGTCCGTCCCTATAAATGCAATCCTAGACAAGTTGAACCTTTAAAATAAATATTCATGAGAAAAATCAGGAGAACCACCAATAAAGAAAGTAGACAAATATCAGCATCTGGTCCTATGTGATAACTGTATACTAGGGAGGACCTGTCACAAAGGATTATCTATGAAACATCCTCTGGAACCAGTATTTTGTCTCTCTTTCTTGTACATCTGCTTTTTAGACTCTCATACAAGCAAAGCCTTTGTTGTCCACTTCCATCTATAATCTGAAACTGGTTTCCTATTGGCATCACTAAAGACCCATTATCAAATACTTCAACACTTGCCTTTATTCATGATCCATAAATATACACACTGAAGAAGGAGGATCAGCCTGCAATGCTTCCAAGATTAAAGATGTCGAAGAACTTTCATTGTTAAGAATTTGCAATTCAAATATAGAAACAATATTCATTTACTGATGACATTTAGAGACGTCTTCTATGAAGGTAAGGTTGTACTTTAAATACTTTTCTCTCTCAAGAGTGCATAGCTTTTGGCTTTATGAACATTTAGAAGTGACTTGTTTCTCCATTCGTAAAGTTCACTTAACTGATGTATGACATCTTTTTCCAAGAGGGGTCCTAAAAGTCACTGTGCACACTGAGGCAGACATATCTTTGCATTTGATAAGCAGAACCGTGTTTGTTTCTATGAAATATGATAAAGATGAAAACTCAGAAACTTATTTTGGAGGGCATCCTAATTATTCTTAATCTCTGGAGGAGTACAGATTCTATGGGAGTCTTTAACTCCAGCCCATTTGTAAATGACTTAGTTTGTCCTTGCAGAAAGCAGACATCTAAGAACAAAATGGAACTTGACAGTGCAAGTCACCATTTGGCTTACAAATATGCAATTTCCTGTTTGTATATGCAAACTATATACTTAACAGTTGACTACCAGGGACTTCTGGTTTCTAGTCCAGCATATAAGGAGCTAAGAAGTTGCCACTCTGTCCTAACAGGTAAAGCTGATCAACTGAAAAATCAACAGCTTTTTCTAGATATATCTGGGAAAGGTACATACTGTCTCAGATATTGGACAGACAGAAGGTAGACTCAGAGAATCACAACTCACCAGAGCAGAAACCCAGTATGAGAAACCTCTGCTAGAACCAGTCAGTGCAAGGTTAAGAAAATCTGACTGCAATTAATGAACTGCTGAAAGCTCAGCCTGGACAACTATAGAGTTTAATTCCGGAAGACCTTGTCATGGAAGGCCTCCAGACTGTGTGAGTTTTACCTCCAGGAGCTCCACAGGTCCTCACAGTGAAAACTGAAGAAAAATCTTCTTATGCTTCTGGTAGGGGAAGAGGGAACATAACCATTTTGAAATATACCAGAGCATTCTGCTCTTAACAAGACCTGCCCTCAGGAGAAACTGGTTAACTAGAGCCTAACTGGTTGGGGTTTTATCAAAGCCTAGCCACCTGGTGAAGAAAAATACCCAACTTCAGCCCTTTTAGCCATCCTGTCTTACTTAGGGGAAGAGATAATAAGAAACACTGATGAAGTTCATAGTCCAAGAGCACAGGCTCACTGAACGACTGAGATCTACCAAAGGACTATAGAACCTTCCCCTTCCCCTATGTATTCCTTACTACCACATTACTAACGGCCTATTTAGCACAATTCTGTCCACTCAGGACAATATGTACACCTTTCAAATTACAGGATATATTAAAAGGCAATAAATAGTTTAAAGAAACTGAACAACCATCAGAATCAAAATCAGATATAATAGAAATGTTAAAATTATTGGAACAGGAGTTTTAAAATATCATGATTAATATGTTAAGAAATTTAATGAGAAAAGGAGACAACATTCAAAACAGAAGGAATATTTAAGCAGAAAAATAGAAATTATAAGAAAAAAACAAATGCTAGAGATTAAAAACACTGTAAAAGAAATGAAGAATGTCTTTGATGAGCTAATTAGTAGAATAGACATGGCTAAAGAGAGAATCTTTGAGCTTGAGGATTTTATAAAACAAACTTGAAAACCAGAAAAGCAAAGAGAAGAAGGCCTGGAAAAAAGAAAACTCTGAACAGAATATCCAAGAACTTTGGGACAACTACAAAAGGCATAACATATTAGACAGAGGAGGAAGAGTCAAAACACCAGAAGGAATATTTGAAACAACACTGAGAATTTCTCCAAATTAATATCAAACACCAAATTATGATACAGAAAGCTCAAAGAACATCAAGAAGGAGATATGCTAAAAAATATCCCCTACATCTATGCCTATCATCTTTAAACTTCAGAAAATCTTGAAAGAAACCAGATTAGGCCGGGCGCGGTGGCTCAAGCCTGTAATCCCAGCACTTTGGGAGGCCGAGGCGGGTGGATCACGAGGTCAAGAGATCGAGACCGTCCTGGTCAACATGGTGAAACCCCATCTCTACTAAAGATACAAAAAATTAGCTGGGCATGGTGGTGTGTGCCTGTAATCCCAGCTACTCAGGAGGCTGAGGCAGGAGAATTGCCTGAACCCAGGAGGTGGAGGTTGCGGTGAGCCGAGATCGCGCCATTGCACTCCAGCCTGGGTAACAAGAGCAAACTCTGTCTCAAAAAAAAAAAAAAGAAACCAGATAAAAAAAATCTTACCTTTAAAGAAGCAAAGATGAGAAGTATCTGACTTCTCAGAAACCATGCAAGCAAGAAGGTTAACTAAAATATTTAAAATGCTAAAAGAAAAAACCTATGCATCTACAATACCATACTCTACTAAATCATATTCAAAAGTGAAGGAGAAATAAAGACTTTCTCAGAAAACGAAAATAGAAGGAATTTGTTTTTTGCCAGTAGCTGTGCCTTGTAAGAAATGTTAAAAATTCTTCAGAGAGAAGGGATGTGATATTAGTCAAAACTTTAGATCTACATGAAAAAAAAAAAGAACAGCACTTTAGAATGAATAAGGGAAGGTAAACAAAAACCTTTATTTTTCTTATTCTTAGTTGATCTCATAGATTAGTTAATAATTATAATATTGGATTCAATTATGTATACTCACATATAAGAGAAATGAATGAAGATGTAATAGAAGAGACAGAAGGGAATAATTAGAGATATTTTATATAAGGCACTTGCACTACTTGTGAAATAGTATAATATTATTGGAAAATAGACTTGGAGGCTGGGCACGGTGACTCATGCCTTTAATCCCAGCACTCTGGGAAGCTGAGGTGGGCGGATCACGAGGTCAAGAAATCGAGACCAACCTGGCCAACATGGTGAAACCCCATCTCTACTGAAAATACAAAAAAAATTAGCTGGGTGAGGTGGCATGCGCCTGTAGTCCCAGCTACTCAAGAGGCTGAGGCAGGAGAATTGCTTGAACCCAGGAGGCGGAGGTTGCAGTGAGCCAAGATCGCGCCATTGCACTCCGGCCTGGCTCATGGTGACAGAGCAAGACTGTCTCAAATAAATAAATAAATAAATAAATAAATAAATAAATAAATAAAATAGATTTGGATTAGTTGTCAATGTATAGTGCAACTCTAGGACAACCATTAAAATAAATTTTAAAAGAAGCATGATTTATATGCTAAAAATAAGAGAAAACAGAACCATGTAAAATGCTTCATTAGAAACCAAAAGTCAATAAACATGTGAAAGACAAAGGTAGCAACATAGAACAAAGGTAATGAATAAAAAACAGGAACAAATATGGTAGATATTAATTCAACTAAGTCAGTAGTCACTATAATAATTATCTAAATATACCAACTAAAGACAGATTTAAGAGTGGATCAAGAAACGAGACCCAACTACATGAAACTACATGCCATCTACAAGAAACCTGCTTTCAATAAAAAGAAAATATAGATCATAAGTGAAGGGTTGGAGGATGTTATATAAGTGTTTGTAGCTATCTTAAACTTCAGACTGAGCAGAGTTCACAGCAAAGATGGTTGTCAAGGATAAATGGTATATTACATAATGATAAACGAGTCAATATTCCAGGAAAACACAAAATCCTTAATGTGTATGTACCTAACAAGGCAGCATTAAAGTACATGAGACAAAGATGGATGGAACTACAAGGAAAAGTAGATTTATTCACAAATAGGTTGGAAGACTTTAACATTCATCCATCAGAAATGAACAGAGGGGTTCCGGGTTAAGATGGCTGACTAGAAGCAGCTAGTGTGTGCTTCTCTGACAGAGAGGACAGAAAGTGGCAAGTAAACACTAGCTCTTCAACGAGATCATCCAGGACGACATGTTTGGAATCACCAAGGAAGTAATGAGAACTATGGAGAGTTCAGAAGAGTGAGAAGGGAAAGCTGCTCACTTTGGACTGAAGTGGAGCCAAGGCAGGTCCCCACCAAGAGAAACGTTAAGTGAGCAAGAATGCCTGATGAACCACACTTCTTCCATGGACCTTTGCAATCCTGGGCACAGGAGATCCCCCACCTCCCCACAGGTCCTCCAGACTGACACGGAGAACTTCACGGAGTGTGGGCAGAGCCACTGTTCAGGCCCATGAGGAACCCCAAGGGCACTGGATTCCTGAACACCATGGCACCAGGCGTCTTAGCTCCACCAAGGAGGAAAGCCAGGCTCTCTTGCAGCCACCGTGCTGAGGAGTAGACAAACTACAGGCCTCACTTCCATCAACACCTTGCCAGGGGTCCCCCGACGCAGCCACCCCACCTCCTCCTGCGCACTAGGGCCAGTAGCCGCTCTGCATTTCTCTGGGATGGTGATTCCAGAGGTAACCAACAGGTCTGCCCTTTTTGCCCCTGCCACAGCCCTCACCCCCACTGCCCTCAGGCTGCAGTTAGAACAAAGAGCAGAAGACTCGCAGGCCTCCAGCACACCACACCTGCCTTATGGAAAAGTGGCCAAACTCTTTTCTACACGGGTCCCTGCCCCTGTTCCTCCTCACTGAGCAGCACCTTGTGACATGGGTCTATAGCACAGCCTCCCTGCCCCAACCCAAGCACTTCAGTGGTGGCTCTGCATTTCTCTGGGGAGGAAATCCCAGAGACAACCCACAGGCCCTTGGCCATCGCTGCTGCAGCGGTGCTGCCCTTGCTGCCCTGAATAAAGACCCTGCTCACTTTGTGGACACCTCCAGCACACTGCAAGCAGCATAGGGAGAGGAGCCCAGTTCTCTCTTCTCTGTGAGCCCTTGGCTCCCTGCTTTTTACTAGACAGGGCCCCGAGCTTGGGCTTGAATGTTCATTGGGGTAGCCACCCCACCCCAGTGAGCAATCCTATTGGCAGTGGCTTTGTGTCTCTCCATCATGGAGTTCCCAGAGGCAACTGACAGCTCCCTTTGCCACTGCTGTAGCAGCAGAACCTTCCTTACCAGTGCTACCTGGTCCCCTGCCACCAGGCTGTGGAAAGAGCAAAAAGACTGAGTGCTTTACTTGCACTTCTAGCATAACCCAGCTGCCATACAAAGGAGAGGCCAGATTGTCTTCCCCATGAACCCTCTGACCCCCCTGGCTCTTTACCAGGCAGCCTGGGCTTGCAGTGCAGCCACTTCACCCTGGGCTGATCATTCTGACAGCAGTTCTATGTTTCTCTTGGGTGGAGCCCCAAGCAACAAGTGAAAGGGCCTCTGTCATTAGCACTGCCAAGGTCCCCATCCCTGCTGCCCCACAGCTGGGGAAGGAACAAAAAGCCTGAGCTTGCCCATGGGCTGTGGTGCACAGCACTGGAGGACCAAGCTGAGATCCGTGGCCAGCACTCAAGTAGGAGGGGACCCTACACTCTCACAGAGCTGAGAAGGGTTGTGGCTGCAAACACAAGGAAATACAGAGGAACCAAGTGGCCGACTAAGAACCTGTCTGCTGGTCATTACTCTTAAGCATCATCTACTGGATCAGAGCCCAAATTTCAACACCAAAAATACTATGCTAACATAGACCCCTGTGAAACCAGCAGCTAGAATTCAGCCACAGAAAAAGACCCTGCACAAAGCTTTGGCCCTCTGGAAACATCCAGAAATGAAGCTAACTGACTAGATTCAAATTACACCACAGTTAAAGGAACATCATCCCACACAGATGTGAAAGAACCAGCACAAGAACCCTGACAACTCTAAAAGTGAGAGTGTCTCTTTACTTCCAAACTGCCACACCAGCTCCCCAGCAATGGCTGTTAACCAGAATGAAATGGCTGAAATGAAAGACAGAATTAAGAATCTAGATAGCAATAAAGATCATCAAGATTCAAGAGGAAGTTGAAACCCATTCCAAGAAATCTGAAGAATCCAGCAAAATGATTCAAGAGATGAAAGGTAAGAACCAAACTGAGCTGATAGAAGTGAAAAACTCACTACATGAATTTCATAACACAATCAGAAGTATTAACAGCAGAATAGACGAAGGAGAGAATACCAGGGTTTGAAGAGTGGTTCTTTGAATTAACTCAGTTGCACAAAAATAAAGAAAAAATTTAAAAAAAAAACCTCTGAAAAATGTGGGATTATGTAAAGAGATAAAATCTATGACTCATTGGCATTCCTGAAAGAGACGAAGAGAAAGCAAGCAACTTAGAAAACATATTTGAGAACATTTTCCAGGAAAATGTCTCCAACCTTACTACAAGGGTTGACATTCAAATTCAGAAAATTCAGAGAAGAAAACCCTTGCAAGATACTATATAAGACAACCATCCCCAAGACACACAGTTGTCAGATTCTTCAAGGGCAATGCAAAAGAAAAGATATTAAAGGCAGCTAGAGAGAAGGGGCAGGTCACCTTCTCATCAGGTTAACTGGATTTTTCAGCAGAAACCCTACAAGCCAGAAGATGCTGGGGGCCTATATTAAGAACCCTTAAATAAAAGAAATTTCAACCAAGAATTTCATATCCTGCAAAACTAAGCTTCATATGTGAAGGAAAGAGAAAATCCTTTATAGACAAGCAAATGATAAGGGAATTTGTAACTACCAGACCTGACTTATAAGAGGTCCCTAAGGAAGTACTGAATGGAAATGAAAGACTGTTACCAGCCACCACACAAACACATAGAGTATTCACACTCTAAAGCAAATACACAATCATGTCTTCATAACAACCAGTTAACAATATGATTACAGGATCAAATCTGTACATATCAATATTAACCTTGAATATAAACAGGCTAAATGGCCCACTTAAAAGGCACAGAGTGGTAATTTGGATAAAGAACCAAGACCCAAATATATGCTTTCTTTGAAGAGACCCATCTCACATACAAGAACACCCTTACACTCAAAGTAAAGCGGTGAGGAAATATATATTAAGCAAACAGCAAATAGAAAAAAAGAGCAGGGGATGCTATTCTTATCTCAGACAAAATAGACTTTAAGCCAACAAGGATCAAAAAGGACAAAAAAGGGCATTACATAGTGAACAAGACCAAATTATCGAACCAATGGAACAGGTTAGAAAATGCATAAAAGTGTACACCTACAATGATCTGACCTTTGACAAAGCAGACAATAACAAGCACTGGGGAGAGGACTCACTATGCAATAAATGGTGCTGGGATGACTGGTTACCCATGTGCTGAAGGTTGAAACTGGACCCCTTCCTTTCGCCATATATAAAAATCAACTCAAGATAGATTAAAGACTTAAATGTAAAACCTAACACTATAAAAACTCTAGAAGAAAACCTAGCAAATGACATCGTGGACATCAGTCTTGGCAAGTATTTCATGACAGAGACTCTAAAAGCAATTGCAAAAAAATCAAAAGTTGACAAGTGGTACCTCATTCAACTAAAAAGCTTCTGCACAGCAAGATAAACTCTCAACCGAGTACACAGAAACCTATGGAATAGGAAAAATATTTGCAAAGTATCCATCTGACAAAGGTCCAATATCCAAAATCTATAAGGAACTTAAATAAATTAACAAACAAGAAACAAATGACCCCATTAAAAAATGAGCAAAGGACAGAAACAGACATATCTCAAAAGATGACATACACATGGCCAAAAATCATATGAAAAAATGCTCTATGTCACTAATCATTAGGGAAATGCAAATGAAAACCACAATGATGCACCATCTCACACCCATTAGAATGGTAACTATTAAAAAGATAAAAAAAAATAGCAGAGGCTGATGAGGTTTCAGAGAAAAGGGAATGCTTATATACTGCTGGCACTGTGGAAAACAGTCTGGAGATTTCTTAAAGAAGTTAAAATAGAACTACCATTCAACCCAGCTGTTCCATTACTGGCTGTATATCAAAGGAATATAAATTATTCTGCCATAAAGACACACGAACCCATATGTTCATCACAGTACTATGCACAGTATCAAATACATAGAATCAACCTAAATGCCTGTCAGTGGTGGAGTGGATAAAGAAAATGTGGTACAAATACACCATGGAATACTATACAGCCATAAAAAACAAGATCATATCTTTTGTGACAACATGGATGAATCCGGAGGTCATTATTTTAAGTGAATTAAAACAGGAACAGAAAACCAAATACCACATGTTCTTACTTATAAGTGAGAAATAAATATTGACACAAAGAAGGAAACAATAAATATTAGGCCCCATTTAAAGTGGAGGGTGAGGATTGTAAAACTACCTATTGGGTGTTACGTTGATTGAAGAGGTGACAAAATTATCTGTATACCAAATCCCTACAATATGCACCTTACCCATGTAACATATTTGTACATGTATCCCTTGAACCTAAAAACAAATGAAAGATAAAAAAATGAACAGATATCTAGCAGGCAGAAAATCAGTAGACATAGTTGAATTCACCAGGACATCCATCAAGTGGGCATAACTGACACCTGTAGACTAGTTTATCCAACAAAGGAAGATTGCAAATTCTTCCCCAGCTCACCTGGAACATTCACCAAGATAGACCACATTTTGGCCAAAAGACAGACTTTAACAAATTTAAAGTAATAGAAGTCACACAATTTCTATTCTTAGGTCATATGGATTAAACTAGAAATCAATAACAGAAAGATTGCTGGAAAATTCCAAAAGAACTGGAGATTAAAGAACATACCTACAAATAACATAGGTGTTAAGAAAGAAATCTTAAGAGAAACTAAAAATGTTTTGACTGAATGAAAATAAAAATAAAATTTATCAAAATTTATGAGATAGAGTGAAAGTAGTGCTCAAAGGGAAATTCAGAGCACTGAATACATATCTCAGAAAAGAATAAAGATGTACACTTAATATTCTAAGCTTCCTTTTTCAGAAACTAGAAACAGAAGAGCAAATTAAATCCTAAGTAAGCAGAAGAAAATAATGAAAGAGCAGAAATCAATGAAATTAAAATTACATAATCAATTCAGAAATTCAACAAAACCAAATCTCGTTCATTGAAAAGATTAATAAAATAGATAAGCTTCTAGCTAGGCTAACTGAAAAAAAGGAGTGAACATACAAAGCATTGATACTGTAAATCAAAGAGAGGATGGCACTACAGATTCTGTGGACATGAAAGGATAATAAAGAAATGTTAGGAGTGACTCTATACTCCCAAATTTGATATCCTAGATACAATGGACCAATGTATCTGAAAAAAAGTCTCCTAAGACCTACACAAGAAGGAATAGACAATCTGAATAGGACTTTATCTCTTAAAGAATTTGAATTAATAATCAAAAACCTCCCCAAACAGAAATCACCAGGCCCAGATGAACTCACCAATGAACTCTACCAAACACTTTAGGAAAAAATTTTACCAATTCTTTAAAATTTTTCAGAAGATAGAAGCAAAAAGAATATTTCCTTACTCATTTTGTGAGGACAGCATTACTCTAAGAACAAAACCAAGCAAAAGACATTATAAGCAAAGAAAACTACAGACCAACGCCTCTCAGAAATATAGATGCAAAAACAACAAAGTATCGGCAAATCAAATCCAACAATGTACAAAAGGAATTATACACCACAATCAAGTGGGATTTATTCCAGGTATGCAAGGCTGCTTCAACAATTGGAAATGGAATATAACAGAAAGTCCAGAAATAGTCTCACATGAATCTAGTGAGCTGATCTTTGATGTAAGAGAAAACACAATAAAATGGACCAATGGCCTCTTCAAAAAATGGGGCTGGAACAATCTGAAATCCACTTACAAATAAAGGGAATCTAGACACAGAGTCTTACATTCTTCACAAAAAATTAATTCATAATAACACACAGACCTGAATTAAAAATGCAAATGCATAAAAATCATAGAAGGTTATGACAGAAAAAATCTAGGGGACCTTGGTATAGCAATGACTTTTTAGACAAGATGCTAAAGACATGAACTATGAAAGAAAAAATTCATAAGCTTGGCTTCCTTAAAATTAAAATGTATTTAAAAACACACACACACACACACACACACACACACACACGATTTATTTGGGCCAAGCTTCAGGACTGCAATCCAGGAACACAGATTCAATTTGCCCTGAATATACATTCCCAAAATTAAAACTTCAGTTCAGTGGAAGACAATGTCAAGAGAATGAGAAGATAAGCCACAGACTGGGAGAAAACATTTACAAAACATTATCTGGTTAAAGAATGGTATTCAAAATAGACCTTTTAAAAGACAATAGTAGGAAAACAGACCATTTCCAATTAAAAATGAGAAGACTTGCATAGAGACTCCCCAAAGAAGATATATGATGGCATGGAGTCATAAAAAAAGATGTTGAGCATTTTATATTATTAGGAAATTACAAATTAAAAACAAAATGAAATATCCCTATATATCTATTAGAATGACCAAAATTCACAACACTGACAGCAACAAATGCTGGTGAGGATGTAGAGCAACTCGAACTTTCATTCACTGCTGATGGAAATGCCAAATGGTACAGCCACTTTAGAAGACAGTTCGGTAGCTTCTTATAAAACGAAACATACCCTTATCGTATGATCCAGCAATCATGTTCCTTGGCATTTCCTCAACATATCTGAAAAATGTTTGTCCACATGAAAACCTGCACAAATGAATTTACAGCAGCTTAACCCATAATTACCAAAATTTGGAAGGAATCAAGATGTACCTCAGTAGGTAAATGGATAAATAGCGATACATCCAGATAGTGAAATGTGATTCAGCCCTAAAAAGAAATGAACTATCAAACTGTAAAATGACAGAGGAAACTCAAATTTGTATTATAAAATGAAAGAAGCCAATCTGAAAAAGTAGCATACTGTATCATTACAACTCAATGGCATTCTGAAAAAGGCAAAACCATGAAGATAATAAAAATAGTCGTGGATCATGGGAATTTGGGGGAAGAATAAACATGCAAAACAAAGGGAACATTTAGGCAGTACAACTATTCTGTGTTATACAATCATGGGTATGTGTCATCATCTATTTGTCAAAACCCATAGAATGTATAAAACCAAGAGTGAAACCTAATGAATAATGATGATGTGTTAACGTGTGTTGGTGAATTGTAATAGATGCATCACTGTGCTGCAGGATGTCGATAGTGGGGTGGTTGTGCATATGTGGGGACAGGGAACATATGGGAATGCTGTACTTTCTGATCAGTTTTGCTGTGAACCCAAAACTGCCCTAAAAATAAAGTTTAACTTAAAAAAATCAATGCTTCAGTTACACTAGCCTCATTTCAAGGCACAATAGCCACATGTAATTACTGGCCACCATTTAGACAGTGTAGGGGAAAATAAATGTTAATTACTTATCTCTAAAGAAGTACTCTTAACAAGAGCTAGACATCCACTTTGAGAACAATCATCATGGTTATAACTCATTCTGTACTTTTTAATGTCTCACCCACATAATTCTATTACTCTAAAAAATATTTTAAAGTACAAAAGAACAATAAAGCATATTTCAAGTTACTGGACTGTTTAATGTCTAAGGTCCAACTAGACTATGCCATTTGGCAGACTTTTGTTGATACTTGGGACGAGATTTAGTCCAAGCATTTTCCACATACTATACCACCAATGCACCTACATTTTTTTTTTTCCAAATGTGATCGCTACTATGAAGAGTCACTGGAATATCTCCCTAACATCAAACACTGAGAAAAAAACAAAAAAAGAAAGCTTTTGAACATTTACTCATTCACATATTGAGGACAATGTTAATAAGGCATTCAGCTTATTTTTTCTCTCGATTTTTAGAGTCTTTTGATGATTATTTATTGATAACATGTCAACTAAAAAATGATTACCAAGAGACATGTAGTCGTCTTTCTATCTAATAGATATGTAGGCAGATTTAATATTGTTCTTCGGGGAATCCAAAAGTTTATACAGTTTTGCCCAACATAATGCTCAATCTGCATAATCCTTTATCCATGCAGTGTCTCCAAAAAAATTCACTAAAAAATTCATCTATGAGATCACAACTTGCTGAAAAATTGGTAAATTAGAAAGACTATCTGGCCTTTATAAGCCCAGAAAGTACATGAACTGACTTAGTTCATCTTTCTTCTCCCATACATCATCTAGCCATCTTGCTAGCTGTAGTGCTGCACCATGAAATCAATCACACTACTTTTTACTTTTCTTCCAGATAGTTGGAAACACGAAGCCATACATAGGTTGTCTCTTCACAGCTGTGATCATCACGACACTCAAACTGTAGATGTATTAAATCTGTAAACCTATATTAGTACTAAAAAGCAAGCCAGTGTGTACCTGGCATTCACTATCACAAACTTCATGGAAATACTAGAAAAGTTGCTCTAGTGAACAACAAAAAAATTCACGCAAAAATTAATTTTGTCATACAACACAAATTGACTTAAAAGGACATGATTACTTGTAACACTGAAAGAAGATAGAAATTTCCCTTATTTATTGTCAAAAATGCATATTTCTCTATTTACACAACTTAAAATTGAAGAAGGAAAAAGCAGACACTGAATGAGTTAAATTTTGATTTGTTTCTAATGGGTTTCAAAAACAAGAGAAAAGGGCTTATGTGAATGTTGTAGAATCCTTTTAACCTGTAAACGTGTCTTTAACATACACATTTTTATGCATTACAGAATTATATTTTTTAAAATACTGCTTGTAAAATACATCTCTCTGTTAAATAATAATTTGTTAAGCAGTAAGCATGTATTTTTTTACTCCCAAGATGTTAAAACAAAATCTAAATTTAGCAAAGTTGAAAGACAAAAATCAACACACAAAATCAGTTGCATTTCTAAATACAATGAACACTTCAAAAAAGAAATGAAAACACATTATTTGTAATACCATCGAAAAGAATAAATACCTAGAAATAAAATTAGCTAAGAAACTGAAAGACTCCTAACACTGAAAACTACAAAACATTGCTGAAGAAATTAAAAACAAATAAATGAAAAGACATCTCATGTTCATGAATCGGAAAACTTAATATTATTAAGATGTCAATACTACTTAAAGTACAGACAAAAGGTAATCTCTATCAAAATCACAATCAAACAGAAAAATCCACCCTAAAATTCAGAAGAAATCTCAAAGGACCCTCAAATAGCCAAAACAGTCTTGTAAAAGAATAAATTTGAATGTCTCACATTTCCTGATTTCAAAACTTACTACAAAACGAGAATAATCACAAGAGCGTGGTACTGGCTAAAGACAGATATCTAAACTAAGAGAACAGAATAGAGAGCCCAGAAACAAAGTCTTACACACATGATCGATTGATTTTCAATAAGGGTGCCAAAACCATTCAATGGACCAAAGACAGTCCCTGCAACAGATGATGTTGGGGAAACTGGATATGTACATTCAAAAGAACACTCTGAACATAGTGGCTCATGCTGTAATCTCAACACTTTGGGAGGATGAGACAAGAGGATCACTTGAAGCCAACAGTTCAAGACAAGCCTGGGAAACACAGTAATACCCCAAATCTACAAAAAATATATGTTTTAATTAGCTGGGTATGGTGGCATGTGCCTGTAGTCCCAGCTACTTAGGCTGAGGCAGGAGGATCACTTGATCCCAGGAGCTCAAGGCTGCAGAGAGCTATGATCATGTCACTGCTTTGCAGCCTGGGCAGCAGAGCAGGATTCTGTCTCTAAAATAATAATAATAATAATAATAACAACGAATAAAGTTGGATGTTTACATAACATCATATATAAAAATTAACTTAAAATGGATCAGACCCAAACATGATAGCTAAAACTCTAAAATTTTGAAGTTTAACTGTTTAGATTTTTAGCTTATTGAGATATATTTAGCTTATTTTAATATGCGTTTAGCTTTTTAACTTATTGCAATATCATTGCTTAGCTTTTTAGCTTATTATAATATAAAGATTATACTATTAACAATATTTTAAATAAAGCACCATTTAGATTAGATCTAAGAACTTATGTGATAGTACGAGATGTCACTTGTTGCCTGATAAAGACTTTTTGTCATTACTTTCCAATAAAGAACATGAAATTCTGAGTTTTGTTTAGATCTCAAAGTCCCTGAGCATAAACTCAGCTCTCATGTCCTCACACTTCATTAAGAACCACAAACCAGCCGGGTACAATGGTTCACGCCTGTAATTCCAGCACTGTGATAGGCTGAGGCAGGCAGATCACCTGAGGTGAGGGGTTCAAGACCAACCTGGCCAACATGGTGAAACTCCATGTCTACAAAAATTAGCTGGGCACAGTGGCAGACGCCTGTAATCTCAGCTACTTGGGAGGCTGAGGCAAGAGAATCACTTGATCCCAGAAAGCAGAGGTTGCAGTGAACTGAGATCATGCCATTGCATGCCAGCTGGGGCAACAAGAGAGAAACTACATCCCCCACCCCTGTCAAAAAGATAACCCCACAAACGAATCTATTTTTGCAGGATTGAAGGAAGCCCTTTCATTTTAATAGTCTGTGGCATTGTCGAATTTCAAACACTTTGATTTTCTTTGTGATGGTTTGCTGTAAACAAGATGGAGGGAAGTCTGGAGTCTCTTTCCTTTTAATAAACCTGGCTGACCCTCCAACTGGACTTTGGAGGAGACTATTACCTATGCACAGAAATGAGGTTTTATCAGCCACAGAGTCTTAAAAAGGCGCTCCAGGATTTTTCTTTCTACAATATTTTGGAGAATAAAAATCTTCTCTGGAGTGTTTGCTTACAAATACTGTATCAATTCTTGCTTTTAACAATTTTCTGAGAGTTGAATTTGAATAAAAGTTTGGCGATGGCTATCTTGTGCTTATTATATAAGTTTTTCCTTTTTGCATGAAATTCATTTTTTTGGTTGTCTCTTGATATCAATCAAAAGAGGGATGGTAGAATATGTTCTGTTTTAGAATCATATTCGATTAGTAATTGTAGAATACTCAACACTGTTACTCAAGAATCTCCTGAAATTGGGAGGTTGGTTCCCACTGTTTTGAATTTAGGTCTTTTTCAACTAGTATTTATGTTCAATAAACAACTTAACATAGCTGTTTTAACCTTCCTTATTAAGCAAGAAAGCAAAGATCACAGCTCTCAGCTTACCTGGGATAGCCAACCTGGGGGTCTTCCTCAAGATTATTTTAAAACCTTCAGCATTAAAAATTTTATTTGCTGAATAATTCAAATACAGAATCTTATATGTCTAACACTTCCCAATGGGATCTTTTTAAGGCAATTCCTGAAGCAGTTTGCAGCAGAAGACAAATTAAACTTTTTTTTTTGATATGGAGTTTCGCTGTTGTTACGCAGACTGGAGTGCAATGGCACAATCTCGGCTCACCGCAACCTCCGCCTTCTGGGTTCAAGCAACTTTCCTGCCTCAGCCTCCTGTGTAGCTGGGACTACAGGCGCGCACCACCATGCCCAGCTGATTTTTGTATTTTTAGTAGAGATGGGGTTTCACCTTTTTGACCAGGATGGTCTCGATCTCTTGACCTCGTGATCTCATGACCCACCCGCCTCCGCCTCCCAAAGTGCTGGGATTATAGGTGTGAGCCACCGCACCCGGCCAAGAAATTAAACTTGTTTTAAAAAAACTGTGAGTTATAAGATAGAGAGCCCATCACTGTCACACACAGTTAACAGAGACAAAGGTATTACCTGCCTTAAACTTGGATTTAGCAATTCTCTTCTCCTTTTCTGCCTTAGGGGAAGTGATTCAGTTAGACAAATTCTTAGTGGTAAAGCAGCTCAACAAAGACAGACGTCATCCAGCTTTAGTTCAGTTGAATAACGTGGGCGTTAGGATGCTGATCCCCACACAGTTGAAAATTCATGTATAACTTTTGACTCCCCCAAAACTTAACTACTGATAGCCTACTGCTGACCAGAAGCCTCACCGATAACACAGTTAACACATATTTCATATGCATTATATACTATATACTATATTCTTACAGTGAAGTAAGCTAGAGAAAAGAAAATGTTATTAATAAAATCGAAAGGGGAATGGGCACAGCAGCTCATGCCTGTAATCCCAACATTTTGGGAGGCTCAGGCAGGTGGATCACTTGAGGCCAGGAGTTCCAGACCAGCTGGGCCAACATGGCAAAACCCAATTCTACTAAAAATACCAAAATTAGCAGGCATGGTGGTGCACGCTTGCAATCCCAGCTACTCGGGAGGCTGAGGCAGGATAATTGCTTGAACCCAGGAGGCAGAGGCTGCAGTGAGCCAAGATTGGGCCACTGCACTCCAGCCTGAGTGACAGAGTGAGACTCTGTCTCAGGAAAAGGAGGGAGGGAGGGAGAGAAGGAGGGAGGGAGGGAGGGAGGGAGGGAAGAAGGAAGGAAGGAAGGAAGGAAGGAAGGAAGGAAGGAAGGAAGGAAGGAAGGAAGGAAGGAAGGAAGGAAGGAAGGAAGGAAGGAAGGAAGGAAGGAAGGAAGGAAGGAAGGAAGGAAGGAAGGAAGGAAGGAAGGAAGGAAGGAAGGAAGGAAGGAAGGAAGGAAGGAAGGAAGGAAGGAAGGAAGGAAGGAAGGAAGGAAGGAAGGAAGGAAGGAAGGAAGGAAGGAAGGAAGGAAGGAAGGAAGGAAGGAAGGAAGGAAGGAAGGAAGGAAGGAAGGAAGGAAGGAAGGAAGGAAGGAAGGAAGGAAGGAAGGAAGGAAGGAAGGAAGGAAGGAAGGAAGGAAGGAAGGAAGGAAGGAAGGAAGGAAGGAAGGAAGGAAGGAAGGAAGGAAGGAAGGAAGGAAGGAAGGAAGGAAGGAAGGAAGGAAGGAAGGAAGGAAGGAAGGAAGGAAGGAAGGAAGGAAGGAAGGAAGGAAGGAAGGAAGGAAGGAAGGAAGGAAGGAAGGAAGGAAGGAAGGAAGGAAGGAAGGAAGGAAGGAAGGAAGGAAGGAAGGAAGGACCATCCATCTGGCCGGCCAGAAGGCCTGAGCTTGGTTAATATTTTGTTTTGAAAAAGAAGACAAGAAGAAAAGAGAAGAAAATTATAAAGGAGAGAAAATACATTTACTATTCATTAAGTAGAAGTAGATAATCATACAGGCCTCCATCCTCCTCATCTTTACACTGAGGGAACTGAGGAGGAGGAGGAAGAGGAAGGGTTGGTCTTGCTATCTTAAGGGTTGTTCAAGGGTCAACTGCATTTTTAAGATAATTGCTTTGGAAGAACTGTGTGTGTATTTGTGCATATTACTGAGAAATGAGTTAGAAGAAAAGAGGATTGAGGATAGAAAAATACCAGCATTTCCAGCGGTCAATGTCTTTTAATTACAAAGAGAATTCAGCTTTCACCAAAGTTGGCTTCATTAATCATTTTCTCAGTAGAAAATTTCTAAGTGTAGGGTTTGACTGATTTTTACAGAAAGAGAAGTCTTTCAAAATTGTTAGTAAGAATGATTCACCCTTCTTGCTTTTGTTAAGAAATAATTGTGAATGTTCAATTACGTCAATTTTGTTGCCTGAAATGAGTTTTGAACGCTTGCTCTTTCTCAGCCAAAGGATATTTAAAATGATGCCCAATGGAACTCATTGATTTTAAGTACAATATTTGTTGAAAACAAATACGTATATCAAGGTGACTTCGTATGTCTTTTTCAAACCAGGTCTCTTCCTGTGGGTTGATATCTAGCAGAATTACACTTAGGTATTACCAAACTTCAAAGAAAGAAAGACTTACTCATCATGTGGATGGGGAAAAGATTCATTTACCAGACCTAACTTGGTGATTCTAGATCTTTGAGTTGCACTGAGATCTACATTTCTCCGATAAAGAAAGACTTAATCAAACTCAATAAATTGCAAGAAAAAGAAAGAATAATGGGGAGGTGGAAATGTGATCACTATTCTAAAAGTCTAGGATTCTAGTTTACTTTAATTCCATAGTCATATAATGAAGAAGAGAGGAGAAGCCTGGCTAGAAAGGTGACGTTTGTCACTCAATTAATGTTTTTTTTTTTTTTAACCCAATTCATGATCTTGAAGCTGCTATATTTACTGACCTACAGTAAGTGTAGAGAGGATGAACTATATTGATAATCCTATTTATTGACCAGATTTAATACTCAGATTTGACTTTTGCATTTTTGGATGTTTTAAATGCAGAGGATCTTAAATTCATAGTCAAAATACCTTTGATCCTGCCTTTCACATAAGGAAAATTATCTGGAAATTGAAAGTGCTCCAGGCAAAGGTCTGGCTGTGATATTACTTCCGGGAGAAACTTCTCACAAGAGGGAAGAGAAGTAAAATGCTCTAAATGACTGCTTTTTATTCTTGGGGTTCCTGCCCCATCCCCAGCCCCACCACCCCACCTGTACAGTTATAAGTAAAATAAGGTTGAAGAAACATAAGGGATAGTCTTGGAGAGGAGATGAAGTTTTAAAAGAGCATCCAAAAAATGTGAGGGCTTAGGGAAGAGACCTAGAACACTATGTGACGCGGGAGGTTTGTAGGGGAAGAGGGTTTGAAATTGGGTATTTCCCCTATTCCAACTCATTTGCCATGGCTATACCTGGTGGGGGTATCTAGGCTTTATTTTGTTTTGGCACGAATTAGTCAGATACCTTCTTCTCCATTAGCTCCCTCCGTGAGTCACAGCTCTGCCACCAGCTTGGGTTCTATTAAGGTACTGAATTCCTGGGCAGTTGTCCATTCCCCCCATTGTTGAGACATCTCTAGTTATATCTAAAGGGATAGCCCCTTCGGGTTTCTACAGTCCTGTTGTTATGGAAACACCATTTCGGCAGGATCTAAAAACCTCAGAAAAAAAGTTTGATACTTTGAGTCAGATCCAAAATAAACCTTTGCTTGGCATAACTGATTTATGGTTTTTTAACAAATTAATTTATGCTTTAAATAACAAATTATACTAGTTAAAAATAAAGTCTCTCTTATTCAAACTGCTGGAAAAAAAAAACAATACTTTGAGGGCTTTTTTTTTCTATTTGAGCAATTTTTATAAACTGTAGAGAAGCTGGATTTGAGAAATTCTCTAGATTTCCAGTTCTGATAATTTTTTTAGAAGGAACATTCAGCTCTCAGACAAAATGAGATGCTCTTACATAGCTGCAAGAAAGTAAAGGGAAAATTAAATGCAAAGTAAGAAGGAAGAAAATCATGGAGATTAGAGCAGAAACAATAAACAAATTACAAAGCAATTGATAGATAGGGACTGCTAGTTTTTTCACTTGCGGTATTTATGCTCCCTGTTCCTGGAAACTTAGGTACTGTCAGACCACAGATCCCTGTTCCTGGGGAGGAAGCACCAGGGAATACAATCAGGCAGTGGTTTCCAACCTTTTTGGCACCAGGGACCAGTTTCAAATGGTTTCAGGGACTGGAGTTCGGAGGTGAGGGGGATCGTTTCAGGATGATTCAAACACATTACATTTGTTGTGCACTTGATTTCCATTATCATTACATTGCAATATATAGTGAAATAACTATGCAACTCACCATAATATAGAATCAATAGGGGCCCTGAGCTTGCTTTCCTGCAACTAGTTGGCCCCATCTGGGGGTGATGGAAGATAGTGACCAATCATCTGGCATTAGATTCTCATAAGGAGTGCGCAACCTAGATGCCTCACATGCACAGTTCACAGGAGAAACTAACAACCCCCGCTGGTCTGACAGGAGATGGAGCTCAGGTGAGCAATGGAGAGTGGCTGTAAGTACAGATGAAACTTCGCTCACTTGTTGCTCACTTCCTACTGTGCAACCTGCTTCCTAACAGGACCAGGGATTGAGAATTCCTGCAATAAAGTTTCCAGTAAACTTGAAATTATCACCACCACCTGCTTATCTGTGGTTCCCTATATTAGTGGATCAACCAACAGTGAAGAAAGTTTACTATACTAGTAAGAGTAATTGTTAGTGATTATGTCAGAGGTGTATGAACAAGAGCAACTCCATCTTGAATAGGAGCTGGATAAATGAGGCTGAGACCTACTGGGTTGCATTCCCAGATAGTTAAGGCATTCTACATTACAGGATGAGACATGAGGTCAGCACAAGATATGTCATAAAGACCTTGCTGACACAACAGGCAGCTGTAAGGAGGGTGGCTAAATCCCACCAAAACCAAAATGGCGGCAAGAGTGACCTCTGGTCATCCTCACTGCTACACTCCCACTAGCACTATGACAGCTTACAAATGCCATGGCAATGTCAGGACGTGACCTATGTGGTCTAACAAGGGGAGGCATAAATAATCCAACCCCTGTTTAGCATTTATCATCAAGAAATAACCATAAAAAATGGGCAAACAGCAGCCCTCAGGGCTGCTCTGTCTATGGAGTAGCCATTCATTTATCCCTTTACTTACTTAATAAACTTGCTTTTGCTTTGCACGGTGGACTTACCCTGAATTCTTTCTTGCATGAGATCCAAAAACCCTCTCATGGGGTCTGTATTAGGACCCCTTTCCTGTAACAATTACCATGAGGAGTTAGGGGTGCTGCTGCATGGTGCGGAAAGAAGAAACATACCTAGAAATTCAGATTTCCTGGGGCATCTCTTGGTGCTTCTACACCTGGTAACAATGTTCACCAGGCAACTACAGGATACAAAGCCCAAGAAGGACAAAGCAGTGAACATTCAGACCCTTCACTGAAGACCTGGGTTGCCCCTACCAGGAGTACAATGTAGATCAACCCAAGTGCTGCTTGGAGCTGAGGAAGATCAGGATCGGATGCTGGAGGGCAGAGATGATGAATATCAACTATGGCCTCAGGGCCAGCAGGATTTGGAATTTTTTTCACTTATTATTTTATAATAAGTAATTGTGGCATTTTGGCGGGCTACAACCATGAAGGGACTTGGGGAGAGATGGGTCTTCAAAGTAAAGGAGAGCATTTGAGGAGTGGAAGGGGTCAGTTGTTAACACACATCACACGTGTGCTATTTCATGTGGCTCGGCCCCATCTCTGACCCCAGTCACTGCTGCAGAGACCCATTCCAAGGAGGCATTGACTGGTTTTGCAGAGTCTTGCTTCTGGTCCACACTGCATTCCTCTTTCTCCTGCCCTGGCCTTCCTTTATGTGATGGTATCAGCCCCTTTACAGGAATGCTCTTAGCACTCAAGTATATATAACCTGGAAGTGGAGAAGGGGAGATAATGCCAGTTTGGCCAGTGTTGAATGTTAAAGCCTCTTCCTTTCCTAGGTAAACTATTCTGAGGCATATTTCTTGAGCCTCATCAGAAGGTCCCGTGTGATGGTGTTCCCATAGTCCTGGTCAACTTAATAAAAACACAGATGGTATTAACTTTTTTTCTTCCTTCTCCGTTTCAGTTTGTCAGCCCTTCACTTCTGCTCCCTGGGATCACCTCCCAAATGAATTGCTTTCACTCTGCCCTCTGTCTTCCCAGCTGCTTTGGGGGAAACCCAGTCTAGGACACAGATCTTCAAAACAGAGCATTAATTTCCTCTGGCCACCCAGAGCGGCATTCATTCTTAACTTCCTTTAGAAATGCTTCAATGCGATTTGGAGTTAGTGTCCTTGAGTAAGCCAATTCTACTTTGGAGAATTAAGGCTGGCACTTTTCCCTGGAGATGACTTTCTTCTTTGCTGACCTCATTGCTAATGGCCTCATTTATGTCTCTAGTTCTTGTTCTTTTTGGAGTTTAAATAATACATCCAGTATCTTTGAAACAAACACAAAGCAAAGATCTGACTAGTTTTTCACATTAACCTTGTTCAGAAGGTACCTGGTAAATATCCAGGATTTAGCAAATAACTAGTATATTCTCTCTAGTATTCCCCTTTACCCTTTAGATGCTGCATTTGTTTTCTTTGCTATTTCAGAGTCTTGCAATCTTGTTTTCTTCCCTCTAAATGACTGACTATTTTCTTTGGCATGGACACAGAGAACAGCAACAGTTAAGCTTATTGCTATATGAAAGGGCCGTGTTTGTTTAGAAGTTGCTCAGAAGGCCGTGAGAGCAAGTGACCTGGATGATAGGAAGTAGCCCCGGGAAACTTACAAGTATTTTTTTTTTCCTGTCTTTCTGCCAGGATGCTGGTTTTTCCTTGGCTAATAGTCATTTGCAATGATCAAGATTTATGCCAGTTGGAATCTCACAGGGTATCAGTCACATTGCTTTCTTATAAGCAATTGCTTACCCTTACAAGAAAAGGAGTAGGAGCATTGAAAGGAAAATGACACATTTAGCTTAGGGTTCTGCTTGACAAATGGCTCTTGATAACCTTCCCAGGTCAATTCTGGGAGAGTAGACAAAAGCAAATAAAACAAATTGACTGCAGACAATGACATCCATCGTACTTAAAGAGAGAACCAGTCCTTGTGAAAAACAGATTAAACTTCAAAAGAATCCAGCAACTGCCCTAAACTGACCCATAAAGAGAAGTTAGAAATCGAAAGCTGAAAATTAGGAAGCTCAGTAGTGAATCTGAGAACTGATATGTTCCACACATTACCTTCAAGACTGTTCAGTTTCAACAAAGGATGGCTCACATCATTAAATGGTTGAGTAACTGTGGTTTCAAAGTCACAAAAAAGCTATAAATACAGATTTCTCAAGGTGGAAGAATCTCAGGATTCTATAACATTGACCTCAGGTTGGAAGACAGGTTCAGAAAAAGGGGTAAAATTTGCTCCACTTTATTTTAAGTTCCGGGGTACATGTGCAGGTTTGTTACATAGGGAAAGTGTGCCATGGTGGCTTGCTGCACCTATTAACCCATCACCTAGGTATCAAGCCCAGCACACATTAGCTTTTTTCCCTAAGGCTCTCCCCATCCCCATCCTCCCCTAACAGACCCTAATGTGTATTGTTCCCCTCCCAGTGTACATGTGTTCTCATTGTTCAGTTCCCACTTACAAGTGAGAACATGCAGTGATTGGTTTTCTGTTCTTGCGTTAGTTTGCTAGGAATAAGGCTTCCAGCTTCATCCATATCCCTGCAAAGGATACGATCTTATTCCTTTTTATGGCTGCATAGTACTCCAAGGTGCATATGTATCACATTTTCTTTATCCAGTCTATTATTGATGGGCGTTTGTATAGACTCCATGTCTTTGCTATTATATATAGTGCTGCATGTATCGTTATAATGGAATGATTTATATTCCTTTAGATATATACCCAGTAATGGAATTGCTGGGTCAAAATTTGCTCTACTTTTAACTTTACTATCAATATTACAATGTTTTCTGAGCATCACAAATAATATATAAGAACATTTCTAAATATGGAAGAATATTTGGTGTTGACCTCATCTGCATGAATCTCGTAAGAATTAAGAAAAACAACAGAAACTCAGGAGCCTCACACTGGGGTTTACTTGGAGAATCCCCTTATTAAGACTTACTTCAACAATGCACTGCTTTCTGGTTGTATTAGCACAGGTTTCTGCTTCCTATATTATTTTCCTTATAAAACATTTCATTTACTTCCAGGACAATGGTTGGATTCTGCTTCCTTAGTAGTCAATCTCAGTGAATCTGTTCTACATATTACCTTCCAGATTAATTTACTTTTTCTTCTCCAGGACGCAGGTTATAACATATCTGATTTCAGTCTTAAGTACTACTTTTGCCAATTTATTCCATTTTAATTTGCCATATTCCAACTCATGAGAAAGGATAATCAATACGATTTTACCTTAAGATATTTTTAAAATTGTAAACAAGCCCAATAGAGAATGACCTTCAAAAAGACTTTTATCTTATGGAGACCAGAATTTAAGGAGCAAGACAATGTGAAATTTTCCGAGTTCGATTAGCTCATCAGCTTAGAGAAAGAAAACTAATGACTGAGTTATCATTAGAGTCAGCAAGGACCTCTTTAGGAAACGTATGTTGCAATTTTAGAGACCAAATTTTATAAAAATCTTCTTACTTTCTCATTTCATCAGCATAATGGTCCTTTGGCAATCAAAACTTAAAGATGTCATCATTATTTAAAAAATACAGTTGGTTAATTCAGTCAAACAGCGATTTAATTCAATGACAAATTCAGCTGAATTATTTTCCACTGTATAAATAAAATAGCTGGCTGTTTGACAGAACTTTTCATTTTTCAACTGGAAATACAGGCATGACATATAGATACGAAGTTGGAATAGAATGAGTTAATGATTACTTTTTGATGATTATCCACATTTCATTCTTTCCACTTAAATTGACTAAAAGAAAAGTCTTACATGCATCTGCTATCACATACCTGACACTTTAACACTACAGAAAATGTCCATATTTTCTGTATCTCAAATTACGTTCTTTCTGCCTAGAATGCACTTTCTAGTGTACAAAGAATATTTCCTTAATGGTTTATATTGTTTTATATATTCATCTCTTCTACTCATTTATTCTTCCATTTTTACTGCTTTTTTCCTCTGTTTTACAATTTCAGTGTTTAGAAAAACCGAAACAGAAGTCACAAAGCTTACCATTTCAACCAAGGATAAATATAAGAACATCCCAGCAGTGATTGTGAAGATCCATTCTTGAACACATGGATCAGCTGACACAGAAAGGCCAATGTATAACCCTATGAAGGCAGTCAGAGCGCTTATAAAATTCATCAGGATGGCAGTCTTAATAGAAAGTCCAGAACTTAAAAGCACAGCAAAGTCTCCTGCAGTTTAAGGGGAAAGGAAAATATAATTATCATTTAACGGAAGATGCCTTTGCTAAAGTAACATGCTATTAGCTATTTTGAATGTCAGCAACTGGAACCAGTTTTATAGGTAGAGTTGAGTGATCAGTAAATTAAACGCTTTCCTATATTTCTCTAGGATTCATAGCCACTTCATTGTACTATTAGGAAGTTGTACTTCAAGAGTTCTTTTCCGTTGGCTCCTCCTAAAGATTGTATATACAGAGAGGTCTGTGACATATTCTTGAGTTCTTGATATCCTGTGACATTTCCAACTTAGATAAATGCAAAATAGTCACTTGCTTTCCCAGGGTTTCTAAATCTTTGGGCCTGGAAATTTGCCAGGTGAAATCATGACACTATATGGGATTTTATTTACTTAAGCAGGAACCGACGTGGGGAGAGAAAACTACCTAATAAGAGATTTTTAAAGCATTGCAAAAGTTGGTTAGGGAAAAAAAATTTTTCCCTTTAGAAAATGATTATAGGAAAATGATCTCATTCTCTCTATGCCTTCCCTTCAAGAGAAGATTGACCTGTTAGTAAATCTGAGAGCATCTATTTCTTAGTTTGGGGGATTGAGACTACAATTCAATAAAAAGACAGCTTGGGGACCCAGTTTCCTAGTTCCATTGCATAATTGGTCCCACGAATGGGGCTTGAACATCTCTGCTGGCCTGCTGCAGACTGTCACACTGCCCTGTGGTTTTGGGTTGAGGATTGAGAACTACATCACTGTCCTAGTAGCAAAACGCAGGACCATAGATGGCTTCCAGATGAGGTGTGCTTTAATGCGCTCAGGAAGGACCTTGGAAAAACTGCTCCAAGAAGGATACATCAATAATGAGCCAGTGTCAGAACTTTAAGCAACAGACTCCGAGCTCAAGAGGGCAAGAGTTTCTTAGGGACAATGTAGGAGTAAAAGTGGGAAGCAGAGAGACTGCGAAGAGCCCTCTCTCTCGGGCGCCTGTGCCAGACCAGCCTCTACTAGTTCTGGGTCTGTTTCAGAAATGTCTGTTCTAAACCATCTTGTGCCCTGGGAGGCAAACTACAGGGCTATATTGTCCTCACTCCAAAACAACTGAATTCATGGAGTTAGGGAATAGAATGGTCACCAGAGGCTGGGAAGGGTAATGGGTGGGGAGGAGGGAGGAGGGGAGGTGGAGATGGTGAATCATTACCAAAAAACAAACAGAAATAATGAATAATACCTAGTATTTGATAGCACAATGGGGTAACTATAGTCAATAATAATTTAATTTGTACATTTAAAAATAACTAAAACTATAGTTGGATTGTCACAGCAACAATAAATGCTTGAGGGGATAGATAACTAGTGTTGCATAATATGATTCCTATGCATTGCATACCTGTATGAAAACATCTCATGTACTTCATTAATAAACACACCCACTATGCCCTCACTCAGATTAAAAGAAAAACAGTTACAGGGCATCTAAGATGATGCAGAAAAAGAGACTTATGAGCATCTGCCACCACACACCTGTCATTTCAGTGGCTTTAACATTTTGTGTAAGTCAGATTGATGAAACCATGGTTTGTTTTTTGGTTTTTGTTTTTGAGATGGAGTCTTGCTCTGTTGCCCAGGCTGGAGTGCAATGGCACAATCTCAGCTCACTACAACCTCTGCCTGCTGGGTTCAAGCGATTCTCCTGCCTCAGCCTCCCAAGGAGCTGGGATTACAGGTATGGGCCACCACGGCTGGCTAATTTTTTGTTTTTAGTAGAGACAAGTTTTACCATGTTGGTCAGGTTGGTCTCAAACTCTTGTCCTCACTTGATCCACCTGCTTCGGCCTCCTAAAGTGCTGAGATTACAGGTGTGAGCCACTGTGCCTGACTGGTTTTAATTTAAATGTTATTTTATCTTACTGGCCCATTTGCTGACATGATGGGTAAAGTTCCCCTCCTAATATTTTTCTCACATTTAATATGCAGATTTTAAAGTCCTTGTCAAAATATTTCTCTGAATGACTCTCTCCCATATGGAATTCTCTGGAATCCAAACAGAATCATTCCTGGCCCTGGGTAACATCATAAAGGAGTTTAACTAGATTTTATTCCAAGGTATAGGAGTTATTTTTCTAGTTCTCCTCTCCTTATGCTTTAAACAAATTATCAAAGGAAAGTGTTCATCTTTCAATCATAGGTTAGAAAAAAAAATCCTGGTAAACCATAGCTGGAAATCTTGTTGAGATTTCTTTCTCAACCAGCTGGAAACAGTGATTCCACGGTTTAACTTACCCATTTCATGTGGGATTTCATGACACAAGATAGCAATCGTGGTGGTCACTCCTGACTCAGACGATGATGAGAAAGCTGCTCCTATAGCTAAGCCATCTGCAAAATTATGCAGGCTGTCCCCAACCAGAATCATGATTGCTAACAAGCTAATGGCTTTACCTGAAGTGCCAGATAAACATAGAAGAAGCATTAACAGAGCTCTACATATTTCACGAAATCCTTCAAAACCAACCAACTTTCCCACCTACACTTGACATTCTTGTATTCCATCTAATTAAATAACATCACTTTGTTTCAGCAAAAGTCAGGACTACGGATTCAAATGTGATAACTCACACACTTAACATATGGTCACTGTTTTACTAACTGGTCTAATGAGACAAATTACATGCTGACATTCATTAATTTAACATCTTATGCAGTTATGTCAAAAGAAGAAAATAAAAACCATGTTATTATCTCCCAAAATATCACTGGTGACCTTCCCATATGTCTCTTGTAATGCATTTTAAAATAATTTAAGAACCTTGCTAAAGACTAAATGTTTGTGCCCCCCCAAAATTCATACATTCAAACTTATTCCCCTAGGGTGGTGATATTAGGAGGTAGGGCCTTTGGGATGAAATTAACAGCCTTATAAGAGATGCCAGAGAGCTCCCCGACCCCTTCTGCCACTTCCTGCTGTAGGAAGGCACCATCTATAACCAGAAAGTTGGCTCTTGTCTTGCACCTTGATCTTGGACTTCTAGGCTCCAGGACCATGAGAAATAATTTTTTGTTGTTTATAAGCCATCCAGCCTATGGTAGTTTGTCGTAGCAGACTGAGCAGGCCAAGGCAAACCTCCCAGTAGAAGGTCATTGAAACGGAGTCCATTTCCCAAAGCTGTTATTTGAGTCAGACTGTTCTGTGTCAATCTATGGCAGCGTATTTTCTGCCACTGTGTGATTGTTTTGTTTCCCTTTCTGATGAGTGCTAATGACTTCCCTGAAGTGCCCCAATCACTCCCCACTGTGACTTCAACAGAACCACAACCAACATTTCCGGCCCCAAAGTCAGCTTTGGAATAATTACTCTATGTTTTCGTCTTTCTGCAAGGTATCTTTCAGCACCAGGCCAGTTAGATGTTGAACAAAATAAAGAAAAGCTTCCATCTTCATGTAATTCTATTGCATAATATATATTATCTGGTCAAGAGAGAGCCAATGAAACCATTTTGATCATAATTGAGTTCAGCTTTTTAACGGACAGAATTTCTTTTCCGAAAACTCTAAATTGTATGTTAGTATAACTCAATTGTAGAGGTGAATGACTCACAAACACAGAAAGTATTTTGAGCATAGTACTTATTTGGGAGTAATCTGCCTACATAGACCATTTGATAAGAACAGGCATTAATCAATTGTCATAGGTCATAGTCTAAAATGTTATTATTAAGTTTCATATATGTTCTGTGACAGGTGTAAGTAGTAGTTATTGTTAGGGTTAGAACTGAATGAATGCACAATTCTTTTTTTTTTTTTTTTTTTTGAGATGGAGTCTTGCTCTGCTGCCCAGACTGGATTGTAGTGGTGTGATCTCAGCTCACTGCAATCTCCTCCTCCCAGGTTCAAAGCAATTCTGTCTCAGCCTCCAGAGCTGTTGCAACTACAGACACATGCCACCATGGCTGGCTAATTTTTTTTTGTATTTTTAGTAGAGTCAGCTTTCAACATATTGGTCAGGCTAGTCTAGAACTCTTGACCTCAGGTAATTCATCTGCCTCGGCCTCCCAAAGTGCTGGGATTACGGGCATGAACCACAGCACCTGGCCAATTCCTTTTTTTTTTTTTTTTTTGGAGACAGAGTCTTGCTCTGTCGTCCAGGCTGGAGTGCAGTGGCATGATCTCAGCTCGCTGCAGCCTCCACCTCCCAGGTTCAAACAACTCTCCTGCCTCACCCTCCCAAGTAGCTGGGATCACAGGTGCACACCACCATGCCTGGCTAATCTTTTCGCATTTTTAGTAGAGATGGTTTTCACCATGTTGGCCGGGCTGGTCTCAAATTCCTGACCTCAAGTGATCCACCTGCCTCGGCCTCCCAAAGTGCTGGGATTATAGGCGTGAGCCACTGTGCCCGGCCTGAACACGTAATTCTAATAATTGTGCTCAATAAAAATAGAAAGAGGATCCTTCCTGGTTTCTAACTATTACATGGCCTAAGACTACAAGGGAAATTGTGTTAAAATGTGGTTTGCTATCTTATTTGGGGAATATGATTTGATTCATGTCATATCCCACACCATGAAATAAATAACTTCAGTAAATAGCAGATAGACCCCAGTTTACCAACTAGGAGATAGCTCTATTTACTGTGTTCCAAAGATGGCCTGTGCATTTCACTTCTAAAAATCATGAGTATTTAGAAATATCACTGTAGGACTAATTTATATCCTTCTTGTGGATTACTAATTTATTTCAGTCTTTGCTAAAAAGGGAAAGATTTCAGGCAACAGCATATGAACACAGAATAAATACTGAGTTATTAAATTCAGGGAGTTCTTATTGACATTGCCTGGAAACTCTCAGAGTCCAATAATGCTACCAGATCACTTAACTGTTCTTGCCAATTTTCAGAGATAAAGCTCTTCCTTGTGAAAGGGAACTTAAAAAAAGCTTCAAGTGATATATTTGACATCACTGCAACATGCAAATAAACTTGTAATTTCCTACATGTAGTCTTGATATTAATAGTATACATTCCAAAGGAGGATTTTTAGCCAATATTATTCTCTACTTGAAACCAGTGTGGTCTATTTTTGCTATTATTTTATTATCTCTGATCATGGGTGTCTAAAATATTAGATCTGGATAGGTAACAAGCCACAGGCAAATAAAAATATTTGCATGTAAGCCATAAAGAACACACTGTGCATATTTCTTAAAATAATTTAAACATTATTTAGCAGGAGTCTGATACAGGAGACTTGCTTGAACTCAGGAGGTGGAGGTTGCAGTGAGCTGAGATCATGCCACTGCACTCCAGCCTGGGTGACAGAGTGAGATCCATCTCTCCCCGCACCATATATATATATAGTATATTGTGTTTATATATATATATATATATATATATATATATATATATATATATATAGAGAGAGAGAGAGAGAGAGAGAGAGAGAGAGAGAGAGAGAGAGATGTGTGTGTGTGTATATATATATATAAAGAAATATATATATATATATATATATACACACACACACACACACACACACACATATTTAGTAGAAGGTAAGCATTCACTGGTAATTTAATGTACTCGTTACAGAACTACCTATAATATTTTACTTTATGTACTTGGCAGTCATTGAGTTCCACGTTTCTGAACTATCAGAGGTCTTCCATGGTAAAACATGGGGGCTGGAAGTGGTATCACTGTGCTTTTCTAAAAATTTGCATCTTGTCTTTTGAAACACAAGTTGAAGTCCACGGATGAGGTAACACAAAACAAGTCCTCAAATGTTTGAAGCTTAATTCACTATGTCCCTAGCCAAGGGGCAGTTGACTACTATAATGTGGATATGTTCACTATTCATTCTGTATGCCAAGCTCAACAGTAAGCAAGCAGGTAGGTAGAAGGCCTACAAAATGTTTGAAGACAACCATCGTTACTTCCTGATCTACCATCCTCTTTCAGCTCCTGATTTGACTGGGCATATCCTTCTTCCAAGACCAAAACCAAAGAAGAAAAAAAATCTATTGCAGATCTACCATGTACAGGAGCATTCTAAAATTACTCTTGGAACTAAAAGTTCAGAAGGAAAAATATTAGTAGCAATGTTCTGAAAGCAGAAATGGACAAAATGTGTAATTATATATTCTGAATTAAACAAATAAATTACATGAGTTAATTTATCTAAAACATTTAGACCAGTAGTTGTTATAACAGTGTTTGTTTTTAGTAGCATTTCTATCCCTGACTATATTGCAAGCTAAGGATAAAGATCATGCTTATTTTATTCTGCACTGCATAAAACATGTCTGAAACGTGGCAGGTCTTCACACATTTCTTGAATGAATAAAATAATGTCAGAGAATGCATTGATGCATGCATGAATGAATGATCACAAAAAAATTGTCGGTGCATTACCATTTCTTTAGTTCGCCAGCTCTGGGGCTGACTAGCTATGTAATCTTGAGCAGTGACCGAACCTCTCTAATAACTGATTTCTTCATTTGTGTAATTCAGACAATATTTACTCTTACTTCATTAAGTTGTAGGAGAATTGAATGAGATCACTCTTACTTCATGAAGTTGTAAGAGAATTGAATGAATTGATTAGCGTAGACCCGTGCCTAGCATATAAGATGTGTTTAATACATGGTAGCTGTTTTTATTATGTGCTAAGTTATTACCGTAAAATGAGAATAACTAATCATGATGCATAACATTAAAACTGTAAGAAGTTTGTGTCACGAAAGGGTAAAATAAATGAGAACAATAGGGCAAAACTTCCAGAGAAACAGATGAAACCAAAACACGCAAAAGAAACAAAACCAAAAAACTTCAAGAATTATTCAGAAATGTAAGCACAGGTTAATCGAGTGGAATCCTAAATTGGTAAATTAAATGCAGAAGAAGGAAAAGTCATAGAAAAAAAAAATCAACCTTTTTAAATTAACAATTAAATGAACAAATGAGTTATAGAATAAGATGTGAATAAATGAGATCACTAATTTGAACTCCACTATCTCAATGACAGTATAAGACACATTTGTGATGAATTTTCAGTAGACTGTGACAGAAGATGAAAAACCAATGATATCTTTACCCTTCACAGTGAAATAAAAGCCTCAATCATCGCACACAAATATGTTTAGGAATGAGCTATGATAAACACACATGTGTTTATATTAATTGAAGTTTTCCCTGAAGGGAATTAGTTTAAATTAATTAAGAAAAACTTCATTTTTAAAAGAAGAAGTAAAGTTGAGATGAATATGTAGTAAATTTAAGAGCTGGATAGGAATTAGTTGTTATTACAAATCCTATCGAAAAGATTGTCATAATAAACTACCCACCCAATATGAAATCTATATGGTTTTGACATTTTATTTCAAAACAGACATAACTGTTTTCTGTGGCACTTTCTACATGTAAAGTTTAGCTTGGTACTCACATTTCCTGTTGGAGGCTGTCATACTGGCTATAGGCATTTCAGCTGCCTGTGAATCTTCCGGGCTTTGCTATTTTAAAGAAAAAAATAACTGATGAAAGATAAGTAATGGCCATCATTTTGCTGGAAAATGAAACATCTGGAGAGTTATGCTGATTTTTAAAGACGTTTTAACACTCTAGATGTGTATTAGAACCTCTAGGTTTCATAGACACATACAATGGAGAGCCAAAAGTCTATGGCAAACCAAGCCTTTTGCACTCTTCATATTTAGATGAAAATAACACTCTCCGGTAGATCAGAATCTTCCATAGAGAGCTGAAGGCTACTGAGACAGTCTGTAACTCAGACTCGTAAATTATGTAAGGCTTTATGAAATTCAAAAGCTATTAAAAAAATGATCCTTGGCCTAATTTGGCATTTCTCCTGTATGGTGGATTGTGGTTTTAGAATTCATCCTCTAATCTGTGAGCTGACATATACTGGATAGAAAAGAAACCCATGCAAACGCAACACCTCATTTCATTCACTGCAGCATAATATTCTGTGTTAACTGCTTTGCCAGTCAGTAAAATAATCTTGCCCATTGGGCGAGGTGCGGTGGCTCACGCCTGTAATCCCAGCACTTTGGGAGGCTGAGGCAGGTGGATCACGAGGTCAAGAGATCGAGACCATCCTGGTCAACATGGTGAAACCCTGTCTCTACTAAAAATACAAAAAATTAGCTGGGCATGGTGGCGCGTGCCTGTAATCCCAGCTACTCAGGAGGCTGAGGCAGGAGAATTGCCTGAACCCAGGAGGTGGAGGTTGCGGTGAGTTGAGATTGCGCCATTGCACTCCAGCCTGGGTAACAAGAGCGAAACTCCGTCTCAAAAAAAAAAAAAAAAGAATCTTGCCCATTAAGAAAGTAGATCCACATAGTTATAAAAGACAACTATAATAAATTCAAAGGCTTTTTCATTCTTTTATATGACAGAGAAGTGAGATTTTGAAATTGACTTTATGAGTTAAGATTACTTGATTTTATTTGAGACTGACTCATGGTCCAATTTCTGAAAAGATAGTTTCCCTTTGTGCCTCTGATTCTATTATTTAAATAAAACTTTTCATCTGCATATTAAATATGTCCTTTTAAAATCATATTCATAGAATTCTGTCACCCAAAGCTGTAAAAAATTTTGACACAAATGTAATGAGATAAATGCATTTTTTTTGTGTGTGAGAGAAAGTAAATTTTACATATTAGTAAAGTTTACATATTAGAATAGCAGCAGCTATTCAAAAGACATAATGGTAGGCTGTTTTTGGAGAAGGATGGCTGAGAAATAACGTAGAACCTGTAGGGTACAGAGAGCAGGAAGTAGACCTCTTACTTGAAATTGGGTGGATATAGAAACAAAAAACAATGTGATCCCTTTACGTTACATCAAAAACCTAATTATAATCACAATGCTTTATAGTTCTGTGAAAAGACCAGATCAGACATTTATTGTAGAATGTTTTGTCTTGTTTATCAAAAAAAAAAAGCTATTTATTGTCACATTATATAAAGTAACTTAGAGTCAAATATTCAGGACTTCTTATTGATTGGGAAAAAATGTATGTTCTCCTTCCTTATTCTCAAGTTTCTTGAGAAAACAAGAAATTACACTCATCAAACATTCCTAAATGTTCATACGATTTCTATTTTGCTTTAGGTTGAACTTGCAGCTTAAATAACAAGAGTAACTGTACATATATTAGCAAGCTGAAGTGTTCAAATAGCTCAAGACTAAGTTACCTTCAGAGATTTGCTTATATGCATCTTGGGGCTCTGGACACTTCAAAGAGAAGGAATAAAGTCAGCAGTAAAGTGATTTTTAAAACTAACCCCACCTGAAGTTATCTTCTTTCAAACCATATTTAGAATATCTAAGCAATTAATGTAATAGTTCTTAAAATTATATTTTAAAGGAAATTTTTGTTTGTATCTCTGAATTAGCACAAGATCTGAAATCAACTCCCAAACTTTTATTTTACTATGTCAATGTCTCAGGAATAGCCTCCTCATTTATACTGAGGAATCTGTCCTTAAACTGTAAACCCCTTACCCCAAGGCCATGGTTCCAGGAGGCAAGAATCCTAACAATTATATTTTATTTTCATATGTTTTCCACTCCTATACTTGTTACTTTAAGAATTCAAATGGGAATACTGTTTTGAACATGATTTGACGTTGTACTTTGAGAATTAATACAGAAGATATTATTGTGGAAAATTTACTAGAATGAAGGCACTTGCTACAAAACACCTCATTGGGCAGAATCAGTTCTCTCCTGCATTATGAAATGAACACCCCAGTCCTAGGTGCTCTAAGTAATCCCTTGCTCAACATCTGTTTGTATCCACCTAGTCATGGCTAAGGATTACTCAGAATGGAAAACCCAAAGGTCAACTGGTTTATGAAAACTTGTAAACACAAGGATTAAGGACAAGTCTATGATGTCAGTCTGATCCATAGGTGTTTGAAAGCAATCCAGAGAACAATGATTTGAATCTGTAGAGGGTGCTTGCTGCTCTTTAAAACAGCTTTCAGGTGCTTGGCAGAGTTTTCTAATCAGTATTTATCACAGTCAAGAACAGGCAAATCAGGAGTATGGAATCTATTTGTCTGCTCTACTGATTTTCATTTGTTCATTGAGGAATAAAGAAAAGAAGGTAAGGAGATCTGTAGAATGCTTCAGATCAAGAACCTACCAACTGGATAGTTGAAGCAGATTTGCCTCTGCCTGCCTGGTCACTTAATTCAGAGTTGAGTGCAAGATGGTGGGAATGTCCCACATGCCCATTAACCAATGACAGGCCCTGGTGGATGAGGATGATTTAAAATTAGTGTTGAAGCCAGAAGAACACAGGTGTAGTTTTCGTCAATGTCATGGTTCCATTCCATTGCTTATTGGCCAAAATGGTGGACACCACAAAAGACAACTTGGATGCTTTAACAATAGAATGCAACTTCAAAAACGTCTAGTGATGATTAAAGGAGGCTTGAATAGTGGTAGTTTTTATACTGCCTTTTTATTTACTAAAAAAAGATATATTTAAACAAAATTAAATTTTGATTATTTCTGACAGAGATACCACAATGATAATAAAACTACCAAAATTGTACCCTGTGACTAGTAAAATAAATGTCTCTGGAAATGTATTTATCAATTAAAGCATTTGCAGTTCCTAAACATACACATTCCTTTTATTTAAGGCAATATTATAAATCTTGGAATTAAGTTCTTAAAACTCATAAGTTCCCTGATAAGCCCATAAACAATCTGAATAAGTCCTACATTTTCTTCTTTTTTTCTCTTTTTTTTTTTTGAGACGGAGTTTTGCTCGTCTCCCAGGCTGGAGTGCAGTGGCGTGACTTTAGCTCACTGCATCCTCCACCTCCTAGGTTCAAGCGATTATCCTGCCTCAGCCTCCTGAGGAACTGGGATTACAGGTGTGAGCCACAGCCATCATGCCTAGTAGAGATAGGGTTTCACCATGTGGGCCAGGCTGTTCTCGAAATCCTGACCTCAGATGATCCACCCTCCTCGGCCTCCCAAAGTGCTGGGATTACAGATGTGAGCCATAGCACCTGGCCCAAAATTTCTTTCACTCATTATCACATTGGATTTCTAACTACGGAGTTATGTATAGATTGGTATATTGGCTTTCTAATTTAGTTTTCCCAATCCAGACATGTTAATCTATTGGGCATAAGTGGGGATTTGTTATTTGTTTAATGCTTCATGAGATTAGAACTTCTTTAAGGTAAGTTTCTAAACTTTTAGGGTAAGTACTATAATAAAAGTTGGCATTCCTAATTTCCAAATTACCATAGCATCCTAGTTCAAGCCCCAGGCCAAAGAAAAGTCCTGCTTTATTAGAAAACTTTCATAAAAGTTGACTTGTAGTCTTTTTGAATTCATGACACCTATTTACTGCTGCAAAGTTTCAAATACACAAAAAGTTGAAAGCATTGTAATATAAATACTCAAATATCCACTTTCTGGATTCTATGATAATTGTACTAAATCTATTTTTATGATGTATCTATTCATCCATCATCCCCTTATCCATCCATAAATTTATTTTATTTTTTGATGCATAAAACAAAGTTTTGAACAAATTTAGGAATGATAAACAATAAATGCTGTTTTGTTTTTTGAGATGGAGTCTTGCTGTGTTGCCCAGGCTGGAGTGTAGTGGCATGATCTTGGCTCACTGCAGCCTCTGCCTCCTGGGTTCAAGTGATTCTCTTGCCTCAGCCTCCCAAGTAGCTGGGACTACAGGTGCCTGCCACCACACCTGGCTAATTTTTTTGCTTTTCTGTATTTGCAGTAGAGACAGGGTTTCACCATATTGGCCAGGCTGGTCTTGAACTCCTGACATTGTGATCCACCTGCCTCAGCCTCCCAGAATGCTAGGATTATAGGTGTGAGCCACAGCACCTGGCCCATATTTGTAGACATTTATCAGCTACTGACATAATACAAGAAATTACTAAAGCTGAAAAAAAGATACGCTGTAAATTTCAAAATTCCTAAGCTGCTTGTTTTTGTAATTTTAAATGCCTTTAAGGTAGAAATGACATGTGGTTTTGTGACTTTTCAAAGTTTTTGTTTGCTTATTTGTTTAGGTTAAGAAAGACATCCAAAACACTGATTTGTAGCTAGAACGTTGGGCCTCTTCATTCCCCAAACATGAAATAGTCCCCAGTTCCTATACCGACCATGAAGGTCGTAACAAGTACATTAACTGCCCAGGAGTAGATGTTTTAAAAAATTAATATCCTATTAGAAGGAGCTGTGTATTCTTGAAATCAGAGCTCTGCTAGACATCCCTGACACAGGCAATTTCACTACTTTTGAACAAGTACTTTTTAAGTAACAGATGAATGTATTATAAGACTCTAAAGCACAAGACAAATAAAACGAAATATACCTTGTCATTTGGTGATACAAGAAGAATAAAACATTTTTCTATCAAGAAAAATCCATGGATGCCACCAATTAATCCCAATAGTTTCCAAATATGACCTTTGCTTTCATGGAAATGCCCAAATTCGGAGGCTTCCTGCTTATGTAAACCAAGAACCTTCAGCGGAAAAAAAAAAAAAAAAGGTCAGAAAGAAAGAAAGGAGATAACTGTTGATGACTTAACTATCAGATAGTAGGCCCAGCATTGAATATATTTAGTTTTCATTCTAGGAAATGCAATGACAACTATTAATACAATCACTAAAAGCCCAGTTCGCTTTTGGGTATGTGAATACTCCACTATACAATTCAATCCGGGACAAATAAATGTCTACAGTAGAAAACAAAGGAGAGCTTTGACTAGCTTGTGTTAATGAACAGAATGAAGCCTAAGCTTTATTTGAACAAGTGCCCTAGATTTTCATACAAACTCAGTCCTTTGGCCAAATTGTTTTTCAGGAATCCAATCTGCATCTATTTGTACAACAATGCTTCACAAAATATTAATAAAGTTTATATTTCATCTGGGGTTGATTCTCCTCATGCCCCATTGCAATCAAAGTAAACTTTTATTAAATACTCAGATAAGTAAGAAATCCACCATGAAGACTTGTTCTATTGAGGGCATACGGTATGAACAGCAATATTGTCAGGTCTCTGGGACACAAAATGATACAAGAAATGTGCTGGGAATTTTACTGTAATTGCCTCATCCCATTGGTTGAGTTATCCCATTGGTCAATGTCATGATTGCTTGTGAGCCAGTAGATCATTCTGTACCATATCCTTTCTCTTAGAGAAGGCAATTTATGAACTAGATCATAAATGGTTTCCAGATTTAGGATGTTACTGTTAATTTTTAAAAAGGAAAAAGAAATTATATGTGTATAGATTCTATGTGTATACATTCATACATATGTGTACATAGGCATTTATGTGTTTATGCATATATATATGTGTATATGTGAGTACATATATGTATCTACGTATATACATTGTATATGTAAATATCACTAAAAAACAATATATGTTAGTAAACTTTATCTCTTGCTAAGGGCATTAAAGGATACCCACCTAATACTTCTAATGACCATTATTGCACAAAATAGAGAACATTTGTAATATCATAAAATAAAACAGAAGAAAAGCCTCAGATCTTAAAATGAAATGTAGATCTTTCAGTTGAACAGATTTGGCTGACTAAAAAGGGCAATCATATTAGCATTTTTTCTCATTTCTGTGCAGACATTTCTTTGAAAACTTGCCACAGATCACTGATTTTTCTAGCATGCCACCACACTTCTCCTGCATTTTTCTTCCTCTTTCCATCAACTTTCATCCTTGTCTCTGTTTTTTTTTTTTTTTTTTTCCTGAGATGGAGTCTTGCTCTGTCTCCCAGTATAGTGGCATAATCTCAGCTCACTGCAACCTCCACCTCCAGGGTTCAAGCGATTCTCCTGCCTCAGCCTCCGGAGTAGCTGAGATTACAGGTGCTTTCTTAGTAAAGACAGGGTTCTGCCATGTGGGCAGGCTGGTTGGTCTCAAGCTCCTTACCTCAGGTAATCCCCCCGCCTTGCCCTCTCAAAGTGCTGGGATTACAAGCAGGAACCATTGCGCCCAGCCCTCCTCTCTTTTCTTAAGCAAAAATCTGCCTACAAAATTTCATAAAACCCACCTAATCTCTTAAATTCTTCTCTGTAACATGTTGTGCCCATCCCCAAGTCCACCCTCGCTGTGGACTCCCCCATTGTGGGAGACTCAGGCTGACCTGAGAGCTTTTTCTGTTTCCCAGGCTCCTGGGCAGTAAACAATTCTGCCACCACTGCTGTGACCCAGAAAAAAGGCCTCAGATACCACCTCTAGTCAATCATAAGCCCTGAAATATTTCCAGAAAATTAGATTATGAGGGAAATTAAAACCCATAATGGTTTTATTTCTCCAATGCTCCCTTTGAGATTTTTGGAAAATTGAATAACTGAGCCTCTAAGCAACAAGAGTGACCCTGCAGGAAAATGCCAGAGGCTTGTGGAAAATTTTAACCAGGTGCTCAGGCTTTGTTGGAGGGGGGATCATTGGTCCACTCTTATTATACCTGGTGAGAGAGTTCAGAGAGAAGAGATAACCTCATCTGTAGATGACCTCAACTCTGGTTTTAGTCCTTTCCTTTCTGACAATGAGCCTCAGCATACTTCAAAAGGAGGCAGCCCACTGGCGCTTACCTGCTCCTTAAGAGAAATCTAGACACTGTTAGGTAAGAAGGAGAATTCTACTGTGATGGCTGAAATAAGGAAACACTAAAGATAAGACTATTACAGAGGTGGTCAGGGTCAAGGGCATACACAGGGAATAATGAAGCACCCAGAGACGGTTAATCCCAGGAAAGCACTGCCACACTTAGGGGTGAAAGGAAAAAGGGAGGAAGGTCAGTGAGCCGTGGAGCTGGGAAGGTGTTCACTAGAGGCAAGCCTACAGCGGGATCAGCCTCTTCTAGAGCAGATGCCGTAGCCAGGAGGAAGCTGGGCAGAAACACCACTGCCTCTCTCTCCTCCTACCCTGCATTTTCCACTGGGCTCTCCATTGGCTGACTCCAAACAAAAACCCAACCTTCAAGGTAGCTGAGGAGGTATAGCCTTCCGGTAAGAATAGAGAGAAGCGCAAGTGAATTAGGCCGTTTTTGTGTTGCTACAAAGAAGTATGTGAGACTGAGATATCCGTAAAGAAAAGAGGTTTAATGGGCTCATGGTTCTGCAGGGTGTACAGGAAGCATGGTGTTGGCATCTGCTTCTGGTGCAGGCCTCAGAAAGCTTCCAGTCATGGCAGAGAGGGAAGGGAAAGCAGGTACAAGAGAGAGAAAGCAAGAGAGAGAGAAAGGGGAGGTTCTGGACTTTTAAATAACCAGGTCTTGGGTGAACTAACTGAGTGACAATGTTTTTTTGAGAAAGAGTCTTGCTGTGTCACCCATGCTGGAGTGTGGTGGTGTGATCTTGGCTCACTGCAATCTTCACCTCTCGGGTTCAAGTGATTCTTCTGTCTCAGCCTCCTGAATAGCTGGGATTGCAGGCACATGGTAACACACCCAGCTAATTTTTGAATTCTTAGCAAAGATGAGGTTTCACCATGTTGCCCAGGCTGGTCTCGAACTCCTGACCTCAAGTAATCAACCTACCTCAGCCTCCCAAAGTGCTGAGACTACAGGTACACGCTACCATGTGCAGTTAATTTTTGTATTTTTAGTAGAGACAGGATTTCACCATGTTTTCTAGGCTGGTCTTGAACTCCTGGGCTCAAGAGATCTGCCTGGCTCAGCCTCCCATAGCACTGGGATCACAGACGCGAAGCACCACGCCCAGCCACCTTTTCTCTTTATTTCAAAAATACTACTACTGTGTGGCGAGCCTAATATTGCAGCATTTCTTTTCTTCTACAAGGGCAGAGGGGCTTTGGAGAAATAACATTTCTTTTTAAAGGAAAACACCAGCCACCATATTCTCTGAAGTCTCAGTAAAATTTTGCATAAATACCTCCAGTAATTAAATGTGAAGAGAAATGAAATGAACTTTATCTGAAATGGAAAAGAGCAGCTTACCTGAGGGATAAGGTGGAGCAGAGCATCCCCAGACAGTGTACCGACGGCCAAGCCCACAAACAACTGTAAGATAAGCCTGTAGTTCTCCTCACAGCTATGGAAAAGGACCAGTGCTGTCCCCAGCATGGAGCCCAGTGTAAGAAGGGTGACAGCCATGGTGCTGTAGCCATATTCTAAGTCGAAAAAGATCATAAACACTTAGAATTTCACGTTTCTAGGCTTCCTTTTTAAAAATATTCGTAAAGGACAATTTGTAAGGTTATTCCAAAGAAAAACAAATACATATACGAAGGGAGAAGAAACAAAGGAGGAAAAGGAAGAGATAAGATTAAAAGAGGGAAGAAATGACTTTCAGAGTCAGTACAGACGACAGAGGGATAAGGAGCTATTCTTGGAGTCATTTTCGTCTGCTGTAGATAGTCAAAGCAAATGGTTACTTCTCTACCTATTCAGATATTACTAAAAGTCATGGCAAACTAGTTTGTAAACAATGAGGAAGGCTAATTCAAAAATTAAACTACCATTTTCTTCAGTGATGACAGATATACGATAAATGAAACAATTCTGGTGTCAAAATACTTAAAGCTCATTGCAATTCTTAAAAAAACTATCCTCTTAAAGTTTGTAGAAAATATTTTATTCTCATCATCCTTCTATTTTTCTAAAAGGTTCACACTTTAAATTATTTTATTTTATTTTTATTTTGAGACACAGTTTCTCTCTGTCACCCAAGCTGTAGTGCAGTGGCACAATTTCGGCTTGCTGCAACCTCCACCTCTCAGGATCAAGTGATTCTCCTCCCTCGGGCTCCCGAGTAGCTGGGACTATAGGCACCTACCACCTTGCCTGAATAAGTTTTGTATTTTTAGCATAGGCGGGGTTCCACCATCTTGGCCAGGCTGGTTTTGAACTCCTGACCTCAAATGATCCACCCACCTTGGCCTCCCAAAACACTGGGATTACAGGTGTGAGCCACTGCACCCAGCCTAGATCATTTTAATAATATAACTGGTAACAGAAAATAGTCTTGTGATATTAAGAGGACCTTTACTAAAATAAAAGTTCTAAATTACCCAGTGGTTTAAGATTAAAATAGAGTTGGTAGTGTACTTAGAAAAGGTAGAAAAACTTTTAAGCATTTATTCCCATCCCCCACTAACACATTTTCACTGCTGTAGAACCTCTATAAAATGGTTTAGAAGCAAGGTGAAATAAAGAATTGTTCTTCTAAGGGCACGGAATTCTAGTTTTGCAAGATGAAAAAGTTCTATTATCTGTTGTACAACAATGTGAATGTACCAAATTGTGCAAATACAAATGGTTAAGATGCCAAATTGTACGTCATATGTATTGATCAGACACCTACATCATTTTTCTTCCATCTTTGTAATGTAGTAAAAATGCCCATGTTATAGAAACTTCCCTGAAAATATTCAACGAAGTTTCATATCCCATTCTTCCTCACGTAGACTCTATGTGGGAATGTCATTCTCATTTATACATAAATTAAAGATATTTGAATGTTAACATGGGTACCTAGATGTTTAATACAATTTAAAGCTGTCCCATTTTAAAAGAGGTAACTGCAGGCTGGGTGTGGTGGCTCACACCTGTAAACCTAGCACTTTAGGAGGCCGAGGTGGGTGGATCATAAGGTCAGAAGTTTGAGACCAGCCTGGCCAACATGGTGAAGCCCCGTTTCTACAAAAAATACAAAAATTAGCCAGGCATGGTGGCAGGTACCTGTAATCCCAGCTCCTCGGGAGGCTGAGGCAGAAAAATTGCTTGAACCCAGCAGGCGGAGGTTGCAGTGAGCAGAGACCACACCACTGTACTCCAGCCTGGGCGCCAGTGAGACTCCATCTCAAAAAAAAAAATAAATAAATAAAATAAAGTGGTAACTGTAAAAGACCACAAAATGCCAAGAAAGAAAATTACAATGACAAATTAGGGTATGACATTTCCCAGGCAGAAGGCAAAGGTGAAACTTCTTCAGTTATTTTTCTACGCCTCACCCCTGTGGGTGCCTACCATGCGGAAAAATGAATGTTTCCGAACTTCAGAGGTTAGCAAATGTTTTTAGATTTTCTGTGAGTCATATTTCGCTTGCTTTCACGTAGGAAGGACAGCCACAAAACCATAAAATCTCTGACCTGTGGTCACAGGACTCTGCTAATTTCCCCCAAGTCCCTGTTTGGGTGCCATGGAGTCTTGATTGGCGTCAGGCAACCTGCAGACAGGTTCTAAAGCTTCCCATTATTACAACAGAGCTTGACCCATCCCCTAAATTCTTAGCCACTTCTGAGCAGCTACTTTCAATAGATCTGAAACTTAATTTGTACATGGCCATATACTCTTTCCTGGAAACTCAACTGAAGGTGATGCTTAGCAGCTGAGTTTCAGCATAATGAACAGTATTTTCTTAATAATGTCTCCCCAAGTTCTCCTCCCTTCAATAGAATACCATACATTTCTATTATCTTAAAAGACCTTTCGAAATTACAAGTTTTCCCTATTCACACAATGCAACATTTTCTATTGAGGACAGTGACGTTCTTCTAGGGTCTTGTTTTGAAGACAGGCTCTCTCTCTGTCACCCACCTGGAGGTCAGTGGCACTGTCTATAGCCCCCTGCATCCTTCAACTGTTGGGTTCCAACAATCCTCCCACCTCAGCCTCCCAAGTATCTGAGACCACAGGTGTATATCATCGTGCCTGGCTAATGCTTCTATTTGTAGGATGGGGTCTCCCTATGTTGCTCAGGCTTATTCGAACTTTTGGGCTCAAGCAATCCTCCTGCCTTGGCCTCCCAAAGTGCTGCGATTACAGGCATAAGCCACTGTGCCTGGCCTTTCTAGATTCTTTAGTGAGTGGGACATGTTGGGATGTTTCTCAGGAAGACTACTCCCCAGAAGCATCTAGAAGTTCATTTGAAAGGAGATACAACTTTTTTCATAGGTCTTAAGTTCAAAACCCTTTTCTGAGACACCTGTATGTTCTAGCCCCAAGCCAGGTAGTAAGAATATAAAGGTGTCCAAGGATGTTCCAGTTGCCACAGTGCAATCTTCAGCCATTTTCTGAGCCTCACTGAAAGACCACCATGACGTGCTGAGTTATTTAGCTGCTCACTATTAATGAAGTTGTTTTCCTCTCAGTGAATGCTGAATTGTATATATTTAGGTCTGGGATGTTTTTGTTCACATAACATTTTCTTTTTTTATTGTTTGCTTTTCTGTTTTGTTTTGTTTTTCTAAGACATCTGTGTGAACACCTAACATTTTCAAATAAGCCACTTGATGTTACAGAATCCACTACGAGTTAGAGATGGGTGACTGAACAACTGATCTATGATTGGTATTGCGACTATCTCAAAGAGAAAGAAACACAACTCTGAGAAAATAACCTATCTAAGATCCTCAGATCAATGGTAAGTTAACGGTCACATTTTTACTAGATAACATATAGTTCACAGACAACCATTTTTTTTGTCTTTTCAACATACAGAGCTTTAAATTTACTGAACACATTTTTGCACACCTTATCTCATTTGAACCTCACAGGTACCCGGTGAAGCCCTCAGAGATCTGATCTATTGCAATGACTTAGTGGGATACAGGTAACTGCAAATACTGATCTCTTCCCCTCCTGGGGCTGACAGCTACATCTGGGAGGCTGGTATCTCCCTGGATGGGTCACCTTCATCCCACAGCAGCCCCATGTGCTTTGGTTTATCATAATGTATTTTCATTTTTCATATATGCCATGATGTGAGTCAGGCAGCCCTATAGGATAACACTGCTTTCCACCGTGCTGGAAAAGAAAGTCCTGGGGAGAAATGGCTTAAGATCACAAAGTGAGGAAAGAAGGCATGACTCAGCTCTGCATTCCAGATTCCAACGCTACTGCTTTCTCTTATACCATGCCACCTCTCAACTATGGCCTTTTATGTTGATCCATGATTGAGTCAACTATAGAAGACACAATTAATTTATATAAACCATGTACAAATATAAAATATTCATTGAAGAATAGTATGTACTGTGGCTAGAAACAAGGATTCCAGGGCCAGCTTGCCTGGGTTTGAATGGCAACTCCATCACTTCCCAGCTGTGTGTCCCTGGGAAACTCATTTAATCTCTCTGTGCCTCAGTTTCCTCACCTGTAAAATGGGGATAATAACATCTACCTTGTAGCACTGTTAGAAGTATTAAGTGAGTTGATAAAGGTCAAATGTTTAGAACATGGCCTGGAATATAAAAAGTATCCTGCTTTTACTATTATTATTGCACATGTTGTGCACATCAGCTTTCTGAAGGAAGATCTAGAACTTACTCTCCAGAGTGGTGGGTGGCAGCTTTGCTTGCTGGTCCTTGGGCAAGTGGCAGGAGCAGCTGAGGAGTTGCTGGATGATTCCTGGACTCATTTGCTTAAAGTCCTCCTTAGAAATGGAGGAGAGGCCCTTCTGTAGAAATATCTCCACCAGCTGCCTAGCAGAGAAGCAAGTCTGTGTGAAGGAAACATACATTGTTACTAATCTCCACACTCAACTAGATTCTCCACCAGTTATCATTCTTGAGGGGTGAATTCTAGATGGAATGACTAGAAGACACACATGAAGCCAGTACGACAGTGTTTCCCTGCAAATGTTGATCTACATGTAATTCCTAAGGATATTTGAAATCCCTGATCAAAGTCTGCAATATGTCACTTTTGTTCCAATCATTATTTAGTCTAAGTGTTGCACACTTTTTCTTTCCTAGAAAGACATATTTTGTTTTACAACGTGTTCAGTGTTGTTCTAACCAGGAGCCTTAGGATGCCTTGATGTTTCTGCTGTTTTTCAATGAGGATAGCTTTGTGTTAGCAAAGACATTATGCAATAAACAGAAATCCTATCGTAATGAGGTCACAGTCGTTAATACTGTTTGATTTAATCAGCCTGTGCAGGCAACGTGTACTTTCAAAAGTTATACACGTAAAATTTTTGAAAGTAAAGCCATGTCAACTAGCTGCTGTGTAAATGCCAAGTGATATGTCTGCCTCTCTCAATTGGTATCCCTTTTCTACACACACACATGACAGTTGAAAGCATCATATGAGACTTCACTGATTTTTACCTAAATCTTTACAATTTGTTTTCCTATTGCATAGGCATATTGATGAAAGAGAAGAATAAGTAAAAAAACAAACACCAGTCTCTAAAAATGGCCAAAAGACATTTGTCCATCTCAGAATAAAGGCTGACACTGGGCACATAAAAAATTACAATTTAAAAGTTTTAATAGGTGAATGAGTGACACGCAGTTTCACTAGCACAAATGGATGTTTTCTATTGAAATAAGACTTCAATGCAATGTCTCTGTGATCTTTAGTTACGATCCATAAGATATTGTTTCAAAAATTAATGGTTCGCAAGCCTGGTCTGGTTTGCCATGCTGTAGAATTTAGGAATTTTTAACAAAGGCATTATGCTAATCAGTAAATAATTAAAAGTTTGTCTTTTTCCCCAAGTAAAAATCTTTAGAGATGATTTCAGGGATAAAAAGTTTAATCTTGATCAGGAAATGTTTGGCTACATGGAACAGAACCCACTTCAATAAGAAAACCAAGAGGAGATTGTATTAGAAAGGCACAGATAGTCTCAAAGAAGCCAGGGATTCAGAGAATGCCTACACTTCCTAAGAAATGACAACTTGAAGCTGGGAAATCAGAACCAAAGATGCACGATCTCTGCCCACACCCTCCTTCCTGCCCCGCACCGCTTTCCCTCCCTGAGCCAAGTATTTCCTTTTTCCCTCTACATATCTCTATTTCCTTTCACTGTTTGGCCCTCTCTCATTTAGTAAACTCAAAGTCATATATGCCCCAACTTTTCACTCCAAAACCCAAGAATGCTGCAGCTGATTGATTCAGCAAAGCCACACATGGTCTCTCTTGGGTCAGGTGTCCATTTAGTTCAATCAGTTTTGCCCAAGTAATAGGAGATGGAGAAAAGCTGTTCAAATGTGGGTGCCAAACTCTCGCCTGTGGGTGAGAAAGGCATTTCTCTGTAAGGGATCGGGCAAGAACTCCAAGCAGTTTCTGCTACAAAAAACATCCACAGAAAGCTAAACTTGTGTCTTTTTCCCTTTATCAGAATAATGTATGCCAAAGACAATATTCTCTTTTGCACCGCTTGTTATTGACAGAATCTATTTCATCATCAATAATATTGACAAAAAATAAAGGGAAACTGCCAACAAACTTCTGATGAAGGTTTCATAATACAATTCCTATCAGAAAATGCCTGACTGATAAATGAAGGAATGGAGAGAGAAACAAGAACAAAATGCCATCCATCTTTCTCCAGTTTGTCGTCAAGTTGAATAGTTTCTAGTTTTACAATACCTTCTCACAGGCTGGGCGCAGTGGCTCATGCCTGTAATCCCAGCACTTTGGGAGGCCGAGGCAGGCAGATCACGAGGTCAGGAGTTCAAGACCAGCCTGGCCAACATGGTGAAACCCTGTCTCTACTAAAAACACAAAAAATTAGCTGGTCACAATGGTGCACACCTGTAGTCCCAGCTACTCAGGAGGCTGAGGAAGGAGAATCGCTTGAACCTGGGAGATGGAGGTTGCAATGAGCTGAGATTGCACCACTGCACTCCAGCGTGGTGACAGAGTGAGACTCTGTTTACAAAAACATACACTTACACACAAGAATACCTTCTCACAGAGTAAGGTTATTGGTTATTTTATTACAAAATTCTGTGTCCTTCATCTTTGCTTACTGCTCTTGTGCCATTCATGTCATTGTTTTATGTAAGTTTCTTCAGAAATCACTAAGATAAATGTCCTTACTGGGGACTCATTATATTCCATAAAATTTTGAACACAACCTATTTTTAATAAAGAATAAAATGACAATTTAGATTATGCAGCCACTAATACTTAAAACATCTTTATTTCTTCATATGTAACTTTGAAATATGCTTGCACTTATGTCAATGTCATCAGGTTTCTATGGAAGCTTTACAAACATATCCAAAAGGAGTCGTTTCTAATCTTCAGTTTTGAGTATCACTTGCAGGCTTGTTAAAACAACAAAGTTCTAGGATCCACTCCTGGGGTTTATGATTCCGGAGATTCTGGGTTGGGGTCTGAGGATGGACATTTCCAGCAAGTTCCCAGGTGATGCTGCTGCTGCTGGCCTGGGCACAACCCTTGAAAAACCATCAACCTAAATAATATAGGCAGAGTCCTCAAATCTCGTGACCCACGTTAGGAACCCATCAAGAATCACAGAGTAAGTCACATGTTGGGACAGAGAATTACTGGAGAAGAGGTTGTTTTGTTTATTTTGCATAGTCAGCACAGAAAACGACTATTAGCATTCCTAGAAGATGCATGTCTTAAGTAACCCTTTAATTTTAAAATATAACCTTTATCCTTTGTTCAAATAGGTTCTCCATAAAGAGACATGAACACAAGTGCAAGCATATCTCCATAAAGAGACCCTGTGTGTTCTCTTCCTGAGAGTTGGTCCAAATAAAGGAGACTTCACACATATGGATTAATATGGACATCAACTCTTGTCACCTGCAGTTGAATAAGGTAAACATGAGTTTGAAAGAGTCGACTTCAATAGATGCCTTTTAGACATGGCAGAAATAGAAGAAATTGACTTTTAAAATATATAATGGGAAAAATATGTGCCTATTTTTGTTCAACACTGTATCTCTTATGCCCAGGATGACTACTGGTGTGCAGTAAAGTGATCAATATATATTTTCTGAATTAATTGCATTCAATCCGAACTCAAGGGAGGAAAAGTAATGTATTTCATTTGTCTAAATACCTTGGCTTTGTTTTTATGTCTACAGAGATAGACCTGTAGAAAAAGAAAACCGTAACTACACGGGGGAACTGGAATATTTTTACTTTTCAAGACAATACAAAATATCCTTTCAGTTTTCTACAACTCTAATAAAACTTTCACAGCTGGGCTTCCTTTCACAATAGCAAATGCTTGCGTAAGAGGAATAATGGCAATACCTGATCCCAGGAAACTGGACCACCCTTAGATTCTTTGTCCAAAGATGAAGAGAAATTAGAATAGTCCTGATCATGGGTTATTGCATTGTTTTGTTTCCTTTGAAGTTGATGGATTTTATCCTTTTTGATACAAGTACTTCTGGTCCAGAGAGTGTTGAGGAGTTGGTCTAGTTCTAGAAATTTCACATAAAATCTGGTGTCACATAGAATATAGACAGGTCAAGTTCAGAATAGTCACAATTTCATATAGTCACAGCATAGATATTTCCTTACAAAGATATTCTCATCTGTTTAAAGCTCTAGAGATGACAGAATGAACATTTTCATCAATGAAAATGACTTCTATGGAGTCAAGTATTTTATTTTTCTATAAAAATGTAAATTAAAGATGAAACTGGACTAATCCTTAAGAAATTATTCCCTTGAGGCATTATACATCCCTAGTAGATTAATTATTACTTTAGTTAAGTCAATCAAATTGTTCTCCTTTTAAGTGTATATGCAAAAGAGAGAGAAGCCATGAAAGGGAGACAAGATTCTAGAAACAATCTAGACATTGTTTTCTAATGCAATGTAAAGACGATGACCACAAAATAACCAGAAAACAAATAACAAAATGGCAGGAGTAAGTCCTCACTTATCAATAATAACATTGAAAGGAAAAGGACTAAACTCTCCAATCAAAAGACATAGACTGGCCGAATAGATTAAAAAAAAAAAAAAGCCATTGATCTATTGCCTCTAAGAAACAAACTTCACCTATAAAGACACACATAGACTAAACATAAAGGGAATGGAGAAGGTATTCCATGCCAATGGAAACCAAAAAGAAAAAGCAGAAGTCACTATCCTTATATCAAACAATATAGATGGCAAGACAGAGACTGTAAGAAGGAACAAAAGTCACTATGTAATGATAAAGGTATCAATCTAGAAAGAGGACTTAATAATTTTAAATATATATATGCACCCAACACTGGAGCACCCAGGTAGATAAAACAAATATTATTAGAGCTAAAGAGAGACACAGGCCACAATCCAGCAAGAGACTTCAACACCCCACTGTCAGCATTAGACAGATCTTCCAGACAGAAAATCAACAAAGTAACATTGAACTTAATCTGCACTATAAGACAAATGGATCTAATAGATATTTACAGAACATGTCATCCAACAGCTGCAGAATACACATTCTTTTCTTCAGCACATGGGTCATTCTCAAGAACAAACCATATGTTCAGTCACAAAACAAGTCTCAAAATATTTTTTTAAAATTGAAATAATATCAAGCATCTTCTCTGACCACAATAGAATAAAACTAGCAATCAATAACAAGAAAGACAAACATTTCATGTTCTTACTTATTTATGGGATCTAAAAAAATAACAATCGAACTCAGGGACATAGAGAATAAAATGATAATTTCCAATGGTTAGGGAATGTATTCGGGGGAGGGGGACAGTTAATGGGTATAACAAAACTAATCAGACAGAATGAGTAAGACCTATTATTTCATAGTACAACGGGGTAACTATAGTCAATAACTTACTTGACTATTAAAATAACTAAGAATGTAATTGGAGTATTTGTAACACAAAGGATAAATGCTCAAAGGGATGGATACTCTATTCTCTATAATGTCATTATTACGCATTGCATACCTGTAGCAGAACATTAAATTCCATGTACCCCATAAATATGTACACCTGCTATGTACCCACAAAAATGTGAAAAAAGTAAAACAAAAAAAAAGATCAAGAATTTTATATCCAGCAAAATAATCCTTCAAATTGAAGGTTTTAAAAAAGCCATTCTCAGATAAACAATGAATGAGAGAATTTACTGTTAGCAGACCTGCCTTGTAAGAAATATAAAATGAAGTTTTTTAGGCTGAAAAGAAATGATCCAAATTTACCACTTGGGTAAAGTTCCCATTTTGTTCAAGTCCACTCCAAGAAATGACTAGCACTGGAGACATGAAAATGTGAATTAATATAAAAGACTCTATAAATATATCTTTTTCATTTGTTCACTAAATTTAATGAGAAAATACTATAGGCTTCTCTTTCAAAGTCAGAAACATAATAAGGATGTGGATCACCTCCACTACTATTTAACATTTTATTAGGGTTATTAACCAATGCAATTAGATGAGAAAGTAAATAAAAGCATGAGAATTAGATATTAATAGGTAGAACTACATGCATTTAGAGATAATATGAATATATATCTGAAACCCCTAAAAATCAATATAAGGATAATCATGAAGCAGTTTATAAAATTAACCTTTAAAAATTAGAAACATATATATATATATGTACACACACACACACACACACACACACACACACACAAAGATCAACTAGAAGATACAGTGAAAGAGGACCTCATTTAAGAGAGTCAAAAAGAATATTAAAGGCATAGGTACAAACATAACAAGAAATGCTAAAAATCTATGTGAGGGAAATAAATATTTTTAAAAGCAAATCTTTCTCTTTTGAAGGATGCATGGCCACTGTGTTATTATTTTAAAGACTGGCAAATTAGAGTGTCAAGAATTTATTCTTATCTTCCCTTAAGAACCTCAATAAGGTAAGTAGTAAGGAGAGGAAGTTTTTCTATTATAGGATTATTACACTAGTAAGAAAGACGAGAGTCAGAAGATCACCATTTTATAAGCCCGAAATAATGAATCAATCTAGGCAACTATCAGCAATTGCTTACAACTTCTGAAAAAGAGATGACCAGATGTTATATGCTTCCTAATGGAAGGTACTAACTATAAAACAGGTAAGCAACGTTATCAAGCCTCTACATATGACAACCCCTAAACATGAAACACAGTGCACAGAAATGCATGATACATGACCAGAAATGCAATCAGCAAAATCCAGATGGAAAAGAACCCCTTTGTTTTCAACAAAAAAACTTGCAACAAAATAGAGAAGGTGGAAGAAGTGTGACAGGTATAAAGGAAACTTAAGGAACATACCAACAAATTACATTTTATGAACTTTATTTTAATCTTGATTCAATAAAAAAATAATTTTTTAAAAAACTGTAAAAACGTGAACACTGACTGAATTTTTTTTTTTTTTTGAGATGGAATCTCACTCTTTCTCCCAGCCTGGAGTGCAGTGGCACCATCTTGACTCACCAATACCTCTTCCTCCTGGATTCAAGCAATTCTCCTGCCTCAGTCTCTGGAGTAGCTGGGAGTACAGGCACGTGCCACCATGCCAGGCTAAATTTTTTTGTATTTTTAGTAGAGACAGGGTTTCACCATGTTGGCCAGGCTGGTCTCAAACTTTTGACCTCAAGTGATCACCCACTTCAGCCTCTCAGAGGGCTGACATTACAGGTGTAAGCCACAGTACTCTGCCTGAATTTTTTTATTGTATTAGGGAATCATAATCAATTTTTTACTCATGATACTTGTAATGACGTGCTTTAAAAAAAATCCAGCTGGGCACAGTAGCACACTCCTGTAATCCCAGCACTTTAGGAGGCCAAGGGGGCACAGCAGCACACTCCTGTAATCCCAGGACTTTAGGAGGCAGTTCACTTGAGGCCAGGATTCAGAGACCAGCCTGGGCAACATAGTGCGACCCCCGTCTCTACAAAAAATAAGAAAATTAGCTGGGCATGAGTAGTTTCAGCTACTCAGGAGGCTGAAGCGGGAGGCTTGCTTGGGCTCAGAAGTTGGAGGTTACAGTGAACTACAGTCCCACCACTGCACTGGAGCCTAGGCAACAAAATGAGACCCTGTCTCTAAAAACAACAACAAAAATCCATCTCAGGGGCATTTTGATGTATACTTTAATAATTAGTCATTTCATTTTTAACACCTTGTCAAGTACAAAGAAATGTGCAAAACAACCCTTCTAATTCCAGTTCTGACATCCCATTTCATACTGGAGCCCCGAAAAGCAGGAAGTCAGGAACGCAACAGGATGGCTATTTCATGTTACTTCTATTTGAAATCAAATGACTTTTACGATTGCAAGGAAACTGCTGCCAAATATCTTGCACAATTTGGAACATTATTCCTCCATTCTACAAGACAGTTTGTTAGGCCTGGACCAGCATTACGTCCCAAACAATAAACTATTCAGTGACTATTTAAGGCAGATCGTAACATCTTTTCCTCCCTCTATATCCACAATTCCAATCGCTTAGAAACAGACCAAATCCACTTTTTTTTTTTTTGCCTCATCACCATAGCCTTCACAGCACGCTTGACTTGAAAGGCCACCTAAGCTGTCTGACTTCATGACTCAATAAAAATGGTATTTAAAACATACCTGAATGAATTCAGTCATCAAGAGCTTCAGCCTTTGTTTTTGGCAGGGTTTATTTAGTAGGTGTGACTTCAAAGTTACATTCCTGAAAATATACTTACCTGATAGATGGAGAGTATTCGTATGATTCAACGAACTGAAAATGTACTCTGTGAAGTAGTCTGGGGAAGGCAAGTTCCCCTGTCCCAGACAAATGCCCTGGAGGGACAAAGTAATAATGGTGGCTGCCAACTGAGGAAGCGTATTTTCATTAGCACCTTCGCTGCTCACTATTCCAGATTTTTTCTGCAGTGTTTTAGTTTCCATACACTGAAATAAGATAGAAAACAAAGAGAAAATTGTAAATTCTGAAGTTATTTTGATTCAAACACCACTGGATTTCCTCCCAAAAGATAAAAAATAGTGGCCGAGCGCAGTGGCTCACGCCTATAATCCCAGCACTTTGGGAGGCCGAGGTGGGTGGATCACGGGGTCAAGAGATAGAGACCATCCTGGTCAACATGGTGAAACCCCATCTCTACTAAAAATACAAAAATTAGCTGGGCATGGTGGTGCACGCCTGTAGTCCCAGCTACTCGGGAGGCTGAGGCAGGAGAATTGCTTGAACCCAGGAGGCGGAGGTTGCGGTGAGCCGAGATTGTGCCATGTTGATCAGGCTGGTTTCAAACTCCTGATCTCATGTGATTCACCCACCTCTGCCGCCCAAAGTGCTGGGATTACAGAAGTGAGCCACCACACCCAGCCTCACTATCCTCTTAAAGATGTTTTCTCCAAGGCGATCTCCTGCTCTTATTGTTTAACACCCTTAAAACTGGTGGGTTGTTTCTCTGCCTACTTTAAGTACAGCTTGCAGGAGACTGACTTTCAAGCTGACAGTCCCTGCCCTGACTTCATACAGGCTCTGCTGCCTTGAGCCCTCACAGGGTTCTCTATGTCTCATCTACCTTTAGTCCTAAGCTCAATGTCTGCTCATTGCACACCAAACCTAGCATGCTGACTGTGTTCTGTGAACTCCCAGAAGACAGGACCTCTTTCAAAAGTGTATACCAATTTTCCTCAATTAAATTATAAGCATCTGAAAAGCTCTAATTTTGCCCATTCATAATCCCATTTGGACATTTGAGTACTCACCATATGTCACGCACTGTCCTAAGCACATTTCATATGAAGTGAAGGAGAAAACAAACTCATCAAGAGAGATCAAGGTAAGGTTATGGTGTCAAGGTTGCATCCTAATGACTTAGGATGAGGAGGAAAAGTGCCCATTGAACTTATTTTTTCTTAAGTCTGTATTTGAAGAGCTTGGCAGGAGGGTATTTATAACTGTGGTCCAGAGCAGAGTGGAAGGCTAAGAGTCAATTACCAAAATTTTGATAAATTTGGAGGAGTAGCCACAAGATCCATGGGTAAAAAGAACAAGTTGAAATAACAGATTTTGAAGCTGATAGAAGCATGAGTCTTTCATGCAGGCTGTGAAACAATAATGGTCTCAAAACACCATTGTGGATAAAGGAGAATTCCAACCATCGTTCCCACCCCTGAAGTCCTTTGGGTGAGGTCAGGAACACCAGCCTCCATGCAGTAGGCAGGGCTAGGGGAACACTACAGAGAGATCCCTGTTCATTTACCAGGGAATCAGCCAACAGTGGAGAAAATTAAAGAGGTGGAAACACTGAGTGATTGAATCAGGAAGATAAAACACAAGAGAGATTTGGACAAGAGAGAAGGAATGGAGAGATGCTGCTTTCTGGGCCATTAGGGAGCTTGCTGGATTAGGGTATCAAGCTGATTCTCTTGGGGAGCTGGTTGAGGTACACTCGGAGCAGCCATTAGTGACTTGATCTGTGGAAGGTGGGTCCTGTGCAGACAAAGAGCTAGAAATTCAAGTAATGATGGGCCTGGTGAGCCAGAACCCCCGCTGACCTCACATCACCTCGTCAGAAAGAACAGCTGATGTGGTGAAGTCCCAAAAGCCTCCTGCAAAGTCTGGACGGATTGACATCCAACAGAATCCTAGACCAGTTGAATGAGCTCATGGATCCTTCCCAGGAACTAGAGACAGTGGTGTCATCCAGGTGTTCACTGGTCTGAGGCCTAGCAAAGAGTTATGACTCTGCAGGTGTTCAACTGTTAATGACTGAAACTAGCTGGATAATGGAGTTCTAGACACAATACTGATTTGTTCTGTTCTGGGGATGTTTTATCTTAGAAACACTCAGAAACCTGAGTATTTGCAGTATGTGTAGGATAACTAGAAACATGGACATACACCCCACACAATCTGCTTTTAAGAGCTGAATTTCCATTTCAGCTCCATCAATAGGCCATAATGGGTAGGATTAAAATCTTAGCAGCCAGCTGGGTATGGTGGCTCACACCTGTAATCCCAGCACTTTGGGAGGCCGAGGCAGGTGGATCTCAAGGTCAGGAGATCGAGACCATCCTGGCCAACATGGTGAAACCTTGTCTGTATAAAAATACAAAAATTAGCCAGGCGTGGTGGCATGCCTCTGTAGTCCCAGCTACTCGGGAACCTGAGGCAGGAGAATCACTTGAACATGGGAGGTGGCAGTTGCAGTGGGCCAAGATTGCACCACTACACTTTAGCCTGGCAACAAAGTAAGATTCAGTCTCAAAAAAAAAAAAAAAAAAAAAAAAAAAAAAAAAAAATTCCCAGCAGCCAATTTGAATCAACTTTGGATTATATAGATGTTGCACAGAAGAAATTATAGGCCGGGCATGATGGCTCATGCCTATAATCCCAGCACTTTGGGAGGCCGAGGTGGGTGGATCACAAGGTCAAGAGATCGAGACCATCCTGGTCAACAAGGTGAAACCCCATCTCTACTAAAAATACAAAAAATAGCTGGGCCTGGTGGTGTGCGCCTGTAGTCCCAGCTACCTGGGAGGCTGAGGCAGGAGAATTGCTTGAACCCAGGAGGCGGAGGTTGTGGTGAGCCGAGATTGTGCCATTGCACTCCAGTCTGGGTAACAACAGCAAAACTCCGTCTCAAAAAAAAAAAAAAAAAAAGAAATTATATGTAGGCACACCTCCTGGTTTAAGTAGAAAACAGTTCTGTAAAGGAACCCCTTTTTCTTTTCTTTTCTTCTTTTTGAAATAGGGTCTTCTTTTCTTTCTTTTAGAAATAGGGTCTCATATTGTTGCCCAAACTAGAGAGTAATGACACCATAATAGCTCATTGTAACCTCAAACTCCTGGGCACAAGCGATCCTCATACCTCAGCCTCCTGAGCAGGTGGGACTACCAGCTCATGCCACCACATCCAGCTAGTTTTCTAAATTCTATTTTTGTAGAGACAAGGTCTTTCTATGTTGCCCATGCTGATCTCAAACTCCTGGCCTCAAGTGATCCTCTTGCCTCAGCCCTGCAAAGTGTTGGAATTATAGGTATGATCCACTGGAATGGGCCTAGGAACCCCTTTTCCTAAATGAAAACAGGAATTATGACTGAACTTTGAAATTAACAGGATTAGAGCTATGGATATGATATTCACAAAGTCCTGAGCAAACAACTTCTCCATTTGCTTTACCAATAAAAGAAATTAAACATATTTACAGCAAATTGGAGGATATGTTTGCTGGTAGTTAAGCTGTGAAATGCCAGAATCGAGAGCAAGGACTAAATCTGTCTATACATGTTTATGAATAATTCAAGAAAAAAAGTAATTTCCCCACACTCTTCAAAATGTAATAATGGCTTCTCAATTAACTGAAAAAACAAAAAACAAAAAACTGTGGCTTAAATAAATCTTATGTTCAGAGAACTTCATCTGCTGAGATTTCCCACTGCAAACCAGAAAGCGAAAACCTAACTGAAAGGCCAGTTTTGCTAGAATAGTAATAAAGGCAACAGAGACCAGGTGGGAGCTGAGAGAGAGAAAAAGCATTTGAACAGATCCTCTACACAGGCAGCACAAATCAAAAGCCACAAAGGGATATCATCTAGGGCTGGCAACCATGAGTAATTCTTTCTGCAAGCTGCCTCTTCAGTGAAATAACTAATGATAATTCATCTCTTTCTAAATGTCTCTGCCTTCTCTTTTCCCAGCCGGAAGGCAAAGCAAATAGACACCCTGGTCACCACCGCTACAGCTCAGTCCCTGGAGACTGGTCAAAAAGCCCTGGGTCACACTGACTCGAGTGCTCAGAAGGACCCAGAATAAGAAAAGTGCCGTGTCACCTGGACTGCCTACCCACCCACCCAACTTCTGGCGAAAACTCCTCTTCCAATTAGTCATTACACTTCCTCTTTTGGACTCAGAATTTTGAATTATGTCATTTAACATCTCATAACCAAAACCCACAAATACGTACCTCCCTTAGAAGTCCTTGAATGTCTTAGAAATAAATAAGGAACAAAAAATAAGGCTCTAGGACTGCATCTTAGCAGCAGAGCCAGTTTGCAATTTTGCCTTCTTACCTGGCTTTGAGAAGTGTCAAAGTACTTCCTGGTGAAAGCCAAGATATCTTCTGTCTCATTCTGTGAAAGGAAAGAGTCGTCTTCATCCTGCCTGAGGCTCAGTAGACTATGTAGGTAAAATCTGTACTCTTTATTACTCATGTTGAGCTTTGAAGAACAGATCTCTTCTTGGTGAATAATGTAATAGAGAAGGAGAAGAGAAACTCTCTGGACCACTTCTTCTCTAAGCTGATCTTCAGAATTTCCTCCAGCTATTAGTAATAGTGCATCTGGTTCAAAGCACTGTGGAAGAAAACAGTAACAACAACAGCAGCAAAAGAAACAAAGATTAGCAAATAGTTCCAGAACACTAATGACCACCTGGGTCTTCAACGCTTATCATTTTATAAACAGAAAGGAAAAACGGGCAGGTCCAATAGCCAGATTCAGAGAGTTGGACTCCTACGTAACAATGATGCCCTTCTAGGGACACTTTCTTTCCATTAAGGGTAATTCCCTCTCTACAATTACAGTGGCCACAGGTTGTTGATCTGTCACCTTGTATAAAACAGATTATTCTTTGGCTTTTAAATTGATGCCCATTTGCCTTGAGAACAAAATCCAAACTCCTTGCAATCTTCTTTTTGGTTTGGCTCCTGTGTACTCTACCCTCCTTTCTCCTAGCCTTGGTCCAGCATCTCATTGAACTCCTGCCCTGTGGTTTTATGTCAGCTTCACCAAATTCTTTCCTATGATCTTCCAGGTCTCCTTGTTCCCCTCATTTGTCAGGTTTCAGCTTAAAATGTCACCCTCTCATGATGCCTTTCTAAAGATTCCCAACCTGTGTTCCCTAGTACAGAGCTATCTGATAGAAATACAAGGCAAGCTGCAAATGTGATCCACATATGTCATTTGAAGTTCTTTAGTAGCAAGGTTATAAAAAGTAAAAAGAAACAGCTAAAATTAACTTTTGTAATATTTTAACCTTATATATCCAAGATAAAATTATTTCAGCATGTAATCAAAATTTTTTTAAATTAAGATATTTTGTATTTTTCTTGTTGAACAGTCTTTGAAAACTGATGTCCATTTTACACTTAGCAGCACATCTAAATCTGGATGAGCCACATATCAAGTATCCAACAGCTGCATGCAGGCTACTGGTTACTCTGTTGGACAGCACAATTCTGGAATGCACCATTAAAAAAAATTTCTTCATAGCACTCACACTCTAAAATTGCTTTGTTTACTTGTTTATTTTTTCTCTTCTCTATGAGAACCAGTGGTACATTAAGGGTAGACTTCATCTCCTTTGTGGACAGTTCTATCCTCAGCATACAGCACAATATCTGGCACTTAAGTGTTATAAAAATTTAACAAATGACGTCCACCTGCCCCTCTTCTATCCTATTTAGGGAAATTGCTAAAAATGATTTAGTTGAAGGGAATTGGAACATACTACCCCAAAATATGCCACTGTGGCATATTCTTTATTTTGAGCTGAAGGCAACTGAGAAACAGCAGGTACAGGAAGGATTCTCTGCCCTTCCCCTTACTATCTAAAAGCAGGGCATACGTTTCCCATGAGAAAGGATTCCTTGCTGTATCAGCAAGAGGAGAACATTGTTATCACTGGAGATGGGGAGTTAATGCTGAGATGAACCTATACAAATAAACCTTACTAAAATAATCCTCCATTGGTATAATTGTCTTAAAAATCATTTTGGTTTCCCATGTAAATTTCCTAGTCACTTTCTAACAATTTACCATCTCTAGTCCAAACTCCCTTTTTCTCTTGCTTTTGTCACATCCCCACAATTTATTACTGTTTGTTAAAATCGTATACAAGCCCCTCCTTCTTTGGGGTTTTCACTCTTTCTACGATGCCCCTATGCTACATAAAAATATTAACATCAAATAAAATTTGTATGCTTTTTTCTCATTAATCTATCTTTTGTCCATTTAGTTCACAAGCCCCAGCTACAGAATTTAAAATATTAGAGGAAGAGTCTTTCTTACCCTACACTGTGATGCCTTGTTTATTTTACAAACCACAAGCACATATCCAGCACCTGTAATCCAAGACATTTACGTGGCATAAATAATTTGGATGAATGCTGTGGGACAGGGAGAAAACAGACACAGGAATTGTGGACTGGAAACTTTCTCAGCAAGAGGGAAGCTACCTTTCTTTGGAGACAGCTCCTAAGAATCTCATAGAACATGAGAAGCAGCCCCAGAACATAGCCTCAGAGTGTAAGCATTGAGAAATTCCTGTCCTGAGTCCCAGATAGATTTGTCCCATGGTGGGGATATTGCACTAGAACATCTTTCAATCTAGTCTTCTTTGAAGTGGAAGTTTTGGGGGCTCTAATTCCAGGTCTGCTGTATAACTCACTGTGTAGCATTTGCTATGTAATCATCTGAATCAGAAAGAAACAAATGTCATCTATCTCCAAACCAGAGCATAATCACATTCTTCATAAAACTGCACAGATTTAATCCCTTCTGAACCCAACTACAGGGCGTCAAGAACCCAGGGTTCCACCAAGACCAACTCTCAATGTGGACATTAGGCTCCACCTCTAAAACCTCAGCGTCCCTTTTCTGCTCCCTAATAGCCCAGAAGAAAAGTCTACACCTTGGTAGCCAATGGCAAGGCAAGACCCAAAAGGTTGATCTGTTGAAACAAAAGAGTAATAAAGCCATTATTTGAATCAAATGAGCTCCTGAAACCAAACTATTGGTATTATTAGCTACAATTTCTTGATAGCCATGTGCCCAGCAATGTGCAGAGTACCTTTGCATTCAGTTATTCCTTGGTATATAATTGGTTCTGAAAAATGCATAAAATAATCAATTTTTTGATAGTAAGAACCTATTAAGTGTGAAAAACAAAATGTCTCCAGTCTATGTAATAATCCACCAACTATTTCTAAATATTTTCTTTATATAACATAAAGCAATTAGAAGAGAAATTACTCAATTATTTAATGCACCATGGATTAATGGATAAATTATGTATAGCATGCAAGGATACTATAAAGAATACATGAATTACATCTTTCTTCATGAGAAAAGTTTACTCATAGAATATGTGAAAACCAAGACTAAAGTGGGTAAGAAACTTGCCCAAAGCTATACAGTTAATGGTGGTGAGCATTGCTAGTCTCAATTTCTGCTCTTCCAATAACAGGCCTCATTCTTTTATTTCTTTTGTGCCATGGAGAGCACAGGCTGTGGACCCACCAACATGCCTGATGGGTAACCCCTTCAACCAGTAATTTTCTCTCCCTTCCATTTGATGAGAGTAGATGCCACTTAGATGGCTACGAGATTGGTCCAAATCTAATATCCATCAGAATAAGAACATGGTACAACCAGAGCACTGAATGAGTTTATGTTACACTTACAAGTGCTATTCAGGTGGCTTGATGGGGCTGGGTAGGTAGAAAGAAGAGTGTCTGTGATGCAAGAAATAGGGCATTCATGAAGCCACAAGACCACACACATGTGGCAGGGCTTGGGGGATGAGCACAGGGCAGAGCATGTAGCCACCTTTCAACCCATCTGAGATGCTGAGACTCCTATCCATGCAACACTCTTCCTCAGTGTCTTTGCCATGTGCCTTTCCAGGGTTGAAATGGAATGCATGGCACAGAACAGCAGAGAGCAGGGTCCTCACTGCAACCGTGCAGGTAGGCATTCCAGAACTATGTATAAAAGGCATACAACCTGGAAGGTACAATTGGTTTCTGGCTTTGGAAAGCTTGAAACAGTTGTAGAAGTACCTTCTTTGGTCTGAACAGAGATTTTGGTAACCTTGAATAAACAGGTGTTGCTTCACATTTGCTTTATTTTGAGGCCTGCTAAATTAAAGCTTAACTGTAAATCAAGTAACAATGGACTGGAAACTTTGCTCCCTTTTATGATATTTGAATCTTAAACAATTAATTTTAATACAGAAGGCGGTGGTGTGAGGAAAGAATACATGTGGAAGCCTCAGAAAAGCCAGCATAAAATAAGAATTCCTCCCCTGGACATAGATATGACGAAAAGCATTATTGAGGCTGCTGGATGAGGGCAGAGCTGGAAATTTCAGTTCTTCAGCACTAGATTTGTTTTTGTTAATGATTTAAAAGCTGGCTCAGTTGTGTTTGAGAGAGGATGTTTAGCAAAATTTTACAAATACTGCCACCCCACAGGCATCAAGATCTGTCCAAGGCTGCTCCCTCTGGTGAAGCAATTCTTTGTTTAAGAAGAATGGACTCATTCAGGAATAATCCATTGATTTTCCTTTTAATCTTGTCAGGTGGGGGAATAAGGTTTAAGGAGGGGGGAAAAAAACCTCATGGACTCTGAGAATTAGTTTTATTGACTTTATAAGGAAATAAACTTTGGGAAAAGACTGATTAAAATGCAAGGAAAGTCTCCCCTTACAAGCTAAACAGGCTAGTCAGATACTTGGTAGTAATTATCCACCACATCCTATAGCTACATTACATGGCCTTCCTCAGCCTTGAAATACAGCATTACTTATAATCTATGCCAGGTAAGAGCCTCAGTGGACAAAAAGCAGCATGGTAGCTGTCTTCTCCTACATTAATAAGACAGCTGTCAGGCCTCCAGGATAAATTTCAGGGGTTTTAGACTGAAAGATGTTTAAAATTGTATTTTGAGTAATGGGTAAATCTTATATTACAGAAATCTAAGAACTTAAAAGACACTGTCCTCTTTATAAAAACAGAGACTGTCCTCTTTCGATTTCTTAGGTTTCTATAAGGTCTTTTTTTGGGGGTAGCTAACAACTGACTATAAATGTAAGAGAGAAAGCATGTTTCACTTTTTCCTGACAAAGGGCTGGAAGGATGTTGGTGATGGCAAGTACTGGCTCTTCAGGGTCTGACTAGTTTAGAGGCTTTTCTGACTGACAGAAAGTTTTTAACTAAAAAGGGTTAAGAAAAAACTGATAGATAATAAGACAAAGCTAGGTGTTTTCCACACTTTATTCCATGAGTTATGACAAATGAGTCAGTGGCGACAGCCAGGTGTAGGAGAGACCTCTAAAGCAGTAGTTTTCTCCCTTGAAGGTGTCTAAGAATCACCTGGAGAAATTGGTTTAAAATCCTCAGACTCTAGGACAGTGGAGAGGGGCCTGGGGCACAGGCGGGTGGGAGATTCTGAGGAATGGCACTGCTCTAGTGTCCCTGGAAAACGAGGAATCAGATGTTGCTGTGAGGTGCAGGGAACAGAAGGAACTTGAGCTCCTCTATCTGACTTTCTGCATGTGTGTCCATGAGGTCCTCAGAGATCTGATTCCTAAGGAGAACATGTGTGTCCATGAGATCCTCACAGACATTTTCATGGGGAGCACATGTGTATCCATGTGATTTTTCACAGCCATCTCCTTCTGGGGCACATATACATCCATGTGACTCTCACAGAGGTCTGAGCCCCGAGGAACACGTGTTTGTCCATGTGATACTCACAGATCTCCCCAAGGAGGGGCTCCTTATCTCAGCCTTCCAGGTGAGGAAGCTGAGGCTCCTCATGTCCCAACAGTAGAAGGTACCAGAAGAGGGCTCTTTGAGTCCTTTCAGAAACCTGGGTAGGGCTATGGTCCTCATAATTACTGAAGTGGAATGTATTGTTTGGGAGTTATTTAATGCCTTATGAAGTTTATTAAAACTATATTCTGACCTTTCTCATTAAAGAAAAAAAAAGCCAGAATCAGCCAAGAACTCTTCATTTTCAAAGACTGCAGCTTGACTGAATTTATTTTAGATTTGCAATGCTCTCAGATACTTCAGATTGGCTTTTCAAAAAATTCACTTTTTACACAGACCTAAAAGTGGAAGCATTTTTCCGCCACACAAATTCAAGATACCCACTTCCCTCTTTCTTCAGACATTTAGGGATATGAACAAACTCCCTTAACCTCTCTTTTTACCACAGGATTTGCGGCATGAACCCTGCCTGTCAGCAGACAAAGTCCCTCGGTGACAGAACAGACTGGACCCTAAGCTGAAGCCCTGTGGTTTCTGCCATAACTGGGTGTTTGTGAAATCAACAGGACTCCGTTTCCTCTCTCTTGTCATGAGTGACAGGACACATTTCCTAAACTTCTCCCTGATGGGTGATTCAGGTGAACTGAAGCCTTCTGAGCAGGTAAAGCTGAGATTAACTTCTCAATTTCTTTCCTAGAGAAGGAGGGTGAAGCTATTCAAGATGGTGTTTCAAGTCCTAGGGACGGAACCAATTCAAATGGGGACCAAATCAGCTAAACTCCTGATGATGTCACAGAAAGCAATAAGCGCAAAACAATCCTTCTCCCAGTCCTGAAAATGGAGAACAATTCTGCGTTTTATCTTCCCCCCAGCAAAGCCAATACTGGACCGGCCTTAATAAGGCACTTCACGTCATTAGAGGAGAACATTCCACTGAAGCGAGGCCTCAGAGGACATGAACAAGAGATGACTGACTTCTGGTTATTTCCAGTGGGACGTCTTATGTTGCTATCTATATATATTAATGTCATCACAGATGAGTTGCCTATTATAAGACATTTCCTCTGGGAACCATTGGGTATTTTAATAATTATTGAATTATTTATTGCTTACGCAAAGCAGAGAAAAAGTCTCTATGAGCAAGACATCTTCTGTCAGGAAGAAACAAAGCACTTAGTCAGAAAATGTTCCCCTCCCCATCCCCCTCCCACCTCAGAGCTATGCATGATTGAGAAGTAGACCAAAACGTGTTTTGGAGACAGTTATTAACTTTTGTTTTATTTACATGTTCATGCTTTCATAGGTTCATCCTAAAAAATCTTGTGGGTCAGTAACAGGATGGTGGAGTATGTCTCATTTTTTTCTGCAGTTATTTAAACACATGAGCTCTCACCTCCTACCATCCTACCCCACCTTCCCTAATGAAGATTCTCAGCCACCACGGATGGCATATTAAAGTGACCTGGAAATACTTTAAAAAATTCTGTCCTAGGCAAGTAAAATCTCAATCTCTAGAGGATGAAGCCCAAACATGGGTATTTTGGGAAATCTACTAAGCTGATTCCACTCAGGGTTGAGACTGACTTTGTAGCCTAAGATCAGGCCTCAGGAGCCATGGGTCTGACTTCAGCTCCACCTACAGCACCTGTCACCCCGGCTCAGATTCCTCATTGGTAAAAAGATGATTATCTAATCATTAACTATGTCCCATGCATATCAGATCACCATTATTGTGCTCCAGAAAACAAACAGCATTTAAAACTAGTCACGTGCAGGTGCACTGACGGCTTTAAAAAAGATTAATCAGAAAAGAGGACTAAAAGTTCACGTTCCCAAATAAATACCTCTAAATATGCAGAAAGGTTCTAGAAAGCCTTATATAAACACTATTCCTTCTACAACAACAAAAATGGCCCTAGGTGCTATGAACAGAATGCTGAATGATTTTCCGTATCCCAAATATGGAAATTATTTTTACCAGAATGCATTGCCCAATTGCATATTGGAAGACTGGCCTGTGATTTAGCTTTACTGAAATAATCCCCTATAGAATCCACTGCTTTTGTTTGGACATGTCCTGATACATGACACCATTCTATGTCACTAACCAGATTGCAATCTCCTTGCATTCCGTTTCTCCTCCGTGGACACCCAGTTTTCTCCAACAATGTTTTGATGAGGCTTCTTGAGTGGCTGTGGGGTATGTGGTCACCAGCAGAGAGAACCTGCAGTAGGTCTGCCAATTGGCCTGAACTCCCACGACCTCTGCTGTCTTGGGTTGAGGGTTTGTCTGTCTCAGTGGAAAAAACAAGGCCCAGGAGAAGAAACAGCGGCACCCAGGACACTGAAAGCTTTGTCCAGAAGCACATTTCCACACTTCCTCCACCTTGAGTCTGTCTTGGATGGAGATGAGTGTGTTGCCGTTTACAGGGTAAACTTGTAACCAAAGGAATTTCTGTGGCAAAGGGGAAAAATAAAGCCTTCAATTATTGTGCCTGCAACATGTTTGAAAGGACTCATTAATTGGGTGGCTAAGCTGATTTGCAATGACAAGCTATTTCTACACAGCAGGGGGTCTGTAGGTAATTTTTTACCCAAAGGGCAGGAAAGTACCATGGCTGTAGACTCTCACACTGCCCAACAGCCAAAAAGCTTGTTAGATGCCCCCTTCCTAAACTAAACATAGCGTCACAAATGAAGAGTAAGTTTCTTCATTTACCAGCAAGTGGTACAAGTTACAGGACCCAGGTTGGGAAACACCTTATATTTATCCCATTATAAAGAACTCCAAATTATTTGTGGTCCTCATCCCTAAATAAAAAGAGTAAATAAATTCTACTGAATCACCAACATCATGTTACAAGGTTTTAAACAAGGAAAAGTACTGGAAGAAAATCATAATGTTCCGAAAGCACAGGTCTGTTTTTTTAGTTTAATGAAAGTCAAGATTCTAGAGTAGAAAGCATCTTAGAAAAACAGAATTCCAAGACCTCAGGAACATGACAGACACGTTCACTCAGTGGTGACTAAAGGAGTAGGGGGCGACTTTAGAACCAGGCAACTTTCTGGGAGAAAAATTATCTTTCTGTTGATGGTTTAAGGCATGTAAAATGTTAACAGCATCTCACGTCTGATCCTGGCCAGAGATGAGCTAGCTGGTAAATGACTGTAGGCTAGTAAGAGAGATATTGAGATTACTTTTACAAATTAAAAAAAAAAAAAACCCAAAGACACTTTTAGGCTGTTATGTTAGCATTTTAAAAGTGACAGAGAATGATGCAACCATTTCTAACCCCAGTGCTTACCTTCAGAAGAAAGATAAACGATTCTTTATCTGGAGCTCCACAGCCCTTTAAATCTTGGAGACGATTTCAGTTACAAAGTTCCCTGTTTTTAAAATTCTTTGACTGTGCACTGGGAGCTAGAGAGGATTATTTCAGCCCAGAGAAGTTTTCAGTTGCTATGGAGAGAGCTGCTCTGAAGGTAACAATGAAGGTGGATAAAAGGGAGAACTTTCTCTCTGGTGGGTTTTCAGGGTAATCAAATCTGTGTGGTTCATGAATTTAATGTTTTAGATCAAGATTTAACCAATTTCTTAGGCTCGCCTACTGTCACTTACCTTGCAAGGGACAGAATCTAGGTCAAAGGATTTTACCTCGCAGAATAGAAAGACTAGTGTTAGATTAAGAGTTTTTTTCTCTCTAGTTGATTTTGTAGTAACTGTTTCATCCAGGCTCTAACCAAGGATTTGTTGAAAAGATAGGCTCTTTGGAACTATATTTATTCTGCAAGATGCAGATGCCCAAAAGATTGAAGTCTTTCATAATTAGATGTTTTCAAATGAAAAGTACTGGTTGAAGGAATGAAGTTCTTACCAGGGAAGTAGGTGGTGTAAACCAGGAACTTTAATCAGCTGCATATATTGTGAAGACCAGCATTGCTGGTAGGAGTTACTATGTCAGATCCTTCATGCTCCACCAAACAAAGCCTCTCAACAAGTTATTAGTGAGTAAATGACTGAAGGAACAAAGTGGTTCATGTTCTAGAAGGCAAGAGAAGTTAAACCCTAAGATTTCGCAGTGGACAAAGTACACGCCACAGTACAGGGGTTTAAATCTGCTGGTGGGCAGGGAGAGGAAACTAGAGATCAGGATAATTAGCCTCATCACTAACTGGGTATGAAATACGGGACTATTCCTGAGAGAATGCTGGCAACACTAATGGAAATACGAAAGGCAAATATTCCTAGAAAATTCCAGACCTTTTTTTGCGGGGTGAGGATGGAGTCTTGCTCTGTCGCCCAGGCACGAGTGCAGTGGCACAACCGTTGCTTACTGCAACCTCCATCTCCTGGGTTCAAGTGATTCTCCTGACTCAGCCTCCTAAATCCTTGGGATTACAGGCATGGGCCCCCACACCTGGCATTTTTTGTATTTTTTTAATAGAGACAGGGGCTCGCCATTTGATGATGGCCAGGATGGTCTCAAACTCCTGACCTTAGGTGATCCACTCACCTAGGCCTCCCAAAGTACTGGGATTACAGGCGCGAGTCCACTGTGCCCAGCCCAGGCTTCTCCGTAATAAGCCCTCAGGAAACAGTGGGGTTTAACTAAACTGTCAAGGAAAGGGACTTGGCTTGTGTCTTGTGAGCTCTGTGCTGAGATTAACTGAAGTTAGAGTGTGGAATGAGCAATCAAAAAGAGGAGCAGGGAGTTGGACTGAAAATCAAGCCCTTTAAGCTGAGAGTCCAGTGGGTGGAGAAGCGAGGAGAGAGGAGGTTCAGGACTAGAGGGGCACTTGAGACCACAGCTCCCTACCAGCTCCTCTCAGTGCCACCTGTCATCCCCATAGTGGGGACCAGAGATTCTGGTACATCGTGTCTTTGTCTTCATTGGTTTCAAAGAACTTATTTATCTCTGTCTTAATTTTGTTATGTACACAGTAGTCATACAGGAGCAGGTTGTTCAGTTTCCATGTAGTTGTGCTGTTTTGAGTGAGTTTCTTAATTCTGAGTTCTAATTTGATGGAACCATGGTCTAAGAAACTGTTATTCTGTATTAGCTGAGGAGTGTTTTACTTCCAATTATGTGGTCAATTTTAGATTATGTGTGACATGTCACTGAGAAGAATGGATATTCTGTTGATTTGGGGTGGAGAGTTCTATAGACGTCTACTAGGTCTACTTGGTACAGAGCTCAGTTCAAGTCCTGATTATCCTTGTTAATTTTCTGTCTTGTGATCTAATATCGACAGTGGGGTGTTAAAGTCTCTCACTATTATTATGTGGCAGTCTAAGTCTCTTTGTAGATCTCTAAGAACTTGCTTTATGAATCTTGGTGCTCCTGTATTGGGTGCATATGTATTTGGATAGTTAGCCCTTCTTGTTGCATTGATCCCTTTACCATTATGTAATGCCCTCCTTAGTCTTTTTGATCTTCATTGGTTTCAAGTCTGTTTCATCGGAGACTAGGATTGCAACCCCTGCTTTTTTTTTGCCTTCCATTTGCTTGGTAAATACTCCTCCACCCCTTTAAGTATATATGTGTCTTTGCACATGAGATGGGTCTTCACTATCCAAAGAAGAGAGAATAATCAAATAGACACAATAAGAAATGATAACAAGGCTATCACCACTTATCCCACAAAAATACAAACTATCATCAGAGAATACTATAAATACCTCTACACAAATAAACTAGAAAATCTAGAGGAAATGAATAAATTCCTGGACACATATACCCTCCCAAGACTAAACCAGGAAGATGTTGAATCCCTGAATAGACCAATAACAAATTCTGAAATTGAGGCAGTAGTAACAGCCTACCAACCAGTGTTTCTTAAAGTGACACTTTCAGGCATAAAAGAGGCTAGTGGAAATACAGAGTTGGTATCAAGAGGTCTGGTGGGAGTGGGCACTTCATTTCATAGCTATTGAGTCACTATGAGGGAAGCACTGTGTACACAGGTGTATTCGTGATCCATTTCTGCATGAAAAATCGACATAAACTTAGTCATTTACAACAAGTCAAGTGGATTATTTCACGATTTCTGTGGGTTACAAGTCCAGGTACAGCTCAGCTGGGTCCTTTGCTTCTGAGTCTGTCACAAGGCTACAATCCAGGTGTCATCCAGCACTGGGGATTCTTGTGAAGGCTCAACTGGGGAAGAATCCCTTTCCATGTACATGTGGTTGTTGACAATCTAATGTAATCTAAACACAGAGTGACAGCCCATATTTTACTGCTCAGAGGTGAATTGCAAGCCCCATGCTTAAGTGGAGGGGACACCATATAGGTTTGAATACCAGGAGGTGGGGATCACTGGGTACCATAAGTTATTGAGGATAGGGATGGAAAATTATGAGTCAGTATGACAATTTACATCCAAAGTCTGTGTTTGTCACCTCTCCTCTCCCCAGGGGAAGTAGGTGGAACTTCTAATGACATTTTCTTTATCTCCTAACCCACTCTCTAATGTTGTCTTTAAGTCCCTCTGAATTACCTACAAATAATACCAACCAAAGGACATCTTCAATGTTTGATATTCATTTAGAATCTTGAGAATTTTTTTCTTTTTAAATTAGCCTTATTTGTTTGATCCTAAAATTAAGAGCTCTTATTTCATATTAAAGAACATTAAAGTACAAGACTATCAGATGTAGATTTTTACTCCACAAACCAAAACCATTACTGTTTCCAGAATATTTTTAGAAAAACAGGAGGGATGATATTTAATACTTTATTCTGCTTTTAAGATTTTGGTGTCAATTGATGGATATATCAAAATTATGTGACTCGTGTTAAAATTTCTATTTTTTAAATAGCCTTTAATAATAGTTTTTTTTTAAATGTAAACTCAATTATTTCCAAGAAAGAATAATTTGATGTTATTTATGTGGATTGAACTAATGGCATTGACAGCATTCTACCAAATAAATTGTTCAATGATTATGCAATGGATTTTTGTCTCAGTATAAAAAGGGGCCATTCCGATATTTGTGTAATTATTAGTATAACATGTAGTAAAAAGTAAAGCATTTATGTGTAATATACAGATTAAAACTACATAAAATACATTCATGGCAAAAACACTGGGTATCAATAAACTATTAATAGCCCACTGGTGGTAGGAATGTAGGTAATTTTTCCTTCTATCTTTTATGTTTCTACATTCTATTGAAAACTTGTATAATTTTACATGACCAGAAAAAAATCATTGTCTTAGTCTATTTTGTGCTGCTATAACAAAATACCATAGATTGGATAATTTATAAACAGCAGAGCTTTATTTGGCTCATGGTTCTGGAGGTTAGGAAGTCTGAGGTTGAGGGTATCTGGTGAAGCCCTCCTTGCTGCATCATAACGTGGCAGAAGTGAACACTGTTGGGATCTACTGCTAAATGTAGAATCAGAAGCCATCAATCAATGAATGGAATTCCTTCTATTAGGGGAGGGGCTGGAACCAGCAATGGAAGATTCCAGTACGGCAACAATACAGAAGTATCAAAATACCCTTGAGCTGAAGAAGTGGGCAAAGTCCCACACTATGGAAACAGACCTCAAGTGAATCCAGCAACTCTTCCTACAGGATGTTAAATTCATTGAGGAAATAGTACTTTCCCTTGAGTTGGTTAAACCCACCTATCCAATATTGAGGAAAACCACTGCTTTCTCAAATAGCTTATCTATCAGTCAACAATTACCCACAGTGCTGTGATAGAATGGTAAACTCATGTGAAAAATGTCACCTTCAGTCTAACTCTGGGCCTCCATGCAGGCTGATGGAGGGAAATTCCATCCTCAGGTGGGGCCAGAGTCCTAGGTGAAACATCAGGGAAACTCATCAGTTGCACACTTGAGTAATTGCTAAGAACCTTCACATCCTAATCCCCATCATCCGGTTAGTCCAGTTTTGGTGATGGCCTCTGATATTTCCACTCTGCATACGGGGCTCAGAATCTTTACAAAAACTGAATGTTTGTCTCGATTTTAGGCATTCCTCTGAGGCCTGGCTTCAGAGGCTGTGTCACCCAGGGCACTGTTTCAGCACAATGGGTTAGGCTCTGGTTCTCACTGAAACCAGTGCCTGTATAGGCAGCATTTTCCTCCTTTTCTTCCTCCTCTCAAAGATGCTTTCATCTCTTCCCTCATCCTCAGAGCCCCCCGGCATCAATTCTTTCATGAAAGTTGGCTCTTATAAAAGCCAGAAAGTCCTTTTGACATCAATCAGTTCTGCTTGTTCTGTGCAAAAATTCCCAAAGCAAAGAGCACTAAGATTCTAGATACTGGTTTGGAATAGGAAAGGAAGTAGAGCAGCATTTTAAAAGAGAGAATCCCAGAATTATTAACATTATAGAAATGGAGAAAAATAATTCTTAACATTTATCAAAGAAATGCTTCCTTTAACAATATATTTTTTCAGAAATGATTTCTGGAAAACTTTAGTTCAACAAGTTATTCAGCAAGCACATGTTTAGGGCCTGCCAAGTGAAATATGCAACTATAGATATAGTTTGTATACAACACAAAGATGTAGAGCATCAAAACCTGTTCTCCCATGTGCTATGCCTAGTAGGAGACCCTGGCCCCTACTAACACAAAAAGGTTGAGGATATATCCTGTGTTCTACCAGTAAAGAGGATTTTCCTTTTAATTAAACTTCAGATAATTGAAAATAATATAAAAAGATAAACCCAACTGGTGGTTTGTAAAGACAGGAAACCACAAAATGAGATAGGCTTACCCTGAGCAGTGGGTCTTGACCTTGTTTTGCCTCTGCATCTTCTTCCAACAAACTTTTCCTCAACTACTTCCCAACCTCCCATTCTCCATTTCTCTAAACTGATTCATGCATCGCCTTTCAGTTTTTGCATTACTTTCTCACACCGGGCATAATTCCCAAAGTGCACCTTTATGGCTTCCTGTAAGTTTCCTTCATTCTGCTCCATTCAATAAAAATCCAGTAAAAATAAGTTATTTCTGTTGGCAGTTAAACTCTGTCTACCTGCCAGGCTATAAAGTTTGCAAGGAGAGGGACTGTATCTTTCTCTCACTGCTGTATCCCAAGTTTTCATATCATGCCTGGCATATAGGGAGTCCTCAACAGATATTTGATAAATAACTGAATATATGAGCGAAAGGAGGGAAAGTTGATTAGAACTGGTTGATCCTTGAATGGATAAAAGGCAATTGATGGATCAGAGGATCCGAATCTAGAAGAGGGGAGGGCTAGCTTAAAATAATGTGCTTCAACCACTGAAAAAAAATCCATCAAAAAGATAAGGTGCTGACTAGAGAAAACAGTGACATGACAGCCATGCTGTGATCTCCTGCTTTACTCACCATCTCCATCTTCTGAAGAGAAGATGAAGAAAGTAGCTCCAGCTAATGCCTGTACCTCACTTGCTAAATGAATCACTTTTGTTTAAATAACCTTTGCCTCCTGCATTCCTACTATGAAAACCCAGATCAGATCTTCCTCGAACTGGAGGATATTGTGTATTATGAGGAGTGATCTCATTGGGATCCCATAACTACTAGTAAAGAGCCCTAGATTCAAGAGAGTAAATATAACTAGCCTCATAAGCTGCACAACTCTGCTAGATGTCATTCACATAGTCCATGATATACATAGCACCCCCTGTGAAATTTGCAATGCAGTGATCCACCATGCACTTCGGGAAGTCCAATCCAATTGTATTAGTTAGGGTTATCCAAAGAAATAGGAAATGTAAATACAGACGTAGTCACATATAGACATACAGACATGGACACAGATAAAGAGAAGAAACTGACTCATAAGACTGCGGAGGCTGAAAAGTCCGAGGATCTGCAATGTGAAAGCTGAGACCCTGGAGAGCCTATGGTGTAAGTTACAGTCCAAGTCCAAAGGTGAATGAAGAGACATATCTCAGCTTGAAGACCATCAGGCACATGGAGCACATTCTCCCTTCTGCTGTGCCCAGAGCCCCCTCCAGAGGGCCCGTAGCAGTCCCCAGGCCCACCCTGGCTGCTAGGGATCGGCTATTTCCTCGGCTATTTTGAAAATGCACTGTAATATAATACTGGAAACCATATCATAGGGAGATGATAATGTTATTCTGTTTTTTTTTTTTATATTAGGCACAATAACACTAGCTCTAGCTACACCTCTGCAATATTGACAAAAATGTCATCCTCACCCCCCTTGACATTAGAATTGAAAGCACAGGGGGGTTTCAACTCTTGCAATGTTTAACTCAATATAATTCTTCTTTTGTGGACATTAGTGACCATATCAGAGCGTGGTGTACACCTCTTGCCGTATTCAGAGTGTTTCCATACGGGCAGTAACACTATCCTCTCCTTCCCTGGATATTAGGAACAATATCACAGGACCGGCGTACAGCCCCAGTCACATCGTGAGTAATATCATCTGTAATCCCCTACTTATTAGGAACAATATCACTGGGGGCTTGTGTGCGTTCTGAGATATTTGGAGTAATATCCTCTCCGTTTTTGGATATTAGAAACAATACCACACTGGTGGAGTACACTTCCTGCGATATTCAGGGTATAATTATCCTCTGTCCCCAGGATATTAGAAACTACCTCACAGAAGCGTTGTACTTTGCCTGTCATCTTGGAACAATCACAGAGTGTACACTTGCTTTCACAATGAGAATAACACCTACTTAGGATATGATGGATAATATCACAAAATGGATACACATTGGTGTATACACACTTTGATACTGGAAGTAATTTTTATCTAATATACTAAAAATCACATCCCAGAATAAACTCATAATGTGTACACTTACTGGGATATTATAATAAATGTATATAATATGTACCATATGTACATTTGCTGTGATGTACATGTGTACACAATACATATTTCAATAAATGTACATAATCTACATAATGTGTATACACAATAGGTATGTACATAATGTGTATACACAATATGTACATTTATTGTAATATCACAATATCATATATATAATCACAACAGCATAATCACAATACATGTCATACATATCAAAATAAATGTACATATTGTACACATTATGTACATATACATGTGTGACATTACAATATGTACACATGTACATCATGTACACATGTACAGATGTACAATATATACACATATCCATAAGTGTGCACAGTATGTACATATGTACACTATGTACATATATGTACATATTATGTAGATATGTACGATCTGTACATGAGTACATAATATGCACAATATGTTCACGTGTAAAATATGTACACACATGGGTGTATACCCACTTTGATAACAGGAGTAATTTCTAATATACAAAAAATATCCCAGAATGTACTCATAATGTGTACATTTATTGGCATATTGCAATAAATGTATATGATAGGTATAATATGTACATTTACTCTGATGTACATATGTGTACACAATAGACATGTAGAAAAAATGTACATAATCTGTAAAATATGTACCTTTATATTTATATAAGGTATACACAATGCATAGGTATGTAATGTGTACAATACGTACACTTCTTGTAATATCACTGATATATAATCACAATAACACATCCGACAATCACAACACTATATATACAATGCATAATATCACAATAAAGGTACATATTGTACACTTTAGGTACATATTTATTGCCTACATATTATGTACATATATATTTGTGATAACACCATGCGTACATGTGTACAAATATATGCCCACTATGTAAATTACATACACATGTAGGAATAGGTAAAAACTATGTACCTATACACAGCACGCTAGCCAACAGCCTCCACCAGAGGGCCCGTAGCAGCCCCCAGGCCCACCCTGGAAGGGTGCATGGGCAGGGTCACTTGGCACTTTAGGGTGCAGGCAGGAGTTCGGGGTCTTTGCTTCACCGGGGGAGGTCATCATCAGAAGGCAGCTGCCGGGAGAAGGTATTTTGTTATTTTTTGAGATGGAGTCTTTCTCTGTTACCAGGCTGGAGTGCAGTGGCGCGATCTGAGCTCACTGTAACCTCTGCCTCCTGGATTCAACTCATTCTTTTGCCTGAGATTCTGGAGTAGCTGGGATTATAGGTGCCTGCCACCATGCTCAGTTAATCTTTGTATTTTTTAATAGAGAGATCATTTTGCCATTTTGGCCAGGCTGGTTTTGAACTCCTTACCTCAGGAGATCCACCTGCCTTGACCTCCCAAAGTGCTGGGATTACAGGCGTGAGCCACTGTGCCCAGAGGAGGCCATGCCGGAGGCTGGAGCAACAGTCCGAGTGACAGATGGACATTGGGACAGCTGGGCCTAGAGAGAAAATGAATTTCTTTCCTCCATCCCCCTTCCCTCCCTCCCTCTCTCCCACCTTTCTTTTTTTCCCTACTTCTTTATTCTGCTCTCCTGCCTTTCTTTCTGCCCTCTCTTTTTTCCCCTTTCTCCTTCTTCCTTCCCTTCCTCATTCCTTCTCTTCCTCTTTCAACTCTTTCCTTCCCTCCATCTGTCCTCAACTTTCCTATCTTTCCTTCCCTCCCTCCTTTTCACCCCTCCCCTCCCTCCTTTCTTCCCATCCCTCCCTTTTTTCCTTCCTCTCTCCTACCCTTCTCCCTTCCTCCCTCCCTTCTTCCGTAGTTCTCGAACACTGGTCCGGCACCTTCTGCATGCCGAGCACTAACTAGATACTGAGTCTGCCACAGGGAGTGGCCCGTGCTGCTGTGGAGCTTCTAGTCTAAGGAGAGCAAGGCCATCAACCCCTTCCAGGCGCTTCCTGCAGGGCCCTTTAGGAAGTGGAAAGTGCTGGGGAAAGCAAAAATGAACCCAGGACAGGCCAAGGAAGGGAGCTGCTGGGAGGAGACAGATGGGCAGGCCGTGTACTTGCTGGACGATGGTGAGGGAGGTGGCTCTGACTGCAGGGGGTGCTGGAGGGGACAAGTCTTCTGGAGTGAGGGTGGCCCAGGAGGAGGGAACAGCTAAAGCAGATGCCTGGATAGATGTGTGAACATCAGGCAGGTGTGAGGATGGGGAAGAGGGGTAGGTGGGAAAGGGAGGGAGACGGGTGGAAGGTTAGGTTGGAGGCAATGAGGGAGCTCAGGGCAGGCCAGGTGGGCCACTGTGGGGCCTTTGGCTGAGACTGAGGAAAATGGGGCCGCTGTGGATCTGAGCAGAAGAGGGTGCAATGGTTTCAGCTCACACAGGTCTCCTGTGGCTGGAAGTGGAGAGAGGCTGGGGCAGAAGTAAGGAGTGAGCCAGGGCCTTGCTGCTGGATGCATTTTCAAGATGATGCCAAGCAAATCTGCTGACTGATGGGGTGCAGGAAAAAAAGGCATTAATCTGACCCAGGGCCTGGGGTCTGAACACTGGAGGGAAGAGCCACCGTCCAATGCGATGGGGAAGGAGCGGGGCAGGTCTGCACAATGGGCAACTCACAGAGACAAGAACAAAGCCAGACCCGCTGGCTCCCACTCAGCTCTGCCCTCCCCATCGCCCACACCAGGGCCTGTGTCTTCCTCCCTATTTCCTGCCTGGTCTGTCTTTTTCCCAAAAGCCAAACCTGACAGTGATTCCTCTTCTTGGTGATGAAGAAACTCAGAGGCAGGTGGCTCAGGAGGACAGCGATGGTGGAGGGACCCAGCAGCTGGGGACAGAAGGGACAGAACGTCAGGAGATCCCGAGGAGCCCAGCTGCCAGAGGCGTGTGAACCACAGCAGCTCCATCTTGAATAGGAGCTGGGTAAAAGGAGGCTGAGACCTACTGGGCTGCATTTCCAGGTGGTGAAGGCATTCTGAGTCACAGGATGAGACAGGAGGGCAGCACAGGATACAGGTCACAGAGACCTTGCCAGTAAAACAGGCTGCAGTAAAGAAGCCAGTCCAAAACCCACCAAAACTCAGATGATGACCAGAGTGACCTCTGCTCGTCCTCACTGCTACATTGTCACCAGAACCATGATGGTTTACAAATGCCCTGGCAACATCAGAAGGTTTTCCTATCTGATCTAAAAAAGGGGAGTCATGAATAATCTACCCCTCGTTCAGCATGTCATGAAGAAATGACCCTAAAGATGGGCACCAGCGTCCTCTGGGCTGCTCTATGGAGTAGCCATTCTATCTTTCCTTTCCTAAAAAACTTGTTTTTTTAGGAAATAATAAACTTGCTCTGTGGCTCACACCTGTAATCCTAGCACTTTGGGAGGCTGAGGCAGGTGGATCACCTGAGGTCAAGAGTTTGAGATCAGCCTGGCCATCATGGTGAAACCCCCATCTCTACTAGAAGTACAAAAATTAGCCAGGTGTGGTGACATGCACCTGTGATCCCAGCTACTCAAGAGGCTGAAGCAGAAAAATCACTTGAACCCTGGAGGCATAGGGTTGAACCCAGGTTGCAGTGAGCCAAGATCACACCACTACCCTCTATCTAGCCTGGGCAACAGAGTGAGACTCCATCTCAAAAACAAAACAAAACAAAACCACAAACCAAGCAAGCAAACAAACAAATGTGCTTTCACTTTCCGGACTCACGCTGAATTGTTTCTTGCATGAGATCCAAGAACCCTCTGTTGGGGTCTGGATTGGGTCCCCTTTCCTCTAACACAGCTGCAGATCCTGAAGAGGGTCAGACTTGGGTCCTAAGATGCGAAGTCAGGGAATATGATAAAAGCAGCCACCAGGTCCCAGGGATCTGGGCTCATGGGGGTCTGCTGGGTCAGGAGGCGCCTGCTGAAGACGAGGTCCTTCAATGTCAGGGAGGGGAATGGCCCACTTACACGATGGGGAGAGGGTCATATTCAAGACAGAACAGGCACACACAGAAGTAGAACTGTGGGGTGTTCCTGGCCACAACAGTGAAGTTGAAACCTCTGGAATCAGGACTGGGTTCAAATCCTGACTCTGGCACTTCTGAGTGTGGCCTTGGGGCAAGTCACCTCCCTAATGTGCAATTTTCTTGTCTGCAAAATGGGAACAGAGTTGTCCTCATTTTGCATCTTTGCTTATTACATTTAAGTATTTTTCTAATTTTCATTTTACCCTCATGAGGGTTGTCAGACTTAGCAAATCATCATACAGATACCCAGTTACCTTTGAAGACAAAGAGTGAATAAGGTTTTAGTTTCAGTCTCGTGCATTATTTGAGACATACACTGAGAGTCCGAAACTCTCACTTCACTGGATGTCCTGTGTTTTCTCTGGCAACCCCGCTCCCTACCAACGTGGTGCTTTTGGGATACTTATCTCCCCCCTCTCAGCTTTGGTTTCTATATTTGGAAAATGTGGACGTGGGAGGTAAAATAAATAATTTTTAAGTTGCTCTGACTTTCTGAGAGTCCTTCATAGGTTACTTGAACCCATTCTCTCACCAAGCCCCACCCCAACTCCAGTCTGCATGCCTCAGTTTCCCCTCTCAGTCTTTAGGAACACTATATATATATATATATATATATATATTTTTTTTTTGAGATGGAGTCTCGCTCTGTTACCCAGGCTGGAGTGCAGAGTCGCGATCTTGGCTCACTGCAACCTCCGCTTCCCAACCAATTCTGCTGTCTCGGTCTCCTGAGTAGCTAGGATGACAGGTGTGCATCATTATGCCTGGCTAATTTTTATATTTTTAGTACAGCCAGGATTTCACCATGTTGCCAGGCTGGTCTCAAACTCCTGGCCTCAAGTAATCTACTCACCTCAGCCTCCCTAAGTGCTGGGATTACAGGTTTGACCCACTCCACCCAGCTCAAAGAAAGTACAACACTGTTTTTCTAATGTTGGGTCAGTTTGTTTCATTTATGCAGCAATGGCGTCACCTGGTGGCTTCATGGAGAAGTGCCCTGAGAGTAAACCACCGACAGCAGGGGTTGGAAAAACACTCAAAGGAATTTGACAGAAGATGAGCATCTCTCTCTGGGGAAAAATGGTTCATTAAACTTAGCAACCTCAGTATTTACCCCTCCTTCACCAGGATCTCATGGTGATGTTAGAAGCTGTCTACAAAGAGGCAGGAAAAGTGCACGGGGAAAGTGACACGGTGTATTATCTGCGGATATCGTGGTCTTCTCTGTATTTTTTTTTTTTTGCAGAGGAGTTTTGCTCCGTTCCTCAGGCTGGAGTGCAGTGGTGTAATCTCGTCTAACTGCAATTTGCACCTCCCCGGTTCAAGCGATTCTCGCCTCAGCCTCCTTAGTAGCTGGGATTACAGGCACATGCAACCATGCCCAGTTCATTTCTGCATTTTTAGCAGAGACAAGGTTTCACCATGTTAGCCAGGCTGATCTTGAACTCCTGACCTCAAGTGATCTGTCCATGTCAGCCTCTTAAAGTGCTGGGATAACCGGCATGCACCCCCATGCCTGATTTTCTCATTTTATTTTTTATTTTTTTTAGATGGAGTCTCACTCTGTCACCCAGGCTGGAGTACAATGGTGTGGTCTCAACTCACTGCAACCTCCACCTCCCAGGATTCTCTGGTCTCAGCCTCTCGAGTAGCTGGGACTACAGGCATATGCCACCACATCTGGCTGATTTTTGTATTTTTAGTAGAGATGGGGTTTCATTATGTTGGTCATGATGGCCTCGAACTCCTTACTTCTGGGGACCCTCCCACCTGTTTCCTAAAGTGCTGGGATTACAGGCGTGAACCACCATGCCTGGTCATGGGTTTTCTTGAACCAAAGCATATTCCTTGTCATGTTTAACAGAATTGTGCCCCAGCCCTGTACTTTCCTTGATTCATCCTCCTTTGAGTAGCGAACCTCTCAAAAGCTGTAATGAACATGGAAGAGCTACTGGCCAGGTGGGCTGGGTGGTGGCTGGGATCCCAGCAGTTGGCATTTCCATTTCCAGGATGTACACATGGCCTCATGTACCTGTCCTTTTATCTCCTAGGTCAGCTGGTTGACACTGTCTGGGTGAAAAAAGGAGACCAGATCTTGTTTTCATCCATGTTTGAAGCCAATATCACCACCCACAACATTGCTGTCAGTGTGTGCCCAAGCCACCGGTAGCCTAGAAATATTTAGACTTGGTTTATTAACCATACATCTGCCAGACCCAACCCAGCCAAAACACTGCGCTCAGTGATCCACATCTGTAATTATAGCTCTTGGGGAGGCCAAGGCGGGTGGACCTCCTGAGGTCAGAAGTTTTAGACCAGACTGGCCAACATGGTGAAACCCCATCTCAACTAAAAATATAAAAATGAGCCGGGTGTGGTCGTGCACACCTGTAATCCCAGCTACTCGGAAGGCTGAGGTGGGAGAATCACTTCAATACAGGAAGTGGAGGTTGTAGTGAGCCGAGATTAAACCATTGCACTCCAGTCTCAGGCAGAGCGCAAGACTCCATCTCAAAAAACAATGACAACAACAACAAAAACACAAAATCAAACCCCTGACCCCCCCTTTTTCTTTTTGGAGATAGAGAGGGACTTCCTGTGTTGTCCAGGGTATAGTGCAGTGGTACAATCATAGCTCACTGCAGCCTCTTACTCCCAGGCTCAAGCAGTCCTCCCCGCTCAGCCTCCTGAGTAGCTGGGATGACAGGTGCATGCCACCATGCCCAGCTCATATTTGTGTATGTGGAGATGGGAACTCACTATGTTGGCCAGACTGGCCTCAAACTCTGGGCTTCAAGGGATCCTCCCATCTCAGCCTTCCAAAGTGCTGGGATTACAGGCATGAGCCTCTGTTCCTGGCCAAAATCTAATTACCCATTCATGAATGACCAAGGGCATGAGCTTCTGTGTCCTCTAACAGTGAAATGGATTATTCCTTGGGTATAACTTTGCTGGTGATGCTGTAACAAAGTGCCGTAAACTAAGTGTCTTAGAACAAGACAAATTTGTTGTCTTGGGCCAGATGCCATGGCTCATGGCTGTAATCCCTGTACTTTGGGGAGGATGAGAGGATGTCTTGAGGTCAGCAGTTCGAGACTGGCCAGGCCAATAGGATGAAACCCCATCTCTACCGAAACAATACAAGGCCAGGAGTGGTGGCTCACGCCTGTAATCCTAGCACTTTGAGAGGCTGAGATAGGCAAATCATGAGGTCAGGAGTTTGAGACTAGCATGGCCAACATGGTGAAACCATGTCTCTAATAAAAGTACAAAAATCAGCTGGGTGTGGTGGCACACATCTGTAATCCTAGCTACTCAGGAGGCTGAGGCAGGAGAACTGCTTGAACCCAGAAGGTGGAGGTTGCAGTGAGCTGAGATCGCACCACTTTACTCCTGACTGGAAGACAGAGTAAGAATCCACCTTATATAAAAAAAAATTAGCCAGGCATGGTTGCATGTGCCTGTGATCCCAAGCTACTCTGGAGGCTGAGGTGGGAGGACTACTTGAGCCACGGAGAATAAGGCTGCAGTGAGCTGAGATCATGCCACTGTATTCCAGCCTGGGCGACAGAGTGAGACCCTGTCTCAATAAATCAATAAGTAAAATAAAAAGTTGTTGTCTCCTAGTTGGGAGGCCAGAAGTGTAAAGTCAGGTGTCTGCAGCCGGGCTCTCTCTGGAGGCTCTGGGGAAAAGTCTGTCCCAGCCTCTCTCCTGGCTCAGGCATCCCTTGACTTATAGTGGCCATTGTCCTTCTATGCATGTCTGTCTCTGTGTGCAAATTTACCTTTGGGCAGGCACAGTGGCTCACACCTACAATCCCAGAACTTTGAGAGGCCGAGGCAGGATTGCTTGAGCCCAGAAGTTCAAGTCCAGCCTGGGAAACATAGTGAGATACCATCTCTACATAAAATACAGAAAATTAGCTGGGCATGGTGGAACACACCTGTAGTCCCAGCTACTCAGAAAGCTGAGGTGGGAGGATCACTTGAACCCAGGAGTTTGATGCTGCATTCAGCTACGATCACACCACTACACTCCAGCCTGGGTAACAGAACAAGACTGTCTCAAGAAAAAAATATTTTATTCTTTCTTTTTCTTTTGCTGGCAACAAATTTTCCTTTTGGTAAGGACACCAGTCATATGGCATCAGGGCCCCACCTTCATGACCCGTTTTAACTTGATGACCTCTGTAATGACCCAGTCTGCAGATAAGGTCACGCCTGTAATCCCAGCACTTTGTAAGGCTGAGGTGGGAGGATCACTTGAGGCCAGGACTTCAGGACAAGCCTGGGCAACATAGTGAGACTTCACCTCTACAAAAATAATAATAAAAAGAAAATAGCGGGGTGCAGGGGTGTGTACCTGTAGTCCCAGCTCCTTGGGAGGCAGGAGCACAGAGCGAGCCCAGGAGGTCGAGGCTGCTGTGATTGTGCCACTGAACAATCTGGCTGCGCAACAGCAAGACCTAGTCTGTCTCAAGAGGAAAAGAAAAGGTTTGCTGATCCAATGTGGGGTAATTTTTTAAAACTTTAACTCTGCATTTTTTCATATTGCTTAGCTTTTCCACATGAACTCTGTGATTATAACAAGAAAATAGCAGTCACATTACATTTTTTTTGTTTTTTGAGATGGAGTTCTGATCTTGTTGCCCAGGCTGGAGTGCAGTGGCATGATCTCGGCTCACTGCATCCTCTGCCTTCTGGGTTGGGTGATTATCCTGCCTCAGCCTCCTGAGTAGATGGAACTACAGGCACATGCCACCCCACCTCACTCATTTTTGTATTTTTAGTAGAGAGGGGGATTCACCATGTTGGTCAGCCTGGTCTGGAACTTCTGGCTTCAAGTGATCTGCCTGCCTCAGCCTCTCAAAGTGCTGGAATTGCAGGCATCAGCCACTGCACCCAGCCATTCTTATCTTTTTTGTCCACAGAAATGACCAGCATTTCAATTTTTGTTTGTCTTGTTTTGTTTTTCTTAGATGAAAACAAGCTGGCAGTTATAATTATGGAGGACAATTTGCATTATGGGAATCTGGGAGTCATGCCAAGTTCCGGAATCAAAGTTGGTAAAAAGAAACTGAGGTTATGTGGTGGGGGTGCTGGCACATGCCTGTAATTCCAGCACTTTGGGAGGCTGACGTGGATCACCTGAGGTCAGGAGTTTGAGACCAGCCTGGCCAACATGGTGAAACCCCATCTTTACGGAAAAAAAAAAAAAAATTAGCCAGGCCTAGTGGTGGGTGCCCGTAATCCCACTTACTCATGAGATTGAGAAGGACAATCACTTGACCCTGGGAGGGAGAGTGAGACTCTGTCTCAAAAAAAAAAAAAAAAAAAAATTCATATTGGGATGCAAGGATGGTTCAACATACACAAGTCTATAAACATAATTCACCACATAAACAGAACCAAACACAGAAACCACAGGATTATCTCCATAGATGCAGAGAAGGCAAAACTCTCAATAAACTAGATACTGATGGAACGTATCTCAAAATAATAAAAGCTATTTACGACAAACCCACAGCCAGTATCACAATGAATGGGCAAAAACTGGAAGCATTCCCTTCAAAATCTGGCACTAGACAAGGATGCCCTCCCTCACCACTCCCATTCAATATAGTACTGGAAGATTTAGCCAAAGCAAACAGGCAAGAAAAAGAAATAAAGGGTATTCAAATAGGAAAGGAGGAAGCCAAATTGTCTCTATTTGCAGACGGCATGATTGTATATTTAGAAGACCCCATCGTCTCAGCCCAAAAACTCCTAAAACTAATAAGCAACTTCAGCAAAGTCTCAGGATACAAAATAAATGTGCAAAAGTCACAAGCATTCCTATACATCAATAACAGACTTAAAGAGAGCCAAATCAAGAACGAACTGCCATTCACAATTGCTACCAAGAGAATAAAATGCCTAGGAATACAAGTAACAAGGAATGTAAAGAACCTCTTCAATGAGAACTACAAACCACTGCTCAATGAAATAAGAGAGGACACAAACAGAATGAGAAACATTCCATGGTCATGGTTAGGAAGAATCAATATCATGAAAATGGCCATACTACCACAAGTAATCTACAGATTCAACACTATCCCTATCAAGCTACCAATGGCCTTCTTCACAGAACTTGAAAAAACCACCTTAAACTTTATATGGAACCAAAAGAGAGCTCACATAGCCAAGTCAAGTCTAGGCAAAAAGAACAAAGCTGGAGGCATCACACTACCTGATTTCAAACTATGCTACAAGGCTACAGTAATCAAAACAGCATGGTACCGGTACAAAAATAGAGATATAGACCAATGGAACAGAACAAAGGCCTCAGAAGCAAGGCCACACATCTACAACCATCTGATCTTTGACAAACCTCACAAAAAAAAGCAATGGGAAAAGGATTCCCTTTTTAATGAATGGTGTTGAGAAAACTGGTTAGTCCTGTGCAGAAAGCAGAAACTAGACCCCTTCCTGACACCTTACACTGAAATTAACCCCAGATGGATTAAAGACATAAATGTAATACCTAACACCATAAAAATCCTAGAAGAAAACATAGGCAAAACCATTCAGGACATAGGCATAGGCAAGGACTTTATGACTAAAACACCAAAAGCATTGGCAACAAAGGCCAAAATAGACAAATGGGATGTAATCAAACTCCACAGCTTCTGCACAGCAAAAGAAACAATCGTTAGAGTGAACTGGCAACCGACAGAATTGGAAAAAATTTTTGTAATCTTCCCATCTGACAAAGGGCTAATAACCAGAATCTACAAATAACCAAAACAGATTTACAAGATAAAAACAAACAAGCCCATTCAAAAGTAAGTGAAGGCTATGAACAGACACTTGACAAAAGAAGACATACATAAGACCAACAAACATATAAAAAAATCTTCATCATCACTAGTCATTAGAGAAATGCAAATCGAAACTACATTGAGATATCATCTCATACCAGTTAGAATGGCTATCATTAAAAAACCTGGAGAAAACAGATGCTGGAGAGGATCTGGAGAAATAGGAACATTTTTACACTGTTTTTGGGAGTGTAAATTAGTTCAATCATTGTGGAAGACAGTGTGGCGATTCCTCAAGGACCTAAAAATAAAAATTCCATTTGACCCAGCAATCCCATTATTGGGTATATATCCAAAGGATTATAAATCGTTCTACTATAAGGACACATGCACACGAATGTTAATTTTGGCATCGTTTACAATAACGAAGTCTTAGAACCAACCCAAATGCCCATCGATGGTAGACTGGACAGGGAAAATGTGGCACATATACACCATGGAATACTATGCAGCCATAAAAAAATGATGAGTTTGTGTCCTTTGTAGAGACATGGATAAATCTGGAACCCATCATTCTTACCAAACTGACACAAGAACACGAAATCAAACACCGAATGTTCTCACTCATAGGTGGGTGCTGAACAATGAGAACATATGGGCACAGGGAGGGAAGCATCACATTCTGGGGTCTGTGGGGGAAAACTAGGGAAAGGACAGCACGGGGTGGGAAGTTGGGGAGGGATAACATGGGGAAAAATGCCAGATATAGGTGATGGGGAGGAAGGCAGCAAACCACATTGCCATGTATGTACCTATGCAAGAATATTGCATGTTCTTCACATATGCCCCAAAACCTAAAATGCAATTTTATATATATAAATGTATATGAAAATTTCCCTTTCCACCTCTTTCTCCCACAGGAAAAAAAAAAGAAGAAGAAGAAGAAGAAGAAGAAGAAGAAGAAGAAAGGAGGAGGAGGAGGAGGAGGAGGAGGAGGAGGAGGAGGAGGAGGAGGAGGAGGAGGAGGAGGAGGAGGAGGAGGAGGAGGAGGAGGAGGAGGAGGAGGAGGAGGAGGAGGAGGAGGAGGAGGAGGAGGAAAAGAAAAGGAAAATTGGGGTTATTAATCAGTTGGTAAGGAATAAAAGTCTTGTTCACAAACTTCAGATCCTTATTTTGCAGGCTAGAAATCACTCCAGTTTGTAAAATAATAACAGTAACCACAAGCCAAAAGGGAAGCGTATTGAAAATGCAGGAGGTGCTGGTCTAGGCACATTCATGGGTAACATTATTTAGCCGTGAGCATCATCTTAGGAGAGCATCCTCATATCATTCCCATCTGACAGGTGAAAAAAACTGAGGCAGAGAGACCTACGTCGTCTGTCTGGACTCAAAGTGGTGTTAAGTTGTGGTGCAGGTGTCACCTGACATTGTCTTGTGCACTGTGCCTATCTAATTATTCTTATTTTTGAGACGGAGTTTCCTTCTCGTTGTCCATGCTGGAGTGCAATCTTGGCTCACTGCAACCTCTGCTTCCCAGGTTGAAGCAGTTCCCCTGCCTCAGCCTCCCAAGTAGCTGGGATTACAGGACGTGCCACCATGCTTGGCTAATTTTGTATTTTTAGTAGAGTCGGGGTTTCTGCATGTTGGTCAGGCTGGTCTTGAAATCCTAACCTCAGGTGACCTTCCAAAGTGCTGAGATTACAGGCATGAGCCACCACACCGGGTTTTGTTTTGTTTTTTTGAGATGGAGTCTTGCTCTGTCTTCCAGGCTAGAGTGCAGTGGGACAATCTCAGCTCACTACAACCTCCGCCTCCTGGGTTCAAGCAATTCTCCTGCCTCAGCTTTTTGAGTAGCTGAGATTGTACGCACATGCCACCATGCTGGGCTAATTTTTGTAGTTTTAGTGGAGTCAGGGTTTCACCGTGTTGGCCAGGCTGGTCTTGAACTTGACCTCAGGTGATCCACCCGCCTCAGACTCCCTAAGTGCTGGGATCACAGGCAGGAGCCACCTCAGCTGGCCACTATGCCTACCTCTTTGTATTTCTAAAAGGAGAAGGAAAATAAATAATTTTATTTCCATCCTCACAGTAATTTTGTGAAGGAGATAATATCATTTACCTTTTACAAATGCAAAAACAAAAGCTCCAGCTTTTTTTTTCTCAGACAGTGTCTCACTTTGAAACCCAAGCTTGAGTGCAGTGGCATGACCTTGGCTCACTGCAGTCTTGACCTCTGGGACTCAAGTGATCCTCCCACTTGAGTTGGGACTACAGGGGGACACTGCCACACCTGGAAAATTTTTTGTAGAGAATGGGTCTTGCTATGTAGCCCAGGCTGCTCTCAAACTCCTGGGCTCAAGCAATCCTCCGCCATCGACCTCCCAAACTCCTGGGATTACAGATGTGGTCGCTCCAGGTTTTTTTTTCCCCAAGGCCACATTAAGTTGTTATTTGCCGAGTCAAAAGAGTCCCGGGGTCTGCTGACTCCTACTTCAGTGTTTTTCCAGCTAGACTGTAACTACTGTAATTCCTGGAAATATTCTAACAGTGGACTGTGATGGATTATTTGGGTGTGCAGTACAGAGGAAATCTCTTAGGAGACTGAACCCTGATGTTCTGATGGGGCCAGCATGTATTCTGGGGAAAGGTTCCATAGCTCCCATCTATGACCAGTGAATTGAAATTAGGTACCAGGCATGGTGGCTCATGCCTAGAATCTCAGCACTTTGGGAGGCTGAGGTGGGTGGATCACTAGGTCAGTTCAAGAGCAGCCTGGCCAATATGACAAAACCCTGTCTCTACTAAAAATATAAAAATTAGCTCGGCGTGGTGGCAGGTGCCTGTAATTCCAGCTACTCAAGAGGTTGAGACTGCAGAATCGCTTGAACCCAGGAGGTACAGATTGCAGTGAGCTGAGATTGTGCCACTGCACTCTAGCCTGGGTGACAAAACAACACTCAGTCTAAAAAAAGAAAATGCTGGGCATTGGCCAGGTGCAGTGCAGTGGCAGACATCTGTAATCCCAGCACTTGGGGAGGCTGTGGCAAGCAGATCACTTGAGGTCAGGAGTTCCAGACCAGCCTGACTGACATGGTGAAAGCCCATTTCTACTAAAAATATGAAAATTAGCTGGGTGGGGTGGCAGGTGCCTATAATTCCACCTACTCAGAGTGCTGAGACAGGAGAATTGCATTAACCTGGGAGGTGGAGTTTGCAATGAGCTGAGATTATGCCACTGTACTCCAGCCTGGGTGACAGAGGGAGACTTCATCTCAAAAAAGAAAAAAAGTTGGGTGTGGTGGTGTGTGGTCTCAGCTACTCAGGAGGCTGAGGTGTGCGGATCGCTTGAGGCCAGGAATTTGAGGCTTCAGGAAGCTACGGTGGAGTCACTGCACTCCATCCTGGGTGACAAAATGAGGCCCCTATTTCTAAAAAACTAATCTAAAAAATTAACAAAATTAAGAGAGACAATAGGATAGTATTCATCACCAATTCTTATCAATCACATCACCCACTAAATCTTGGGAACATGATCAAACTCTAATCTAATGGGGTGAGCATGAATCCAGCTGCAAATATGCCACAAATACAAAAGACAGAGAATGGGTTCACCTTTACCAGGGAAATCCAGACTTTGAGAAATGCTGCAGGCCCAACAGTGTGGAGTCTTCCAAGATCCATAGAAAAGAAAAGGGATAGGCCAGGCAAGGTGGTTCAGGCCTGTAATCCTAGCACATTGGGAGTCCAAGGTGGGCAGATCCAAAGGTCACGAGTTTGGGACCAACCTGACCAACATGGAGAAACCCCATCTCTACCAAAAACACAAAAATTAGCCAGGTGTGGTAGCACATGCCCCGTAATTCCAGCTATTCAGGACACTGAAACAAGAGTCAGAGGTTGCAGTGGGCTAAGATTGTGCCATTGCACTCTGTCTCCCAAAAAAAAAAAAAAAAACAAAACAAAACAAAAAACGGTTAGAAGAGGAACTTGTAGACCGTATTTTTTTAATTTTAGTTTTTGGCTGGACATGGTTGTTCACACCTGTGATCCCAATTGTTGCACTTTGAGAGACTGAGGTGGGCAGATCACCTGAGGTCAGGAGTTTGAGGACAACCAGCCCAACATGGTGAAACCCCGGATCTATTAAAAGGACAAAAATTAGCTGGGCATGGTCCCCTGTGCCTGTAATCTCAGCTACTTTGAAGGATGAGGCAGAAGAATGGCTTGAACCCAGGAGGCGAAGGTTGCAGTGAGCTGAGATCACACCACTGCACTGCAGCCTGGGTAGAGTTAAAAAAAAGAAAATTAGGTTTTGTAGAGACAGAAGTCTCCCTGTGTTGTCCAGGTTGGACTCAAACCTCTGAACTGAAATGATCCTATCACATCATGATTACAGGTGTGTACACTCACTCAGCCAACAAACTTGGAGATTGAAAGAGGCTTAAAAGACGTAACAATGCTGGGGAACAATTATGAGCTAGAGATGCATACTAGGGCTATGCTAAAGAAACAGATAGAGGCCAGGTGTGGTGGCTCACACCTGTAACACCAAACAATTTGGGAGGCTGAGAAGGGAGGATCGCTTGTGCCCAGGAGTTTGGGACCAGCCTGGCAACATAGTAAGACACTGTCTCTACAGGAAAAAAAAAAAGTTTTTTTTTTTTAATTGGCCAGGAATGGTGGTGCACACCTATAATCCTGGCTACTCAGGAGGCTGAGGGGAGATGATCACTTGAGCCTAAGAGGTCAAGGCTGCAGTGAGCCATGTTCACACCACTGCACTCCAGCCTGGGTGACTGAGCAAGAACCTGCCTCAAAAAAAAAAAGAGAGGAACAGAAAGCAGCAATTGCTGTGAATGTCAGAGTTGGGGAATCTTTCTGGAGAGAAGGGAGGGGCTGGCTTTGTGCCCATCTCCAGCCCCTTCTGAAAGTACAGAGTCTAGTGGGGAAGACAGCCACGCTACTGGAGATTCGGCTACAGCACCAGGGAGTTCCCTTCCACCTTCCCGCCTTTTTGCCCTTTCCTTCAGGGAACAGGAGCATGATTTTCTTTCTTCTTTGCCTTTCTAACTAGAGTTTCTGATGGGAGAATTCATATACAGGATGTATAGCATCAACATGAACAGCCAGCTGGAATTGATGGCTTTGTTGATGCCCCAGCCAGGCACATCCCTGATTCCTCTAAGTACATCTGGATGTTGCTGCTGTCCAGGATTCTCAGCCACATGCTTGGTGCTTACTCTCAGATTCTGGAAATTTCCTGACATTGCCCCCAAAAGGAGGGACACTCACTCACAATTTAAATTTTCTTTCAATTGCATAGAAATTGTCTCTATGTCTCTCTCTTTTTTTTTGAGACAGAGTCACTCTGTTTATCAGACTGTAGTCCAATAGTGTAATCTCAGCTCACTGCAACCTCCACCTCCCAGGCTCAAGCAGTTCTCCTGCCTCAGCCTCCCAAGTAGCTGGAGTTACAGGCAGCTGCAACCATGCCTGGCTAATTTTGTATTTTTAGCAGGGACAGGGTTTCACCATATTGGTCAGGCTGGTCTTGAACTCCTGGTCTCAAGTTATCTGCTCACCTAGGCCTCCTAAAATGTGGGAATTATAGGCATGAGCCACCATGCCTGGCCATTTCTGTGTCACCCCACTAGGCCAGCCTTTGCATGTTTGGGCTTGATGAGTCTGTGGCTGTCCAGCTGGCTGCCTGTCATCTATAGTCTCTGTCTCCTCGATACTTCACAGCTGTCCATGAATTCATTTTCTTTTCTTTCTTTTGCTTTTTTCTTGAGATGGAGTTTTGCTCTGCCACCCAGGCTGGAGTGCAGTGGCATAATCTCGGCTCATTGCAACCTCTGCCTTCCATGTTTGAGCAATTTTCCTGCCTCAGCCTCCCACGTAGCTCGGACTACAGACACGTGCAACCATGCCTGGCTAATTTTTGTGTTTTTAGTAAGATAGGGTTACATCATGTTAGTCAGGCTGGTCTCAAACTCCTACCTCAGGTGATCCACCCACCTCGACCTCCCAAAGTGCTGGGATTACAGGCATAAGCCACAGTGCCCAGCCTCAGTTTTTAAACTCAGCCTGAGTGGGCTTCTCTTGCTAGCAGCTGAGAGCTCTGACCCCTATGGCCTTCTCCCACCCAACAGAAGTGTTTGGATGTTTCTGGATCTAAAATCCAAGTGTCTAAGCCTACCAGTAGTTTCAAGTGCAGATGGTCACACAATTTTTTGACTTCACAATGGCACAAAAATGATAACATTCAGTAGAAACTGTGCTTCCAGTATCTATACAACCTTTCTGTTTTTCACTGTTAGTATAGTATTCAATAAACTGCATGAAGGCCAGATGCAGTGGCCCATGCCCTTAATCCCAGTACTTCAGGAGGCTGAGGTGGGAGGTTCACTGGAACTCAGGAGTTTGAGACCAGCCTGGAAACATAGTGACACCCTCTCTATATAAAAAAGATAAAAATTAGCCACGTGCAATTGTGTGCACCTGTAGTCCCATCTACTTGGGAGGCCGAGGCAGGAGGGATCACTTGAGCCCAAGAGACTGAGGCTGCAGTGAACTATAATCATGACACCACACTCCAGCCTGGGTAACAGAGCAGGACCTCGTCTCTTAAAAAATAAAAAATTTAGGCTGGGCATGGTGGCTTATGCCTGTAATCCCAGCACTTTCGGAGGCTGAGGTTGGTGGATCACAACGAGGTCAGGAGCTCAAGACCAGCATAAGCAACACGGTGAAACCCCATCTCTACTAAAAATACAAAAATTAGCAGGGTGTGGTGGCATGCACCTATAATCCCAATTCCGGAGGCTGAGGCTGGAGAATTTCTTAGAACCTGGGAGGCGGAAGTAGCAGTGAGCCGAAATTGCATCATTGTACTCTAGCCTGGGAGACAGAGCAAGACTCAGTCTCAAAATAAATAAATAAGTAAATAAAAATTTAAAAGTAGGTAAACTATTGCTTCATGAGGACAGCATTTCTGTTTGGAACGAGAAAGTTTAGAAACAGATGGTGGCACCGGTTCCACAGTATTGTGAATCTACAAAATGCCACTGAAGTGTACACTTAAGCGTGGGTACATTTATCCAAGTTTATTATCTATTTCTACAAACATTCACGAAGGCTGGACCCTTGAAATGTCAAAGTCATGCTTCAAGGTGGGAAGGGTGAGTGGGTTTTGTGCTCCTTTTAGTACTGCTCGGTTTGTTCTCTACCTAAAGTCGGCTGGGCTAACCTCCAATGCTTGGTAGAGTAGGTGTATTATATGCATTTGCGGGCCAGGTATGGTGGCTCACACATGTAATCCCTGCACTTTGGGAGGCTGAGGTGGGCAGATTGCCTAAGCTCAGGAGTTCAAGACCAGCCTCAGCAACATGGTGAAACCCTGTCTCTACTAAAAATACAAAAATTAGCTGGGTGTGGTAGGGTGCTTATGGTCCCAGCTACCCAGTAGACTGAGGCAGGAGAATCACTTCATCCCAGGAGACAGAGGTTGCAGGAAGTGAGCCAAGAAGGGATCACTGCACTGCAGCCTGAGAAACAGAGCCAGACTCCACCTGCATAAAATAAAATAAAATAAATAGGCCAGGTACGGTGGCTCATGCCTGTATTCCCAACACTTTAGGAGACTGATTTAGGCAGATTACCTGAGGTCAAAAGTTCACAACCAGCCTTGCCAACATAGTGAAACCCAATCTCTACTAAAAATACCAAATTTACCCAGTGCTCATGCCTGCAATGCCAGCCACTCTGGAGGCTGAGGCAGGAGAGAATCACTTGAACCTGACAGGCAGAGGTTGCAGTGAGCCAAGATTGCACCACTGCACTCCTGCCTGGATGACAGTGTGAGACTGTCTCAAAAAATAAATAAATGCATTTTCAACTTAGTATATTTTCACTTTTTTTTTTCCATAAAGACAGAATCTCTCTGTGTTGCCCAGGCTGGTCTTGAACTCCTGGGATCAAGCAATCTTTCCACACTGACCTCCCAAAGTGCTGAGATTACAGACGTGAGCTACTGCACTTGGCTGCTATTACCAATTTATGATAGATTTATGGGGACATAACCCCATCATGAGTTAAGGAGCATCTGTAATTATGCTGAAAATGGGGGTGGCTTGTGTGAGGATATGGGGTAGTGTCACAAAACACAAGGGGACCAGGGCCTGCAGGGGGACACCATAGGCTGCCTCTGGCTCAAACCCAGGGCTCCCTCCTGTGTCTCCTGCTGCAGGACAAACCCAATGCTAACAGCCCTGTAAATCCATGTTGTCTGTACTGCAGGGCTTTGAATACACAGCTGCGGGTTGTGGGTGATGTTGGAGCAGGAGCAGGGCAGGGAGGACACATCAGTGGTTGCACCTGCAGCCACATTTGCAGAGCAAGTTTGTTTTCTTTTCTTTTTTTCTTTTGAAACGGAGTTTCGCTCTTGTTGCCCAGGTTGGAGTGCAATGGCATGATCCTGGCTCACGGCAACCTCAGCATCCCATATTCAAGTGATTCTGCTGCATCACCCTCCTGAGTAGCCAGGATTACAGGCATGCACTAGCATGCCTGGCTAATTTTGCATTTTTAGTAGAGACGGGGTTTCACCATCTTGGCCAGCTGGTCTCAAACTCCTGACCTCAAATGGTCCACCTACCTCAGCCTCCAAACTGCTGGAATTACAGGTGTTAGCCACTGCACCTGGCCCTGGTTGCCCTGTCCTACCTACTGGCTCTCTACAGCCTCAGCTTCTCTTCCCCCAACCCTCACTGATAGAGAGCAACCCCCACTCCCTGGTGTTCTAGGCCAACTTCTATGAGAGCGGTTATAAGTTACATGGGAACACCAAGTATGATCTGGTGAGCTATGTCTCCACCAAACCTTGCTGCATGTCCCCTGAGGGCCCCCTCTTTCTTCTTCCCTTACCAGCATAAAGAACTGAGGAATTTCCAGATGACACAGCCCCTAGCCCTGCCCCGTGGTGGGAAGATGATCAGGCAGCCATCACCTACACACCTGACTTCAATGAAGTGTCACACGGGTCAGGCGTGGTGTGAGCTGGTAATCCCAGCACTTTGGGAGGCTGAGGTGGGTGGATCACAAGGTCAACAGTTTGTGACTCACCTGACCAATATGGAGAAACCCTGTCTCTACTAAAAATACAGAAATTAGCAGACCATGGTGGCATGTACCTATAATCTCATCTACTCAGTAGGCTGAGGTAGGAGAATCACTTGGACCCGGAAGGCAGAGGTTGCAGTGAGCTGAGATTGTACCACTGCACTCCAGCCTGGGAGATAGAGTAAGATCTCATCTCAATAAATAAATACATAAAGTATCACACAGGAGATTCCCACATGGCGGGACAGCGAGGAGCCTAACCCAGCCTGGGGCAGGGCCATAGATCTGAGTTAGCTGGGTAAACTGAGGCATAAGGATTTAGTAGGGGCAATTTCCACAGGGCAGGTACCTGACCAGCTGCAAGTCAGCAACAGCAAACTTCTTTGACCAGGCTCATCACATCCAGATGAGTGAGGAAAACAATCACTTCTCACTGTGGGTCCCAGAACTCCAGGAGCAAGGGAGTGGGAGCCATCATACTGGAGCCATTGTTTCTGTGAGCTCCCAGAAGCCTTTCACAGGCAGTGGGATTAGAACAGAGCAGGGCTTGGCTGAGCACGGTGGCTCTCGCCTGGAATCCCAGCACTTTGGGAGGCCGAGGTGGGTGGATCACCTAGGGTCAGGAGTTGGAGACCAGCCTGGCCAACATGGTGAAACTCCAGCTCTACTAAAAATGCAAAAATTAGCCAGGTGTGGTAGCACTCACCTGTAGTCCCAGCTACTCAGGTAGATGAGGCAGGAGAATCTCTTGAACCTGGGAGGTGGAGGTTGCAGTGAGCCAAGATTGCATCACTGCATTCAAGACCTGGGTGACAGAGCAAGACTCCATCTCAAAAAAAAAAAAAAGTCAGGGCAGGGAACAGTGGGGCTAAGCACCTTCCAGTTTTACCTCTCCTCCAACACCCTATCTCTCCCACAGTCCTGAGTTGGGGGATGCCCATGGTGTTTCACAGCTGCACTTGCCATTTTCTCTCCTAACCCCACAGGATATTTACTTAAAACAGTAGCAGCAAGGAGGCAGGACTGACCCAACTTCACTTCCAGGTATGCTGTCTCCTGGACAGAGCTGAGGACTGGGCTGCCTACAGAGAGTCCCTTAGCAGGTGCAGAGACAAGCACTGCTAAGATCATAACCCCAGCTGAAGAACAATAAAACAAGATGATTAAAACGCTTTACCAGAGCCAGGTGAAGTGACTCAAACCTGTAATCCCAGCACTCTGGGAGGCCGAGCTGGGTGAATCACCTGAGGCCAGGAGTTCAAGACCAGCCTGGCCAACATTGTGAAACCCCGTCTTTACTAAAAATACAAAAATGAGCCAGGTGTGGTGGCAGGTGCCTGTAATCTCAGCTACTCAGGAGGCTGAGGCACAAGAATGGCTTGAACCTGAAAGGAGGAAGTTGCAGTGAGGCCAGATCATGCCACTGCACTCTACCCTGGGTGACACAGTGAGACTCCATCTCAACAACAACAACAAAACACTTTACAAATGGTGGTTCCTCAAAACACTTACAGCATTACCATTGGCTCTAACAAACCACTGCCATCCATCCCAAAGGAATAGAAAGTAGGAACTCAGAGAGGGATTTGCACACATGTGCTCACAGCAGCGTGATTCACAACAGCCAAAAGGCAAAATCAACCGACAGGTCCACCATCAGATGAAAAGATAAACACAGTGTGATCCATCTGCACAGCAGAAGATGACTCAGACTTAAGAAGGAAGGGAGGCCGGGTGAGGTGGCTCACACCTGTAATCCCAGCACTCTAGGAGGCCACAGTGGGTGGAGACTCTGTCTTGACAAAATAAATACATACAAATAAAGAGAAATAACAAAGGGAGTGAGAATATATTGTGAGTGATTCTAATAAGTAAGGACTGAAAGCGTTCTCAGCTGCTGATAGCATTACTACCAACCAGTTCAGTTTTGTTTCTTTTCCCAGCTGGAAAGACCTGCACTTGTCCCTGGGGCTCACCTTTCTGTACACCAGGCCAGTGATGGCCAACTGCAGCCTTATCTGTGGCACCTTGAGCCCGTACATGTTCTGCTGCTTAAACAGCATCTGCAGGCAGGCCAAGAGGAACATCAGCATGGCGAGGAGGTAATCCTTCCAGGCTGGAGACCTGGGATCACCAATAAACTTTAGAAAAATGCTTGCAGAGGAAGGAGGGAGAAGGTACAGCTGGTGAGAGGAGGTGCCCACGTGTGTTGCCTTCACCCAAACCAGGCCAGGTGTGGAGGATCAGTCGGCGTGGTTGACTTTTCACAATCATGATCTCGGTTATTTCCCCCACTGTCCATGCTTCTTTTCAATCTTACTGCAGCTCCTCAAGATCAAGAGATGGTGTTTTTCTTCCCCCTTGTTATGGGCTAAATTGTGTCCTCACAAAATTTGTATGTTAAAGCCCCAACTCCCGGTACCTCTGAATGTGACTGCGTTTGGAAATAGGGCTTTTAAAGAGGCAATAAAGTTAAAATGAGGTCATTAGGCTGGCTCTCACCCAGTCTGGAGTCCTGATAAGAAGAGAAAATGTAGACACACAGAGAGACACCAGGGTAGACACAGAGGAAAGACCATATGAGGACACAGGGAGGAGGTCGCCAACTGCACACCAAAGGCAGAGGCCTCACATGGAACCAACTTGCAGATACCTGATCTGGAACTTCCAGCCACCAGAAACATGAGAAAAATACATTTCTGTTGTTGAAGCTATGCAGTCTGTGATGCTCTGTGATGGCAGCTGAGCAGACACCACTTGAACCTGGGCTGGCCACAAAACCACCTTTGACCAAGAGTGTTGAGTGGAGGTAAAGCTGTGCCAGCTGTGAGCCTCAGGAGAAAATGTGGCTTTTGGCCAATTGCTTAGAACCCTCTCAAGCAGCTACATGAACAAGTCTGAGCTAGCTTTTTGGAGGATGGGAACCCATGTGGAACAGAAAGCCATCCAGCTTCAAACACAACTGCAGGCACATGAGAAAACCCAGCCAAGAAAAGAAGAACCACCCAGCTGAGCCCAGTCCATGTTACTGACCCACATTACTATGAACTAAATAAATGAAGGCTTATACCTTTAAGCCACTCACTTTTGGGGCATTTTACAACAAAAGATAATTTATACAGTCAGGTAAAAGCTCACTTATTTGCCCCTGGGAGGGGGACAGTCACTTTTTCATTAATGATTTTCTTTTTCAGTATCCTTCCCACCCACCCTCCAGTGTCCTGAGCACCAGATCTATAGGCAGAGGCATAAGAGCCGAAGCCCCCTGGCCCTAGAGGGATGTTATTAAGAGACCACCAGCCTTAGCAGAGCTCCTGAAGTCTGGACTCACCTAAGCAGCTTGGGGATGGTGAACCTGAAGATATCACTGATGAAGAGGCTGTGGGTCCCATGAGGAAGGTAAAATGGAACACCTGCCAGATGGCCCTCAGCAGGGGGCCCCACTGCTTCCCTTATTGCCATAGGAATGGCTCAGTCTCTGGAGCCTCCATGCCACTGCCTCCTTTCCTTTTAAACACTATTCCCTTGGTGTGCCAGAGAGGCTGGCTCTGGGTCCCATTTTATACTCTCAGCCACCAGCAGCAGGGCCAGGCATTAAAAGTTTGTTTTCCTAACAATGGGTGTGGGTGGGTGTGGAACCAGCCTGGCTTCCTCACCTGTGCCTCCTTATCACCCTGAGTACCCATTTAAGAGGCAGTCACAGGAGTTGTGGGGGAAGGGCAGGAGGGCAGCCCTGAAGACTCTTAGATGGCCATGGGAAAGCACACACATTGAGCAGCTACTATGTGCCCGACACTCCCCAGTAATCCTAAGACCCCTGGCAAGCCAAATGTTGTTCCCATTTCACAGATGATAACACTGAAGCTCAGAGAAGCTCAGAGAAGTGCCCCTAAGGGCACACAGCTGAGAAGTAAAAGCTGGGATTAAATTCCATCTCTCCACCTCCAGGGCCCATGCACTTTTCTTTTCTTTCTTTCTTTTTTTCTTTTTTGAGATGAAGTCTCACTCTGTCACCCAGGCTGCAGTGCAGTAGTGAGATCTCAGCTTACTGCAACCTCTACTTCCTGGATTCAAGTGATTCTGCCACCTCAGCCTCCTGAGTAGCTGGGATTACAGGCAAATGCCAGCACGCCCAGCTAATTTTTGTATGTTTAGGAGATGGGGTTTCACCATGTTAGCCAGGCTGGTTTTGAACTCCTACCTGAGGTGATCCACTGGCCTCAGCCTCCCAAATTGCTGAAATTACAGGCCTGAGCCATGGCACCCAGCCTCCCATGTATTTTTTAATCTATTATGTTGTCAACCTGAAGGAAGAACAGCATTCCCTTTTCCACATGGACAACCAGCCAGCCCTTAGGTGGTTTTGTGGCCTGATCTGGTGTTTGGTTTGGCATCTACAGAGGGTTGTGGCTCAGTTGTTACTGAGTGGGCATAGCCTGCTACTCACAGGCATTTTAGCATTTGCATCTCAAAGCCAAGAAGATGCCCCTTCTATGCAGAGAGCATCCCTTAACACCCTTCCTGTCTGACCCCACCATATCTTTCATTACCTTCACAGCCTTGCCCAAGGCACCAACCCTCTCTTTGTCTTGTTAGAACCCCAGGTGGGCAGACTTTACCTGCTTTTTTTAAACCAGGATGTCCATAGTATTGAGCTCAGCTCATACACACAGTAGGAGCTCAATAAATACTTGTCAAAAGAATGGGAAAAGCAGACTGAGTGATATGTGTATAAGAGACTAACAAGAGTGCCCAGCACGTACTGTTATAAACATTTATAGAAGGAAGGATGGAGCCTGGCTGGGTGGACAGAACTTGGCTTTGGAGCCAGGAGACTATGGTTTCAGTGCCTACTCTGTCTCCTCTCCTCTGAGCCTTAGTGTTTCAATCTATAAAATGGGGTTAGAGAAGAGTTGAATGGAAAGGTTTTTTTTTTTTTTTTTTTTGACTGGAAATTTTACTGAGTTCTGTTCTAGCTGTTTGCCTGGAGAATGACTGTTCAGCCTGCAGGCTCCATAGCAGGCATTTTCCTCTTCTGGAGGTCTCATCTCTCATCAAGGAAGAGGTCCAGATTGATGTCTAATGTCTGGTCTCTGGAGTGAAGGCCATTTAGTGCAGGACTCACAAATGACTGTGGGGAAAGGCATGGGGTATGCATGAGTGGCATGGGCAAGGTGTGAGCTGGGGGATACAAAACAGAGTGGTGGAGGCCAGGTGTGGTGGCTCACACCTGTAATCCCAGGACTTTGGGAGGCCAAGGTGGGCAGATAACCTTAGGTCAGGAGTTCAATACCAGCCTGATAACCTGAGCAACATAGAGAAACCCAGCCTCTAATAAAAAATACAAAAATTAGCTAGATTTGGTGGCAGGCACTTGTGGTCCCAGCTACTTGGGAGACTAAGGAAGGAGAATCATTTGAACCTGGGATGTGGAGCTTGCAATGAGGCAAGATGGTGACACTGAACTTCAGCTGGGGTGTCAGAAGCAGAGAGGAGGAGGGAGGGAGGGAGAGGAGAGGAGGAAGAAAGATAGTGGGGAGGAAGGGAGGAAGAAAGAAAATACAGAAAAAGAAACAGAGAAAGAGAAGGAAAGAGAAAAAGAAGGAGAGAAGACAGGAAGGAAGGAAGAGAGAAAGAAAAAAGAAAAGAAAGAGACAAAGGAAGAGAGAGAAAAGAGGAAGGAAGGAAGAAAGGAAGGAAAAAAGGAAGGAAGGAAGGAAAGAAGGAAGGGAGGAGGCAAAGAAGAGAGGGAGGGAGGGAAGGAAGATAAGAGAGAAAAGAAAAAGATGCATGCACACATATGCTCATTGCAGCATGATTCCCAATAGCAAAGACATGAAACCAACTTAAATGCCCATCAATGGTAGACTAATAAAGAAAATGTGGTACATACACACCATGGAATATGATGGAGCCATAAAACAGAATGAGGTCATTCCTTTGCAGCAACATGGATGAAGGTAAAAGCCATTATCTTATACAAACTAACAGAAGAAAAGAAAACCAAATACTACACGTTCTCACAAGTAAAAGCTCAACTTTGAGTATACATGGACACAACAGACACTGGGACTTATTTGAGGATGGAGGGAAGGAGGACAGAAGAACTACCTATGAGGTACAGTGCCTACCATTATTTAGGTGACTAAATAATCTGTACACAAATACCCAGTGACACCTATATGATAAACCTGCATGGGTACCTCTGAATCTAAAATTAAAGTTTTAAAAAAACTGATAAACTAAATCAAAAGAAAGCATAAGGAAAAAAAAATGTGAGATAAAAACAGAAAAACAGTAAATATAATAAATACTTTGGTACCTTAAAAAAAGTAAATAGACAAATTAGTAAAAAGGGAAATAAGCATAAAAGAAAAAAGAAAAAAAAAGAAAAAAAAAAATTATAAGTTAACTCTAATTATAAGGGACTATTTTGCATAACTCTGTGCAAATACATTTGAAATCTGGATGTATTACTATCCAATACAACTTCTAAGTCATAAAAATGTCCTACATCTGCACTGTTCAATATGTAGCCACTAGCTACATGTGTTGAGTGAATACTTGTACACTTAAATGTGACTCATTTAAGGAATGAGCAAAGTCTCCAAGAAATATGGGACTATGTGAAAAGACCTAATCTACATTTGATAAGTGTACCTGAATATGATGGAGAGAATGAATCCAAGCTGGAAAATACTCTTCAGGATATTATCCAGGAGAATTTTCCCAATCTAGCAAAGCAGGACACTATTCAACCCCAGGTAATACAGAGAACATCACAAAGACATTCCTCAAGAAGAGCAACCCCAAGGCACATAATCGTTAGATTCACCAGGGTTGAAATGAAGGAGAAAATACTAAGGGCAGCCAGAGAGAAAGGTCAGGTTACCCAAAAAAGGGAAGCCTATTAGACTTACAGCAGATCTCTCAGCAGAAACCCTACAAGCCAGAAGAGAGTGGGGGGCCGATATTTAACATCCTTAAAGAACAGAACTTTCAGCCCAGAATTTCATATCCTGCCAAACTAAGCTTCACAATTGAAGGAAAAATAAAATGTTTTATGAACAAGCAAGTACTCAGACATTTTATTACCACCAGGCCTGCTTTACAAAAACTTCTGAAAGAAGCATTACATGCATAAAGAAAAAACCAGTATTAGCCTTTCTAAAAATATACCAAAAAGTAAAGAGCATCAACATAAAGAAGAATTTACATCAACAAATGGATAAAATAGCCAGTTAACATCAAATGGCAATAACCCTAAATTTAAATTGACTAAATCCCCCAATCAAAAGATCCAGCCAAAACCTAACAGTATACTACATCCAGACCCATTTTATATCCAAAGATACACAAAGACTCAAAACAAAGGGTTGGAGAAAAATTTACCAATGAAATGGAAAGCAAAAATAAATAAATAAACAAAAAGCAGGAGTTGCAATTCTCGCATTTGATAAAACAGATTTCAAAGCAACAAAGATACAGTGGTAAAAGGATCAGTGCAATAATAAGAGCTAAGGATCCTAACACCCAGATACATAAGACCCATAAAGAGATTTAGACTCAGCAAGACAGAAAATTAATAAGGATATCCAGAACTTGAACTCAGATCCGGAACAAGTAAACTTAATAAGTATTTATAGAGCTCTCCACTTTAAATACACAAAATATACATTCTCCACTTTAAATACACAAAATATTGATTGGCTATTATTAATACCCATTCATAGAATAAAGCAATATTCCTGTTCTCTCTCCCTCTTTTTCTTCCTCTTTCTTCCTCTCCTTCTCTCCTTTTATTAAAAAAAAAAAAAAAAAAAAAAGAGCCTGAACCTACCACTAAGAACATGCATTAATTCTAGAATACATTTAGAAAATTACTCCATCTGATGTACTAAATGACACCTAAATTGCCCAGAAGAGTTATTGTATTTCCTCAAAGTGAGCTATATATTCTTTTCTAACCAGTTGTATCAAATCCAGTTAGCAGAGTATAACTTCCAAAGTATTTAAAATAGAACAGGTCACTATGATAAAAGCCAGCTAAATATTTATAGGCATTTTATAATATACTGGTAATATTCCATCAAGATAAGTTAAACTGCCATTTGGAGAGTAATTTTCATTATATACAAAGATATAATCTGTACTATTTTTTCTTCCCTGACACTCCCCAAAGGGGCTTTGTGTATGTGTCTGTGGATAAGTGTTACTGTCTGAATTGGATAGAAATGTATCAGTCATTTCCAAAGTGTTTTGTTGAATTATTCTTTGTCATCTTTCTTTTCTTTCAATGTCTGTTTTCTCTATATTATTCATATGCTGTGAAAAAAGAAAATGTGACTCGGGGCCCAAAGTGGCTCCGGCCGGATGTCGTGGCGCTTGCGAAGGCGAGGCCAAGAGTTCAAGGCCAACCAACCTCAGCAACCTTACAACCTCTCAATGATTGGCAAAAAAAAAAAAAAAAAAAAAAAAAGAAAATGTGACTCATGTGACCAAGAAACTAAATTTTTTCTAATTATTAATTTATTTAATTTCTAATTATAATTTTATTATAATTAGTTTAAATTTAAATGATCTCATGCAGCTAGTGGCTACTGTATCAGAAAGCATAGAAGATGAAATTGAAATTTTCTTAAGACAGTGTTATTTACCAAAGTTAAATTCAAAGAATATTTATTTAAAAAACAAAAAGCGTAAAGAGACCAACTCTATAAAAGAGATAAAGTTATTAAAGAATCTCATTCTCTCCATCTGACACACACACACACAGAGACACAGACATACACATGCACACACACCCACACACATGCACACACACACAGGTGTTATAAGGTAAAGGAAAGTTCTTTATAACACAGAACAGGACTTTGACAAACTACTACTCATGGCCCAAATCCTGCTGCAGACCATTTTTCTGCAGTCCATGAGCTAATAATATTTACACAGCTAAAGAAGAAATAGAATATGTAACAGAGACCATATGTGGCCCACAAAGCCTAAAACACTTAGAATGTGGATCTTTACTGGAAAAATCTACTGGCCCCTGATCTAGAAAAATGCCTGAATTTTAAAATCACCGTTTTGCAAATACCACCAAGGTAATATGAGATTCTGGCATGTAATTACTCCTAACACTATACACTAACAAATGGTTAGGAAAAGGACATTTATATATCTCTATTATCCATCAAATGTTTATTAAGTATGGAATTTAAAACAAAGAGATGAAACTTAGCTTCACAAATATTGAGATAAAATGACATTATAAACTTCTCGATGCAATGCAATGGGAAACATAAGATTTGCCTAAACATTTTGTCTAATCCAGATCAATAGTTAGATGAATCCAGTTTGAGAAACATTCTATGAGACAATTAGTCTGGACTCTTCAAAAAGGTCAAGGTTGTAAAAGATGAGGGAAAAGAGTGGAGGGAAAGCAATATTCTAGACTGATGAAAATAAGAAACATGACAAAAAAATCCAATATAAGATCCCTGACTAATATAAAGAATATTTGAGAGCAAGTGGAGACATTTAAATTTAGACTGTATACTACATAATATTAATTATCAGTAGCCAATGTCTTGTGATTATTATTGTAGTAATATAAAAGAATGTGCTAATTTTGGGAAAACTCCCTTAAGTATTTTTATATAATCTTGATGTCTGCAATTTGCTTTCAAGCAGTTCAGAGCTCCCCAAAATGTGAGTGTGTGCATGTATATATATGTTTGTGTAAGAGAGAGAAAATGAGTGTGTATGTGAAGAGGAAAAGAAACATAGAGACACACAAAGCCAATCCCAGAAAATGTTAATTTGTGAATCTAAACAAAGGGCACCTGTGTCTTTACAGTACTTCTTTTTCAACTTTTCTGTTTGAAGTTAAAAGTTGGAAGAATTTTTTTAAAGGTACTTGTTTATTCAGGGTGAACATGATCTTCAAATTTCTTTGCTAGATGTTGGTTTCCTGTAGTTGTTAATACTTTTGTGCCACCTGATTGCCTTATGAGAAAATAAACTTAGCTATGAAAAAAAAAAAAAACTGTGTAGCCATAAAGCCAAACAATTGTTTCACTGAATAGGGAAAGAAAGTATAAGGTTTATTGCAGGTGATATTGTTATAAACTGTTATTCTACTAATACAGTATAACCAATTATTACCTTGTAATGTTAGCATCTACTAATAAGGAGAGACCAACAGGCAGTATTTATACACAATTACACTGAGACCAAATTTTTATATCCTGAAAAACAATATGGCAAACATTAATAGAAGGTACAGGAGGTGTTTTTGCATGATTTACAGGACAAGAAATCACACTATCTTCTTCTACTAGATAATTAACTATTCTGGGAAACATATTTGGGTTTACAGTTATGATAGACAAGAATACAAGGTGCATAAGCAACCCTGTCATCTTTCATTATTACAATCTTGCCAATCTGGAAGGAAGCAAAAAATGTCACAAGTGATAGTTGCCTTGGCCTAAAAGGAAGAAGACCAGAGTTATGGCTTCAGCTCTGCTTCCAAATAGCCCCAATAATTTTTGGTAAATTACTTCCCTTCTCTGAGCTTTAGTTTTCTCATCTGTCAAATGTGGCAGCTGAACTGAATTAAGATTCTTGGACCTGCAAGATTAAGGGCTATTTATTCTTCAAGGACTGGGAGACAAGATGGCAATTTAAAACAATTTTATCAGAAATAAAAATTTAATGTGATGTGAATATTATTCATTAGAATTCTACAGGCCACAGGGAGAGGAGACCAAGCAATAGCTAAAAATTATCATCAGCTTCAGGGAGTCACTCCCTTCTAAGACCTAGGGACTGCATTCAGTGGGGAGAGACACTTCACCAGAGGCCCAGAATGTTTTGGATGAAGAATGGGCACAAGAGGAAGGGTGGAAATTACACTGGGCCAAGAATATTTTCATTGACTCCTTGTGTGATATGACTTTTCTTTCCAAACCCACAAAAATCTTTATTTTTTGCTGGATTATACTTTTTTACTGAATTCTAGAAAGAAGTAATATTTGGCAACCAGTTAGCAACAGAAATTGAAAAGTCCCCCAGAACTAGGAGAGGAAACTCTGAGGAAGTAAATCCAGAAATACCCCAAAATGAAGAAATTGGGGTGTATAGAGCAACCCTTCATTAAAACCCATCTTAGAAAAATACTGCATTTTATATTTCATATGGGACTTTACCAACAAGGATATTTTGCTTAACAAAGCAATAAAAATGTGAAGACTCCATCTAACCAGGTAAGGACATAACAAGCACACTCTTCCACTGTAGGTTCTCACCAGAGGACTCTGTGACTATATATATATATATATATATATATATATATAGGCAGACCTTCAGCCTCTCCAAACAGCTGCCTTAATTAACCCAGTCTTGCAGTCAGCCATAATAAGTACTTGCCATGCACCTCTAAAGGCTCTTCCACATCAAAGACTCCTCGGTCAGAGACCAATGAACCAGACCAGGAATCCTTTTGTCTTCTTTGCTCCCACTGGGACTTGCTCATTTACCCTTTCTCCTATCTCTTTCCCTTGATGTTAAGTGCTACCTTGTTTGTTGTGGAATATTTAACCTATAATATTTAGATATTGGTTAAATATACTATTATGTATGGTATGCAATCCAGACCAACTTGTTGAATGGATTGAGTCTGTGTTGCCCATGGCTCTGACTGTGGAGTGAATGGGAAGTGCTAAGGAGAACTGTCTCTTTGGGAACTCCATGTAGCTCATGGCTTCTGTAATAGAAATTCTCTGAAGAACTGAGAGAATTAGCATGAGTTCTTTCAATAGAAGTGTGACATGTGGAAAGACACACACATGTGTGAACCAGGACACCTCTAACCTTGCACTGCTGATGATATGGGGCTTTGAGACAAAATTGCCTAAACTACTGAGGACATAGATATCACCAAGTGAGGTATGGTTAAATCAAGCAGAGTAAGACCACAGGTGAGTAGAATGCTTTGGAAATTGATTATTGGATTAACTCTAATTTGGAACACTTGTCAGTCCATTCAGTTGTGTGTGTGTAATTTTTTAAGTACATAGGCAAATTTTCTTTCCTAAATAGGCACAGTCTCCAGAACATTACTGAATCTTCCTCTGATCATTTCACATTTTATAACGTTTCTAAGTCATTATTTTAAACATCATTACCTCTGCATAGGGATTGTAAATATGGGATATGAACACTGGATTGAATCTGTACAGGATTCATGCATCCCTGGAAGGTGATTTTTGGAGGAACATAAATCTCAAGTGTGAACTAGTTTCTACTCTTTGCCTCCTTCTCAAGAAATATGAGTGTAGCAACAACAACAAAAATTAGGTTGATGATTCTGGTTAGTTTGGGTTTATAAATTTATCAAATTCTTACCATATTTTGCTTTAAATTGAAGTGAATAAAATTAAATCTATATCCTCTAGTCTAGTTCCCTTTAGTGAGACTGTATTCTTTCAACAGCTATTAGAGAAACACTTTTTTTGCCCATACATTTTCAAATAAGTTTCTGGAGCTTACAACACATAGGCCATCATTTAAACCATAAGAATTCAGAAGCAGAAATTCTACTCACAATTGAACTTCACTGTGTTGGCTGACATAGTATTTTAAATTCTAATTATACTGTAGAGCAAACCCAGATTGAAAAGTTGAGGACAAGTTATATATATTGTTTGTACTGGGAAGCTGCATCATTAGCAGAGTCTTTGATACACAAAGGCAAGTTCTGTTCAAGATGTTTATGCTCCCGGGAGTTTTTCCTAGCATCCTTTCATTAGACGATATGACACAGAGCAGTGTTCACAAACTCTGAGTGGCATTGACATTAATTTCTAATAATGTTTAGAAACATTTGTAAAATTTCTGAACATTATTAGAAATTAACAATGGGGCACCATTCTCCCATATACAATATGCATCCTAAATCAATGACCATTATTTGATGCACTATCCCCCAAAGAAAAAATATATGGGTCTCAGAATGAAGGAATGAAAGCCACAATGGCCCCTGTTACTGTCACCCCCAGTAACCCACTTCGGGAGTGCGTGCTTCCCATTTCCACAATTCCGGGCACCACAGGTGTAGAGAACCCTTCCACCAGCAGATAGAAACACAGCTGCCTCTTCAACATTGTGGGCACCTGTGTGCAGGGCCAACAACAACAACAAACAGAATAGGGATAATTGCCATCCTGGAAAAGGCACATGGCCCGGTCATCAGGAGGAAAGCTGCTATTACACATTTGAGAAGTGAGCAATCAGCTTAACACCAAGGTGGTTGGCACACATTAGTATTCCATCATCTAATTTTAATCATAAACCCATAATTGCCATAGCCATAGCCAAAGAAAAGTAAACATGAACTTGGTCCCCGCAGGAAGAAAGTTGTGGGCTACCCACAAAGTTAGCATCCTTCTACCATTATAAGAACTAAGGTAAAGGGCTCTAGAATGAATCAGAGTTTAACCTAGAGCTCTGCCTCCCCAGTAGCAGCTGGGTTTGCAATTTGTCCTACTAACCTTTTTCCCTTATAACCTTACAAGTTTCTCCAAAGAGAATGTCCCACCAGAATCCTAAAGGAACCACCCTGAGAAATTATATGAGATGAAGGGCCACAGAAATATGGAGGAATTGTCAAGAATACTGCAGTGCCCAGATCTCTCTACCCCTCTTCAAGACTCAAGGACATATACCTCGAGCTGGGTATGACCTCACTGAAAGAGAGTACCCCTTTGCCAGTGATCCCTACCCAAGTACTGGGGATAAACAATTAGCTCCTCTCTCCAAAGAAAAACAAATCTGTGAGGCTACCCAAGCTTCAGGGCTCCCTTTGGAGTCAGCTGCATCCCTGTTGTGGTGATTCACAGCCCCAATTCTTCCTATGCCCAACCCTGATTCTTGCCTTTCCCCACACTGCAAGTGCTGAGCCCAAGGCCACTCCCTAAGAAACATCCTTCACACTCATTTCCATCTGAGTCTGTTTTCTGCGGTAGTTAAACTACAACAAATTTTAAGTATCCCTGGCACACTAACAGCAAGAAGTTAATATTGCTGTTTTACTTGTGCCATAACATTTTTATACTTTTACAGTATTTTATCTCTTAGTGTCATCTAAGAGCAAAGAAAATTCCTCAATCAAATCTCTTTATACCCTAACAAGAGCTGTACTAAACAAAATTATTTTTAAATGTATAAGACATCTTTGATTCCTCCAATATAAATACATGTTTAACGTGGCCAAACAATGTTCAAACAAACAGAAAAGAAGAAAATTTGATTATGGAATAAAATATTTGGGTATTTGAAGCAAAGAAATGGCTAAAATATTAATTGTACTTAATTAGCATATAACCTGAGACAGATCCAATATATCAGAAATCAAGTGACTTCTACACTCTGATCAGATTCTACTACCATCTACTAGGCTTTCTTTCTTGTTTTCTTCTCCCTTTATTTGCTCATCTCTTCATCTCTGGAATCTGTTTTTAGATTCCCGTAGCTGTTCTTTCCTACCCACTGTTATTTATCTCTGAAACCTGTCTACCATCCTGGATGTACCTGCCGCTTTATTAGCCATCTGCTGACTCAAGGCAGCTGATGCCTAGTCCTGAAGTGTCTAGCAGTGTCCAGTATCTGCCTTAGACCCCTTAACCTTGGTAAATTTTATTTCTTCTTAATGGAGAATGCAATGGATTCACAGCTTACTCCTGGGTTGGGTTCTAACATTAGTCTATTAGGTGAAGAAAAAATATAGATCACTGATAATATTTTTTTCAAATCTTATCAAATAAGAAAAAAGAAAATGTATCTCAAAAATGCCTCATTGCTGTTTTTTGTTTTTGTTTTTGTTTTTTTGTTTTTGTGCCAGCATTTGAATCAATCACTATGAAATGTTTGGTTTTGATTTAAGGTAATACATTCTTCAAATCAGTGCTGTGTTTAAATGCAAAAGTTCCACTTAGCTTAGCAAGATGCTGACAGCTTAAAAGGCATGAGGGAAAGGCCATTCCTCTTTATTGAAGGAACTCACTGGAAGATTCCCCTGCATGATTTAAAGGATTACTTTTCCTTGATCTTTTATTTTTTGTTGGTTATTATACTTAATTCTTTGTAATTTATTTACCAACAATATTTGTGTATTTTTATGGCATACATGTGATACTTTGATATATTCATGGAATGTATCATGATCAAATCAGGTTATTGATCAGGTATTTAGGATATTCATCACCTCAAATATTTATCATTTATTTGTGTTGGGAACATTTCAAATCTTCTAGCTATTTTGAAATACACATTGTTAATTATAGTCACCCTACTGTGCTATTGAACACAGGTATTTCTTTCTTCTAACTAATGTTTGCAACCATTGACTAACCTCTCTTTATCCCCTCCAACACACGTAAACTCATCCCTGTCTCTAGGAACCATCATTCTACACTCTACCTTCATGAGGTCAGAATTTTTTAGCTCCAACATATGAGTGAGAACTTGTGTTACTTGTCAGGGTCTGCCTTACTTTTCTTAATTTAATGGCCTCCAGTTTCATCCATGTTGCTTCAAATGAAAAGATTTTTATTCTCTCTTATGGCTGAATAGAATTCCTTGTGTATATATACCACATTTTCCTTACCATTCATCTGCTGATGGACACGCAGGTGACTCGATATTCTAGCGACTGTGAACAGTGCTGCAATAAACATGGGACTGCAGGTCTCCCTTTGATATACTGATTCCCTTTTCTTTGAAGAAATACCCAGGAGTGGGATTTCTATATCATATGGTAGTTCCATTTTTAGTTGTTTGAGAACTCTCTATACTGTTTACCTTCATAGCTGTACTAAATTACACTCCCATCAACGGTATGTAAGAGTTCCCTTTTCTCAGCATCCTTGCAAGCATTTATTGTCTTTTTAATAATAGCTCCCGGGCCAGGTGTGGTGGCTCATGCCTGTAATCCCAGCACTTTGGGAGGCCGAGGTGGGTAAATCACAAGGTCAAGAGATCAAGACTATCCTGGTCAACATGGTGAAACCCCGTCTCTACTAAAAATACAAAAAATTATCTGGGCATAGTGGCACATGCCTGTAATCCCAGCTACTCAGGAGGCTGAGGCAGGAGAATTGCCTGAACCCAGGAGACAGAGGTTGCAGTGAGCTGAGATCATGCCACTGCACTCCAGCCTGGGTAACAAGAGCAAAACTCCATCTCAGAAAAAAAAAAAAAAAATAGCTCTCCTAACTTGGGAAGATGACAACCCTGATTATTACTGATGCTGACCATTTTTTTTCATAGACCTGTTGGCCATTTATACTTTAATTCTTATGAATTAAAAACACACATACAATATAACCCAGTCAGTTAGGCATGAATATAATAATTATGAGATCGACTAACCCTGGGAAGTGGCAGAACCTGACCTATGCAAATGCCATATCTTCCTGAACCCTTCCTTCAGAACTACTTTCATGTGACTAACTCTGTTTCCACTCTTTCATACTCTTTCTGTTTACACATTTCCCCCCACTTTCATGTTCCCAACCACTCCATTTTAATCCAGTGCACAACTGATTTTCAGCTTTGTAATTCTATGTGAGCACTGACCCCAAAAGGGACTTCCAATCTGTTTAGCTACTAGATGATTATAAAGAATATAGAAATAAACATCACATTGAATTCATATAACCATATTAGCCGTTTCAAATCAGATCAACCATGGCAATAAACTCTCACCATCCATCATTTTGTTCATTAATATTATAAGCAAATCTATTTCTCTGAGCAGACATTAAACATGAGAGAAATTAACAAGGCTGCACTAATACAATCACAACGTCAATAATTTATAATCTGAGAAAAGGAACTGGTAAACCACATTTTAATTACAGAGGTTCATCATGATACATTACTTATGTGACATTTTAAAATTTGTTAACACAATGATTAATCCAGACAACCAAGTTGTAATAAATCAAAAGCAGTTACATATACCAGCATATTTTTCTCTCAGTGTATTCCTTTCTCACCTACTGGACATTTGTAAGAATATCCCTGGGGTCAGATAGATTCATACTCATTCATTTACCAAGCTGTACAAGCATTTTTAAATATATTACTTTAATATGTTACCAATTAGAGAACAAGTTAGTCAGTAAACAAATAAATAGCTGAAAATATTACTGTGTGTTCATGAATTTTATATTTGCTTCCAGGTTGCAATACATGAAAAGGTAGAGAGTAACTTAGAAATTAAAGCCTATTAAAATCAGGAATGTGCTGGATAATTTTAAAAGTTGTAACAGCTATAAAGATGTAAAACCATGTTTCATTTGGGAAAAATAAAAGTTCCCAATAAGAGCATTAAACATGTGAAGATGAATTTCTAACACTTGTGTTTTGACAGATCTTAAATTCATTATTTTCAATGTGCTTTTTTTTGGCAACAGTTCTAGTGATGAATCTAGTTTTAAAACACATAAGACATGCTCAACCCTTTGACATTCTGGTCATCATGTCTCTTTACCAAGTTGGAAACTTGAGAAGAAATGCTATTTAACGAGTTGTCTATGTTTAAAAAAAAAAAAAGCAACTTTAAAAAAATGCCCATTAAAAAGTACTCCCACATGCATTAGCATATCTGATCATCTAAAGACAATTTATTTGGGACAGATATTATCCCAATTTATAGTTGAAAATACTAATATCAGAGAGGTTTGGACTTGCCCAAGGTCACACAGTTTTAATTCTGAAAAGCTTCCAATATCATGTTTAGCTTTTCTACCACCATACAACTGCTACAATTGAAGCAAATGTGCTTCATTTACACTGGTATCACTAAGCCATGGAGCAGTGTCTCACACCGAGTAGTTTAATGAGTCTTTTGTAAATGAGAGACCAGAGAAATTATTGAATTTCTGAGTCACTGTTGGGTTCTGTAAGAGAGATAATTTAGCTACCCTTTGGCAGGAAATGAATCTTTACAGCTCATTACAGTGGCAGTTACAGTTCTAGAGATCTCAAAAATTTTGAAGATTCCTAAAACATAAACACCTGAACTCCCAGTTGTAAGCTTCATTTAGAAATTTCCACCTCTTCTATGTGAGTCAAGTTAAGTTGGATATAACTATGAGATGCTTCACATAAGCCTCATGGTAACCCCAAGGCAAACATCTATAGTAGATACAAAATAGAGAAAAAAATAATCAAAGCATACTACTACAGAAAATTACATAATTACAAAAAAAGACTGCAAGAAGGAAAGACAGGAATAATCTACAAAATATTCAGACAACAATAAATAAAATATATACAGTAAATCTTTATCAATCAATAATTACTATAAATGTAAATGGTCTAAAATTAATGAAATATACAGAGCAGTTACATAAATTTAAAACAAACCCAACTACATGCTGCCTAAAAGAGACTCATTTCACTTGTAAGGAAACACATAGACTGAAAATGAAATGATGAAAATAGATATCCCATACAAATGGAAATCAAAATAGAGAAGGAGTAGCTGCTTACCAGGTAAAATAGCCTTTAATTCAAAACTTTTAAAAAAGAAAATATAACAATTCCCATACAAATGGATATCAAAATAGAAAAGGAGTAGCTATTTACCAGATAAAATAGCCTTTATATTCAAAACTGTAAAAATGGGAAATAGAACAATTATAAATATATATGCACCACCCGACATCAGATCACCTAAATGTATAAAGCAAATATTAACAGATATGAAGGGAGAGATAGACAGCCATACAATAATTAAAGGAGATTTCAATATCACACTTTCTGCAACAGGAAGATGATCCAGGAGAAAATTAACAAGAAAATGTTGGACTTCACCTATACTTTTTTGCTCACCTATACTTTCAATAAAATGGACCTATGAAACATATGTAGAACATTCACAGGATACATATTCTCCTCAAGCCCACATGAAACATTCCCCAGGATAGATCATATGTTAGATCACAAAACAAGATTAACAAATTTAAGATTAAAAATATATCAAAATCTTTTCTGACTATAATGGTATAAAAGTAGATATTAATAACAGGAAAAAAACCTGGAATATTCTCAAATATAAAAAATCAAAAACCATGCATCTGAACAGCCAATGTGCCAAAACAAATAAGAAATTATAAGAAACATTTATAAATATATAGAGACAAAAATGGAAACAAAGCATACAAAAACTTATGGGACACAGCAGAAACATCTATAAAAGCAAAGTTTATAGTAATACACATGTACATCTAAAAGGTGAAAGATTTATGTGATCTGAAGAGAAACCAAAACACATGTACCTCTAAAAGAACAAAAATCACAAATAAACACCTCAACATTACACCAAAAGGAACTAGGAAAAGAAGAGCAAACTAAGCCCAAATGTAGCAGAAGGAAAGAAACAATAAGGATCAGTGCAGAAATATATCAAATTAGAATATAAAAAGTATAGAAAAAATATTAATATAACAAAGAGGTGGGTTTTCTTTTTTTTTTTTTTTGCAAAAATAAACAAAAGTAAAAAATTCTTAGCTACACCAACTAAGGCAGACAGAAGATTCAAATAAATGAAATCACAGGCCAGGCACTGTGGCTCACGCCTGTAATCCCAGCACTTTGGGAGGCAGAGATGGGCAATAATGAGCTCAAGCAATCGAGACCATCCTGGCTAACATGGAAAAACCCTGCCTCTACTAAAAATTAAAAAAAAATTAGCCAGGTGTAGTGGCACACCCCTGTAGTCCCAGCTACTCAGAGTGGTGAGGCAGGAGAATTGCCTGAACCTGGGAGGTAGAGGTTGCAGTGAGCTGAGATGGCACCACTGCACTCCAACTTGTAAAACAAAGTGAGACTCTGTCTCAGGAAAAAAAAAAAAAAAAATCACAGATTAGAGAGGAGACCTTACAATAGATGCCTCAGAAATGAAAAGGATCATAAGGGACTATTATAAACAGTCATATATCAACATTAAATAACCTAGAGAAAATACATAAAGTTTCTAGCAACACACAACCTAGTAAAATTGAATCAGGAAGAAACAAAAAGGTTCAACAAACCATTAACAAACAAAGTTGAAGTAGCAACCATTTATGATTAGGAGATCCTTTCCCCATTGCTTGTTTTTGTCAGGGTTGTCAAAGATCAGATGGTTGTAGATGTGTGGTGTTATTTCTGAGGTCTGTCTTCTCCATCAGTCAGTGGGTCTATTCTGGCAAGAGTACCATGCTGTTTTGGTTACTGTAGCTTGCAGTACAGTGTGAAGTCAGGTAGCATGATGCCTCCAGCTTTGTTCTTTTTGCTTAAGATTATCTTGACTATACAGGATCTTCTTTGATTCCATATGAAATTTACAATAGTTTTTTTTTTTCTAATTCTGTGAAAAATGTATATGGTAGTTTGATGGGAATAGCACTGAATCTAAAAATTACTTTGGGCAGTATGGCATTTTCATGATACTGATTTCTCCTATCCATGAGGATGGAATGTTTATTTGCTGGTGTCCTCTCTTATTTCCTTGAGCAGCCATTTGTAGTTGTCCTTGAAAAGGTCCTTTACATTCCCAGTGAGCTGTATTCCTAGGTATTCTCTTTGTAGAAATTATGAATGGGCATTCATTCATGATTTGGCTCTCTGCTTGCCTATTATTGGTATAAAGGAAGGACTGTGATTTTTGTACATTGATTTACATTGATTTTGTATCCTGAGACTTTGCTGAAGTTATTTATCAGATCAAGAAGTTTTGGGGCTGAGACAATGGAGTTTTCTAAATATAAAATTATGTCATCTGCAAACAAAGACAATTTGACTTCCTCTCTTCCTATTTAAATACCCTTTATTTCTTTCTCTTCCCTGATTGCCCTGGCCAGGACTTCCGATACTATGTTGAATAGGAGTGGCAAGAGAGGGCATCCTTGTCTTGTACCAGTTTTCAAAGAAAATGCTTCCAGCTTTTGCCCATTCAATATTATGTTAGCTGTGGGTTTGTCATAAATAGCTCTTATTTTGAGGTATGTTCTGTGCAAAGACACACACAGGCTCAAAATCAAGGGATGGAGGAAAATTTATGAAGCAAATAGAAAACAAACAAACAAACAAAAGTAACAGTTGCAATCCTAGTCTCTGACAAAACAGACTTTTAACACAGATCAAAAAGGCAAAGAAGGGCATTACATAATGCTAAAGGAAACAATTCAACAAGAATAGCTAAGAATTCTGAATATATATGCACCAAAAACAGAAGCACCTAGTTTTATAAAACAAATTCTTGAGCCTAAGACCTACACAGACACTTAGGCTCCTGTACAATAACAGTGGGAGATTTCAACACCCCACTGTTAAGACTGGACAGATCAAAGAGAAAGTTAACAAGGATATTTAGGATTAAACTCAGCTCTGGATCAAGTGGATCTAGTAGACATCTACAGAACTCTCTACCACAAATCAACAGACTATACATTCTTCTCAGTGCCACAAGACACTTACTCTAAGATCAACCACATAATTGAATTAAACCACTTCTCAGCAAGTGCAAAAGAACTGAAATCATAACAAACAGTCTCTTAGACCACAGTGCCATCAAACTAGAACTTAGTATTAAAAAACTCACTCAAAACCACACAGGTTCATAGAAATGGAATGTGTTCCAGAAGGATTCCTGGGTAAATAATGAAATTAAGGCAGAAATACAGAAGTTCTTTGAAACCAACAAGAACAAAGAGACAACATACCAGAATCTCTGGGATACAGTTAAAGTAGTGTTAAGAGGGAAATTTATAGCACTAAATGCCCACATAACAAAGTTAGAAAGATCTCAAATTGACAACCTAAAACCACAACTAAAAGAACTAGAGAGGCAAGAGCAACCTAATCCAAAGCTAGTAGAAGACAAGAAATAACTAAGATCAGACAAGAACTGAAGGAGATAGAGACATAAAAAAACCCTCCAAAAACCTCAGTAAATCCAGGAGTTGGTTTTTTGAAAAAATTAACAAAATAGATAAACCCTAACTAGTCTAATAAAGAAGAAAAGAGAGAAGAATCAGACACAGTAAAAAATTATTGAAAGAGATATAACCACTGACCCCACAGAAATACAAACTCAAAGAATACTATTATTGCCTCTATGCCAATTAACTAGAAAATCTAGAAGAAAAAGATAAATTCCTAAACACAAACACCCTCCCAAAAATAAACCAGGAAAAAGTCAAATCCCTGAATAGACTAATAACCAGTTTTAACATTGAGACAGTAATTAATAGCCTACCCACCAAAATAAACCCAGGACCAGACAGATTCACAGATCAATTCTACCAGAGGTACAAAGAGGAGCCTGTGCCATTCCTTCTGAAACTATTCTGAACAACTGAAAAGAGAGACTTCTTTCTAACTCTTTCTGTGAGGCCAACATCATCCTAATAACAAAACATGGCAGATACACAACAAAAAATACAAAACTGCAGGACAATATCCCTGATGAATACCAATGTGAAAATTCTCAATAAAATATTGGCAAACTGAGTCCAGCAGCACATCAAAAAGCTTATCCACCACGATCAAGTTGGTTTCATCCCTGGGATGCAAGGCTGGTTCAACATACGCAAATCAATAAACATACCATATAAACAGAACCAAGGAGAAAAACCCACATGATTATCTCAATACATGCAGAAAAAGCCTTTGATAAAATTTAAGATTCCTTCATGTTAAAAATGCACAATAAACTAGATATTGATGGAATATGTCTCAAATTCTTAAACTTTTCTAAAGTTTAGAACTAGAGGGAATACTGTCAAACCTATTTTTGGGGCCAACATCTTTCCTGTGTCAAAGTCAGACACAATAAGAAAACTACAGACCACTATCTAAGAAGAACATAGACAGAAAAATCATCACTAGAACACCAGCAAAATGAACTCAAGAAACATCAGAAAAATTACATATAATGACCAAGTTGGATTTACCCCTATCTCAACACTGTTTTTATTATGAAACAATGGTAAAGAGGCTGAAGAGACAACTTAAATACTGAGAGAATAGATTTACCAAACATAGTCTCTCTTAAAAATTTAATACCTAAAATATGTAAGGAATTCAAACAACCCAATAGCAAAAAAAATAATAACCTGATTAAAAAATAGGTAAAGGACCTGAACAGACTTATCTCTAGAGAAGACATAAAAATGGCCAACAAGTACCTGAAAAGGTGCTCAACATCACTAGTCATCAGGGATATACAAATCAAAACCACAATGATTTATCCACTAACATCTGTTGGGCTTCTTGTGATGAAAAAGTCAAGAGATAAGTAGTGGTGAGGGTATAGAGAAAAGAAAACACTTGTAACCTGTTAATAGGAATGCAGATTTATGTAGCCACTTTGGAAAACTTCACAAAGCTTCCTAAAAGAAATTCAATGTAGAACTACCATATGACCTAGTAATCCCTCTTCTGGATATATCCCCAAAGGAAATGAAATCACCACCTTATAAGGGTATGTGCGCATCCATGCTTTTTGTAGAATTATTCTCAATAGTCAAGGTAGGGAAACAATCTAAGTGTCTACTGACAGAGGAATGGATAAAGAAACCATGCTATATATATACAACAGAATACTAGCTGGCCTTACAAAAGGAGATCCTGCCATTTGCAGCAACATGGATGACCCTAGATGGCATTATGTTCAATAAAATAAGACAGACAGGTTTATGTTAAATAAAATATAGGAAGACAGATACTACATGAGCTCACTTATATGTGAAATATTAAAAACATAATAATAAACACAAAACAGCAGAGTAGGATGGTAGTTAAGAAAGGTACAGGAGAAATGAGAGATGTAGGCCAAAGGGTACGAATCTTTTATTTATGCAGGATGAATACACATAGAGAACTAGCACACAGCATAAGCACCAGAGTAGATGATATTGCATTGTATATACTGGAAATTTGTTAAAACAATAAATTTTAGATACTCTTACACACACACACACACACACACACACACACACACACACACAACAATGCAAAAATAAAATGCAACTATGGAAGATATAGCAATTTATTAATTATTAAGATATATAAATTTATTAATGTATTTGACTGTTATAAAGCACTTCACCATGCAGATGTACACAAAAACATGCTGTACACCTCACATTTATACAATAAAAATATTACTCATCATTATTGAAAGATAAAATTATTTTTCATAGAAACTTAAAATATAAATTATATTAAGATAACTGTATACATAGTTTAAACATTTCTCAGTATTAATTTTTAACATGGTGAATATTAATAGAACCCACATAAGTGATTACTAAAAATAAAAATATCTGCCCCATTCTACTGAGAGATCTTCTAGAAAAATATGCTAGTAGTCCGGGTTAATTTTTTTAAACTCTATAAATAGTTTTTGTGGACACAATTACAAAGTCAAAAAAGAATCTGCCTATGAATCATCGGTTATTTCAGTGTCCTAGGCATCTCTAAAAATAAGATGCAAGACAACTCGAACCTGGAAAAGAATTGAAATTTTCCCATTCAGATGTATTCTTTTTGTTCACTGGTAACTGTAGGAATTTTTAGAAATTAAGTTGCATTCTAGATGTTCACTGCATTCAATAGTATGGATGTCATAAAAATGTTCCCGTATTTATCTGTATGCCTAATCATTAAACAGTAGTATGAAGTAAATACTCAATAATTCACTTGAAATGCTCCTCTCTAGTTACTGCAGATTTGAGTGTGACTATTTAAATGTCACCCAATGAGACAGAGTAGGATGATTACCAACCAGCTGCCCATCTAATATATTTTTCTTGAAAGGCATCAAAACTCATGTGCTTGCAGGTAAGAAGCAAGATATAATTATTTCATTTTACTTTAATAAAGCATGCTTCAATATACTACTGTGAGCCAGGAAGGATTGAAGAGAAAGTGAAATGGACTAAAAACTCTGAGAAATAAAGCACAGCTAAGGAGACAGCCAAAGAAGTAGTAGTTCTGAAACTGGCTGCTTTCTCTCAAACACTGAGAGACTTTCTTTCTCACAGAGATTAGCTCATTTTTCTTACAGAGTTGGAAGGGAACATTGTAAATTAAAAAACACACAGACACTGGTGTATAGCAAGAAAAATTTAACAATACAGTGAGACCCCCAGATCTCTCACACTGGTATGAATTAAAACATAAGGCATGTCTATCCTGACAAAGACCAAATACACAATTATATAAGCCAATATTCACCATCTTTCTCAACATCATCATCCACTGAATGTTTACTGTGTGCCAACAAGTTAAAGTGCTTTTGAGGCAACCTCACAAAACCTTTATGAGCCAGGTACTTTTATGAGCCCCTTTTTTCAAATGAAGAAATTAAAACCTACAAAAGTTGTAAATAAATTAGTCCAAAGTGGCTAAGCCACTAAAGATCCTCTCACTCCAAAGTCCCTGTCTTCTCGAAGAGCAAAGAAGAGATTAACGTGGCTCTAGAATAAAAATACTCTGTAGTATTTGGATAAGAAAATGAGCATTACTTTTCTTTTTTTTAAATTGCATTTTAGGTTTTGGGGTACATGTGCAGAACATGCAAGATAGTTGCATAGGTAAACACGTGGCAGTGTGATTTGCTGCCTTTCTCCCCTTCACCCACATCTGGCATTTCTCCCCATGCTATCCCTACCCAACTCCCCTGCCACTGTCCCTCCCCTATTCCCCCAACAGACCCCAGGGTGTAGTGCTCTCCTTCCTGTGTCCATGTGTTCTCATTGTTCATCACCGGCCTATGAGTGAGAACAGGCGGTATTTCATTTTCTGTTCTTGTGTCAGTTTGCTGAGAATGATGTTCTCCAGATTCATCCATGTCCCTACAAAGGACACGAATTCATCATTTTTGATTGCTGCATAATATTCCATGGTGTATATGTGCCACATTTTCCCAGTCCAGTCTATCATCAATGGGCATTTGGGTTGGTTCCAGGTCTTTGCTATTGTAAACAATGCTGCAATGAACATTCATGTGCATATGTCCTTATAGTAGAATGATTTATAATCCTTTGGATATATATACCCAGTAATGAGATTGCTGTGTCAAATGAAATTTCTATTTCTAGGTCCTTGAGGAATCACCACAATGTCTTCCACAATGGTTGAACTAATTTACACTCTCACCAGCAGTGTAAAAGTGTTCCTATTTCTCCACATCCTCTCCAGCATCTGCTGTCTCCAGATTTTTTAATGATCGCCATTCTAACTGGCATGAGATGGTATCTCAATGTAGTTTTGATTTGCATCTCTCTAATGCCCAGTGATGACGAGCATTTTTTATATGTTTGTTGGCCTCATGTATGTCTTCTTTTGTAAAGTGTCTGTTCATATCCTTTGCCCATTTTTGAATGGGCTTGTTTTTTTCTTGTAAATCTGTTTTATTTCTTTGTAAATTCTGGATATCAGCCCTCGGTCAGATGGGTAAACTGCAAAGATTTTTTTCCCGTTCTGTTGGTTGCTGATTCACTCTAATGACTGTTTCTTTTGCCATGCAGAAGCTGTGGAGTTTGATTAGGTCCCATTTGTCTATTTTGGCTTTTGTTGCCAATGCTTGTGGTGTTTTGGTCATGAAGTCCTTGCCTACTCCTATGTCCTGAATGGGTTTGCCTAGATTTTCTTCTAGGGTTTTTATGGTGCCAGGTCTTATGTTTAAGTCTTTAATCCATCTGGAGTTAATTTTAGTGTAAGGTATCAGGAAGGGGTCCAGTTTCTGCTTTCTGCACATGGCTAGCCAGTTTTCCCAACACCGTTTATTAAACAGGGAATCCTTTCCCCACTGTTTGTTTTTGTCCAGTTTATCCAAGATTGTATGGTTGTAGATATGTTGTGTTGCCTCCAATGCCTCTGTTCTGTTCCATTGGTCTATATCTGTTTTGGTACCAGTACCATGCTGTTTTGATTACTGTAGTCTTGTAGTATAGTTTGAAGTCTCGTAGTGTGATGCCTTTTGCTGTGTTCTTTTTGCTTAGAATTGACTTGGCTATGAAGGCTTTCTTTTGGTTCCATATGAAGTTTAAGTTGTTTTTTTCCCGTTCTGTGAAGGTCATTGGTAGCTTGATGGGGATAGCATTGAATCTGTAAATTACTTTGGGCAGTATGGCCATTTTCACAATATTGATTCTTCCTAACCACAAACATGGAATGTTTCTCCATCTGTTTGTGTTCTCTCTTATTTTGTTGAGCAGTGGTTTGTAGTTCTCCTTGAAGAGGTCCTTTACGTTCCTTGTTAGTTGCATTCCTAGGTATTTTATTCTCTTTATGGCAATTGTGAATGGCAGTTTGTTCTCGATTTGGCTCTCTTTAAGTCTGCTATTGGTGTATAGGAATGCTTGTGATTTTTGCACACTGATTTTGTATCCTGAGACTTTGCTGAAGTTGCTTATCAGTTTCAGGAGTTTTTGGGCTGAGACAATGGCGTCTTCTAGATATACTATCATGTCATCTGTAAATACAGACAATTTGGCTTCCTCCTTTCCTATTTGAATATGCTTTCTTTCTTTTTCTTGCCTGATTGCTCTGGCTAGAACTTCCAGTACTATATTGAATAGGAGTGGTGAGAGAGGGCATCCTTGTCTAGTGCCAGATTTCAAAGGGAATGCTTCCAGTTTTTTCCCATTCAGTATAATATTGGCTGTTGGTTTGTCATAAATAGCTTTTATTAGTTTGAGATATGTTCCATCAATACCGAGTTTATTGAGGGGTTTTAGCATAAAGGGCTGTTGAATTTTGTCAAATGCCTTCTCTGTGTCAATTGAGATAATCATGTGGTTTTTGTTTTTGGTTCTGTTTATGTGGTAAATTATGTTTATAGACTTGTCTATGCTGAACCAGTTTTGCATTCCTGGGATGAATCCTACTTAATCATGGTGAATAAGCTTTTTGATGTGCTGTTGCAATCAGCTTGTCAGTATTTTATTGAAGATTTTTGTGTCTATGTTCATCGTGGGTATTGGCCTGAAGTTTTCTTTTCTTGTTGAGTCTCTGCCGGGTTTTGGTATCAAGATGATGTTGGTCTCATAAAATGATTTGGGAAGGGTTCCCTCTTTTTGGATTATTTGAAATAGTTTCAGGAGGAATGGTAACACTTCCTCTTTGTTTGTCTGGCAGAATTCAGCTGTGAACTCATCTGGACCTGGGCTTTTTTTGTGTTGTAGGCTCTCAATTGCTGTCTCAACTTCAGATCTTGTTATTGGTCTATTCATAGTTTTGGCTTTTTCCTGGTTTAGGCTTGGAAGGACATAAGTGTCCAGGAATTTATCCATTTCTTCCAGGTTTACTAGTTTATGTGCATAGAGTTGTTTGTAATATTCTCTGATGATGGTTTGAATTTCTGTAGAATTTGTGGTGATTTCCCCTTTATCATTTTTTATTGCATCTATTTGGTTATTCTCTCTTTTCTTTTTTATTGCATTACTTTTCTTAATAGAGAGAAGGAGAAAGCACACAGGATGAAAAGAGAAGAAAACCAGTTATTTTTGTGGTATAACTAGGAGAATGACTGAGTCAGTGGAGCATTTGTACTGAGAAATGGTAGGAGGCAAGCTAGAATAGAAGACTGGGGGCAAATTAGTCAAATAGATTTAAATGCCAATCTAAAATCCAGGGCAACTGGAAGCCACTGCACATTTTTTATCAGAGTCCAATACTTGAATAATCGATCATCAGCATTTATAGCTAAAATTAATTTTATTGACAATCTGGTTTATACTTTAATTTAGAGATTAGACACTGAGATTTATGTTAAGGATCCCTACTCTTTGATACTTATAAGTCAAGATAAGTGAACATTACATTTAGCTGAGAAAAGTTTGAAAAATTCAAACTGCCTTTTGAATATGAACCTTTTAATCACTGTTACATTGTTTTGTTTTTTGAGAATTTGTGATATTCTAAAGAAAACAGATTCCTATTTTTATAGTAGAAACTTTATGAATGTAGACACTTAGTGAAGAAGTAATATAAGTGGTACCAAACACATAAAATGAATTTAGGAGAAGTCACATGAATTGGGGGAAGGTCATAGGCCTATTATAGCCATTTTCCCCAAGACTCCAAGAACACCCTTCACCCATAATTACTCACTGACATGGTGGCTTTCAGATGAATGCCATGGAGCTTCCTGGGCAAGGGAGCATGGAGAAGACCAATCAGAAAATGCCTTGAGTCACTTGCCTATGTAAAATATCTCCCCTTTTAGGCTCTTTCATTCTGCACTTCCTCAGTAATCAGCTACATCAGATCCCCTTCTTGTTTCATTTCATTCATTTTTTTAAGAGATAGGGTCTCACTGTATTGTCCAGGATTGCCTCAAATTCTCAGGCTTGCCTCCAACTTCCAGGGCTAAAGCCATTCTCCCACCTCAATCCTTCTGAGTAGCTGGAACTACAGGCTCATGACACTGCATCTGGCTCTTTCTCTTAATTCTGACCACTGACTTCTAGAATTTCCTGCTATGTGACACTGTAATGTGAGTTTATATGTATTTATAGAGGCTGCCAAGAAACAGTCCCAGAAGTGCCATGTTCCAAATCTGAGAACAGAACTTTGGTTGACTTCATGTATTGTTTGATTTTTAGGCTAGGGAAGCAAATGCATCCTTAAAACAAACTTATGTCCTTTCTGCCTCTGGGAAGGCTTCTCCAACAGCAGACTTCTTCAAACACAGAAATTATATTTCTAAAAAATGGTGTGGAAAAGTCATGTCTAATAAATTTCAGTTCTCATAACACAGGAGTTAAGAAAAAGCAAGCAATAAAAATGTCATTGACCATATGCATTCACATGTGAGGCAAACATAGACAATGCAAATAAAAGTTGTGAAGGCTACCCACTTTCAAAACAAAACATTGATGAACTTTAATGTTTTTGCTATATTCCTTCTGCTGAACCAGCTTCTTCAGATCTTTAAGAAATACTGCAATAGTACTGAGATCTAAGAAGAACATAGATCTATAATAACAGAGGTCTAAGATCTAGAACATAGATATAAGATCTATGTTCTCCATGTTTTAGATTTTGCTTCTTAGAAAGGACTTGAAGCAATGGTTACTGGTTTTTAAATTATTGTCTTTTGTATGAGCATTTTCTCTTGGTTCACACACATCTTCACCAAAATAAATAAATAAATAAATAAATAAATAAATAAATAAAGGCTTTGTTACTTTTTGTTGACTTCCTTTCCAATTAACATGGTGCATTAGGGTAAAATTTATCTGTATTTTCTCCATAAACTGAAAGGGTAGACATACTTTCTCTGTGGACAACCCCACAAGGCCACCATCATTTGCTAAAGAACAGTTGCTATATGTTTTTGTGTTCATGTGTACTCAATTAAATGTGACTTATATTAAAAATAGCATAGATGTTTTGTTACAAAACCAAGATTAGAAAAAGATTACTACAGCCAACTCCACATCATCTTGCCATTTAGTTTCTACCATTCATTGAGTCAAACTATGAGCATTGAACATTTGTTTCCTTCCCATTATTCAGCATTTCTCTTTGGTGCTTCACATTGTTTCTTTCTTTCTTTCTTTCTTATTTTTATTTTTATCACATTACTACTCTCTCCCCACTACTAGAATTGCTCAAATAATTAAATGAGGACTATCCTGGTTTAGATAGTGCCCTTTCATATGTTTTCTCATTCAAGTTTTATAAAAACTAGTTTTACAAGACCTTAAAGTTATGTAATTCTAATTGGCAATATGCAGCAATATGTTAAACTTTGATCCACCAATCCCACTCTTAGGAATTTATTGCACAGACCAAAATGTGTACACCAACTCTACATATTAAAATAAGTATATTAATACCAGGTTTTTTAATGACCACAATGTTCAGTAATAGGAAATTGGTTAAATAAGTTATGATACATTTGTATGATGTAATAATGAATCTAATGTCCATGATCATGTTAAGCATCAAAGGAAATGTCTAAAACTATCTATATTATGAAATAAACTTGAATGTATTTATTGACATATATACCAAAGAGCCACAACTGTATTTCACAAAATGGCAGGCTTATCAGTGCTTTTTATCTCTATGCTTTCCTCTCTTTTATCTTTAACTATAAACAGTATATATCTTATGTGAGATACATATGTGTGTATGTATCCATATGTATATAATTTGTACCAAAGTACTTATTGTAATTTTACTTTTAAGAAAAATGAAACTTATGTTGCCACTTACATATGACCCAGAAATTCCAATTCTATGTATGTACCCAAAAGAATAAAATTCTATGATCACACAAATATTTGCACATAAATTTATATAGCAACATTACTAACAATAGTCAAAAGATGGAAACAATATACATGTCCACTTGATGAATTTTAAAATGTGGTAGTCACACAATGGTTATCAGCCATAAAAAAAAGTATGTTATATTGTTAGAAAGACACTTTTTCTTTTTTTACCATTTATGATTTCTAAAGTGAAGATATGCCTTAAAACTGATAATATTTTCCAAGTACTTCTAGCCATGTGGTAATTATAAAGATAGGATAGGAGCATCTTAACCAATTTATTTAGAATAACTTTCCTTTCATTATAAACACAAGTCAGATGTGACATGAAAAGAGAAGTATTTAAGTCTAAAGAAGCTTTTTCAAGTGACATCAAATAACTGTGCTTCTTAAATGAAAAGTCTTAAATTGAGTGAAATAAGCCAGTCACAGTGGCTCATGCCTATAACCCAGCACTTTGAAAGGCTGAGGTGGGAGGATTACTTGAGGCCAGGAGTTGGAGACTAGCCTGGGCAAAATAGTGAGATGCCATCTCTGGGGAAAAAATTATATACATATATGTATACACACAAACACACACACACACACACACACACACACATAATTTTTGAATTTAAAGTAATCCAAATTAATATCTCATTAGTCTTTTCAATACCTGATTTTAAAGCTTATGTAAAAGAACAAAAATGAAAATTTTCACAAAAGTTATAAAACTCTGTTCATGAAGGGGGTATTAGTGCTGTCAAATATTAAAGTGTATGTTGAAGCCAAACCAATCTGAGCATCAGATCACTGGCATAGAGTTGAGAGCACTGAGGTAGCCTCATTTATAGGAATGTTTTGTGTGGTAAACAGTGGTATATGTGATTGTGATAAAAATAGTGAATTATTTAGTAAATAGTATTGGATGAACTGAGTAGCCATTTGGGAAAAAAAGGAAATAGATTGCTATCTCACAGTTATCTATATATATATGTGGTGTTGAAGTCTCCAGCTATTATGGTGCTGGGGCCTATCTCTGCTATTAGCTCTAATAATATCATATATACATACATATATATATTCACATACATATATATCTGAGTGCTCCTGTGTTGGGTGGAGACAGATTTAGAATTGTTATATTTCCTTGCTGAATTGACCCCTTTATCATTATACAGTGATCTTCTTTATCTCTTCTTAGGGTTTTTGTCTTGAAATCTATTTTGTCTGATACAAGTGTAGTGACTCCTGCTCTTTCTAGTCAGAACTAGAAGGAGAGTGTCATGAAGAATTTCAAAGTATTGTGATGGAGACTGAAAGAAAATGTATGATTAATAAATAAGGGAAAGGGCTTGGCTCTAAGCCAGGAGACTTGAGTTTTATCAGATAAGCGATAGGAATATACAAAATAAAGTCTATAAGAAAGCTTTCTTTGGAAAGATGCATACAGTGGCCTGGATGGCCCAGAAGAGAAAGTTTAGTTAGAACACTGCTGTGGGCTCAGCATTTTCTAGCTTGAAACCCTGTCTTTTATACTTCCCTGTATAACCTCTGCACAGAAACTGGAGTAAAATGCAAATAGATAAATATTTCTTGAGTGAGAAAATTGAATAAAGAGATGTAGATTTAAATGATAGCCATTGAAAAAGAACAATTTCATACGGGGAAATCAGTTGAATTTGGTGAAAACGTGAATAAGGGTTAGGAAGTTTGGAAAAGTCACTTAAGGCTAACATGTTTGAAGCTTTAAAACTGGAAATCAGAAAAAACATGAGCAATTGAATAAATGAGTAAAATGGCTGGATGAATAGATAAAGATAATGCTACTTGCTATAATTAAAACTCCCAGATCTCAAAAATGTAACAATAAAAATTTAAGTGTCAATGAATGTCAACAAAATAACATCCACTAAGGAATGTATGGGGAGGGGACAGTTAGGAAATTTCCAGTTCCCATGAAACTATCCAGTGACTCAGACTGACAAGAGATTCTTCTAACTTCAACATGTGGCTACCAAGATCCCCCTCAGCCTCCATGTAGCAGAGATAAAAAATTATGTGGGAGGTCTTACTGGACAGGCATGTACCACTTTAACATTCTACTATTTTATCTAACACCTGCAAAAGAGGCTGGCAAGAAAAGCCTAGCTGAGTGGCTGGGAGGAAAAGAAAATGGTGTGGTTAAGAGCCCATTCTTCTTTGTCCGGTTGGCAAAAGAGGCCAGTAGATTTTTCCTATAAGAGATGCTAAGGGTTCTTCAGGCTGAAATGAAAGAACACCAGCATGAACTCAAGATATAAGAGGAAATAAAGAAGACTGGTAAAAGTAACTTTATATAAGAGCCACTGTTATTTTACTTTTGGCTTGTACCTTTTTTCCTATATGACTTAAAGGGCAAGTGCATAAAACAATAGTTATAAGTCTATGGTAATGAGTTCCCAATATATAATGTCATAATATATGACAATAACAATATAAAGGGGAGGAAAGGAGATGGATAGAAGCAGAATGTTTCTATGCTATTGAAACTAAGTTGATTATAAATTGGGTTACTGTTAAAGCTAGATAGTTACAAGTTTAAGACACTAAGTGTAATTTCCCAGAAAACCACTAAGAAAATAACTTTAAAAAATACAGAAAGAAAAAATGGCACAGTATAAAAAAAATCAACAAAATACCAAAAAATGGTGGCAGTAATGGAGAAATTGAAGAGCAAAAACAACAACAACAAAGACTACAGAAAACAAAATTAAATGACAGAAGTAAGTCTTTTCTTATCAGTAATTATTTTCAATGTAACCGGATTAAACCCTGCTACTCATAAGACAGAAATTGGCAGAATGAACAAAAAAAGATCTATCTATATACTGTTTACTAGAGAGTTATTTTAAATACAAAAACATAAAAAGTTTGAATGAAAACAATGGACAAATATATTTCATTCAAATGGCATCCAAAACAGAGCTGGGTGGCTATATTGCTATCATACAAAATAGATTTCAAGTCAAAACTTTTACAAGAGTGAAATAAAGACATATATATATGATGAAGTCTTGCTCTGACACCCAGGCTGGAGTGCAGTGATTCAATCTTGGCTCACTGGAACCTCTGCCTTTTGGGTTCAAGAAATTTTCCTGCCTAGCCTCCCAAGTAGCTGGGACTACAGGTACACACCACCATGCTCAGCTAATTTTTGTATTTTTAGTAGAAACAGGATTTCACCATATTGGTCAGGCTGGTCTTAAACTCCTGACCTTGTGATCCACCCAACTCAGAGTCCCAAAGTGCTGGGATCATAGGCATAAGCCACCACATCCGGCCAAAGACATCATATATTGATAAAAGTTGCCCTACATCAAGAAAACATACAAATTATATACCCATCTAGTGACAACACTCCCAAAACATGTGAAACTAAAATTAACAAAATTGAAGGCATAGTTTTACAATAATATCTGGAGACTTCATTACTCCATTTTCAATAGTGAATAGAATAACAAGACAGAAGATTAATAGACCAATTGTATCTAATACTTAACACAATAGACCAATTGTATCTAATACTCAGAAAGCACTTTACTCAACAGTAGCAGAGTATACAATTTTTTCAAATGTATACAGAACATTCTTTGAGATAGATCATATGTTAAGTCCACAAAACATCTTAATAAATTTAAAAAGATTGAAATCATAGTTTTTTTCTGACTACTGTGCAATGTAACTACCATCAATAACAGAAGAAAACTTTTGAAAAACTCACAAATATGTGGAAATTTTTCTAAAAATCACAATCTTAAACAACATTAGATCAGAAAAGAAATCACAATAGCAACAAGAAATAAATTAAGGTAAAAACAAAACATAAACCACCAAAGCATACTCTAGAAGAAATATGAAATAGGAATAGAACTAAAAGAAACAAAGAGTTGGGAGGCCGAGGTGGGTGGATCATGAGGTCAAGAGATTAAGACCATCCTGGTCCACATGGTGAAACCCCATCTCTACTAAAAATACAAAAATTAGCTGGGCATGGTGGTGCATGCCTGTAATCCCAGGATTTGGGAGGCCTAGGTGGGTGGATCACCTGAGGCCATTGCATACCAGTCTGGACAAGAAGAGTGAAACTCTGTCTCAAAAAAAAAAAAGAGAGAGAGAGAGAAAGAAAGAGAAAGAAAGAAGAAAGGAAGGAAGGAAGAAAGGAGAAGAAGAGAGAGAGAGAAAGAAAGAAAGAAAGAAAGAAAGAAAGAAAGAAAGAAAGAAAGAAAGAAAGAAAGAAAAAGAGAAAGAAAGATAGAAAGGAAGGAAGGAAGAAAGGAAGGAAGGAAAAAAAATCAGAGGCTTTGGTTTCTTAATCTGCGGCACTCTGGAGTAATTCTGTCCCTGCTTGAATGTGATCTCCTTGAGGCAAAGTCTGGGTCTCCTTCCTCTTGCACGTCCACCCTGGCATGTCTGTCCCACACTAGCTGCTCAATGAAGGCTGGTCTATGTAGAGTATGGATTTCAGGCATCCCAAGACTTGGAGTTGTAGAAGATGTGAATGAGAAGCCTTGGAATGCTCTACCCATCAGGAAATGTGTCTATCGCAGAGTTCAGCTGAGAAGCTGTGCTCCCTCTGATGCCAGTGCTCAGAGCTCCCCTACCCAGGATGGAACCTTGGATGGCCAAGTACATTGGCTCAATATTTGCCTTGAGTAGCTGGGTGCAGTGGCTCCAGCCACTGTTGTATTTGTAATCCTAGCACTTTGAGAGGTTGAGGCAGGTATTCAGAATATGATAAATGTAATATCTGAAATGTTTTGAGTGTAACACAAAATTTGAAAGCGATTTTTAAAATTAGTTGTAATTCCATTACATCAATATAAAAAATTCCCTCATGGCAAAACACAGTAAGGAAAGTCAAAGGACAAACAACAAACTTAAAAGCAACAGTGTAAGTCATATCACCAAGAGCTAAATTGCTTAATATATCTTAAGCTCCTACATATCAATAATAAAACAGTAACCATATAATAGAAAAATAGGTAGCATATACAAACAGTGAGCTCTCAGAAAAAGAATTACAAATGACTCATTCACATGAAAAGATGCCCAAACTCTATAATAAGAGATATATAAGTTAAAAATCAGAAGAAAATAACATTTTCACCAATCAGATAAACTCTAGTAGCACTCTGTACTGTTGAGTGTATAAGGAAACAGACACACTAAAACCTTGTTGGTGGAAGTACACACCAATAAAATGTTAATGGAGAACAATTTGGAAATGTGGGAGGTGATGTATTTACATGTAAGTATTATGTATTTCAGCATAGATATAACAGGAAAAGTGGCGGGGACAACTAAGCACGTTACATTCACTTGATGGAGTGAATGCTCTACAGCCATCACAAAGAATTTGGCAGTCCTGTAAGTACCAAGATGAAGTGATCTTTTAGTTACCCAGAGCAGCAGATCTTTTTTCTTATTGGTTTCACTACTGGTAGAGTCATCTTTGGTAAGGTAAGGAAGAACATCTAATTCAAGAATATGACTTCCTGGGGCCTGGGTGCTGTGGCTCAAGCCTGTAATCCCAGCACTTTGGGAGGCTGAAGCGAGTGGATCACAAGGTCAAGAGATTGAGACCATCCTGGTCACCAAGGTGAAACCCCATCTCTACTAAAAATACAAAAATTAGCTTGGCATGGTGGTGCTCGCCTGTAGTCTCAGATACTCGGGAGGCTGAGGCAGGAGAATTGATTGAACTCAGAAGGTGGAGGCTGCGGTGAGCCAAGATCATGCCATTGCACTCCAGTCTGTGTAACAACAGCAAAACTCTGTCTCAAAAAAAAAAAAAAAAAGAATATGACTTCCCATAAATAATAAAGAAGAATTCAAAGCTACCAGTTGGGGAAAGAGCTTTTTATAAAGCAGTGTAAAAATCTACAAATTACCTAGAAAGCAGAACATCATGCAGAAAACTTTAACTTAAAACATCCAAAATGGAATTCTTTACTGCACTTGCATGCTAACCTGTCTCATCATCCTACCATACTGCTTCTTTTCCTCCTCAGACAACCCCAGATAAGAGCACAGAGAGCCCAGACATTCTTACACTGCATATAAGCTCCCGATGTAAAAAACAGCCAGAGGGTGATTAACTCATGAATCCCCAAGCGTGTTCTCAGATCATCCACAGGAACCAGAAAGCACTGAGCTTTTCCAAATGCACAGAAACAGAAGCAGAAAGCAAGTGATTTAATCAAGACACCACAAAGATTAAAGGTAAGCATCTACTTACCATGTGAACGAGTGTTTTTCTCCTTTTGATCTCTGTCTTAACCAACTATACAAAATTCCTATTAACTGAGAAAAGGCTTATTATACTCCCTTGTGAAATCAGAGGTACTAGATTAATTGAATCCATAACTGCTAAACTATGAAACACAACTAAAGGCTAAACTATGAAGCTTCAGTTTTATTTCAGGCAACCTCCTGATATAAACACAATCTAGATTAAAAAAAAAAAAGCTCAACAACATACACACGTCCTCAAAAAAATCACACAGAATACAAACACACAGAAAGGGTGGGCCTGCTTCCTATCCATGGCACTGTCAAGCTTGCTCTGGTAAATGAAAGCCAGGAAGCTCATCCCTGAACAGAATGAAGGGGATGAATACAAGAATAAGGAAGACCTTCTATGAAGAGAGTTTGGAGTGTGTCTCTGTGTGTATATGTACTCACATTTTTAGTCTCTTTGGTGTGTGAAAGGAAAATAAATCTTGGGGCCCCTAAATCACTAAACTAAAGAGAAAAGCCATGCTGGGAACTGCTTAGGGACAACCTACCTGTCACTGAGATAGAGGCATAGCTGATTGCCTCCTTTGGAAAGGCTAATTAAGCACTCCTCTCTCTCTCTCTCTCTCACCTACCTGTGACCCAAAAGCTCCTTCCAGCTTCAAGTCTCTTTCCTGTCTTTGCTTCAAGTTGTCCTGCCTTTCTGGACACAACCATTGTACTTCTTACATATGTTGGCTGATGTCTCACATCTCCCTAAAATGTATAAAACTAAGCTGTGTCCCGACCACCCTGGGCACATGTCATCAGGACTTCCAGAGGCTGTCTCAGGAGTGTGGATTCTCAAACTTGGCAAAATAAACTTTCAAAATTAACTGAGACTTATCTCAAATTTTCAGGGTTACAAATAATACCAGTAAATCCGGAGACCCACTGAAGGGAAAAAGAAGGTAGTCTAACTTCATTATGACTGCAAAAATGCATCTGGTATATCAATACAATAGGATATTACTTAGCAAAGAGAAGGAAAAGAACTACTGACACAAAACACCATGGATGAATCTCAAAATAATCACGTTGAATGAAAAAAGCCAGAAAAAAAGAATACCTACTGTATGATTCTATTTATATAAGTTAGAAAATGGAAACTAATCTAGTTATAAAAAGCTTATCAGTGGTTGCCTGTGGATCAGAGGCAGGAGGGAGACAGTACTGAAGGGTACAAGAAAACTGTTGGGATGACAAGTACGTCTATTATCTCTAGTGGTGACAGCTCTATGGCTGAATACCTATGTGAAACATCTAACTTTACACTTCTAACATGTGCAGCTTGGGTATCATGACTCCTCAATAAAGCTGTTTAAAATTTTTTGATAAAAATAAGTTCACATTGACCACTGATTGGGTTTAACTGAAACCTTACAAAATGAAGGAGATTGTTTTCACTTTCAGAAGGATATCTGATCGCAGTTACATATCATGCTTTGTGGACAAGCAATTTCATAATAAATACAGATGTCAAATACTTAAATGTCTGTATTTCTTCCCATTCATCCTTTCATGATTTAAAAGAAGCTAAAGCATTTTACAAAAAAAATCCATCACTTCAAGTTTCTTACAGAGACTCTCTGAAATTCAACAAACATTTAACTTTTTGGAAAAGACGGGACCCTAAACACCATTCTGTCCAACTTTCTCAATTTGAGGAAGTAAACTTAGCCCCTCCCCTTGTAGGGAGATCATCCAGTCTCAGGGCTTTGAAGTCAGCTCTATGTTGCTGACACCTACCTTTGTCATTTTAATCTTCACCTCCCCACTGAACAACAGACATTTATTCAACCGTCCACTAAACCACCTCACTTGACTATCTCATAAGTATCTAAATCCAATTGTGGCCGAAAGGTATCTTTTTATTCCCCTCACTGCCAACTTCTCCTCCAATTTCTCCCATCTCAGTAATTGAACGATCACACATTCAGTTCTCAACTAAAACCTAGAAATCAACTCTTGACTCCTCATCTCCTGCCTTCCACATAGAATCCACACTTAAGTTCTTAGCTCTGTCTGCAAAGTAGATTGCCAAAGCTGGCCCAGGCTCCATCTACACAGCTACTATGGCTTCTTACCCAGACAACAGCTCTGAAAGGTCCCCATTTCCTCTTCTGCCTCTACCAGTCATCACTACACAGTAGACACGGTCATGAGGCCATCAATCCCCAGACCTAGAACACTCTACAGACTTGCTGCCATCATTAAAGTGACATCCAAACTCCTTATTCTGCCCTAAAATATCAAGGCCCTTTCCACCTCTTCAGCCTCATCTACCACTATTTCTTCTCTGGATACATTCCCACATTTGATACTGACTGTCTCAAACACATTAAACTCATTTCCACCCTAAAGCCAATGCTTTCCCACCTGCATACCTGGAATGCATACAGATACTTCACCATTCATATCTCAACTCAAATAATATCTTGAAAAGCTTCCCAGACCTCACAATCTACAGAAGCATCCCCTGGTGAGAAGCTGGTGGTGAGGGGAATTAGGAGCCCTTTGGCCACAATAAGTTTAGAAATGTATTAGGTATTCAAGTGAATATTTAATTCACTTATCATAGACCCCATTTTACTGATGTTATGGTACTTGTCACTATCTAAAATTATCTTGTAAAGTTTTTTACCTATGTATTATATATGCTAATAAAATTCATTCATTCATTTATTTATTCATTCATTCCTGCTGTGCCTATCAGAAGCACTAACCCAAATAAGAACTGTGATCTTTTCTTATTTGAAAAGATCTTATTTGAAAAGTATTCTATACTTGAAAGAATTGATTTCTGGGTGCCTGGTACTACTGGTTAAAAAGTACCCATGTGCAATTTTTTTTACATCTATTTTAGTTTTTTTTTTCCTCTTTTGAGACAGTTTCACTCTTGTTACCCAGGCTGGAGTGCAATGGCACGATCTCAGCTCACCGCAACCTCCGCCTCCTGGGTTCAGACAATTCTTCTGCCTCAGCCTCTCGAGTAGCTGGGATTACAGGCACACAACACTATGCCCAGGTAATTTTTTATATATTTTAGTAGAGATGGGGTTTCACCATGTTGACCTGGATGGTCTCGATGTGTTGACCTTGTGATCCACCCACCTCGGCCTCCCAAAGTGCTGGGATTACAAGCTTGAGCCACCATGCCCGACCTATTTTAGTTCTTTTTTAATTTCTATGTATGATTATTGGGTTTTCACACTCAAACCTGTGTGTCAATCTTTTTACAACATCAGCACATTATGAGTCTGACGTTTAAAAATAAAGGTCAATTTCAACTGTCCTATTAATTTTACAAGATTCCAAATCTCCTTCCTTAAACCATTTTATATCAGCACATTACCTGTCTGATGTTTAAAAATAAATTTCAATTTCAACTGTCCTATTAATTTTATAAGACTTCAAATTATGCTTCTAAAAAACTAAAAAATTCAACGACTGACCTACCTCATTATTATGAGATTTCTATTTGATACAATATCAACTTATCAATTTACATGAATGTTGTTGATTTTGAGATTGCATGGCCTGTCACTATAATAGTACACTTTTTGATAAGAATAAGGTCAATATAAAAACCATTTACTTTTAATGATTAAATTGGGATCTCTAATATCTTACCTTTGGGATACTTAGCAAATAGTCACTTACATAATATACTATCTAAATGCACCAAGTTAAACATTTTTAATTCCTTTATTTTCTTTTTTAGAATTTCAAAGCTTTCAGACACTGCTACCAAAAAAAATCACAATAGATTTCTTACCTGGTTGTTACACATTATAAATGGTCTCATAGTAAATCATTAATCACTGGGATGTACATTTTATAAGGACAGAGATATTTATCCAGTTGGTTCATTGTATTCCCCAGCACCTATTCTTGGCATATTGTCAGCTTAAAATAATATGTGTTGTTAAATCCCTGCAAGCTCCTGTTTTAGCTTATGGAGATCACCATATTACTTCCACATTTAGAGCACACTGCTAATATGTGTAATCTCTTCTTGCTATTACTTGATGCCATGAAAATATTAAGCATGATCTGAACAGCAATTCTAAATCACAAGTTCTTGACTTTCAAGTTATACAGTGATATGTGGCAAATGGGTGGCAAGAGATCAACATAGATTTTCACATAAGGTGTGATCAACATAGATTCTCTTACATTGTGCTGAGGAGGCAAGACTCAATATGGAGTCTGGATACACAGACTGCTCTAGAGCTCGGGAGAAAGCCACCAATAGAAGACCATCTGTCTGTGTATGAGAGTATCAAACTTTATACTGATGGCAAGGTGAACGTTAAATAGCGCTACAGGGCTGATAACAAAAGTTACCATAATAAAGTAGTTAGAAGCAACCATTGTGAATCATAAAAAAGCAGCTCAGTTTTTGGTGTGTTGCAAGTAATTTATACTAATAAAAATTAAAGTAGTCAAGTTCATGAATAATCATTTATGAATAATCAAGACTATTCCCAAGACATTACTCTCGCCCTCACATTTCTGAGAAAAAAGCAGCAGAGATACAGCTACTTTGCTGGGAACTACATATAACACAGTGAACACGAGTGGGAATGTGTGTCATCTGAATGTCACCTATCATGTCAAAGTAGGCTGACACTGCAGATCTGAAGCAAGCAGCCCTCTACCACCTAATACATCCTAAATATGAATCCCTGTTCCATCTTCACCCAAGTAACCTCTGGCATTTATAACCTGTTTCTTAATATGAAAATAAGAATAATCCCTGTCTAGATTTGTAAATAATAAAATTTATCAAGAAAAAGAAAAGTAAACATACACTTCTAATCCTTTGATCAGCATGGTCTGCCTACCTGGCTGGCTGGCTGGACTGAGGAGGAGCAGGTTCAGAATGCACTGGGAAAGCTCCTATACAAGGTAAGATGACAAGTAAACAGGCCATTATTTAACAAACAAAATGGCCTTTTATAAAATATGCATTATACCACTTCACACTCACCAAGATGCCTATAATCAAAAAGATAGTAACAGTTGACAAGAATGTAAAGAAACTGGAACCCTCACACATTGCTGGTGAGAATGTAAAATAATACAGTCACTTTTGAAGACAGTTCCTCAAAATGTTAGGTATAGTTATCATATAAGCCAGCAATTCCACTCCTAGGTATGCACACAAAAGAACTAAAAACAGATCTACACAAAAGCTTCTATGCAAATGTTCACAGCAGCATTATTTATACTTGCATAAAACATGAAAACAACCCAAATATCCATCAACACCAGACAGACAAATAAAATGTGGTATATCCAAATAATGGAAAAATATTTGGAAATTAATTAAAAATGCATGGTGATATACAAAGATAGATAAACCTTGAAAACATGCTAATGAAAGAAATCAGACACAAAGACCACAAGTCATCTGACTGCACCTACATAAAGTGTCTAGAATAGGCAAATCTATAGAGACAGAAAGTAGATGAGTGGTTGCTTAAGGCTGAGAAATTTGGGAAAAATAGGGAGTGACTGTGAATGGGTGTAAGATTTCTTTTTGTGATGGACATGTTACAGATTAGACAGTGGTGATAGCTGTACAACTGTGACTATATTAAAACCATTGAACTGTACACTTTAAATGGGTGAGTCCTATGGTATGTGAACTATATCTTGATAACAGTATTAAAATATATTGTGCATTATTTTTAAATAATTATAACTTTCAACCATCAAATGACATGTCTTATCAAGATGAAGTATGGACATGTTGTCACCCCAACAGCTATATTCCATATGGCTCACAAAGTCCTCTCACAGCCCCCAGTCCCCATGACCAAGAGTGTTCCCCAGGGCATTTCCACCAGAGCTCCCAGAGAAGATGCTTTCTCTTCCTAGGATCACAGATGGAGCTGGTTTCAACTGGGGCTGCTCCTGTGACAAGACAGAATAGGCTAACACTCTAAGAAAAGCAGAATGAGAGAGGGAGTGGGGCAGTAGGATAAAGAAAGAGGGGGAAAGAGGAAGGTGAGATAGGAGGAGACACAGAGGAAGAGCACAGTAATTATTGTTGGAGCATCTGCATCCAGCCATGGTGGCTAGTTTAAAGTGCGTTTCTGTAATTTGCTTTTAGGAGAGTCTTAATATGTTACTTCACTACAGACTCTGTCCCTACTTAACTGATAAATTTTCCAAGCATATATACACAAGTAAAACTGAATCCTGGGCCATAAAAAGGTATATGAAACATTGGAAAAAGAACACATAGCTCAGTGGTCAAATGAAGTCAGACAGACTTAGATTCAAATGTGAGTCCCAGGCTTACCTAAGTGACCTTGGGAACACACAATTTAACCCCCCAAACCTTAGCTGCCACTTCTGTAAAATGGGAGCCCTAGGTTTGGTTTTCTTACAGACAGGCCACTGTCCACATTAAATGAAATAACTCATGGCAGTGTCTCAATACAGTACCTGGCATATGAGAACACAACAATATAACCCATCATTATTAGTGGTAAACTCATGATTTATCACAGATATATTTAGAGCATAGAAAAGTATTGTTTTAAAGCAAAGATAGTATAAATAAGACTAGTAGGTAAGAGCCAGAGAAAACCGTACCATGCTTCACAAAAAAATACTTCTTATTCATTTGGAGAGCATTATTTGTAAGACATGTTAGAAACTAAACCTAGTAATGGTAAACACAACAGCCAGAACCAAAAATGCTAATTTATAAAAGTTAATTCTGGTTCTTAGCTAACCTTGCCCAATACATACAGAGTTATTTCTTCTTAGCCTTCAGTCTGCAATCACTTTTGGAAACCACTCCCCACTTGCAAATAGACAGCTTTAGACAACTATTTAGATTGCTAAGCTTCCTTTCCTTCTACAACACTGCATATTATTGCATCCACATGAGAGAATTCCCTCCCCTCATCTACTGCCCATAGATAGCACTAACTTGGCTCAGACACAAGTCCTCTCCAAAAGTGACCTTGTGATTACCCAGTTCCAAGTTTATTCACTCATTCAACAAACACTTATTGAGAACCTACTATGTGCAAGGTACTCTACTAGGTACCAGAGATGCAGAGAATAAAAGAGATACCTCCTTCCTGTGTTCTCATGAGGACCTGTTGCCTCCTCATCAGAACGCTGACCACACTGATTTCTGATTTCCTAATTACTCCTCTGCAACCCCTGCAGAGACTCTAAGCAACCTCATTTTAGAGCAAACAGACTCTAAAATAGCAAAGCTGATTTGCACTGTATCACATTATTTTGAATAAGTCATGAAAAAAACTGAAATAGAATGAGGTGTCAGCGCAATATAGCCACAGCATAGCTATTTGCATGGTAAGAGACTCATGCAGAGCAAACTCTGAAGACTGTAGACACACAAACTTTACAGGTCACTGAGTCTCCCATCAGTGCTGAATATAGCCTGCCCCTGAGATCTTGGCTACATCTAGAGCTTGATCCAAAGTATATGATACAGATATAAAATTACATGATACAAATATAAAATATGCATTTATCTTTATAAATATATGTACTAGATTATCTTTTTTTTGAAAATATGTCTACACAAGGTAACAAAGAATAAAGCTGCACATAGATTAGCTAAAATGAAATTTATTAGATGAAATGCACCAATTCCAGAAAAAAACACAAACTACGACAACTCATCCAATATGAATTTAAATAGCCCTGTAACTGTTAAGAAAACTGGCTTTATAATTTAAAATCCCATAAACATCTCTAGGCCAGTGAGGTGCAGTCGCTCACACCTTTAATTCCAATACTTTGGGAGGCCGAGGCAGGTGGATCACCTGAGGTCAGGAATTCAAGACCACTCTGGCAAAGATGGTGAAACTCTTCTCTAATCAAACTACAAAATATTAGCTGGGTGTGGTAGCAGTTTCCCATAATCCCATCTACTCAGGAGTCTGAGGCAGAAGAATCCTTGAACCCAGGAGGTGGAGGCTGCAATGAGCCAAGGTCGTGCCATTGCACTCCAGCCTGGGCAACAAGACCAAAACTGCATCCATCACCTCCCGACCAAAACAAAAACAAAAACAAAAACAAAAACTTGGCCCAGATGGCTTTACTAAAGAATTCTATCAAAATTTTTTTTAGAAAGAATTAACACTGGTTTTATACAATCCCTCCCAGAAAATAGAAGAGAAAGGAATACATCTCAATTCAATGAAGTGAGTGGTCTAGACTTAAGAAGACTAAGGAGAGTTTAGAACCAAATGCAACCTGTAATTCCAAACTAGAACCTGTTGTTAAACAGAATTTGATCAAATAACCAGTAAAGCTTGAATAAAGCTGAAGATGTGAAGATAGAAATGTATTAATTTTCTAAATTTGAAGGTCATTTTGATATTACAGAGAAGAATGTTCTTAGAAAATGCCACTGAAATATTTGGAAGCAATGGGTCATCAAGTAAGCAACTTATTAGCAAATGGTTCAGGGAAAAGCAAATGTTATCTGAATTGTACTGATAACCTTCCTGTAAATTTAATCTTGTTTTAAAACAAAGAAAAAGTATTTCTTAAAAATATGGGAGGCTATCTTTATGATCTCAGGATACAGAAGAATTTTCTAAACTAGGTATAAAAACACTGCACATATGAAAGTTATAAATTCAGCCACATGAAGATTAAGAACTTTATAAATGGAACATTATTCAGCTTTTCAAAAGAAAAGAAATTCTGGCTTTTATGAGTCATGTAACATATATGACAACATGGATGAACCCTGAAGACATGCTAACTCAGATATGCCACTCACAAAAAAACAAATGCTGTAAGTTTCCACTTATATGAAGTATCTAGAATAGTCAAATTTATAGAAACAAAAGGCCAGCTGCTGGGCCTGGGGGAAACAGAGAGTTGATTAATCAATATGCAGTTTCAGTTCTGTAAGATGAAAATGTGGCGATCTAGTACTCAATGTTGTGAATACACTCATCACTACTGAACTACCCACTTAAAGATGGTTAAGATGGCAAATTTCATGCTTATTACCACACACATATATACATTTGTGGATAACACTTGAAGAAAGAAAGGAAATGGTTAACACAATATTGCAGAAGTCTCTCCTCTCTGGGATGTAATCTGAAAAGGGCACACAGGGAACTTAAAAAATTTTTCCTTAAGTTCAACTACAAGTGGTTTTCATCATTTTCTAAAATGATAAGCTCTTGCAGATCTAATTTTTAAAATCAACTCCCCACTAAAGGGAAGATGAACCAGTAAAAAAGCTCTGAAAATAAATAAAGAATTAAAGGACAAGTAAGGCAAAAGGAAAGAATCATTAATTCTCTCAGCATTATTAACTTTAAATTATATTTTCTAAATAATAAAGGATTAATTTCTGTACAACAATTTAAAGTTATAAGTGGTACTGGTAAAACTAGATGTACTTTATGTAACTACCAAATATCTTTCTAAAATATGGAGCCAAATAATATCAATTCCTCAGCCTTTCTATATTGCTCACCATAACAGGAGGAGTCAGACAGGACAGGGGCAGTCCTCAGTGGTCTCAACACGGAGAAGCAGAAAGAGGCACTGAGGGCCAGCGTTCTGCCTTGAGAAAGAGAGATTGTGAACACATGCCAGTCTCCCTAAAAGAAATGTAAATGTATATGGCTATCTCCCTTGCTCCTTATCAGCAATATGTTTTTTTTACAGACACCTACCCTGCATTTGCTGATACACTGGCAGCAACCTGTTTAAATCAGGAGTGTGACATGCTACACCGCACGTCAGGGTGGAAAACAGCGATGATCATCCACAGGACTGAGAAGATGAAAAACACTAAATTCTGATCAGTTTATTAATAAACGGAGAACAGTATTTTATTCAAATACAAGATTAATTTCACTACCAATACTTTATTCGCAGGATACACATAACTGCTGTTAAAGATAGGTGGGCGTGACTGCAATAAGAGATTTCAACAGAAGGAAGAATTATTTATTTTTTTCTATTTAATTATTTTGTATTTGATACTCGTTCCGCATAAGTTTATTTAAAAGAGTAAAGCACAAGGCAGCCTGTACCCTAATGTCAGGTTTTCAGCTTGCTGCTAGGAAAAGCAGTCTGTATAAGAGAGAATCTGTATTATAAATGAAATCCCCTAAGACTAAACAACATGCACACATTCCAGCTAAGGACAGTGAACCAGTATGCCTTGTAAAGTGCAAACACTTACTTCTTGGTTAAGTACTACAAACAATTGTAAGCGAAATTTCCACAGTCAACTACCTTTAGCTTGGGGATAGAACAATCACCTAACTCTACCTAACTCCCACACTCGGCATCAACAACTTCCTTAAATCTTATGCTGAATTCTCCCAACAAAATACTTCCAAGCTTTCTTTGCTGAATAATTCAATGGTTTTAATATAGTCACAGTTGTACAGCTATCACCACTGTCTAATCTGTAACATGTCCATCACAAAAAGAAATCTTACACCCATTCACAGTCACTCCCTATTTTTCCCAAATTTCTCAGCCTTAAGCAACCACTCATCTACTTTCTGTCTCTTAGACACTTTATGCAGGTGCAGTCAGATGACTTGTGGTCTTTGTGTCTGACTTCTTTCATTAGCATGTTTTCAAGGTTTATCTATCTTTGCATATCATCATGCATTTTTAATTAATTTCCAAATATTTTTCCATTATTTGGATATACCACATTTTATTTGTCTGTCTGGTGTTGATGGATATTTGGGTTGTTTTCATGTTTTATGCAAGTATAAACAATGCTGCTGTGAACACTTGCATAGAAGCTTTTGTGTAGATCTGTTTTTAGTTCTTTTGTGTGCATACCTAGGAGTGGAATTACTGATTCATATGATAACTATACCTGACATTTTGAGGAACTGTCTTCCAAAGTGACTGTATTATTTTACATTCTCACCAGCAATGTGTGAGGGTTCCAGTTTCTTTACATTCTTGTCAACCGTTACTATCTTTTTGATTATAGGCATCTTGGTGGGTGTGAATTGGTATAATGCATATTTTATAAAAGGCCGTTTTGTTTGTTAAATAATGGCCTGTTTACTTGTCATCTTACCTTGTATAGGAGCTTTCCCAGTGTGTTCTGAACCTGCTCCTCCTCAGTCCATCCAGCCAGCCAGGTAGGCAGACCATGCTGAATAAAAATGGCGCTGCTTTTCCCGCACATTATTGTTGATTTCTCAGTAATCCTTAGACCCTTTAACCATCAAACTCAATTGGCCTCATTTAAATGCCACCCTTCCCTGAACACTGCCAAGTGCTTTCTTGAGGGTTAAGCCAGGAGGTAAGGGTGGCTGCTTCTATCTGCAAGGCTGCATCTTTCTCAGCTAGAATCCTGGGGATAACTCCGTCTCACTTTTCTTCATAACCTCGGCCTTTCCCGAAACTGTTGCCTCTGTCTCCCTTAAACCACACTCCAACCCAAACTGTCGCCAAAGTGCAGTAACACTTAAGCTTCTCTGTGCCCCTCGCACCCATCGACGCCATCTCCAATGCACCGTTCACACCTAGACCCACGCCTCAGCCTTTCTGGGAATCGTTCAGAGCCACCCGCTGGGCAGGCACCACCACGCCGGCCTCTCCGGAGCACAGCCTTCCACTAAGTCTACATCCCAGCCTGTGCACCCGAAGGGACCCAACGGAGTCCCAGCCCTGCTGAGGCAGAGGGCAGGGACCAGCACGCACACCCTCAAGTCTACATGAAGACCCTCCCCGGGGCGGTCGCCGGCACCAACGCCCGGACCACCTCAGCCCTGGGTGGCGGATGGGGGTCTGGGGCGCACGCCGCGGAGGCAGGGAGGAGGCCGGTGGGAGCGACAGGTCAACGGGACAGGCTTGTCTCCCCCTCCCTTCCAGCAGTGGCGGGCTCCAGTCCCCACCCCTCTCCCAGGCCCCCGGTCTGGCAGCACCAGGGCCACAAAGGGCGGCGAGGGCATGTGCCCGACGCCTGGGTGCCTCACGGTACCTGAACCCACCTGGTCGAGTGGCAGCTGCACCGCGTCGCCGAGGGGCCGCGGCAGGGTGGAGTCCGTGATACTGGCGGTGCCGGAGGGCGACGGAAAGGCTTAAACTAGGGACTGCTCTCCACTTCGCGCCCAGCCGCTGCCCGCGCTCACTGCGAGTGACCGCTCCCCCGCCTCCGACTTCCAGCAACTCCCAACGCCGGTTTCCCACTTTGTGCACGCAGGCGCCGAAGGCCGCCTACGGCACAATCACAGCGTGGAACCCTGACGCGGCAGCCAATTAGAGGGCGCCGGCCGCACATCTCCCCTCCCCCATGCCGAGCGGCGGGGCGAAGGGAGGAGGCTCACGAAAGGCTGTAGCCTGAGGGCGCCTCGCAGGCAGAGTGGGATACCTTTCCAGGGTGAAACTTTAGAAGGGCGTCTTTGCCCCCTCACCCCTCCCTTTGTTCTCCCTGGAATGTCACGGCCATCCACCTCTCTCTAGGAGGGACAGCAGGCAACCTAGGGGTGGGCAGTGGCCCCCCAAAAAAGGAGCAAAGTGAGGGACGTCCCAAGCATTGCTGGGGACATTGGGGACCAAGCTTGGGCCCGGGAGGAGGGGGACGGTGAACCAAACCTAGCTGAAAAGCCCCTTTGTCTTTGAAAGTGCTTTGTATAAAGCCCAAAGTTGAGAACAATCCCGTGGTCTGACCCTTTCGGTCCTCCTCCAGCTGCACCTGGGCCTTCCAGGCGGAGCGAGGTGTTCCTGGGTTGGAGGCCTGTGGTCGCTGGGAGACCGACTCACCTTTGTTGGTTAAAGTTCAATTCTCTGGTCGCCAGCCGCTCTTATTGAACGTCCTGCCTTCCTCCTCAAAGAGGCGGTTTCTAAGCATCCCTTCACCCCCTGAGCATAGTCACCCTCAGACTTTTGAATTCTGCGTGTCCACATACCTTCTGGGTGTTGAGGGAGGGTCATATATATGTGTAATTCATTTGTCCCGAACTTCATAAAAGTAATCCATTTGAGCTCTTTGAAAATGCAACATCAACTTTTGTTCAGCAGACTTTTAGAAGAGGAATGCCACAGGAGGGTTCCTAATTCCGCTTGGGAGCTCAAGACTTAAGGGTTTGGCAGTTTGTGATTCGGGTAAAAACAGTGTTTACAGGGAGTTTAACCGCATATTTTAATACTTTTGGTAGCATAGCTCAATAATCCTCACAATTACGCTGTGAGCTAGATACCATTATACACCATCTTTCAAATAAATTGAGGCACAGAAAAGTTATGTAATTTGCCCAAGAACACACAACTAAGTAGAATCCAAGTAACCTACCTCGAGAGCTGACCTTGCCACTAGACTTTTGTCCTCCTCACACCTAAACCCATTCCAGAAATTCCCATCAGCTACCATTTGCTTTATGACTAGTCCGGGATCTTGAACAATAGGACAGAACAGATAAGAAGAATACACCCACTTTGGTAAATCGGTCCATGGGCTTTAGTTTCTTTGAAAAGGAGGCAGTTGAACTAATCAATGCAGTCCCTTTCTGCCTACAATTGATGGTCAATGTAATCTTAGTTTGGTAGATTCTCAACTGAAACTGAATAGAGAATGGAAGGAAGAATAAGAAAAACCTGGACCTTCAGTCAACCTGGGGAAGTGTTTCAGTGGGAATTGTAATCAAGTAGAGAGCAATCTATTGAGTTAGGTTCTTATTAAAGAGTATTAATCCAAAAATACAGATTTCTCTATTAATACAGTGTTAGAAAAAAAGATTTTTTCATTATCTTCACTTTGGAAACATGCAGAGGAAGCATACAGCTGGCAGAGCATACAAACTGAAGGAAAAATTGAAACACCATTTCAAACCATTAAAGATGTGTGGTGGGAACATACTTCCACCTAGAGTAGGCAGCACGGAGATACAGTCTCTGCGCGCCACCACGCCCAGCTAACTTTTATACTTTTTGTGGTACCAATAATGTCTACAAAAGGAGTTTCCTTAGGCTGAAGGTTTATTTTAGTCATACATGACAGAACATAGCCTATATTTGGGCTTACTTCACCTAAAAGCCTTAACAGAGTTTTGTGTTTACAGGATTAAGTAGGGTAACAACTAGTTTTGATCTATTTTGAGCTTTTACAAACTACACAGTAGGAAACAATTTCAAAAGAATAAGCAGTAATTATATAAAGATTTTCATGGATGAAAGTTAAGCAAATGAATGTATAACTTCTTTGGATTATGGTATTTCTTTGTGGCACATTTAAAATTATTACTCTGATTGATGATTTTGAAAATTCCAGGTACCATTAGACTCCGTCCTTCTGTACAGTATTTCTCTAATTCTATACATATTTATCTTTTTTTGGTTAGTGTCCACCTCTTAATCAACTAAACAATACTACATTATTCTAGGACAGGAGCCAGGAACTTTGGTCTTATGGCATAAAGCTACTCTATTACTTTTGTGTAGAATATATTCCACTACTGGTTCCTAGATACTTATGTCGGAGAGTACTTAAAATTATTCCCTGCAGTTGCTTGAGTGTCATTGAAAAATAAAAGAAAAAAAATCAACTCGTGTATATCTGATACAACCCAACAAGAGAGCGCGTCTCCGTGGGGTTCCAGGACCATCTTTATTAGAATCACTCAGGATGCTTATTGAAAACCCAGATTCCTGGGGAATAGTCAACACATAAAAGAATCAGAAGTAGGCCAGGCACGGTGACTCAAGCCTGTAATCCCAGAATGTGCTATGTCTGAGCCCTACAATCTGCCTTTTATCAGTGTTCATGGGTAATCCCTAAGTACACAGTGAAGTTTAAGAACCATTGCCGTGGGCCTTTAATACCTCTCATTTTGTTAAGAATTTCATTATAATTCAGCAAATGCAAAAATAATTCGCTTATGCTGATTCTTATACCAGGACAAGTAATTTAATTAGGTTTTATTCTGTGTTTCTAATTTACAAATAATAAATACATACTTTTCCTATGCTAAATGTGAAATAAATTCACTAACATTAAATCAGCACTAGTAACTATGACAACTAACATTACTAGACCCATTTTGTCATAGAAATATAATAAAAATCAAATGCCCAGGGCCCTTATTGATTGTATATGTATAATAAAGATATAAATACTCCTGTATATTTCTGAGTAACCATAGTTTCTTACAAATCATAGTTTGTAAGATCTGTGTAGTTCTGTGTTCTAGTCAGCACAGATATAAGCCAGCAGAAAGTTATTTGCTCCCTCCTTAAAAAAAATCAGGTGGAATGCTTTAAACACCTGGCATTTGAAGTTGTTTCATGTATTTTTGTCTGTTTACTGATTTGCTGTCTGCATCCTGACCCACAAAGTGAGAACTGTATGAGTGCAGGGGCTCTGTCTACCACTGAAGCACCAGCACCTAAAATAGTGTCTAGTGGATACAGGTGCTTAACAAATACTTATTAAATAAACAAAAGAAAAGGGAATCATCCCACATTAAGACAGTGCATAATATAAAAACTTCACCCTAAATCATCAATAAATCTTTGAAACCACAATGGTTATTTTTGGTAGTCATTTAATTGTGTCAGTTTGTTTTATTAGCCAAAGTTTGTAGTATCATACTGCCCTTTTATGCTGTTTGGTGCCTGGAAAATATGCAGCAGAGGCTTTTCTTTCCTTTTTGTCTTCTAACATTTCTGGGGCTTAGGGGGGAGACAGAAAGGGAACAATGTTCATGAGTCTTCACTGCTGTATTGCTCTCATAGCTCAAAGGTTACATTAGAATCATCACATTCTTCCTGAAATATGTTGCCAGCCTGTCCTTGGAAGCAGAGCTCTGTTAACTTTGTCTTAAAGAGTGTCTAAAGCACTAGACATTTATTTAAGATCACTTATGTGCCAATAATCAGACATTCAACACAGTGCCCAATTCCCTATATTTAAACTTATCTGTTAGGTCACCTTTACAACTAAACATTTCTTTTCTTTTCTTTTTTTCATTTTTTGAGACAGAGTTTTGCTCTTATTACCGAGGCTGCAGTGCAATGGCCCGATCTCAGCTCACCACAACTTCTGCCTCCTGAGTTCAAGCAATTCTCCTGCCTCAGCCTCCTGAGTAGCTGGGACTACAGGTGCATGCCACCATGCCCAGGTAATTTTTGTATTTTTAGTAGAGATGGGGTTTCACCTTGTTGACCAGGATGGCCTCAATCTCTTGACTTCATGATCCGCCCACCTCAGCCTCCCAAAGTGCTGGGATTATAGGTGTGAGATAAGTTTAAATATAGGCTCACGCCTATAATCCCACAAAAAAATGCCCGGCCACAAAAAAACATTTCTATTGTTTTCCTTTAATGCTTATTTTCCTAATAAACTGTAGACAAACTCAGAAAGAAAATTTGAAACATTTTAAGACTGCAAAAGTGTAGTTAACCTTTTGAAAATGTTGCAATGTTAAGCAATGTATTTACAAAGCAATGCTGACATTTTTAAAACAGATAACATTCAATAAGTTAACTTCATTGTATTATCTCTAAGATCTTAATTCTTTATTTTTCTTTTATGTTCTTTTATTTTGAGATGGTGTTTCACTCTTCTTGCCCAGGCTAGAGGGCAATGGCACAATCTCGGCTCTCCACAACCTCTGTCTCCCAGGTTTAAGTGATTCTCCTGCCTTAGCCTACCAAGTAGCTGGGATTCCATGCATATGCCACCATGACTGGCTAATTTTATATTTTTAGTAGAGGCAGGATTTCTTCATGTAGGTCAGGCTAGTCTTGAACTACCGGCCCCAGGTGATCCACCTGTCTCAGCCCCCACAAAGTGCTGGGGTTATTTATATTGCAAAGGTCAAACACATTAGGCCGACTCTTTCAAAGCAGGAACAAAATGAGCTTTTAATGTAATGAGTACCATGGTTACACATTTATCATATTTCTGCACAAATATCAATGATGCTTATTATTTCTTCAGTTTTGCTCAAATATATGATAAAGTCAGTAGTCTATTACACACAAACAGCATATTTGAACATGGAAAAATTACACATACTCTACAGATACAAATAAGCTGAATAAGAATGACAAGTGTAGAAAGAGGAAAATATGCAGCCTTTTCAATCTTGTATTTGTAAAATACATACTCACTGTTTTCCTAAATGTTAATTCTTAATGTGTATGACATGGCTAGACATTAGAAGAAAAATAAGAGATGTAAATAAGAGATGTCAGCAAGTACCCTCTTTTTATATTGCCATTAACAGCCCGTGCCCCGCTGTGAGCTTGCAAGGCCCTACCTGTCCCTGCAACACACCATCGTGGTCTCTGCCTTCTCTGACCCTGCAGAAACTGACCCAGCACCCTTGCCAGTCTCCAGAGAAGATGCTTCCACTTATCTGAGCTCACTGATGGAGGCCAGGAGCCTCCACCTCCTCCATTCACAGAACCATTTTCATCTTGGTTCCATTGCTGCCTATTAATCCCCATTTTTCCCATTACACTGTGCTCCCTTATTTCACTTTAGTTCATCCACCTGGATTTAGCTCTCAGGAAAGATAAGGGCCAAGGCAAGAGTGATGGCTGATAAATATCCCACAAGGGAGAACACCTGCATGAGCACCAGCATAAGTTGAAGAAGTCTATGCAAATATTTTCTTTTCAGCATAATATTTAAGTTTAGGCATCACATGGTCTTACTCATACACAGGAACTCACAAAGTAAATCTCATGGGGACAGAGTGAAATGTGGTTACCAGAGGCTGGAAAGGGAAGAGGGGGATGAAGAGAAGTTGGTTAAGGGGCACCGGGCATGGTGGCCCAAGCCTGTAATACCAGCACTTTGGGAGGCCGAGGCGGGTGGATCACGAGGTCAAGGGATCGAGACCATCCTGATCAACATGGTGAAACCCATCTCTACTAAAAATAAAAAAAACTATCTGGGCATGGTGGCACATGCCTGTAATCCCAGCTACTCAGGAGGCTGAGGCAGGAGAATTGCCTGAACCCAGGAGGTGGAGGTTGCGGTGAGCCGAGATTGCACCACTGCACTTGAGCCTGGGTAACAAGAGCAAAACGCCACCTCAAAAAAAAAAAAAAAAAAAGTTGGTTAAGAGACCCAGAAATACAGAAGGAATAAGTTTTAGTATTTCATAGTACATTAGGAAAATTATAGTGAACAATAATTATTGTTTATTTCAAAATAGCTAGAAAATAATTGTAATATTAATATTCCACACAAACACAAAAAGATAAATGTTTGAGATGATGGATATTTCAGTTACCCTGATTGCTTCATTACACCTTCTATACAGCTATCAAAATACCACATGTAGCCACAAAATATGCACAGACATTATATAGCAATAGATTTTTTAAAAATTAAATTTAGGTGCTATGAATAAATTTGAGTCTAACCACGGATTCTTAAGAAACACATAAATTTAGTAACTATAAATATATAGTTAAATAATATTTTACTAAATTTTCTATAACTACCTCTATTTTAATGACAGTGATTTAAGAGTTAGAAATAGTAATCAGAAATCTTATCACTCATATCTGCATTCTACCATAGTATCTACCCTAAAAAACATATAATGAGAAAGAATACCATATATCTGGAAGTATATAACTAGTAAATATTAGTTAAGAACCATAGAGTCTTTCTCTGTTTTGAGAATAGTTGAGTTTGATCTCTCTTAGACCAATGCCAATTAGTTTTATAATTCATTTTATTGCAAGAGGGATGGCTTTATCTTCTTAAATATTTGAAGTGAAAAATGATGACCATTGAAACATACAGATTATGTAAATGTATTCATACCCTGCAAAAGAATTTTCTAAATTCCTCTTATAGCTTTCAAAAAAAATGAAAGTGTAAGCGATACTACATGCTAAAGGAACCCCTTTTTTGCCTCCTACTATGTCATATGGTAAAAATATGACTAATTGTATTAATAAGTAACATCTGTTTAAATAAACTTTATACCTGAAGCAATGCTGTTATATGTAAACTGCATATACTAAGAGAATCTGAGATGTCACTAGATTTAAAGAGTGCTCTAACTTAGCTGAACTTCAAATGTCCATTTATATATACAAATAGAAGAATAACATCATTATATTAGTAAATTTAGTTACCAGTGTTTGAAAAATACTTACTAGATAATTGACCTTTACTGAAGACATCTTAATTAAAATTAATTTAAATTTTACCACTAAAAATAAATGACTCATTTGCTGTAATGATTTGCACTTACAGATAATATATATTTTCTTATTTCAATGTCAATTTTGGACCTATTTAAACATAAAGGAATTTGTTCAGGCCGGGCGCGGTGGCTCACACCTGTAATCCCAGCACTTATGGGAGGCCAAGGTGGGTGGATCACGTGGTCAAGAGATCAAGACCATCCTGGCCAACATGGTGAAACCCCTTCTCTACTAAAAATACAAAAATTAGCTGGGCATGGTGGCGCATGCCTGTAATCTCAGCTACTTGGGAGGCTGAGGCAGGAGAATTTTCTGAACCCAGGAGGCAGAGTTTGCAGTGAGCTGAGATGGCTCCACTGCACTCCACCCTGGCACCACTCTGTCTCAAAAAAAAAAAAAAAAAAGGTTTTTGTTGCCTTTTGAAAGGAAATAGATTATAATGACCACAGGGTCAGCATATGTAGAGCATTGAATATCATACATTTAGGCTCTCATCAGCAGATTTGTATGCACATCCAGAGACAGTGATGTTTGTTCCGAGATCTGCTTATACCAGTTATGCTTTTGATGATAATTATGTAAAGTTTAAAATTAGCCCATAATCCATGAATTATGAGAATAAAGAGAGAGATGTTTCTAATAAAACTGAATGCATTGGAAAGACTGAATGAATACAAGACATTTAAAAAATGTTTATTTGGTGTGAATGAGACCGTTCTGAAAGTTTGGAGACAAAAATATAAAAAACAAAAAACACTCTTCCAAATTCAGGTTATTTGAAATCATTTAGCTAGTTATTTATTTTTTTTAAAATGGAGACTGGAAATAATAGAATTTAGTTGCATAATAGAGAATCCTAAACCACTACAAAAAGATGATGGGGAATGAAAATCTGCTTAATCTAAGTAATGGCTGCAGCTATACATCCCAGAATTATAATAACTTTCTATATATAAAATTAAAATGTTGAAGGTATATGTATGTGTTTATCTTTAATTCTTCACTTCAGCCTGATTTTTCTATTAATTCATTAACTATCCACCCTTAACACACAGTTTCTACAGTAACATTAACATGCATACAGTTTGATAATGAAATATCACGTTGATGGGGTTTTTCTCATCACCATACCACAGGAGAATAATAGTACACCATACCATCTCATACCATGGGAGGATAATAGTACAGGTCTTATTCTGCAAAAGAGAGGGGAAAAAGCATATCAGAGAGATACTATGATGTGCAGAAATAGGATGTACATGTTGCTCTTAGGTAGCTATGGATTGTGAAATGTGGTTAGAATAAATATGTGAAAAGCTACAGGAGAAGAAATTTTATGAGTGGATAAGAGCTTTATTATATAGAATTTGATTGTTGGCAAAGAGATTTTTGTAAACAAAATAAGCAACTAATTATTTTTTGGGTATGTGGCTAAGAGAGAAAGACAGATTGGAGAAAGAGCTGTACAGCTCTACTACATACAAATCATGGATTGGGAAGTTGGAATGACAGTGGAAATTAAAATGTAGTGGAACATAGATATCTAAGTGAAGTAGATCAGTTAGGAGGATATTTCAGTGAATGGTCAGCATGAGGTGAGATTGGTGGTAGGAGTAGCAATGCTGCTGAGAAGGCAAGAAAATTGAAGACCGATTAGTACCCATTGACCTTACTGTAGCTATCAGGAAACCAAGAATGGGTACTCATTGACTGAGTAGAGATCATTCCAGGGAAATGGATAAAAACAGAGAGTTACATTTTGAGAAGGAAAAAAAAGTCAAGCTTTGCAGAATTGCTGAATGTTGAAACTTTGAGGACAAAAAAAATTGTCAAATATTTGTGATTAGAGAATCAGGATGCCATGGAAGATCAAGACAGGTTTGGCAAGAAAGCCTAAGTGGTAGGAAAACTGATGTTGGGCTTGGATGCTAAGAGGTCAAATAACATGAGGACTCAAAAGCACCCTTTGCTTTGGTAATGTGAAAATATGGATTGAAAAATGAATTAAATCAGAGGAAATGGAAAAAGCAAGTGTCAACAACCCACTTTAAAAGTTTGGCTATAAAGAAAGTAAGTGGGGAAAAATGAGGGGTCCAGGAAGAATTTTACATCATATCCCACACCAGTAAGTGGGGAGAAATGTGGGGTCCAGGAAGAATTTTACATCATATCAGAGCATGTCAGATGATTATAGAAAAACTCAAGTTAAGAACAAGAAAGTAAGGTACAAACTAGAAAGAATTACAGATGAATAAAGCCCCTGAGAGTTGATGGAATAAAACTCAGAGCTCATGTGGAAGGACTGGCCTTCTGTAGAAAAAGGGATATTTTCTGCATTATCAGGAGGGTAGGACGGAACATGGATGTAGGTTTGTTGATGTGTCAGCAAAAAATGAGGGGAATGCCATATGAAAGTTCCTGTTCTCTCAAAGTAAAGAATATTGCTATCTCTGAAGAGTAGTGGGGAGAAGTATTGGAGATTTGAGAACGTAGGAAGGATTTGCATATAATAAAACCTAGGGGTGTAAGAGTGAGATCCCAAATGGTGCCAGTGAACACAAATGTTTAATGCTGAGATGATAGGAAGATTTTCTCCAGCAATCCTCTGCTGCTTGAATACAGGTAATAGAATATGTGTTTGAGTGCATTCAAGATTAGAGTTTTATGGGCAGATGGGATAAAAGGTAGAGAAAGTCAACAGAGGTGATGATATTTGCAAAAGGGTGATCACAATAGAGAATTATAGAAAGTAAGCCAGACAATGAATAATAACAAGGGGCAGGGGGCTAGAAGATAGAACATTGTGAGGTTAATGGATTAGAATTCATAATGAGGTTGAAAAATTGTTGCTGCAAGAGTACCCAACATGTGGACTGACATGATAGGAAGCCATGATTTTAATAGTTTTAAAATCCTCCTTTTTTTTTTGAGACAGAGTTTCACTCTTGTTACACAGGCTGGAGTTCAATGGTGCAATCTCAGCTCACTGCAACCTCCACCTCCTGGGTTCAAGCAATTATCCTGCCTCAGCCTCCCAAGTAGTTGAAACTACAGGTGCATGCCACCATGCCCAGCTAATTTTTGTATTTTTAGTAGAGACGGGGTTTCACCTTGTTGACCAGGATGGTCTTGATCTCTTGACCTTGTGATCCACATGCCTTGGCCTCCCAGAGTGCTGGGATTATAGGCATGAGCCACCGTGCCCAGCCAAAATCCTGGTTTTTAAATGGTTTTAATGGTTTTAAGTGAGAATTTTAGAGAGAATTTTTTAATGGTTCAATAATAGATTTTTAATGGTTTTAATTTAGGTTTTCAGACATGGCACCATTTCTAGTGATGACACAGCCCAAGACTTGACTATGGAGATGGGTGTTTACAGTACTGTTGTAAAGAGAAAATTGAAAATGAGGTAGTCTAGGAATGGAGAGGCTAAAATGTGAAGGCATCTTCATGGTTTTGAAGTCATATGAGATAATGGAAAGAGTTTGGGTGGGAAAAGAAGGCTGCCATCTGAGGATACCTAGATTGATGTCAAAAGGATCAATGAATAAAGGTATGTCCACAGAATTTTGATTGTTAAAAGGGATAAGAAGCTTATACAAATAAATGTGTAAGTCTCACTAAAGAGGGGTTTATTTTATTTTTTAAATTCAACTTAGTTTTTGTTTGTTTGTTTGTTTCAAGGAAAATAGAATACCTAGTATCTGACAAATACAGTTGGGAATGAGAAATTGGGGAGGGGGCAACATCAAAGGCAAGTGTGATATGAGACAAAGAACACAAGCTAATCTTGAGAAGACATCTGGGGAAATGTTCTTATAAATGAGCTGGCTCTCAGGCAAGTGGATGGTGAGAGGTTTCATTGAAGAGAAAGAAGATGCTGAATCTTTTAAGGATGAAGGAACATTTACTAGTTGAAGAGTGAGAGTTACTTGCTCAAGATGAGAGAGCTAGTCAGGAGATAAGTCAGAATTCAAACTCAAGTGTGCCTTACTCCCATGCTGGAGCATGCTGCTTATCAGAGAGAGAAAATTCACCCACATCAGTGGATTGGATATTGGATATGAGGAAACACATTTTCAAAATAATTCATTTATCTTCTATTTTTGACAATTGCAAAGATATTAGGACTATTGGCATTAGATCAGAATATGTAACAGAGAGCTAAGAACAGCTATGCAGTTTTAGAAAATAGTTTTTAGAAGCTCTACTTAGCTCCAAAAATCCAATATAAATATAATTTATATTGCTGAGCTGGCAGAAATGTTGTGTCTTTTGAGACTGCAATGCTATGTTAGAGTTTATGAAGCACTTTTGCCAGCAGATATAAATCCTGTTACCCTCTAATCCATAATCTACTTTTCTTAGTGATCCACATTATCTTTGTTTTTTTAAGATAACATCTAAGAAGAGCATTTCCCCGGCTTTCCAAGCATGTGGCTGCCTACTGTTTTATCTGCTCCATACCTTCTTGGCATTGTCTTGAAACTCCACTGCTCCCTTACACCTTTTAATCATACAATGTATGAAGCAGAAAGAGCCACAGGAAAATGTGACCCTGGCCACCTTTGATTGATTCAGGGCTGGACACCTGACCTAAGTCAAACCAGTCAGAGCCCTCCAGGATTTCAGAACTGCTTGGATACTGGATCTAATATGTAAAGCTTGGACACCATCCCTACTGTGTTTTCTGCCATAAGAGACAAAAGAAGTGAAGGAAGGTGATCTACAGAACAAGAAAGGAGAGAAAGTGAACATAAATGCATTTCAGTGCTGTTACTGCTTTTAGAATGCAGAGATAAATATGTGGAATAAACAGTTATGTCTTCCTATGTCAATTGTTTCTAACATCCATCTGGATTCCTGTCTGAGAGATCTGTGACACACTCCAGTATCTTTGTATCTTTACACAATTCTGCCTTCCTAATTTGCCACAAAAATGCCTTGGACTTTTCTCTCCAAGCAAACAAACAGAATACTAGGTATTCAAGAAGTTGTTACAGCTGTAAATTATCTAACAAGCACTTATGAATAATATTATGCTGAAAGCATCTGTATTTCTGTCTGAACAGTTACTGTGAAAGCACCTGTTTCAACTGCTACCTTTTGAGTAATAATAATAATCATAGGGATTTTTGTGAGTTAATGAAGTTCTAAGCACTAGGCTATGTGTATTACAGGCATTGCATTCAGTTTTCATACAGTATTTATAAGAAAACTGAAGCTCACAGAAGTCAAGTGAGATGGATAGCTATTTCCCCACCTGGGTCCACTGTGAAAAAAGGACTCACCCCAGCTTAAGAGGGATCTTGTCAGTAAGCAATGTTCAGCTGTAGGGCTCTTCAGAAATTAGCCTCATGTGCAGGCCAGGCATGGTGGCTCATGCCTGTAATCCCAGCACTTTGGGAGGCCAAGGCAGGTGAATCACTTGAGGTCAGGAGTTCAAGGCCAGCCTGACCAACATGGTGAAACCCCATGTCTATTAAAAATACAAAAGTTACCAGATGTGGGCACCTGTAATCCTAGCTACTCAAGAGGCTGAGGCATGAGAATCACCTGAACCCAGAAGGTGGAGGTCGCATTGAGCTGAGATTGTATGAATGTACTCCAGCCTGGGTGACAGAGGGAGACCCTGTCTCAAAAGAAAGAGAGAAAGAAAAAGAGAAGAGAGAGAGGAAGAAAGAAAGGGAGGGAGAGAAGGAGGAAAAATGAAAGAAAGGAAGAAAGAAAAGGAAGAAAAAGAAGGAAAGAAAGGAGGGAGGGAGAAAGGAGGAAAGAAGGAAAGAAAGAAAAAAGAAAAGAAAGAGAGAGAGAGACAGACTAAGGTACAAAAATTTGTCTTCCTGAGGTCACACCCTCTCAGTTTGTATTCTGCACCCAGTGACTGAGTAAGAGGTATAAAGGTCCAACGAAGGAGAAATCTGCAGGAACATTCTAGCTCCAGAGATGCAGTGGGGTAGTTGAGGCTATCAGGTACATCTCAGCTCAACTGCTCCTCTGCCGAATCCTTCTTCATTCCTCTTCCTTCCACAGCTGCTCATCCCGAAGTGCTCCATAATAAACACCTGAATACCAACATCTGTCTTAGAATCTGTGTCCTGGGAACAATTCCTACAATACCAAGTAAATTATTCAAGTTCCTCCAGCCAACAAGGACAGAAATGAAACATAGATTCATCTTTATGACCCTAGGTAAATATATTTTTCTACTGTTGTTGCCATAGTATATATAACACATGTGTAAAAAGTTAGTGAGATACTGAGTCATAAGCTACTATAGTCATGAAATCATAATGCTTTATCTGTCAATAAAAATGTCAGCTGGGCATGGTGGCTCAAGTCTGTAATCCCAGCACTTTGGGAGGCCAAGGTGGGTAGATCACAAGGTCAACAGATCAAGACCATCCTGGTCAACATGGTGAAACCCCGTCTCTACTAAAAATACAAAAAAATTAGCTGGGCATGGTGGCACGTGCCTGTAATCCCAGCTACTCAGGAGGCTGAGGCAGGAGAATTGCCTGAACCCAGGAGTCAGAGGTTGCGGTGAGCCGAGATCATGCCATTGTATTCCAGCCTGGGTAACAAGAGCGAAACTCTGTCTCAAAAAAAAAAAAAAAAAAAAAAAATTGCCGTCTTTTTCTCAGTTATCTCAGAGAGTGAGTTTTTTAAGATTTGTAAAAAGCAAAACTTTTTTTTTAACTGAAAATATTTTTCTAAGTATATAAAATCCAAAACTGAAAAATGAAAGGCCTATTCAGCAATAATTCCCATGGACTGCAAAGATGGAATCATTGATTTGTGAAAAGAAATGGTGTTCTACATTTTCATTACTGCTGCAAAATACAGCTCTATGTAATATTGTACATTTTAATCTCAATTCCAAATAAAATTATACTAACAGCATCCCACAAATTATTGCTTTACTAAAGCTGAAAAATTCAGCCCTGAAACTGATAGGAAACAAGCAGGAAAGCGTATGAAAATGTCAGCATTTCCCACTCAGAATCTTAATTTTGTTCCCCTAGATACTAGTTTGATAGGGATCTAGTATTCAGCTTTCTCGAGTGAATAACTCATATGCCACCTACCCAGAACATCTACAACCTGAGGGCTTACTTAAAAATGACCTCTTTGTGTACAAACATTACAGAAACCCCCCCTTTTTTTTTGAGACAGAGTTTCACTCTTGTTACCCAGGCTAGAGTGCAATGGCATGATCTCGGCTCACTGCAACCTTCACCTCCTGGGTTTAGGCAATTCTCCTGCCTCAGCCTCCTGAGTAGCTGGGACTACAGGCATGTGCCACCACGCCCAGCTAATTTTTTGTATTTTTAGTAGAGACGGGGTTTCACCATGTTGACCAGGATGGTCTTGATCTCTTGACCTCATGATTTACCCACCTTGGCCTCCCAAAGTGCTGGGATTACAGGTGTGAACCACCGTGCCCAGCCAGAAAACCCTTTATCAAGAATTTTGCCTGGCTAGAAAATGAAATGATGTGAAAAAGTCTTCTGGGATTTTTCCCACAAAGTGATAGACATTAAAGAGTTAATAGATAGGATACTTTTAATAAATCCTTTTTTTAATTCTCTAATAGACCTGTAGGGAATGGAGGGCTGGCAGAAGAACCAAGGTGAATGAGCCCTGCTCTGAATAAAGGAGTCATCTCTCATTGTGGAGGAGGCCGGCCAGGGCAGATTTTATCCCAATTAGGAAAAGGTTTTGCTTCTTTCAGTGGATTAGTCCACACTTCCCGCTGAGAAGCACTGCTTGTCTTTACATGTGGGCGTGTTGTTTAATTGATGTGTACCTCCTGGGTGACCTGAAGAATAAAGAGATGCATCCTCAAAGGAACCTGAACTGGATCGTTAAAGTCTCCCAGGAGGTTTGCACTAACAGAACAGTGTTTCTGAAGCCCACTTGGAAGCACTCCGCTGATAGGCCTTCCCTTTTCACTCCCCACCAAGCACCACTCTAATCTAGTTTCTCATTTCTTCCTCTCCCCAGAGGGGCCCCTGAATTCGATCTTGTCAGAATGACCCAGACATGGGGAAATCCACAGCTGGATTCTCACCTCCCTTTGCCTGCTGAGGGAGGGGTAGAAGCAGGGGAAATGGGGTCTATGGGAGAAAAGAGAGGCTTCAGGGAGTGGGAGTCACATCATTGAGTTCTGGATGAGGGGACCCACTGACAATACAGCGGGTGAAACAGCAGGGCCATTCCATGGCACATTTTACCATCTTGTATTTGCTCTCTGAACTATGAAGGCATTCATACAAATATTTACTTTATAAAAACATGTATGTAAATATATAGTTCATAAAAATAACAAATTCCTTCTAAATTCTAATCCCTTTAGTCCATCACCTCTCTCCAGTACAATTGGGTGCCTTGTACCTGGGTGGTAACAGTGAAGAAAGTCAAGGAAGGGAAGGTGAGGGGTGGTGGCCTCACAGAGGCTGCAGCATTCTCTCAAGGTGTCTGATAGCCAGCATCTCTGAACAGTGGTTTCTTGACAAACAAGGATAGAGTTAGAAGATAAACAGCTAGAAACACCTCGAAGCAGGTATGAGAGTATCTTTCTATCACAAACAGATTAGAAGCTGACCCTTCAAGGGTGAGGAAGTTGGCTGCTTCCCATGGCTCTTTCTTGGGATGACTGTTCAGCACCTGGGCCAATATGTGAAACATTGAACTCCTGTTCGATTTTACTTCCTGGCTGAAATATTGTGTTCTGTCATCAGTTTGTATGTTTAAAAATTACGATTAGTTGTTGATAGTGAAAAATCATGAGATTTCAATGGAAATAGAGATTTCTAACTTTAATAAACCTATGAATGTAAATACCAAGGCCAAATTCTAGAATAACAACACTCAGACACCAGTAGCCACAGCTGGTGTTGTTGAGGGGATCACCCTTCACAGTCCTATCTGGCCCTTCTGACATGTGCATACCCCCAGCCCAGATGAAACATGGCGGGGGGGCCTGCTCTGCACATAGCCCCTGCCCAGATGAAGCATGGGAGGGGGGCCCACTGCTCTGTACATAACCCCTGCTCAGATAAAGCATGGGAGGGGGGGCACCCTGCTCTGTGCACACCCCCTGCCCAGATGAAGCATGAGAGTGGGGGTCCCTGCTCTGCCACCTGGGGGAAAAGTGTTTCATGCCAACTGTTTCATTTTTGCATTTTGTTTTTTTCTATTTACTTCTGTGATTTAAGGGAAAGGACTTTGCAATATAACTAAATGAGAACTATGTCTGGCTTTCAGCTAAGACCACAGATTTCAAACACTGACTCCTAAATAAACACCCACAAACACACACACACACACACCTCACACACAGTTTACAATGTAATCTAATGCAACTTTTGAGTTGCTATATTGGCAAAAGCAGTGAGAAATTGGGAATGCAATTTCCAAAACAATGAGCATGGGGGAGTCCAAGGGCTTTGAGGTCCCTCAAGTCACATATGTACTTATTTATTAACATGGGCAGAGAAAAAGAACAGAACTATTCCCTGGTATAATTCTCCTACATATTTCTTTTCTGTTTGAGGCAAGGTATCAGCAAGTTAAGTATGCAATCCAGAACAGACCTGTTTCATCTTGCCGGACTTACTTTCTCAGTACTTTGGGGCTATACATAGTAACAAATTGAAATAAAATTGTATGACACATGTCCCCATGAACTGCAGAATACAAACTGTACAAATCCACAGTTTACATTCCATGGCTATAACATATTTACAAAAACACATTTGCTTTTCTTAATCTATAAACAGATTTTAGAAAAGTATCTTCATAGAGTATTTTCTAAATGTTTTGTTTCAAATGGTTTCAAAAGGACATTTTTCTTCTGTCCCCACTTCTTTGTTAACATGTGTAATGAGTTGCATTTTTATTGTGTTACTCTTTTCAGTGACATCACATAGAAGTAAGTATTTAAGTAAATCATTGTTATTTGATGAATTCTATATAATAAAAAAACAAGCAGGTATATGCTGATATTTTTATTTTCTAGCCAATTGGGGACTTTCCTTAACTATTTCACTCTCACAATCTAGAAGCTCAGCAAACAAATTCAGAAAGGGGAGTTGGTAGGGTGGATGACCCCAGACTAAGGGGTTAACCTAGTTCTATTTTGCAGTCAAGGGTCACTGTACATATGCTGCTAGCATATGACATAATTAGAAACAAAAAGCAGCCAGGCCGACCTCTAAAAAAAGTGACTCAGATACATGATTTTGCTCTTGACCAGCAAAATCACCTGCCCACTGTGTCATTCCTAGTTTCTGTCCCCCAGCCCAAGCACAAGACCCTTCATTTCACTTTCTGCTTTTCCAGAAACAGCAATTTTTAGAGTCAGAACACTGAATTTTTTTTTTTTTTTTGAGACGGAGTTTTGCTCTTGTTACCCAGGCTGGAGTGCAATGGCGTGATCTTGGCTCACCGCAACCTCCGCCTCCTGGGTTCAGGCAATTCTCCTGCCTCAGCCTCCTGAGTAGCTGGGATTATAGGCACACACCACCATGCCCAGCTATTTTTTTGTATTTTTAGTAGAGACGGGGTTTCACCATGTTGACCAGAATGGCCTCGATCTCTTGACCTCGTGATCCACCACCTTGGCCTCCCAAAGTGCTGGGATTACAGGCTTGAGCCACCATGCCCGGCCCAGAATACTGAATTTTAATTCATATCTACCACCTGTTCTATGACTTGGTCTATTTTCCCAGTCATTGGTTTTACTGTCTATTCAATGAGGATAAAAATAATAATGCTGAAAAGTTTTTGTAATAATCTATTTGTTCACTCAGCAGATACTGAATTCTTACTGAGTGCCAAGCACTGTTTCAGGTGCTAGAAGTACAGCAATGAGGAAAAAACTAAGTTCACATGCTGCTATTCCTTATTTTTCTAGAGAAGAGATCATAGTAACATAACATAATGTAACGTTGTACACGAAATGTAATAAGGTAGAGACAACCAATAGGAAGAAAAAGATAAAGCAGAGGGAAAGAATAGAGCTTGGCAAACAGGTGATTTTTAGAGAAGATGATTGTTCAAAGATAAAAGTGCATGTATGAGAAGAGAATGCCAGGAGCTCAGCTGTGAGCCTGATGCTGAGGAGGCTTGCTGCATGAAAAGTAATTCTTCTATGTGTGGCTGACCATACTGTTAAAAGGAAAAGCCTCACTAAGTTACAGGGACTTAGTCAGAAGAACTCAGACTTTTCAGTGAAGATTCAAAAAAGTCACACAATAAGGACAAGTTCACTATTTTATAGCTATAGTTCAAATACATAATAGAAAACACTAATGCTAATTCTCAATTACAATGATATAGAATCAAACAAAGAGTCAATAAAGAAAATGTGGTATATATACACCATGGAGTACTACTTAGCCACAAAAAATGTCATAATGTCATAATGTCTTTTTCAGCAACTTGAATGGAGCTGGAAGCCATTATTCCAAGTAAGGTAACTCAGGAATGGCAAACCAAGTATCAGATGTTCTCACTTGTAAGTAGGAGCTAAGGTAAGAGGATGCAAAGGCATAAGAATGATATAATGGACGTTAGGGACTCAGGGAGGAAGGCTGGAAGAGGATTGAGGGAAGGATAAAAGACCACAGATTGAGAACAGTGTACACTGCTTGGGTGATGGCTGCACTAAAATCTCAGAAATCACCACCAAAGAACTTTTCCATGTGACCAAAAACCATGTGTACAAAGAATTTAAATTTAAATTTTTAAAAATCCTTCAAATCTAGAAAACAAACAAAAAAAATGCTTGTGCTAGTTAAGACCAAAACCTTACAACTAAGGACAAAACTGGAATACACTCATCTTAGAAAAGCTTAAAACAAAACTCCACATAATAAAAGTGATATGCCAGAAATTACAAAGATCCCACCCTCTTTTTTATTTTATTTTACTTTTTGCCATAAAGATGTTTTATTAGGCCAAACTACACACTATAAAGGTCTCATACTTTTTTTGCCTTAAGAGTATTAGGCAAAACTACACACTATAAAATGCCTTAAAATGTAGCAGGAGGAGATGAAAAGTCACAAAGAAGTACAAAGAAGTAACAAGTATCCTTGCAAGGTCATCTCAGGGTGTGCACCTGGGCTGGGCTGGGCAAGGACACCCCTCAGAGAATGAGAGCCACTGAGGAGCGCTGTCAGAGAGGCCCTTTTTCCTGCTCCAAGAACAGCTTGGGGGAGTCTGGGGGACCTTTTCCACCTCTGCTGCTTCCAGGAGTCACTTCTTTCAAGATGAGGCACTATTCTCTTTGCCAGTTCTCCTTTGCCCCCAATGGTCCGTTGTCAACACTCAGAAACAGAGAGGAGCATCACCTGTTTTCCCTGACACATCTGAGGCCAGTGGGTATGCCCAGGGAAACTGGGGTGGAACGTGTATATCTGCCCACCCCCAGGCTATGCTTGCTTTATCTTGTCTGTGTGATATGGGGGAGGGGAATTACCAAGAGGTCATCACATAGGCCATGGACAAGTTCTACAAGAGCCAGGTAAAAGAGCGTTGTCCTGGCATGCTGCCCAGCACCCAGCTCACACACACATCTCTTATTTGACAGCTTCCCTGAAGCAGGCCTTGAAGTCCAGGCTCCCTGACAAGCCTCAGGAGGAGACTCTGCTGGGCTAGGGTCCCGGGCTAAAGGACCCATCCCCAAGGGTGTCACCCTCACCAGTCTCATCCTGACAATCTTGGATTATTTTTGCCCTGACATTTTGGAGTGGGAGTCAGGAAGACAGGAGACAGTGCCCATTAGCTAACTTTCCAGAGAACATCAGCCCTCCAGACGGGGGCAGATCAGACCTCCACTAGGTCATTCTCACTGGTTGCCAGTTGAGGGAAACAGCACTTGTGAGCACCTGCCTGTCTCTCCAGGTCCTGTTCAGAAACCCCATCTGTGACTTTGGACTGAGACTACCCCAAGCACACAGGCCAGCAACCTTAACTATGGCCTTCACAACTGAATCCCCTTATTTATGGGGTTCACTGCATGTGAGTATATGGTAAACTCAATTTCTGCCTACCAGCTCCTGCCAGATAGCCATGCCCACCTCATTAAGAGAGTGAGGCCACACAGACACACTCAGGCCATTATAGCATGGGGTGGCTGGGGCCCTGCTTGCCTACCCTTCATTGCTGGTTCAGGGCCAACTGTCCAACCACATTCCTACCCTGAGGTGATACACTGGGGACATTATACACCAGGGTCACTGACCAGTTATAAAATTTCACAAACAGGCCCAGCTGGTCCCCTGGAAGTTTGGTAAATAAGATAAACTGAGGCTTACCTTTAGAAACAGGTTTCCCACCAAGTAGCTGCCCAAGGCCCAGGCCAGCCCCAAGTTTGTGTGAAGCCTGCCTGCCATGTCCACAGCCCATGCCAACCCCTCCAGGAGCCACTGGACTGCTTGTTCCTGAAATGTGACAAGCCCAAGACAGCTGCAGACTTGCAGGACCACTATGACCATCTGGAAGCAGTACCCCGGGGCCTATAGAAAGAAGTGGAGGTGAAACCAAGTGTTATAAAAATACTTTATTAGGCCAAACTACACACTATAAAAATGCTTTAAAACGTAGCAGGAGGAGATGTAAAGACTGAAAGAGGTACAAAGAAGTAACAATGGCTATCAAAATACACTAAAGAATTCACACTACTTCTCCCTTTACCTGGAAAAGGAAGTTCTAGGCTACCTCCTGCTGAGCACACTCCTCAAACAACTCCTCCTTAGCTGTGGCATCTTGGTATTACTGACATTCTGACACCAGGTCGTTAAGGTTGCTCTCAGCCTTGGTGAACTCCATCTCATCCTTGCCCTCACTCATGTACCAGTGCAGGAAGGCTTTGTGCCCGAACATAGCTGTAAACTGTTCGGCATCACATTTGAAGAGCTCCTGGATGGCTGTGTTGTTACTGATGAGGGTGGCCAACATTTTTAGTTCCCGGGGTGGGATGTCACAGATGGCTCTTTTCACGTTGTAAGGGAGCCACTCAGCAAAGTAGCTGCTGTTCTTGTTCTGGATATTAAGCATTTGCTCATGGACATGTGACCTCTGAAAATGGCAGCCACGGTTAGGTAGCGGCCATGTCAGGGGTCACAGGTGGCCATCCTATTCTTAGCATCGAGCAGCTGCTGAATGAGCTCAGCCATGGTCAGGGCCAGTACTGCTGGCTGGTCAGTGAGGCAAAGCCAGGCATAAAGAAGTGTAGCCCAGGAAATGGAACCATGTTCTCAGGCAGCTTCGGCAGGTTGGCATTCAGCTGGCCCGGGAAGTGCAAGCACGTGGTGACCCCACCCATGGTAGCAGACACCAGGTGATTCAGGTCACCATAGGTGGGTGTGGTCAGTTTTAAGGTTCTGGAACAGATGTTATGAAGCACTTCATTATCAATGCAGAACGTCTCATCTGCATTTTTTTGAGCTGGTTGATGGAAAGGGTGGCATTGTAGGGCTCCACCATGGTGTCTGGCAAGCCGGGTGAGGACAGGACACTGAATGTGTTTATGATCCCATCTGGGTACTCCTCTCAAATTCCACCCATGAGAAGTGTACCCATCCCAGACCCAGTCCCCCCACCCAGGGAGTGGGTCAGCTAGAAACCGTGTAGACAATCACAGCTCTCAGCCTCTTTTCTCACAACATCCACCACCGACTCCATCAGCTCCGCACCCTCCAATGTAGTACCTGTTGGCCCAGTTGTTACTGGCCCCACACTGACCTGTAAGGTAGTACAGCCAGTCACTTGATAGCCAGGTAAATGGCGGTCACCACCACAATGCAAAAAGGGCCAAGTGTCACATGTGAGGTGAAAGCACCATTTACCCTGCATATGGAGCAAATAAAACCCCCTTCCCCTAAGTTACAGGACAGCAGCCTTGCTTATTAGAATCTAGATCAGGAGCCAATCCCGAGACAGCCAACAACAGACTAACTGCAGATGGCTCCTGCCCATTCCCAGGCAATGGCAAGGCTGTAGTCATGGCCCCAAATCAGCTCCTTGCCAGAAGATTCCATCAGCTCCTCAAGTTGAGGAGATAGCTGGGCCTTCCTCCCCCAAAGCCCATTTAGGAAAGGGAGGCTGAGTGACTCAGAGGATGGGAGGGTGTTCAGGGGCCCCGGTTCCACAGTTCCCACAGAGATAACCTTGAGGCCCTCCTTGACTTTGAACTGCCCTGGCTAAGGAGCCACACCCCAGTCCTCATCCACAGCTTGCCAAAAATGAAGTTGTCTGGCCTGAAGATCTGCCTGAAGGGCCCTGAGTGCATGGAGTCCATAATGCCCAGCTACAAATCCACAAGCACAGTGTGAGCCACGTACCTGCCACCTGAAGGGAATGGGAAGGCATTCGTTCCCAGGAGAGCTATTGGGGCAAGACTGGAATCTCACCACTACTGGCCTCATTGTATTACACATTGATGCACTCCAGCTGCAGGTCACTGTCCCCACAGTAGATGCCAGTGGAGTTGATGCCATGTTCATCAAATATCACCTCCCAGAACTGTGAGAGATGTGACAGGCCAAACAGGCCAGGGCTGAGTCACAGGGCTCAGGGAGTTGGAGTTACTCCAGTCTCTCTCCCACTTCCACCCCTACCCTCAGACCACTAAGTCCCTTGAGGTTCTACCTGGCAGTCTTGCCAGCCACACAGCTTCACCACATCCAGGGCAGGGAGCCCAGGGACTGCAATGCAGAGGTTCCACCCCTTCCACTGCCAACATCTTCACCAGCCACCCCACAGACCCTAGCTGTGCCCTTAGATTAGACCCCTGGCTGCCAACCTTTGTGCTGATATGGTTCTTGCAGTGTCTGGTTTGGGTGAACATGAACTCCCTTATGGCCAAGTCAGGACTATGGGCAGCAGAAGAAATGTGAAAAGGAGAAGCAATCACACAATAATTCAGCCTGCAGTCCACCAATGCTTAGGTAGCCCTGCGCCAACCTCCTGCAGCCTTGCATTGGGCTCCCAGAATAAGAAACAGCTTTACTTTTCCACAGGTGTACCCACCTATGAATCTCTTGGGGTTTAACGTCTACTGGAGAGATCAGGTGGTTTTGCTGTTGTCCTTTCCACATTGGGGAAAGCTGGTCAGCTGAAGAACTTCTTCCCGTGTCTTCAGTAAGACCAAATTCCTAGCTGAGCTGAAACTGAATTTTCTTCCCGTGTGGGAGGGGAAGCCTTTTTTTTCTATATTCACAGAGTGCCTTTCCACCTGTTCTAGATTGATGACATATTTTTGTGATTGATGAGATGAGTTCTTTCATCTCTTTGGAGATCTGTGGTTAGTAAAGGCTTTCTGTATGCCAACTCAACAGGACCTAATTATAAGTTTTCCTTTGGAGCAGCTCAAACCCATAGTAAGCTATGGGTGTTAGAGGTAGTCAGGCCTCTGATTTCATTAGAGACTTTTTTAGAGTATGATTAGTTCTTCCACGTTTCCAGAGGACTACAGTCTCCACACAAAGCAAAGGTGATATTTGATTCCTAAAGCTGAGGATAGGTGGGATATGCCTGATGTGAAAGATGGGTCATTGTCACTTTGCAGGATTTTAGATGATCCAAACTGAGGAATAATATCTTCTGTGAACACTTTTCAGATAGCATGGGGAATGCCTTGATCTAACCAGTGAAGGTATCAGTAAGTATTAGCAAATACTTGAATGTCCTACACGAAGGCATCTGAGTAAATTAGAGTTTTCAGTCCTCACCTGGAGAGGATTCTCAGTGTCAGACACATTAAACTAGAGGAGAAAATTGCTGGCTGTTTGGGTTATTTCAGGCACAGAGCTCAGGGAAGAGTCACCTGTTTCAGTGTCTTGAGAAAGTTTATTGTCATAAACCAATGAGACATTAACTGAAACAATCTTTTCTAGGGTGAAAAGAATTATGTAAGTGCTTACTTATTTTCCTATGATTAGTACCTGGCATTAGTAATGTATTACCGTGAGTCAGCCAGCCGGAGGGGTTCTGGGCTAAACTGCATTCCCCAGCCCATTTGTCTTCTTCGAAGCATTCTGGCTCAGCTCTGGGTTTGCTGACCAGCATGCCCATCAGCTTCATTGGCCCTTTCAGTGCAGTGACCTTGGCTACCCCATCTGCAAGGGCATTTTCTTTAACATGGTCAATCTCTCTTTTGATGTCTTCTGCGATGAATTATAGTCACTTTTCTTTGGCAGCCAAGCAGCATTCTAACAAGCTCAAAATCTGAATGATGTATAGAAAAGCCCTTAGTGGTCAGGAGTTTCTACCCATTTCAACTTGCAGCATAAGCATGAAACACCACAAAAATCATACTTAGAATCAGTGTAAATGTTAACTTTTAATACTTTCTCCACTGCAGGGCTCTGGAAAGTTCAATTAACTCAGCTTTTTGAGCTGAGGTAGAGGCCAGTAAGGCTTGTGACTTGGTTAACTTGTGCTGACTAATAAGAGTATGTCTAGCCCTCCTGTTTTCCTGATGCATAAAACAACTTGCATCTGTTAACCACTCTTCCTTGGGATGGTTAAGGAGCTCATCTCAAGTCTGGCCTACTAGAATAAACATTTCATAACCTGTGACATGGTTTGGCTGTGTCTCCAGTCAAATCTTATCTTAAATTGTAGCTCTTATAATTTCCATGTGTCTTCGGAGGGACCCAGTTGGAGGTAATTGAATTGGGTGGGGGCTTCCCATGCTGTTCTTGTGACACTGAATAAGCCTATGAGATCTGATGATTTTACTTTAATTTTTTTGCTTGTTTTTTGAGACATAGTCTTGCTCTGTTGCCCAGGCTGGAGTGCAGTGGCACGATGTCAGCTCACTGCAGCATCTGTCTCCTGGGCTCAAGTGATTCACCTTTCTCAGCCACTTGGGTAGCTGGGATTACAGGTTCCCACCCACATGCCTGGCTAATTTTCTTATTTTTAGTAGAGATGTGATTTCACCATATTGGTCAGGCTGGTCTCAAACTCCTGACTTCAGGTGATTCATCTAGCTTGGCATCCCAAAGTGCTGGGATTACTCCCCTTTATAAAGTGGAGTTTTTCTACACAAGTTCTTTTGCTGCTGCCATGTAGGAGATGTGACTTTGCTTCTCCTTTACCTTCTGCCGTGATTGTGAGGCCTCCCCAGCCATGTGGAACTGTGAGTCAATTAAACCTCTTTTCTTTTCTTTTTTGAGACAGAGTTTCGCTCTTGTTATCCAGGCTGGAGTGCAATGGTGCGATCTCGGCTCACTGCAACCTCCGCCTCCTGGGTTCAGGCAATTCTCCTGCCTCAGCCTCCTGAGTAGCTGAAATTACAGGCATGTGCCACCATGCCCAGCTAATTTTTTGTATTTTTAGTAGAGATGGGGTTTCACCATGTTGACCAGGATGGTCTTGATCTCTTGACCTCATTATCCACCCTCCTCAGCCTCCCAAAGTGCTGGGATTACAGGCGTGAGCCACCGCACCTGGCCCTAAACCATTTTTCTTTATAAATTACCCAGCCTCAGATATGTCTTTACTAGCAGCATGAGAACAGACTAATACAACCTGTATGCTGGAAAGGCTGGAAGCACCTGTGTACTCTAGCAGATAAGTAGCTCAGTTTATGGTTTGGCAGACTTCAAAGGTTATGTCTGAAATGTCCAACACTAAGGCCTGATACTTTAATAAATGTTCTCCTATAATCCACTGGTGCTCTTTAGTTTCTAGGACCACCTTCCCTTGGTGTGGGGTCAAAAAACCTTTAGGTGCTGTCCTAATGTTTGCTTATTAGCCTTGCCTACTAGAAAAGTTGTAGCAGCAACAGTGCTAAGAAATCTAAGACACCCTGAGGCCGCCTGGTCTATCTGCTCAGAAAAGTAGGCTCCTGGCCTTCGATTGTTCCCCATGATTTTTTTCATGTGGGGCTGTTAAATAAATTTCAACTTTTAATTATAATGATAGAGAAGTTCTTGCTGATGCTTTCTGATAATCAAGGTAAAAAAAATACTAGGTTTCAAGACATCTCTTTTTTAAAGTGTCACTTGGACCAGTAGCAAATTAAACAAGCAATCAGCTAAAAGTCAGAAAATCATTGACAAAAGTAAAAGTTAAATTGTTTGAGGTCTGCTTTCTGTGGTAGTCTCCAGGCTGCTACAAAACAGAGGCAGTGAGCAGAAAGGTGACAAGATGCAGAGCCTTCAGGTGAGGGACAGAGAGCACAAGGTAGGCAGTCCAAAGAGAGAAAGTGGCAAACATCTCGTTTAGCAAAATCCATTCTTTTCAATATACCCCAGGGCCTCTAACCCTGTGAGCTTGGCCTCTAATCTGAGTATGACACCCCAAGCCCTTTAACTTTTGTGGCTGAGTCTCTCACTCTAGCACTATACCGTAGGGCCTCTCACTTAAGTGATAGTAGATAATCATTCTTACCCACTAGAATGGCTTTATGACTCTAAAAGATACTCCACTTGCTCAATGTCAGCTGTTTGATTCTGTATGAATTGTTTTTCTTGGAGTCGGGGTCTTACCTTGGTGTCCCTTCATGATGTTGCTGAAAGATGTTGCTGGAAAAGAGGGTCCTGATACAGACAACAAAGGATTCTTAGATTGTGTGCAAGAAAAAATCTGAGCTAAGTCAGAGAGCACAGTGAAAAAAGCAAGTTTATTAGCAATGACTCCAGCACAGAGTTGGGTATCCTCAGAAAACTAGAGCAGGAGTGCACTGTCTTCTGTTAGTCTCTCTACTTAGAAGAAACTATAAAGAGAGAGTTACAATTAAACTTGAAAATGCAGATGTACTCACTAAAGGCAGGTGCTATTGGGTTTAACAATGGCCACTAAACCTTTGGCCTAAGCTAGCTCATTAATACTATCTTTAAGAAAATATGCTGCACTCCTAGGACATTTATACATTTTTCAGGCTTGGTGGAAGATGTCTTGTGTGGCCAAACATATTCTGCAATTGTAATTGGTGGCCAGCTAAAATATGTGGCTATCATCAGACCGTAAGTATTAATCTTTTAGCTGTCTTGTGAGTACCTAGCTACTCATATTAAGATAGAGTATTCTAGTCCTGTTTATTAAAGTAGAGCTTGGTAACCATGAGTTCCTCTAACACAAGTCTACTCCTCAAGGGAAAAATGTATTTCTCAGGAATTCTGTGCATTATGTTTGACGGAATTTGGTATGTTTACCAAAATGGTAGAAAACGTGAAATTGGTCCTCAAAAGTTCCTCAGAATTATATATCAAGTAAACAAAATGATTATAGATAATATGCAAGTGGGTATAGTTGATTCTCAAAAGAAATTTTGTTTGAAACACAATGAGACTTTTCTATTTTCATTTATTATTATTAATTATTCTTATTTTGGGACCGAGTCTTGCTCTGTTGCCTAGGTTGGAGTGCAGTGGAACCATCTTGGATCACTGCAACCTCCGCCTCCCAGGTTTAAACAATTCTTCTGCCTCAGCCTCCTAAGTAGCTGGGATTACAGGCATGCAACACCACATCCAGCTAATTTTTGTGTTTTTAGTAGAGATGGGGTTTCACTATGTTGGCCAGGCAGGTCTCAAACCCCTGAACAAAAGTGATCTGCCCAACTTGCCCTCCCAAATTGCTTAGATTACAGACATGAGCCACACATGTGATTGGATTATTACAATTTAAGCCAAATCAGATTCAACAAGGTAGTACCTCTTAGTTTCAAGATGTTTCAACAGCATATATAATCACAAAACACATGTAATACATAATATCAATACAAGTGTACATATTGTGCACATTACATACATATATATTCATTGTGATATTATGATATGTACACATGTACATCATGTACACCTCATGTACAGATGTACAATGTATACATGTGTACATAAGTGAGCACAGTATGTACATATGTACACTATGTACACATATGTACATATTATGTAGATATGTACTTTCTGTACATGACTACATAATATGCACAATATGTACACTATAAACTATATACACACATGGGTGTACACCCACTTTGGTAACTGCAGTAATTTCTATCTAATGTACTGAAAATAGTATCCCAGAATATACTCATAATGTGTACATTTATTGGCATATTGCAATAAACGTATAAAATAGGTACAATCTGTACATTTACTCTGCTGTACATATGTGTACACAATACACATGTAAAATAAAGGTACATAACCTGTAAAATATGTACCTTTATATTTCTATAATGTGTACACAATTCATAGGTCTATAATGTGTACACTATGCACATATCTTGAAATATCAGGGATATCATATATATAATCACAATAAGATATATAATCACAATAATATCTATATAACACATAATATCACCAAAAAGTATATATTGTACAAATTAGGTACATATGTATTATGCACATACTATGTACATATATATTTATCGTGATAACACCATATGCAAATGTGTAAAAATATGTGCCCACTATGTAAACTATGTATACATGTAGAATTAAATGTAAACTCTGTACCTATGCACAGCACACTATGCTGACAGCCCCCAGGCCCGCCCTGGCTGCTTAGGGACCCCCTGGCTCGGGGGCTGTGCCCACAGCTGCTGGGGTACGGCTGTTTTGAAAATTTGGTGTAATATAATACTGGCACCTATATCATAGGGAAATGATAGTGTTATTTTGTTTTGTTTTTTTGTATTTTAGGAAATAGCTCTAGTAACACCTCTGCCATATTGACAAAATGTCATCCTCAGCCCCCTTGACATTAGAATTGAAAGGAAATGGGGGTTTCACTTCTTGCAATGTTTAATTCAATATAATTGATGTCTTGTTTACATTAGGGACCATATCAGAGCGTGGTATACACCTCTTGCCATATTCAGAATATTTCCTTATGGGTAGCAACATTCTCCTCTCCTTCTCTGGATATTAGGAACAATATCACAGGACCGGCGTACAACCCCACTCACATCGTGAGTAATATCATCTGTAATTTCCTAGTTATTAGGAACAGAATCACTGGGGGCTTGTGTGCTTTATGAGATATTTGGCGTAATCACCTCTTTGTTTTTGGATATTAGAAACTATACTACACTGGTGGTGTACACTTCCTGCGATATTCAGGGTATAATCATCCTCTGTCCCCAGTATATTAGGAACTACAATACAGAAGCGTTGTACTTTTCCTGTGATATGGGAACAATCACAGAGTGTACACTTGCTTTCACAATGAGAGTAATACCTACTTAGGATATGATGGATAATATCACAAATGGATACACATGGGTGTATAACCACTTTGATATTGGAAGTAATTTTTATCTAATATACTAAAAATCATATCCCAGAATATAATGAAAATGTTTACACTTATTGGAATATTACAATCAATTTATAGAATATGTACCATATGTATATTGACTGTGATGTACCTATGTGTACACAATAGAGATGTACAATAAATGTACATAATCTGTACAATATGTACATTTATATGTACATAATGTGTGCAGAATAGGTATGTACATAATGTTTACAATATGTACATTAATTGTAATATCACAATGATATCATATAATCACAACAGCATATATAATCACTGCACATGTAATACATAATATCAATATAAATGTACATATTGTACACACTATGTACACATACATTTATTGTGATATTATGATATGTACACATGTATATCATGTACACATTATGTACACATGTACATAAGTGTGCACAGTGTGTACCTATGTACACTATGTACACATATGTACATATTATGTAGATATGTACCTTCTGTCCACGAGTACATAATATGCACAATATGTACACGTATAAACTATGTACACACATGGGTGTACACCCACTTTTGTAACCGGAGTAATTTCTCTCTAATATACTAAAAATAATATCCCAGAATGTACTCATAATGTGTACATGTTTTGACATAGTGCAATAAATGTATAAAATAGGTACAATCTGTATATTTACTCGGCTGTACATATGTGTACACAATACACATGTAGAAAAATGTACATAATCTGTAAAATATGTACATTTATATTTCTATCACATGTACAGAATGCATAGGAAAATAATGTGTACACTATGCACATTTCCTAAACTATTAGTGATATCATATGTAGAATTACAATAAGATATATAATCACAATAATATATGTATAACTCATAATATCACAGAAGTACATATTGTACCCATTAGGTACAATGCATTGTGCACATATTATGTACATATACATTTGTCGTGGTTACACCATATGTACACGTGTACAAATATGTGCCCATGATATAAACTATGTACACATGTAGAAATTCGTGCAAACTATGTACCTATGCACAGCACGCTATCCCCACAGCCCACCCTGGCTGCTTAGGGACCCCCTGTCTAGGGGGCTGTGTCCACAGCTGCTGGGGACTGGCTATTTTGAAAATGTGGTGTAGTATGATACTGGCAACCATATCATAGGGAGATGATAACGTTATTCTGGTTTTTTCTATGTTAGGCAGTAGCTCTAGTTACACCTCTGCCATATTGACAAAAATGTCATAATCACCCCCCTTAACATTAGATTGAAAGCATAGGGGGGTTTCACCCCCTGCAATGTTTAATTCAATATAATTGTTTTGTTGTTTACATTAGTGACCATATCAGGGCGTGGTATACACCTCTTGCCGTTTTCAGAGGATTTCCCTATGGGCAGCAACATTCTCTGCTCCTTCTCTGGATATTAGGAACAATATCACAGGACCGGCGTACAACCCCAGTCACATCGTGAGTAATATTATCTGTAATCCACTATTTATTAGAAACAATATCACTGGGGGCTTGTGTGCTCTCTGAGATATTTGGAGTCATATGCTCTCCGTTTTTGGATATTAGAAACGATACTACAGTGGTGGTGTACACTTCCTGCGATACTCAGGGTATAATCATTCTCTGTCTTCAGGATACTAGGAACTACAACACAGAAGCGTTGTACTTTGCCTGTGATATTGGAACAATCACAGAGTGTACACTTGCTTTCACAATAAGAGTAATACCTACTTAGGATATGATGGATAATATCACAAAATGGACACAAATGGGTATATACCCACTTTGATATTGGAATTAATTTTTATCTAATATACTAAAAATCATATCCCAGAATATACTCATAATGTGTATACTTATTCAGATATTACAATCAATGTACAGAATATGTACCATATGTATATTGACTGTGATGTACATATGTGTACGCAATACAGATAAACAATAAATATACATAATCTGTACAATATGTACCTTTACATGTACATAATGTGTACACAATATGTAAGTACATAATGTGTACAATATGTACATTTCTTGTAATATCACAATGATATTATATAATCACAACAGCATATATAATCACAAAACACATGTAATACATAATATCAATATAAATGTACATATTGTGTGCATTACGTACATATATATTTATTGTGATATTACGATATGTACACATGTACATCATGTACGCATTATGCACACATGTACATCATGTACACCTTATGTACAGATGTACAATGTATACACGTGTACATAAGTGTGCACAGTATGTACATATGTACACTATGTACACATGTGTACATATTATGTAGATATGTACTTTCTGTACACGACTACATAATATGCACAATATGTACACTATAAACTATGTACACACATGGGTGTACACCCACTTTGGTAACTGCAGTAATTTCTATCTAATGTACTGAAAATAGTATCCCAGAATATACTCATAATGTGTACATTTATTGGCATATTGCAATAAATGTATAAAATAGGTACAATCTGTACATTTACTCTGCTGTACATATGTGGACACAATGCACATGTAGAAAAAAGGTACATAACCTGTAAAATATGAACCTTTATATTTCTATAATGTGTACACAATGCATAGGTTCATAATGTGTACACTATGCACATATCTTGAAATATCAGGAATATCATATATAATCACAATAAGATATATAATTACAATAATATCTATATAACATGTAATATCACCAAAAAGTACCATATACATTAGGTACATATGTATTATGCACATATTATGTACATATATATTTATCGTGATAACACCATATGTAAACATGTAAAAATATGTGCCCACTATGTAAACTATGTACACATGTAGAATTAAATGTAAACTATGTACCTATGCACAGCACGCTATGCCGACAGCCCCCAGGCCCACCCTGGCTTCTTAGGGACCCCTGGACTCGGGGACTGTACCCACAGCCCCCACCAGAGGGTTCCCGTAGCAGCCCCCAGGCCCACCCTGGCTGCTCAGGGACCCCCTGGCTCGGGGGCTGTGCCCACAGCCACCACCAGAGGGGTCGTGTAGCAGCCCCCAGGCCCACCCTGTCTGCTCAGGGACCCCCTGGCTCAGGGGCTGTGCCCACAGCCCCCGCCAGAGGAGTCCCATGGCAGCCCCCAGGCCCATTCTGGCTGCTTAGGGACCCCCAGACTCGGGGGCTGTGCCCTCAGCTTCCACCAGAGGGGTTTCATAGCAGCCCCCAGGCCCACCCTGGCTGCTCAGGGACCTCCTGGCTTGGGGGCTGTGCCCACAGCTGCTGGGGTACGGCTGTTTTGAAAATTTGGTGTAATATAATACTGGCACCTATATCATAGGGAAATGATAGTGTTATTTTGTTTTGTCTTTTTGTATTTTAGGAAATAGCTCTAGTAACACCTCTGCCATATTGACAAAATGTCATCCTCAGCCCTCTTGACATTAGAATTGAAAGGAAACGAGGGTTTCACTTCTTGCAATGTTTAATTCAATATAATTGATGTCTTGTTTACATTAGGGACCATATCAGAGCGTGGTGTACACCTCTTGCCGTATTCAGAATATTTCCTTATGGGTAGCAACATTCTCCTCTCCTTCTCTGGATATTAGGAACAATATCACAGGACCGGCGTACAGCCCTAGTCACATCGTGAGTAATATCATCTGTAATTTCCTAGTTATTAGGAACAGTATCACGGGGGGGCTTGTGTGCTTTATGAGATATTTGGAGTAATATCCTCTCCGTTTTTGGATATTAGAAACTATACTACAGTGATGGTGTACACTTCCTGCGATATTCAGGGTATAATCATCCTCTGTCCCCAGGATATTAGGAACTATAACACAGAAGCGTTGTACTTTTCCTGTGATATGGGAACAATCACAGAGTGTACACATGCTTTCACAATAAGAGTAATACCTACTTAAAATATGATGGATAATATCACAAAATGGATACACATGGGTGTATAACCACTTTGATATTGGAAGTAATTTTTATCTAATATACTAAAAATTATATCCCAGAATATACTCATAATGTGTACACTTATTGGGATATTACAATCAATGTATAGAATATGTACCATATGTACATTGACTGTGATGTACATATGTGTACACAAGAGAGATGTACAATAAATGTACATTATATGTACATAGTGTGTACACAATAGGTATGTACATAATGTTTATAATATGTACATTAATTGTAATATCACAATGATATCATATAATCACAACAGCATGTATAATCACAATGCACATGAAATACATATCAATATAAATGTACATATTGTGTACATTACATACATATATATTTATTGTGATATTACAATATTTACACATGTACATGTATGCATTATGTACATCTTATGTAAAGATGTACAATGTATACATGTGTACAGAAGTGTACACAGTATGTATGTATGTACACTATGTACACATGTGTACATATTATATAGATATATACTTTCTGTACATGACTACATTATATACACAATATGTACACCTATAAACTATGTACACACATGGGTGTACACCCACTTTGGTAATTGCAGTAATTTCTATCTAAGGTACTGAAAATAGTATCACAGAATATACTCATAATGTGTATATTTATTGGCATATTGCAATAAATGTATAAAATAGGTACAATCTGTACATTTACTCTGCTGTACATATGTGTACACAATACACATGTAGAGAAAAGGTACATAACCTGTAAAATATGCACCTTTATATTTCTATAATGTGTACACAATGAATAGGTTCATAATGTGTACACTATGCACATTTCTTGAAATATCAGGGATATCATATATATAATCACAATAAGATATATAGTCACAATAATATATATATATAATGCATAATATCACCAAAAAGTACATATCATACACATTAGGTACTTATGTATTATGCACATATTATGTACATATATATTTATCGAGATAACACCATATGTAAATGTGTAAAAATATGTGCCCATTATGTAAACTATGTATACATGTAGAATTAAATGTAAACTATGTACCTATGCACAGCACGCTATGCTGACAGCCCCCAGGCCCACCCTGGCTGCTTAGGGATCCCCTGGCTCAGGGGCTGTGCCCACAGACCCCACCACAGGGCCCGTAGCAGTCCCCAGGCCCACCCTGGCTGCTTAGGGACCCCTGGCTCGGGGGCTGTGCTTATAGCCCCTGCCAGAGGGCCTGTAGCAGCCTCCAGGCCCACTCTGGCTCCTTAGGAACCCCCTGGATCAGGGGCTGTGCCCACAGCCCCCACCAGAGAGCCCATAGCTGCTCCCATTAGGGACCGGTTATTTTGAAAATGTGGTGTAATATAATACTGGCAACCATATTATAGGGAGATGATAATGTTATTCTGTTTCTTATTATATTAGTCAAAGCTCTAGTTACACCTCTGCCATATTGACAATAATGTCATCATCACCCTCCTTGTCATTAGAATTGAAAGCATAGGGGTGTTTCACCCCTTGCAATGTTTAATTCAATATAATTGTTTTCTTGTTTTTATTAGTGACCATATCAGAACATGGTGTACACCTCTTGCCGTATTCAGCGTATTTCCCTATGGGCAGCAACATTCTCCTCTTCTTCTCTGGATATTAGGATCAATATCAGAGGACTGGCCAGTGTACAGCCCCAATCACATTGTGAGTAATATCATCTGTAATCCCCTAGTTACTGGGAACGATATCACTGGGTGCTTGTGCGCTTTCTGAGATATTTGGAGTAATACCCTCTCCGTTTTTGGATATTAGAAACAATACTACAGTGGTGTACACTTCCTGCGATATTCAGGGTATAATCATCCTCTGTCCTTAGGATATTAAAAACTACATCCCAGAAGCGTTGTACTTTGCCTGTGATACTGGAACAATCACAGAATGTACATTTGCTTTCACAATGAGAGTAATACCTACTTAGGATATGATGGATAATATCACAAAATGGACACACATGGGTGTATACCCACTTTGATATTGGAAGTAATTTTTATTTAATATACTAAAAATTATATCCCAGAATATACTCATAATGTGTACACTTATTGGAATATTACAATCAATGTACAGAATATGTACCATATGTACATTGATTGTGATGTACATATGTGTACACAATACAGATGTACATATAAATGTACATATTGGTACAATCATTGTACATAATCTGTACAATATGTACATTTATAACATTTAATAACACTAGCTCTAGTTGCATCTCTGCGATATTGACAAAAAATGTCATTCTCACCTTCTTTGACGTTAGAATTGAAAGCACATTTGTTTTTCACCCTTTGCAATGTTTAATTCAATATAGTTTTTTTTTGTGTGGACATTAGTGACTGTATCAGAGCGTGGTGTACACCTCTTGCCAGATTCAGAGTATTTCCATATGGGCAGTAACATTATCCTCTCCTTTCCTGGATATTTGGAACAATGTCACCGAATGGGTGTATAGCCCCAGTCATATCATGAGTAGTATTATCTGTAATCTTTTAGTTGTTATGAACAAAATCACTGGGTTTTTTACATTTTCTGAGATATTTGGAGTAATGTCCTCTCTGTTTTTGGATATTAGAAACAATATTACAATAGTGGTGTATACCTCCTGTGATGCTGAGTGTACAATCATCCTCTCTCCACAGGGCATTAGGAGGTACATCACAGAAGCGTTGTACACCACCTGTGTTATTGGAAGAATCAGAGTGTACACTTGCTTTCACAATGAGAGTAGTACCTTTTTTGGACACGGTGGATAATATCACAAAATGTACACACATGAGTATATACCCACTTTGATATTAGTAGTGATTTTTATCTAATATACTAAAACTAATATCCTGGAATATACTTATAATGTGTATGTTTTTTGGAATATTACAATAAATGTATAGTATGTTCCATATGTACATTTACTGTGATGTACATATGTGTACAAAATACCTATATACAATAAATTTACATAATCTGTATAATATGTACATTTATATGTACATAATGTGTATGATATGTACATTTATTGTAATATCACAATGACACCATATATGTAATCACAAAAAAATATATAATACGTAGTATCACAGTAAATGTACAGATTGTACACATTATGTTCATATAATTTATTTTGGCATTACAATATGTAAACATGTACATAATGTACTATATATACACATGTACATATGTGTGCACCTTGTGTACATTATGTACAGATGTACCATATATACACGTGTACATAATGTGCACATTATGTAGAGATGTACAATATATACACGTATACATAATGTACACAGTATATTCACGTATGCATACTGTACAGATTATGTACATATGTACTATAGATACATGTGTACACACATTATGTAGAGATGTACAGTATGTACACATTTGCATGTTTTCATTATGTACAGACGTACAGTATGTACACATATTGTACAATATGTACACATGTACATGTAGGTGCACATTATGTGCATATGCACAGCCCCCCAGCCCAGTGAGCAAGAGGACGCTGCATTGTCTTAGTTGCCAGCAGGGGGCATCTTGCCACTGCAGTGTGAGCAAGAGGCCCCTGCAGTGGTCCGCCACCGGGAGGGGGCACCCAAGCCCGCCTTTTCAGATTCCTGAGGCTCCGCCATCGCGTCACAGTGCCGCCCTTTGTCGTGTCACAGCGGTCTGCAGAGTTGCGTTCTCCTTAGTGTAGACCTGGGGGGCACTTCGAGGGTGGAGCTGCGTCCTCTTTAGCACAGACCCTGGGGCTTGTGTCTTACTGTGAGAGGACCTTGCAGTGGCCCTAGTCGCTAGAAGAGGGCGGGGGCACATCACCGGGAGCAAGAGGGCCCTGCACTGCCCAGCCGCCAGCAGGGGGCGCCCGAGTCTGCCTTTTCAGAGGGCGTCATGGTACCGGCGTGCATTGCATCTCGGCGGTCTGCGGAGTTTAATGGTCGCATTGCAGACCTAGGAGGCACTGCGAGGGCGGAGCTGTGTTCTCCACAGCATAGACCTGGTGGGCAAAGTCTCACTTTGGGACAACTCTGGGCTGCATCCACAGTGAGTAAAATCTTTCCTGTTTGCAGCCTGACTACTTCGGGTCAGAGACTAGTAAGAAGATCTCGGTGCGGAAGCCTGGACACCAAAAACCCCTCTGAAATCCTGAGCACCGAGGTTCTCCCAAGCCAAGGCCACGTGGCTGCAGTGCAGCCTCCATACAAATGGAGCGTTCCTAAGGCAGATATGACATCCGAAATGCGAATACAACACCCGCAGTGCTCATGTAGAAAACAGCTGTGATGCTAATGCAAGGCCTCAGTCCCCAATGTTACTATAAAATCCGCACTGCTCATGCGGCCGGGCCGTACAGCAGTTTGAATTGTCGACACTGACATATCAGTGTAAACGCAGAAACTAACGTATGGTTAGGGCTTAGGGTGATGATTAGGGCTAGGGGTTAGGTTTAGAGTTGGGGGTTACCAATTAGGTGTTAGAATTTAGGGGTTAGAAAAATTTTAGGCAAAATAAACAGTTTATTTAAGCAAAGGAATAATTCGTGAATCACACCTGAAGCACCAGAACAGAAAGCAGGGCTTGGGGCTTTGAGCTCTTAGCGGTGGCAGCTAAGTGAGGTTTCTCCTTGGCTCCAGCTAGGCGACCGCCTGTTGTGGGGATGGTTCCCTCAGCATCCTTAGTCATACAGCCGACTGGCGGCTGGGCTTTCTGTCATTGACTGGGTGGTTTGCTAATGTTTTGAGTCAGTTTTAAGCCTCCAATTCGGCTTCCATTTGCTTTTCAAGACCTCAGGCTAACGGCTTCCTCCTGTTTTGCTTTAACATGTCACAACCATAATTCATTTTCATTTTACTTTACTGGCATTAATAGAAGTAAATTCACATTTTTGTTGTTATTCAGAAAGTCAGTTTAATTTGCAACCTATTTGTGATGGTGCATAAAATAATGTCTGTTAATCGTTAGCATCTTAGATTAGATGAAATATGTTAACTCTATAAGCTTTATTATTAAACCATAACAGGAGTTGAGTTTCTCTCTCTCTCTCTCTCTCTCTCTCTCTCTCTCTCTCTCTCTCTCTCTCTCATTCTCTCTCCCTCTCTCTCTCTCTCTCTCTTAGGCTTTAGCCATTTAAAATACACTCAAGCATCTCCTAATGATGTGAATTCTTTCTGAGAAATTTGTCCTTGGTGATTTCATTTTTGTCCGAACACCATAGAGTGCCCTTTTAAATCCTAGCTGGTGTAGCCCACTCCACACATAAGTTATATGCTATAGCCTATTGCTCCCATGCTACAAACCTGTATGGCACGTCTGTGTACTGAATGTTGTAGTCAACTGTCACACCATGGTGACTGTGGATTGTGATCCCAAAATATCTGAGTCAGATCTCAGCCAATTTAGAACGCTTCTTTTGCAAAGGTTAAGGACATGCCCATGACACAGCCTCAGGAGATCCTGACAACATGGGCCCGAGGTGGTCAGGGTAAAGCTTGCTTTTATACATTTTAGAGAGACAGGAGACACCAATCAATATGCATAAGATGTACAGTCGTTTGGTTCAGTAAGGTGGAACAACTGGAATAGGAAGTGGGGGTGCTTCTAGGTCAGAAGTAGATAAAACAAAAGGTGGCATTCTTTTGAATCCTTGATCAGCCTTCCACTGAATACGATTTAGTCTGGTTCAGTGAATCTGCATTTTTACATATACAGTAGGGCAGAGAAATTGTGTGATCTTGGCACACCACAACCTCTGCCTCCCAGGTTCAAGCAATTGTCTTTCCTCAGCCTCCTGAGCAGCTGGAAGTACAGGCATGAACCACCATGCCTGGGTAATTTCTGTATTTCTAGTAGAGATGGGCATCCACCATGCCCAGCCTACTATTGGTATATTTGCTGTGGTTGGGTATCTGTTCAAATATTTACCCAGTCTTAAAATCACATATGTATTGTATAAATATCGTCACACATCTTTCTTATCTTTTTGTTTTATCTACAGTTTTTCACAGTAGAATATGTAGTTTTATAAAGTCTGTTATCAATATTTTCATGAATTGGCATTTGATGTTGTGTGCTAAAACTCAACACCAAACCCAACATCATCTAGATTTTCTTTTAGATTTTTTATATTTTGTATTTCATATTACAGTCTCTGGACTCTTTTGAGTAGGTTTTTGTTTTTCTTATTCTGTGTATATATTCATTTCATTCTACATGGCTTCCAAAGTCTTCTGTCACCATTTTTGGGAAGAATATGGCTACAGTGGGCTTCATTTTGGCTTGAGTTTCCAAAATTATTACATTGAATAAACTGAATATTGAATTTTATAGGTATTTCAGGACAGCCAGGTGGGGGTGCACAGCTGCTGAGAAACTGAACAAGAGTATCTGGGCTGAGCTCTGGTGCCACCAGAGGGCACGTGAACCCACCCCTGACCAACTTCCCTCTGGGGTGCCAGGGCAGCATGAGGGTCATGTCAACTAAATCTTGTTCATTGGTGAGTAAAAAGCTTCCTTTCCATGGCCCTGAGTGCAGAGAAGAGAGTCTTTAGAATACTCAGCAAAGAAAGAAATTCATCTAGAAAAATGAAATCCCCAAATCCCATCATTATGACTATACCTTGACATCATTGCCAACATCCAGACACAGTGGCTGCTAAGCTATGTTCTCACAGTGGCCTCTAATATAATAATCACACCGTGTCCTAACATTACTATGATATCTATACCATGCCCTAACACCAATATAATATCCACACTATACTCTAACACTAATCTGATATCCACACCGTTGCTTCTAATACTAATGTAATACTATCTACATGGTTTTCTGATGTTAATGTAATATCTGCACTGTTCTCCATCACCAGTATAATATGTACACCATGCCCTAACACTAATATCCACACTGTGCCATAACACTAATGTATCCACACAGTAGCCTCTAATGCTAATAAGTATAATAATATCTACTAAGTGGAGTCTGTTGATATTGAGGCTTTTATAAGGGTTCACAGCTTTGGATGAAGCGTAACCTCTATAGTGGATTTTGCTGATGTCTCTGCTTTTCTGGCATAGTATTGATGTGGTTGTTTTAAAAAGTAATTTACTTTTTAATAATGTCATACTTCTAGGAAACTTCTAATAGCAGTGCAAAATATAATCTGTTTATTTTCTTAGAATCTTCAGCAGTTATTGCTGTACCAGATTTGCAGTGTCCCACAAAATACTCCAGTATATTTTACCCAAAGCATGGAAACTCTCCTAGGTTACCACCACATAACCCCTAGATCAGGAAATCAACACGGTTTCTACGTGACAATTCAGTTCACAAACTCATTTCACTTTTACCTCCTGCCCCGCTTGGGAGTATAATGTGTTTTTTCATTTTGATCCAGTTTTCCTGACACTGTTCTTAAGACTTTCCTGCATATTTATGATCTTGACACATTTAAAGAGCATACAAGTTTTTGTTTGAACACCTGTTTTCAGGTCTTTGGAGCATATAGCTAGGAATGGAATCACTGAGTCATATGGTAAATCTACTTGCAACCATTTGAAGAAACTTCAAATTATTTGACACATATGCTGCACCATTTTATATTGTCACAAGCTGTGTTTAATAGTTCAAGTTTCCACACATCTTTTTAGTATGACTATTCTAATGTGAGTTAAGGGGTATCTCTTTATGGTTTTAATTATGACTAATGATGTTAAGCATCTCTCAAGTGCTTGCTGGTGAAGTGTGTATTAAAGTGCTTTGTTAGTTTTTAGATTGTATTGTCTTTGTTGTTGAATTATAAAAGTTATTTATACATTCTGGATAACAGACACTTATGAAGAATCTACTGTGCAGATTTTTTCTTCCATGCTATGGGTTACTGGAAAATAATAAGAGTTTGCGTGTGGTCTCTGCCCCAGTGTCCTGAGGCAGAGCACTAAGCTTTTGTAATGTATGGAGTGATGTGTCTTTGTGTGCTAATGAGATGACTGATGGCTGGGAGCACCTGGACAGCCTCAGTGGGGCTGGTTGTCAAAGAAACCAACCTAGCCATTAGAGGATTTGAAATGTCAGCCTCCCTCCCATCTCTGTGAAAGTTAGAGGTGTTGATGGTTGAGTTGAATACCAAAGGCACTGTTGGAAACATGCTAACACAGTGGTCTGCAAGCTTTTTGGCATCAGGGACTGGTTTTCTGGAAGACAGTTTTTCTATGGCCAAGGGTGGGGTGCATGGATTTGGGATGATTCAAACACATTACATTTATTGTACATTTATTATTATTACACTGTAAAATGTAATGAAATAATGATTTCGGATTGTCTTCCTGCAACTGGACGGTCCCATCTGGGGGTGATGGGAGACAGTGACAGATTATCAGACATTAGATTCTCATAAGGAGCATGCAGCCCAGATCCCCCACCTGTGCAGCTCACAATAGGGTTCATGCTTCTATGAGAATCTAATGCTGCTGCTGATCTGACAGGAGGTGGAGCTCAAGCAGTGACGCATGTGATGGGGAGTGGCTATAAACACAGGTGACACAATGCTTGCCAGTCCTCCTCTCACCCTGCTGTATGGTCCAGTTCCTGAGAGGCTGCGGACTGGTACCAGTCTGTGAGCTGGGTGTTGGGGACACCTGCTCTAACAGACCAGGTCTTTGTCCTCATGCAGAAAGCCAAGATGATAAGCATGACAACATTTTGGTCAAGCTAGAAAAAAGCATCATTGCAAGCCGTGCACGGTGACTCATGCCTGTGATCCCAGCACTTTGGGAGGCCGAGGTGAGTAGATCATGAGGTCAGGGGTTTGAGGCCAGCCTGGCCAAACTAAAATACAAGTATTAGCCAGGTGTGATAGCATGTGCTAGAATCCCGGCTACTCAGGAGGCTGAAGCAGGAGAATCACTTGAACCTGGGAGGCGCAGGTTGCAGTAAACCAAGATCATGCCACTGCACTCCAGCCTGTGCTACAGAGTGAGAGTCCATCTCATAATGAGACTCTCCAAACTCAAGTTACCTGGGCTTGCCCCTCCACCCCATCATTTTGTCACCCCACGGACCAAGCCATACTGCCCCTTGTTGTACTGAAGAAACTGGGCAAACTGTGTACCTGAAAAACACTCACCTAGTGGTAAAAAGCCTAGCCTATGGCATTGGACTGCCCAGGTCCAAATACCAGCCTCAGCACTGACTAGCTGGTTGATTCTAACAAGTAGATCATCTCTCTCAGCCTCCGTGTTTCCATCTGCAAAATGGGCATATCAATCGTCACAGCAGCTGATTGTGAGAATGGATTTAGAGGATCTGGGCTGAGCCGTGAGAGCTTTGATTTTTAGAAAATCTTTCAGGAGATTCTAACTGTGTTAAGGATCAAGAACCACTAATCTAATTATGCTTGTCACAGTAAAATATTTATTACTGATTATAATGGTTATAATAATTATTATAGTTACATAATTAAAAGTAAATATATGATATATATTCTAATAAGTATTTACTATTATTTGAGATGGGGTCTCGCTCTGTCTTGCAGGCTGGAGTGCAGTGAGTGGTGCAATCTCGGCTCACTGCAACCTCCCAGATTCACGCAATTCTCCTGCCGTGGCCTCTCAAGTAGCTGTGATTACAGGTGCCCGCCACCACACCTGGCTAATTTTCATACTTTTTGGTAGAGATGGGGTTTTGCCATGTTGGCCAGGCTGGTCTGAAACTCCTGACCTCAAGTGATCCACCCACCTTGGCTTCCCAAAGTGCTGGGATTAGAGGCATGAGACACCATGCCCCGCCACAGTGAAATTAATAACACGCCCTCCACTCTCCGGGAAAACTGGAATTAGATGATAATTTATATCATTAATTCATTAACTTTTTTATAAATGACCAGATTGTGTGTATTTTAGGCTAGTGGGCCAGACAGTTTCTGTCACAACTGCTCAAAACATGAAATATAGAAATGAATGGATTTGGCTGTGTTCCAGTAAAACTTTATTGATAAGAGTAAGCAGTAGGCAGAATTTGGTCTCTGAGCCATGGTTTGCCTTCCCCTGGATTGTTAGTCATGGGACATGGAAAGAACAAGACCCCTTCAGGGTCACACACAAGCCAGCGAGTAGCAGGATGGTTTGTTCAGTGGGAGAGATTTCTTGCTGCAGCTTCTGCCTCTGGCCTCTCCAATGCAGAGGCTGGCCATGTCAGGGGTCTCCTGTAACTGGCCTCTTGTGCCCCACAGCTGCTAGGAATGATTGCATCATGATACATGGTACCACTTTTGCCTGGTTCCAGGAAAGCCCTCCCTGCTTCCACAGGTACAGAATGACACCCATGGAAACCAGCCTCATGTTTTTAGGGAGAAGCTGCATGGGGCTCCTGCTGACTTCCACCTGAGGGGTGGTGCAGGTTTCCAGCCTGGGATGCAAGGGTGGGTTAAGTTGGGCCAGGGCTCTGCCAGGAAGGTTCCCAGGATTCTCCTTTACCTCCTGCAGGTAGGGACCTGTACAGCATAGACCTGCACCTCCTGCAGATGGGGACAATGGCATCTGAGCATCCCACATCAGGAAGAGACATTCCTCTGCTCCCAGGCTGGCCAAGATGTTGCCAAGTTGAGGCTGGCTGAGGAGCTCCATGGTTCAGCCTCATCAGCTTTGCTAAATTCTGTGCCATATATATCAGTCCCAAATTATTATCATCTTTAGCCCCCAACTCCATGGCTTGGTCTTTGTGGCCTAAAATCTCAGCCAGCCCTGAAACTCCACAAAGGGGAGAGAATATGTCCTGGGCAGTATTTGTATTGGTTGTCATTCACCCACTTCATTGATGGAGCACTAGCTATGGGCCATGCTCTATTCTAGGTATGGGGGATTGGGTGAAAGAAACAGACAAGGGCCCAGCTCTCTTGGGGTGATGTGCTGATAGAGATGAGGCCCAAACAGAAATCCAGGGCAGGGGGATAGAGCACGATGGCATGCCTGGTGAGGGAAGGCTTGGTGTTCAAGCTGAGATCATAAGGGAAGAGTGAGCTGTGCAGGTGTCTGGGAGAAGAGCTTTTTTTTTTGGAAACAGAGTCTTGCTCTGTCACCCAGGCTGAGATGCAATGGCATGATCTCGGCTCACTGCAACTTCCACCTCCTGGGTTCAAGCAATTCTCTTGCCTCAGCCTCCCAAGTAGCTGGAATTACAGGTGCACACCACCACACCCAGCTCACTTTTGTATTTTTAGTAGAGATGGGGTTTCACTATGTTTGTTGTGCTCGTTTCCAACTCCCAATCTTGAGTGATCCCCCTGCCTCATCTCCCAAAGTGCTGGGATTACAGGCATGAGCCACCATGCCTGGCATGGGAGAAGAGCCTTCTAGGCAGTGGGAATGGCATATGCAAAGGTCCTGGGTCAGGAGTATGCCTGGACTTGGGTTTTCCAACCTCAGCATGGTTGATATTTTGGGCTGAAACTTCATTGTTGGGTTCTGTCCTGTGCATTGTGGGATGTTTAGTGGACCCCCAGTCTCTACCCACTAGAGGCCAGCAGCACCCCCTACCAGTTGTGACATTCAAAAATATCTCTAGATCTTGCCAAATGACTCTTGGGGGATGTAGTCATTCCCAGTTGAGAACCACTGACCTATTGTGTTCAAGAAACAGCAAGGAGGTCGGCATGGCCAGGAAAGAGCAGCTGAGGCACAGAGTGGAAGGAGCCGGGACGCCATTCATGATCATCAGGACTTTAGCTTTGACCCTGAGTGAAATGAAAATGCTGACATGTTTAGCTGGGAAGTGTTAAGAGCTGACTTGGGTTTTTTTGTTTGTTTGTTTGGCTTTTGAGATGGAGTCTTGCTCTGTTGCCAGGCTGGAGTGAAGTGGTATGATCTCAGCTCACTGGAACCTCCACCTCCCGGTTCAAGCAATTCTCCTGCTTTAGCCTCCCAAGTAGCTGGGACTACAGGCATCCGCCACCACACCCAACTAATTTTTGTATTTATACTAGAGATGAAGTTTCTCCATATTGGTCAGGCTGATCCTGGACTCCCAGCCTCAGGTGATCTGCCCACCACAGCCTACCGAAGTACTGGGATTACAGGCATGAGCCACTGCTGACTTGGGTTTTAACAAATCCCTCTGGTCACAGGGTGGAGGATGGGCTGTGGGACATGGACAGGAGTTGGGTGGGACCAAGAGCAGGAGCAGGCAGGGTAGGAAAGAACCTATTTATTGCAAGAGCCGAGGCAGGAGGCCAGGCTGGTGAAACCGTCAGACAGCAGCCAACTCTGTGTGCACGTGGGTGGTTGTGCATGCATGTGTGCGCATGGTGTGTGTGTGCACACATGTATGCATGTGAGCATGGATTCTTGGGTATGCACGTGCGCTTGTGTGCATGGATGTGTGCCCACATTGTGTTGCTGTGCACGCTAGCATGCTTGTATAAGTGTGCAAATGTGTATGTATGTGTGCATGCTATGTGTGTGTGCATGAGTGTGCACATGCACAGATGTGCACAGGATGGTTGCTCAACTAGCCAGACAAGGACTGGGAAAAGAACAGCCCCACAGGTGCTCTTAGACTCCCAGAGCAGGAAAGCCAGGCTTCATCTGAGGCTCACCCTTCCTCAAAGACGGAGGCTGGGCCCTAACCCAGGTCATGTCTCCTTTCTTATATTGAAAGAATAAACCTCGCCATGCCCCGGGGCTCTTTCCTGGCTGTAGTCGGTCTGGTGGAACACAGAAGTCCTACCTGCTGTTCGTCCTCTTTAGGGAGCTGTCAAAGGTAGAGGGGTTCATAAGCATCAAAGTGAGGCCACCCCCTGCCTGTCTGCTAGGATGTCCCCATCATCCTGAAAGTCCCCCTTCCTCACCGCCTTTCCACCCCTCACCATCTCAGCCAAGCTCACTTTCATTCATTATCTCCACCACCCACCCACCAAGAGCCCAGCTCCCACTGCTCCTCAAAACCTGTCATACTTCTGTCCCCATCATCCTTCTGTGACCAAAGCAAGTTGTGTTTTAGTGTTCAATGGCCTACATTCTCCAGGAGGCCTGGGTGCAGAACACCTCTGTGGTGGAGAAAGTGCCTCAGGCAGTAGCTGGACCCAACCTGGCTGGAGAGAGTCCTAGAGGCCTGTGCCCTGCGGCGAGATGTGGACAGCTTTTCTGCAGGAGTCCACACTTCAACTGGGGAGCAGGTGAGAGTCTTAGGGTCTTTTGGGTCAGGGAGGCATTGCAGTTAGGGGTCATTTTGGTCCCTGACTCATCATGGATGGTACGATAGAGAAATGCAGGAAGTGGTCAAGGAAGTGGAGGAGAAGAAGTGCTCAGCTTAGTGTCAAGCACATACTAGGTGCTCAATAAATAATCATTAATCAATAAATAGAAATGGACACAGAGAGAGGCAAGGAATTGTGGTAGAAATTGGCTGTGAGGGTCTCTCTGACAACTGAGAGTGAGATGACTAGATGTCTAGACTCCTGCCCTGTCTTGCTAGGTGACGTTGATCTAATTGCTTCCCCTCTCTGGGCCTCTCCAAAGGGTCTGGACAAAGATGTCCAAGACAGGATATATGTATCTGGAGCTATGGCTTGGGCAGGAGCTCACAAACTGTGACTTTCAGGCAAAATCCAGCCCTCCACTTGTGCACACGTGTGTGTGTGTGTGTGTGTGTGTGAGAGAGAGAGAGAGAGTTTGAAACAGAGTCTCACTCTGTTGCACAGGCTAAAGTGCAGTGGTGCAATCTTGGCTTACTGCAACCTCCCCCTCCTACATTCAAGAAATTCTCCTGCCTCAGCCTCCTGAGTAGCTGGGATTACAGGCACATGCCACCACACCTGGCTAATTTTTATATTTTTAGTAGAGACAGTGTTTCACCATGTTGGCCAGGCTCATCTTGAGCTCCTGACCTCAGGTCATCTCATTTCCCTCAGAGTCAAAGCCCAAGTCATGATGATCCCTGGCAAGGTCTCTGTCACCTTGCTCTGCTATCCATCATTCCCATCTCCCATCATCATCTCCTGGCTTCACTCCAGCCTCCAGAGTCTCTGTAATGTTTCCTGATCCCCCCGCAGCACACTCTGTCCCCAGGGCCTTTGTACCTGCTGTTCCCACTGTTGAAAATCTCTCCCCAGGAGTTCCCAGAGCTCATCCCTCACTTCTATCACATTCACAGAGAACGCTTCCCTGATTACTTTATCCACCACCACCACTGCAACCGTGCTCATGCTAGTGCGCCTTACACCCACACCTGCTTTTGTTTCCTTTCCTTTCCTTTCCTTTCTTTCCTTTCCATCTCCTTTCCTTTTTCCTTTTTTTAATTTTCTTGAGACAGAGTCTTGCTGTGTTCCCCAGGCTAGAGTGCAGTTGCATAATCTCAGCTCACTGCAACCTCTGCCTCCCAAGTTCAAGCAGTCCTCCCACCTCAGCCTTCTGAGTAGCTAGGACTACAGGCAGGTGCTACCATTTTTGTACTTTAGTAAAAATAGGGTTTCATCATGTTGGTCAGGCTGATCTCGAACTCCTAACCTCAAGTGATTTACTCACCTCAGCCTCCCAAGGTGGTGAGGTTACAGGAGTGAGCCACCGCACCTGGCTGCACCTGCTTTAGTTTTTATTCTTTATAGCTCTTTCCACCTGATGTGCTGTCTGTGTTACTGGTTTGTGGATTGCCTGTCTCTCTCCCCCTCATTAGAATGATGAATCCATTCAGAGAGCAGAAACTTTGTTTCTTTCACTGCTGCGTCCCCAAAGCCTATAACCCTGATAGGGATACAATAACTGGGCAGTAGTTATTAGTGGAATAAATTAATGTAAAAATGAATGAATGTGTCATCTAAGTCTAGATTACAGAGAAAAAAATGAATGAATGAATGGCCAGGTGTGGTGTCTCATGCCTGTAGTCCCAGCACTTTTGGAGGCCGAGGCAGGCAGATTGCTTGAAGTCAGGAGTTCGAGACCAGCCTGGCCAACATAGTGAAACTCCATCTCTACTAAAAATACAAAAATTAGCCAGGCATGGTAGCGCACCAGTAATCCCAGCTACATGGGAGGCTGAGGCAGGAGAATCGATTGAACCCAGGAGGTGGAGGTTGGAGTGAGTCGAGATCATGCCACTGCACTCCAGCATGGATGAAAGAGTAAGACTCTGTCTCAAAAATAAATAAAAATATTTTTAAAAATACATGAAAGACAAGAAGGCCTAGATAGGAGGAATAAGTGGTAGTAATCAATAGGACACAAGGAAAATCATAGTGAATGAGAATTTATTTGTAAATTTCAAGATAGCTAGAAGACAAGAATTGTCGTGTACTCAATACAAAAGATAAATATTTGAGGTAATGACTATCTCAGTTACCCTGATATGATTATTACATACTGTCTACAACAGTCCTCACACTCCCTGGCCACAAATCAATACCAGTCTGAGGCCTGTTAGACACTATACAGGCAGCACAGCAGGCGAGCAGCGGGCAGGTGTGTGAGGCTTCATCTGTGTTTACAGCCACTCCTTATTGTTCACATCACCACTTAAGCTCCACCTCTAGATCAGTGGCAGTGTTAGATTCTCATAGGAGTGCAAATCCTACTGTAAAGAGCACATACAATGTATCTCGGCTGCATCCTCCTCCTCCTCCTCCTCCTCCTCCTTCTCCTCCTCCTTCTCCTCCTCCTCCTCTTCCTCCTCCTCTTCCTCCTCCTCCTCCTCCTCCTTCTTCTTCTTCTTCATTTATTTATTTTGAGATTCAGTCTCACTCTTACCCAGGCTGGAGTAGAGTGGCGCATTTTTGGCTCACTGCAATCTTCACTTTTCAGGTTGAAGCCATTCTCCTGCCTCAGTTCTCCTGAGTGGCTGAGATTACAGACACATACCACCATGCATGGCTAAATTTTGTATTCTTTTAGTAGAGACAGGGTTTCACCATGTTGGCCAGGCTGGTATCAAACTCCTGACCTCGTGATCCCCCTGCTTTGGCCTCCCAAAATACTGGAATTACAAGCATGAGCCACCATGCCCTGCAGCTTCATGCTTCTGATGAAAATCTAATGCCTGATGATCTATCACAGTGTCCCATTGTTCCTAAGGGACTGTCTAGTTTCAGCAAAACTAGCTGAGGCTCTCACTGATTCCACATTATGGTGCATTGCATAAGTATTTTATTATATTTTACAATGTAATAATAATAGAAGCAGGCCAGGCACAATGGCTCATGCCTATCACCCCAGCACTTTGGGAGGGTGAGGCAGGCAGATAACCTGAGGTCAGGAGTTCGAGACAAGCCTGGCTAACATGGTGAAACATGATCTCTAAAAATAAAAAAAATCAGCCAGGTGTGGTGGCAGGCACCTGTAATCCCTGCTACTTGGGAGGCTGAGGCAGGAGAATTGCTTGAATCCAGAAGGCAGAGGTTTCAGTGAGCCAAGAGCATGCTATTCCACTCCAGCCTGGGTGACAAGAGCAAAACTCCATCTCAATTAATAATAATAATAATAATAATAATAATAGAAGTAAAGTACACAATAAATGTAATGTGATTGAATCATCCTGAAACCAACACCCTGCCTCCAGGTCCATGGAAAAGTTGTCTTCAACAAAACAGATCCCTGGTACCAAAAAGGTTGGGGATCACTGCTCTATATATCTCAAAATATCACCTGTGCCCCTCAAATAGGTACAGCAATTATGTATCAATAAAAACTAAAATAAGTCAATTAAAATTTAAAATAGAAAAACATAGGACTGAAAAGTTACCACTGGATTATCGAATAGAGAAATGAATGGTGTCCTCATTAAAGGTGGTCTCAGTGGAGAAAGGAAAGAGAAGTTGGACTCAAATGGATACAGAGAGCCAGTAGGAGACAGAGTAGCTTGGGAAGCACAGGTAATTCCTCCAGGAAGTGTGCTGGGAAGGGGAGAAGTGAAGCTGGTTAAGGATGCAGGGGATGCTGGCTTGGGAGTGAGTGCCTTTGAAGCTGAGCATGTGCCCAGACGACAGACGTGGGGAGTGACACCTCACCCTGATGGGCAGATGTACCCCAACCTGCTCTTGCCTGGACTTTCCAGTTACACCCTGTAAATGTAGACTCAGGACATTCTTCCTTTTGTGGCCACAGGGCATGAATCTCTCAGGGGCCCGAAGCAGCAGCTGAGCCTCACCTGGGCTGCATACAGAAAGGCAGCTGTGTACCTGATGGATAACCCCCTGGTGGGTTTGGATACCCACATCACTCAGCACATCTTTAACCAGGTCATCGGGCCTGGTGGGCTACTCCAGGGAACAGTAAGTTTGGAAACATGTGTCAGAGAGCACAGGGAAAAGGCAGAGAATGCCCTTAGCATCCAGTCCTAACCCAAGTTTCTCTCACTGCCCCCTTCCGCTTGAGTCCAAATTTTCTCTCTATTGGTCAGCTTTTGCTGTGATGATGCTACATAACAAACAACCTCTCAGATTTCATCAGCTTGCAACAACAGCTGTTTCTTGCTTATGCATCTGTGGTTTAACTACTACAGCTCTACCTTGAATCATTGGCCTGGGTCAGGTGGACTCCTTATCTTCTTGAGGTAGGCTGAAGGAGTCCCCTCTGTTTCTCTATTTGAAAATGCTATTTTCAAGAAAGATAGCAGGAGCACAAAAAGAGAAGCTCTCCCCACTCTGAGTCCAGGGACAATACTACCACCCCTACCCCCTGCTCCAGGAGGCTGGCCAAGCACATGGTGTATAATTTTCTTTTCTTACTTTCTTTCCCTTTCCCTTCATTCTTCTTTCCCTTCCCCTCTCTCCCTCTTTCTCTCTCTCCCTCTCTCCCTTCCTTCCTTTCTTTTTTATGGAGTCTTGCTCCATCACCTAAAATGGAATGCAGTGGTGCAATTTCAGCTCACTGCAACCTCTGCCTCCTGGTTTTAAGTGATTCTCATGCCTTAGTTTCCCAAGTAGCTGTGACTACAGGTTTGTGCCAACATGCCAAGCTCATTTTAGTATTTTTGGTAGAGACAGGGCTTAGCCATGGTGACCTGGCTGGTCTTGAACTCCTGGCCTCAAGTGATCCACCTACCTTGGCCTCCCAAAGTGCTGGGATTGCAGGCATGAGCTATGGAACGTGGCCACACGTGTGTTAACTTCTAATTCTTCCCTGCCCAGACACAGACTCTTGTGACCCACACACTCCACATTCTGCCCCAGGTTGATTGGATTGTGGTGCTGGCAGATAGGGTCATTATAGAGATGGGTTCCAACTAGGAGCTTCTTCACAAGAAGGGGCCCTCATAAGTCTTCTGGATCAAGTCAGACAGCTAGGAGATAGAGGAGAAGGAGGTACAAGGTGGGCTCTGCCTATTCTCTGTGCCTGACTCTTGTCAACCTTGGGGGAAAAGACTCAAAGGGTCCTGCAGGAGTGGATTGCTTTGGTCACACCCTCCCTGCAAGCTTGTGCTCAGAAGCAGATGGCCCTCCAATAGGTCACCTCTTTCCTAGAAGAGCCAATAACACCATCTACAAGCCAGGGGCTGTGCTAAGTGCTTCTGTAAAAAATACACTATTTTCATTTGATTCTCACTGTACCCTCAGAGGCATATGAAATTACTGATATCATTTTACAGATGAGCAAAGAGAGTTAAATCAGTTGCCCAAGGTCACCAGATTAGAACTTGAGTGTGTCCAACTCGAGTCTATGCTTGCAGTTGCTATGGAGACAGCACAAGAAGGTTTTGGTGCCTAGAAAGCTACAACATGCCAGCTAGAGTTTCTAATAATCCAAAGAACACAAAGTGTGCTGGATACATTACAAGGTTCTGGAAGTAAAGTTGTCAAGCCAAGCTCGCCCACAATGACTGAAAAGTAGCAACTCATAGCACATCACATATATTAGCTCACTGAATCAACTTGATGCCCCCGTGAGACTGGTACTTGAATCATTTCCATTTCACAGATGAGGAAACTAAGGCCCAAAAGTTAAGAAATGTACCAGGTTACATGGCTTATAAGTGGCAGCACTGAGATTTGTACCCAAGCAACTTGATTCCAGAGAATGTGTTTTTTAATCACTAGGCATTTTACTACCCCTGCATGACAAAGCAAAGACTCACACCCAGGTCTCCCTCAATCTCAGACATTGTCTATTCTGAGAACATCTGCTTAGCATTGGCCCACCCTGGCTAGAAACACTAAGTGTTGATTCACAATGTCCCAGTCCTGAAGCTTGAAGCTAGAACTTGCCTGTTTGTATTGGTCAGCTTTTGCTGCAATGATGCTGTGTAACAAATAGCCCCACAACTCTTAGCAGCTTACACCAGCAGTTATTTCTTGATTACAGGCCTGTGGTTAAATTTCTATAGCTCTGCCTTCAGTTATTGGCCATATCTGGGAGATAGTGGTGGGCAGGTGTCCTTCTTGGGAGAGATGGTACCTGAGGGTTGGTGGGAGTTAGCCAGAAAAGTGTATTCCAGACACAGAAACTGCTTGAGCAAGGCTGTCAGGAGAAACAGAGATAATGTTATACAGTGTTCACTGCTGTTTTTCCAATCTCAAGCTCATAGCAGGTGCTCAATTATATTCACTGATTGAAAAAAAAAGAATGAGTGAGTGAATAGCCTGAATGATGTTTCTGGAATAACTCAAAGTGGGGTGTTGAGGTTGCTGGAGAGGTGGCAGGAGGCAGGACAGTGAAAATGGATGATCAGAGCAGTTAAGGCCACGTGGTCAGTGGGTGTCAAAGTGAGTATCTGGACCATGTTGTGTGATAGGACTCTCTTGGCCTTTTATCAGATTGTGAAAACAATCTGATAAAAAGAGATGACAAGGTAAAAATTTAAAGTGATATACAGAAAGAAATCAGCATGAGGCAATTTAGTTGGGAAGGCCTAAGCCTTAGATTTTTGGATATAGACTGATTCAAAAGAAATATGCAACTACCATTTGACCACAAATTCCTCAAACATATTGTTGAGAGTAATTGATTTTCATTCATTTTTCTTTAATATGGCTCCTAGTTTTTGTACTTTACTATAAATGTCTTTCCTGAGCCCACCAGTGACTTCTTTCTTACCAAATGTAGAGACCTTTCTTTTCAGTCTGCCTATTGCCAAATTATTTAATTATATTTTAGAAGGGTTATCTTATATTTCTCTCATTTTACTTTTAGTGTTAGAAATATTCCAAAGGTAATATGTGTTATTTGCAGTGAAATAGAACATACAGATTTGATGATTTGTGATAATCCAGGCTAAGGTGTTAGTAGAATTTTTCCTGGCTTTTAAGTACATTTTTATATGTTGTATATGTTTTCTAAATAAAGTCAATTGAGGACAGAGACAGAAATCATTATTACATTAATACTCAGATGTCAGTGGCTTTTGCTCCACATGCTTGCAGATGACATTAGCCACTCCTGCAATGTTTCTCAAGTATTTCTGGGGATCCCTGGAGGTGTATCTTGTTTACTTATAAACAAGTCTCATCTCAAAGGTACTGTTACTTCTCTGTCAAATATCTACTTCCACCAGACATCATAGACACTGCTCAACACCAGCACTAGATCTCTAGAGCCCCTTAATTGTAAAGGCAATATTGATCTCTCAAAGTAAAAAGGTGGGGAAAAGATATACCAGCAAAATTAAAAGAATGTCATGTTAGTTATATTTATATCAGGTAACACTGACAACCAAAAAGCATTACTGAAGATAAAGAGATTATTACACAATAATTAAAAAGTTCATTTCACCAGTTTTTAAACTTTGTTTCCTTCTATCACATTTCCATTCTAAGTTGTACTTTTTTTTTTTTCACATTTTAATATATCTGAAGTCAGAAAGCATCTTACAGTCAGGTAAGCAGCAAAAGTAGTATGATCACCATTGCTTGAACATTACCATCAAAACTTGTAGAATGGGTGTTAGAGGCATGGACAGAAATTCTGGAGAAAATGTGGTTCACTCTTAATAAAGGCTGAACAACAGTTGATGATACAGGAAACAGTACTGTATGAAGAAGGGTGGACATGGATGACTCAGTCAAAAAATGACTCAAGTAAGTCAAAATGAATTCAAGGAAGGTTGAGGAATAATTTAGCCAATTCACTTTTTCCTAGTTTGATTGAGAAATAATTTACATGCAACAGCACTTACCTATTTTAAGTGTAATGTTTAGTAAGCTTTGCAATTTACACAGTCATGTATCCATGACCATGATTAAGACACCATCTATCTAGTTTCAGTCACTGTGGTTTTACCTTTTCCAGAATTTAGTATTAGTGAAATAATACAGTATGTAGTCTTTTGTGTTTTTCACAATCTTTCATTTGTTTGGGTAATTACCTAGATTACTGTGTTGTATTGTAAATATATGTCTATGAGACAGTGTCAAATTACTTTCTATATGGTGTGATATATGAATCAAGATTAGCTTTTTAAAAATATGGATTCACAATTATCCCAAAAGTATTTGTAAAAAAAAACTATTCTTTCTCCATTTCACTGTATTAAAATTTTGAATCTACATCTGGGCTGTCTCTGATTTATCTGTCTGCATTTTTTTAATCAGCAGTACACCATCTTAATTACTGTACTATTTTGGGTATTGTGAATTCTTCAACGTTGCTATTATTTTTATTATTCTTTCTCAAAATTCTTTTGGCTAGTCTTAATCTGTTGTCTTTCCATCTAATTTTGGAATCAGCTGATAAATTTCTACAAAAATTTTGCTCAGTTATTGATTGGAGAGAACCAACGTCTTAACAATATTGAGTTCACCAATCCATAAACATAGTATATATTTCTGTTTATTTAGCTATCTGTGATATTTCTAATAATATTTTGTACATACAGATTTTGTACATGTTTTGATAGATTTATACTTAAGCATTTCATATTTTGGTGCTATTGAAAATAGTGCTTTATGTCAAAATTTGATTTCTAATTGCTCATACTAATTATGAACTATTGGAAATCAAATTTTATAGTATATAAAGCTACAATTAATTTTATAGAACAGAATTTTATAGTATACTATATAGAACTATAATTAATTTTTTTATATTGACCTTGCATCCTAAAACTTTGCTAAACTCACCAACTAGTTTTATTAATTTTTTGAAGAGTCATTGGTATTTTCCAAGTACAAATCATGTCATCTATGAAGAGAATGTTTTATTTCTTCATTTCTAAGAGTATTTATTGAATGATTGACCTCATTGTACAAGATGGAACCTTTAGTTCTTCAGTATAATTATAAATTCTGGTGACAGTGGAAATGCCTGTCTTGTTTCTGACATTAAAAGGAAAGCATTTGATTTTTTTATTATTAAATATAATGTTTGATGTAGGGTATTTTGAGATGCCCTTTATTAGATTGAAGAAGTTCTCTTCTGTTCTAAGGTGGATGAAAATGTAAAGTTTTAGTCTTCCTTTTTGATAAACTCCACAAACTAGACATTATTATTGTAGGACTTTTAGAAATTTTTTTTCCCTTTTTTAATTGCAGTTTAGGTTTTGGGGTACATGTGAAGAACATGCAAGATTGTTGCATAGGTACACACATGGCAGTGTGATTTGCTGCCTTTCTCCCCATCCCCTATATCTGGCATTTCTCCCCATGCTATTTCTCCCCAACTTCTCACCCCACACTGTTTCTCCCCTATTTGCCCTGACAGACCCCAGTGTGTGATGCTCCCCTCCTTGTGTCCATGTGTTCTCATTGTTCAACACCCACCTATGAGTGAGAACATGTGGTGTGTGATTTTTTGTTCTTGTGTCAGTTTACTGAGAATTACGTCTTCCAGGTTTATCCATGTTCCTGCAAAGAACACAAACTCATCACTTTTTATGGCTGCATAGTATTTCATGGTGTATATGTGCCATATTTTCTTTGTCCAGTCTATCACTGATGGGCATTTGGATTGATTCCAAGTCTTTGCTATTGTAAACAGTGCTGCAGTGAACATTCTTGTGCATGTGTCCATATAGTAGAATGATTTATAATCCTTTGGATATATATCTGGTAACGGGATTGCTCGATCAAATGGAATTTCTATTTCTAGGTTTTTGAGAAATTGCCACACTGTCTTCCACAATGGTTGAACTAATTGACACTCCCACCAACAGTGTAAAAGTGTTCCTATTTCTCCACATCCTCTCCAGCATCTATTGTCTCCAGATTTTTTAATGATCACCATTCTAAGTGAGGTGAGATGGTATCTCAATGTAGTTTTAATTTGCATTTCTCTAATGACCAGTGATGATGAGGACTTTTTCATATGTTTATTGGCCTCCTATATGTCTTCTTTTGTAAAGTGCCTGTTCCTATCCTTTGCCTATTTTTGAATGGGCTTGCTTGGTTCTTTTGTTTTTGTAAATCTGTTTTAGTTCTTTGAGGATTTTGGATATCAGCCCTTTGTCAGATGGGTAGACTGCAAAAATTTTTTCCCATTCTGTTGGTTGCTGATTCACTCAAATGACTGTTTCTTTTGCTGTGCAGAAGCTATGGAGTTTGATTAGGGCCCATTTGTCTATTTTGGCCTTTATTGCCAATGCTTTTGGTGTTTTAGTCATAAAGTTTTTGCCTAACCTATGTCCTGAATGGTATTGCCTAGATTTTCTTCTAGGGTTTTTAATGGTGTTAGGTGTTATGTTTAAGTCGTTAATCCATCTGAAGTTAATTTTAGTGTAAGGTGTCAGGAAGTGGTCCAGTTTCTGCTTCCTGCACATGGCTAGCCAGTTTTTCCAACATCATTTACTAAACAAGAGCTCCTTTCCCCATTGCTTGTTTTTGTCAGGTTTGTCAAAGATCAGATGGTTGTAGATGTGTTGTGTTGCCTCCGAGGCCTCTGTTCTTCTCCATTGGTCTATATCTCTGTTTTGGTACCAGTTTCATGCTGTTTTGATTACCATAGCCTTGTAGTATAGTTTGAAGTCTGGTAGTCTGATGCCTTCCACTTTGTTCTTTTTGCTTAGAATTGACTTGGCTATAGAATTGACTTGGCTATGCGAGCTCTCTTTTGGTTCCACATGAAGTTTAAGGCGTTTTTTTTTTGTTTTTTTGTTTTTTTTCCAGTTCTGTGAAGAAGACACTAGTAGCTTGATGGGGATAGCATTGAATCTGTAAATTACTTTGGGCAGTATGGCCATTTTCATGATATTGATTCTTCCTAACCATGAGCATGAAATGTTTCTTTATCTGTTTGTGTCCTCTCTTATTTTGTTGAGCAGTGATTTGTAGTTCTCCTTGAAGAGGTCCTTTACATTCCTTGTTAATTGTATTCCTAGGTATTTTATTCTCTTTGTAGCAATTGTGAATGGCAGTTTGTTCTTGATTTGGCTCTCTTTAACTCTGTTATTGGTGTATAGGAATGCATGTAATTTTTGCACATTGATTTTTGTATCCTGAGACTAAGTTGCTCATCAGTTTCAGGAAATTTTGGGCTGAGACGATGGGGTCTTCTAGATACACAATTATGTAATCTTCTAATAAAGACAATTTGACTTCCTCCTTTCCTATTTGAATACATTTTATTTCTTTTTCTTGCATGATTCCTCTGGCTAGAACTTCCAATACTATATTGAATAGGAGTGGTGAGAGAGGGCATCCTTGTCTAGTGCCAGATTTCAAAGGGAATATTTCCAGTTTTTGCCCATTCAGTATAATATTGGCTATTGGTTTGTCATAAATAGCTTTTATTATTTTGAGGTACATTCTATGAATGCCTAGTTTATTCACAGTTTTTAGCATAAAGGGCTGTTGAATTTTGTTAAAAGCCTTCTCTGCATCAATTTAGATAATCATGTGGTTTTTGTCTTTGGTTCTGTTTATGTGGTGAATTACATTTCTAGACTTGCGTATGTTGAACCAGCCTTGCATTTCCGGGATGAATCCTACTTGATCATGGTAGATAAGCTTTTTTATGTGCAGTTGCAATCGTTTTGCCAGTATTTTATTGAAGATTTTTGCATCTATGTTCATCATGGATATTGGCCTGAAGTTTTCTTTTCTTGGTGAGTCTCTGCCAGGTTTTGGTATCAGGATGATGTTGGTCTCATAAAATAATTTAAGAAGGATTCCCTCTTTTTTGATAGTTTGAAATAGTTTCAGAAGGAATGGTACCAACTTCTCTTTGTATGTCTGGTAGAATTCAGCTGTGAATCCATCTGGACCTGGACTTTTTTTGGGTGGTAGGCTCTTAATTGCTGCCTCGACTTCACACCTTGTTATTGGTCTCTTTGGGGTTTTGACTTCTTCCTGCTTTAGGCTTGGGAGGATGCAAGTGTCCAGAAATTTATCCATTTCTTCCAGGTTTACTAGTTTATGTGCGTAGAGTTGTTTGTAATAATCTCTGATGATGGTTTGTATTTCTGTGAAATCTGTGGTGATATCCCCTTTATCGTTTTTTATTGCATCTATTTGATTATTCTCTTTTCTTTTTTATTAATCTGGCTAGTGGTCTATTTTGTTGATGTTTTTGAAAAACCAACTCCTGGATTTATTGATTGTTTGAAGGGTTTTATGTGTCTATCTCCTTCGGTTCTGCTCTGATCTTAGTTATTTCTTGTCTTCTGCTAGCTTTTGAGTTTTTTTAATTTTGCTCCTCTAGCTCCTTCAATTTTGATGATAGGGTGTCAATTTTAGATTTCTCTAGAGACTGCTTTAAATGTGTCCCAGAGGTTTTGGTATGTTGTGTCTTCGTTCTCATTGAAGAACATCTTTATTTCTGCCTTCATTTTCTTGTTTATCCAGTCAACATTCAAGAGCCAGTTGTTCAGTTTCCATGAAGCTGTGCAGTTCTGAGTTAATTTCTGAATTCTGAGTTCTAACTTGATTGCACTGTGGTCTGAGAGACTGTTTGTTATGATTTCCATTCCTTTTCATTTGCTGAGGAGTGATTTACTTCCAATTATGTGGTCAATTTTAGAATAGGTGTGATGTGGTTCTGAGAAGAATGTATATTCTGTGGATTTGGGGTGGAGAGTTCTGTAAATGTCTATTAGGTTTGCTTGATCCAGGTCTGAGTTCAAGTTCTAAATATTCTTGTGAATTTTCTGTCTCGTTGATCTGTCTAATATTGACAATGGGGTGTTAAAGTCTCGCACTATTATTGTTTGGGTGTCTAAGTCTCTTTGTAAGTCATTAAGAACTTGCCTTATGTATCTGGGTGCTACCGTATTGGGTGTATATATATTTAGGATCATTAGCACTTTATGTTGCATTGATTCTTATACCATTATGTAATGTCCTTCTTTGTCTCTTTTGATCTTTGTTGGTTCAAAGTCTGTTTTGGTCAGGCACAGTGGCTCATGCCTGTAATCCCAGCACTTTGGGAGGCTGAGGCAGATGGATCATGAGGTCAAGAGATCAAGACTATCCTGGTTAACATGGTGAAACCCCATCTCTACTAAAAATACAAAATAATTAGCTGGATATGGTGGCGTACACCTGTAGTCCCAGCTACTCTGGAGGCTGCGGCAGGAAAATCACTTGAACCCAGGAGGTGGAGATTTCAGTGAGCCAAGATTGCACCACTGCACTACAGCTTGGGTGACAGTGTGAGACTCCATCTAAGAAAAAAAAGAGGTCTAGATCCAACCACCAAAGTGGGGATGGTGGTTGGCTTTTGTCTGCAGGAAGCCTTGGACCCCCATCTAACCCCCATCTAACAGGGGAGGACCCAGGCTGAGGTGAGGAAGCCATCAGTCACCAGGTAAGTGGATCAGAGATGGAAACATAGAGCAGGTGGGAGCCCTGGACTCTCCCAGTGAGGGCTGAGAAGCTGGGGTAAGAGAACATTCCATGGGCAAATGCACACAAGGGGTCCCTGGGCCCCTCCCCCTGCCCAGTGACTGCCCAGTTCCTATGGAACTTATGAGGCCTGAGACCCAGGGACACACCACCTGATCATCACCCCACACCTTTCTGCAGAGATGAGACAATGCCCAGTGCAGGTGGTCTGCGATTGGAGTCTGGGGTGGGGTGCATATTCCTAACTAGCAGGTACCCTTACATAAAGCTGCCAGATCTGGTTGCACCATCACTTGTTAGTCTGCCTATGTGTGGGCTAGATTCAAAAGTCCAGTTGTCCATTTACCAGTAAATGGTAATTTACTGGCTCCTCTGCCAGGCCCAATTGTGTATGAGGAGTTTGAATAACTTTGCTTTTAGATCCTGAATAAGAAGTTTTATTGTTACTAGATTATATCTATAAAACATTTTCTGCATTTTCAATGAGATTTCACTTAGTAATTTTTGGGTAAAATTCAATTGGTTAATTTTAAAAATTAAAAAATTTTTGTTTTTTGGATAATCATTATCTAAAGTGCCCACAAAACTTGGCAAATAGGTTTGCCATGTTACACTATTAATATAGGCTTGCTGACTTTGAATTTCTGTAAGAGGCACCATTATTGTTATGGTATTAAATTCATGCACTTTTACAACTTGAGACCTCCCCATTCCGATCAAAGTTGCAATTAGGTCCAAATATAGAGTAAGAGTGTGAGTGCTATTATGAAGAAAAAACAGCCACTCCACTAAGTCCTGATTTTGAATAACAACTCCTAAGAGATTAGTATTAAGAGAGTGTAAGAGAGTGTTGAATAGGAAAAAGTAATAATGTTACAGGCTTGTTATGATTTATTTTACTTACTTGAGCCTTATGAATTTTTTTCTTCAATTACTTGCAATTCCATTTTAGCTTTTTAAGTTAACTCTTGAGGACTATGCAGACTGGAATCTTCTCAAAGAATAGAAAACAAATTACTCATAGCATAAGTTGGAATGGCTGAGGTAGGTCTTATCTAATTAATATTTTGAAGTAACTTCTGGAAATTATTTAGAGTTTTTAAATTGTCTCTTCTGATGGACACGTTTTGAGGTGGTATAGTGGTATTTTTTGCCAACGTGCGCAAATACAAATAAGGAGTTGTAGTCTGAATTTTATCTGGAGCTACTATTAACCCAGTACATTGAATGGGTTTCTTTTAAAAAATGGTTATAGCATTGTATACGTAATTCTCTATTTGGTGCAGTATAAAGAATATTCTATAACGAATAATATAACACTGAGGACACTGTGTTATGGTGGGCTTAATAGCTTTGTCCACATAAGTTTGACAAATTGTGGGACTGTTTAACATCCCTTGGGGAAGCACTTTTCAATAAGTTTTTGGCAGGTTTTTGATTAGTATAAAAGGAAAAGTGAAGGCAAATTGCTTACAGTTCTTTTCTGCCAAAGGAATTGTAAAAAATAAAAATAAAGTCCTTCAATAATAGTTAGTAGACAATTTTTTTGACTCATAGTGGGTGAGAGTAGTAGAGCTGCATTAATTGCTCTAAGATCTGTTAACTTTTTTTAGATTTCTTTTTTATTACAAAAATAGGAGAGTTTTAAGCTGAAAATGTGGGAACTATATGTTCTTTTTCTAATTGTTTAGCAAATACATTTTTAAAAATCTCCAGTTTTTGTAAGTGGCCATTGTTCTATCAAAATGGGTTTATTATTTAACCATTTCAAGCTATTGGTTTTGGAGGTTTAACAATGGCTGTCATCAAAAATGATATTCTAACTATGTTGAGAACTTTGTCTCTTAACTTCTAAAGATTCTTTTAGACCCTGTACATTTTTTTTTCTATTCCCATTCAAGGCACATAGCCCATGTCCTCCATTATTTTTTGATTTGGGAGCTATACGATTGTGCAGGTGTTAAGACTTTGGTTCCCACCGCTGTAATAAGTTTCTTCCTCACAAGTTCATAGGAATCTGAGTTACAATAGACTGAATAGGTCCAGGCTGTCCTTCAGGTCCTTTACGTGTTAAGATAAGACTGCTTTGATAAACTTCTGAGGCCTGCCCCACTCTGACCATATTAGAGTGAGCATTTTATACAGGCCAAGAAGAGGGTCAGTGCTGAACAGAAGTAATTGAGACATTCGTGCTAGTATTAACTAAACCTTTACATTTTTTTTCTATGAATAGTGACTTTACATGCTGGGTGTTTATTTGTAATTTGATATACCCAGTATGCAGCTTTGCCGTGCTTATTTGTACTTCCAAATCCTCCAATTCTTTTATCTTTGCTTTGACCTAATTTGATGTAAGGTAAAATTAAAAGTTGTGCTATGTGCTTTTTAGGTTTAGTGCTGCAAGTATTGGAAAATGACATTACAATTTGCATTTGCCCTGTAAAATTACTATTGACAACTTCTGTATGAAATTTTATCCCTTTAGTATTAAGGTTAGGTTTTCCTAAAAGCAAAACCACTGTTTCTCTTACAAACTCCTGCTGGCATTTTTTTGTGGTGGCTTTCCAGGTAAAATATTTACTTTTTGAGTGCTACACAAATTTGCTGCTGCGCTTTTATTGGTGGCAGGGGACAAATATTGTACAGAGATGAGAGAGTAACTTGAGCAGGATAGGCCCCGGTTGGAATCGGGTTCCCTTTCTTATTAAATTTTGAATGACATTGATTAGCCCAATTGTTTTGATTTATTTATTTTTTTACACTTAGGGCAAATGCCTTGTTTAGTATTTTTTGTTGTTACCTTCAGCTGAGGTCCTATTCTTATATTTTGTCTGCAGTCCTTTCGGTGTGTTCCCTTTTTCCAGAATTAAAACAAGTGCCAAGAAACGCAGCAGTCCTGTTGTTTACCCTCAATCCTGCCATAGTTTACGCTAATAATGTAGCCTTATGTAAATGTCCTCCATTACCATCATGAGCCTTAATATAGTCCACTGAATGAGCTATCCCTTTAAAAGGCTGTTTAGCAGCCTGACATTTTGTATTAGCATTATTGATTGCTTGTTTAAGTTTCTATAGAAATTTAAATGAAATTTAAATGGAAAAGGCTTCAATGTTACCTGAAACTGTCCCTGCTCATTTTGAGGATGCATTATAACAGAAAACTGCTATCCCTCTAAATTTCTCTTTACTAGCCTGCTGAATCCCAGCCTGAATAGACTGGATTACTGCTGTGGAAGGCCTGTATAGAGCCACTGGAGCAGCAAGGTTTGCTTTTTGAACAACTTTTAAGTTTTCCAATGGGGGAATATCGGGCAGGTTTGGCCATTTTACTTTTTGAGAACAGGCTTAACATTTTTACTTTTTAACTTAACTAATATTATTCCATTTGGTTTAAAGCTTTTCTTTAAAGGGTGTGGTTTTACATACTTAGCTTCTACTTGCTTTTTAACTAATTCATGGGCTAGCTGTAATTTCTTTCCCTTTAGAGGCTACTGCTTTACTTAAATCAGATTTTAAAAGAGTTATCTCAGAGATAACTAAGAAATTATTATCAGAATTTAAATTTTACTTAAACCTGAGCAGAGAATTACAATCTTGGATGTTACTTGTTTACAAAGAACACACAAAATTTTGCTGTGAAGCACTGGTGGAGAGCAGCACGCAGACATTTGGACCTGGCCCCACACAGCTGCTGCTTGCTGCGTTCTGCTTGTGCTACTCACTACCGAGCCTGGGCCACAGTTGCTGGCCTTGGACTGAGTGTTCACTTGAACTCTGCTTTGACCTTTCTTTGCTGCTGAACTTTTTCCATTTTTTTTTCTCTTTCTTTCCCCTCCCTCACCTGCTTGGCTGTGGGCGATACCTTTTGCTTGCTCTGCTTCCTCCCCCTGTCCAGTTTGCAGATTGCTAGCCTAGGTGGAGCTTTCCACTGGAGCTTTTTTCTTTTTTGTTTCTTTTTTTTCCCCGAGTCATCTTTGATTCCCTCATTTCAGTTGCAATTATCTTCTTCCCCAGCTCCTTCTTGATAATGCAATGAAAGACAAAGAAAGCAACAGACAGAGTAAGAAAACACAGATTCATTGAAAACAACTAACTGACAGAGCAAGCGGCTAGCATGAACTTTAACTCCCCCTTTCCTTAAGAGCTTAGCAGACTCAGAGTAAGCAGTATACCTGCTCACTCCTTAGCCTGTGTGTCTCCGGCACCTCCAAGTGCTTTAGCTTAGCCGCAAAACTTCTTAATGTAGTCCTCGGATTTTCTTTGTCTGTAGTCCTCTTGTTTGTACGCTGGAGTGTTCCTTCACCGAGGCTTCTTTGTACCCCACGTTTGGGAACCAAAATGTCAGGGTACCAGCCCAGACACAACCCAGGAAGTAACAGGGTCAGTGGAAACAAAGAAATTAAGAGATGAGTAGGTGCGTAAAGGTGGGCTCCCAGGGGGCCGAGGCAAGTAGGAGGATGTGAAGGCCCCATGCACTGAGTTACAAACAATCCAATTACACTCTTCAGGTTATTTTGAGGGAATGGATATCCCATTCTCCATGATGTGCTTATTTCATATTGCATGCCTGTATCAAAACATTTGATCTACCCCGTAAATATATACACCTACTATATATGCACACACACAAAAGAACCAGCCTCTGCTAATATCATACTTTTCTTTTGCAGCTTTATCACCTCTTAGCCTTCATAGAATTGAAGAGATTGAGGGCTTTGTTCTGGACAGGCTTTGGCTTGAAGAGTTAGAGGCCTTTGTAGGGTTAGTAACTGGCCTAATTACAATATTGTTGTGTCTCAGGGAATAGGGAGGCTCAAGGAGAAAGAAAAAAGATGAGGAACAGCCAGTTGATGGAGCAGTTAGAATACACCACAGCATTTGTTTATTTATTTATTTATTGAGACGGAATTTTGCTCTTGTTAGCCAGGCTGGAGTACAATGGCACGATCTCGGCTCACCGCAACCTCTGCCTCCTGGGTTCAGGCAATTCTCCTGCCTCAGCCTCCTGAGTAGCTGGGACTACAGGCACGCGCCACCATGCCCAGCTAATTTTTGTATTTTTAGTAGAGCGGGTTTCACCTTGTTGACCAGGATGGTCTCGATCGCTTGACCTCATGATCCACCCGCCTCGGCCTTCCAAAGTGCTGGGATTATAGGTGTGAGCCACCGCGCCCGGCCCCAACATTTATTTATTAAGTTTGCTGTCTTATATAGGCACATTTTTTGGTGCCCCAAAATAATTACAACAGGACATCGAAGATTACTGACAACCATAACAGATATAAGAAAAGTTTAAAATATTTCAAGAATTATTAAAATGTAAACCAGAGACATAAGGTGAGTGCCATGCTGTGAGAAAAATGGTGCCAGTACACTTGTTTGAAACACGGTGGCCTTGCCACAAATCTGCAGTTTCTGGGGGAAGAAAACTCACCAAAAATGCAATGATCTGTGAAGCACAGTAAGGTGAAGTACAAGAAAGTGAAGTATGTCTTTACACATGTATTGAAACATCATGTTATGCCTGAAATATGTACAAGTTTTGTGTGTCGATCATAAATTTAAACAAATAACAAAGTCAAATAATAGTAGTATGAAAACATTAAAAGAACTTTTTACAATTTGAGATAGCCTTCAATGCCTATGAACCAGATCATGTACTGAATTTCTGTTTTTCTAATTTTCATTCTAATATCTAAGTCAAGTCATAAAAATAATTTTGCCTAATACAATTATTTGCTGACCCAAGGAACACCTTAAATTATGATTAAACATTTACACATTAACTGTCTCCCTGGGAAACCTTACCTTGGGGTACATCTCTTCTGTATACGTCTGTTGCTTGTTGCTATCTAAACAAATTTTATTATTTAAATGCAAGATTTAAAAAAATACCTGTAATGCTATTAAAGTTAGAAATATAGCATATGAAAATCTGTTGATTTTTTTAAATGTATTTTAAATTTCTGGGCTTAAATGTGTAACAACCTAAACATTTGACTAATTCTGCTGCCATAATTAATATGGAAGCTTCAGTTTAATACGGTTACACAGATCTGAAAAAACAATTGCTCCAAAGCTAACAACGACAATGAGAAAATTATCAGAATAACTACCATCATGTTAATATCTGCACATGAAATGTTTAGAATAGTAAGCTAGGATTTGAACCTAGGCAATTTGGTCTTGGAGAGAAAAAGTGTCCCATTCCCAGGGAGTTCATAGTTAAATAGGTGCTGGGGAGAGGAGAAAAACAAAAATGAAGTCACACAGATAAATGCATGCTGTAATTCTGGAAAATTTTAGGAAGGAGTGGCATATGCTACTAAAAAGCCTGAGGTTGCAAGATTTGACTTGTCTAGAGGAAGATGAGGGCTTGGCTGTTGCCTGACTTTCAAAGAATGCATAGGCCTTTTTAACTAGATAAATCTGTAGGGTGGGGGCCTGGAAGAGCTTTCCCAGCAGAAGACTGAGCTTCTACAAATGGCCTGTGGCAGTCTGTTTGCTTAGCCAGTGTGAACAGAGGGAAAGAAGGCTATGGTGGCCAGATGACAGGAAGTAAAGGGGAGCTGAGTCCTAAATGAGGTGGGAAAAGGTGAAAGGCAGACCAAGGTCTGAAGGTTTTGTACTGTATTTACACAAGAGCTCTGGGCAATGTGTTAAGCTCTGGGTGACTTGCTAAGATTGATGTTCTAAATGATGAGTCTGGCTCTAATGGAGAAAACAAGTTTGAGTAAGGCAAGAGTAGAAGCCAGTGACCTGGTGGGAGAATGAGATACTATAGTAGGCTGAGGTTTGTTTGTAGGCTCTTACACTACAGGGGTGATGAGGGGTAGTGGAGGTAAGTAGAGATATTTTACATGTATTTAGGAGGTAAAAGTTTTAGAAACGATGCTGCATTGAATGTTGGTATGAGAAGGTAGGAGATTGAAAGACCTCAATATGTCTATATATTCTTTATCTTCTCCAACCTCTGGGATTGATTACAATGTCTTTGGAGTCCTGCAAAATACTGCTTCTTAATCTGAAGCTCTTGATTCTCCTTATTTTGGTGGAGCTCCTTACTCAGGAGGTTTTGCTTGAGGCTCTGAAATTTGGAAATTCAGAGCCATTTGTCTTGTTTTGGTTTTTTGAGGTATCTTGTTTGAACATTCTTATGTTCAAGCACATTTGGAAAATGCTGATATAGACAGTGTGTAAAATAGTCAGTGATTCTAAATATTGGCTACACATTAGACTTGCCAGGGATGCTTTTAAAAATCCGTATGCCAGGGCCCTACCTGAAACAATTAAATCAGAATCTGTGAGTTGAGCCTGGACATTGGTATTTTAACAGGTGATTGGGATATGCAGCCAGTATGACCCTCTGAGTTAAATTATAATTCTAGAAAGCACGTGGAAAAAAGACCTGAAATAAGATGAAGATAGAAGCATGCCAGGCATATGGTAAAAATTATTTGTAAAGCACAACATGGGCAAATTACTAAAAATTAAATCAATAAAGTAGTAAACATACTGAATTATGCTGTATCCACTGGGATATTTTCAACCTTTTCCAAATGACTATATAAAATTATTCTTCCATCTTCTAGCAGGAATTATTAAATAGTGTATATGGTACTTGATATACTTCTCTAAATTGGACATAAAGCAAATGTATTAAATTGAGAGAACCTCTTCTTAAAAGGAATCAAAGTATTCAAAGTAAAGTAACTTTGGCCATTTAGCATAATCTGAGGTTATTTATAAAATAAACCAGGCAGAACTATCATTTCTGTACTCATAAGTTTTGTATTTTTACTTGTCATTAAATTGTATATTAAAAGACATTAATACTTTCTGTTGTTATTGGATACTTATGTCTATTGTTGAGAAAGCTTTGCATTTATTTATTTTATTTTATTTTATTTTTGAGACAGAGTTTCACTGTTTTTACCCAGACTGGAGTGCAATGGCACGATCTCGGCTAACCGCAACCTCCGCCTCCTGGGTTCAAGCAATTCTCCTGCCTCAGCCTCCCGAGTAGCTGGGACTACAGGCGCGCACCACCATGCCCAGCTAATTTGTGTATTTTTAGTAGAGATGGGGGTTTCACTTTGTTGACCAGGATGGTCTCAATCTCTTGACCTCGTGATCCACCTGCCTCAGCCTCCCAAAGTGCTGGGATTACAGGCTTGAGCCACCGAGCTTTGCATTTAAAGCAAAACATAAATAGAAATATAACTACAAAAATGACTTCTATAATAATTAAGTTAAAAAATTAGAATGCCAGAGACCTAAAGGTTATTCTCATTCACAGGTGATATAAAGAGAACTACTTAGTTAGGTGAGGATGTTAACTACCCACCCAAGCTTTAGAAATGCAAAGGTCTCTAGAGGGATTCCTGGCTTTACATTTCTATCAGTCAATCAATCTAGCTATCATCCATCTGTCAAACAATCAAGTTATACTCTATCCTCAAAAACTGCCTATTTAAAAGTTAAATATATATATTTAAATCATAGAATATAATGTTTTGACATATTTATAAACTTGTGAACCCCTTGCAACAAAAATAATGAACATATCCTTCAGCTCCCAGAGTTTATTCATGTATCTCTGCAATCCTTTGCTCCCACATTTCCTCATTCCCCATTCTTCATATATACAGAATATACTCCTTTTTTATCTTGTTTTTTTTTTGTTTTATCCAGAAAAAATATTTTGAGATTTATCCATATTGTTGCTTATACTAATAGTTCATTTCTTGTTATTGCTAAGTAGTAGTACATTACATATAATCACCTCAGATTTTCTATATATCTTGATGGATATTCAAAGCATTCCTAGTTTTTGGCTATTAAAAATAAAACTGCTATGAACATCCATATACAACGTTATAAGGTTAAAGGAGAGCAGTTTCAGAAAGAATATTTTCTTTCAGAACTTTGGAGTAGAATGGCTGAATCAAATGGTAAGTGTATGTTTGACTATTTAAGAAAATGCCAAAATATTTCATGAAGTAGCTGTATCACTGCACATTCCCACCAATGTTTTCTCCATAGACAAACTCTCCAAAGGCCTGAATGGATAAACCTGTCTGTAAATATTTCAGAATTCATGTGAGGGAGGAAGACTGGATCTAGTACACTCAGTAAATTCTGTTTCTAGCATGGCACCTCACTTCATCTTTTACTGTGCCTCTATAAGCTGGATTCTGACACTCTTTGACCCAGTTTCTATAGAGAATAAATTAGTTATCTCCTGAGACATAGAAAAGAGGAAATTACTTGGTTGCATGAAGTCAGAGAAAGAGACACAGAGTCCAGTTGTCTTTTCACGGACTTCTAGGCAATGCTTCATTTTCAGTGTCATGATTCCTAACCCCCTGTAACTTAAGAAATACCTGGCATCTCCAATGTCTGAAATTTTCCAGGATTCTAAAAGATTAGTTAACTTATTTCTCATTGGAATCTTGCTTAGCTTCCACCTAGGCAATGCCTTTCTCCTTTCTGTAAAGTCAGCTGTCACCTAGCAATTTTTCGTCTTCCAAAAGTTGATTAATATCTCTTGCTCTGTTGCTTAGTATGGTATTATATTTCTCTTATTGCTTACCTGACACTTCAGCAATGTTTGGAGAGGAAGAAGACATGAACAACTGTATTGTTACAGCTATGCAAAGTAAAACAGCAAAACCCTTTCATGCATATTGGTTATTACACTTGACTACTCCAAGTCTCCTGCCCCTTCTAAGATCTCTGAATGTCTCCCATGATTTAGCAACTAATGAGGTAATGTCTTGTGTAATAGGGGGGCATCTAGGCCCCTGCTCTAGCACTTGCCTCTGTTTATTTTGATTGATTAGCATGTGTTCTGATCGATCTGTAAGTTTCTTGAGTAGTTGACATCTGGTTCTGATTGATCCTGTCCACAATATACACTGCTAAATAATTTTGCTATCACTCTTGAATAAAGAAACTCCAACCCATATCATCTGAGGAGGAATTGAATGAAATGAAGTATGAGGTTAAGAAAGCAGAGTTAGGAAGGATATTTTAATTATTTTAAAATACAGTAGGACTTAGTGACATGTTCAAAATAAACCACAGATTTAGATCTAGGGCAGAATTAATTTTAATGTGAACATCAACCTTCTAAAGGCTAAACCTTATCAAAGTTCAAATAAGCAGTTTTATTTTTTTTCTAATGTTGGGAAGAATAATGTAGCTACAATTACATCTATCTCTAATATGTTATATACGACGTAATACATGATTTTAAAATATAACATATATTCTATGTTTAGACTATAAAACCAATGCAGACTTTTACAGCAGTGCATGCTCAAAAACTTAGCACAGAAAAGTCTGAATAAGAGGCTGGGCATGGTGGCTTATACCTGTAATCCCAGCACTTTGGGAAGCCAAGGTGAGTAGATTATCCCATGATTTCGAGTGGGCAACATGGTGAATCCCCATCTCTACTAAAATACAAAATAATAATAATAATAACAATTAGCTGGGCGTGGCAGCCTGCACCTGTAATCTGAGCTACTCAGGAGGCTGAGGCACAAGAATCGCTTGAGCCTGGGAGGTGGAAGTTGCAGTGAGCCAAGATCATGTCACTGCACTCCAGCCTGGGCGACAGAGTGATACTGTCTCTCAAACAAAAACAACAACAGAAATAAATTAAAAAAAGAAAGAAAAAGAAAGTAGGAATAAGAAAACAGAAAACTCTGTCATTTTACAACTGAGAAATGATATATTATTTCCATGTAATAATTTTTCTTAGCAAAATAAATAAATTTGTCCTTTGAGGTTTTTCTATTATATGCATTTGACATTTGAGACCTTATTTAAAATATCTACATTATAATGATTTCAGATTCCATTCTTTAGATTACAGGAGGCAGTCCATTCTTTTATCCAAGAAAATTCTAAAATCCCTAAAATGTGTGTATACAATACACATGACATGTACTGCAAATTGACCCATTGGCTGTATTTGGGAATTGTTTTGTTGGATTGTATTCTGCTTTTGTTTTAAATCTGTGGAATTCTTAGAGTACTTCACTAAATTCAGTGGTTTCTCTGGGTCATACTCTTCCTCCATCAGTTTACTTAAAGGATGATTATAAACCCCTCATTTAATTTTCCCAAATTATATTTCAGGCAAGGCTATGCTGTGTCACAGAACTTGAGTAACTGCCGATACATAGAGCACAATAGAGGAAACATATTGCACTGCTATTAGAAATAGTTTCTCTTAGTGTGTAGATACTAAACAAGCCAGAGAGTTCATGCCTTCCTCCTGGTAGGTTGCTGCTCATTCAGGGACATCTCAGCTCCATCAGCAAGTAACTTCTGCCATCTAGTACCACGTATACCAGGAGACAACCTTCCTGGATGCCAGAAAGAATAGCAGGTCCCCTCCCCTGTTGTCCAAGAAAGTCTTGATTATTGAATGATCTTGTATGTTTGACAGTGATAGTAGCCATTCCTTTATAAAAACCCCATACCCCACCTACAATGATGTGGTTAGGCTTTCCTGACCCAAGAAACACATTCACAACAGTTGCTGTACATTTCTAAAAGATAAAGCTATTTAGTCTTAACTTCATATGTAATACCAACATGTGACTTAACATAGTTCATACTATGTTTAGTTTGGACGAAATATGTTTATGTGGGGATGGGGGGAAGAGGATCTAACTTTCCAAAGACAAGTGATACTAAAAGTAAATATACTCAATTTACATTCACATACAGGATATATAATATTTCAGCCTTCAGCTTCTGCACTAAAAATTGTTGAGATTCCATAGTTTTTCAAAGTCAAAAAGTGTATACTTGCTTTATTTGTGTAACTAAAAAATCTAGTCCTGTGAGTTTTTTTTCTGAAACAGTCTCTTACAGATGTAAATTAAAGTTGTTTCCAAGGAAAAGAAAGCTGCTAGAAATGTGTTATTTTTTCCTTTTTTTATAAAAAAATCTTTATTGAGTTATAATTCATATATCATCAATTAATTCATTTAAAGCATACAGTAATAGCTTCTAGTATATTAATAGATGTGTACAACTATCACTACAGTCAACTGTAGTTTTCATCATCTCAAAAAAATTTCCACACCCTTTATTTGTACACTCCCATTGCCCAATGCCCCATCCCTAAGCAATCCCTGATATATTCTCTGTCTCTGCAGAACTGCCTACGCTAAACATTTCAGTAAAAGTATTGTATAGTGATGTATATTACTTTATTCTCATGTCTCTATAAAGAACTGCCCAAGACTGGGTAATTTATAAAGGAAAGATTTAATTGACTCACAGTTCTACATGGCTGGGGAGACCTCAGAAAACTTAGAATCATAGTTGAAGGGGAAGCAAACACGTGCTTCTTCACATGATAGCAGAAAAAAGACTTGTCAAGCAAAAGGTGAAAAAGCTTCTTATAAAACCTTCAGATCTCATGAGAGTTCACTCACTATCACTAGAACAGCATGAGGTTAACCACCCCCATGATTAAGTTACCTCCCACCAGATTCCTTCCACCACACATAGGGATTATAAGAACTACAATTTAAAATGAGATTTGGGTGGGGACATAGCCAAACCATATCACAATGTAAGGTCTACTTGAGTGACTCCTTTCACTTGGCATTACGTTTTTAAGGTTAAATAATTTTGTGGTGTGTATCACTACTTTTTTATGGCTGATAACCATTGTATGGCTACCACAGTTTAAAATTCATCAAGTTGACGTGGATTGTTCTACCTTTTGACTACTGTTAGTAATGTTGCTATATAAATGTATGTACAAATATTTATGCAATCACAGATTTTTATTCTTTCAGGTACATACATAGGAGTGAAATTTCTGGGTCATATGTAAGTGGTAACATAAGTTTCATTTTCCTTAAAAGTAAAATTATGATATGTACTTTGGTACAAATTTTATACATATGGATATATACACACATGTATCTCACATGAGATATATACTATTTATAGTTAAAGATAAAAGAGAGGAAAGCATAGAGATAAAAAGCACTGATAAGCCTACCATTTTGTAAAATACAGTTGTGGCTCTTTGGTGTACATGTCAATAAATACATCCAAGTTTCTGTCATAATGTAGATAGTTTTAGACATTTCCTTTGATGCTTAACATGATCATGGCCGTTGGATTCATTATTACATCATACAAATGTATCATAACTTATTTAACCAATTTCCTATTACTGAACATTGTGGTCATTAAAAAACCTGGTATTAATAATGCTTATTTAAATATGTAGAGTTAGGGTATACATTTTGGTCTGTGCAATAAATTCCTAAGAGTGGGATTGGTGGATCAAAGATTAACATATTGCTGCATATTGCCAATTTGAATCACATAATTTTGTCTTGTAAAATAAGTTTTTATAAAACTCAAATGAGAAAACATATGAAAGGGCACTATCTAAACCAGGGTAGTCCTCATTTAATTATTTGAGCAATTCTAGTTGTGGGGAGAGAGTGGTACTGTGATGGAAATTAAAAAATAATAAAGAAAAGGAAAGAAATGACGTGGAGCACCAAAGAGAAATGCTGAATAATGGGAAACAAACAGATGTTCAATGCTCATAGTTTGATCAATGAATGGCAGAAACTAAATGGCAAGAGAGATGATGTGGAGTTGGCTGTAGTAATCTTTTTCTAATCTTGGTTTTGTAACAAAACATCTGTGCTATTTTTAATATAAGCTATATTTAATTGAGTACATGTGAACATAAAAACATAGCAACTGTTCTTTAGCAAATGATGGTGGCCCTGTGGGGTTGTCCACAGAGAAAATATGTCTACCCTTTCAGTTTATGGAGAAAATACAGCTAAACCTTACCCTAATGCACCACGTTAATTGGAAAGGAAGTCAGACAAAAAGCAACAAAGCCTTTATTTATTTATTCTGGTGAAGATGTGCATGAAACAAGAGAAAATGCTCATACAAAAGGCAATAATTTAAAAACCAGTAAGCATTGCCTTCAAGTTTTTTCTAAGAAGCAAAACCTAAAATATGGAGAACATAGATCTTCTTTCTATGTTCTAGGTCTCAAACTTATGTTATTATAGATCTATGTTCTCTTTAGATCTCAATACTATTACAATATTTCTTAAAGCTCTGAAGAAGCTGGTTCAGTAGAAGGAATATAGCAAAAACATTAAAGTTCATCAATGTTTTGTTTTGAAAGTGGGTAGCCTTCACAACTTTTATTTGCATTATCTATGTTTGTCTCACATGTAAATGCATATAGTCAATGACATTTTTATTGCTTACTTTTTCTTAACTCCTATGTTATGAAAACTAAAATTTTATCAGATGTGGCTTTTCCTTTTTTAAAAAATATAATTTCTGTATTTGAAGAAGTCTGTGTTGAAGAAAACTTCCCAGAGGCAGGACGGACATAAGTTGGTTTTAAGGATGCATTTGCTTTCCTAGCCTAAACATAAATCTCAGTGTCTAATCTCTAAATTAAAGGTACTTAATCAGATTGTCAATAAAATTTATTTTAGCTGTAAATGCTGATGATCTTGTGTGATTTCCTAAATCAAGCACAGAATTATTCAAGTATTGGACTCTGATAAAAAAAATGTGCAATGCCTTCCGATTGCCCTGGGTTTTAGAGTGGCATTTAAATCTATTTGACTGATTTGCCCTCAGTCTTCTATTCTAGCTTGCTTCCTACCATTTCTCAGTACAAATGCTCCACTGACTCAATCAGTCTCCTAGTTATACCGCAAACATAATTTGTTTTCTTCTGTTTTCATCCTGTGTGCTTTCTCCTTCTTGTAATGCTCAATTTTTTATCCAAATACTACAGAGTATTTTTATTCTAGAGCCACAATAATCTCTTCTTTGCTCTTTTGGAAGACTGGGACTTTGGAGTGAGAGGATCTTTAGTAGCTTAGCCACTTTGGACAAGTTATTTACAATTTTCATAGGCTTTAATTTCTTCATTTGAAAAAAGGGGCTTATAAAAGTACCTGGCTCATAAAGGTTTCATGAGGTTGCCTCGAAAGCACTTAACTTGTTGGCACACAGTAAACATTCAGTGGACGATGATGTTGAGACAGATGGTGAATATTGGCTTATATAATTGTGTATTTGGTCTTTGTCAGGATAGACATGCCTTATGTTTTAATTTGTATCAGTGTGAGAGACCTGGGGGTCTCACTGTATTAAATTTTTCTTCCTATACACCAGTGTGTGATTTTATAAAAAATTTCCAAATATTTCCTTCCACCTTTGTGAGAAAAATAAGCTAATCTCTGTGAGAAAGAAAGTCTCTCAGTGTTTGAGAGAAAGCAGCCAGTTTCAGAACTACTACTTCTCTGGCTGTCTTCTTAGCTGTGCTTTATTTCTCAGAGTTTTTAGTCCATTTCACTTTCTCTTCAATCCTTCCTGGCTTACAGTAGTATACTGAAGCATGCTTTATTAAAGTAAAATGAAATAATTATATTATGCTTCTTACCTGCAAGCACATGTTTTGATGCCTTTCAAGAGAAATATATTAGATGGGCAAAAGGTTGGTAATCATCCTACTCTGCCTCATTGGGTGACATTTAAAATAATCACACTCAGGCCGGGCACGGTGGCTCAAGCCTGTAATCCCAGCTCTTTGGGAGGCCGAGGCGGGTGGATCACGAGGTCAACAGATCGAGACCATCCTGGTCGATATGGTGAAACCCTGTCTCTACTAAAAATACAAAAAGTTAGCTGGGCATGGTGGCGTGTGCCTATAATCCCAGCTACTCAGGAGGCTGAGGCAGGAGAATTGCCTGAACTCAGGAGGCGGAGGTTGCAATAAGCCGAGATTGCACCATTGCACTCCATCCTGGGTAACAAGAGCAAAACTCCATCTCAAAAAAAAAAAAAAAAAAAGAATTTGTAACATCATGTCAGCCAACTCAGTGAAGTTTAATTGTGAGTGGAATTTCTGCTTCTGAATTCTTATAGTTTAAGTGATGGCCTGTGTGTTGTAAGCTCCAGGAAGTTCCTTGAAAATGTGTGGGCAAAAAAATATGTTCTAATAGCTGTTGCAAGAATGCAGTCTCACTAAAGGGAATTAGACTGGGGGATATAGATTTAATTTCATTCGCTTTGATTTAAAGCAAAATACGGTAAGAATTTGATAAATTTATCACCCCAAACTAGCTATAATCATCAACCTAATTTTTGTTGTTGTTGCTGCTATACTCATATTTCATGAGAAGGAGCCAAAAAGTAGAAACTAGTTCACACTCGAGATTTATGTTCCTCCAAAAATCACCTTCCAGGGATGCATGAATCCTGTACAGATTCAATCCAGTGTTCAAATCCCATATTTACAATCCCTATGCAGAGGTAATGATGTTTAAAATAATGACTCAGAAATGTTATAAAATGTAAAATGATCAAAGGAAGATTCAGTAATGTTCTGGAGACTGTGCCTATTTAGGAAAGAAAATTTGCCTGTGTACTTAAAAAATCACACACACACACACACAACTGAATAGACTGACAAGTGTTCCAAATTAACTTAGAGTTAATCCAATAATCAATTTCCAAAGCATTCTACTCACCTATGGTCTTACTCTGCTTGATTTAACCCATACCTCACTTGGTCATATCTATGTCCTCAGTAGTTTAGGCAATTTTTCTCAAAGCGCTATGTCATCAGCAGTGCAAGGTTTATCCTAATTCTCTCAGTTCTTCAGAGAATTTCTAATCACAAATTACTTGCAATAAATTCCAACTCACAAACTCCAAATTACTTGCAATAAACTCCAACAGCCATGAGCTACATGGAGTTCCCAAGGAGACAGTTCTCCTTAGCACTTTCCATTCACTCCATAATCAAAGCCATGGGCAACACAGACTCAATCCATTTGACAAGTCAGTCTGTATTGCATACCATACATAATAGTATATTTAACCAATATATAAATATTATAGGTTAAACATTCCACAACAAACAATAACATCAAGAGGAGATGTTATTGTAGTACTTAACATCATCAAGAGGAGAAAGAGATAGGAGAAAGGGTAAATGATCAAGTCCCAGTGGGAGCAAAGAAGAAAAAAGTATTCCTGGTCCTGTCCATTGGTCTCCAACGGAGGAGTCTTTGATGTGAAAGAGCCTTTAGAGGTGCATGGCAAGTGCTTATCATGGCTGATTGCAAGACTGGGTTAATTAAGGCAGCTGTTTAGAGAGGCTGAAGGTCTGCATTTGTATATATATATATATAGTCACAGAGTCCTCTGGTGAGAACCTACAGTGGAAGAGTGTGCTTGTTATGTCCTTTCCTGGTTGGATGCAGTCTTCACATTTTTGTTTGTTCATTAAGCAAAATATCCTTGTTGGCAAAGTCTCATATAAAATATAAAATGCAGTATTTTTCTAAGATGGAGTTTAATGAAGCATTGCTCCATACACCCCAATCTTTTAGTTTTGAGGTATTTCTTGATTTACTTCCTCAGAGTTTCCTCTCCTAGTTCTATGGTACTTTTCAATTTCTGCTGCTACCTGGTTTCCAAATATTACTTTTTTCTAGAATTCATTAAAAAAGTATAATCCAGAGAAAATATAAAGATTTGTGTGGGTTTGAAAGAAACTCACACAAGGAGTCAATGGAAATCTTCTTGGCCCAGTGTAATTTTCACCCTTCCTCTTGTGGCCATTCTTCATCCAAAATGTTCTGGGCCTCTGGTAAAGTGTCTCTCCCCACCGAGTGCAGTCCCTAGGTCTTAGAAGGGTGTGACTCTCTGAAGCTGATGATAATTTTAAGGCTATCTCTTTGTCTCCTCTCCCTGTGTCCTGTTGAATTCTAATGAATAATAATCATATCACATTAAATTTTTATTTCTTATGAAATTGTTCTAAATTGCCATCTTGTCTCTCAGTCCTTGAAGAATAAATGGCCCTTGATCTTGCAGCTCCAACAATCTTAATTCAGTTCAGCTGCCACATTTGATAGATGAGGAAACTACAGCTCAGAGAAAAGAAGTAATTTACCAAAAACTATTGGGTCTATTTGGAAGCAGAGCTGAAGCCATAACTCTGGTCTTCTTCCTCTTAGGCCAATGCCCCCATCTACTTGTGTCATTGTTTTCTTCACTCCAGATTGGCAGGATTGTAATAATGAAAGATGACAGGGTTGCTTATGCACCTTGTATCCTTGTCTATCATAACTATAAACCCGAATATATGTTTCCCAAATAGTTAATCATCTCGTAGAAGATAGTGTGATTTCTTGTCCTGTAAATTATGAAAATACACCTTCTGTACCTTCTCTTAATGTTTGCATATTGTAATTCAGGCTATTAGAATTTGGTCTCAGTGTAATTGTGTATAAATACTGCCTGCTCTCCTCTTATTGGTAGATGCTGACTAACTTTACAGGGTAATAATTGGTTATACTGTATTAGGAGAATAACAGTTTATAACAATATCACTTGCAATAAACTTTATATTTTCTTTTCCTATTCATTTAAGCAATTGTTTGGCTTTATGGCTACACAGACAGTTTCTTTCATAGCTAAGTTTATTTTGTTATAAGGCCATCAGGTGGCAAAAAAAGTATTGACAACTACAGGAAACCAACATCTAGCAAAGAAATTTGAAGATCATGTTCACCCTGAATAAACAAGTGCCTTTACAAAAATTCTTCCAACTTTTAACTTCAGACAGAAAAGTTGAAAAAGAAGTACTGTAAAGACACATGTGCCTTTATTTAGATTCACAAATTAACATTTTCTGGGATTGGCTTTGTGTGTCTCTGTCTCTTTTTCTCTTCACATACACACTCATTTTCTTTCTCTTACACACATGTACATATACATGCACACACTCACATTTTGGGGAGCTCTGAACTGCTTGAAAGCAAATTGCAGACATCAAGATTATACAATAATACTTAAGGGAGTTTTTCCAAAATTAGCACATTCTTTTATATTACTACAATAACAATTACTAGACATTGGCTACTGATAATTAATATTATGTAGCATACAGTCTAAATTTAAATGTCTCCACTTGCTCTCAAATATTCTTTATATTAGTCAGGGATCTTATATTGGATTTTTTTGTCATGTTTCTTATTTTCATCAGTCTAGAATATTGCTTTCCCTCCACCCTTTTCCCTCATCTTTTAAACCTTGACATTTTTGAAGAGTCCAGACTAATTGTCTCATAGAATGTTTCTCAAACTGGATTCATCTAACTGTTCTTCTGGATTAGACAAAATGTTTAGGCAAATATTATGTTTCCCGTTGCATTGCATCAAGAAGTTTATAATGTCACTTTATCTCAATATTTGTGAAGCTAAATTTTATCTCTTCTTTTTAAATTTCATACTTAATAAATATTTGATGGATAATAGAGATATATAAATGTCCTTTTCCTAACAATATGTTAGTGTATAGTGTTAGGAGTAATTTCATGCCAGAATCTCATATTACCTGGGTGGTATTTGCAAAACGGTGATTTTAAATTTCAGGCATTTTTCTAGATCAGGGGCCATTAGATTTTTCCAGTAAAGAGCCACATTCTAAGTGTTTTAGGCTTTGTGGGCCACATATGGTCTCTGTTACATATTCTATTTCTTCTTTAGCTGTGTAAATATTATTAGCTCATGGACTGCAGGAAAACGGTCTGCAGCAGGATTTGGGTGATGAGTAGTAGTTTGTCAAAGTCCTATTCTGTGTTATAAAGAAGAGGTTTCCTTTTCCTTGTAACACCTGTGTGTGTGTGTCTGTGTGTGTGTGTGTGTGTGTGTGTGTGTGTTTGTGTGTGTGTCAGAGGAAGAGAATGAGATTCTTTAATAACTATTTTTTTAAAAGAGTTGGTCTCTTTACACTTTTTGTTTTTTAAATAAATACTCTTTAAATTTAACTTTGATAAATAACACTGTCTTAAGAAAATTTCAATTTCATCTTCTTCTATGCTTTCTGATACAATAGCCACCAGTTGCATAAGACCATTCAAATTTAAACTAATTATAATGAAATTATAATTAGAAATTAAATAAATAATTAGAAAAAAATTAGTTTCTCAGTCACATGAGCCACATTTGAGTGTACAAGTATTCACTCAACACATGTAGCTAGTGTCTACATATTGAATAGTGCAGACATAGGACATTTTTATGATTTAGATGTTGTATTGGATAGTAATAAATGCAGATTTCAAATGTATTTGCACAGAGTTGTGCAAAATAGTCCCTCATAATTAAAGTTAACTTGTAATTTTTTTCCTTGTCTTTTTTTTTGCTTTTATGCTTATTTCCCTTTTTACTAATTTGTCTATTTCCTTTTTTTTAAAGTACCAATGTATTTATTATATCTACTGTTTTTCTGCTTTTATCTCACATTTTCCTTTCCTTATGCTTTCTTTTGATTTAGTTTATCAGTTTTCTTTTTTTTTAACTTTTAGGTTTAGAGGTACCTGTGCACATTTATTGTATAAGTGTCACTGGGGATTGTTGTACGGATTAGTCAGTCACCTGTGTGGTAGAAACTGTATCTGATAGGTAGTTCTTCAGTCCTGACCATCCTCTTTCCTTCATCTTGAAATAAGTCCCAGTGTCTGCTGTGTCCATGTGTACTCGATGTCGAGCTTCTACTTGTGAGAATATGTAATATGTGGTTTTCTGTTCCTCTGTTAGTTTATGTAAGATAATGGCTTTTACCTTCATCAATGCTGCTGCAAAAGACATGACCTCATTCTGTTTTATGGCTCCATCATATTCCATGGTGTGTATGCACCACATTTTTTTTAGCAGTCTACCATCGATGGGCATTTAAGTTGGTTTCATTTCTTTGTTATTGGGAATCATGTTGCGATGAGCATATGCGTACATGTATCTTTTCCTTTTATCTTATCTTCCTTCCCTCCCTCCCTCCTTCCCTCTCTTTTTTCCTTCTTTTTTTCTTCCTTCCTTCCTTCTTCTCTTTCTCTTTATACCTTTCTTCCTGTCTTTCTCTCTCTTTTCCTCTCTTCCTTTCTTTCTCTTTCTCTCTTTTCTCTTTCTTCCACCCTCCCTCCCTCTTCCTTCCCTTCTTCCCTCCCTCGCTCCCTCCTTCTCTCTGCTTCTGTCACCCTGGCTAAAGTGCAGCGGCACCATCTTGCCTCATCTCAAGCTCCACATCCCAGGTTCAAATGATTCTCCTTCCTTAGCCTCCTAAGTAGCTAGGGCCACAAGTGCCCACCACCAGATCTAGCTAATTTTTGTATTTTTTATTAGAGGCTGTGTTTCTCCATGTTGCTCAGGTTATCAGGCTGGTCTTGAATTTCTGACCTAAGGTTATCTTCCCACCTCAGCCTCCCAAAGTCCTGGGATTACAGGTGTGAGCCACCGCACCTGGCCCTCACCACTCCCTTTTGTATCCCCAACTCACACCTTGCCCATGCCGCTCATGCATACTCTCTGCCTTTCCCCATGGTCATTCATGAGTCCCACACTAAATGGCCTTCAGTCCAGAGACCAGACATCAGACAGCAATCTGGACCTCTTCCTTGATGGGAGGTGAGACCTCCAGAAGAGGAAAATGCCTGCTATGGAGCCTGCAGGCTGAACACAGTCACTCTCTGTGAAAACAGCTAGAACCGAACTGAGTAAAATCTCCAGCCAGAAAGAAAACTTCCCAGTCAACTCTTCCCTAACTCCATTTTACAGATTGAAACACTAAGGCTCAGAGGAGAGAAGACAGAGCAGGCATTGAAATAATAGTCTCCTGGCTCCAAAGCCAAGTTCTGTCCACCCAGCCAGGCTCCAACCTTCCTTCTATAAGTGTTTATAACAATATGTGCTGGGCACTCTTGTTAGGCTCTTTTACACATATCACTCAGTCTCCTTTTTCCATTTGTTTGACAAGTATTTATTGAGCTCCCACTGTGTGCATGAGCTGGACTCGATACCAGTGACATCTTGGTAAAAAAAACTCAGGCAAACTCTACACACCTGGGGTTCTAACAAAACAAAGAGAGACTTGGTGCCATGGGCAAAACTGTGAAGGCAATGAATGAAATGGTGGGGTCAGACAGGAAGGGTGGTCAGGGATTCTCTCTGCATGGAAGGGGCATCTTCTTGGCTTTGAGACCCAAATGCCAAAATACCCATGAGCAGTAGGCCATGCCCACTCAGTAGCAGAGCTGAGCCACAACCCTCCATAGATGCCAAACCAAACACCAGATTAGGCCAGCAATGAGGGACAAAGACCATGGCCAGGAAGGGTCTTGACCTGAGCTCACAAGGGGATTTTTGTTATGTTTCTTTTATTATAATTATTATTACTATCGTGGAATTGGGGGTCCTTAGTGCACAAGAAACACTCTAGAAACCATAAGTCAAGATTGAGGCTGCAATCCTTGCTCTGCCCTTGCTGTGTGACCTCTGGCTGCCATTGCCCCCTCTCAGAGCCTCAGCTTCCTTCCCCTTCTGTAAAATGGAGAGTGTAATAATACCCACCTGGCAAGGGGGTCCAGGGAAATCAGTGAGCTCCTTCATGTAAATAGCTGATGTCTGCACGTGGCCCCGGGTCAGAGATTTGTAATGGGGATTGAAATTACTGACTGATAAGTGGCCAGGCATGTTGGCTCACACCCATAATCCCAGCACATTGGGAGGCTGAGGCAAGTGGACCACCTGATGTCAGGAGTTTAAGACCAGCCTGGCCAATGTGGTGAAACCCCATTACTACTAAAAATACAAAAATTAGTTGGGCATGTGGGTGTGTCCCAGCTATTCTGGAGGCTGAGGAAGGAGAATCGCTGGAACCTGAGGGATGGAGGTTGCAGTGAGCTGAGATCATGCCACTGCACTCCAGCCTCAGCAAGAAGAGTGAAACTTTGTCTCAAAAGAGCAAGCAAGCAAGCAATTACTGATAACCTTACAGATTGTCGGAGGCACACAAGGGACTCAGAGGAGAGACCACACTCATCCTCTCACACACAGAGAGGGGAGCAGTCTCCCTACCCTAGAGTACACAGTGACTGGCTGTCAGCAGCTGCATAGCCCCAGCCTCTTCATTATGGCCCAGAGCTTCTGACCTTCCCTGGAGGGGCCCTTGGGCCTCCCCTCACCACCTCCCTTCCCTTTCTCACTTTAGCTCTTCTCTCTGCCCCCATTTATGGCCAAAGGTTGGAAATCTTATGAGTTTGAGGCAGTCTGAGCCTCTGTCTGTGCTTTCACCCAGAGCCAGAGCACCAGGCCCCATGCACATTAGCTGTGATTCTTCACCGGTTCAAAACCACCTAAGGGCTGGCTGGTTGTGCATGTGGAAAAGGGGATGCTGTTCTTCCTCCAGCTTGACAACATGATACACTAAAAAATACATGGGAGGCTGGGTGCAGTGGCTCAGGCCTGTAATTTTAGCACTTTGGGAGGCTGAGGCCAGTAGATCACCACAGGTAGAAGTTCAAATCCAGCCTGGCAAACATGGTAAAACCCCATCTCCTAAACATACAAAAATTAGCTGGGTGTGGTGGCATTTGCCTGTAATCCCAGCTACTCAGGAGGCTGAGGTGAGAGAATCACTTGAATACAGGTAGCAGAAGTTGCAGTAAGCCAAGATCTCAGAACTGCACTGCAGCCTGGGTGACAAAGTGAAATGCCATCTCAAAAACAAAAGAAAAGAAAAGAATAGATAAGAAAAGAGAAGAGAACAGTGCATGGGCTCTGGAGGCAGAGAGATGGAATTGAATCCCAGCTTTTACTTCTCAGCTGTGTGCCCTTGGACAAGTTTGCTTCTCTGAGCTTCAGTTTTCTCATCTGTGAAATGGGAACAACATTTGGCTTGCCGGGGATTTTAGGATGACTGGGGAGTGTCTGGCATGCCGTAGGTGCTCAACGTGTATGCTTTTCCATGAGCATCTAAGAGTCCTCAGGGCTGCCCTCCTGCCCTTCCCCCACAACTCCTGTGACTGCCTTTTAAATGGGTACTCAGGGTGATAAGGAGGCACAGGTGAGAAGCCAGCCTGGCTCCACACCCACCGACACCCATTGTTAGGAAAACAAGCTTTTCATGTCTGCCCTGCTGGCTGAGAGTATAAAATGGGACCCAGAGGAAGCCTCTTTCTTCCTCTAAGGCACACCAAGGCAACAGTGTTTAAAAGGAAAAGAGACAGTGGCATGGAGGCTCTAGAGACTGAGCCATTACTATGGCATAAAGGGAGGCAGTGGAGCCCACTGGTGAGGGCCATCTGGCAGGTGTTTCATTCTACCTTTCTCATGGGACCCACAGCCTCTTCATCAGTGATGTCTTCAGCTTCACTGTCCCCAAGCTGCTTAGGTGAGTTCAGACTTCAGGAGCTCTGCTAAGGCTGGTGGTCTCTTAATGGCATCCCTCCAGGCCAGGGGGCTTCAGCTCTCATGCCTCTGCCTATAGATCTGGTGCTCGGGACACTGGAGGGTGGGTGAGAAGGATACTGAAAAAGAGAAATGATTGATGAGAAAGTGACTATTCCCCACAAGAAAAAATAAGCAAGCCCTTACCTGGCTGTACAAATTAGCTTTTGTTGTAAAATACCCCAAAAGTGAGTGGCTTAAAATTATAAGCATTTATTTATTTAGTTTATGGTAATGTGGGTCAGTAATGTGGACTGGGCTCAGCTGGGCTGTTCTTCTTTTCTTAGCTGGGTTTTCTCATGTGCCTGCAGTTGTGTGTCTGAAGCTGGGATGGCTTTCTGTTCCATGTGGGTTCCCATCCTCCCAAATCCTAGCTCTGACTTGTTCATGTGGCTGCTTAAGAAGGTTCTAAGCAATAGGCCAAAAGTCTCATTTTCTCCTGAGGCTACAGCTGGCATAGCTTTACCTCTAGTCTACTCTGTTGGTCAAAGGTGGTTTTGTGGCCAGTCCAGATTCAAGTGGAGTCTGCTCAGCTGCCATAACAGAGCATCACAGACTGCATAGCTTCAACAACAGAAATGTATTTTCCTCATGATTCTGGTGGCTGGAAGTTCCAGATCAGGTATCCGAAGTTGGTTCCATCTGAGGCCTCTGCCTTTGGTGTGCAGTTGGTGACCTCCTTCGTGACTCCTCATATGGTCTTTCCTCTGTGTCCACCCTGGTGTCTCCCCATGTGTCTACATTTTCTCCTATTATCAGGGCTCCAGACTGGATGTGGGCCCAGCCTAATAATCTCATTTTAACTTTATTGCCTCTTTAAATGCCGTGTTTCCAAATACAGTCACATTCAGAGCTACCAGGGGTTGGGGCTTCAACCTACAAATTTTGTGAGGACACAATTTAGCCCATAACAAGGGGGAAAGAAACACCATCTCTTGATCTGGAGGAGCTGCAGTAAGATTGAAAAGAAGCATGGACAGTGGGGGAAATAACTGAGACCATGATTGCAAAAAAGTCAACCATGCTGACTGATCCTCCACACCTGGCCTGATTTGGGCAAAGGCAACACACATGGGCACCTACTCTCACCAGCTGTACCTTCTCTCTCATTCTCCTGCAAGTATTTTTCTGGAGTTTATTGGTGATCCCAGGTGTCCAGCCTGGAAGGGCTACCTCCTCGCGGTGCTGATGTTCCTCTCGGCCTGCCTGCAGACGGTGTTTAAGCAGCAGAACACGTACCGGCTCAAGGTGCCGCAGATAAGGCTGCAGTTGGCCATCACTGGCCTGGTGTACAGAAAGGTGAGCCCCGGGAGGGACAAGGGCAGGTCCTCCCAGCCTGGAAAAGAAACATAACTGAACCGGTTGGTAGTAATGCTATCAGCAGCTGAGAACACTTTCAGTACTTATTAGAGTCACTCACGACATATTCTCACTTACTTTGTTATTTCTCTTTATTTGTATGTATTTATTTTTTCGAGGCAGAGTCTCCACCCACCATGACTTACCAGAGTTCTGGGATTACAGGTGTGAGCCACCTCGCCGGTCCTCCCTTCCTTCTTAAGTCTGAGTCATCTTCTGCTGTGCGGATGGATCACACTCTGTTTATCTTTTCATCTGATGGTGGACCCGTCGGTTGATTTTGCCTTTTGGCTGTTGTGAATCGTGCTGCTGTGAGCACAGGTGTGCAAATGCTTCTCTGAGTTCCTGCTTTCTATTCCTTTGGGATGGATGGCAGTGGTTTGTTAGAGCCAGTGGTAATGCTGTGTGTAAGTGTTTTGAGGGACCACCGTTTGTAAAGTGTTTTGCTGTTGTTGTTGTTGTTGTTGAGATGGAGTCTCACTGTGTCACCCAGCCTAAACTGCAGTGGTATGATCTGGCCTCACTGCAACTTTCTCCTCCCAGTTTCAAGCCATTCCCATGCCTCAGCCTCCTGAGTAGCTGAGATTACATGCACCTGCCACCACACCTGGCTCATTTTTGTATTTTTAGTAGAGACAGTGTTTCACAATGTTGGCCAGGCTGGTCTCGAACTCCTGGTCTCAGGTGACCCGTTCACCTCAGCCTCCCAGAGTGCTGGGATTACAGGTGTGAGCCACCTCTCCTGGCTCTGGTAAAGTGTTTTAATCATCCTGTTTTACTGTTCTTCAGCTGGGGTTATGATCTTAGCCCTGCTTCTCTCTGCTCCTGCTAAGGGACTCCCCATAGGCAGCCCAGTCCTCGCCTCTGTCCAGAAGACAGCATACCTGGAAGTGAACTTGGGTTGGTCCTGCCTCAGTGCTGCTTCTCTTTTAGGTAAATATCCTGTGGGGTTAGAAAAGAAAATCCCAAGTGCACCTGTGGAACAGCACAGGCATCCCCCAACTCAGGGCTGTAGGAGTGATGGGGTGTTGGAGGAGAGGTAAACCTGGAAGCTGCTTAGCCCCACCCACTCTGTCCCCTTCCCTGACTTTTCTTTTCTTTTCTTTTCTTTTTTGAGATGAAGCTTTGCTCTGTCACTCAGGCCTGGAATGCAGTGATGCAATCTTGGCTCACTGCAACCTCCGCCTACCATTTTTAAGAGATTCTCCTGTCTCATCCGCCTGAGTGGCTGGGACTACAGATGAGTGCTACCACACCTGGCTAATTTTTGCATTTTTAGTAGAGCTGGAGTTTCACCATGTTGGCCAGGCTGGTCTCCAACTCCTGACCTTAGGTGATCCACCCACCTTGGCCTCCCAAGGTGCTGGGATTCCAGGTGTGAGCCACTGTGCTCAGCCAAGCCCTGCTTTGTTCTAATCCCATCACCTGTGAAAGACTCCAGGGAGCTCACAGAAATAATGGCCCCAGTATGGTTGCTCCCATTTCCTTGCTCCCAGAGTTCTGGGAATGCACAGTGAGGAGTGACTGTTTTACTCGCTCATCTAGATGTAATGAGCCTGATCAAAGAAGTTTGCTGTTGCTGACTTGCAGCTGGTCAGGCCCCTGCCCTGTGGAAATTGACCCCTCTAAATCCTTATGCCTCAGTTTACTCAGCTAACTCAGACCTCCAGCCCTGTCCCAGGCTGGGTTTGGCTCCTCCCTGTCATGCCATGTGGGAATCTACTGTGTGATACTTTATTTATTTATTGAGATGGGATCATCCTCTATCACCCAGGCTGGAGTGCAGTGGTACAATCTCAGCTCACTGCAACCTCTGCCTCTTGGGTCCAAGTGATTCTCCTACCTCAGCCTACTGAGTAGCTGAAATTACAGGCACATGCCACCATGGCCTGCTAAGTTTTGTATTTTTAGTAGAGACAGAGTTTCTCCATGTTGGTCAGGTGGGTCTCAAACTCTTCACCTTGTGATCCTCCTGCCTCAGCCTCCCAAAGTGTTGGGATTACCAGCTTACACCATGCCTGACCAATGTGACACTTCAATGAAGTCAGGTGTGTAGGTGATGGCTGCCTGATCATCTTCCCACCATGGGGCAAGGCCTGGGTTTGTGTTGTCTGGAAATTTCTCAGATTTTTATGCTGGTAAGAAAAGAAGAGGGGGCCCTTGGGGGACATGCAGTAAGGTTTGGTGGGGACATAGCTCACCAGATTGTACTTGGTGTTACCATGTAACTTGCAACCGCTCTCATAGAAGGTGGCCTAGAACACCAGGGAGTGAGGGTTGCCCTCTATTGGCTAGGAGTGGAGGGAAGAGAAGCTGAGGCTGTAGAGAGACAGCAGGCAGGACAGGGCAACCAGGGCCAGGTGTGGTGGCTAATGCCTGCAATTCCAGCAGTTTGGAGGCTGAGGTAGGTGGACCATTTGAGGTCAGGAGTTTGAGACCAGCTGGCCAACATGGTGAAACCCCGTCTCTACTAAAAATACAAAAGTAGCCAGGCATGCTAGTGCATGCCTGTAATCCTGTCTACTCAGGAGGGTGATGCAGGAGAATCACTTGAATATGGGATGCTGAGGTTGCAGTGAGCTGAGATCTTGCCATTGTACTCCAGCCTGGGCAACAAGATTGAAACTCTGTCTCAAAAAAAAAAAAAAGAAAGAAAGAAAGAAAGAAAAAAAAAGAAAACAAAGTTAATCTGCCAGTGTGGCTGCAGGTGCAACCACTGATGTGTCCTCCCTGCCCTGCTCCTGCTCCAACATCACCCACAACCCACAGTTGTGGATTCAAAGCCCTGCAGTGCAGACAACATGGATTTGCAGGGCTGTTAGCATTGGGTTTGTCCTGCAGCAGGAGACAGAGCAGGGAGCCCTGGGTTTGAGCCAGAGGCAGCCTATGGTGTCCCCCTGCAGGCCCTGGTCCCCTTGTGTTTTGTGACACTCCCCCATATCCTCACACAAGCCACCCCTATTTTCAGCATGATTACAAATGTTCCTTGACTCATGATGGGGTTATGTCCCCATAAATCTATCATAAATTGGTAATAGCAGCCAAGAGCAGTAGCTCATTTCTGTAATCTCAGCACTTTGGGAGGTCAATGTCAGAAGATTGCTTGATCCCAGGAGTTCAAGACCAGCCTCTGCAACACAGAGAGATCCTGTTTCTATGGAAGAAAAAAGTAAAAATATACTAAGTTGAAAATGCATTTATTTATTTTTTGAGACAGAGACAGAGTCTCACACTGTCATCCAGGCTGGAGTGCAGTGGTGCAATCTTGGCTCACTGCAACCTCTGCCTATCAGGTTCAAGTGTTTCTCCTTTATCACCCTCCAGAGTGGCTGACATTACAGGCATGAGCACTTGGTAGATTTTGTATTTTTAGTAGGGATTGAGTTTCACCATGTTGACCAGTCTGGTCGAGAACACTGGACCTCAGGTAATCTGCCTAAGTCAGTCTTCTAAAGTGCTGGGATTACAGGCATGAGCCACCATATCTGGCCTATTTATTTTTATTCCTGGAGGTGGAGTCTGGCTCTGTTGCCTGGGCTGCAGTGCAGTGATTTCTTCTTGGCTCGCTGCCTGCAACCTCTGCCTCCCAGGATCAAGCGATTCTCCTGCCCCAGCCTACCGGGTAGCTGGGACTATAAGCACCCTACCACACCCAGCTAATTTTTGTATTTTTAGTAGAGACAGGGTTCTACCATGTTTACAGGCTGGTCTTGAACTCCTGAGCTTAGGCAATCTGCCCACCTCAGCCTCCCAAAGTGCAGGGATTACATGCATGAGTCACCATACCCGGCCCGCAAATGCACATAATACACCTACTCTACCAAGCATTGGAGGTTAGCCCAGCCAACTTTAGGTAGAGAACAAACCGAGCAGTACTAAAAGGAGCACAAAACCCACTCACCCTTCCCACCTTGAAGCATGACTTTGACATTTCAGGGGTCCAGCCTTCGTGAATGTTTGTAGAAATAGATAATAAACTTGGATAAATGTACCCACGCTTAAGTGTACACTTCAGTGGCATTTTGTAGATTCACAATATTGTGTAACCATTGCCACCATCTGTTTCTAAACTTTCTCATCATCCCAAACAGAAATGCTGTCCTCATGAAGCAATAGTTTACCTACTTTTAAATTTTTATTTACTTATTTGTTTATCTTGAGACTGAGTCTTGCTCTGTCTCCCAGGCTAGAGTACAATGGCACAATCTTGGCTCACTGCTACTTCCACCTTCCAGGTTCTAAGCAATTCTCCAGCCTCAGCCTCTGGAGTTGGAATTATAGGCACATGCCACCACACCCAGCAAATTTTTGTATTTTTAGTAGAGATGGGATTTCACCGTCTTGCTCATGCTCGTCTTGAACTCCTAACCTCGTCGTGATCCACCCACCTCAGCCTCCCAAAGTGATGGGATTACAGGCATAAGCCACCATGCCCAGCCTAAATTTTTTATATTTTAAGAGATGAGGTCCTGCTCTGTTACCCAGGCTGGAGTGTGGTGTCATGATTATAGTTCACTGCAGCCTCAATCTCTTGGGCTCAAGTGATCCCTCCTGCCTCGGCCTCTCAAGTAGATGGGACTACAGGTGCACACAACTGCATGTGGCTAATTTTTATCTTTTTTATATAGAGAGGGTGTCACTATGTTTCCAGGCTGGTCTCAAACTCCTGGGTTCCAGCGATTCTCCCACCTCAGCCTCCTGAAGTACTGCACCCGGCCACTGCACCCAGCCCTCATGCAATTTCTTGAATACTATACTAAGATTAAAAAAAAAAAAACAGAAAGGTTGTATAGGTACTGGAAGCACATTTTCTACTGAATGTGATAGTTTTTGTGCCATTGTAAAGTCAAAAATTTGTATAACCATCTGCACTTGCAACTACTGAGAGGCTTAGACACTTGGATTTTAGATCCAGAAATATCCAAACACTTCCTGCAAGGTGGGAGAAGGCTGTAGGGGTCAGAGCTCTCAGCTGCTAGCAAGAGAAGCCCACTCAGGCTGAGTTTAAGAACTGAGGCCAGGCACTGTGGCTTATGCCTGTAATCCCAGCACTTTGGGAGGTCAAGATGGGTGGATCACCTGAAGTCAGGAGTTTGAGACCAGTTTGACCAACATGATAAAACCATATCTTACTAAAAATACAAAAATTAGCCAGGCATGGTGGCACATGTCTGTAGTCCCAGCTACTTGGGAGGCTGAGGCAGGAAAATTGCTCAAACATGGAAGGCAGAGGTTGCAGTGAGCTGAGATTATGCCACTGCACTCCAGCCTGGGTGAGAGCAAAACTCCATCTCAAGAAAAAAACAAAAAGAAAAGAAAATGAATTCATGGGCAGCTGAGAAGGATCAAGAAGACACAGAGACTAAAGATGACAGGCAGCCAGCTGGACAGCCACAGCCTTATCAAGCCCAAACATGCAGAGGCTGGCCTAGGGGATGACACAGAAATGGCTGGGCCTGATGGCTCATGCCTGTAATTCCAGCATTTTAGGAGGCCTAGGTGAGCAGATTACTTGAGACCAGAAGTTCAAGATTAGCCTGACTAATATTGTAAAACTCCATCTCTACTAAAAATACAAAATTAGCCAGGCATGGTTGCAGGTGCCTTTAACTCCAGCTACTTGGGAGGCTGAGGCAGAAGAACTGCTTGAGCCTGGGAGGTGGAGGTTGCAGTGAGGTGAGATCACGTCACTGGACTACAGTCTAATCAACAGAGTGACTGTGTCTCAAAAAATAAAAATAAAAAAGACACATAGAGACAAATTCTATGCAGAATTGTGAGTGAGTGTATCTCCTTTTGGGGGCAGTGTCAGGGGATTTCCAGAATCTGGGGGTGGGCGCACTGAGCATGTGGTTGAGAATCTTGGAAAGCAGCAACATCCAGATCTACTTAGCAGAAAAATCAGGGATATGTTTGGCTGGGGCATCAACAAAGCTGTCAATTTCAGCTGGCTGTTAATGTTGATGCTATACATCCTGTATGTGAATTCTCCCATCAGAAACTCTATCTAGTTAGAAAGGCAAAAAAGAAAGAAAATCATGCTTCTGTTCCCCCAAAGGAGAGGGCAAGGAAGCGGGAAGGTGGAAGGAAACTTTCTGGTACTGCAGCCTGAATCTCCAGTTGTGTTGCTGTCTTCCCCACTAGACTCTACTTTCAGAAGGGGCTGGATATGGGCACAATGCCAACCCCTCCCTTCTCTCCAGAAGTATTCTCCTACCCTGACATTCACAGCAATTGCTTCGTTCTGTTCCTCTCCTTTTTTTGGAGGCAGACTCTTGCTCAGTCACCCAGGCTGGAGTGCAGTGGTGTGATCATGGCTCACTGCAGCCTTGACCTCTTGGGCTCAGGTGATTGTCTCCCCTCAGCCTCCTGAGTAGCCAGGACTATAGGGGTGCACCACATTCCCAGCTAATTAAAAAAAACTTTTTTTTTCTTGTAGAGACAGTGTCTTACTATGTTGCCAGGCTGGTCCCAAACTCCTGGGCACAAGCGATCCTCCCTTCTCGGCCTCCCAACGTGTTTGGTGTTACAGGTGTGAGCTACCACACCTGGCCTCTATCTGTTTCTTTAGCATAGCCCTAGTATGCATCTCTAGCCCATAATTGTTCCCCAGCATTGTTATGTCTTTTAAGCCTCTTTCAATCTCCAAGTTTGTTGGCTGAGTGAGTGTACACACCTGTAATCATAATGTGATAGGATCATTTCAGTTCAGAGGTATGAGACCAACCTGGACAACACAGGAAGAATTTTGTCTCCACAAAACCTAATTTTTTAACTCTACCCAGGCTGCAGTGTAGTGGTGTGATCTCAGCTCACTGCAACCTTTGCCTCCTGGGTTCAAGCCATTCTTCTGCCTCATCCTTCCAAGTAGCTGAGTTTACAGGCACAAGGGACCATGCCCAGCTAATTTTTGTACTTTTAATAAAGCCAGGGTTTCACCATGTTGAGCTGGCTTTCCTGAAACTTCTGACCTCAGGAGATCTTCCCACCTCAGTCTTTCAAAGTGCAACAATTGGGATCACAGGTGTGAACCACCATGCCCGGCCAAAAACTAAAATTGAAAAAAAATACACAGTCTACATATTTCTTTTCTATCCCTCCACCTTTTTTTTTTTTTTTTTGAGACAGTCTTGCTCTGTCATCCAGGCCAAAGTGCAATGGCACAATCTTAGCCCACTGCAATCTCCGACTCCTTGGTTCAAGTGATTCTCTTGCTTCAGCCTCCTGAATAGCTGGAATTACAGGCATGTGCTACCACACCTGGATAATTTTTATATTTTTGGTAGAGATGGGGTTTCTCCATGTTGGTCAGGCTGGTTCCAAACTCCTGACCTTATGATCTGCCCACCTTGGATTTCCAATATGCTGGGATTACAGGCCTGAGCCACCTTGCCTGGCCTATCCCTTTTCTTTTCTATGAATTTTGGAAGAGTCCACACTGTTGGGCCTGCAGCATTTCTCAAAGTCTGGATTTCCCTGGTACAGGTGAACCCATTCTCTGTCTTTTGTATTTGTGGCATATTTGCAGCTGGATTCATGCTCACCCCATTAGATTAGAGTTTGATCATGTTCTTAAGATTCAGTGGGTGATGTGATTGATCTCTTATCGGTGATGAATACTATCCTATTGTCTCTCTTATTTTGTTAATTTTTTAGATTAGTTTTTCAGAAATAGGGGTCTCATTTTGTCAACCAGGATGGAGTGCAGTGACTCCACCATAGCTTCCTGAAGCCTCAAATTCCTGGCCTCAAGTGATCTGCACACCTCAGCCTCCTGAGTAGCTGAGACCACAGACTACCACACTCAACTTTTTTTTTTACTTTGAGATGAAGTCTGGCTCTGTCACCCAGGCTGGAGTACAGTGGCATAATCTCAGCTCATTGCAAACTCTGCCTCCCAGGTTAATGCAATTCTCCTGCCTCAGCACTCTGAGTAGGTGGAATTATAGGCACCTGCTACCACGCCCACTAATTTTCATATTTTTAGTAGAGATGGGCTTTCACCATGTCAGGCTGGTCTGGAACTCCTGACCTCAAGTGATCTGCCTGCCACAGCCTCCCCAAGTGCTGGGATTACAGATGTCTGCCACCGGACCGCACCTGGCCAATGCTCAGCATTTTCTTTTTTTAGACTGAGGGTTGTTTTGTCACCCAGACTGGAGTGCAGTGGCACAATCTCAGCTCACTGCAATCTTGCACCTCCTGGGTTCAAGTGATTCTGTGGTCTCAGCCTCCTGACTAGCTGGAAATACAGGCACCCGCCACCACACCCAGCTAATTTTTGTGTTTTTAGTAGAGATGGGGTTTCATCATATTAGCTAGGCTGCTCTTGAACTGACCTAGTGATCTACCCCCTCAGCCTCCTAAAGCACTGGGATTTCAGGCGTGAGCCACCAGGCCTGGTACCTAATTCCTATTCACTGGTCATGGGTGGGAGCTATGGAACCTTTCCCCAGAATACATGCTGGCCCCATCAGAACATCAGGGTTCAGTCTCCTAAGAGATTTCCTCTGTACTGCACACCCAAATAATCCACCACAGTCCACTGTTAGAATATTTCCAGGAATTACAGAAGCTACAGTCTAGCTGGAAAAACACTGAAGTAGGAGTCAGCAGACCCCGGGACTCTTTTGACTCAGCAAATAACAACTTTATGTGGCCTTGGGGAAAAAAAAAAAAACCTGGAGCGACCATGCCTGTAATTCCAGCACTTTGGGAGGTGGATGTGGGAGGATTGCTTGAGCCCAGGAGTTTGAGAGCAGCCTGGGCTACATAGCAAGACCCATTCTCTACAAAAAATTTCAAAACATTTTCCAGGTGTGGTAGTGTCCCGCTGTAGTCCCAGCTACTCAGGAGGCTAAAGTGAGAGGATCACTTGAGTCCTGGAGGTCAAGACTGCAGTGAGCCAAGATCATGCCACTGCCCTCAAACTTGGGTTTCAAAGTGAGACACTGTCTCAGAGAAAAAAAGCTGGAGCTTTTGTTTTCGCATTTGTAGAAGGTAACTAATATTTTCTCCTTCATGGAGTTACTATGAGAATGAAAATACAATTATTTTTTTCCCTCTTCTTTTAGAAATACAGTGAGATAGTCATAGCATCCAGGTGAGGTGGCTCATGCCTGTAATCTGAGCACTCTGGGAGGCTGAGGTGTGTGGATCACCTGAGGTCAGGAGTTCAAGACCAGACTGGCCAACATGGTGAAACACTGACTCCACTAAAACTACAAAAATTAGCCCAGCATGGTGGCACATGCCTACAGTCTCAGCTATTTGGGATGCTGAGGCAGGAGAATTGCTTGAACCCAGGAGGTGGAGGTTGTAGTGAGCCGAGATCATCTCACTTCACTCCATCCTGGGAGATAGAGTAAGACTCCATCTCAAAAAAACAAACAAAAAAACAAAACCCCATGTGGTGGCTCATGCCTGTAATCTCAGCACTTTGGAAGGCCGAGGTGAATGGATCACTTGAGGTCAGGAGTTCAAGACCAGCCTGACCAACATGCAGAAACACCATCTCTATTAAAAATACAAATTTAGCTAAGCATGGTGGTACATGCCTGTAATCTTAGCTACTTGGAAGGCTGAGGCAGGAGAATTGCTTCAACCTGGGAAGAGGAGGTTGCAGTGAGCTGAGATTTCACTCCAGCATGGACAAGGAAAAAAGAAACCGTCTCAAAAATAATAATAATGAGATAGGCATAGTGCACAAGACAATATCAGGTGACACCTGTGCCACAACTTAACACCACTTTGAGTTTAGACAGATGACGTAGGTCTCTGTGCCTCAGTTTTTTTCACCTGTCAGATGGCAATCATGTGAGGATGCTCTCCTAAGATGATGCTCAAGGCTAAACAATGTTACCCCCTAGACCAGCACCTCCTGCATTTTCAATACTCTTCCCTTTGGGCTGTTGTGGTTACTGTTGTTATTTTACTAACTGGAGTGATTTCTAGCCTGCAAAAAAAGGAACCAACTTTGTGAACAATACCATTATTCGTTACAAACTAACTAATAACCCCAATTATTCTTTTGATTTCCTTTTTTTGGTTTGGGAGAAAGAGGTGAAAAGTAAACTTTCCATTTACATTTATATATACATAGTCACAGAGTCCTCTGGTGAGAACCTACAGTGGAAGAGTGTGCTTGTTATGTCCTTACCTGGTTGGATTCAGTCTTCACATTTTTATTTGTTCGTTAAGCAAAATATCCTCTTTGGCAAAGTCCCATATGAAATATAAAATGAAGTATTTTTCTAAGATAAAGTTTAATGAAGGGTTGCTCTATACACCCCAATTTCATAGTTTTGGGGTATTTCTTGATTTATTTCCTCAGTTTCCTCTCCTAGTTCTGGGGGACTTTACAATTTCTGTTACTACCTGGTTGCCAATTACTTCTTTCTAGAATTCATTAAAAAAATCCAGCGAAAATATAAAGATTTTTGTGGGTTTGGAAAGAAAAGTCATATCACACAAGGAGTCAATGGAAATCTTCTTGGCCCAGTGTAATTTCCACCCTTTCTCTTGTGGCCATTCTTCATCCAAAACGTTCTGGGCCTCCGGTGAAGTGTCTCTCCCCACTGAATGCAGTCCCTAGGTCTTAGAAGGGAGAGACTCCCTGAAGCTGATGATAATTTTTAGCTGTCACTTGGTCTCCTCTCCCTGTGTCCTGTTGAATTCTAATGAATAATAATCACATTACATTATATTTTTGTTTCCTATGAAATTGTTCTAAATTGCCATGTTGTCTCCAAGTCCTTGAAGAATAAATAGACCTTGATCTTGCAGATCCAACAATCTTAATTCAGTTCCGCTGCCACATGTGATAGATGAGAAAACTAAAGCTTGGAGAAGGAAAGTGATTTACCAAAAACTATTGGGTCTATTTGGAAGCAGAGCTGAATCCATAACTCTGGTCTTCTTCCTCTTAGGCCAATGCCCCTATCTTCTTGTGTCATTTTTTGCTTCATTCCAGATTGGCAAGATTGTAATAACGAAAGATAACAGGGTTGCTTATGCACCTTGCATTCTTGTCTATCATAACTATAAACTTGTATATATGTTTCCCAGAATAGTGGATCATCTAGTAGAAGATAGTGTGATTTCTTGTTCTGTAAATCATGTGGAAACACCTTCTGTACCTTCTCTTAGTGTTTGCCATATTGTTTTTCAGGCTATAAGAAATTGGTCTCAGTGTAATTGTATATAAATACTGCCTGTTGGTCTCTCCTTATTGGTAGATGCTGACTAACATTACAAGGTAATAATTGGTTATAGTGTATTAAAAGAATAGTAGTTTATAACAATATCACTTGAAATAAACATCATACTTTCTTTTTCTATTCAGTGAAGCAATTGTTTGGCTTTATGACTACACAGTTTATTTTGTCATAAGGCAATCACGTGGCACAAAATTATTAACAACTACAGAAAACCAACATCTAGCAAAGAAATCTGAAGATCATGTTCACCCTGAATAAACAAGTGCCTTTACAAAAATTCTTCCAACTTATAACTTCAAACAGAAAAGTTGAAGAAGTGCTGTAAAGACACATGTGCCCTTTATTTAAATTCACAAATTAACACTTTCTGGGATTGGCTTTGAGTGTCTGTCTCTTTTCCTCTTCACATACACACTCCTTTTCTCTCTCTTACACACACATACATATACATGCACACACTCACATTTTGGGAAGCTCTGAACTGCTTGAAAGCAAATTGCAGACATCAGGATTATGCAAAAGTACTTAAGGAAGTTTTTCCAAAATTAGCACATTGTTTTGTATTAATACAATAAGAACCACAAGACATTTGCTACTGATAATTAATATTCTGTAGTAGAGAGTCTAAATTTAAATGTCTCCACTTGCTCTCAATTTTTTTTTTTTTTTTTTTGAGACGGAGTTTTGCCCTTGTTACCCAGGCTGGAGTGCAATGGTGCAATCTTGGCTCACTACAACCTCCATCTCCTGGGTTCAGGCAATTCTCCTGCCTCAGCCTCCTGAGTAGCTGGGATTACAGGCACATGCATCCATGCCCAGCTAATTTTTTGTATCTTTAGTAGAGATGGGATTTCACCATTTTGACCAGGATGGTCTCGATCTCTTGACCTCATGATCCACCTGCCTCAGCCTCCAAATCAAATATTCTTTATATTAGTCAGGGATCTTATATTGGAATTTTGTCATGTTTCTTATTTTCATCAGTCTAGAATATTGCTTCCCCTCCACCCTTTTCCCTCATCTTTTACAACTTGACATTTTGGAAGAGTCCAGACTAATTGTCTCATAGAATGTTTCTCAAACTGGATTCATCTAACTATTCTTCTGAATTAGACAAAATGTTTAGGCAAATATTATGTTTTCCATTGCATCACATTGGAAAGTTTATAATGTCACTTTGTCAATATATGTGAAGCTAAGTTTCATCTCTTCATTTTAAATTCTGTACTTAATGAACATTTGGTGGATAATGGAGATATATGAATGTCCTTTTCCTAACAATATGTTAGTGTATAGTGTTAGGAGTAATTTCATGCCAGAATCTCGTATTACCTGGGTGGTATTTGCAAAACGGTGATTTTAAATTTCAGGCATTTTTTTAAATCAGGGGCCATTAGATTTTTCCAGTAAAGAGCCACATTCTAAGTGTTTTAGGCTTTGTGGGCCACATATGGTCTCTGTTACATATTCTATTTCTTCTTTAGCTGTGTAAATATTATTAGCTCACGGACTGCAGGAAAATGGTCTGCAGCAGGATTTGGGCCATGAGTAGTAGTTTGTCAAAGTCCTGTTCTGTGTTATAAAAAAGAGCTTTTCTTTACCTTGTAACACCTGTGTGTGTGTGCATGTGTGTGTGTGTCTGTGTCTCTGTGTGTGTGTGTGCATGTGTGTCTGTGTCTGTGTGTGTGCATGTGTGTGTGTCTGTGTGTGTGCATGTGTGCATGTCTGTGTCTGTGTGTGTGCATGTGTGTGTCTCTGTGCATGTTTGTGTCTGTGTCTCTGTGTGTGTGCATGTGTGTGCATGTGTGTCTGTGTCTGTGTCAGTGTGCATGTGTGTGTGTGTCTGTGTCTGTGTGTGCATGTGTGTCTGTGTCTGTGTGTGTGCATGTGTGTCTGTGTCTCTGTGTGCATGTGCGTGTGTGTGTGTGTGTGTGTGTGTCAGATGGAGAGAATGAGATTCTTTAATAACTTTATCTCTTTTATAGAGTTGGTCTCTTTATGCTTTTAAAATTCTCTTTGGATTTGACTTTGGTAAATAACACTGTCTTAAGAAAATTTCAATTTCATCTTCTTCTATGCTTTCTGATACAATAGCCACTAGCAGCATGAGACCATTCAAATTTAAACTAATTATAATAAAATTATAATTCAAAATTAAATAAATAAATAATTAGAAAACTAGTTTCTCAGTCACATGAGCTACATTTAAGTGTACTCAACACACGTAGCTAGTGGCTACATATTGAACAGTGCAGATGTAGGACATTTGTATGATTCAGAATTGGATTAGGTAGTAATAAATGCAGGTTTCAAATGTATTTACACAGATTTGTGCAAAGTAGTTTCTTATAATTAGTTAACTTATAATTTTTTTCTTGTCTTGTTTTGCTTTTATGCTTATTTCCCTTCTTACTAATTTGTCTATTTCCTTTTTTTAAGATACCAATGTATTTATTATATCTACTGTTTTTCTGTTTTTATCTCACATTTACCTTTCCTTATGCTTTCTTTTGATTTAGTTTATCAGCTTTTTTTTTTAACTTTTAGGTTCAGAGGTACCTGTGCATGTTTATTGTATAAGTGTCACTGGGGATTGTTGTACGGATTAGTCAGTCACCTGTGTGGTAGAAACTGTATCTGATAGGTAGTTCTTCAGACCTGACCATCCTCTTTCCTTCATCCTGAAATAAGGCCCAGTGTCTGTTGTGTCCATGTGTACTCGATGTTGAGCTTCTACTTGTGAGAACATGTAGTATGTGGTTTTCTCTTCCTCTGTTAGTTTATGTAAGATAATGGCTTTTACCTTCATCGATGCTGCTGCAAAAGACATGACCTCATTCTGTTTTATGGTTCCATCATATTCCATGGTGTGTATGTACCACATTTTCTTTAGCAGTCTATCATCAATGGGCATTTAAGTTGGTTTCATTTCTTTGTTATTGGGAATCATGCTGCAATGAGCATATGCGTACATGTATCTTTTTCTTTTATCTCATCTTCCTTCTTTTCTTCCTTCCTTCCCTTCTTGCTCTTTTCTCTCTTTTCCTTTATTTTTCTTTCTCCTTCCTTTCTTTGTTTTTCTCTTATCTTTCTTCCTCCCTGTCTTCCTCTTTCTTAATCTCTTTTTTCTTTGTTTCTCTTTCTCTTTTTCTTTCTTCCTCCCTCCCACCGATCTATCCTTCTTTCCCTCCCTCTTTCCACCCTCCCTCCCTCCTCTCTGCTTCTGTCACCCTGGCTGGAGTGCAGTGGCACCATCTTGCCTCATTGCAAGCTCCACATCCCAGGTTCAAATGATTCTCTTTTTTTAGCCTTCCAAGTAGATGGGTCCACAAGTGCTCACCACCAGATCTAGTTAATTTTTGTATTTTTTATTAGAGGCTGGGTTTCTCTGTGTGGCTCAGGTTGTCAGGCTGGTCTTGAACTCCTAACCTTAGGTTATCTGCCCACCGCAGCCTCCCAAAGTCCTGGGATTACAGGTGTGAGCCACTGCACCCGGCCCTCACCACTCCCTTTTGTATCCCCAACTCATACCTCGCCCATGCCACTCATGCATACTCCTGCCTTTTTCCACAGTCATTTGTGAGTCCTGCACTAAATGGCCTTCAGTCCAGAGACCAGACATCAGACAGCAATCTGGTCCTCTTTGTTGGTGGGAGGTGAGACCCCCAAAGAGGAAAATGCCTGCTATGGAACCTGCAGGCTGAACACAGTCACTCTCTGTGAAAACAGCTAGAATCAAACTGAGTAAAATCTCCAGCCAAAAAGAAAACTTCCCAGTCAACTTTTTTCAAACCCTATTTTACAGATTGAAACACTAAGGCTCAGAGGAGAGGAGACAGAGCAGGCATTGGAACCATAGTCTCCCAGTTCCAAAGCCAAGTTCTGTCAACCCAGCCAGGCTCCATCCTTTCTTCTATAAATGTTTATAACAGTAAATGCTGGACACTCTTGTTAGGCTCTTTTACACATTATTACTCAGTCTGCTTTTCCCATTTATTTGACATGTATTTATTGAGCTCCCACTGCATGCATGAGCTGGACTCAATACCAGGGACATCTTGGTAAAAAACTCAGGCAAAGTCTACACACCTGGGGTTCTAACAAGACAAAGAGAGACTTGGTGTCATGGGCAAATCTGTGAAGGCAATGAATGAAATGGTGGGGTCAGACAGGAAGGGTGGTCAGGGATTCTCTCTGCATGGAAGGGGCATCTTCTTGGCTTTGAGACCCAAATGCCAAAATACCTGTGAGCAGCAGGCCATGCCCACTCAGTAACAGAGCTGAGCCACAACCCTCCATAGATGCCAAACCAAACACCAGATTAGGCCAGCAATGAGGGACAAAGACCATGGCTGGGAAGGGTGTTGCTACCTGAGCTCACAAGGGGATTTTTGTTATTTCTTTTATTATAATTATTATTATTGTGGAATTGGGGGTCCTTAGTTCACAAGAAACACTCTAGGAACCATAAGTCAAGATCGAGGCTGCAATCCTTGCTCTGCCCTTGCTGTGTGACCTCTGGCTGCTATTGCCCCATCTCAGAGCCTCAGCTTCCTTCCCCTTCTGTAAAATGAAGAGTATAATAATACCCACCTGGCAAGGGGGTCCAGGGAAGTCAGTGAGCTCCTTCATGTAAATAGCTGATGTCTGCACATGGCCCCGGGTCAGAGATTTGTAATGGGGATTGAAATTACTAATAAGGGGCCAAGCATGTTGACTTACACCCATAATCCCAGCACTTTGAAAGGCCAAGACAAGTGGACCACCTGAGGTCAGGAGTTTAAGACCAGCCTGGCCAACTTGGTGAAACCCCATCACTACTAAAAATACAAAAATTAGTCAGACATGAGAGTGTGTCCCAGCTTCTCGGGAGGCTGAGGTGGGAGAATCGCTGGAACCTAAGAGATGGAGGTTGCAGTGAGCTGAGATCATGCCACTGCACTGCAGCCTCAGCAAGAAGAGTGAAACTTTGTCTCAAAAGAGCAAGCAAGGAACTACTGATAACTTTACAGATTGTTGGAGGCACACAAGGGACTTAGAAGGGGGACCACACTCATTCTCTCACACACAGAGAGGGGAGCAGTCTACTTACCCTAGACACTCAGTGACCAGCTGTCAGCAGCTGCATAGCCAGACTCTCCATTATGGCCCAGGGCTTCTGACCTTCCCTGGAGGGGCCCTTGGGCCTTCCCTCACCACCTCCCTTCCCTTTCTCACTTTAGCTCTTCTCTCTGGCCAAAGACTGGGGATCTTGTGAGTTTGAGCAGCCTAAGCCTCTGTCTGTGCTTTCACCCAGAGCCAGAGCACCAGGCCCCATGCACATCAGCTGTGATTCTCTACCGGTTCAGAACCACCTAAGGGCTGGCTGGTTGTGTGTGTGGAAGAGGGGGTGCTGTTCTTCCTCCAGCTTGACAACATGATAGATTGAAAAATACATGGGAGGCTGGGTGCAGTGGCTCAGGCCTGTAATTTCAGCACTTTGGGAGGCTGAGGCCAGTGAATTACCTGAGGTAGGAGTTCAAAACCAGCCTGTCTAACATGCTGAAACCCCATCTCCTAAATATACAAAAATTAGCTGGGTGTGGTGGCATTTGCCTGTAATTCCAGCTACTCAGGAGGCTGTGGTGAGAGAATCACCTGAATACAGAAAACAGAGATTGCAGTAAGCTGAGATGTCACCACTGGACTGCAGTCTGGGTGACAGAGTGAGACTTCATCTCAAAAACAGAAAAAAAAGAAAAGTGCATGGGCTCTGGAGACAGAGAGATGGAATTGAATCCCAGCTTTTACTTCTCAGCTGTGTGCCCTTGGACAAGTTTGCTTCTTTGAGCTTCAGTTTTCTCATCTGTGAAATGGGAACAACATTTGGCTTGCCGGGGATCTTAGGATGTCTGGGGAGTGTCTGGCACATAGTAGCTGCTCAATGTGTGTGCTTTCCCATGAGGATGTAAGAGTCCTCAGGGCTGCCCTCCTGCCCTTCCCCCACAACTCCTGTGACTGCCTCTTAAATGGGTACTCAGGGTGATAAGGAGGCACAGGTGAGGAGCCATCCTGGATCCACACCCACCCATACCCATTGTTAGGAAAACAAGCTTTTAATGCCTGGCCCTGCTGCTGGTGGCTGAGAGTTTTAAACTGGACCCAGAGCCAGCCTCTTCCTTCCTCTTTGGCACACCAAGGCAACAGTGTTTAAAAGGAAAGGAGGCAGTGGCATGGAGGCTCCAGAGACTGTGCTATTCTTATGGCAAAAAGGGAGGCAGTGGAGCCCCCTGCTGAGGCCCATTTGGCAGGTGTTCCATTCTACCTTCCTCATGGGACCCACAGCCTCTTCATCAGTGATGTCTTCAGCTTCACTGTCCCCAAGCTGCTTAGGTGAGTTCAGACTTCAGGAGCTCTGCTAAGGCTGGTGGTCTCTTAATGGCATCCCTCCAGGCCAGGGGGCTTCAGCTCTCATGTCTCTGCCTATAGATCTGGAGCTCAGGACACTGGAGGGTGGGTGAGAAGGATACTGAAAAAGGGAAATGATTAATGAGGAAGTGACTGTTCCCCACAGGGGCAAATTAGCAAGGTCTTACCTGACTGTATAAATTAGTTTTTGTTGTAAAATACCCCAAAAGTGAGTGGCTTAAAATTATAAGCATTCATTTATTTAGTTTATGGTAATGTGGGTCAGTAATGTGGACTGGGCTCAGCTGGGCTGTTCTTCTTTTCTTAGCTGGGTTTTCTCATGTGCCTGCAGTTGTGTGTCTGAAGCTGGGATGGCTTTCTGTTCCATGTGGGTCCCCATCCTCCCAAATCCTAGCTCAGACTTGTTCATGTGGCTGCTTAAGAAGGTTCTAAGCAATAGGCCAGAAGCCTCATTTTCTCCTGAGGCTACAGCTGGCATAGCTTTACCTCTAGTCTACTCTGTTGGTCAAAGGTGGTTTTGTGGCCAGCCCAGGTCCAAGTGGAGTCTGCTCAGCTGCCATAACAGAGCATCACAGACTGCATAGCTTCAACAACAGAAATGTATTTTCCTCATGATTCTGGTGGCTGGAAGTTCCAGATCAGGTATCCGAAGTTGGTTCCATCTGAGGCCTCTGCCTTTGGTGTGCAGTTGGTGACCTCCTTCGTGACTCCTCATATGGTCTTTCCTCTGTGTCCACCCTGGTGTCTTCATGTGTCTACATTTTCTCCTCTTATCAGGACTTCAGACTGGGTGAGGGCCCAGCCTAATGACCTCATTTTAACTTTATTGCCTCTTTAAATGCCCTGTTTCCAAACCTAGTCACATTCAGAGGTACCAGGGGTTGGGGCTTCAACATACAAATTTTGTGAGGACACAATTTAGCTCATAACAAGCGGGGAGAAAAACACCATCTCTTGATCTTGAGGAGCTGCAGTAAGATTGAAAAGAAGCATGGACAGTGGGGGAAATAACCGAGATCATGATTTTGAAAAAGTCAACCACACCGACTGATCCCCCACACCTGGCCTGATTTGGGCAAAGGCAACACACATGGGCACCTACTCTCACCAGCTGTACTTTCTCTCTCATTCTCCTGCAAGTATTTTTCTGGAGTTTATTGGTGATCCCAGGTGTCCAGCCTGGAAGGGCTACCTCCTCGCGGTGCTGATGTTCCTCTCGGCCTGCCTGCAGACGGTGTTTAAGCAGCAGAACACGTACCGGCTCAAGGTGCCGCAGATAAGGCTGCAGTTGGCCATCACTGGCCTGGTGTACAGAAAGGTGAGCCCCGGGAGGGACAAGGGCAGGTCCTCCCAGCCTGGAAAAGAAACATAGCTGAACTCGTTGGTAGTAATGCTATCAGCAGCTGAGAATGCTTTCAGTCCTTATTAGAGTCACTCACGATATATTTTCACTTCCTTTGTTATTTCTCTTTATTTGTATGTATTTATTTTTTCGAGGCAGAGTCTCCACCCACCATGACTTACCAGAGTTCTGGGATTACAGGCGTGAGCCACCTCGCCAGTCCTCCCTTCCTTCTTAAGTCTGAGTCATCTTCTGCTGTGCAGATGAATCACACTCTGTTTATCTTTTCATCTGATGGTGGACCCGTCGGTTGATTTTGCCTTTTGGCTGTTGTGAATCACGCTGCTGTGAGCACAGATGTGCAAATGCTTCTCTGAGTTCCTGCTTTCTATTCCTTTGGGATGAATGGCAGTGGTTTGTTAGAGCCAATGGTAATGCTGTGTGTAAGTGTTTTGAGGGACCACCGTTTGTAAAGTGTTTTGCTGTTGTTGATGTTGTTGAGATGGAGTCTCACTGTGTCACCCAGCCTAAACTGCAGTGGTATGATCTGGCCTCACTGCAACTTTCTCCTCCCAGTTTCAAGCCATTCCCATGCCTCAGCTTCCTGAGTAGCTGAGATTACATGCACCTGCCACCACACCTGGCTCATTTTTGTATTTTCAGTAGAGACAGTGTTTCACAATGTTGGCCAGGCTGGTCTTGAACTCCTGGCATCAGGTGATTCACCCAGCTCGGCCTCCCAGAGTGCTGGGATTACAGGTGTGAGCCACCTCACCTGGCTCTGGTAAAGTGTTTTAATCATCCTGTTTTACTGTTCTTAGCTGGGGTTATGATCTCAGCCTTGCTTCTCTCTGCTCCCGCTAAGAGACTCACCGTAGGGAGCCCAGTCCCCACCTCTGTCCAGGAGACAGCATACTTGGAAGTGAAGTGAAGTTGGTTTTGCCTCAGTGCTGCTTCTGTTTTAGGCAAATATCCTGTGGGGTCAGGAAAGAAGATTATAAGTGCACCTCTGGAACACTGCAGGCATTCCTCAACTCAGGACTGTGGGAGAGATACGGTGTTGGAGGAGAGGTAAAACTGAAAGCCGCTTACCCGCACTCTGTACCCTGCCATGACTTGGTTTTTTTTTTGGGATGGAGTTTTGCTCTGTCACCTAGGCCTGAAATGCAGTAATACAATATTGGCTCACTGCAACCTCCACCTCCGAGGTTCAAGAGATTCTCCTGCCTCATCCACCTGAGTGGCTGGGACTACAGGTGAGTGCTACCACACCTGGCTAATTTTTGCATTTTAGTAGAGCTGGAGTTTCACCATGTTGGCCAGGCTGGTTTCCAACTCCTGACCCTAGGTGATCCACCCACCTCGGCCTCCCAAAGTGCTGGGATTCCAGGTGTGAGCCACCGTGCTCAGCCAAGCCCTGCTCTGTTCTAATCCCACTGCCTGTGAAAGGCTCCAGGGAGCTCACAGAAACAGTGGCCGCAGTATGGTTACTCCCATTTCCTTGCTCCCAGAGTTCTGGGAATGCACAGTGAGGAGTGACTGTTTTCCTCACTCATCTGGATGTGATGAGCCTGGTCAAAGAAGTTTGCTGTTGCTGACTTGCAGCTGGTCAGGTACCTGCCCTGTGGAAATTGCCCCCACTAAATCTTTATGCCTTGGTTTTCTCAGCTAACTCAGACCTCCAGCCCTGCCCCAGGCTGGGTTAGGCTCCTCCCTGTCATGCCATGTGGGAATCTCCCATGTAATACTTTATTTACTTATTGAGATGGGATCTTCCTCTATCACCCAGGCTGGAGTGCAGTGGTATCATCTCAGCTCACTGCAATCTCTGCCTCCCAGGTCCAAGTGATCCTCCTACCTCAGCCTACTGAGTAGCTGGGATTATAGGTACACGCCACCACGGCCTGCTAATTTTTGTATTTTTAGTAGAGATGGGTTTTCTCCATGTTGGTCAGGTGGGTCTCAAACTCTTGACCTTGTGATCCACCAGCCTCAGCCTCCAGAAGTGCTGGGATTACCAGCTCACACCGCACCTGACCCGTGTGAAACTTCAATGAAGTCTGGTGTGTAGGTGATGGCTGCCTGATCATCTTCCCATCACAGGGCAGGGCTAGGGGCTGTGTTGTCTGGAAATTCCTCAGCTCTTTATGCTAGTAAGGGAAGAAGGAAGAGGGGGCCCTTGGGGGACATGCGGTAAGGTTTGGTGGGGACATAGCTCACCAGATTGTAGCTGGTGTTCCCATGTAACTTGTAACCACTGTCATAGAAGGTGGCCTAGAACCCTAGGGAGTGGGGGTTGCTCTCTATCAGCTAGAGGTGGAATGAAGAGAAGCTGAGGCTGTAGAGAGACAGCAGGCAGGACAGGGCAACCAGGGCCAGGTGCAGTGGCTAATGCCTGTAATTCCAGTAGTTTGGGAGGCTGAGGCAGGTGGACCATTTGAGGTCAGGAGTTTGAGACCAGCTGGCCAACATGATGAAATCCTGTCTTTCCTAAAAATACAAAAGTAGCCAGGCATGCTAGTGCATACCTGTAATCCTGACTGCTCAGGAGGGTGATGGAGGAGATTATGGGAAGCTGAGGTTGCAGTAAGCTGAAACCATCATGCCATCGCACTCCAGTCTGCACAACAAGAGCGAAAGTCCGTCTCAAAAAAAAAAAAAAGAAAAATAAAAACGAACTTCCTCTGCCAATGGGGCTGAAGGCGCAACCCCTGATGTGTGCCCCTGGCCCTGCTACTTCTCCAACACCACCCACAACCCCCAGCTATGGATTCAAAGTCCTGCGGTGCACACAGCATGGATTTGCAGAGCTGTGAGCCTGGGGTCTGTCCTGCAGCAGGAGACACAGAGGAGGGAGCCCTGGGTTTGAGCCAGAGGCAGCCAGTGGTGTCCCCCTACAGGCCCTGGTCCCCTTGCGTTTTGTGACACTCCCCCATATCATCACACAAGCCACCCCCATTTTCAGCATGATTACAGATGCTCCTTCACTCATGATGGGGTCATGTTTTCATAAATCTGTCATAAATTCATAATAGCAGCCATGTGCAGTAGCTCACATTTGTAATCCCAGCACTTTGGGAGGTAAATGTGGGAAGATTGCTTGATCCCAGGAGTTCAAGACCAGTCTGGGCAACACAGAGAGATCCTGTCTCTATGAAAAAATAAAAAGAAAAAAGTGAAAATATACTACGTTAAAAATGCATTTTTTAATTTTTTGAGACAGAGTCTTACACTGTCATCCAGGCTGGAGTGCAGTGGTGCAATCTTGGTTCACTGCAACCTCTGCCTATCAGGTTCCAGTGATTATCCTGCCTCAGCCTCCAGAGTGGCTGGCATTACAGGCATGAACACTTGATAAATTTTGTATTTTTAGTAGGGATTGGGTTTCACCATGTTGCCCAGGCTTGTCGAGAGCACTCGACTTCAGGTAATCTGCCTAAATCAGTCTCCTAAAGTGCTGGGATTACAGGTGTGAGCCACCATACCTGGCCTATTTATTTTTGGAGGTGGAGTCTGGCTCTGTTGCCTGGGCTGCAGTGCAGTGATTTCTTCTTGGCTCACTTCCTGCAACCTCTGCCTCCCAGGATCAAGCGATTCTCCTGCCTCAGTCTACCGGGTAGCTGGAACTACAAGCACCCTACCACACTCAGCTAATTTTTGTATTTTTAGCAGAGACAGGGTTTCACCATGTTTACAGGCTGGTCTTGAACTCCTGAACTTAGGCAATCTGCCCACCTCAGCCTCCCCAAAGTGCAGGGATTAAATGTGTTAGCCACCATACCCAGCCCGCAAATGCATGTAATACACCTACTCTACCAAGCATTGGAGGTTAGCCCAGCCGGCTTTAGGTAGAGAACAAACCGAGCAGTACTAAAAGTAGCACAAAACCCACTCACCCTTCCCACCTTGGATCATGACTTTGACATTGCAGGGGTCCAGCCTTTGTGAATATTTGTAGAGATAGATAATAAACTTGGATAAATGTACCCACGCTTAAGTGTACACTTCAGTGGCATTTTGTAGATTCACAATATAGTGGAACTGGTGCCACCATCTGTTTCTAAACTTTCTCATCCCAAACAGAAATGCTGTCCTCATGAAGCAATAGTTTACCTACTTTTAAATTTTTATTTACTTATTTATTTATCTTGAGACCGAGTCCCTGCTCTGTCTCCCAGGCTAGACGACAATGGCGCAACCTTGGCTCACTGCTACTTCTGCCTCCAAGGTTCTAAGCAATTCTCCTGCCTCAGCCTCCGGAGTTGGAATTATAGGTGCATGCCACCACACCCAGCTAATTTTTGTATTTTTAGTAGAGATGGGATTTCACCGTGTTGCTCAGGCTGGTTTTGAATTCCTGACCTCATCGTGATCCACCCACCTCAGCCTCCCAAAGTGCTATAAATACAGGCATAAGCCATGATGCCCAGCCTAAATTTTTTATATTTTAAGAGATGAGGTCCTTCTCTGTTACCCAGGCTGGAGTGCAGTGGCATGATTATAGCTCACTGCAGCCCCAATCTCTTGGGCTTAAGTGATCCCTTCTGCCTTGGCCTCCCAAGTAGATGGGACTACAGGTGCACACAATTGCACATGGCTAATTTTCATCTTTTTTTTATATAGAGAGGTGTCACTATGTTCCCAGGCTGGCCTCAAACTCCTGGGTTCCAGCGATCCTCCCACCTCAGCCTCCTGAAGTACCGGGATTAAGGGAATGAGCCATTGCACCCGGTCCTCATGCAACTTACTGAATACTATGCTAATAGTAAAAAACAGAAAGGTTGTATCGATACTGGAAGCACAATTTCTACTAAAAGTGATCATTTTTGTGCCATTGTGAAGTCAAAAATTGTGTGACTATCTGCACTTGCACCTACTGATAGGCTTAGACACTTGGATTTTAGATCCAACAACATCTACACACTTCCTGCTAGGTGGGAGAAGACCATAGGGGTCACAGCTCTCAGCTTCTAGCAAGAGAAGCCCACTCAGGCTGAGTTTAAGAACTGAGGCTGGGCACTGTGTCTTCTGTCTGTAATCCCAGCACTTTGGGAGGTCGAGGTGGGTGGATCACCTGAAGTCAGGAGTTTGAGACCAGCCTGACCAACATGATGAAAACTTATCTTATTAAAAATACAAAAATTGCTGGGTGCGGTGGCTCAAGCCTGTAATCCCAGCACTTTGGGAGGCCGAGGTGGGTGGATCATGTGGTCAAGAGATCGAGACCATCCTGGTCAACATGGTGAAACCCCGTCTCTACTGAAAATACAAATAATTAGCTGGGCATGGTGCTGTGTGCCTGTAATCCCAGCTACTCAGGAGGCTGAGGCAGGAGAATTGCCTGAACCCAGGAGGTGGAGGTTGCGGTGAGCTGAGATGGTGCCATTTCACTCCAGCCTGGGTAACCAGAGCAAAACTCCATCTCAAAAAAAAAAAAAAAATTAGCCAGGGATGGTGGCACGTGTCTGTAGTCCCAGCTACTTGGGAGGCTGAGGCAGGAAAATTGCTTGAACATGGGAGGCAGAGGTTGCAATGAGCCAAGATCACGCCACTGCACTCCAGCCTGGTGACAGAGCAAAACTCCATCTCAAGAAAAAAAAAAAAAAAAAGAAAAGAAAACGAATTCATGGGCACCTGAGAAAGATCGGGGAGACACAGAGTCTAAAGATGACAGGCAGCCAGCTGGACAGCCACAGACTCATCAAGCCCAAACATGCACAGGCTGGCCTAGAGGATGACACAGAAATGGCTGAGTATGGTGGCTCCTGCCTGTAATTCTAGCATTTTAGGAGGCCTAGGTGAGTGGATCACTTGAGACCAGGAGTTCAAGACCAGCCTGACCAATATGGCGAAATGCCATCTCCACTAAAAATACAAAATTAGCCAGGCATGGTTCCAGCTACTTGGGAGGCTGAGGCAGGAGAACTGCTTGAGCCTGGGAGGTGGAGGTTGGAGTGAGCTGAGATTACACCATTGGACTACAGTCTGATCAGCAGAGTGACTATGTCTATATAAAAAAAAAAAAGACATAGAGACAATTTCTATGCAGAATTGTGAGTGAGTGTATCTCTTTTTGGGGACAATGTTGGGGGATTTCCAGAATGTGGGAGTGGGCACCAAGAATGTGGTGAGAATCTTGGACAGCAGAAACATCCAGATCTACTTAGCAGAAGAATCAGGGATGTGCCTGGGTGGGTCATCAACAAAGCCATCAATTCCAGCTGGCTGTTAATGTTGATGCTATACATCTTCTATATGAATTCTCCCATCAGAAACTCTGTCTAGTTAGAAAGGCAAAGAAAAAGAGAAAATCATGCTCCCATCCCCCAAAGGAGAGGGCAGAGAGATGGGAAGGTGGAAGGGAACTCCCCGGTGCTACAGTCTGAATCTCCACTGGTGTTACTGTCTTCCCCACTACACTCTGTACTTTCAGAAGGGGCTGGAGATGGGCACAATGCCAGCCCCTCCCTTCTCTCCAGAAGTATTCTCCAACACTGACATTCACAGCAATTGCTTCTTTCTGTTCCTCTCTATCTTTTGAGGCAGGTTCTTGCTCAGTCACCCAGGCTGGAGTGCAGTGGTGTGAACATGGCTCACTGCAGCCTTGACCTCTTGGGCTCAGGTGATCATTTCCCCTCAGCCTCCTGAGTAGCCAGGATTATAGGCATGCCCCACCATTCCTGGCTAATTAAAGAATACTTTTTTCTTTTTCTGTAGAGACAATTGCCAACTGTCAACTAGAAAAATGTCTGAGCATGTTGAAACAGATCTGATACGACACAGCTGCTTCAGGGGAATGAGAAAGCTTATAGCAACTTATGTCTTGCTCTAAAACCCACTGTGAAACCAACATTTCTAAACCTTGTTTGTTTGTTTGTTTTGTTTTGCTTTGTTTTGAATTCAGGGGAAGAAGTGGAGACTTCCAGGGAAGAGTCAAAATTTCTTTCTTTGTCTGGCCTATGTGTAATAGGTGTTGTCGTGTCTACAGCTGGGTCAAAATATGTGTCACCATTTCAACTGTGGGGATCCAGGGGCAGATGCAGTGAGAGTTGAGATGGGAGGAGGGTTGTGATATCCTCTATCAGGATGTAATTGTTATTGTTTGGGTGCTGTTTTTACATAGTGTCAAATAAAATAAATTGAGATGTGGTAAAAAGTAACTTTATTCTCAAGTAATGTGGCCTGGCCTGGTGGCTCACACCTGTAATCACAGCACTTTGGGAGGCCAAGGTGGGTAAATCACTTGAGGTCAGGAGTTCAAGACCAGCTTGGTCAACATGGTGAAACCCTATCTCTACCAAGAATACAAAAATGTAGCTGGGTGTGTTGGCAGGTCCAAGCTACTTAGGAGGCAGGGACAGGAGAACTGCTTGAAGCCAGAAGGCAGAGGTTGCAGTGAGCTGAGACTCACACAACTGCACTCCAGCCTGGGTGACAGATTGAGACTCTGCCTCAAAAAAAAAATAAAGTAGTGTTGCAAGCACTAAACAGAATATCTGCAAATGTCTCAAAAGGTAGACTGAAAAGGGCTATTATTCATATGGAGGAGGAATTAAGCTGAGAAAGAAGTGGGGAGAGGAAGGGAAGAATGGAAGGTGGCAAAATTAACACAAGGTTTGAGAATGTTGCATCCTGAAGCTAGCTCTTGGGAGGGATAAGAAGGGGGGTTGTATGTTTTCTCAGACTGGATGTGGAGCAGAGTCCAGGGGTCTGGGGGAAAGAGAGAAACTTAAGCCAAGTTTGCTAAACCAGTATTTTCTTCTGAACCCTGAAGACAAATTTATTTATGAAGAACAATAGGAATGGAGAGCCTGTGAATCTGTGATATCTAAAAGAGGGCATGTCTAAAATAGGTAAGGGTATTTCTTTGCAGTACGCTCTTTCTACAAAACACAAAGCATTAGGGAGTTTTCTTAATTGTAGCTAACCATCAGGACTCATTGTCTACCCTGTCTTTCTCTCCCACTTTTCTGTGCCCTATCCATTTTTTCCAGTTGGCATTTCCTGAATCGTGATCTTTATGTTTACCCGGTAAACGTAGGTGGAGTGTTTTGCCATATTCTGTAATTAGTTTTATCGAATTATTGAACTTCAGGGAGAAGTTTATAAAAGCACATGATGTGTAGACAGTGGCTGGGAGGCATAGAGGGGCCTCCGGTGCTTGTCACTGGCATATGCGGTAGGGATGGTATTGAGGAACTGAGTCCCGTAGTGGTTGGGTCTATGGTGACTCTGGATTGTGTGAGAATTGAGTTGTTGAACACCCAGTTGGTGTTGAAGAGTTGGCTGGTGTTCAGCAAACATGTATTTGGTGTGAGAACAAAAACATCACAGCAGCCTTGGCTGGGGGGAGACTGTGGGTCTTTTGGGGAATAGAGGCTATTCTGCAAACAGGCTGTTGGCACTGTGAATTGTCCTGTGATTCCCGGTCTCATCTGGGTCTAGAGGAAGCTGATAACTCAAAGGAAAGAAGTGCTGAGGAAAGTCGCTGCTCCCCACCCTGCTGGTATAAAGTGATTCCTGAGCACTCACACTCATGCACACTGGACAGTAATACAGCTTCACTACTCTCATGACAAGGCTTCACCCTCAGAAATTGTGCTGAGGTGACTTGTGTTTCTAGAGTTTTCTGCCAACAGGCTCTATAAGTGCCCAGATGACTCATGGCTTACTTTCATCCCCAGATCTTGAATCTGCAGCAGTGACCTGTTCCCTCCACTAGCGTATGCTTCCTGGTCATCCATCCCTCGCATCTGCCTGCATGCACGCATTTATAATCAGAGCTACCCCACCCACCTGGACCAGTAACTGCAGCACTAACCAGTCTTTTCACCAACTGTATACTGTTCCCTACCCATAGGTTTTGAGACTAACTTACACTCTTGTCACCCAGGCTGGAATTCAGTGGCGGGATCTCAACTCATTGCAACCTCTGCCTCCCTGGTTCAAGATATTCTCTTCCCTCAGCCTCCTGACTAGCTGAGATTACAGGTGCATGCAACCACTCACAGCTAATTTTTTTTTTTTAATTTTTATTGCATTTTAGGTTTTGGGGTACATGTGCAGAACGTGCAAGATAGTTGCATAGGTACACACATGGCAGTGTGTTTTGCTGCCTTCCTCCCCTTCACCCACACTTGGCATTCATCCCCAGGCTATCCCTCCCCAGCTCCCCCACTGTCCCACCCCCATTCCCCCCAATAGACTCCAGTGTATAGTAGACCACCTCTCTGTGTCCATGTGTTCTCATTTTTCTCACCCGCCTATGAGTGAGAATATGCGGTATTTTTTTCTGTTCTTGTGTCAGTTTGCTGAGAATGATGTTCTCCAGATTCATCCATGTCCTTACAAAGGACACAAACTCATCATTTTTGATTGCTGCATAATATTCCATGGTGTATATGTGCCACATTTTCCCAGTCCAGTCTATCATCGCTGGGCATTTGGGTTGGTTCCAGGTCTTTGCTATTGTAAACAGTGCTGCAATGAACATTCATGTGCATGTGTCCTTATAGTAGAATGATTTATAGTCTCTTGGATATATACCCAGTAATGGAATTGCTGTGTCAAATGGCATTTCTATTTCTAGGTCCCTGAGGAATCGCCACACTGTCTTCCACTATGGTTGAACTAATTTACACTCCCACCAACAGTGTAAGAGTGTTCCTATTTCTCCACATCCTCTCCAGCACCTGCTGTCTCCAGATTTTTTAATGATCACCATTCTAACTGGTGTGAGATGGTATCTCAATGTGGTTTTGATTTGCATCTCTCTAATGACCAGTGATGATGAGCATTTTTTCATATGTTTGTTGGCCTCATGTATGTCTTCTTTCGTAAAGTGTCTGTTCATATCCTTTGCCCATTTTTGAATGGGCTTGTTTGTTTTTTTCCTGTAAATCTGTTTGAGTTCTTTGCAAATTCTGGATATCAGCCCTTTGTCAGATGGATTTTTTTTATATATATAAAGAAAAGAGGTTTAATTGGCTCACAGTTCCGCAGGCTGTACAGGAAGCACAGGGCATCTGTTTCGTGGGAGGCCTCAGGAGCTTTTACTCATGGCAGAAGGTAAGTGGAGCGGGTGTCCTACATGGCAGGGGCGGGACCAAGAGAGGGAGCTGGGGGAGGTGCAACATGCTTTCAAACAACCAGATCTCACGATAACTCACTATCATGAAGATGGCACCAAGGGGATGGTGCTAAACCATTAGAATCCACCCCCATGATCCGATCTTCTCCAACCAGGACCCACCTCCAGTACTGAGGATTAAAACTGAACCTGAAATGTGGGTGGGAACACAGATCTAAACCATATCAACCCCTCTGGGCCACAGCCGGGCTGCCTCCCCTCTACCTGGTTCTGGAGCCAGCTCTTCTGGGTTTCCTGCTCCCATCCCATCTCTGTGCACCACAGTCACTCCAGCTGTGGCCACCATGTTCCTCTTCCCAGAGTCCCCTCTGTGAATCCTCAGAGAGCCCCTGCTCCTGGGCACCCTGATCAGTGGTGTGGCACCCACAGCTGGGTGCTCCTCTCATGTCCTCCATGTGGCCTGCTGGAAATAGCTCACAACTAATTTTTATATTTTTACTGAGGATGAGGTTTCACCATGATGGCCAGGCAGGTCTCAAGCTCAACCTCAGGTGATCCACCCACCTTGGCCTCCACAAAGTGCTGGTATTATTGGAGTGAGCCACCGTGCCCGACCCTATAGGCTTTTGATAGCACGTTCTCTTATTTGTTTTCTTTTCCATAAATGCTCTTTCACAATCCCAAGGCCACATGTCTGGTGCCTAAATACCAACCCTACTGAAAATCCAATGTCCACGTGGTCAGGGTAAATTATTTGGACATACTTACTGTAAGCAGAAATACAAAATAAAAATCAGACCCTTAACTAAAAAATGAAAAACCAAATTTACTCTTCTTCTTAAAACATTTAATTTATATACCTTTCGTATGTAAATTGTTTGTCTACTTTTTGTCTTTTAAGTATCTATGAAATCTATTTCTGCTCTAATTTTTATTGTTTCTTATTTTATATTTCTCTCTCTCTCCTTCTCTCTCTCTCTCTCTCTCTCTCTCTCTCTCTCTCTCTCTCTCTCTCTCTCTCTCTCTCTCTCTCTCTCTGTCTTTTGAGATGCAGTTGAACTTTTGTCACCCAGGATGGAGTGCAGTGGTGCAATATTAACTCACTACAACCTTCGCTTCTCAGTTTCAAGGGATGTTTTATTCTCAGACTCTTCAGTAGCTACAATTGCAGGCACCTGCCACCACACCCGGCTAATTATTGTATTTTTAGTAGAGACTGAGTTTCACAGTGTAGGCCAGTCTGTTCTCGAACTTCTAACTTCAGGTGATCCGCCCACATTGGCCTCCCAAAGTGCTGACATTACAGGCCTGAGCCACAGTGCCCAGCATATTATTTTTTTTTTATTATTCAAACATTGAGATGATTTAGTTGTTCTTTTTGAAATATTTTGTGGATTAAAGTCAGGATTTTCATTTAACATCTTTTTATTTTTTTAATATAGAAATACAGCACTGTAAGCTTCAGTTTTAGAACTGTTTTGTGGGTTTTTTGAATCCCAGGAGTTACTGTATGTTGTGTTTCTATTTTTTTTTTCCTCTCAATATACTTTGTGATTTCCCTTTGCTTTTTCTCTTTGACTCACTAGATGTCCAGGGACATGTTTTTTACTGTTCACATATTTGTGAGCTTCAGATTTTTCTTTGGCTATTGATTTGTAGTTTTATTAAATTGTAATTTTAAAAGGTGAAACATCAGGGCATGGTAGCTAATGACTGTAATCCCAGTACTTTAGGAGGCTGAGGCAGGTGGATTACCTGTGTTCAAGAGTCTTAGACCAGCCTGACCAACATGAGGAAACCTCATCTTTACTAAAAATACAAAATTACCTTGGTGTGGTGGTGTGTGCCTATAATTTTAGCTACTTGGGAGGCTGAGGCAGGAGAATTGCTTCAACCTGGGGAGGCAGAGGTTGAACTGAGCTAAGATCTCATCATTGCACTCTAGACTGGGTGATAGAGTGAGATTCCATCTCTAAACAAAAACAAAAAACAAGTTGATATCATTTTAATATTTTTAAATTTGAAAAGACTTTGTTTTGTTTTGGCCCAATATAGGATCTATTATGGATAAGGTTCCATTTGTGCTTGATAGGAATGTGTCTTCTCATACTGTTACATGAAATATTCTATATATGTCCTATAGGTGCAATTATTCTATAGTGCTATGCAAACATGTCATTTTCTTTCTAGCTTTCTGTCTGAATAATCTGTTTTAAGTAGAGTAACAAAGTTCTCTACTATTGTCATATTTGTCTGTTTGTTTTCTAGTTTTCTTTATGTATGTTGATATACTTATATGCTCCAAAACCCAGGAGCTAAGGGCTTTGACACACATGGAAAGGTGCCTTCCTCACACAAGCTTCATCCAGGGAAAAAGAGCAGTGGGAAACGATGGTGGGGTGGTGGCCCGGATGCAAGTGGCCCAAAACTAGGACCCAAGCCGATGCCCTGGATGCCCCAGCCCTGCTTGCCCTCTCCCCGAGGCCAGCCCAGAACTACCTGCTGCTGCCTAGGCATCCTTGGACAAGTCTTGGGACCTAAACTCTGCATTGTGCTAGTTCAGGGAGACTGGGCACCTGTGTAAACCCAGACTGTCTGGGGAAGGCAGAGCCTACACCTCCCTGGGTGCTAGATCCATCTGGCTGCTTGGAGCTCAGGGACTAGGCCCCAGCCCAACTGCAGAGGCCCCTCTGGTCACCCCTTGCAGCTCAGGGACCCCCAGACCCGCAGTGGGTGGCAGGGATGAGCATGCACCCAGAAAGGGGAGCATTCTGCTCTGAGACCTGAGGTGAAGAAAACCTTGCCTCCCGCCTCCCCCAGTCGACAGGTCTCTGGCTTGCCAAGACACCTGGTGACCTCCAGGCACTGTCATCGAGACTGCGTTGTGGCTCCGGTCCATGACCTTCCTCCCCACCATCCGGGAGCCTGTGGCCAGGGGCGCAAAGATTGCTGGCCTCTGTTAGGACCCGGAAAGTCTAAAGGCCTGCCTGCCTCAGCTGATCACCCCCAACCCCCACCTGGTCACCCAGTGGCGCTTCCCCTGAGATAAGGTTCCCGTCACCCCACCCTCCCATCTTAACTGTTATTATGATAATGTGAATACTCCTCCCCCCCCCCAGCCATCTTAACTACTCTCAAGTCTTACCCCACCTGTCATTGTAACTGAACTTATGGTAATGTATACTCCTTTCCCCTACCCCCACCACTGTAACTGATCATACCCCATAACACCCCTGCCTCCTCCCCAAAAGATTTACCCCAACCTACAAAACCAACTCCTATCCCACCACCCTTTTTGGCATTAGACCACCTGCACCCAGGTAAATCCATAGTCATGTTGCTCACACAAAGCCTGTTTGGGGGGTCTCTTCATTCAAATCAAGTATTTTTAACAGGTGCTGGCTCCTGTGGGATGGAGGATCGGCTCCCAGTCTCCAGCCCGCACTGTGCCAGGACAGCCAAGTGAGCCTCAGCCCTTCCCTAACCGCACCCCACTAGGCAGCCGGCCACAAGCCAGGTCCATGGAGGGCAAGGTGGCTGGGACAGCCCTCAGCCCGCCGGGTGGGTGTCCGGTGCTGGAGCCAACAGGTACTGCAGGCGTTGTCTGCCGATCACCCTCCAACTCCGAACATGGGACCCGCGAATGCCAGGGGATTTGGGCACCCTGGAGAGGGGCAAGGACTGAGGGAAGAAGAGCGGAGAGGGAGCTTTCAGGTGAGCCTGAGAGCGGGTGGGGCACGCACCTCCATCTGGCCGCAGCCAAGTCACCTCCCCACCGCGTGGGAGGCTATCTCAAAGGCCCGGAGGAAGAGGGCGGGCCTGCACGAGCCCCCTCGTTGATTCTGAGTGTGGTCTGGATGCGTGGATGCGTGCCTCCCTGTCCTTGTTCTTTGCTTCCATCTGGGGACATGACTCTCACCCCCTGCACCGTGCTCCTCTACCACTCTGGCTCCAGTTGGCCAGGTGGGCTCAGGTCCAGTGCCCGGCTGCCTCCCTGCGCCCTGGAGCACAGTGGCCGAGGCACCCAAAAGTTGTGCTTCCTAGAAACTCCCTTCAGTTCCGGCCTCCTCAGCTCCTCTTCGGCAGTCCCTGGAGGCCTTGCAGCCATCCGCAGCACCATCCCAGCTCTGCTGGTGAATGAGTTCAGGAGCCGGGCTTCCGGGCTCACCTCGGTTTCCTGCGCCCAGGCTCCTTCAGGGTTGGGGAAGCCCCACCACCACCCTTTGCATCTCTCATGACTCCTCCGTTTCCAGCTGCACAACCTGAGGAGCGCCTCGGTGTACGCGCACTCACACTCTGGCGCGTCTGCACGCACACGTGCACATGCATGGCACACACAGGCAGACACACGAGGGGGCGAGCAGGAGCTTGGCAGATGGTGCACTTTTCTTTCCTGCCCTTCCTAGGGGAGATGCTCACGTCAGCCCTGGCAAACTGCTGCTCCTTGGCACAAGACAACTCACCTGAGTGCCTGCTGCCTTCACTATGTCATCCCAGTTGCCCACACCCTAGGGCCATGATCACACCTAAGCCCGGAGGAAAGCAGGGCACCAAGGTGGACGGCCGATGGCGAAAACTTTGGGGTGGCAGCAAGGGGGGGTGATTTCTCATGACCACCCCAGGAGACATCCTGGGAGGCACTGCAGCTGAAGGGCATCACCCACACACCACAGACCTCTCTCCTCCAGGGCCTGAGAATGTGTGGTGTGACGCCCGCTTCTTCCGAGGTCATATGATGTATCTAATGTGAAGAAGAGGGCACTTGGACAAAGGTGTGAGCCACAAATTTGCAGACTGTAAGCAACCTGCCAATGTGCTGATGTCTGTTGAGTCTACACCCAGACACTGAAATGTGTGTGGGGGGGGAGTTCTGTGGGTCTCTGTGATGAGTGCACTTTGTAGAATGTGTGCGGTGAGTGGTGTGTGTGAGATGTGTGCCCTGAGGTGTGTGTGGGGGGGTGGTGACTGGTATGTGTCTGTGTAAGTGTCTATTTTGGAGTCTCTGTGTGGTGAGTGGTTTGTGTGAGGTGTGTGCACTGTGAAGTGGGTGTGCAGTAAGTGGTGTGTTTGAGGTGTGTGTGCTGTAAAAGGTGTGTGTGGAGTGTGCTCTGTAGTATGTGATGGTGAGGTTTGTGCACTGTGGAATGTGTGTGTTGAGTGGTGTGTCTTTGTGAGGTGTGTGCACTGTAGAGTGGTGAGTGGTGTGTGGCTGCCTTGTGTGTGCACTGGGGAGTGTGTGTGTGGTGAGTGGTGTGTGACTCAGGTGTGTGGACTGGGAGTGTGTGTGGTGCATGGTGTGTGTGTGTGAGGTGTGTGCACTGTGGAGTGTGTGTGGTGAGTGGTGTGTGAGGTGCATGCACTGGAGTGTGTGTTGAATGGTGCATGTCTGTGAGGTGTATACACTGTGGAGTGTGGTGCATGGTGTGTGTGTGTGTGAGGTGTGTGCACTGTGGAGTGTGTGGTGAGTGGTGTGTGAGGTACATGCACTGGAGTGTGTGGTGAATGGTGTGTGTCTGTGTAAGGTGTGTGCACTGTGGAGTGTGTGTGGTGAGTGGTGTGTGTTGGTGAGGTGTGCACTGTGGAGTGTGGTGAGAGGTGTGTGTGAGGTGTGTGAACTGAGCTGAGTGGTGTGTGAGGTGCATGCACAGTGGAGTGTGTGTGTGGTGAGTGATGTGTGTCTGAGGTGTGTGCACTGTGAAGTGTGTGGGGAGTGGTGTCTGAGTGTGCATTGTGGAGTGTGTGGTGTGAGTGGTGTGTGTGTGGTGAGAGGCATGTGTCTGTGTGAGGCGTGTGCACTGTGGAGTGTGTAATGAGTGAGGTGTGTGCCCTGTGGATTGTGTGTGTGTGGTGAATGATGCCTGTCTTTGTGAGGTGTGTGCCCTGTGGAGTGTGTGTGTGGTGAGCGATGTGGGTCTGAAGTGTGTGCCCTGTGGATTGTGTGTGTGTTGAGTCATGTGTGTCTGTGTGAGGTGTGTGCCCTGTGGACAGTGTGGGTGGAGTGTGCATGGTGCATGGTGTGTGTCTTTCTGAGGTGTTGTAACTGTGGAGTGTGTGTGTGAGGTGAATGGTGTGTGAAGTGTGTGCACTGTGGAGTTTGTTGGTGTGACTGGTGTGCATCTGTTAGGTGTGTGCACTTTGCAGTGTGATAAGTATTGAGTGTGAGGTGTGGGCACTATAAAGTGTGTTTGGTGAGTGGTGTTTGAGGTGTATGCACTGTGGAGTGTGTGCATGAAATGTGTGTTTTGTGTAGTCTGTGAGATGTGTGCACTGTGGAGTGTGTGTGTGGTGTGTGGTGTGAGTCTGAGGTGTGTGCCCTGTGGAGTGTGTGTGTTGTGTGTCTTTTTGAGGTGTGTGCACTGTGGGGTATGTTGTGAGTGGTGTGTGTGTATGAGGGGTGTGCTCTGTTAAGTGTGTGTGTGTTGTGTGGCATGTGAATGTGAGGGATGTGCTCTCTGGAGTGTGTGTGTGTGTGTTGTGTGGCATGTGAATGTGAGATGTGTGCCCTTTGGAGTGTGTGCATCTGGTAACTGGTATGTGTCTTGGTGAGGTGTATGCACTTTGGGGTGCGTGTTGTGAGTGGTATGTGTCTGTGTGAAGTGCATGCACTGTGGAGTGTGTGTGTGTTAAGCAATGTGCATCTGCATTGTTGAGTGTGTGTGGTGAATGGTGTGTGTCTGTGAGGTGTGTGCACTGTGTAGTGTGTGTGTGCGGTGAGTGGTGTGTGTCTGAAATTTTTGCATGGTGGAGTGTGCGTGGACAGTGTGTGGTGTGTAGTGTGTGTCTAAGGTGTGTGCACTCTGGAGTGTGTGGTGAGTGGTGTGTGTGAGGTGTGTGCATGTGGAGTATGTGTGTGGTTATTGGTGTGTGTCTCAGGTTTGTGCACAGTGGAGTGTGTTTGGTGAGTGGTGTGTGTCTGAGGTGTATGCACTGTGGAGTGTATATGTATGGAGTTTTTGTGGTGTGCAATATATTTCTGTGTGATGGGTGTGCCCTGTGGAGTGTGTATTGTTAGTGGTGTGTGTCTGCGTGAGGTTTGTGCACTGCAGAGTGTGGTGTATGGAATGTGTCTCTGTGAGGTATGTGCACTATGCAGTGTTTGGAGTGTATGGGGTGTGTGGTGAGTCTGTGTGAGGTGTGTGCACTGTGCACTGTGTGGTGAGTGGTGTGTGTCTGTGAGGTGTGTGCACTATGTAGTGTGTGTGGAGACTGGTGTGTGTGAGGTGTGTACATGGGGAGTATGTGTGTGATGAGTGGTGTGTGACTGAGGTGTGTGTACTATGCAGTGTGTGTGTGGAGTGCAGGTGGTACATGGTGTGTGAGGTTTTTGCAGTGTGGGATGTGTGTATGAGGTGAGTGGTGTGTCAGTGTTAGGTGTGTGCACTGTGTAATGTGTGTGTGGTAAGTGATGCATTTCTGTGAGGTGTGTGCACTGTGAAATGTGTGTGTGAAGAGTGGTGCATGTCTGTGTGAGGTGTGTGCATGGGGAGTGTGCATGTGTCATGAGTGAAGTGTGGCTGAGGTGTGTCCACTGGAGTGTCATGGGACTCGTGTGTCTGTGAGGTGTGTGCACTCTGCAGTGTGAGTGTGGTGAGTTGTGTTTTTTATATGAAGTGTGTGCACTGTGGTGTGTGAGGTGAGCGGTGTGTGTCTGCATGAGGAGTGTGCTTTGTGGAGAGTGTGTGCGGTGAGTGATGTGTGTCAGTTTCAGGTGTGTGCACTGTAGAGTGTGTGTGTTGAATGGTGTTTGTCCTTGTGAGGAGTGTGCACTATGGAGTGTGTCTGTGAAAACTGTGTTGTATCATGTGTGTCTGAGTTTTGTGCACTGTGGTGTGTGTAGTGAGGTGTCTCTGTGTGAGTGGTGTGTATTGAGTGTGTGTGAAGTGTGTGTGGTGCATGGTGTTTCTTGGTGTGAGATATGTGTGTGGTGACAGGTGTGTCTTTGAAGTGTGTGCACTGCAGAGTGAGTGTGTGCGGTGAGTGGTGTGTGTCTGAGGTGTGTGCCATGTGAAGTGTGTGTGGTGAATGTGTCAGTTACAGCTGTGTGCACTGTGGAGTTTGTGGTGCGTGGTGTGTGGCTTTGTGAGGTTTGTGCACTGTGGTGAGTGTGTGGTGAGTGTTGTGTGTGTGGGGGTGTGTATTGCAGAGTGTGTGTTTGAAGTGTGTGTGGTGCGTTGTGTTTCTGTGTCAGGCATGTGAGCTGCAGAGTGTGTGGTGAGTGGTGTATGTGTGTGTGAGGTGTATGCCTGTAGAGTTCATGCGTGTGATGAGTGGTGTGTGTGTATGTGAGGTGGGTGAACTGTAGAGTGTGTGTGTAAGTGGTGTGTGTCTGAGTGAGGTGTGTGCACCATAGAGTGTGTGTGGTATGTGGTTTCTGTCTGAGACGTGTACTGTTGGGTGTGTGTGGTGCATGGTGTGTGTCTGAGGGGTGTAAACTGGATTGTGTGTGTGTGGTGCATGGTGTGTCTGGGAAGTGCATGCACTGTGGAGTGTGTGTGGTGAGCGGTGTGTGTCTGATGTGTGTGCACTCTGGATGTGTGTGAGGTGTGTGCACTGTGGAATGTGCTTGTGCATGTGTTTCTGTGTGAAGTGTGCACTGTGGAGTGTGTGTGTTGTGTAGTGTGAGGGGTGTGCACTGTGGAGTTTGTGTGCAGTGAGGGGAGTGTGTTTGTGTGACTTGTGTACACTGTGGATTGTGGTGTGCCTCTCTGTGAGGTGTGTGCACTGTGGAGTGTGTGTGTGAAGAGTGTGTGGTGAACATTGTGAGTCTCTGCAAGGTGTGTGCACTGTGGAGTGTATGTGAGGAGTGGTGTGTGTCTGAGATGTGTGCACTGTGCAATGTGTGGGGAATGTGTGTGGTGTGTGGTGTGTGTCTGATGTGTGTGCACTTTGGGGTGTGAAATGTGTGGTGAGTGGTGTGTGTCCTTGTGAGGTGTGTGCACTGGGCTGTGCCCACAGCCCCCGCCAGAGGACCCGTAGCAGCCTCCAGGCCCAGCCTGGCTGCCAGGGACCGGCTATTTTGAAAAGGTGGTGTAACATGATACTGGGAAACATATCATAGGGAGATGATAATGTTATTCTGTTTTTTTTTATATTAGGCATTAGCTCTAGTTACACCTCTGCCATATTGACAAAAATGTCGTCCTCAACCCTCTTGACATTCAAATTGAAATCACGGGGGGATTTCATCCCTTGCAATGTTTAATTCAATATAATCATTTTCTTGTGGACATTAGTGACCATATCAGAGTGTGGTGTACACCTCTTGCCATATTCAGAGAATTTCCATATGGGCAGTAACATTCTCCTCTCCTTCTCTGGATATTAGGAACAATATCGCAGGACCGGCGTACAGCCCCAGTCACATCGTGAGTAATATCATCTGTAATCCCCTAGTTATTAGGAACAATATCACAGGGGGCTTGTGTGCGTTCTGAGATATTTGGAGTAACATCCTCTCCGTTTTTAGATATTAGAAACAATACTACAGAGATGGTGTACACTTACTGTGACATTCAGGGTATAATCATCCTCTGTCCCCAGAATATTAGAAACTACATCACAAAAGCGTTGTACTTTGCCTGTGTTGTCGGAACAATCACAGAGTGTACACTTGCTTTTACAATAAGAGTAACACCTACTTAGGATATGATGGATAATATCACACAATGGACACACATGGGTGTATACCCACTTTGATATTGGAAGTAATTTTTATTTAATATACTAAAAATTATATCCCAGAATATACTCATAATGTGTACACTTATTGGGATATTACAATCAATGTACAGAATATGTACCATATGTACATTGACTGTGATGTACATATGTGTACACAATACAGATGAAAAATAAATGTACATAATCTGTACAATATGTACATTTATATGTACATAATGTGTACACAATAGGTATGTACATAATGTGCACAATATGTAAATTTATTCTAATATCATATATAATCACAACAGCATGTATAATCACAATGCATACGTAATACATAATATCAAAATAAATGTACATATTGTACACATTATATACATGTACATTGTGATATTACAATATTTACACATGTACATCACGTACACGTTGTGTACAGATGTACAATACACGTGTACACAAATGCACAGTATATAGGTATGTACACTGTACATGTGTACATATATTTACATATGTAAATGTGTACCATCTGTACATTAGTACATAATATGCACAACATGTACACGTAAAATATGTACACACATGGGTGTACACCCACTTTGATAACAGGAGTAATTTCTATTTAATATAGAAAAAATAGAAGGTACTCATATGTACATTTATTGGCATATTGCAATAAATTTATGTAATAGGTAAAATATGTACATGTACTCTGATGTACATATGTGTATACAATGCACCTGTAGAAAAAATGTACATAATCTGTAAAATATGTACCTATACTTTAATGTGTGGACAATGCGTAGGTATATAATGTGTACACTATGCATTTCTTGAAATAGCGGTGATATCATATATATAATCACAATATTATAGTCACAGTAATATATATATAATGCATAATATCACAATAAAAGTATGTAATGTACACACAAGGTACATATGTGTTGTGTACATATTATGTACATATATGTTTATTGTGATAACACCATATGTACACCTATACAAATACGTGCCCACTATGTAAATTATGTACACATGTAGAAATAAGGAAAAACTGTACCTATGCACAGCACGATAACCCACAGCCCCAGCCAGAGGGCCCATAGCAACCCCCAGGCCCACCCTGGCTGCTTAGGGATCCCGTGGCTATTGGGCTGTGCCCACAGCCCCTGTCAGAGTGCCCATAGAAGCCCTGAGACCCACCCTGGCTTCTTAGGAACCCCCTGGCTAAAGACGTATGCCCACAGCATCTGCCAGAGAGTCCATAGCAGTCCCTATGTTCACCCTGGCTGCTTAGGGACCTCCTGGATAGGAACCTATGCCCACAGCATTCACCAGAGGGCCCACAACAGCCCCTAGGTTCACCCTGGCTGCTTAAGAACCCCCTGGCTTAAAAGCTTTGGCCTCAGCCCCTGCCAAAGGGCCTGTAGCAGCCACCAGGCAGACCCTGGCTGCTTAGGGACCCCCTGGCTATGGGGTTGTGTCCACAGCCCTCACCAGAGGGCCTGTAGCAGACCCAAGGCCCACCCTGGCTGCTTAGGGACCCCATGGCTAAGAAACTGTGGCCACAGTTTCTGCCAGAGGGCCCATAGCAGCCCCCAGGCACACCCTTGCTATGTTGCCAGGCTGGTCCCAAACTTTTGTGCACAAGCGTTCCTCTCCTTTCGGCCTCCCAAAGTGTTTGGTGTTACAGGTGTGAGCCACCACACCTGGCCTCTATCTGTTTCTTTAGAGTAGAGCCACCCTAGTATGCACCTCCAGCCCATAACTGTTCCCCAGCATTGTTATGTCTTTTAAGCCTCTTTCAGTCTCCAAGTTTGTTGGCTGGGTGAGTGCTCACACCTGTAATTTTGATGTGGTAAGATCATTTCAGTTCAGAGGTGTGAGGCCAGCCTGGACAACACAGGAAGGCTCCTGTCTCTACAAAACCTAATTTTCTTTTTTTTTTTCTTTACTCCACCCAGGCTGCAGTGCAGTGGTGTAATTTCAGCTCACTGCAACCGTCTCCTCCTGGGTTCAAGCCATTCTTCTACATCATCCTTTCAAGTAGCTGAGATTCTAGGCACATGGGACCATGCCCAGATAATTTTTGTACTTTTAATAGAGCTGGTGTTTCAGCTTGTTGGCCTGGCTGTCCTTGAACTCCTTACCTCAGGAGATTTTGGGCTGAGACGATGGGGTCTTCTAAATATACAATCATGTCACCTGCAAAGAGAGACAATTTGACTTCCCCCTTTCCTAATTGAATACACTTTATTTCTTCCTCTTGCCTGATTGCTCTGGCTATAACTTCCAATACTTTGTTGAGTAGGAGTGGGGAGAGAGGCCATCCTTGTCTAGTGCCAGATTTTGAAGGGAATGCTTCCAGTTTCTGCCCATTCATTGTGGGTTTGTCATAAATATATTTTATTATTTTGAGATATGTTCCATCAATACCTAGCTTATTGAGAATTTTTGCCTACTCGGGAGGTGGAGGCAGGAGAATTGCTCAACCCAGGAGGCAGAGGTTACAGTGAGCAGAGATCATGCCACTGCACTCCAGCCTGGGCAACAAGATCAGAACTCCTTCTCAAAAAAAAAACAAAAAAAAGTAATGTGACTGCTATTTTCTTGTTATAATCACAGAGTTCATGTGGAAAAGCTAAGCAATATAAAAAAATGAAGAGTTAAGGTTTTAAAAATTTGCCCCACATTGGATCAGCAAACCTTTTTTCTTCTCTTGAGACAGACTAGGTCTTGCAGTTGCCCAGCTGGTGTGCATTGGCACAATCACGGATGACTGCAGCCTCGACCTCCTGGGCTCACTCTGTGCTCCTGCCTCCCAAGGAGCTGGGACTACAGGTACACACCCCTACATTCAGCAATTTTTATTATTGTTTTTGTAGAGGTGAAGTCTCACTATGTTGCCCAGGCTGGTCTTGAACTCCTGGCCTCAAGTGATCCTCCCACCTCAGCCTTCCAAAATGCTGGGATTACAGGCATGACCTTATCTGGAGACCAGGTTGTTACAAAGGTCATCAAGTTGAAATGGGTCATGAAGGTGGGGCCCTGATTCCATATGACTGGTGTCCTTACTAAAAGGGAAATTTGTTGCCAGTAAAAGAAAAAAAAAGAATAAAATATTTTTTTTCTTGCGACAGTCTTGTTCTGTTACCCAGGCTGGAGTGTAGTGGTGTGATCATAGCTTAATGCAGCCTCAAACTCCTTGGTCCAAGTGATCCTCCCACCTCAGCTTCTTGAGTAGCTGGGACTACAGGTGTGTGCCACCATGCCCAGCTAATTTTCTGTATTTTATGTAGAGATGGTATCTCACTATATTTCCCAGGTTGGACTTGAACTTCTGGGCTCAAGCAATCCTGCCTCAGCCTCCCAAAGTGCTGGGATTGTAGGTGTGAGCCACTGTGCCTGCCCAAAGGTAAATTTGTACACAGAGACAGACATGCATAGAAGGACAATGGTCACTATAAGTCAAGGAATGCCTGAGCCAGGAGAGAGGCTGGGACAGACTTTTCCCCACAGCTTCCAGGGAAAGCCCGGCTGCAGACACCTGACTTTACACTTCCGGTCTCCCAACTGGGAGACAACATTTTATTATATTTATTGATTTATTGAGACAGGGCCTCACTCTGCCAGCCAGGCTAGAGTGCAGTGAGATGATCTCAGCTCACTGCAGCCTCATTCTCCCTGGCTCAAGAAATCCTTCCATCTCAGCCTCCTGAGTAGCTTGGGAACACAGACACATGCAACCATGCCTGGCTAATTTTTTTTTTTCTAAGATAGATTATTGCTCTGTGCCCCAGTCTGTAATACAGTGGTGCAATCTCAGCTTACTGCAACCTCCACCTTCTGGGTTCAAGCAGTTCTCCTGCCTCAGCCTCCTGAGTAGCTAGAATTTCAGATGGGTGCGACCACACCCAGCTGATTTTTGTACTTTCAGTAGGAACAGGGTTTCACCATGTTGGCCACGCTGGTCTTGAACTCCTGGCATCATAATTTGTCTACCTCAGCCTTCCAAAGTGCTAGAATTACAGGTGTGAACCACCAATCCCGGCCTTGTATCTTTTTTAGTAGAGACGGGGTTTCATCCTATCGGGATTACAGACATGAGCCATGGCATCTGGCCTGAGACAAGTTCACCTTGTTCTAATCCACTGAGTTTGTGGCACTCTGTTACAGCATCCCCAGCAAAGTTATACACAAAAAATAATCCATTTCATTGTGGAAGGACACAGAAGCTCATGTCCTTGGTCATTCATGAAAGTGTAGTTAGGTTTTGGCCAGGAAAGGAGGCTCATGCTTGTAATCCCAGAACTTTGGAAGGCAGAGATGAGAGAATCACTTGAAGCCCAGAGTTTGAGGCCAGCCTGGCCAACATAATGAGACCCCATCTACACACACACACACACACACACACACACACACACACACACACACAAATATGAGCTGGGCATGGTGGCATGCACTTGTAATTCCAGCTACTCAGAAGGCCGATGTGGGAGGACTGCTTGAGCCTGGGAGTAAGAGGCTGCAGTGAGCTATGATTGCACCACTGCACTGTAGTCTGGACAACACAGGAAGTCCCTCTCTATCTCCAAAAAAAACCAAAAAGGATGGGAGCTCTATTTTCTGTTTTTGTTGTTGTTACTGTTGTCTTTTGAGATGGAGTCTCATGCTCTGCCCAGGCTGGAGTACAGTGGTTCAATCTTGGCTCACTGCAACCTCCACCTCCTGTATTGAAGTGATTCTCCAACCTCAGCCTCTTGAGTAGCTGGAATTACAGGCATGCACCAGCAAACCCAGCTCATTTTTATATTTTTTAGTAGAGATGGGGTTTCACCATGTTAGCCAGTCTGGTCTCAAACTCCTGACCTCAGGAGATCCACAAGCCTTGGCCTCCCAAAGTGCTGGGATTACAGATTTGGGTCACTACACCCGGTCAATTTCATGTTTTGGCTGGGTTGGGTCTGGCAGGTGTATTGTAATAAACCAGGTCTAAGTATTTCTAGGCTTGGGCATACAATGGCAGCAATGTTGTGGGTGGTGATATTGGCTTCAAACATGGATGAAAACAAGATCTGGTCTCCTTTTTTCACCCGGACGGTGTTGATGAGCTGACCTAGGAGATAAAAGGACAGGTACATGAGGCCATGGGTACATCCTGGGAAAGGGGATGCCAACTGCTGGGACCCCAGCCCCCCTGCCACCACCCAGCTCACCCAGGCAGTGGCTCTTCCATGTTCATTACAGCTTTTGAGAGGTTCGCTATTCAAAAGAGGATGAATCAAGGAAAGTATAGGGCTGGGGCACAATTCTCTTAAACATGATAAAGAATATACTTTGGTTCAAGAAATCCCATGGCCAGGCATGGTGGCTCATGCCTGTAATCCCAGCACTTTAGGAGGCTGAGGTGGGAAGATCACTGGAGGTCAAAAGTTCGAGGCCATCATGACCCACATAGTGAAACCCCATGTCTACCCAAAATACAAAAATTAGCCAGGTGTGGTGGCATATGCCTGTAGTCCCAGCAACTCGAGAGGCTGAGGCCAGAGAATCCTGGGAGGTGGAGGTTGCAGTGAGCCAAGACCACACCATTGTACTCCAGCCTGGGTGACAGAGTGAGACTCTGTCTAAATAAAAATAAAATGAGAAAACCTGATCCTTCTGCCAGGGATAAGGGTGCATGCCTGTAATCCCAGCACTTTGGGAGGCTGAGGTGGACAGATCAATTGAGGTCAGGAGTTCAAGATCAGCTTGGCTAACATGACAAAACCTTGTCTCTGCTAAAAATACAAAAATGAACCAGGCATGGTTGCATGTGCCTGTAATCCCAGTTACTAAAGAGGCTGAGGAAGGAAAATCGCTTGAGTCCAAGAGGCGTAAGTTGATGTTAGAAAAGATTACACCATTGCACCCCAGCCTGAGGGACAGAGTGACTCACCCTCAAAAAAAAATTTAGAGAAGACCAAGATATCTGCAGATAATGCACCGTGTCACTTTCCCTGTGCACTTTTCCTGCCTCTCGGTAGACAGCTTCTAACATCACCATGAGATCCTGATGAAGGATGGGTGACTACTGAGGTTGCTAGTTTAATGAATCATTTTTTCTCCAGAGAGAGATGCTCATCTTGGTTTTTTTTTTAGTATTTTTTTTAATTTTTATTTTTTGAGATGGAGATTCGCTCTTGTTACCCAGGCCTGAGTGTAATGGCGCGATCTCAGCTTACCACAACCTCCACCTCCTGGGTTCAAGCAATTCTCCTGCCTCAGCCTACTGAGTAGCTGGGACTACAGGTGTGCGCCACCATGCCCAGCTAATTTTTGTATTTTAGTAGAGACGGAGTTTCTCCATGTTGACCGGAATGATCTCAAACTTTTGACCTCGTGATCCACCCAGCTCGGCCTCCCAAAGTGCTGGGATTACAGGCGTGAGCCAGCGCACCCAGCCAAGAGGCTCATCTTCTGTCAGATTTCTTTGAGTGTTTTTTTAAACCCTGCTGTGGGTGGTTTACCCTCAGGGCACTTCTCCATGAAGCCACCAGGTGACGCCATTGCTGCATAAATGAAACAAACGGATACAACATTAGAAAATATTGTTCTACTTTGAGCTGGGTGGAGTGGGTCAAACCTGTAATCCCAACACTTAGGGAAACTGAAGTGAGTAGTTCACTTGAGGCCAGGAGTTCGAGACCAGCCTGGAAACATGGTGAAACGCTGTCTGTACTAAAAATACAAAAATTAGCCAGGCATAGTGATGCACACCTGTCATCCTAGCTACTCAGGAGGCTGAGACAGCAGAATTGGTTGGGAAGCGGAGGTTGCAGTGAGCCAAGATCGCGACTCTGCACTCCAGCCTGGGTAACAGAGCGAGACTCCATCTCAAAAAAAAATATATATATATAGTGTTCCTAAGGACTGAGAGGGGAAACTGAGGCATGCAGACTGGAGTTGGGGTAGGGCTTAGTGAGAGAATGGGTTCAAGTAACCTATGAAGGACTCTCAGAAAGTCAGAGCAACTTAAAAAGTATTTATTTTACCTCCCACGTCCACATTTTCCAGATATAGAAACCAAAGCTGAGAGTGGGGAGATAAGTATCCCAAAAGCACCACGTTGGTAGGGAGCGGGGTTGCCAGAGAAAACAGGACATCCAGTGAAGTGAGAGTTTCGGACTCTCAGTGTATGTCTCAAATAATGCACGAGACTGAAACTAAAACCTTATTCACTCTTTGTCTTCGAAGGTAACTGAGTATCTGTATGATGATTTGCTAAGTCTGACAACCCTCATGAGGGTAAAATGAAAATTAGAAAAATACTTAAATGTAATAAGCCAACATGCAAAATGAGGACAACTCTGTTCCCATTTTGCAGACAAGGGAATTGCACATTAGGGAGGTGACTTGCCCCAAGGCCACACTCACAAGTGTCATAGTCAGCATTTGAACCCAGTCCTGATTCCAGAGGTTTCAACTTCACTGTTGTGGCCAGGAACACCCCGCAGTTCTACTTCTGTGTGTGCCTGTTCTGTCTTGAATATGACCCTCTCCCCATCGTGTAAGTGGGCCATTCCCCTCGCTGCCATTGAAAGACCCCGTCTTCAGCAGGCACCTCCTGATGCAGCAGAATTCCATGAGCCCAGATCCCTGGGACCTGGTGGCTGCCCTTATCACATTCCTTGATTCCAAATCTTAGGACCCAAATCTGACCCTCTTCAGGATCTGCAGCTGTGTTACAAGAAAGGGGACCCGATCCAGACCCCAAGAGATGGTTCTTAGATCTCGTGCAAGAAACAATTCAGCGTGAGTCCGGAAAGTGAAAGCACATTTGTTTGTTTGCTTGCTTGGTTTGTGGTTTGGTTTTGTTTTGTTTTTGAGATGGAGTCTCACTCTGTTGCCCAGGCTAGATAGAGGGTAGTGGTGTGATCTTGGCTCAGTATGAACTACGCCTCCCAGGTTCAAGTGATTTTCCTGCTTCAGCCTCCTGAGTAGCTGAAATTACAAGTGCATGTCACCACACCTGGCTAATATTTATAGTTTTAGTAGAGACGGGGTTTCACCATGATGGCCAGGCTGATCTCGAACTTTTGACCTCAGGTGATCCACCTGCCTCAGCCTCCCAAAGTGCTGGGATTACAGGTGTGAGCCACAGAGCAAGTTTTTTAGGAAATGAAAGATAGAATGGCTACTCCATAGAGCAGCCCAGAGGACGCTGGTGCCCATCTTTAGGGTCATTTCTTCATGACATGCTGAACGAGGGGTAGATTATTCATGACTCCCCTTTTTTAGATCAGATAGGAAAACCGTCTGATGTTGCCAGGGCATTTGTAAACCATCATGGTGCTGGTGACAATGTAGCAGTGAGGACGAGCAGAGGTCACTCTGGTCATCATCTGAGTTTTGGTGGGTTTTGGACTGGCTTCTTTACTGCAGCCTGTTTTACTGGCAAGGTCTCTGTGACCTGTATCCTGTGCTGCCCTCCTGTCTCATCCTGTGACTCAGAATGCCTTCACCACCTGGAAATGCAGCCCAGTAGGTCTCAGCCTCCTTTTACCCAGCTCCTATTCAAGATGGAGCTGCTGTGGTTCACACGCCTCTGGCAGCTGGGCTCCTTGAGATCTCCTGATGTTCTGTCCCCTCTGTCCCCAGCTCCTGGGTCCCTCCAGCAATGCTGTCTTCCTGAGCCACCTGCCTGAGTTTCTTCATCACCAAGAAGAGGAATCACTGTCAGGTTAGGCTTTTGGGAAAAAGATGGACCAGGCAAAAAGTGGGGAGAAAGACACAGGCCCTGGTGTGGGTGATGGGGAGGGCAGAGCTGAGTGGGAGCCAGCAGGTCTGACTTTGTTCTTGTCTCTGTGAGTTGCCCTTGTGCAGACCTGCCTCACTCCTTCCCCATCGCATTGGACGGTGGCTCTTTCCTCCAGTGTTCAGACCCCAGGCGCTGGGTCAAATCAATGCCTTTTTCTCCTGCCCCCCATCAGTCAGCAGATTTGCTTGGCGTCATCTTGAAAATGCATCCAGCAGCAAGGCCCTGGCTCGCTCCTTCTGCCCCAGCCTCTCTCCACTTCCAGCCACAGGAGACCTGTGTGAGCTGAATTCATTGCACCCGCCTTTGCTCAGACCCACAGCAGCCCCATTTTCCTCAGTCTGAGCCAAAGGCCCCACAGTGGCCCACCTGGCCTGCCCTGAACTGCCTCATGGCCTCCAGCCTCACCTTCCACCCATCTCCCTCCCTTTTCCACCTACTCCCCTTCCCCATCCTCACACCTGCCTGATGTTCACACATCTCTCCAGGCATCTGCTTTAGGTGCTCCCTCCTCCTGGGCCACCCTCACTCCAGAAGACCCTTGTCCCCTCCAGCACCCCCTGCAGTCAGGGCCACCTCCCTCGCCATTGTCCAGCAAGGACACGGCCTGCCCATCCCTCTTACCCCAGCAGCTCCCTTTCTTGGCCTGTTCTGGGTTTGTTTTTACTTTTCCCCAGCACTTTCCACTTTCTAAAGGGCCCTGCAGGAAGCGCCTGGCAGGGGCCGATGGCCTTGCTCTCCTTAGACTAGAAGCCCCACAGCAGCATGGGCCACTCCCTGTGGCAGACTCAGTATCTAGTTAGTGCTCGGCATGCAGAAGGTGCCGGACCAGTGTTCGAGAATTATGGAGAAGGGAGGGAGGAGGGGAGAGGGTAGGAGAGAGGAAGGGAAGAAGGGAGGGATGGGAAGAAAGGAGGGAGGGGAGGGGTGAAAAGAAGGAAGAAAAGAAAAGGGGAGAACAGATGGAGGGAAGGAAAGAGTTGAAAGAGGAAGAGAAGGAATAAGGAAGGGAAGGAAGAAGGAAGGAGAGGGGAAAAAAGGGCAGAAAAAAAGGAGAGCAGAAGAAAGAAGTAGGGAAGAAAAGAAAGAAAGGCGGGAGAGAGGGAGGGAAGGGGGATGGAGGGAAGGAACTTATTTCCTCTCTAGGCCCAGCTGTCCCAATGTCCATCTGTCACTTGGACTGTTTCTCCAGCCTCTGTCATGGCCTCCTCCGGGCACGATGGCTTACGCCTGTAATCCCAGCACTTTGGGAGATCGAGGCAGGCAGATCTCCTGAGGTAAGGAGTTTAAAACCAGCCTGGCCAAAATGGCAAAATGATCTCTCTATTAAAAATACAAAGATTAGCTGAGCATTTTGGCAGGCACCTATAATCCCAGCTACTCTAGAATCTCGGGCAGGAGAATCATTTGAACACCGGAGGCAGAAGTTACAGTGAGTTGAGATCACGCCACTGCACTCCAGCCTGGTAACAGAGCAAGACTCCATCTCAAAAAATAAAAAACCTCCTCCAGGCAGCTGCCTTCTGATAATGCCCCCCTTTCCTGGTGAAGCATGGGAGACCCCAAACTCCTGCCTGACCCTAAAATGCCGAGTGACCCTGGCTACACACTCCTCTGGCCACACTGAGTGTCCTGAGTCATGCTGCTCCCTCTCTCAAACCCTCCTGTCCCTCTTCCTGGCTCCATCTCCTCATCCTCTGCCTGCCCAGCACGTACCTCCTGGTTATTTCAGGTGTAGCTCAATCTGTAATCCCAGCACATTAGGAGGCCAGGGCCAGAGGATCACTTCAGCCCAAGAGCTTGAGGCCAACATGGGAAAAATAGTGAGACCCCCCTAACTCCACCAAAAATGTGAAAGAAAGATGTAGCTCAGGCATTACACCACCTCCAGGTAGCCTTCCTGATGGCACCATACCCAGGTGGGCTCAGGGGCAGCGCTGTTCTCTGGGCATCAGAAGCTGCCTCCCTGGAACAGTGGTCCCAGGTTAGCTCCCTCAGGAGTCCAGGCACAGGATGAGGGTGGATGGATCAGGCCTGAAGGTCAGAGATGCGGAGAGGCAGACAGCTTTGGGACGCAGTTGGCAGGATCAGTGGGATTTGCTGCAGGGTGACTGTCAGGATGCAGGGGAAAATTCCAGACCAGCTGTGTCTTCATCGCTCTTTTCCCTCCAACCCCAGTAGAGCAAATGAGGCAGAAGGACTTGTGGGCCCAGCTCACCAGCTCCATCCTTAGGAACTTGAGGACCATCAAGTTTCATGGCTGGGAGGGAGCCTTTCTGGACAGAGTCCTGGGCATCCGAGGCCAGAAGCTGGGCACCTTGTGGACCTCTGGCTGCCTCTTCTCCGTGTCGCTGGTGTCCTTCCAAGCATCTACCTTTCTGGTAATGTCACTCTAATCTCTATGCCAAGCAGGACTGGGGAAGGAGTGAGGGGCTCAGGAGGTGGGGCAGGTGGTGCCTCCCAGATCCTACCACCCTGTCCATCCAAACCCACACATTCTGGATCCTGTTCTCTCAGGGTTCCTGCTGTCTTCTGTGTGAATGAATTTTTCACATCATTCTGGTGAAGTGGCATCGGCCGGTGGGGTCTGCTGTTCTGAGAGTTCCAGGCTTCCGCTGATGTGGGGAGGAGGGTTCAGGTGCAGACAGGCTGCAGAGGTAGAATCCAGGGTCTGAGTGGCTTTCCTGCTGCTGGCCAGCAAATGTCCGCAGCCACCCTGTCAGTGATGTGATTTTTGCCCTGCCATTCTGTCATTTATTTCCTATGGCTGTCAGAACACTCTTCCTAAAGCACAGTTTTCAGAAGAATTTTAACATGTTGATACATGTCACTGACTCTTCCTAAAGCACAGTGACTCATACCTGCCATCCCAGCTCTTTGGGAGGCTGAGGTGGCTTGAACCCGGTTGGTGGAGATTGCAGTGAGCCTAGATTGTGCCACTTCACTCCAGCCTGGGCGATGGAGCAAGACTTTGTGTCAAAAACAAATCAAATCTAAACAAAAGGACTGCAAATGGTATCAACACCTAGGGCCCTCCCATGCTGCTCTCCCCAGGAGTCCCCAGGCTCAGCCCTCATGTCTGTCACCTTCATGGAGATGCCTTTCCTGACCACCTTCATCACGACCAGAACACCCTTGCTCATTCTAATGCACTCTAACCTGCACCTGATTTCTCTTCACTTTTTTATTTTTGACAACAGAGTCTTGCTCTGTTCCTTAGGCTGGAGTGCAGTGATGCAATGTAGGCTCACTGCAACCTTCACCTTTGAAGTTCAAGCAATCCTCCCACCCCACCCTCCTGAGTAGCCAAGATTACAGGCAGGTGCCACCACACCTGGGTCTTTTTTTTTTTTTTTTTTTTGTACTTTTAGTAGAGATGGCATTTCACCATGTTGGCCAGGCTGGTCTTGAACTTCTAACTTCAAGGGATCTATCTACCTCAGCCTCCCAAAGTGCTGGGATTACAGGTGTGAGCCACCACACCTGGCCATACCTGCTTTAGTATTTATTCTTCATAGTGTTCTCACCTGATGTGCTGTTTGTGTTAATGGTTTCTTCATGGATTGCCTGTCTCTTTCTCATTGGAATGATGGATCCATTAAGAGAGCAGCAACTTCGTTTTGCTCATTGCTGTTTCCCCAGAGCCTGGAACTCTGCCAGATATATAATAAGCAGGCAGTAGTTATTCATAGAATGAATGAATGTAAGAATAAATAAGTGGTCGGGTACTGTGGCCCATGCCTGTAATCTCAACACTGCGGGAGGCCGAGGTGGGTGGAATGCCTGAGGTCAGGAGTTCGAGACCTGCCTGGACAACATGGTGAAACCCCATCTATACTAAAAATTAAAAAGTTAGCTAGGAATGGTGATGCACACCTGTAATCCCAGCTACTCAGGAGGCTGAGGCAGGACAATTGCCTGTACCCAGGAGGTGGAGGTTGCAGTGAGTCAAGATCATGTCACTGAACTGTAGCCTGGCAGAAAGAGAGAGACTGTCAGAAATAAATGAAAATAATTTTTTAAAAAAACACAGAATGAAAGACCAGAAGGCCTAGATAGAAGGAATAATTTACAGTAATCCATGGTGCACAAGGGAAATTACAGTGAATGAGAATTTATTTGAATATTTCAAGATAGCTATAAGAGAAGGATTTTCATATTCCCAAAACAAAAGATAAATATTTGAGGTGATGACTGTCTCAGTTACCCTGATTTGATCATTACATATTGTCCACATCTGGGGTCCCCAACCCTCCTGGCCATGGATCAGTACCAGTCTGTAGCCTGTTTTTTTTTTCTTTTTCTTTTTTTTGAGACAGTCTCACTCTGTGCAGCGGTGTGATCTCAGGTAAATGTCACCTCCACCACCAAGGTTCAGGCAATTCTCCTGCCTCAGCCTCCTGAGTAGCTGGGATTACAGGTGTGAGCCATTGCACCCAGGCTTCGTTGTTGTTGTTGTTGTTGTTGCTTTGACACAGAGTTTTGCCTTGTTGCCCAGGCTGGAATGCAATGGTGTGATCTTGGCTTTCTGCAACCTCTGTCTCCCAGATTCAAGCGACTTTCCTGCCTCAGACTCCCAAGTAGCTGGGATTACAGGTATGAGCCACCATGCATGGCTCCCTTCTCTCTAAAAATTTGTATTTCTAGCAGGGACAGGCTGTCTCTACGTGGGTCAGGTTGGTCTCAAACTCTTGACCTCAGGTAATCCACCTGCCTCAGTCTCCCAAAGTGCTGGGATTACAGGTGTGAGCCACCACGCCTGGCTCCCTTGTTAGAAGCTGGGCAGACAGCACAGCAGGTGAGCAGCGTGTGGGTGAGAGAGATTTCATCTGTGTTCACAGCCACTCCTTATTGCTGGCATCACCACCGGAGCTCCACTTCCTGTCAGATCAGTGGCATTGTTAGAGTCTCATAGGAATGCAAACCCTACTGTAAATAGTACATTCGAGAGAGTTGGACAGTGAGCTGCTTATGAGAATCCAATGCCTGTTGATCTGTCACTGTCTCCCATCACCCCCAGAAGGGACCATCTAGTTTCAGAAAAACAAGCTCAGGGCTCCCACTGATTCTACATTATGGTGAGTTGTGTATTTTATTATATATTACAATGTAATAATAATAGAAGTAGGCCAGGCACAGTGGCTCATGCCCATTATCCTAGCACTTTGGAAGTCTGAGGCAGGTGAATCACCTGAGGTCGGGAGTTCAAGACCAGCCTGGCCAACATGGTGAAACACCGTCTCTGCTAAAGGTACAAAAACTGGCATAGTGGCAGGAACCTGTAATTCCAGCTACTTGGGAGGCTGAGGCAGGAGAATTGCTTGAACCCAGGAGCAGAGATTGCAGTTAACCACAGTGGTAGCATTTTGAGAGGCTGAAGTGGGCGGATCACCTGAAGTCAGCAGTTCAGGACCAGCTTGGCCCACTGGTGAAATCCACGTTTAATAGAAATACAGAACTTAGCTGGGTGTAGTGGTAGGAGCCGAAAGCTGAGTTACTCGTGAGGCTGAGGCAAAAGAATTGCTTGAACCCAGGAGATAAAAGTTGCAGTGAGCTGAGACCATGTCCCTGCACTCCAGCCTGGGCAATAGAGCAAGTTTCTGTCTTTAAAAAGAAAAAATACAGGCAAGCCAGTTACAATGGCTTATACCTAGAACTTTGGGAGACCAAGGTGGGAAGATCACTTGAGGCTAGGAGTCCCAGGTAAACTGGGCAACATAGCAGGACCCCAGCTCTACAAAACATTTTTAAAAAATTAGGCACAGTGGCATGTGCCTGTAGTCTCAGCTACTGAGGAGGCTGAGGCTAGAGGATTGCTGGAGCCCAGAAAGTGGAGGCTGCAGTGAGCCATGCTCGTGCCACTGCACTCCAGCCTGGGTGACAGAGTGAGACCCTGTCTCTCAAAAAAAAAAAAATTCAGAGTAGAGAAAAGTATAAATTGTAAGTTCAAGCATGCCACGTCCCACATTTCCTTCAGAAGTGTTGATGCACGCCCCTAGAACTCTGCTCTCATTTCCCAGCGCTGCCTTATCAAAGTACCCTAAACTGTGGCTTCGACCACAGAGATTTATTCCCACAGTTCTGGAGGCCAGGAGTCTGAAGTCAAGGGATTTTTGATTGATTGTTTTTCCTGTGAAGGCTGTGGGGTAGGGTCTGTCCCAGGTCTCACTCCTGGATTCTCAGAGCCTCCAGAGTTCCTCAGCTTATAGGTGGTCTTCTGTCTCGGTCTTGACATTGTCTTTCCTTTGTAGGTGTCTTTGTCCACACATCCCCTTTTTATAAGGACACCAGGCACACAGGATTAGGATTCACCCTCATTACCTCAGGTGAGCTCCATCACACGTGAAGAGACTATTTCCAAATACGGTCGCATCCACAGACCCTGTGACATAGGGCTTCAGTCTTTCGGGGAGACACAGGACAACGCCTAATGCTATAGATTTGCAAATATTTTTAGTTTGAGTTTCTGGGTTTTACTTTTTCTTTTTCACGTCAGATGGGTGATGTGATGATACTGTAACAAGTTTTGAGGAAGGCCCATATCATAAAGCAACCTGCAAACCCAATCGTCATGCTTAGGTTTTGGTTTTTTAATTTTAGTTTCTCTTGAGGCAGGGTCTTGCTGCATTACTCAGGCTGGAGGGCAGTGGTGCAATCATGGCTCACTGCAGCCTCGACCTCCTGGGCTCCAGCGATCTTCCCACCTCAGCCTCCCAAAGTGCTAGGATTATAGGAATGAGCCACCACCCCCAGCTGTTGCCTATTTTTTTGTTTGTATGTTGTTCATTTTGCTCAAAAACACACCTTTGCAGCTAGGCATGCTGGCTTATGCCCTTAATCCTCAGCACTTTGGGAGGCTGAGGCAGGTGGATTGCTTGAGGTCAGGAGTTCAAGACCAGCCTGGCCAACTGGTATAATGCTTTCTCTACCGAAAAAAAACCCACAAAAGAGCTGGACATGGTGTTGTGTACCTGTAATCCCATTGACTCGGGAAGCTTAAGCAAAAGAACCACTTGAACCCTGGAGGTGGAGGTTGCAGTGAGCCAAGTTTGTACTACTGCACTCCAGACTGGGTGGCAGTGAGACTATGACTCAAGATAAAAACAAAAAGCAAAATATACATACATATATATACATCACAGACACTTAATACACACACACACACACACACACACACACACACACAACCTTTGGCAATCTTTTTATATATCAGCATTCGCTGGCACAATTTAAATTCTATGGTAGATTTCATTTAAATTAATACAATCTAAATACTATTTTATTAAGTTCTACAACTAAAAAAAATAAGCCATGCATTTAAATGATTCAAAGTTCAAAAACTATAAAAGACTATAGATCTGAGTCTCCCATATGGCAGCCAGTGGCATATGTGTTTATTGAAATCTAAGTGAGGCCAGATATGGTGGCTCATGCCTGTAATCTCAGTGCTTTGGGAGGCCGAGTCAGGTAGCTCACCTGAGGTCAGGAGTTTGAGAGCATCCTGGCCAACATAGTGAAACCCCATCTCTACTAAAAACACAAAAGGTAGCCGGATGTGGTGGTGAACCCCTGTAATCCCATCTACTTGGGAAGCTGAGGCAGGAAAACTGCTTGAACCTGGGGGACAGAGGTTGCAGTTAGCCAAGATCACGCAACTTCACTCTAGCCTGGGCAATGGAGAGAGACTCCATCTCAAAAAAGAAAAGAAATCTAAATAAATTAACATTAAAGAAAATGAAGGATTTGGTTCTTTTTCTGCATGGGCCACATTTCAGGTGCTTCACAGCTGCAGATGGCCCGGAAATGTGGTCCTCATTGAAAAAGTTCTATTGGTTGGTGTTGGTGCAGCCTTAAAGCCGCTCTTTCACGCCTCCTCAAAGCCAACTGCTGTTAGGTTTTTTTGGTGATTCCTTTCTGAGATAATCTATGCACACAATCAGCACGTGGAGTTAATATATCCACCTAAAGAAATCAGCGTCTTCCGTGTAGTGCGAATGACCACGTAATATTCCATGGAATGGAATGTATTCAGCTAGTTTCATAATGAAGTATTCTTGAGTTTTTCCCAGGTTTCCTGCTATAATTATTCTGTGGTGAACACCATTCTCTCTCCAGAGTAAATTTATAACAGTGAAATTTTCTGGCCATAAGGTTTATATGTTTTTCTCATTTCTTTTCTCTTTTCTTCCTTTCTTTTTTCTTTTCTTTTCTCTTCTTTCCTTTCCCTCCTCCCTCTATTCCTCTCTTTTCCTCTTCATACCTCTTTTCCTCCTTCCCCCATGTCTTTTCCCCCTTTCTTCCCCCCTTTCTCTCTCCCCCACTTTTCTCTTTCTTTTACAAGGTCTTCTATGCAATGGCATGATTCTAAATCACTGCAGCCTTGAACCCCTGGGCCCAAGTGATCCTCTTGTCTCAGCCTCCCACATAGCTGGGACTAAGACCTGTGCCCCCATGCCTTTCTATTTTTTTATTTTCTTTTTTGTGGATATGGGTCTTACTATGTTGTCCAGGCTCATTTTTATCTTAGTAGTGCTTTTCAAGGGATCGTACCCAAGGGTACCTGGATGGAACTTGGAAAGTCACTTGAAGCCCTTGTCATTGTGTTGAAGTTTTGTGTCTGTCTCCATCCTGGGGAGAAGATTTAAAACTTCTATCCCCCTTTCATGCAAATTGGTGACTTCAAAAGGTAAACAAATGTTGGGAGGCTGAGGCAGGACGATCACATGAAGTCAGGAATTTGGGACCAGGCTGGCCAAGAAGGTGAAACCCTGTCTCTACCAAAAATACAAAACTTAACTGGGCATGGTGCACGACTGTAGGCCAAGCTTCTCAGGAGGCTGAGGCAGGTGAATTGCTTGAATCTGGAAAGTGGAGGTTGCAGTGAGTCAAGATCGTGCCACTGCACTCCAGCCAGGTACAAATAGCAGCTTTAGACTTGATCCCACCAGGCATGACCACTGGGTAAGTTCAGCAGTGGATCACCCGATTCTGCCTCAGTTTCCAGTGTCTTCTCGGAGGCCTGGAGTGGAGAGTCTGAAGCCGGGCTGGATGTCTTGCTGCATAAATACTCTCTCCACTTCCACCTGTGCCATCAGCCTGGGTGAAGACTCATGTCAGGGGAGAGCATCTTCCTCCTGAAGCCCCACCTGTCTGATGGCTGAGACTTCTGCCATATTTCCAAAATTCCCAGGGGCCCTTGAACATCTTATTTGCTAAATATGCAAGCACAGATTGCCTGTACCTTTTCTCGGACCTCCTACCACTCCCTATCTAGCTGCCTGAAGTCTGGAAATGTTTATTTGCCTTTGGAGAAATTCTACTTCCATCTGCCCCAGGCTCATTAAAATTACAGTAACAGCCAGCACTCCAACTTTCTGGAGCCTGTTCCAGCAGGCAGGAGGTCCCTTCTTCAAGTCCTCTTTGTAACCCCATATAAGATGAGGAAACTGAGGCAGATGAGCTCGTGAATACAAAGTGCCAGAGCTTGGATTCAACCTCAAATCCCTGGGCCCAGGGGTTCGAGGCTTGGATTCAACCTTAAAGTTTGTGGGATTTAAGGTTGGTCTGGGAAGTGTTCTGTTTGGCACCCCCTCCCCGTGTGGGTCGAGGTTGGGTCCTGATTTGCCTGCAGAGCCCCAGTTTACACCTGCTGACCTGACGCATTTGTGACTAGTATTCTCTTTATCTGCAAAATGTTGTGGTTTGGGAGAGAAGTTCTGTGCTCACCCTGTTCACGTGCACCCTGAGGAAGCTCTGACACCACCACGCAGCCTCTGATACACACTGGAGAAAGCCAGCACTAGGATATGCCTGTCAGCAGAAAAAGCTGCGAGCAACTGCATCCACATGTAGACATATTTGTACACATACATTCATATACACACATCCATATATATATATACACACATCTTTATACATCCACATGCATGTCTGTATACTCATACATTCATACACATATCTACATATAGACACTTCCATGTACACATGACTGTACATACACATCCATATCCACACATTCATACACACATATCTGTGTATTTTGGTATTTCTGTATACATACACATCTACACACATTCATGTACAGATACATCTGTACACAGATGCACACACATTCATACACACACATCTGCACACACATTGGTCGGGATCAGGGAAACACAGCGTTAAGTAGTAAGGGTCTGGTAATAGTATGTTTTGACATACTTTTGGTGAACTGACTAGCTAGTGGCTATCAGAGGAATGTGTGGGGTGTGTTTGCAGGCTGGTGGGGCCATATTTGTAGTTGCTCATGGCTTTTCTAGAGGATCTCCCATGTGGGGCCTTGGAGTGTAGTGAACTGTCCCCATGGCCCACCTTCCAGTGTCTGCACCAGTGACCAATGAAGTTCTGGCTTCACTGGCCTCAAGGACTTTGGATTATTCTGTAAGAAACGCTAGTGCCATGGCTGGACGTGTCTGGTCACCACGTGGAGATCCGTTGCCAGTGGCAGGATGGGAGCCAGGAGGATGTTGCAGTGAGATAGGTTCGATGTCCAGGGCTGGAGCTGGTGTGCAGCGAAGGGGAGAAATGGGGTTGGTTCTAGTCACAAAGCGACGGTCAACTGAGTTCCTGATGGATCCAATGAGGGGGGTTGTCAAGGAGAGAAGAGGAGTCCTTTGTATATATGTCTGAGTTTGTAACACAGATTTCAAATTTTGAGAAATCTGCAGTTAAAAAATTGAGGAAGAATTGGGCACAGTGGCTTACGCCTGTAATCCCAGCACTTTGGGGGCCAAGGCGGACAGATCACTTGGGCTCAGGTGTTTGAGACCAGACTGGTTAATATGGCAAAACCCTGTCTTTACTAAAAATAGAAAAATTAGCTGGGCACTGTGGTGTGTGCCTGTCATCCCAGCTACTTGGGAGGCTGAGGCAGGAGAATCACCTGAACCCGGGAGACAAAGGTTGCATTGAACCAGAATTCCACCACTGCACTCCAGCCTGGGGAACAGAATGAGACTTCATCTTAAGAAAAATAAAAAACTGGGGAAGGATCGGCACACAAAGCTATTAGCTGAGCTGTCTCCTGCCCTCTCTCTGGTCCCAGCTTGTATGATCATGGCTGGGCTTGCTGGCCAAGCCTGTCATTCTAGGTGACACCAAGGCCTTTTCAGGGCTAGAGTGACCTGCAGCCACCCATGGTCGGCAAGGCCGAGCAGTTCCAGGTGCAGCTGGAGGTGAAACTGGTAATGGGGGCAGCCCTGTCATCTTTACAGGGAACCTCATGCAGCAGGTGGGCAGCAAGCTGGCCTCTCTGCATCGCTGAGCCATCTGCTGAATGACCAAGCTCACCTGGCAGGTAGGCGATGAGACCCCTTGTGCCCTGTGTCCTCCATGGCCAGCCTAGGGTGAGGGCCAAATGCCTCCTGTTGGTCCTCATCACCCCTGCCTCTTAATATCAACATCCCATCTAAGGACAGATGCAGGCTCAGTGTGAGCCCCCAGAACCTCCCCCAACCTCCAACCTCCCACGCAAACCTTAAAATAGCAGCTTTAGAATAGTTTTTATTCTCACCCACGATAAGAAACACATGTAACATTTTGACCTAAAATACATGGGGCATTTAAAACACACACACAGGCTGGGAAGATGCTGGCACATTGCCAGAGCCAGGGTGGTGGCACCTTGGTGTGCCGCTTATGTGTTCTGAAAGATTCCGAGGTAAGGACAGGAGCTGGGGCTGGGGGAACTTGGAGCGGTGGCTGTTGACCACCTCGTGTGGGTGTTTGGAAGTCATAACAGCTGGCCCATTTCCACCTGTGTGTTCTGGATGACCTTCAGTGTTGCAGAAGCAGAAGCTTCAGAAGGTGAAATTTACCCAGCGACCCATGCTGTGTGGTTAATTCTTTTGTCATCTGTCCTATTTGATTTTGTTTCATTGTACTTTTTTCTCTTTTTTTGAGACAGAGTCTCACAGTGTTGTTAGGACTAAATGCAATGGTGCAATCTTGGCTCACTGCAGCCTCTGCCTCCTGGGTTCAAGTGATTCTCCTGCCTCTGTCTCCTGAGTAACTGGGATTACAGGTGCCTGCTGCCATACTTGGTTAACTTAACCCATAGACACTGCACACAGCATGCATAACATGTCCACCTCACACACACCATACTCATATCATACCCACCTCTCACACTGCACACACTTAACTCATATGCACCACACACATATTATACCCCCTCACACCACATCTATACCATGCCCACCTCACAGACACCACATACTTAACCATATTACAACACACATCACACACATCATATCCACACCACACATACTACATTCCTCTCACGCTCACATCCCATACACAGCACATGCATATCATACCTACCTCCCACACACCATAGACATAACATAACCACCTCACACCACACACCACATATACACCATGCCCACCTCACACACCCCACACATTTAATGCATATGTACCACACACACATCATTTTCACCTCACACACATCATTCCCACCTCACACACATATCAATACACACCACACACAACACAAATACCCACCTCACACACACTTACCCATATACACTATACATACCACACCCATGTCATACTCACCTCATACACAGTACACACATGGTGTACCCACCTCTCACACTCCAGACTTAACACATAAACACTATATACACACCACACACCTACCATATCTCACACACCCCACACACCCTATATACACCACACAGATATATCCATCTCATAAACCACACACCATATATATGCCCTGCCCACCTCACACACCACACAGTTAACTCATATTCAACACACACTTAACCCATATACACCACACACATCATACTCACCTCACACACACCACACACATATCATACCCAGCTCACACAGGCCACACATGTATCATACTCACCTCCCACACATACCCCATACACACTACATGCATATTATAACCACCGTGCACACACCCCATATATACCATGCCCACCTTATACATACCATGCACTTAACTCATATACACCAGTCACCACACACATGCCCACTTCACACAAACCACACACTTCATACCACATATACACCATGCCCACCTCACACACCACACACATTGAACCCATATACACCACCCTTACCACACACATACCCCATACACACCACATGCATATAACCCTCAAACACACCACGTATATACCATGCCCACTTCACACACACCATGCACTTAACCTATATACACCAGACACCACACATGTTAAACTCACATCACAGACACCACACACACTTCCTATACACCACACACATGCCATGGCCACTTCACAAACATAATAGGCACACTCACTACACATCATGCACTCTTCACATGTACCACACACCAAACACATACACCACACACACCTTATGTATGCCCCACACACATACCACACTCACCACATAATGCCATGCATACACCATGTGCATTTCACACACACCACACACATTTCATACACAGCACACAAACATTTCATAAGTACCACATACACAGCACACCACACTCCACATACATATTACATCACCTGTACCACACACATTCCACACACAATACACAACATATCTACCCACCTCTCACACCATGCACTACATATATATCACACCCACCTCACATACCCCACACACTTAACCCATATACAGCAAACATACACCACACACAAACCATGCCCACCTCACACACACCACACCCATACCCCATACACACCATACACAGCACACATATACCCACCTCACACACCACACACTACATTATACACCGTGCCCAACTCACACACCCACACACTTAACCCATATGCGGCACACACACCACATACATACATACCATGCCCACCTCACACACATCAGGAGAAGGAAACCTCCTGCAGGCCCTGAGGCCCCAGAAGGAGTGTTACAATCTGTGCTCTTTTAGCTTCACTGCCCATGGACAGTTTAAGTGTTAACAGCTCCGTGGAAAGTCAGTGTGACACCCTTTGACACCAGCCTGGAAGAGAAATGGCTGTGGGAATATAAGAAAGGATGGATATGCATGATACTCCTTTCAACTGTGTTAAGTTTCAGATGCTGGCTAGACTTTGAAGTAGAAATGTGAAGAACATTGAAGACATGAATCTGGGGTTCAGGGAATATGGCAGAACTCAAGATTCTCCTTGGAGAGTGCACATTTTATCTTGAAAGAATTCCGTTGTGTTTTTCAGAGTAGTAATTTCATGTGATAGAATAAAGAGCCTGTGGTATTTTGAGTAGAATGATGAGAAAAATTTTAATCAAAGTATTTTTTAAAGCATTGTGAATAAAAATAAGAGTGAAATATAGGTGATTTTCAGTCAGCCTCAGTGACCTGTCTGTATCTGACCTGAGTCCCAGCTGATATAGCCAGTAGACAGTAGAAAATTCAGAATTTGATTTGCATGTCTTAAAGCTCTTGAGAAGAGAATTAGACATTTTAATTTCTCCCCACCCCCACCCCTATAAGGATCCTTGTGGATATATTTTTGAACTTTACCTTTTTGTTTTTATTAGCAGGAAAGCAGTCAGAAGTGGGAGGCCTCTGAATAAACTGTATACTGTGTAGCCTTTAGCTTCTGCTTTCTCAAGGCAGAACGCTGGCCTGCAGTGCCTCTTTCTGCTTCCCCTTGTTCAGACACCTGTGGATTGCCCCTGTCCTGACTCCTCCTGTTTTGATGAGCAATATAGGGAGGCTGAGGGATTGATATTATTTGGCTCTATATTTTAAAATGATAACTAGTAATTACATAAAGTTACATCTAGTTTGAGCAGTACCACTTAAAACTTTAAGTTGTTGTACAGAAATTGATCCTTTATTATTTAGAAAACAGACTTTAAAGTTAATAATACTGAGAAAAATCATGGTTCTTTCCTTTTGCCTTTTCTGTCCTTGAGTTCTTTATTTTTAGAGCTTTTGTACTGGCTCATCTTTTCTCCCTTTCCTGGGGAGTTGATTTTAAAAAGTAGATTTGCAGAAGCTTATCCTTTTAGAGGATGATGAAAATCACTTGTACTTGACCTTAAAGAAAACATTTTTTAAGTTCCTTGTGTGCCCTTTTCAGATCACAACCCAGAGAGGAGAGACTTCTGAAATATTGTGTTAACCATTTCCTTTCTTCATGTGTTATCCACAAATGTATATATGTATGTGGTAATAAGCATGAAATTTGCCATCTTAATTATCTTTAAGTGGGTAGTTTAGCAGTGATGAGTGTATTCACAACACTGAGTACTAGATCTCCAGTTTTTCATTTTACAGAACTGAAACTGTATATTAATTAATTGACTCTATTTCCTCTAAGGCCAGCCACTGGCCTTTTGTTTCTATGAATTTGACTATCCTAGATACTTTATATAAGTGGAAACTTACAGTATTTGTCTTTTTGTGAGTGACATATCTGAGTTAGCATGTTTTCAGGGTTCATCTGTGTTGTCACATATATGTTATATGACTCATAAAAGCCAGAATTTCTTTTCTTTTGAAAAGCTGAATAATGTTTCATTTATAAAGGTCTTAATCTTCATGTGGCTGAATTTATAGCATTCATATTTACAGTGTTTTTATATCTAGTTTAGGAAATTCTTCTGTATCCTGAGATAATAAAGATAGCCTCCTATATTTTTAAGAAATATTTCTTTGTTTTAAAACAAGATTAAATTTATAGGAAGGTTATCAGTACAATTCACATAACATTTGCTTTTCCCTGAACCATTTGCTAATAAGTTGCTGACTTTTTGGCCAATTGCTTCCAAATATTTTAGTGGCATTTCCTAAGAAAAGGACATTCTTCTGTGTAATATCAAAATGACCATCAAAATTAGAAAATTAATACATTTCTATCTTCACATCTTCAACTTCATTCAAGTTTTACTGGTTATCTTATCAAATTCTGTTTAACAACAGAATTTAGTTTGGAATTACAGGTTGCATTTAGTTCTAATGCCTCTTTAGTCTCCTTACATCTAGACCACTCCCTTTATTGAATTGAGATGTATTCATTCCTTTTCTATTTTCTGGGAGGGACTATATAAAACCAGTGTTAATTCTTTTTAAAACATTTGATAGAATTCTTTAGTAAAACCAGCTGGGCTGAGTTTTTTTTGGTTCTTTTGTTTGTTTGCTTGCTTGTTGCTTGGTTTTTGTTTTTTTGCTTTTGGCAATGGAGTTTTGCTCTTGTTGCCCAGGCTGGAGTGCAATGGCATGACCTTGGCTGATTGCAGCCTCCACCTCCTGGGTTCAGGTATTCTCCTGCCTCAGCCTCCTGAGTAGCTGGGATTACAGGTACCCATCACCAAGCCCAGCTAATATTTTGTATTTGAGTAGAGATGGGTTTCACCATGTTTGCAGAGTGGTCTTGAACTCCTGACCTCAGGGGATCCACTTGTCTCAGCCTCCTAAAGTGCTGGAATTACAGGTGTGAGCCACTGCACCTCACTGGCCTAGAGATGTGTATGAGATTTGAAATTATAAAGTCAGTTTTCTTAGCAGCTACAGGTCTATTTAAATTTATATTGGATGAGTTGTTATAGTTTGTGTTTTTTCTGTAATTGGTGCATTTCATCTAAGACATTCCATTTTGGCTAATCTATGTGCAGTTTTATTCTTTCTTACCTTATAGACATATTTTCAATGAAAAGACAATCTATTACAAATATTTATAAAAAACATTTTACATCTGTTTCATATAATTTTATATCTGTATCATATACTTTGGGTTGAGCTCTAGATGTAGCCAAGATCTCAGGGGCAGGCTATATTCAGCACTGATGGGAGACTCAGTGACCTGTAAAGTTAGTGTGTCTACACACTTCAGCTTGCTCCGCATGAGTCTCTGACCATGCAAATAGTTATTCTTTGGCTATATTGTGCTGACACCTCATTCTGTTTCAGTTTTTTTCCATGACTTATTCAAAATAATGTGATATGGTGCAAATCAGCTTTGCTATGGTCCCTGACCTCAGGTTGCTTAGAGTCTCTGTAGGGGTTGCAGAGAATTAATGAGGAAATCAGAAATCAGTGTGGTCAGTGTTCTGATGAGGAGGCAACAGCTCCTCATGAGAACACAAAGAAGAGGTATCTCTTTTATTCTCTGCCTCTCTGGTATCCAGTGCAGTACCTTGCACATAGTAGGTTCTCACTAAGTCTTTGTCAAATGAATGAATGAACTCAGAACTGGGTGATCACAGGGTCACTTTTGGAGAGGACTTGTGTCTGAGCTAAGTTAGTGATATCTATGGGTAGTACATAAATGGAGGAAATTCTCTCATGTGGATGCAGTAATATGCAGTGTTGTAGAAGAACGGAAAGCTTAGCAATCAAAATAGTTATATTACCAAATAATAATTATTGCTTTTTATAGTCATTATTTCTACTCACTGTGACATTTAATGTTTCATCTGTATCTCTCTATCACAATGCCCTCTATAGAAGCAGCAATAGTGAAAACATAATTACACTTTGGGAAAATAAAAAACAGATAATTTTTAGGTGGATCTTTATCCAAATACAACAAAGAAGGAAATCAGGGGGAAAAAAAAGTTGTCTAAAGCTGTCTATTTGCAAGTGGGGAGTGGTTTCCAAAAGTGATTGCAGACTGAAGGCTAAGAAGAATAATCCCTGACCAAAGTATGTATTGGGCAAGGTTAGCTAAGAACCAGAATTCATTTTTATGAATTAGCATTTTTGGTTCTGGCTGTTGTCTTTACCATTACTAGATTTAGTTTCTAACATCTTAAAAATAATGCTCTCCAAATGAATAAGAAGTATTTTTTGTGAAGCATGGTACAGTTTTCTCCAGCTCTTACCTACTAGTCTTATTCACGCTATCTTTGCTTTAAAACAATACTTTTCTAAGCTCTAAATATACATGTGATATATCATGAGTTTACCACTAATAATGGTGGATAATACTGTTGTGTTTTCATATGCTAGGTACTGTATTGACACCCTGCTATGGGTTACTTTATTTAATGTGGACAGTGGCCTCTCTGTAAGAAAACCAAACCTAGGGCTCCCATTTTACAGAAGTGGCAACTAAGGTTTGGGGAAGTTAAATTGTGTGTACCCAAGGTCACTTATGTAAGGCTCAGACTCTCATTTGAATCTAAGTCTGTCTGACATCATTTAAACACTGAGCTATGTGTGCTCTTTCCGATGTTTCATATGTCTTTTTATGGCCCAGGATTCAGTTTTACTTTTGTATATATGCTTGGAAAGTTTATCAGTTAAGTAGGGAAAGAGTCTGTAGTGAAGTAACATATTAAGACTCTCCTAAAAGCAAATTACAGAAACCCACTTTAAACTAGCCAGCATGGCTGGACGCAGATGCTCCAACAATAATTACTGTGCTCTTCCTCTGTGTCTCCTCCTATCTCACCTTCCTCTTTCCCCCTCTTTCTTTATCTCACTGCCCCACTCCCTCTCTCATTCTGCTTTTCTTAGAGTGTTAGCCTATTCTCTCGTGTCACAGGAGCAGCCCCAGTTGAAACCAGCTCCACCCGTGATCCTAGGAAGAGAAAGCATCTTCTCTGGGAGCTCTGGTGGAAATGCCCTGGGGAATACTCTTGGTCATGGGGACTGGGGGCTGTGAGAGGACTTTGTGAGCCATATGAAATGTAGCTGTTGGGGTGACAACATGTCCATACTTCATCTTGATAAGACATGTCATTTGATGGTTGAAAGCTATAATTATTTAAAGATAATGCACAATATATTTTAATAATGTTATCAAGATACAGTTCACATACCATAGGACTCACTCATTTAAAGTGTACAGTTCAATGGTTTTAATATAGTCACAGTTGTACAGCTATCACCACTGTCTAATCTCTAACATTTCCATCACAAAAAGAAATCTTATACCCTTGGCCAGGCATGGTGGCTCAAGCCTGTAATCCAAGCACTTTGGGATGCCAAGGTGGGTGAATCACGAGGTCAAGAGATCGAGACCATCCTGGTCAACAAGGTGAAACCCCGTCTCTACTAAAAAAAATATATATATAAAATTAGCTGGGCATGGTGGCATGTGCCTGTAATCCCAGCTACTCAGGAAGCTGAGGCAGGAAAATTGCCTGAACCCAGAAGGCGGAGGTTGCGGTGAGCCGAGATCATGCCATTGCACTCCAGCCTGGGTAAGAAGAGTAAAACTCCGTCTCAAAAAAAAAAAAAGAAATCTTATACCCATTCACAGTCACTCCCTATTTTTCCCAAATTTCTCAGCCTTAAGCAACCACTCATCTACTTTCTGTCTCTATAGATTTGCCTATTCTAGACACTTTATGTAGGTGCAGTCAGATGACTTGTGGTCTTTGTGTCTGACTTCTTTCGTTAGCATGTTTTCAAGGTTTATCTATCTTTGCATATCATGCATTTTTAATTAATTTCCAAATATTATTCCATTATATGATATACCACATTTTATTTGTCTGTTAAACATTGGGGTTGTTTTCACATTTTTGCAATTAAGGAAAATGCTGCTGTGAACACTTGCATAGAAGCTTTTGTGTAGATCTGTTTTTAGTTCTTTTGTGTGCATACCTAGGAGTGGAATTACTGATTCATATGATAACTATACCTCACATTTTGAGAAACTGTCTTCCAAAGTGACTGTATTATTTTACATTCTCACCAGCAATGTGTGAGGGTTCCAGTTTCTTTACATTCTTGTCAACCATTACTATCTTTTTGATTATAGGCATCTTGGTGATTGTGAATTGGTATAATACATATTTTATAAAAGGCCGTTTTGTTTGTTAAATAATGGCCTGTTTACTTGTCATCTTACCTTGTATAGGAGCTTTCCCAGTGTGTTCTGAACCTGCTCCTCCTCAGTCCAGCCAGCCAGCCAGGTAGGCAGGCCATGCTGATCAAGGATTAGAGGTATATGTTTACTTTTCTTTTTTTAAATAAATTTTATTATTTACAAATCTAGACAGGGATTATTCTTATTTTCATATTAAGAAACAGGTTATAAATGCCAGAGGTTACTTGGGTGAAGATGGAACAGGGATTCATATTTAGGATGTATTAGGTGGTAGAGGGCTGCTTGCTTCAGATCTGCAGCATCAGCCTACTTTGACATGATAGGTGGCATTCAGATGACACACATTCCCACTCGTGTTCACTGTGTTATATGTAGTTCCCAGCAAACTAGTTGTATCTCTGCTGCTTTTTTCTTAGAAAAGTTAGGGTAAGGGTAATGTTTTAGGAATAACCTTGATTACTCACGAATGATTGTTCATGAAATTGACTAATTTAATTTTCATTAGTACAAATTACTTGCAGCACACCAAAACTGAGCTGCTTTTCTAGGATTCACAATTGTTGCTTTTGATGACTTTCTTATGGCAACGTTCATTATCAGCCCTGTAGCACTATTTAACATTCACCTTGGCATCAGTATAAAACCTGATACTCTGGCAGTCTATATTCAGAGATGCGCAGACATACAGTCTTCTATCAGTGGCTTTCTTCATAGCCCTAGAGCAGTCTGTGTATCCAGACTCCATATTGAGTCTTGCCTCCTCAGCACAATGTAAGAGAATCTATGTTGATCACACCTTATGCAAAAATCTATGTTGATCTCTTGCCACCCATTTGCCACATATCACTGTATAACTTGAAAGCCAAGAACTTGTGATTTAGAATTGCTGTTCAGATCATGCTTAATATTTTCATGGCATCAAGCAATAGCAAGAAGAGATTACACATATTAGCAGTGTGCTCTAAATGTGGAAGTAATATGGTGATCTCCATAAGCTAAAACGGGAGCCTGCAGGGATTTAACAACATCTATTTTTTTAAGCTGATAATGTGCCAAGAATAGGTGCTGGGGGATACAATGAACCAACTGGATAAATATCTCTGTCCTTATAAAATGTACATCCCAGTGATTAATGATTTACTATGAGACCATTTATAATGTGTAACCAGGTAAGAAATCTATTGTGTTGCCGGGCGCGGTGGCTCAAGCCTGTAATCCCAGCACTTTGGGAGGCTGAGGTGGGTGGATCACGAGGTCAAGAGATCAAGACCATCCTGGTCAACATGGTGAAACCCCATCTCTACTAAAAATACAAAAAATTAGCTGGGCATGGTGGCACATGCCTGTAGTCCCAGCTACTTGGGAGGCTGAGGCAGGAGAACTGCCTGAACCCAGGAGGCAGAGGTTGTGGTGACACGAGATCGCGCCATTGCACTCCAGCCTGGGTAACAAGAGCGAAACTCCATCTCAAAAAAAAAAAAAAAAATCTATTGTGATTTTTTTTGGTAGCAGTGTCTGAAAGTTTTGAAGTTCTAAAAAAAAAAAATAAAGGAATTAAAAATGTTTAACTTGGTGCATTTAGATAGTATATTATGTAAGTGACTATTTGCCAAGTATCCCAAAGGTAAGATATTAGAGATCCCAATTTAATCATTAAAAGTAAATACTTTTTATATTGACCTGATCCTTATTGAAAAGTGCACTATTTTATTGAGAAGCAGTCAAATCTCAAAACCAACAACATTCCTGTATGTTGATAAGTTGATATTATATCAAATAGAAATATCATGATAATGAGGCAGGCCAGCAGTCGAATTTTTCAGTTCTTTAGAAGCAGAATTTGAAGACTTGTAAAATTAACAGGACAGTTGAAATTGAAATGTAAACATCAGACAGGTAAAATGCTGAGATAAAGAGGTTTGAGGAAGGAGATCTGAAATCTTTTAAAATGAGTAGGACAGTTGAAATTGTCCTTTATTTTTAAACATCACACTGATGGTGTTGTAGAAAGCTTCACTCAGGTTTGAGTATGGAAGACAAATCATCACACTTAGAAATGACCAAAGACTCAAAATAGACTTTAAAAAACATGCACGTGGGTACCTTTTACCTAGTGGTACCAGGCACCTGGAAATGAATGTTTTCAAGTGAAAAAAGAAAGGATCACAGTTCTTGTTGGGACTAATGCTTCTGATAGGCATAGCAGGAATAAATGAATGAATGAATTTTATTAGCATATATAGTAAGTAAAGAACTTTACAAGATAATTTTAGATAGTGATAAGTACCGTAAAGTCAGTAAAATGGAGTCTGTGATACGTGAATTAAATATTCACTTTAACACCTAATACATTTCTAAACTTATTGTGGCCAAAGGGCTCCTGATTCCCCTCACCACCAGCTTCTTGCCAGGGTTTCTTCTGTAGATAGTGAGGTGTGGGAAGCTTTTGAAGATGTTATTTGAGTTGAGATATGAATGGTAAAGTATCTGTGTGTGTTTCAGGTATGGAGGTAGGAAAGCATTGGCTTTGGGGTGGAAATAAGTTTAGTGTGTTGAAGACAGTCAGTGTGAAATGTTGGAATGTAGCCAGAGAAGAAATAGTGGTAGATGAGGCTGGAGAGGTAGAAAGAACCTTGATCTTTTAGGGCAGAATAAGGAGTTAGGATGTCACTTTAATGATGGAAGCAAGTCTGTAGAGTGTACTAAGTCTGGGGATTGATGGTCTCATGACTGGCTACTGTGTAGTGATGACTGGTAGAGGCAGAAGAGGAAATGGGGACCTTTCAGAGCTGTTGTCTGGGTAAGAAGCCATAGTAGCTGTGTAGATGGAGCCTGGGCCAGCTTTGGCAATCTACTTTGCAGACAGTGCTAAGAACTTAAGTGTGGATTCTATGTGGAAGGCGGGAGATGAGGAGTCAAGAGTTGATTTCTAGGTTTTAGTTGAGAACTGAATGTGTGATCATTCAATTACTGAGATGGGAGAAATTGGAGGAGAAGTTGGTGGTGAGGGGAATCAGAAGATACCTTTTGGCCACAATTGGCTTTAGATACTTATGAGATAGTCAAGTGAGGTGGTTTGGTGGATGGTTGAATAAATGTCTGTAGTTCAGTGGTGAGGTCAATATTAAAATGACAAAGGTAGGTGTCAGCAACATAGAGCTGATTTCAAAACCCTGAGACTGGATGATCTCCCTACAAGGGGAGGGACTAAGTTTACTTCCTCAAATTGAGAAATTTGGACAGGATTGTGTTTAAGGTTCCATCTTTTCCAAAAAGTTAAATGTTTGTTAAATTTCATAGTCTCTCTAAAAGACTTGAAGTGATAGAATTTTTTGTAAAATGCTTTAGGTCCTTTTAAATCATGAAAGGATGAATAGGAAGAAATACAGACATTTAAGTATTTGAAATCTGTATTTATTCTGAAATTGCTTGTCCACAAAGCATGATATGTAACTGAGATCAGATATCTTTCTGAAAGTGAAAATAATCTTCATTTTATAAGGTTTCAGTTAAACCCGATTGGTGGTCAATGTGAACTTATTTTTATCAAAAAACTTTAACAGCTTTATTGAGTCAAGTGACACCCAAGCTGCACATATTAGAAGTGTAAAGTTAGATGTTTCACATAGGTATTCAGCCATAGAGCTGTCACCACTAGAGATAATAGATGTACTTGTCATCCCACCAGTTTCCTTGCACCCTTCAGTACTGTCTTCCTCCTGCTGATCCACAGGGAACCACTGATAAGCTTTTTGAAACTGGAGATTAGTTTTTGTTTTCTAACTTTATTATATAAATAGAATCATACAGTAGGAACTCTTTTTTCTGGCTTTTCTTATTCAATGTGATTATTTTGGGATTCATCCATGGTGTTTCCATGTCAATAGTTTATTTCATTTTATTTGCTAAGTAATATTCTATTGTATGGATATACCAGATTCATTTTTCAGTCATAATGAAGTTACACTACCTTATTTTTCCCTTCTGGTCTTCTGATTTGCTGGTATTATTTGTAACCCCAAAAATTTGAGACAGGCCTCAGTTAATTTAGAAACTTTATTTTGCCAGGTTTGAGGATGCATGCTCCTGAGACTGCCTCAGGAAGTCCTGATGACATGTGCCCAGAGTGGTTGGGACACAGCTTAGTTTGACACATTGTAGGGAGACATGAGACATTACTCAATATATGTAAGAAATATAATGCTTGTGTCGGGAAAAATAGGACCACTTGAAGCAAAGCAGAAAGAAGACTTGAAGCTGGAAGAAGCTTCTGATCACAGATAGGTGAGAGACAGGAGTGCTTGCATTCTTTGAGTTTTTGATTAGCCTTTCCAAAGGAGGCAATCAGCTATGCATCTATCTTAGTGACAGGCAGGTTGTCCTTAGGCAGTCCCCAGATCAGATTTTCCCTTTAACTTAGTGATTTAGGGGCCCCAAGATTTATTTTTCTTTGACAAACCTAAGACACTAAACATGTGAGTACATGTACACACAGAGACACACTCCAAACTCTCTTCATAGAAGGGCTTCCTTGTTCTTGTATTCATCCCCTTCATCCTGTTCAGGGATGAGCTTCCTGGCTTTCATTTACCAGAGCAAGCTTGACAGTGCCATGGATAGGAAGCAGGCCCACCCTTTCTGTGTGTCTGTGTTCTGTGTGATTTTGGGGGGATGCGTGTATGTTGTTGAGCTTTATTTTTTATCTGGATTGTGTTTATATCAGGAGGTTGCCTGAAATAAAACTGAAGCTTCATAGTTTAGCCTTTAGTTGTGTTTCAGAGTTTAGCAGTTATGGATTCAGTTAATCTGGTACCTCTGATTTCACAAGGGAGTATAATAAATCTTTTCTCAGTTAATAGGAATTTTGTGTAGTTGGTTAAGACAGAGATCAAAATGAGACAAACACTCATTCACATGGTAAGTAGATGCTTACCTTTAATCTCTGTGGTGTCTTGATTAAATCACTTGTTTTCTGCTTCTGTTTCTGTGCATCTGGAAGAGTTCTCTGCTTTTTGGTTCCTGTGGATGATCTGAGAACACACTTGGGGATTTGTTATTTGATCATACTCTGGCTGTCTTCAACATCATGAGTTTACCACGGAGTTTAAGGACATCTGGGCTCTCTCTGCTGTTATCTGGGGTTGCCTGAGGAGGAATAGAGGCTGATGTGTCTGATGGCTCTAGGTCTGTCCTGGTGGAACAATGCTTCTCACTGGCTCAGCTGAGTGTGTGTGGTTTATGTGGGATTAGAATGTGCCATTGGCTGCACAATTCAGGGGACAAGTAATAGTCCTGAGAGTGTAATGTCATGTAAATCTCTCTACTCGGTGTTCTCATGATGCTTGCTCTCTGTGTAGTGTAAGACTTAGTAATCTGTCATTTGTATTCTTCATTTAATTGTCCTTTTACTGGCCTGTCAGTTTTGTGAGTGCAGGGACAACCATGTTTGTGTTCATCCGTTGTACTTACACAGGAAGTACTTACTGAATGTTGAATCAGATGTCTTTAGGCTTATTGTATTTATTTTACATTTGTAGTTAAAGTTTCTAGTTGTAGCAATTAATAGAGGAAAGGTAGAAGGTAAATATGAACTGTTTATTAGTCTGCTCTCCTTGACTTTAAGCAAACTGTTCAGGCATGATTCTCTCCTTCCCCATTTTTTCTTCCAGTGAATGGAAAGCACATGTGGAGCCAGGTCTTCCACTCAGGGATTGGTAGAAATGCATAGATTCATGAAGTTGTTCTCAAGCCTTAAGAAGCTCACAATCTAAAAGCAAAGTCAACCTTATAGGCCAGGGACAATTGAATATAAGCACTTAGGGCAATTATTTAAAAAATTTGGGGAATGCAGAAAGTATGAATGAAGGTTCTCATTTGTAGCTTGAGGACCTGGGTGGAAGTGACAGCATTAAGTGAAACAGGAGACCTAGGAGGAAAGGCAGATTTGGTAGGATGATGAGACAGGGTAGTGTGCAAGCGCAGTAAAGAATTCAGTTTTGGATGGTTTCACTTAGAATTTTCTGCAGGATTTTATGTTTTCTAGGCAATTTGTAGATTTTTTACACTGCTTTATAAAAAGCTCTTTCCCCAATTGGTAGCTTTGAATTCTTCTTCAGTATTTATGGGAGGTCATATTCTTCAATTAGATGTTCCACCTTACTTTACCAAAAATGACTCTACCAGTAGTGAAGCCAATGAGGAAAAAGATCTGCTGCTCTGGGTATCTAAGAGATCACTTCATCTTGGTACTTACGGGACTGCTGGATTCTTTCTGATGACTGTAGAGCTTTCCCTCCATCAACTGAATGTAACATGCTTAGTAGTCCCCGCCACTTTTGCTATTGTATCAGTGCTGAAGTACATAATACATACATGCAAACACATCATCTCCCACATTTCCAAATTGTTCTCCATTAACATTTTATCAGTGTAACTTCCACCAGCAAGGTTTTAGTGTGTCTGTTTCCTTATACACTCAACAGTACAGAGTGCTACTAGAGTTTATCTGATTGGTGAAAATGTTATTTTCTTCTGATTTTTAACTTAGATTTCTCTTACAGAGTTTGGGCATCTTTTCATGTGAATGAGTCATTTGTAATTCCTTTTCTGAGAGTTCACTCTTCCTTTATGCTACCTATTTTTGTGCTATATGGTTACTGTTTTATTATTGATATGTAGGAGCTTTAGATATATTAAGGGAATTAGCTCTTGGTGACATGACTTACACTGTTGCTTTTAAGTCTGCTTGTCTTTGACTTTGCTTACCGTATTTTGCCATGAGGAAATTTTTTGTATTGATGTAATGGAATTACACCTGACTTTAAAAATTGCTTTCAAATTTTGTGTTATACTCAAAACACTTCAGATACTACATTTCTAATATTCTGAATACCCATTATGTGTTTGGATCTATCTTGGGAATTACAGTTACATTTTATTGATCTGTTTATCTGCTCATCATTCTAGCTTTTTTAAAAAAAAATTTGTTCTAGTCTCTGAAAGGGCTATCAATCCACCCTCATTGCAAATTTCTTGGCTATCTCACATGTTTATAGTTCTCTATTAATTTTTAAAGTAATTTTGTTTTGAAAAATCCTATTGACATTTTTATTGCATGGATTTAATGATTAAAATAAGGAGAAATGAACACCTTTATGATTCTAAGTCTTCCTTCCAAGAATGGTGTTTTTTGCCATTTATTCAAGTGAAGCTCTTTGAGAGAGGGAGAGGTATCTGCTTTGGACAGTTATGTAAACCTCTGTTTTTATTAAAGCCATTACATATTTTTGAGTCCATTTATTGTAGTACCTAGTGTTACTATAACTAATACATAAGATTTAACAAAAACTAAAAAGCCAGTATCTGTGTGACCACCCTGAGCAAAAGTAGGATATTACCAGCCCACAAAAGTTCTCTGTCAATATTGTAACCTGTTCTCTCCTTTCATAGGCAATATTCTAGTGACTTCCATGGTAATCACTTTCATGTCTTTATCATTTTATCAATGTTGTAGGTATTCCTAGACAAATGGTTTATTACTTGCTTTATGGAACTTCTGTGAAATAGATTTATAATGTATTCTTCTGAATTGATTCAAGAGATGTATGGTTTCTTCTGCACAACATTATGTATTGAATTCAGTTCATATTTTTGTAAGAAGTTATAGTTCTTTCACTTTCATTTTTCTGTGTGGTTTCTTACTGTGTGGATATACCACTATATAGCCATTTTGCTGTTAATTTTTTTTCTCATTTGGCTATGATGAACAACATAGTGTTGAATATTCTTGTGCATTTATCTCATACCCCATGTTAGACATGTGGGTATTGGAGTGGTTGGTCATGGATAGGACTGTTTTCAATCCTGTAAGAAAATACTGAGGTTTTCTCTAAAGTTGTGTTTGGCTGTGTGTGAGAAATCTCATTGCTCTACATCATAGTCTGTCTTGGTATTGTGAGACTTAAAAATGTTGGCAATCTGGTGGGTGTATAATAGTGTCTTATTTCTGTTTAATTTGTATTTTAAAGATTTTAAAAATGGTTCTTTCCTTTGCCTTTAAGCCCTTTCCTCTTGACTTTGAGGTTGGTTTGTGGCCAAGAGCTTTGTTGATGAGGACTCTTGTTTTCCAAACTCAGCTACACAGAGTTTTGCCTGGGAAATTTACAAAGAATCCCAACTCCCATTTCAAACATGGAGAATAAAGTTTTGGAGCTAGTATCTAAGAATCTGTTTCTAACTAGCTGTCTGAGTGATTATTACACAGCTATACTTAGATAGATTCCAGCACAGGGCCCTTGAAACTGAAGGTTGTTCTGTGTGTCTATACTATTTTTTCCAAGTCTGTTGTGTATTTAGCACTTAAAACACACCTGTATTTGTAATAGTCACATACAAGTGCTCATGGCCCCATATGGCTAGTGGCTGAGTATATAGTGTGGTATGCATTTTAAACTTTGATATGCAGTTTGATCTTTGGCATTAGGGTCATGCCTCATACTCTCTTCTTATCAAAGCAGGGCCTCACAAAGACTGGCCATTCACAATTCATCTTGGGAGGGAGTAGTTAAAAGTGTAAGTAGGTTATCCAAAATCCATTTATATTATTAAAAAGATAACATTAGAACATATTTCACATTCCATCGGTAGAGATGTGGATATAACAATGGATTTTTTTTTTGGCTGCTTTTATTGATTTGTTGAAGACTGTAATCACTTTGAGCTATCTTGAAACTTAAAGCTTTTTTAGTTTAACTTACATTAATTTTTGGCTTCTTGTAGAATGCTTAATTCTGACATAGAGGTAATTTACAAGCTTTTGTTGAGCATATGTGACAGTTGTTGGGCATGTGGCTAGAGGCTATCATATTGAACATTGATATGCTTTCAATATGGTCAAAAAAATGGCTCAATTTTGTATAAGTGTATGGTTTGATAGAAATTTTGAATGTGCCAGAAACTCCCTTCTTATTTTCCTGTGAGAGAGACTAAGCATAAAAAGGCAGAGAAAATATACAATTTATTGTAGAGATAGCATGTGAATTTGTAACATTTTTACATTTTCTCAGCCATGCTTTAAAGTGTAAGAACCCTTAGTAGAAATAAGAAAAGGTAAGGTCAGGTTCAGCTAAAAGGAAAACTCTGTAAGATGGAGAGCCCAGAGGCTGATCTCACATGAGCATTGAGGATAACTTAGATTTCATAAAATGTAATAACAGTTGTTTATTATAAATTTATACACACACACACATACACACACACACACACACACACACACACACACACACGCCATACTTTTGTGTTAGTCTTCAGGGCAAAAAACTTCCCTTTCAATTTTTAGAGGTACGCTCCTGTGTTCTTTCAGTGTTTCTCTCTCTCCTGTGTGCATTTGCCTCCTCAGGCCTTCCCCACCCATAAAACGATTATTAAGATACTTTTGTTTGGGAAAGTTTCACATTGAAGACCTTTCAGAACAGTTATTTGAATGTCTGGGTGTACAGATATTCCCATCTTTTCTGGTGATGTCACAGTTTTGACTTCCCCTTGTGAATTACTTACAGAATTTTTTCCTGATATGATTGATGCTGCTCCCACTTCCTAGAGCCTCTGCCATGGTCTGGTTGTCCTTATCCTTCATAGATCAGTTATAAGGCGCACTGCCAGGTATGCTTTTGGGAGGCCCCCCCACTCCCCACCACCAACCCACTTCCTGTTAGGGAATTGGCTGCTTTTCCTCTGGGTTGCTCCTAGGTCTTTGCCTTAGCTAGCATTTAATAAGTTGTAGTCCAGTTTTGTGTCTGTGACTTCCTCCCCTTGTTCTTTCATAACAACATCTTCATATTTCCTGTACAGTTATCTGGTAGTTACTGGATAAATGTATGACTTAAGCTTCATGACTTTAGATAGGTCACTTAAGCACTGAGACTTAGTCTCCCGATCTATAAAATGTGGCTTTCTGCCTCTTGACTGTCACTAAGGTCATCAATAAAGTTGCGATGCCAAATCAGATGACTGACTTTGGACTTTCTGTCCTATGACATGAGACAGCAACCTCTGCTTCTCGACCTCCCACCCCCCAGTTCTGCTCATTGTTACACTTCTTAGAAGATTGATCCTCTGTTGCTCTCGGTACTTGGCCTTGGATGTGTCCTTTGCAGGTCTTCAGGATTCTGCCCTACATCTTGTCTTTCCATAGCTTTCCTTCAGCTGTGTTCATTACTTCCAGATTCACATCTGTCTTGATGGTTCCAGACCAGTCTTTCCAAAATGCATGTGGAGTATGCACAGATGTCCCTGGGTGCACTCAAACTAAGCACAGCCAAGGTGGAATTCATTCCTCCCCCAGAACTACTCTCTCCCCCTGCATTTCCCAATCTTGATTAGTGTTGTCATTATCCATGAATGTTACTATTTCTTAATCCCCCTCATCTGGTGACCAGTCCTGACAGATCAGTAACAAGTACTCTTTGAATTGGTTTCATCTTCCATCCTCTAGCAGCTCCAGGCCTCCTCCTTTTTTAAAAAAGTATTTTATTGCACTTTAGGTTCTGGGGTACATGTGCAAAATGTGCAGGATTGCTGCATAGGTACACACATGGTGATGTGGTTTGCTGCCTTCTTTTCTCAAGGGGACTGGAACAACAGCCTCCTGACCTGCTGCCTTTGCACATTCAGTGTCCTGTTTCTTCCTTTGTGGAAGCAGAGGGCCAGTCACAACACTTTCTTCAATAGTTTTTAAAATCTTCAATAGTTTTGTCATCCTTATGCACTCAAATGCCTTAGTGTGGCATACAAAGCCCCTCACTTCTAAACCATGCACCTTCCAGCCTCATCTTCCACGATCCCTTCCCACAGTGCTCATTTGCACTATCATGGCCAAGTGCTTCCTTCATTAGAATGCCCTTTCCGTTAGTGTCCAACACAGTGGTTCTCACACATTAAGGGTTATGCAAATCTGTGTTTTATTTTTTAAAATATACTTTCAGACCTGTTCCTCCCAAAATTTAGATTTGTCATCTGGAGCGAGGCCTGTAGTCATTTTCTTTATCTGAAATGTGACAACGTTGAAAAGAGTTTATTACAAAAATTTTATGAAATTTTACATATATGTTGTCCTAGAATGCTTCTAAGTAATTACTCTTTGTTTTGTAGGGTAAAAATCCACAGAAATCAAAAGTGGGAGGGAAAGCAGCTCTTTCAGTGGTTGTGGAGATCAGTTGGAGTGGAACCTGCTGCTCTGACCTGGTTTGCTTGCCATGTACCCTTTCAGGCTTTCTTTTGTGAGACATGGTTTCAGTCTGTCTCAAATTCCTGGGCTCAAGCAGTCCTCCCATCTCAGCCTCCCAAGTAGGTAGACATCACTATACTTGGCTACATTTTTAATTTGTGTGTGTGTGTGTGTGTGATAGGGGAAGGGGGTAGAGACAGGGTCACCCTATGTTGCCCAGGCTGGTCTCAAACTCCTCCCACCTAAGCCTCCCAAAGTGCTGGGATTACAGGTATGGGCCACCACACACACTCAGCCTATCCATCTAATTTTATTTTGAGATGGAGTCTAGCTCTGTTGCCCAGGCTGGAGTACAATGGTGCAATCTAGCTAACTGCAACTTCTGTCTCCTGGGTTCAAGTAATTCTCTCCCTCAGCCTCCTGAGTAGCTGGGATTACAGGTACCCACCACCACACCTGGCTAATTTTTTTGTATTTTTAGTAGACATGGAAATTTCACCATCTTGGCCAGGTTGGTCTTGAACTCCTGAGCTCCTGATCCACCCGCATCTGCCTCCCAAAGTGCTGGAATTACAAGCATGAGGCCGCGGTGTCCAGCCTACTGTATTTTAATTATTTACTTATTTGCTTGCTTGCTTGCTTACTTATTTATGAGACAGGGTCACTCCCCTTCCTGATCCCCTAGGCTGCAGTGCAGTGGTGCGATCTTGGGTTCACTGCAGTCTCCACCTCCCCATTTTAAGCAATTCTCTGCCTCAGCCTCCCAAGCAGCTGGGATTACAGGCATGCACTGCCATGCCCAGCTAATTTTTCTATTTTTAGTAGAGGAGGGGTTTTGCCATGTTGGCCAGGCTGATCTGAAACTCCTGATCTCAAAGGATGCACCTGTCTTGGCCTCCCAAAGTGCTGGGATCACAGGTGTGAGCCACTGCACCCTGCTTGGAAAAGTCTTCTTAAAGATACACATATGTAGTAAAATGCATATCCTAACACAAACATCGTTGCACCTGTTGATGTGTGTCTTAAGCCTGAGGTAGGAAAGTTTGGTAGGTGGAAGTTACTTGCCAACTCCTTTCTCATAGCAATGCACATGGAAGAGAAGACTTTGGCTTTAGCATTTCACTGTGAGTGTCCTGCTTATTCCATGGTCATGGGCCTTTACTTGAAAACCTTGTGAAATTATTTATGCAGAAAGAAAGAAGGAGGAATCTTGGGTAATGGGAAAGCAATCAGCCAGTTTTATAAAAATTCCAACATGGGTGCTTTATAACTAATTGGAAAAACATGTCTCATCTCAGTTGACTTAATTCTCTTTGTAGTGCTGGGGGCCTTAAGTGTTCCCAGAAAGTTTAGGGAACATAATCAGCTCCTAAGGTGGTCAGCAAAGTGACAAAAAGGACAAAGCATTCTGCTTGCACCTGAGGGTCCTTCAGTCATGGTCAGCTCTGTCTAGGGGAGCAAAGACCCTGTCTGTTCTCAGCCTTCCTGGCTATGGCAGGGGCATGAGTTGGGAGAGCAGAGAGTGGGCACTTGTTCTGGCTGGAAACTTAGCCTTGAAAAGAAGGTTCCAGAGGCAGAGTTTGAGATGCAAACAGGAGAAAGAGATGGCCAATGTTGATGCTCTCAGAGTGGAGAATTATGAACTGTCTGATTATAAGAGCAGTGTTGGGTCCTTATGTACTTACAAAAATTATTTTGAGATACACGGAAGTCAGTGGACCCACTTTCTCTTCCTCATTGGAGTTCTCTGGAAAAGAGTGTTCCCAGGGACAGATAATCTGATGGGGCCATGGCCCAGCAGTGTCCTTAAGAGGGAAAGCTCCATTAGCAGAGAGAACCTCAGCCATGGCTGATCACACAGGCTATACTAGGGTGGGATATGCTGACACCAACAGCCTTCCCTAAGGCTCCCAAGTCAGAGAGGCCCAGTCAGTTCCAGTCCTGGCTTTGCTTGCCAGTCTCAGTCCCTGGCTTCGTCTCTTGGGGGGCCTGATGCGATGTTTTTTGTGCGATGGAGAAAATGGCATTGCTCCTACCCCCACCAGGCTGGCGTCAGGTTGAAATTCAACACAGGAAGCACCCTCCCCCCACACCCATGAACCAAGAAATGATGCTATTAGAGTTACATGGGTTTGGGGTTTCCCCTTTCTCCCTGAAACCCTGCAAGAGGCTTCACAGAAAAGGAAGGGTCTTTCAGATGCCTGAGTGTGGCTGGGAATTGCTGTTCCCAGTTAGCCAGGCTGGTTGGAGCCCAGAATTAGTTGGCTGAATTGTGGATTTAAACTGCCAGAGCCACTAAGGCACAGCTGGTCCACTGCCAAGTGCTGCCAACCATCCTGTAAATGCCACCATTGCTCATGCCTGGGAGACATTTCAGCATTGACTGAAAGGGTTGCTAGGTCTTGTCCTGCTCAGGACAGGGCACTGAAGAGTGATCTGTTGTCATATTATAAGGACAGATCTGGGTCCTGTGCCTTCCAGGGACCCCAAACAGAGAATGCCCATGACAGAACCCCAACTCATGGGCACAGCCCCCCTTGTTAGTATTAATTATGCACTTATGTGAAAGGCACCCACTCTTGAAGAGGGGAACAGTCAGTGATTAAAAATGTTGAGGGCAGGTCACCAGGCTCTTTCAGCCTCCATTAGGAAACGGCTCTGGGAGGGTTACTTTAGAGCAAGGAAAAGGTCTCCCTGTTGGAGGGGCTCTGTGCATAGCCAGCCCCTTACTTTAAATCCTGGCCTACTCCAGCCACCCAAGAATCTTCATTAAGTGGCTCTGAAGTAGAAACTGCTACTTAATTTGCATGGATTCACTCAAAACAAAAATCAATAATTTTCAGAAATTAAGATTCAAGTGGGTTGGGCACAGTGGCTTACACCTGTAATCCCAGCACTTTGGGAGCCTGAGGCAGGTAAATCATGAGGTTAGGAGTTCGAGACCAGCCGGGCCAACATGGTGAAACCATGTGTCTACTAAAAACAAAAAACTTAGCTGGGCATGGTAGTGGCTATCTGTAATCTCAGCTACTCAGGAGGCTGAGGCAGGAGAATCACTTGAACCTGGGAGGTGGATGTTGCAGTGAGGCAAGATCATGCCATTGCACTCCAGCCTGGGTGACAGTGAGAGACTATGTCTCAAAAAAATAAAGATTCAAGCAGCAGAGCATTCAAGCTAACATTAGGGACCCTTCTGAGCACAGGACCCTGGCTGTGTAGTTTGTACAGTGGCCCAGGTTTAGAGAGAGTGAAAGACATGCAGCTGGCCTGCACCATGTGGGTGAACTGAGTCACCCTGCCCTTTGTGGGGGTTGATAGGGACCTTTTCTAGGCTGTTGGCCTGGGCATTGCTGATGACATGAGCATGACTTGTCCAGGTCTAGGTTGAATGTGATACACTGGGACAAGTTGAAGGGAGGGGCATTGGATCAGGGTGCTGATCAGGGAGCATCATCTCTGAGCAACAGGAAGTCCTTGAACTTGGACACATGACATAATCATCTTTCACAAGGTTCGGAGCAAAACCCAGAAGACCAGGCAATGATGCATTGATACTGTCACTACCCAAGTTAGCATTTTCCAGTATCATTAAAAAATGTTTTATAGAGGGGCCCAAAGTGGCTCTGGCCAGATGTCGTGGCGCTTGTGAAGGCGAGGCCAAGAGTTCAAGGCCAACCAACCTCAGCAACCTTACAAGCTCTCAATGATTGGCAAAAAAAAAAAAAAAAAAAAAAATGTTTTATAGATAAGAGGTCTCACTGTGTTGGTCAGGGTGGTCTTGAACTCTTGGTCTCTAGTGATCCTCCTGCCTTGGCCTCCCAAGGTGTTGGGATTATACTCATGAGCCACTGCCCCTGGCCTCCAACACTGTTTTAAAATTTTTGATATATCTGTGACTTTTTGATTATACCTATTTTGTTACTTTTATTAGAGAAAATTAACCTGGCCTGGTGAGGTGGCTCACGCCTGTAATCTCAGCACTTTGGGAGGTTGAGGTGGGTGGACCACATGGCGTTTCTCCTGTGAGAGTCTGAGACTAGTTTGGACAACATGGCGAAACCCTGCCTGTACTAAAAACACACAAATTAGCCAGGCATGGTGATGGGTGTCTGTAATCCCAGCTACTCAGGAGGCTGAAGCAGGAGAATCTCTTGAACCCATGAGGTGGAAACTGCAGTGAGCTGAGATTGTGCCACTGCACTTCTGCCTGGGCTACAGAACAAGACTCTGTGTCCAAGAATAAAAAAGAAAAGAAAAATAAACTTCAAAAGCAGATTTTTGTCACTGCACTAATCACTAACCATGGACGTACAAGGACAAAGGAAATGAGGGCAAAGTAATTTATGCCTAGTTTTCTTTGCCTTTGACCTTCAGCCCCATGCATTCCTGCAAATGTTTTGCCCAAGGCAAACCTTTGAAGACCTTAACTTTTCTGTTTTAAGTGAGATTTCCATGTGGATTGATGTTGTCTGAAAAGACAATCCCTTTACTGGAAAGCAATTGGTATTTGAAGAGAATGAGATTAGGTTGCTAAGGACACCCATGTTTGCAATTTTTGGATTCTATAAATTATTGGTGAATAAGAAAAATGTTTATTATTTTTTTTTCCAGATGGTAAACCGGAAGGAAAGAATGTCACAGGAGGCCGGGCACGGTGGCTCAAGCCTGTAATCCCAGCACTTTGGGAGGCCAAGGCGGGTGGATCACAAGGTCAACAGATCGAGACCATCCTGGTAAACATGGTGAAACCCTGTCTCTACTAAAAATAAAAAAAAAAATAGCTGGACACGGTGGCGCGTGCCTGTAATCCCAGCCACTCAGGAGGCTGAGGCAGGAGAATTGCCTGAACCCAGGAGGCGGAGGTTGCGGTGAGCCGAGATCGCGCCATTGCATTCCAGCCTGGGTAACGAGAGCGAAACTCCATCTTAAAAAAAAAAAAAGTTACAGGGCATGGGAGGCTCAGATGGAACAGGGCTCTGGGACGCTTCTCTCTCTTGGCTTGAGACCTCTACTTTACCTACCAGGCCTCAAATTAAAAGACAAAGTTTCCTAATCTGGGTGGGAACAGACAACAATTTCTCTGGGTGGATGGATAGCAAAGAGAAGAAGGAAGTTTGCATAAACTTAAAGAGGAGTTTATTTTTTGGAGAGAAAGAAATCTCTTGTTTAATTACAAAACAAAATATAATTTTCAGTGCCTTTCTTTTCCTACCAGTCGTTTAAGAAATTGACAGGTAATTCACATACCAGAAAATGCAGCAATTTAAAGTGTACCGTTCTCCAGTATTTGTTTTTGAGATGACATCTTGCTCTATCACCCAGGCTGAAGTATATGGTGTAATCTCGGTTCACTGCAACCTGTGCTTCTCAGATTCAAGCCATTCTCCCACGTCAGCCTCTCGAGTAGCTGGGGTTAAAGGCACTCTCCATCATGCCTGGCTAATTTTTGTATTTTTAGTAGAGACAAGGTTTCACCATGTTGGCCAGGCTGCTCTTGAACTCCAGACATCAGGTGATCTGCCCACCTTGGCCTCCCAAAGTGCTGGGATTGCAGGCCTGAGCCACTGCACCAACCTCATGTTCTCAGTTATTAATTGTTTCATCAAAGAAATAGGAAGCCCGCATATTATTTCTCTATTTATCTAATGTTAATGAGCTTTCTTATAACTAATGTTTCCGTAGATATCTTTTTTTTCATCCTGTTGTTTTCATCTTAGCTGTGTTTTTGTAATTAAAGGGTGCCTCTTCTACACATTAGATAGGTGGGTCATGTTTTTATTTGTGTTTCTTAAAATTCAGTCTCACTATCTGTTTCATTTAAAGTGTTTAGTTCACTTACAGTTCAATGGAATTTCTAACCTATGCCATTTGTGTGTGTGTGTGTTTGAGACAGTCTTGCTTTGTCACCCAGACTGGAGTGCACTTTAGAAGGGATTTGAGAAATGATCTCAGCTCACTGCAATCTCCGCCTCCCAGATTGAAGTGATTCTCCTGCCTCGGCCTCCCAAGTAGCTGGGATTACAGGTGTGTGCCATTGTGCCTCGCTTTTTTTTTTTTTGTATGCTTAGTAGTAAACCACCATGCCTGGCTTATTTCTCTTTTGTTTTTTGTTCCTCCTTTCGGATGAGTGGAGTGATTCTTCACATATCCTTTCATCTCTAGTGGCTTTTTGGCTGTCTTTTTGCTCTGTTTTTAGCTATAGATGATTTCTTTAGCAACTGTTCTAGAGATTACAACACACACCCTGACTTTTCACAGTCCACCTGCAGAGCTTATGACACCACTTGGGCAATAAGGCAGTGAAAAGGAATGAAGCACAGACATGGGCCACATGTGGGTGAGACTGACACTTTATGCCACATCCAAGCAGCCAGTCACCAAGGGCCATGTACTGTATCATCCCAGTTACATAAAATGCCCAGATAGAAAAACCAGAGAGACAGGGAGCAGATTACTGGTTACCTAGTGCTGGGGGTGGAAGGAAGAATTGAAAGGGGTGATGATGAAAGATAACAGCGTTCCTTGTTGGGGAAATAAAAATGTTCTAAAATTGATGGTGGTGATGGATGCACCATTCTGTGAGTATACAAAGAGCCACTGATGTTGACACTTTATTTGTTTGGAGACAGTCTCACTGAGTTGCCCAAGGTGGAGTCCAGTGGCATGATCTTGACTCACTGCAACCTACACCTCCCAAGTTTAAGTGATTCTTCTGCCTCAGCCAACTGAGTAGCTGGGATTACAGGCATGTGCCACTGCACCGAAATGTTTTTTGTTTTTTCAAGATGGAGTTTGTGCTCTGTCATTGAGGCTGCAGTGCAGTGACGTGATCTCAGCTCACTGCAACCTCTGCCTTCCAGTTTCAAGCAATTCTCCTGCCTCAGCCTCCCACGTAGCTGGGGTTAAAGGTGCCTGACACCACATTGGGCTACTTTTTTGTATTTTTAGAAGAGATGGGGTTTCACCATGTTGGCCAAGTTTGGCCTCAAACTCCTGACTTAAGGTGATCTACCTGCCTTGGCCTCCTAAAATGCTGGGATTACAGGCCTGAGCCACTACATCCAACTCCATAAGGTAAATTTATATTTACCTTTTAAGAAACTGCCAAACTGTCTTTTGGAGTGGCCATGCTGTCTTATGTTCCCCCAGCATGTGTGAAGGCTCCATTTCCACACACCCCCTCTTGATATTGATAGTGACATCTTTTTGTTTGTTTTTTTGAGATGGAGTCTCACTCTGTCATCCAGGCTGGAGTGCAGTTACACAGTCTCAGATCACTGCAATCTCTGCCTGTGGGATCAAACAATTCTCCTGCCTCAGCTTGAGTAGCTGGAACTTTAGGGGCACGTCACCATGCATGGCTAATTTTTTTGTATTTTTAGTTGAGACAGGGTTTCACTATGCTGCTCAGGCTGGTCTCGAACTCCTACCTTGTGATCCACCCACCTTGACCTTCCAAAGTGCTGGGATTAGAGGTGTGAGCCACCACATCTGGCCATGACATCTTTTTAATGTTGAACCTTTCTTGATAACATGTGCAGCGTGGCTTTTTTTGCATTCAAAGTGTTTCATTGAACAATTTCTTGATATAGATTGTGTGTGCATATTTTTGCATGTTCATTTCTGAGAGTTTTGTTTTTTTGGGGTGTGCTGTTGCAAATAGGATGTTTTCTTCTTTTTTTCTAACTGCTTGTTTGTACATAGGAAGATTGTCTGAGGCCAGGCTTGGTGGCTGAGGCCTGTAATTCTAACATTTGGAAGACTGAGGCAGAAGGATTGCTTGAGCCAAGGAGTTTGAGACCAGCCTGGGCAGCCTAAGAAGACCCCATCTCTATTTATTTTTTTGAGACGGGTGTTTCTCTGTCACCCAGGCTGGAGTGCAGTAGTGCAGTTCCAGCTCACTGCAACCTCCACCTCCCAGGTTCAAGCAATTCTCATGCCTCAGCCTCCTGACTACCTGGTGTGACAGGAGTGTTTCACCATACCCGGCTAATTTTTTTTTTATTAGTAGTAGAGTCAGGGTTTTGCCATGTTTGCCAGTCTGGTATGAAACTCCTGGCCTCAAGCAATCTGCCTGCCTTGGTCTCCCAAAGTGCTGGGATTACAGGCATGGGCTGTGCCCGGCCCCACTCTGTAGTTTAACAACTAAGAAAAAGGAAGGCAGTTTAGTATGTTTCTTTTGTACCTAACTCCTTAGCAGAATCTGTCTGCCTCATTTTTCAGAGTAAATATAATTATTTCACCTTATGCCTTTTTCTTTAATATCTTACTTTGCTCCTTGCCTAGTTGCATCAGCTAGGGCTTCCAAAATAATAGTGGTAACAGAGGGCATTCTTTTGTTCCAAAGGTTGATGGAAGCCTCTATTGCTTCCATTCTTTACAAATGATGCTGGGCTTTGCCTTGATGAGTATGTGTCTGAGTGTAATTTTCTTTATTGTGTGTAATTTAAGGAAGTATCCCTCTTCTTTTTTTTTCTTTTTTCTTTTGAGATGGAGTTTCGCTCTTGTTACCCAGGCTGGAGTTCAATGGCGCGATCTTGGCTCACTGCAACCTCCGCCTCCTGGGTTCAGGCAATTCTCCTGCCTCAGCCTCCTGAGTAGCTGGGATTACAGGCATGTGCCACTATGCCCAGCTAATTTTTTGTATTTTTAGTAGAGATGGGGTTTCACCATGTTGACCAGGATGGTCTTGATCTCTTGACCTCATGATCCACCCACCTCGGCCTCCCAAAGTGCTAGGATTACAGGCATGAGCCACCGCACCCAGCTGTATTCCTCTTCTTAATTTGATAAGTTTCTTTTATAAATTTTGTAGTCAAATGCCTTTTGAACATCTATGGTGATTATAATTTTCAACATACTAATATAAATGAAAAGAGAAGATGTTCTGATTTCGAGCCATCCTTTCACACTGTACAAGTCTCACTTGGTTTAGGTAAGTTTTCTTTTCAGCCCCAGTGGGGTTTATTTGCTAATATATTATTTTGGATTTTCATATATTGATTTTTATGTAAATGTCTTATCTTGTTTGTTTTAGAGATACGGCTTTGCTCTGATGCCCAGGCTGGAGTGCAGTGATGTGATCACACTTTATTGTAATTTTAAACTCCTGGGCTAAAGTGATCCTCCTGCCTCAGCCTCCTGGGTAGCTGACATTACAGGCACGTGCCACCACACCTGGCTTTTTAAATTTTTGTAGAGACAGAGCCTTGCTATGTTGTCTAGGCAGCAGTTCAGTGTACACTGTAGATGTGAACATTTACTGGTCTTTCTGCTGGAATCATTCCCTCTCCCATCTGTTTGTCTTTAAATTCTGGGCATGCACACACACTCCACCTGCACATCCCAACTGCAAAATATTGTTGTCCAACCTGCCTTGAAAAGGGAGAACTGTTTTTCCCTCTTTGTGTCTCTGCTGGTGTTCAGTCCACTGCTGTGTTTTTGGTAAATACTTGACCCACAGAGTGTGGGAGGCAGGAAGGGAAGGCTTCTGCATTTCCTTTGTGGACCCAGCTGTTTTCTGAAATAAATTATGCCAGGGCCCCTAGTACAGCCCCTGGCCCTCCTTATTGAAAGGACAACTCTCCAGCCACTCCCAACATCTCCCTCTCCCCTTTCTGTAAGAGCATCAGGGATGGGTCGGTGAGTCCCTACACCTGCCAGGCCTTTGCAGGCAGTGGAGTTAGGCCCAGCCTGCTGTGTTCCTGGGAAACTGAACAAGCACCAGTGGAGCATTCACTCCATGTCAGGCTCTGCCACCAGCACCCTGGAGACAGAAGACCAAGACATAATTCCCAGCCCAGGGGAGGGTGGAACCTTAGCACAGGATGCATTGAGAGCTCAGGATGCAATCAACCCAAAGTGCAGGCTTAAGGGAACTCTCACTGTGTGGGTAGGATCTTCAGTACAGTTTGAAGTGAAGGCTGCTCTACTGTTTATCAAGTGTGTTGGTCAAGGGCACAGACTGGACACTCGGGGCTACCAGGATAAGGAAGCACTCTGGTAACCCTCATCTGCTAGGAGAATGGTTTAAAAGATGGGTGTTATTTAACTTCTTTGAGATGGAGTCTAGCCCTGTCACCCAGGCTGGAGTACAGTGGCTTACTGCAACCTCTGCCTTTCAGGATCAAGCAATTCTGCCTCAGCCTCCTGAGCAGCTGAGATTACAGATGCCTGCCATCAAACCCAGCTAATGTTTCTGTTTTTGTTTTTTTTTTGTTTTTTGTTTTTTTTTTTCTTATAGAGATGGGGTATGGTCAGGCTAGTCTCAACTCTTGACCTCAGTGATCCATCCACCTTGGACTCCCAAAGTGCTGGGATTACAGGCATGAGCCACCACACCCTGCTGTTTATTTTTTTGAAATGGAGTCTTGCTCTGTTGCCCAGGCTGGAGTGCAGTGGCACAGTATCAGCTCACTGCAACCTCTGCCTGCTGGGTTCAAGTGACTCCCCTGCCTCAGCCTCCTGAGGAGCTGGGACTACAGGCATGAGCCATGATGCCTGGTCAGGAAGTGCCCTTTTGTCCCTCATCTGCTAAGAGCAATGTCTAAAAGATGGGCTTTAGGTGGCCTTTCTGCCATCTCTCTCTACTACATTCTGGTTCTTTTTCAGTATGTAGTTTTCAGTAATTAGTGAATTAGATGATTGGCTAAATTACTAAACTATAAATTTAGTGATTAGTAATTTTAATAATTTCTGGTTCCCTGCTGAAATCTATGATCTCTGTCTAATAAGCCTACTATTGAGCCTTGTGGGTCTGTCTATTGTCTGTCTGTGCTAGTTTTTACACTTAGAATTGTACCTCCCTAAGTGTGTTTTTTATAACTACGGTGTTGATAATCATATCATCATGCCCAGCACGGAGGTGCTCAATAAATATACATTTCCAATGTCAAAAATATTCGATGTGGTAAAACACAAAATTTACAACAACCATTTAAAGTACCCACTTCAGTGTAAGCACAATTATATTTTTGTGCAGCCAAACTCTGGAACTCACTAAATCCTGCCAAACTAAAACTCTGTCCCCATTAAATAAGCCATTACTGGCTTTCCCAGATCCTGGCCACCACCACTCTCCTTTCTGTCTCTGTGTATTGGATTACTCTAGGTCCTTCCCATCAGTGGAATCATACAGTACTTCTCTTTTTGTGACCACCTTATTTCACTTTGCATAACATCCTAAAGGTTCATCCATGTGCTAGCTGTGTCAGAATTTCCTACCTTCTTAAGGCTGAATAATGTTTGGCTGTATGGAGAGACCACATTTGTACATCTGTCGGTGGGCACTTGGATTGCTGCTGTTTTTCAGCTCCTATGAATAACGCTCTGCCAAGACCAGCTCAGCCTCAGAGACCCCAACTCATATGGCATTAAAGGAATTAAGAAACAGACACCGAGATAGCAAAAGGTGGGTTCAGAGTGGAGCACCAGGGGTCTCACAGCACTTCCATCTGAGAGTCCAGAGCAGACTCTGACCTATGTATTTATTCTTGACTTTCCAGTGACACGTTTTACAAGCAGATGCTCTGTGTTCTTTCATTGGTTAAAGGTAAACTTACCAGGCAGCTAGTGTTTACTAGAAGTTGAAGACAAACTAGAAAGTGCTCTTTACAAGGGAACAAAGGAAAGGGTCACACATCCTGTGTTCAAAGAACTAATTCATCTAGCATGAGACATAATTATATCGGACACTGTTTTATAGTGCTTTGAGCAGTTTGCTGCTTTGGGGGCAGTTTTCCGCTTTGGGGGGCCGACTAGGTTTTCCTTGCCACCTCTCTCAATAGGATTTCTCAGCAAACAATATGATTTCTCACTCAACAACGCTACTATGAACATCAGTGTATAAATGTGTGAGGCCCTTTGAATTGTAGAGAGTACACACCCAGAAGCAGAAACGCTGGATCATATGGTAATCCTTGTTTTGACAGCTCTGTCACCCAGGCTGGAATGCAGTGGTGCAGTCCTGGCTGACTGCAACCTCCGCCTCCTGGGTTCAAGCAATTCTTAACCTTCAGCCTCCTGAGTAGCTGGGATTACAGGCCTGCACCGCCACCTGTGGCTTGTTTTTGTGTTTTTAATAGAGATGGATTTCACCACGTTGGCCAGACTGGTCTTGAACTCCTAGCCTCAAGTGATTCACCTGTCCCGGCCTCACAAAGCACTGGGATTACCAGTGTGTGCCACCACACCTGGCCTGTTTTTAACTTTTTGATGAAAAGTTTAAACACTGTTTTTCATAGCTAAGCTCCATTTTAAATTCCCAGTAAGAGTACACATGGCTTCCAACTGCTCAGCATTCTCGCTAACACTTTATTTTCTGTATGGATTACAGCCATCATCATGAGTCTGAGGTGGCCTCTCCATGTAGGTCTTCTTTTCCTTTTTCTAAGATAGAGTCTCACTCTGTCACCCCGGCTACTGTGCAGCAGTGCAATCTTGGCTCACTGCAATCTCCACCTCCCAGGTTCAAGCAATTCTCCTGCTTCAGCCTCCTGAGCATCTGGGAATTCATGAGCCAAGCTGGTCTCAAACTCCAGACCTCAAGTGATCCACCCACCTTGGCCTTTCAGAGTGCTGGGATTACAGGCATGAGCCAGCATGTCCAGCCTCTCCACGTGGTTTTGGTTCGTTTCCCTAATAATGATGGTGAGTATCTTTTTATGTGCTGATTGGCCATTTGCATCTCTTATTTGGTAGACTGTCTATTCACATCCTTTGCACATTTCTGAACCACATTAGTTGGGTTTTTGTTGTTGCATTGTGAGAGTGCTTTATCTATTCTAGATGAAAACTCTGACATGTAATTTGCACATCTGTCATTCCATAGGTTGATTTTCAGTCTGTTAATAGTATCCTTTGATGCAATCCAATCTGTCTACTTTTCTTTTGTTGTTTGGGTCTTTGGTGTCATATCTAAGAAATCATGGCCAAAGGAAGCTCTCCTTCTATGTTTTAAGAGTTGTCAGCTGGGAACAGTGGCTCCTGCCTATAATCCCAGCAGGTTGGGAGGCCAAAGTGGGTGAATCATGAGGTCAGGAGTTCAAGACCAGCCTGACCAAGATGCCCTGTCTCTACTAAAAATACAAAAATTAGCTAGGCATGGTGATGGGCTCCTGTAATCCCAGCTACTTGGGAGGCTGAGGCAGAGAATTGCTTGAACCTGGGAGTCAAAGGTGGCAGTGAGCCGAGATCATGACACTGCAATCCAGCCTCGGTGTCAGAGTGAGACTGTCTTAAAAAAAAATGAGTTGTATAGCTTCAGATCTTACACTTGGGTTTTTGATTCATTATAAATGTTTTTTTATTATTATTATTTGTTTAAACATGATGTAAGGTAAGGCTTTAACTTCATTCTTTTGCCTGTGGATATCTAGTTTTCCTACACCATTTGTTGAAAGACTGTCCCTTCCCTGATTGAAGCCCTGGCATCCTTATTTGATGATATGTGTAAGAGTTTCCTTCTGCACTCTGTATTCCATTCCACTGGTCTCTCTCTATGTCTTTACTGCCATACCACACTTTTGACCACTGTAGCTTTTTTTTTCTTTAAAGACAGGGTCTTCCTCTGTTACCTGGCTGGAGTGAAGTGGAACAATCTCAGCTCACTGCAACCTCTGCCTTCTGGGTTCAAGGGATTCTTCTTGTATTTTTAGTAGAGATGAGGTTTCATCATGTGGGCCAGGATGGTCTTGATCTCTGGACCTTGTGATCTGCCCACCTCAGCCTCCCCAAAGTGCTGAGATTACAGGCTTGAGCCACCACACCCAGCCCTCTGTGGCTTTCAATAATACATTTTGAAATTGAGAAGTAAAACACTTCCAACTTTGTTACTTTTTCAATATTGCTTTGGCCATTTGGGATCTCTTGAAATTGTGTATAAACTTTACACAATTTATAAGGATGGATTTTTCTATAATTGAAAAAGAAATGTCACTGAGATTTTGAGAGCCATTAAACTAAACCTGTAGATCACTTTGAGTCATATTGACATCTTAATTAAACTAAGCCTTTTAATACATAAGTATAAAATGCCTTTACATTTGTTACACAACCGGTCTCTGGAACTCAAAATCCTGCCAGAGTCTTTGCCTCCTGGTTGAGTTTATTCCTGATTTATTCTTTTTGATGCTATTGTAAACTGACTTTTTTTTTTTAATATAGTATCTCACTATGTTGCCCAGGCTGGAGTACACTGGCTATTCACAGGCATAATCATTACAAAAACTCACAGCATTGACCTCCCAGGCTCAAGCGATTCTCCTACCTCAGCCTCCCAAGTAGCTGGGAATATAATCATCCTCAACCAAGCCAGCAGGAACTTTCTTAATTTCCTTCTTGGATTGTTGACTGTTAGTGTGTAGAAATGCAATGCAACTGACTTCTGTATGTTGATTTTATGATCCTGAAACTTGGACAAATTATTAGTCCTAACAGTTTATTTTGTGCAGTCTTCAAGATTTTCTACAAAGAAGACCATGTAGTTTGCTAACAGAGAAAATTTTACTTCTTCCTTTTCAATTTTAATGTCTCTTCTTTTCTTTCTTTCTTAATAGCTCTGGCTAGGATTTCCAGTATTATGAAAGCAGGCATCGTTTTATTACTCATCTTGGAAAAATGTCTCTCATCATTGAGAATGATACTAGCTGGATGTTGTTCATGTGACCTTTATTACATTGAGGTTGTTTCGATTTCTAGTCAGTGTCTTTTTTATCATGAAAGGATATTAAACTTCATGAAATTCTTTTTCTTTACTAATTGAAACAAAGTATGTGTTTTCTTTCCTTCATTCTGTTAATGTGGTATCTTACCCTAATGTTTATATGGTAACCACCTTTGCATTCCAGGAATAAATCTTACTTGATCGTGTTGTATAATCCTTTTATGATGCTGTTGAATTCTCATTCATATTTTCTTGAGCACTTTGCATCTGTATTGATCAGGAATAGTGGTGTGTTTTCTTCTGCTGCTTTGTCTGTCTTTGGTATCAGTAATGCGGGCCTCACAAAATGAGTTTGGAGGTATCCTTTCCTCAGTATTTTGGAAGAAGATGAGCAGGATTCGTATTGATTCTGTAACTGTTTGGTACAACTCACCCATGAAGCCATCTGTTCTTGTACTTTCTTGTCAAGTTTTTGGTCCCTGATTCATCTTTTATTTCATTTATTTCCATTCTAACCTTTAGTATTTCCTTGCTTCTCCTAGCTTTGGGTTTAGGCTGTTCTCCTCTTTCTAATAATTTAAGGTACCAAGTTAGGATTGTGGTTTGAGAGCTTTTCCTTTTATTTGAGAGAGGGTCTTGCCACTTGCTGAGTTGGACTCAAATTCCTGGGTTCAAGCAATCTCCTGGCCTCAGCCTTCCAAGTAGGTGGGATTATAGAACAGTGTCACTATGCCTGGCTGCTGCTGCTTTTTATTTTGTGGGGATGAGGGGAAATAGAATCTAGCTGTGTCTCCCAGGCTGGAGTGGAGTGGCACAATCTTGGCTCATTGCAACCTCCTCCTCATGGGTTCAAATGATTCTCCTGCCTCAGCCTCCCAAGTAGCTGAGACTACAGGTGCTTGTCACCATGCCTGGCTAATTTCATGTTTTTAGTAGAAATGGGGTTCCCCCATGTTAGCCAGGCTGGTCTTAAACTTTTGACATCAGGTTATCTGCCTGTTTCAGCCTCCCAAAGTGCTGGGATTACAGAAGTGAGCCACCACGTCCAGCCAGCTTTTTTTAAATGTAAGTGTGTACAGCTATAAATTTCCCTCATAGCACTGCTTTTGCTGCATTGTATAAGATTTGATATGTTTTGTCTCAAAATACTTTATAATTTTTCTTATTATTTTTTTTTGATTTATACTTTTGTAGTATGTTGTTGAGTTCCCATAGATTTGTGACTATTCGAGTTTTCCTTCTGCTATTATAATTTTAGTCATTTGAAATGTATTAAGTCTTGCTTTCAGGCCTAGTATATGATCTTTCCCATAGAGCATTCCACATGTACTTTGAAGAATGTGTATTCTGCTGCTGGGTGAACTCATCTGTGTATGTCTGGTAGGTCCAATTCATGTATAGTATCATTCAAGCTGTTTCCTTCTTGATCTTCTGTCTGGGTGTTGTATCTATTATTGAAAGTCAGTTATTAGGCCAGGTACAGAGGCTCATGCCTGTAATTCCAGCACTTTGGGAGGCCAAGGTGGGTGGATAACTTGAGGTCAGGAGTTCAAGATCAGCCTGGCCAACATGGTGAGTCCCCGTCTCTACTAAAAATAGCTGGGCATGGTGGCATACACCTCTAATCCCAGCTACTTTGTGGCAGAGGCATGGGAATCACTTGAATTCAGGAGGTTGCAGCTGCACTCCAGCCTTGGAAACAAAGATCCTGTCTGGAAAAAAGTGAGGTGTTGAAATTTTCTACAATTTTCATAGAACTGTCTGTTTCTCCTTTCATTCCTTCAGCATTTGCATCATATATTTAGGAGCTCTGAGGTGTGTTGCATGTACCTTTATAACTGTTGCATCTTTTTGGTGAATAGACTGTTGTTATCTCTTACCACAGCTTTTGACCTTAAGTCTATTTAGTCTGAGATTAATCTAGCTCCTCTTCCTTTTTTTCAGTTACCATTTTCATGGAGTATCTTCTTTCATCCTATGTGTAAGTCTCTTACTCTCTTTAGATTGTGGAAATAATTTGCATTTTTAAAGATTATCATCTGATGAAACTCAATAGCCTGGTGGGTGACTGTGCCATGAGGCCCACAGCCAGGGACTGAGGTGAGCAGTTCCTCTGGGAAGGCTCCAGCACACCATTTACAGGGCCTCGCGGTGCCACTCTGTGGATTGTTTTCTGCATGGCTTATTGGTGTGTTTTCTCTCTCATTTCTTTCCTTCTGTCTTCCTTTGTGTTAACTGATTTTTTGGTGTGACACACTTAGAATGCCTTCTCACTTCCTTTTGTGTGTACATTCTGTAGGTATTTTCTTTGTAATTACCATGAGGATTATATAAAACATCCTGAAGTAATAGCAATTGATTTTAAACTAGTAAGTTCAATCACATACAAATACTCTACTCCTAGACAGCTCTGCCCCACCCTGTGTTCTTGATGCTACAAAGTATATCTGTATTTTAGAGAGAGGGTCTCACTCTGTCAACGAGGCTGGAGTGCAGTGTCATTGTCATAGCTCATTGTAACCTGAAGCTCCTGGACTCAAGCGATCCTCCATAGCTGAGACTACAGTTGCATGCCACCACGCCTAATTTTTTTAAGTTACATATTTAACATAGGCTTATGGTTACACATCTCTTTTAAATCCAATAAAATGATAAAAATCAGAAATGTGAATCAAAATCCCAATAATACAGGACTTTATATGTGGCTTCAAATGTGCACCTAGCATCTTTTTGTTTTGACTTGAAGGACTCCCTTTAGCATTTCTTGCAGGAGGGGTCCCAATGTAATGAACTATCTCAGCTTTTGTTTATCTGAGAATGTCTTAGTTTCTCTGGTCAGGTGCTAGGTGGAAGGGTCACGTGAAGTCAGGAGTTCGAGACCAGCCTGGCCAACATGGTGAAACCCAGTCTCTACTAAAAATACAAAAACAGGGTGGTGGGTGCCTGTAATCCCAACTACTTGGGAGGATGCACCACAGTACTCCAGCCCAGAGGACAGAGCAAGATCCTATCTCAAAAAGATAATGAAAAGTGTCTTAATATTTCTTTTTTCTTATGAGAGTTCATAAGATGCCTTTATTTTGTAACTTAGGATCACCTTTAAATTTGTCCTGCAAATGTTAACTCTAATTGGTGACTGCTTTTCTTATATACTTCACTGGCATTCAAGAGAGGAAAAGAATTTAGCCCTTGATTTAAAATAAACAAACCCGGCCAGACACAGTGGCTCATGCCTGTAATCCCAGCACTGTAGGAGGCCAAGGCAGACAGATAATGAGATCTAATGTTTGAGACCATCCTGGCCAACATGGTGCACCCCCATCTCCACTAAAAAAAAAAAAAAAAAAAAAAAAAATTAGGGCGTGGTGGCACATGCATGTAATCCCAGCTCCTCAGGAGGCTGAGGCAGGAGAATTGCTGGAACTCGGGAGGAGAAGGTTGCAGTGAGCTGAGATTGCTCCACTGCACTTCAGCCTGGGCGACAGAGCAAGACTGCATCTCAATATATAAACAAATAAACCCTAAGAGGAAGACAGAGGACCTTAACTGCAGATAATACTCCATTGTTACCCTGTGGCTATATATCTTCTGAGATGCCTGTCATCCCAGATGTTCTGTTGATGGCTGCAGTAGCTGACAGTTTTGTATTTACATGGTCAGAACAGTGAGTGCTTCTGCTTGATTCCCAGATTCTCCAACCTTCCTGTGGAGTCACACCACCTCCTGTCTTGGCACTTCATGAGTCCAATGCTGTATCCCGAGAGGATCTTGTTGGCAGACCGTGACCTTGGTTTCTGCCTCTAACCGTAGCTTTATTCTGAGCAGCCACCCTTTTTGGTACTAGAACAGTGCTTTTTTTATAGTGCGTTCATCAGTGGATGCTGAAATCACAACCTGGTCACTTGGATGTTCAACTAATGCTTTATGCCGCGGAGTCCCTGCAACTCACCAACCCATGCCAGAACTCACTGGAGCTCAGGTGTGTAGTACTACCTTTTTTCTCTATGGCTGGGAGTGCAAACATGGTTGATGTGTTTATTTCTCATTTTTTACTTTGGAGGTTTTGTTTTGTGAGACAAGCTCTCACTCTGTCACGCAGCCAGGAGTGTAGTCATGGCTCACTGCAGCCTTGACCTCCCAGGTTCAAGCCATCTCACATCAGCCTCCCAAAGTGCTAGGAATACAAGTGTGGCCTACATTTGAGCTTTGAGTTCTTTATGTATTCTAGAGATAAGTCTCTGGAGATGAGTCCTTGGTCTGATAGTTGGTTTATAAATGTTTTTTCCCAATCTGTAGCTTATCTACAGGGCCCATAGCAGCCCCCAGGCCCACCCTGGCTGCTCAGGGACCCCCTGGATAAAAATCTGTGCCCACAGTCCCCGCCAGAGGGGGTGTAGCTGCCCCCAGTCCCACCCTGTCTGCTTAGGGACCCCCGGCTAGGGGGCTGTACCCACAGCTCTTTTCAGAGGTCTGTAGCAGCCCCCAAGTCCACCCTGGTGGCTTAGAGGCTCCCTGGCTAAAGGGCTTTCCCCACAGCCACCGCCCGAGGGCCCATAGGAGGGCCCATAGCAGCGCCCAGGCCCACCCTGGCTGCTTAGGGACCCCCTGTCTAGGGGAATGTGCTCACAGCTGCTGGGGTCTGGCTATTTTTAAAATGTGGTGTAATATGATAGTGGCAACCACATCATAGGGAAATGATAATGTTACTCTGTTTTTTTTTTTTATATTAGGAAATAGCTCTAGTTACACCTCTGCCATATTGACAAAAATGTCATCCTCACCCCTTTTGACATTAGAATTGAAAGCATAGGGTGTTTCACCCCTTGCAATGTTTAATTCAATATAATTGTTTTCTTGTTTACATTAGTGAGCATATCAGAGCATGGTGTATACCTCTTGCCATACTCAGAGTATTTATCTATGGGAAGCAACGTTCTATTCTCCTCCTCTGGATATTAGAAACAATATCACAGGACCGGCATAAAGCCCTAGTCACATCATAAGTAATGTCATCTGAAATCCTCTAGTTATTAGAAACAGTATCACGGGGGGCTTGTGTGCTTTCTGAGATATTTGGAGTAATATCCTCTCTGTTTTTGGATATTAGAAACTATACTACAGTGGTGGTGTACACTTCCTGTGATACTCAGGGTATAATCATCCTCTGTCCCCAGGATATTAGAAACTACATCACAGAAGCATTGTACTTTTTCTGTGATATTGGAACAATCACAGAGTGTACACTTGCTTTCACAATGAGAGTAACACCTACTTAGGATATGATGGATAATATCACACAATGGACACACATGGGTGTATACCCACTTTGATATTGGAAGTAATTTTTATCTAATATACTAAAAATCATATCCCAGAATATACTCATAATGTGTACACTTATTGGGATATTACAATCAATGTACAGAATATGTATCATATACACATTGACTGATGTACATATGTGTATACAATACAGATGTTCAATATGTACATAATGTGTTCACAATAGGTATGTAAATAATGTGTTATCACAATATCATATAATCACAACAGCATATATAATCACAATACACATGTAATACATATCAATATAAATGTACATTTTGTACATATACATTTATTGTGATTTTATGATATGTACACATGTACATCATGTACATATGTTCAGATGTACAATATATACACTTTTACGTAAGTGTCCACAGAATGAACATGAGTAAATAATTATGTACACATATAAACTATATACACATATGGGTGTACACCCACTTTGGTAACCGGAGTAATTTCTATCTAATATACTAAAAATTATATCCCAGAATGTACTCATAATGTGTACATTTATTGGCATATTGCAATAAATGTATAAAATCGGTACAGTCTGTACATTTACTCTGCTGTACATATGTGTACACAATACACATGTAGAAAAAATGTACATAATCTGTAAAATATGTACCTTTATATTTCTATAATGTGTACACAATGCATAGGTACATAATGTGTACACTATGCACATTTCTTAAAATGTCAGTGATAACATATATAATCACAATTATATCATGTAATATCACAAAAAGTACATATTGTACACATTAGATACGTATTAAGTACATATGTATTGTACGCATATTATGTACATATACATTTATCGTGATAACACCATATGTACACATGTACAAATATGTACCCAGTATGTAAACTATGTACACATGTAGAAATAGGTGCAAACAATGTACCTATGCATAGCACGCTATCCACACAGCCCCTGCCAGGGGTCCCATAGCAGCCCCCAGATTCACCCTGGCTCCTTAAAGACCCCCTGGCAAGAGTGCTGTGCCCACAGCCCCCTCCAGAGGGCCCATAGCAGCCCCCAGATTCACCCTGGTTGCTTAGAAACCCCCTCACTAGGGGGTTGTGCCCACAGCTCCTGGGGCCTGGCTATTTAGAAAATGTGCTGTAATATGATACTGGCAACCATATCATATGGAAATGATAATGTTATTCTGGTTTTTTATATATTTGGCAATAGCTCTAGTTACACCTCTGCCATGTTGACAAAAATGTCATCCTCACCGTTGTTGACATTAAAATTGAAAGCATAGGGGGGTTTCACCCCCTGCAATGTTTAATTCAATATTTTTTTCTTGTTTATATTAGTGACCATTTCAGAGCATGGTGTACACCTCTTGCCATATTCAGAGTATTTCCCTATGGGCAGCAACATTCTCCTCTTCTTCTCTGGATATTAGGATCAATATCAGAGGACCGGCATACAGCCGCAGTCACATCGTGAGTAATATCATCTGTAATCCCCTAGTTATTAGGAACAACATCACGGGGGGCTTGTGTGCTTTCTGAGATATTTGGAGTAACATCCTCTTCGGTTTTCAATATTAGAGACAATACTACAGTGGTGGTGTACACTTCCTGTGATACTCAGGGTATAATCATCCTCTGTCCCCAGGATATTAGAAACTACATCACAGAAGCATTGTACTTTGCCTGTGATATTGGAACAATCACAGAGTGTACACTTGCTTTCACAATGAGAGTAACACCTACTTAGGATATGATGGATAATATCACACAATAGACACATATGGGTGTATACCCACTTTGATATTGGAAGTAATTTTAATCTAATATACGAAAAATATCCCAGAATATACTCATAATGTGTACACTTATTGGGATATTACAATCAATGTACTGAATATGTACCTTATGTACATTGACTGATGTACATTTCTATACACAATACAGATGTGCAATGTCCATAATCTGTACAATATGTACATTTATATGTAATGTGTTCACAATAGGTATGTACATGTGTACAATATGTATATTAATTGTAAATCACAATGATATATAATCACAACAGCATATATAATCACAAAACGTAATACATAATATCAAGATAAATGTACATATTGCACATATTATTTACATTTACATTTATTGTAATATAGGTACACATGTGTCATGTACAGATGTACAATATATACACATGTACATAACTGCACAGTATGTACCTATGTACACTACATATGTACATATAATGTAGATATGTGCCTTCTGTACACAAGTACATTATATGCACAATATGTACACATATAAACTATGTACACACATGGGTGTAAACCCATTTGGGTAACCGGTGAAATTTCTAATATACTTAATATAACTCCCAGAATGTAGTCATAGTGTCTACATTTATTGGCATATTGCAATAAATGTATAAAACAGGTACAATCTGCACATTTACTCTGCTGTACATATGTGTACACAATGCACATATACAAAAAATGTACATAATCTATAAAACGTGTACCTATTTCTATAATGTGTACACAATGCATATGTACATGTGTACACTATGCACATTTCTTAAAATGTCAGTGATAACATATATAATCACAATAACATATATCATGTAATATCACAAAAAAGTACATATTGTACACATTAGGTAAGCATTAGGTACATATGTATTTATCATGATAATACCATATGTACACATGTACAAATATGTGCCCACTATGTAAACAATATACACATGTAGAAATAGGTGCAAACTATGTACCTATGCACAGCACACTATTCCCACAGCACCCCCTTCCCCGTAGCAGCCCCCAGGCCCACCCTGGCTGCTTAGGGATGCCCTAGGTAGGGAGCTGTGCCCACAGCTTCTGCCATGGGGCCCGTAGCAGCCCCCAGACCTACCCTGATTGCTAAGGGACCCCTGGCTAGGTGGCTATGCCCACAGCCCCTGCCAGAGGGCCCATAGGATCCCCCAGGAGACAGTACAGTTCAAGCAAGAGCCATGGGGCCAGTGTGGAAAGAGAGCTCCAGGTGGGGGCTCCACTGCACAGAGGCCTGTGAGAGGGATGTGCCTGGCCTGTTTGTTTTTGAGATGGAGTCTCATTCTCTGTCACCCAGGCTGGAGTGCTGTGGTGTGATCTCAGCTCACTGCAACCTCTCTCAAATTCAAGTGATTCTCCTGCCTCAGCCTGCCAAGTAGCTGGGATTACAAGCATTCACCACCATACCCGGCTAATTTTTGTATGTTTAGTCGAGATGGGGTTTCACTGTATTAGCCAGGCTGGTCTCAGAATCCTGGGCTCCAGTGACTCAGTGCTGGGATTACGGGCATGAGTCACCTTGCCTGGCCTGTTTGAATAGCAAGGTGGTGGGGCTGATGTGACTGGGAGGTTCTAAGTCTAGGGGATGAGGGGAGGACTCTGGCTTCTGCTCTGACCTAGGATGTGATCACCCTTTCACTTCAAAAGGCCCCTTTGGCCCCTGTGTTGAGAACACGGGGGTGGTGGATAGAAATGGGGAAACCAGTCTAGAGCAGAGACCTGGGAACTAAATATCCTTTTCCCTCACAGCCATGAGGCCCACTAGGAACCAGGCTACAGGCAAGGGGGCCACCCCTTCTTCCATGCTGGTGGCCTTGCAGAGCATCTGGACTTCGGCTCTGCCTCTTCCTGGGATTCCTCTGCATCAGCTGTGTGTGCCTGTTTCCCCAGCTGTAGAATAGGACAGGACCCACATCATGGGAAAAAGTCTCCATGTAATACAAGTTTCTGCTCCTGCTGCCTTGTGGTCAGAATGTAGGCTCAGGAAGGAAGAACTCCCAGGGAGGGGCTTTGGCTTGAAGAATCACCTGCCTGGTTATTTGCCTACCTGGTGAGTGGGATCTTGTGGGGGTGCCAAAAAATGGATTTAACTGGCAGTGAAGGTGTTGAAGCTGCTTCCTGCCCCCAGCTGCAGGGCCTCTGGGCTCCCTAAAAGTTAAGTGAGTCCACCTGTCCATCCCCCTCACTGGCCCATCAACAGAGTGTGTGCAATGTTTCTCTTCCCACTCCACCCCCACATGAGCCGAGATCTCCCTGATCATTCAGATCTCACAGGCTTGACCCTACTCTATATATTGAGAAAGTTCCAGTCCTCCCCTCAACTGTAGAAATTTCCTAGACCTGTTGGTCAGGCACACTGGCTTATGCCTGTAATCTCAGCACTTTGGGCAGATCACTTGAGGTCGGGAGTTCGTGACCAGCCTGACCCACATGGTGAAACCCTGACTCTACTAAAAATTCAAAAATCAGCCAGACATGGCAGTGAGTGCATGTAGTTCCAGTGACTCTGGAGGCTGAGAAAGGAGAATCACTTAAACCCAGGAGGCAGAGGTAGCAGGGAGTCCAGATCATACCACTTTACCTGAGCTTGGGAAACAGGATGAGATTCTGTCTCAAAAAATTTCCTACACCTTCCAGCTCCCATCCCTGGCATCCACACACACAGGCCCCCATGCTGCCCAAGACCCAGGGAGCAGATCAGACATGACATAAGACATCTGTGTCATCAAAATAGGGCAGCTTGTTTCTGTCCCATCATCACCCCCCCACCTCTGCCATCATGCCAGCCTCTGTGCTCCTCCACCTCATGGGATTTTCTAGAACAAGGACAGCCCTCCCCAAGAGGCACCATGGCAAAGCTTTTTCTGCAGACCTGTGAGCTCCCCCTCTGCAGTGAAAGGAAGCATGGCTCAGCCAGGCACAGCGGCTTGTCCTGTGCATTCCCTCTAGGAGCTACTCGGTGGTGATGCTGCTGCTGCCTGGGGGTGATGTGGCCTGGGTATCTGACAAACGTGAGATTTGGAGGGGACACACATTCAAGCTGTATCAGGCCTTAAATAATTTGTTTTGACTCTTAGCTCCTTGAATGATGATTATTTTGTTCTCCCTGACAAGAGAGAGAGATGGGATTTTCCTCCAGCTGAAAGGCAAATGCCAACCAGGGGGCAGAGTTCCAGCCAGCTGGGGCAGCTTACTGCACTGTGGAGGAGGGCCAGGGACATGAAGCTACAGGCACAGAGGTGGAGGTAGGTGGCTGCCAGAGTGCAGGCAGGCTGGAGCTCCGGGTGCCTCAGGGGTCCTGCACACCCAGGCTAAGAAATGATGCAGGCTCCACCTGAAATCAGGGGCACCCAGTCACTGTCTCTAACCTAGGCCTCTGCTCCATGCCACTCCCCAGGGTAGATTGGGAAAAGGGCTTGCAGTTCCCCAGGGCCCAGGCTCACATTTACCACCTGGAAGCCGTTCCCCAAGCTGGACAGGGGTGTCCTGGAAGAAGGCCCAGCAGGTAGGGCTCTGTCTTATGCAGTTTGGCTGAGTCTTCTTGGTGGCCCTGCAGTAACCATCCACCTGGTGGGACAGATGCAAGACTCAGGCCTCCTGCTGGACCATGTGGCTCCCCCACATACCTTGGCCTCGGGAGACTCCCCCCCAACCCTGGATCTGCAAAGGCCTCTGCAGAGACAGCAGGCCACCTGCATCTCCTGGGACTCTGCAGCAAGCAGCCCTCAAGAGCCTCAGCCAAAGGGAGGTAGGGCAGGTGCACCTGCTCACCTGCCAGGCCAGGCTGAGCTCCTTCAGGTTGTGGGCCACAGTGCCATCCAGCAACATCAGGTCAGTGTCTGCTTCATTGTCATTGGTGTCCAGAAGGCCAGCGGATATGCCTGTGGGGAGGAGGGAAGCTGAGGAGGTCCTGAGAGCCCATGATCCTCTCTCAGGGGTTCTGTATGAGATGAGCCTCAGGTACATGGAGGATTGGTAGAATCCCTTTACCCCAGACTCCCAGAGCTTTGGCTCCAAACCCTCACCAGAAGAGAGAGAGAAAGCACAGGGACTGAGGACAGCATGTGTCCCCCATTCACTCTCCACACCCTCAGCTCGAATGGCCAGAATCCAGGCCTACCCTTTGTGTTTTTTGGCAGAGGGACCACAGAAAGGCCAACTCTGCCTTGGAGCCACATATCTGAGGGATGGGGGCAGAAAGCCCTGGGCCTCGGTGCCATCTTCTCAACCACAGTGGCCACCTACAGCTCAGGGACCTGTCAGACACACAACTGCAGGCACATGAGAAAACCCAGCTAAGAAAGGAACAACCCAGCTGAGCCTAGTCCACATTACTGACCCACATTACCATAAACTAAATAAATGAATGCTTAAAATTTTAGGCCACTCACTTTTGGGACATTTTATAACAAAAGCTAATTTCTATGGCCAGGTAAGGGCTTGCTTATTTTCCCTTGTGGGGAACAGTCACTTTCTCATTAATCATTTCCCTTTTTCAGTATCCTTCTCACCCACCCTCCAGTGTCCCAAGCACCAGATCTATAGGCAGAGACATGAGAGCTGAAGCCCCCTGGCCTGGAGGGATGCCATTAAGAGACTACCAGCCTTAGCAGAGCTCCTGAAGTCTGAACTCACCCAAGCAGCTTGGAAACAGTGAAGCTGAAGACATCACTGATGAAGAGGCTGTGGGTCCCATGAGAAAGGTAGAATGGAACACCTGCCAGATGGCCCTCAGCAGGGGGCTCCACTGCCTCCTTTCCTTTTAAACACTGTTGCCTTGGTGTGCCTTAGAGGAAGAGCCTGGCTCTGGGTCCCATTTTATACTCTCAGACACCAGCAGCAGGGCCAGAAATTAAAAGCTTGTTTTCCTAACAATGGGCATGGGTGAGTGTCGATCCAGGCTAGCTAACCTGTGCCTTCTTATCACCTGTGCCTTCTTATCACCCTGAGTACCCACTTAAGAGGCAGTCACAGGAGTTGTGGGGGAAGGGCAGGAGGGAAGCCCTGAGGACTCATGGAAGAGCACACACGTTGAGCACCTACTGCGTGCCAGACACTCCCCAGTCATCCTAAGATCCCTGGCAAGCCAAATGTTCCCATTTCACAGATGAGAAAACTGAAGCTCAGAGAAGCAAACTTTCCAAGGGCACACAGCTGAGAAGTAAAAGCTGGGATTCAATTTCATCTCTCTGCCTCCAGAGCCCATGCACTCTTCTCTTTATCTATTCTTTTGTTTTTGAGACAGCATCTCACTCTGTCACCCAGGCTGCAGTGCAGTTCTGAGATCTTGGCTTACTGCAACTTCTGCTTCCTCTATTCAAGTGATTCTCTCACCTCAGCCTCCTGAGTAGCTGGGATTACGGGCAAATACCATCACACCCAGCTAATTTTTTTATGTTTAGGAGATAGGATTTCACTATGTTGGCCAGGCTGGTTTTGAACTTCTACCTGAGGTGATCCACTGGCCTCAGCCTCCCAAAGTGCTAAAATTACAGGCCTGAGCCACTGCACCCAGCCTCCCATGTATTTTTTAGTGTCATGTTGTCAAGCTGGAGGAAGAACAGCACCCCCTTTTCCACACACACAACCAGCCAGCCCTTAGGTGGTTTTGAACCGGTGAAGAATCACAGCTGATGTGCATGGGGCCTGGTGCTCTGGCTCTGGGTGAAAGCACAGAGGCTCAGACTGCCATCAACTCTTAAGATTTCCAGCCTTTGGCCATAAACGGGGGCAGAGAGAAGAGCTAAAGAAAGAAAGAAAAGGGAGGTGGTGAGGGGAGGCCCAAGGGCCCTTCCAGGGAAGGTCAGAAGCTCTGGGCCATAATGAAGAGGCTGGGGCTATGCAGCTGCTGAAAGCCAGTCACTGTGTACTCTAGGGTAGGGAGACTGCTCCCTTCTGTGTGTGTGAGAGGATGAGTGTGGTCCCCCCTCTGAGTCTCTTCTGTGCCTCCGACAATCTGTAAGGTTATCAGTAATTGCTTGCTTGCTCTTTTGAGACAGTTTCACTCTTCTTGCTGAGGCTGTAGTGCAGTGGCATGATCTCAGCTCACTGCAACCTCCATCCCTCAGGTTCCAGCAATTCTCCTTCCTCAGCCTCCAGAGTAGCTGGGACACGACTACATGCCCAACTAATTTTTGTATTTTTAGTAGTAATGGGGTTTCACCACATTGGCCAGGCTGGTCTTAAACTCCTGACATCAGGTGGTCCACTTGCCTCAGCCTCCCAATGTGCTGGGATTATGGGTGTAAGCCAACATGCCTGGCCACTTATCAGTCAGTAATTTCAATCCCCATTACAAATCTCTGACCCGGGGCCATGTGCAGACATCAGCTATTTACATGAAGGAGCTCACTGACTTCCCTGGACCCCCTTGCCAGGTGGGTATTATTATACTCTTCATTTTACAGAAGGGGAAGGAAGCTGAGGCTCTGAGAGGGGGCAACAGCAGCCAGAGGTCACACAGCAAGGGCAGAGCAAGGATTGCAGCCTCGATCTTGACTTATGGTTCCTAGAGTGTTTCTTGTGCACTAAGGACCCCCAATTCCACAATAATAATAATAATTATAATAAAAGAAACATAACAAAAATCCCTTTGTGAGCTCAGGTAGCAAGACCCTTCCAGGCCATGGTCTTTGTACCTCATTGCTGGCCTAATCTGGTGTTCGGTTTGGCATCTATGAAGGGTTGTGGCTCAGCTCTGTTACTGAGTGGGCATGGCCTGCTGCTCTAGGGTATTTTGGCATTTGGGTCTCAAAGCCAAGAAGATGACCCTTCCATGCAGAAAACATCCCTGACCACCCTGTCTATCTGACCCCACCATTTCAATCATTGCCTTCACAGATTTGCCCATGACACCAAGCCTCTCTTTGTCTTGTTAGAACTTCAGGTGTGTAGACTTTGCCTCAGATTTTTACCAAGATGTCACTGGTATTGAATGCAGCTCATGCACACAGTGGGAGCTCAATAAATACTTGTCAAACAAATGGAAAAAGACTGAGAGATATGTTAAAAGAGCCAAACAAGAGTGCCCAGCGCATACTGTTATAAACATTTATAGAAAAAAGGTTGGAGCCTGGCTGGGTGAACAGAACTTCACTTTGGAGCCAGAAGACTATGGTTCCAATGCGTGATCTGTCTCCTCTCCTCTGAGCCTTAGTGTTTCAATCTGTAAAATGGAGTTAGGGAAGAGTTGACTGGGAAGTTTTCTTTCTCGCTGGAGATTTTACTCAGTTCCTTTCTAGCCATTTGCATGGAGAGTGACTGTGTTCAGCCTGCAGGCTCCATAGCAGGCATTTTCCTCTTCTGGAGGTCTCACCTCCTATCAAAAAGAAGGTCCAGATTGCTGTCTGATGTCTGGTCTCTGGACTGAAGGCCATTTAGTGCAGGAGTCACAAACGACCGTGGGGAAAGGCAGAGTATGCATGAGCAGCACGGGCAAGGTGTGAGTTGGGGATACAAAAGGGAGTGGTGAGGGCTGGGTGTGGTGGCTCACACCTGTAATCCCAGGACTTTGGGAGGCTGAGGTAAGCAGATAACCTTAGGTCAGGAGTTCAAGACCAGCCTGATAACCTGAGCAACATGGAGAAACAAAGCCTCTAATAAAAAAATACAAAAATTAGCTACATCTGGTAGCGGGCGCTTGTGGTCCCTGCTACTTAGGAGGCTAAGGAAGGAGAATCATTTGAACCTGGGATGTGGAGCTCACAATGAGACAAGATGGTGCCACTGCACTCCAGCTGGGGTGACAGAAGCGGAGGGAAGGAGGAAAAAAGGGGAGGGAGGGTGTAAGAATGAAAAAAGAAAAAAAGGAAAAGAGAAAGGAAGACAGGTAGAGAAAGAAAGACAGAAAAAAGGAAGGAAGGAATAAGAGGGAAGGAGGGAGGGAGGGAAGGAAGATAAGAGATAAAAGGAAAAGATACATGCACACATATGCTCACTGCAGCATGATTCCCAATAACAAAGACATGAAACCAACTTAAATGCCCATTGATGATAGACTGCTAAAGAAAATGTGGTACATACACACCATGGAATATGATGGAGCCATAAAACAGAATGAGGTGATGTCTTTTGCAGCAGCATTGATGAAGGTTAAAGCCATTATCTTACATAAACTAACAGAGGAAGAGAAAACCACATACTACATGTTCTCACAAGTAGAAGCTCAACATTGAGTACACATGGACACAGCAGACACTGGGCCTTATTTCAGGATGAAGGAAAGAGGATGGTCAGGTCTGAAGAACTACCTATCAGATACAGTTTCTACCACACAGGTGACTGACTAATCCGTACAACAATCCCCAGTGACACTTATACAATAAACGTGCACAGGTACCTCTGAACCTAAAAGTTTAAAATAAAAAGCTGATAAACTAAATCAAAAGAAAGCTTAAGGAAAGGTAAATGTGAGATAAAAACAGAAAAACAGTAGATATAATAAATACATTGGTACCATAAAAAGAGGAAATAGATAAATTAGTAAGATGGGAAATAAGCATAAAAGGAAATAAAAGACAAGAAAAACATTATAAGTTAACTCTAATTATGAGGGACTATTTTGCACAACTCTGTGCAAATACATTTGAAATCTGCATTTATTACTATCCAACACAACATCTAAATCATAAAAATGTCCTATGTCTGCACTGTTCAATATGTAGACACTAGCTACATGTGTTGAGTGAATACTTGTACACTCAAATGTGGCTCATGTGACTGAGAAACTTTTTCTAATTATTTATTTAATTTCTAATTATAATTTCATTGTAGTTTAAATTTGAATGCTCTTATGCAACTAGTGGCTATTGTATCAGAAAGCATAGAAGAAGATAAAATTGAAAATTTCTTAAGACAGTGTTATTTATCAAAGTTAAATTAAAAGAGTATTTATTTAAAAAACTAAAAGCTTAAAGAGACCAACTCTTTTAAAAAACAAAATAAAGTTATTAAAGAATCTCATTCTCTTCCTCTGACACACACACACACACAGAAAAACAGACACAAACACAGACACACACACACACACACTCACACACACACAGGTGTTACAAGGAAAAGGAAAGCTCTTTTTTATAACACAGAACAGGACTTTGGCAAACTACTACTCATGGCCCAAATCCTGCTGCAGACCATTTTCCTGCAGTCCATGAGCTAATAATATTTACACAGCTAAAGAAGAAATAGAATATGTAACAGAGACCATATGTGGCCCACAAAGTCTAAAACACTTAGAATGTGGCTCTTTACTAGAAAAATCTACTGGCCCCGATCTACAAAACTGCCTGAATTTCAAAATCACCGTTTTGCAAATACCACCAAGGTAATATAAGATTCTGGCATGAAATTACTCCTAACACTATACACTAACATATTGTTAGGAAAAGGACATTTATATATCTCTATTATCCATCAAATATTTATTAAGTATGGAATTTAAAAAGAAGAGATAAAATTTAGCTTCACAAATATTGAAATAAAGTGACATTATAAACTCCTTGATGCAATGCAATGGGAAACATAATATTTGCCTAAGCATTTTGTCTAATCCAGAAGAACAGTTAGATGAATCCTGTTTGCAAAACATTCTGTAAGACAATTAGTCTGGAATCTTCAAAAATGTCAAGGTTGTAAAAGATGAGGGAAAAGGGTGGAGGGGAAGCAATATTCTAGACTGATGAAAATAAGAAACATGACAAAAAAATCCAATATAAGATCCCTGACTAATATAAAGAATATTTGAGAGCAAGTGGAGACATTTAAATTTAGACTGTATGCTACATAATATTAATTATCAGTAGCCAATGTCTTGTAATTGTTATTGTAGTTATATAAAAGAATGTGCTCATTTTGGAAAAACTCTCAAGCATTTTTATATAACCTTGGTGTCTGCAATTTGCTTTCAAGCAGTTCAGAGCTCCCCAAAATGTGAGTGTGTGCATGTATATGTATGTGTATGTGAAGAGAAAAAGAGACAGACACACAAAGCCAATCCCAGAAAATGTTAATTTGTGAATCTAAATAAAGAGCACATGTGTCTTTACAGTACTTCTTCTTCAACTTTTCTGTCTGAAGTTATAAGTTGGAAGAATTTTTGTAAAGGTACTTGTTTATTCAGGGTGAACGTGATCTTCAAATTTCTTTGCTAGATGTTGGTTTCCTGTAGTTGTCAATACTTTTTTTGCCACCTGATGGCCTTATGACAAAATAAACTTAGCTATGAAAGAAACTGTCTGTGTAGCCATAAAGCCAAAGAATTGCTTCACTGAATAGGAAAAAAATATATAAAGTTTATTGCAAGTGATATTGTTATAAACTGTTATTCTCCTAATACAGTATAACCAATTATTACCTTGTAATGTTAGTCAGCATCTACCAATAAGAAGAGAGCAGGCAGTATTTATACACAATTACACTGAGACCAAATTCTAATAGCCTGAATTACAATATGCAAACATTAAGAAAAGGTACAGAAGGTGTATTTTCATAATTTACAGGACAAGAAATCACACTATCTTCTATGAGATGATTAACTATTCTGGGAAACATGTATTTGGGTTTCTAGTTATAATGAACAAGAATACAAGGTGCATAAGCAACCCTGTCATCTTTCATTATTACAATCTTGCCAATCTAAAGAAAAAAATGACACAAGTAGATGGGGGCATTGGCCTAAGAGGAAGAAGACCAGAGTTATGGCTTCAGCTCTGCTTCCAAATAGCCCCAATAGTTTTTGGTAAATTACTTCTTTTCTCTGAGCTGTAGTTTCCACATCTATCAAATGTGGCAGCTGAACTGAATTAAGATTGTTGGATCTGCAAGATCAAGGGCCATTTATTCTTCAAGGACTGGGAGACAAGATGGCAATTTAGAACAATTTCATAAGAAATAAAAATTTAGTGTGATATGATTATTATTCACTAGAATTCAACAGGACACAGGAGAGGAGACCAAGAGATAGCTTAAAAATTATCATCAGCTTCAGAGAGTCACACCCTTCTAAGACCTAGAAACTGCAATCGGTGGGGAGAGACACTTTACCAGAGGCCCAGAATGTTTTGGATGAAGAATGGCCACAAGAGGAAGGGTGAAAATTACACTGGGCCAAGAAGATTTCCATTGACTCCTTGTGTGAGTTTCTTTCAAACCCACACAAATCTTTATATTTTCTCTGGATTATACTTTTTTAATGAATTCTAGAAAAAAGTAATATTTGGAAACCAGGTAGCAGCAGAAATTGAAAAGTCCTCTAGAACTAGGAGAGGAAACTCTGAGGAAGTAAATCCAGAAATACCTCAAAACTAAAAGATTGGGGTGTATGAAGCAACCCTTTATTAAACTCCATCTTAGAAAAATACTGCATTTTATATTTCATATGAGATTTTGCCAACAAGGATATTTTGCTTAACAAACAAACAAAAATGTGAAGACTGCATCCAACCAGGAAAGGACATAACAAGCACACTCTTCCACTGTAGGTTCTCACCAGAGGACTCTGTGACTATATATATATATGTATATGTGTGTGTGTGTGTGTGTGTGTACTATATATATATAGTCTATGTATATACTATATATACATATATATTGAATCTGTACAGGATTCATGCATCCCTGGAAGGTGATTTTTGGAGGAACCAAAAAATATATATACACTATATATATAGTGTGTGTATATATAGTGTATATATACATGGCATATATATATATATACTATATATATGTACACTATATATACATATACACACTATATATACATACACACTATATATACATACACACTATATATATACATATATAGTATATATACACAAAATTACACTGGGCCAAGAAGATTTCCATTGACTCCTTGTGTGAGTTTCTTTCCAAACCCACACAAATCTTTATATTTTCTCTGGATTATACTTTTTAAATGAATTCTAGAAAAAAGTAATATTTGGAAACCAGGTAGCAGCAGAAATTGAAAAGTACCCTAGAACTAGGAGAGGAAACTCTGTGTTTATATATATATATATAAATATAAACTTTGTGTGTATATATGTGTGTGTGTGTGTGTATATATATAATATATATACACATATATATAATATATACACATAATATATATACACACATATATATAATATATACACATATATAATATATATACATATATATCTATACACACACACACACACACATATATGTACACACACACACACAAAGGCAGACCTTCATCCTCTCCAAACAGGTGCCTTAATTAACCCAGTGTTGCACTCAGCCATGATAAGCACTTGCCATGCACCTCTAAAGGCTCTTCCACATCAAAGACTCCATTGGAGACCAATGGACAGGACCAGAAATGCTTTTGACTTCTTTGCTCCCCCTGGGACTTTCTCATTTAAACTTTCTCCTATCTCTTTCTCCTCTTGATGATCTTAAGTGCTGCAATAACATCTCCTCTTGATGTTATTGTTTGTTCTGAAATATTTAACCTAATATATATATATATATATGTTCAATATACTTTATGTATGGTATGCAATACAGACTGACTTGTCAAATGGATTGAGTCTGTGTTGCCCATGGCTTTGATTATGGAGTGAATGGAAAGTGCTAAGGAGAACTGTCTCCTTGGGAACTCCATGTAGCTCATGGCTGTTGGAGTTTATTGCAAGTAATTTGGAGTTTGTGAGTTGGAATTTATTGCAAGTAATTTGTGATTAGAAATTCTCTAAATAACTGAGAGAATTAGGATGAACCTTGCACTGCTGATGACATCGGGCTTTGAGAAAAATTGCCTAAACTACTGAGGACATAGATGTCACCAAGTGAGGTATGAATTAAATCAAGCAGAGTAAGACCATAGGTGAGTAGAATGCTTTGGAAATTGATTATTGGATTAACTCTAAGTTAATTTGGAACACTTGTCAGTCTATTCAGTTGTGTGTGTGTGTGTGTGATTTTTTAAGTACATAGGCAAATTTTCTTTCCTAAATAGGCACAGTCTCCAGAACATTACTGAATCTTCCTTTGATCATTTTACATTTTATAACGTTTCTGAGTCATTATTTTAAGCATCATTACCTCTGCATAGGGATTGTAAATATGAGATATGAACACTGGATTGAATCTGTACAGGATTCATGCATCCCTGGAAGGTGATTTTTGGAGGAACATAAATCTCGAGTGTGAACTAGTTTCTACTCTTTGCCTCCTTCCCATGAAATATGAGTATAGCAGCAACAACAAAAATTAGCTTGATGATTCTGGTTAGTTTGGGGTCATAAATTTATCAAATTCTTAACATATTTTGCTTTAAATCAGTGAATGAAATTAAATCTATATCCCCCAGTCTAATTCCCTTTAGTGAGACTGCATTCTTGCAACAGCTATTAGAGAAACATTTTTTTGCCCACACATTTTCAAGGAAGTTTCTGCAGCTTAGAACACTCAGGCCATCACTTAAACTATAAGAATTCAGAAGCAGAAATTCCACTCACAAACTTCACCGAGTTAGCTGACATGAGGGTATAAATTCTTTTTTTTTTTTTTTTTTTTGAGACAAAGTTACGCTCTTGTTACCCAGGCTGGAGTGCAATGGTGCCATCTCGGCTCACCGCAACCTCCGCCTCCTTTGTTCAGGCAATTCTCCTGCTTTAGCCTCCTGAGTAGTTAAAATTACAGGCACATGCCACCATGCCCAGCTTATTTTTTTTTTTGTATTTTTTTAGTAGAGATGGGGTTTCACCTTGTTGACCAGGATGGTCTCGATCTCTTGACCTCGTGATCCACCCGTCTCGGCCTCCCAAAGTGCTGGGATTACAGGCTTGAGCCACCGATCCCGGCCGATGTTTTAAATTCTAATTCTACTATAGAGCAAACCCAGATTGAAAAGCTGAGGACAAGTCATGTGTACTGTTTGTACTGGGAAGCTGCCTTATTAGCAGAGTCTTTGATATACAACAGCAAGTTCTGTTTAAGATGTTTATGCTCCCGGGAGTTTTTCCTAGCATTCTTCCATTAGACGATATGTACACAGAGCAGTGTTCACAAACTCTGAGTGACACTAACATTAATTTCTAATAATGTTTAGAAACATTTGTAAAATTTCTGAACATTATTAGAAATTAACAATGGGGCACCATTCTCCCGTATACAATATGCATGCTAAATCAATGACCACTATTTGATGCACTATCCCCAAAGAAAAAATATATGGGTCTCAGAATGAAGGAATGAAAGCCACAACGGCCCCTGTTACTGTCACCCCCAGTAACCCACTTCGGGAGTGCGTGCTTCCCATTTCCACAATTCCGGGCACCACAGGTGTAGAGAACCCTTCCACCAGCAGATAGAAACACAGCTGCCTCTTCAACATTGTGGGCACCTGTGTGCAGGGCCAACAACAACAACAAACAGAATAGGGATAATTGCCATCCTGGAAAAGGCACATGGCCCGGTCATCAGGAGGAAAGCTGCTATTACACATTTGAGAAGTGAGCAATCAGCTTAACACCAAGGTGGTTGGCACACATTAGTATTCCATCATCTAATTTTAATCATAAACCCATAATTGCCATAGCCATAGCCTAAGAAAAGTAAACATGAACTTGGTCCTTGCTGGAAGAAAGTTGTGGGCTACCCACAAAGTTAGCATCCTTCTACCATTATAAGAACTAAGGTAAAGGGCTCTAGAATGAATCAGAGTTTAACCTAGAGCTCTGCCTCCCCAGTAGCAGCTGGGTTTGCAATTTGTCCTACTAACCTTTTTCCCTTATAACCTTACAAGTTTCTCCAAAGAGAATGTCCCACCAGAATCCTAAAGGAGCCACCCTGAGAAATTATATGAGACAAAGGGCCACAGAAATATGGAGGAATTGTCATGAATACTGCAGTGCCCAGATCTCTCTGCCCTATTCCCTTCAAGACTCAAGGACGTAAACCCCGAGCTGGGTATGACCTCACTGAAAGAGATTACCCCTTCTCCAGTGAATCCCTACCCAAGTACTGAGGATAAACAACCAGTTTCTCTCCCCAAAGAGGAAGAACTCTGTGAGGCTACTCAAGCTTCAGGGCTCCCTTTGGAGTCAGCTGCATCCCTGTTGTGATGCTTCACAGCCCCAATTCTTCCTATGCCCAACCCTAATTCTTTCCTTTCCCCACACCGCAAGTGCTGAGCCAAGTTCACTCCCTAAAAAACATCCTGGGCTGGGTGCGGTGGCTCACGACTGTAATCCCAGCACTTTGGGAGGCTGAGGCAGGTGGATCATGAGGTTAAACGATGGAAACCATCCTGGTCAACATGGTGAAACGCCGTCTCTACTAAAAAAAAAAAAAACACTTAGCTGGGCATGGTGGCACATGTCTGTAATCCCAGCTACTCAGGAGGCTGAGGCAGGAGAATTGCCTGAACCCAGGAGGCGGAGGTTGTGGTGAGCCAAGATCGTGCCATTGCCCTCCAGCCTGGGAAACAAGAGCAAAACTCCGTCTCAAGAGAGAGAGAGAGAGAGAGAGAGAGAGAGAGAGAGAGAGAGAGAGAGAGAGAGAGACAGAAACATCCTTCATGCTCATTTCCATCTGAGTCTGTTTTCTGCGGTAGTCAATCTACAACAAATTTTAAGTATCCCTGGCACACTAATAGCAAGAAGTTAATGTTGCTATTTTACTTGTACCATAATTTTTTTATACTTTTGCAGTATTTTTTTTCTTAGTGTCATCTAAGAGCAAAGAAATTTCTTCAGTCAAATGTGTTTATACCCTAAGAAGAGCTGTACTATACATAATTATTTTAAAATATATAAGATGTCTTTGATTCCTCCAATATAAATACATGTTTAACATGGCCAAACAATGTTAAGACAAACAGAAAAGAAGAAAATTTGATTATGGAATAAAATATTTGGCTATTTGATGCAAAGAAATGGCTAGAATGTTAATTGTACTTAATTGTCATATAACCTGAGACTAATCCAATATATCAGAAATCAAGTGACTTCTACACTCTGATCAGATTCTACTACCATCTACTAGGCTTGCTTTCTTGTTTTCTTCTTCCTTTTTTGCTCATCTCTTCAGCTCTGGAATCTGTTTTTAAGCCTGAAATCCCAGTAACTGTACTTTCCTACCCACTGTTATTTATCTCTGAAACCTGTCTACCATCCTGGATGTGCCTGCCACTTTATTAGCTATCTGCTGACTCGAGGCAGCTGCTGTCTAGTCCTGAAGTGTCTAGCAGTGTCCAGTATCTGCCTTAGACCCCTTGGCCTGGGTAAATTTTATCTCTTCTTAATGGAGAATGCAATAGAGTCACAGCTTACTCCTGGGTTAGGTACTAACATTAGTCTATTAGATGAAGAAAAAATATAGATCACTGATAATACTCTTGCAAATCTTATTAGATAAGAAAAAAGGAAATGTATCTCAAAAATGCCTCATTGCTGTTTTTTTTTTTTTTTTTTTTTTCAGCATTAGAATCAATCACTATGAAATGTTTGGTTTTCATGTAAGGTAATAAGTTATTCAAATCAGTGCTGTGTTTAAATACAAAAGTTCCACTTAGCTTAGCAAGATGCTGAATTTAAAAGGCATGAGGGAAAGGCCGTTCCTGTTTATTGAAGGAATTCACTGAAAGATTCCCCTGCATGACTTAAGGGATTACTTTTTCTTGATCTTTTATTTTTGTTGGTTATTATACATAATTCTTTGTAATTTATTTACCAATAATATTTGTATATTTTTATGGCATACATGTGATACTTTGATACATTCATGGAATGTATCATGATCAAATCAGGTTATTGATCAGGTATTTAGGATATTCATCACCTCAAATATTTTGTGTTGGGAACATTTCAAATCTTCTAGCTATTTTGAAATACACATTGTTAATTATAGTCACCCTACTGTGCTATTGAACACAGGTATTTCTTTCTTCTAACTAATGTTTGCAACCATTGACTAACCTCTCTTTATCCCCTCCAACACAAGTAAACCCATCCCTGTCTCTAGGAACCATCTTTCTACACTCTACCTTCATGAGGTCAGAATTTTTTAGCTCCAACATACGAGTGAGAACATGTGTTACTTGTCAGGGTCTGCCTTATTTCTCTTACTTTAATGGCCTCCAGTTTCATCCATGTTGCTGCAAATAAAAAGATTTTTATTCTCTCTTATGGGTGAATAGAATTCCCTTGTGTATATATACCACATTTTCTTTACCATTCATCTGCTGATGGACATGCAGGTTGACTTGATATTCTAGCTATTGTGAACAGTGCTGCAATAAACATGGGACTGCAGGTCTCCCTTTGACATACTGATTCCCTTTTCTTTGAAGAAATACCCAGGAGTGGGATTTCTATATCATATGGTAGTTCCATTTTTAGTTGTTTGAGAACTCTCTATACTGTTTACCTTCATAGCTGTACTAAATTACACTCCCATCAACAGTATGTAAGAGTTCCCTTTTCTCAGCATCCTTGTAAGCATTTATTATTTTTTTAATAATAGCTCTCCTAACTGGGGAAGATGACAACCCTGATTATTAGTGAAGCTGAGCATTTTTTTCATACACCTGTTGGCCATTTATACTTTAATTCTTATAAATTAAACACACGCATACAATATAACCCAGTCAGTTAGGCATGGATATAATAATTATGAGATTGACTAACCCTGGGAAGTGGCAGGACCTGATCTTTGCAAATGCCATATCTTCCTGAACCCTTCCTTCAGAACTACTTTCATGTGACTAACTCTGTTTCCAATCTTTCATACTCTTTCTGTTTACACATTTCCCCCCACTTTCATGTTCCCAACCACTCCATTTTAATCTCAGTGCACGACTGATTTTCAGCTTTGCTATTCTATGTGAGCGCTGACCCCAAAAGGGACTCCAATCTCTTTAGCTACTAGATGATGATACAGAATAGAGAAATAAACATAACATTCAATTTATATAACTGTATTAGCCTTTTACAAATCAGATTACCCATGGCAATGAACTCTCACCATCCATCTTTTGGTCATTAATATTATAAGCAAATCTATTCCTCTGGGCAGACATTAAACATGAGAGAAAATGACAAAGCTGCACTAATACAATCACAATGTCAATAACTTATAATCTGAGAAAAGGAACTGGTAAACCACATTTTAATTATACAGATTCATCATTACACATTACTTATGTGACATTTTAAAATTTGTTCACGGTTGGGCGTGGTGGCTCATGCCTATAATCCTATTACTTTGGGAGGCCAAGGCGGGTGAATCACGAGGTCAAAAGATCATAACCATCTTGGTCAACAAGGTGAAACCCCGTCTTGACAAAAAATACAAAAATTAGCTGGGCATGGTGGTGCGTACCTGTAGTCCCAGCTACTCGGAAGGCTGAGGCAGGAGAATTGCTTCAACCCAGAAGGTGGAGGTTGCAGCGAGCCGAGATCATGCCATTGCACTCCAGTCTGGGTAACAACAGTGAGACTCTGTCTCAAAAATAATAATAATAAAATAAAATTTGTTCACACAATAATTAATCCAGACAAGAAAGTTGTAATAAATCATAACCAGATAAATTATACCAGCATACTTTTCTGTCAGTGTATTTCTTCCTACCCTACTGGACATTTGTAAGAATATCCCTGGGGTCAGATATCTTCATACTCAATCATTTACCAAGCTGTACAAGTATTTTTAAATATATTACTGTAATATGTTACCAATGAGAAAACAACTAAGTCAGCAAAGAAATAAATAACTGAAAATATTACTATGTATTCATGAATTTTATATTTGCTTCCAGGTTGCAATACATGGAATGGTAGAGAGTAACTTAGAAATTAAAATCTGTTACATTCAGGAACATGCTGGATAATTTTAAAAGTTGGTACAGCTATAAAGATGTAAAACCATGTTTCATTTGAGAAAAATAAAAGTTCCTAATAAGAGCACTTAAAATGTGAAAATGAATTTCTATCACTTGTGTTTTGACAGATCTTAAATTCATTATTGTCAATGTGCTTTCTTTTGGAAACAGTTCTAGTGATGAATCTAGTTTTAAAACACATAAGACGTGCTCAACCCTTGACATTCTGGTCATCATGTCTCTTTACCAAGTTGGACACTTAAGAAGAAATGCTATTTAACCAGTTGTCTATGTTTAAAAAAAAAAAAGCATATTTAAAACAATGCCTAATAAAAAGTACTCCCACATGCATTAGCATGCATTAGCATATCTGATCCACCTAAAGACAATTTATTTGGGACAGATATTATCCCAATTTATAGTTGAAGATACTAATATCAGAGAGGTTTGGATTTGCCCAAGGTCACACAGTTTTAATTCTGAAAAGTTTCCAATATCATGTTTATCTTTTATATCACCAAACAACTGCTACAATTGAAGCAAATGCACTTTTTTTTTGTTACACTAAGCCATTGAGCAGTGTCTCACACCGAGTAGTTTAATGAGTCTTTTGTAAATGGACGACCAGAGAAATGATTGAATGTCTGAGTCACTGTTCGGTTCTGTAAGAGAGATTATTTGGCTACCCTTTGGCAGCAAATGAATCCTTACAGCTCATTAAAGTGGCTGTTACAGCTCTAGAAATCTCATAAATTTTGAAGATTCCTAAAACATAAACACCCACACTCCCAGTTTTAAGCTTCATTTAGAAATTTCCACCTCTTCTATGTGAGTCAAGTTAAGTTGGATATAACTATGAGATGTTTCACATAAGCCTCATGGTAACCCCAAGGCAAACATTTATAGTAGATACAAAATAGAGAAAAAAATAATCAAAGCATACTACTACAGAAAATTACATAATTACAAAGAAAGACTGCAAGAAGGAAAGACAGGAATAATCTACAAAATCTCCAGACAACAGTAAGTAAAATATCCATAGTAAATCTTTAATGATCAATAATTACTTTAAATGTAAGTTGTCAAAAGGTAACAAAATATACACAGCAGCTATATAAATTTAAAAGAGACCCAACTACATGCTGCCTAAAAGAGACTCATTTCACTTATAAGGAAAAACACAGACTAAAAATAAAATGATGAAAATAGATAACCCATACAAATGGAAATCAAAATAGAGCAGGAGTAGCTATTTATCAGATAAAATAGACTTTATATTGAAAACTGTATAAAAAGAAAATATAAAAATTACCATACAAATGGAAATCAAAATTGAGTAGGAGTAGCTATTTATCAGATAAAATAGCCTTTATATTCAAAACTGTAAAAATGGAAAATAGAACAATTATAAATATATATGCACCACCCAACATCAGAGCACCTAAATGTATAAAGCAAATATTAACAGATATGAAGGGAGAGATAGACAGCCATATAATAATTGAAAAAGATTTCAATATCACACTTTCAGCTATAGGAAGATGATCCAGGAGAAAATTAATAAGAAAATGTTGGACTTCTTATACTTTTTAGATAACCTATACTTTCAATCAAATGGACTGAAGAGATATATGCAGAACATTCACAGGATAAATATTCTCCTCAAGCCCACATGAAATATTCTCTAGGATAGATCATATGTTAGATCATGAAACAAGATTAACAAATTTAAAATTAAAAATATATCAAAATTGAGACCAGGTGCAGTGGCTCAAGCCTGTAATCCCAGCACTTTGGGAGGCCAAGGCAGGTGGATCATGAGGTCAAGAGATCGAGACCATTCTGGTCAACATGGTGAAACCCTGTCTCTACTAAAAATACAAAAAATTAGCTGGGCATGGTAGCACGTGCCTGTAATCACACTTACTTAGGAGGCTGAGGCAGGACAATTACCTGAACCCAGTAGGCGGAGGCTGTGGTGAGCCAAGATCATGCCATTGCACTCCAGCCTGGGTAACAAGAGTGAAACTTTTTCTCAAAACAGACTAACAAACGAATAAACAACAACAACAACTAATATAGATATAGATATAGATATAGATATACATATACATATACATATACATATACATATACATATACATATATCAAAATCTTTTCTGACTATAGTGGCATAAAGGAGAAATTAATAACAAAAAAAAGACCTGGAATATTATCAAATATAAGAAATCAAAAGGCATGCATCTGAACAGCCAATGTGCCAAAAAATTAAGAAATTATAAGAAAAATTTATAAGTATATAGAGATAACAATGAAAACAAAGCATCCAAAACTTGTAAAACACAGCAGAAGCAGCTGTAAAAGCAAAGTTTATAGCAATAAACATGCACATCTAAAACAACAAAGATCACAAATAAATAACTCTACATTATACCAAAAGAAACTAGAAAAAGAAGAACAAACTAAGTCCAAATGTAGCAGAAGGAAGGAAACAATAAGAATCAGCGCAGAAATATATCAAATGAGAATAGAACAAGTATAGACAAAATATCAATAAAACAAAGAGGCGGGTTTTGTTTTTTATTTGCAAAAATAAAAGTGAAAAATCCTTAGCTACACCAACAAAGGCAGACAGAAGATTCAAATAAATGAAATCACAGGCCAGGCACTGTGGCTTACACCTGTAATCCCAGCACTTTGGGAGACGGAGGTGGGCGGTAATGAGGTCAGGGGATCAAGACAATCCTGGCTAACATGGCAAAACCCCACCACTAGTAAAAATAGAAAATATTAGCCAGGGGTAGTGAAGCATTCCTGTAGTCTCAGCTACTCAGGATGGTGAGGCAGGAGAACTGCCTGAACCTGGGAGGTGGAAGTGGCATTGAGCCAAGATGGCACCACTGCACTCCAATGTGAGCAACAAAGTGAGACTGTGTCTCAGAAAAAAAAAGAAATCACAGATTAGAGAGGAGACCTTACAACAAATGCCTCCGAAATGAAAGGGATCATAAGGGACTATTATAAACAGTCATATGCCAACATTAAATAACTTAGAGAAAATACATAAGTTTCTGGCAACAAACAACCTAGTAAGATCGAATCAAGAAGAAACAAAAAGGTTCAACAAACCATTAACAAAGTTGAAGTAGCAACCATTTACTGATTAGGAGATCCTTTTCCCCATTGCTTGTTTTTGTCAGGGTTGTCAAAGATCAGATGGTTGTAGAGGTGTGATGTTATTTCTGAGGCCTCTCTTCTCCATTAGTCGGTGGGCCTATTCTGGCAAGAGTACCATGCTGTTTTGGTTACTGTAGCCTTGCAGTACAGTGTGAAGTCAGGTAGCATGATGCCTCCAGCTTTGTTCTTTTTGCTTAAGATTATCTTGACTATACAGGATTTTCTTTAATTTTATATAAAATTTAAAATAATTTTCTTTTCTAATTCTGTGAAGCATGTCTATGGTAGTTTGATGGGAATAGCATTGAATCTAAAAATTACTTTGGGCAGTATGGCATTTCCATGATACTGATTTCTCCTATCCATGAAGATAAAATGTTTCTTTGTTGGTGTCCTCTCTTATTTCCTTGAGCAGCCATTTGTAGTTGTCCTTGAAGAGGTCCTTCACATTCCCAGTGAGCTCTATTCCTAGGTATTCTCTTTGTAGCAATTATGAATGGGCATTCATTCAAGATTTGGCTTTCTGCTTGCCTGTCATTGATATTAAGGAAGGCTTGTGGGTTTTGTACATTGATTTTGTATCCTGATACTTTGCTGAAGTTGTTTATCAGATCAAGAAGTTTTGGGGCTGAGACAATGGAGTTTTCTAAATATAAAATCATGTCATCTGCAAACAGAGACAACCTGACTTCCTCTCTTCCTATTTAAATACCCTTTATTTCTTTCTCTTCCCCGATTGCTCTGGCCAGAACTTCCAATACTATGTTGAATAGGAGTGGCAAGAGAGGGCATCCTTGTCTTGTACCAGTTTTCAAAGAAAATGCTTCCAGCTTTTGCCCATTCAGTATGATTTTGGCTGTGGGTTTGTCATAAATAGCTCTTATTATTTTGAGATATGTTCCATGCAAAGACACACAAAGGCTCTAAATTAAGGGATGGAGGAAAATTTACAAAGCAGATAGAAAGCCAAAAAAAAGTAGGGGTTGCAATTTCTAATCTCTGACAAAACAGACTTTAAACACAGATCAAAAAGACAAAGAAGGGCATTATATAATGCTAAATGAAACAATTTAACAAGAATAGCTAAGTATTCTGAATATATATGCACCCAAAACAGAAGCACCTAGTTTTATAAAACAAATTCTTGAGCCTAAGACCTACACAGACACTTAGGCTCCTGTACAATAACAATGGGAGATTTCAACACCCCACTGTCAAGATTGGACAGATCAATAAGACAGAAAATTAACAAGGATATTCAGGACTAAACTCAGCTCTGGATCGCGTGGACCTAGTAGACGTCTACAGAACTCTCTACCCCAAATCAACAGAATATACATTCTTCTCAGTGCCACATAACACTTATTCTAAGATCAACCAAGTAATTGAATTAAATCACTCCTCAGCAAATGCAAAAGAACTGAAATCATAACAATCTCTCAGACCACAGCGTCAGCAAATTAGAACTTAGGATTAAAAAACTCACTCAAAAACCACACAATTTCAAGGAAATTGAACAACTTGTTCCAGAATGACTCCTGGGTAAATGATGAAATTAAGGCAGAAATAAAGAAGTTCTTTGAAACCAACAAAAACAAAAAGACAACCTATCAGAGTCTCTGGGATACAGCTCAAGTAGTGTTAAGAAGGAAATTTATAGCACTAAATGCCCACATAAGAAAGTTAGAAACATCTCAAATCGACAACCTAACCTCACAACTAAAAGAACTAGAGAGGCAAGAGCAAACTAATCCAAAAGCTAGCAGGAGACAAGAAATAACTAAGATCAGACAAGAATTGAAGAAGCTAGAGACATAAAAATGCTCCAAAAAAAAAAAATCAGTAAATCTAAGAGCTAGTTTTTTGAAAAATATTAACAAAATAGATAAACCCTAGCTACACTAATAGAGAAGAAAAGAGAGAAGAATCAAACCAACACAGTAAAAGTTATTAAATGAAATATCACCACTGACCCCACAGAAATACAAACTCAGAGAATACTATAAAACCTCTATGCCAATAAACTAGAAAGTCTAGAAGAAATGGATAAATTCCTGGACACCTGCACCCTCCCAAGAATAAACCAGGAAAAAGTCAAATCACTAAACAGACTAATAACAAGTTCTGAAATTGAGGCAGTAATTAATAGCTTACCAACCAAAAAAAAAAAAAAAAAAAAAAAATCCAAGGACCAGACAGATTCACAGACCAATTCCACCAGAGGTACAAAGAGAAGCCTGTAGCATTCCTTCTGAAACTATTCTGAACAACTGAAAAGGAGAGATTTCTTTCTAACTCATTCTACGAGGCCAATATCCTGATACCAAAACATGGCAGACACACAACAAAAACTACAAAACTGCAGGACAATATCCCTGATGAATATCAATGTGAAAATCCTCAATAAAATATTGGCAAACTGAGTCCATCAGCACATCAAAAAGCTTATCCACCACGATCAAGTTGGCTTAATCCCTGGGATGCAAGACTGGTTCAACAAAAGCAAATCAATAAACATACCATATAAACAGAACTAAGGAGAAAAACCACATGATTATCTCAATATATGCAGAAAAAGCCTTTGATGAAATCTAACATCCCTTCATGCTAAAAATGCACAATGAACTAGATATTCATGGAACAAAACTCAAATTCTTAAACTTTTCTAAAGCTTAGAACTAGAGAGAATACTGTCAAACCCATTTTTAAGGCCAGCATCATTCCTATGTCAAAGCCAGACACATAAGACAACTACAGGCCATTAAGATGAACATAGATAGAAAAATCATCACCAGCAAAATGAACTCAAGAACACATCAAAGAAATTACACATAATGACCAAGTTGGATTTAACTCTGTCTCAACACTGTTTTTATCATGAAACAATGGTAAATAGGCTGAAGAGACAACTTAAATACTAGGAGAATAGATTTACCAAACATAGTCTCTCTTAAAAGGTTAATACCCAAAATATGTAAGGAATTCAAACAACCCAATAGCAAAAAAAAAAACCTGATTAAAAAATAGGTAAAGGACCTGAACAGACTTATCTCCAGAGAAGACATAAAAATGGCCAACAAGTACCTGAAAAGGTGCTCAACATCACTAGTCATCAGGGAAATACACATCAAAACCACAATGATTTATCCATTAACATCTGTTGGGCTGCATGTTTTGAAAAAGTCAAGAGATAAGTAGTGGTGAGGGTGTAGAGAAAACAAAACACTTGTAACCTGTTGATAGGAATGCAGATTTATGTAGCCACTTTGGAAAATATCACACAGCTTCCTAAAAGAAATTCAGTGTAGAACTACCATATGACCTAGTGATGCCTCTTCTGGATATATCCCCAAAGAAAATCATATCACCACCTTATAAGGGTATCTGCATGTCCATGCTTTTTATAAAATTATTCACAACAGTCAAGGTAGGGAAACAATCTAAGTGTCTACTGACAGAGGAATGGATAAAGAAACCATGCTATATATATACAACAGAATACTAGCTGGCCTTACAAAAGGAAATCCTGCCATTTTCAGCAACATGGATGACCCTAGATGACATTATGTTCAATAAAATAAGACAGATATAGGAAGACAAATACTATATGAGCTCACTTATATGTGGAATCTTAAAAACATAATAATAAACACAAAGCAGCAGAGTAGGATGGTGGTTAAAAAAGGTAAAGGAGAAATGGGAGATGTAGGCCAAAGGGTAAGAATCTTTTATTTACACAGGATGAATACACGTAGAGAACTAGCACACAGCATAAGCACCGTAGCAGAGTATAAACTGGAAATTTGACAAAAATATATATTTTCAGGCTGGGTGCTATGGCTCAAGCCTGTAATCTCAGCACTTTGGGAGGCCGAGGCGGGTATCAACGTGGTGAAACCCCGTCTCTACTAAAAATACAAAAAATTAGCTGGGCATGGTGGCACGTGCCTGTAATCCCAGCTACTCAGGAGGCTGAGGCAGGAGAATTGCCTGAATCCAGGAGGCGGAGGTTGTGGTGAGCTAAGATGGCGCCATTGTACTCCAGCCTGGGAAACAAGAGCAAAACTCCATCTCAAAAAAATAAATAAATAAATTTTAGATAGTCTAAAATTTAGACACACACAAATGCACATACATGTCAAAAGGAAAGGTGACTGGAAGATAATGTAGTAATTTATTAACGTATTTGACTGTTATAAGCACTTCACCATGCAGATGTACATGAAAACGTGTTGTGCACCTTACATTTATACAATAAAAATATTATTACTGAAAGATAAAATTATATTTATAGAAACAAAATGTAAATTATATTAAAATAACTGTATACATATTTTAAGCATTTCTCAGTATTAATTTTTAACATGGTGAATATTTATAGAACCCACATAAATAATTACTAAAAGTAAAAATGTCTGCTCCATTCTACTGAGAGATGTTCAGGGAAAATATTCTAGTAGTCCAGGTTAATTTTTTTTAACTCTATAATTTTTGTGGACAGAATTACCAAGTCAAAAAAGAATTGGCCTATGAATCATCGGTTATTTCAGTATCTTGGCATTTCTAAAAATGAGCTGCCAGACAACCTGAATCTGGAAAAGAATTAAAAATTGCCCCATTCAGATGTATTTTTTTTTTATTCACTGGTAACTGTAGAAGTGTTTAGAAATCAAGTTGCATTCTAGATGTTCACTACATTCAATAGTATGGGTGTCATGAAAATGTTCCCTATTTATCTGTATGCCTAATCATTAAACAGTAGTATAAAGTAAATACTTAATAATTCACTTGAAATTCTCCTCTCTAGTTACTGCAGATTCGAGTGTGATTACTTAAATGTCACTCAATGAGGCAGAGTAGGATGATTACCAACCAGCTGCCCATCTAATATATTCCTCTTGAAAGGCATCAAAACTCATGTGCTTGGAAAAAGATTCCAAGATGGTGCCATAGAAACAACTCAAAATTGCAGCTCTCAGTGAAGGCACAGAGGCTGCTACAGGTGTACCCCAGACAAGCAGGGCCTTACCTCAGCACTCGTACAGCAGAGGGGCTAGACCATTAGAAAAAAAACTAAGTAACAGAAATACTTCATCATCAACAATCTGGGCATCCACTCAGAGACCCAATTGAAAAATCAGCAACTACTAAGATGACAGGTGGATAAATCCACAAAGATGGGAAGAAACCAGCGCAAAAAGGAGGAAAACACCCGAAACCTAGCAAGGCAGGCCAATATTCAACTCCAGGAAATACAGAGAACACCACAAAGATATTCTGCAAGAAGAGCAACCCCAAGGCACATAATCGTCAGATTCGCCAGAGTTGAAATGAAGGAGAAAATACTAAGGGCAGCCAGAGAGAAAGGTCGGGTCACCCACAAAGGGAAGCCCATCAGACTCACAGCAGATATCTCGGCAGAGACTACAAGCCAGAAGAGACTGGGGGCCAATATTCAACATCCTTAAAGAAAAGAACTTTCAACCCAGAATTTCATATCCAGCCAAACTGAGCTTCATAAGTGAAGGAAAAATAAAATCCTTCACGAACAAGCAAGTACTCAGAGATTTTCTCACCACTAGGCCTGCTTTACAAGAGCTCCTGAAAGAGGCACTACACATAGAAAGAAACAACCAGTACCAGCCATCTTAAAAGCATACCATATGCTAAAGAGCATCAACAAAATGAAGAATCTACATGAACCAATGGGCAAAACAGCCAGCTAGCATCAAAATGGCAGTATCAAATTCACATATAACAATATTAACCCTAAATGTAAATGGGCTAAATGCACCAATCAAAAGACACAGACTGGCAAATTGGATAAAAAACCAAAACCCATCGGTGTGCTGTATCCAGGAAACCCACCTCACACGCAAGGATACACAAAGGCTCAAAATAAACAGATGGAGGAAGATTTACCAAGCAAATGGAGAGCAAAAAAAAACCCAGAAGTTGTAATTCTCATCTCTGATAAAACAGACTTTAAAGCAACAAAGATCAAAAGAGACAAAGAAGGCCATTACATAATGGTAAAAAGATCCATACAACAAGAAGAGCTAACGATCCTAAATATATATGGACCCAATGCAGGAGCACCCAGATATATAAGACAACTTCTCAAAGACTTACAAAGAGACTTAGACTCCCACACAATAATAGTGGGAAACTTTAACACTCCACTGTCAATATCAGACAGATCAACTAGACAGAAAATTAACAAGGATATCCAGGGCTTGAACTCAGACCTGGAACAAGCAAACCTGATAGACATTTACAGAACTCCCCACCCCAAATTCACACAATATACATTCTTCTCAGCACCACATCACACCTACTCCAAAATTGACCACATAATTGGAAGTAAAGCACTCCTCAGCAAATGCAAAACAACGGAAATCATAACAAACAGTCTCTCAGACCATAGTGCAATCAAGTTAGAACTCAGAATTCAGAAACTAACTCAGAACCGCACAGCTTCATGGAAATTGAACAACTGGCTCTTGAATGTTGATTGGATGAACAATGAAATGAAGGCAGAAATAAAGAAGTTCTTCAAAAACAACGAGAACAAAGACACAACATACCAGAATCTCTGGGACACATTTAAAGCAGTCTGTAGAGGAAAATATACAGCAATAAGTGCCCACATGAGAAGAGTGGAGAGATCCAAAATTGACACCCTATTGTCAAAATTGAAAGAGCTAGAGGAGCAAGATCAAAAAAGCTCAAAACCTATCCGAAGACAAGAAATAACTAAGATCAGAACAGAACTGAAACAGATAGAGACACAAAAAAACGCTTCAAAAAATCAATAAATCCAAGAGCTGGTTTTTCAAAAAGATCAACAAAATAGACAGACCACTAGCCAGACTGATAAAAAAGAAAAGAGAGAACAAACAAATAGATGCAATAAAAAATGATAAAGGGGAAATCACCACAGATTCCACAGAAATTCAAACCATCATCAGAGAATACTAAAAACAACTCTATGCACATAAACTAGTAAACCAGGAAGAAATGGATAAATTCCTGGACACCTGTGTCCTCCCAAGCCTAAACCAGCAGGAAGCTGAAACTATGAATAGACCAATAACAAGGTCTGAAGTTGAGGCAGCAATTAAAGGCCTACCACACAAAAAAGCCCTGGTATAGATGGGTTCACAGCTGAATTCTACCAGACACACAAAGAGGAAATGTAACCATTCCTTCTGAAACTATTCCAAATAACCCAAAAAGAGGGAACCCTTCCCAAATCATTTTATGAGACCAACATCATCCTGATACCAAAACCCGGCAGAGACTCAACAAGAAAAGAAAACTTCAGGCCAATATCCATGATGAACATAGATGCAAAAATCTTCAATAAAATACTGGCAAACCGATTCCAACAGCACATTAAAAAACTTATCCATCATGATCAAGTAGGATTCATCCCAGGGATGCAAGGCTGGTTCAACATATGCAAGTCTATAAATGTAATTCACCACATGAACAGAACCAAAAACAAAAACCACATGATTATCTCAATTGACACAGAGAAGGCATTTGACAAAATTCAACAGCCCTTTATGCTAAAAACCCTCAATAAACTTGGTATTGATGGAACATATCTCAAAGGAATAAAAGCTATTTATGACAAACCAACAGCCAATATCATACTCAATGGGCAAAAACTGGAAGCATTCCCTTTGAAATCCGGCACTAGACAAGGATGCCCTCTCTCACCACTCCTATTCAACATAGTACTGGAAGTTCTAGCCAAAGCAATCAGGCAAGAAAATGAAATAAAGGATATTCAAATAGGAAAGGTGAAAGCCAAATTGTCTCTATTTGCAGACAACATGATAGTATACCTAGAAGACCCCATCACCTCAGCCCAAAAACTCCTGAAACTGATAAGCAACTTCAGCGAAGTCTCAGGGTATAAAATCACTGTGCAAAAATCACAAGCATTCCTATACACCAATAACAGACTTAAAGAGAACCAAATCAAGAACGAACTGCCATTCACAATTGCCACAAAGAAAATAAAATACCTAGGAATACAACTCACTAGGAATGTAAGGGACCTCTTTAAGGAAAACTACAAACCACTGCTCAACGAAATAAGAGAGGACACAAACAGATGGAGAAACATTCCATGTTCATGGTTAGGAAGAATCAATATCATGAAAATGGCTATACTGCCCAAAGTAATTTACACAATCAATGCTATCCCCATCAAACTACCATTGAATTTCTTCACAGAACTGGAAAAAAACATCATGAACTTCATATGGAACCAAAAGAGAGCCCACACAGCCAAGCCAATTCTAAGCAAAAAGAACACAGCGGGAGGCATCACACTACCAGACTTCAAACTAAACTACAAGGCTACAGTAATCAAAACAGCATGGTACTGGTACCAAAACAGATATAGACCAATGGAACAGAACAGAGGCATCGGAGGCAACACAACATATCTACAACCATATAATCTTTGATAAACCAGACAAAAACAAGCAATGGGGAAAGGATTCCCTGTTTAATAAATGGTGTTGGGAAAACTGGCTAGCCATGTGCAGAAAGCAGAAACTGGACCCCTTCCTGACACCTTACACTAAAATGAACTCCAGATAAATTAAGACTTAAACATAAAACCTGGCACCATAAAAACCCTAGAAGAAAATCTAGGCAAAACCATTCAGGACATAGGAGTAGGCAAGGACTTCATGAACAAAACACCAAAACCATTGGAAACAAAAGCCAAAATAGACAAATGGGACCTAATCAAACTCCACAGCTTCTGCACGGCAAAAGAAACAGTCACTAGAGTGAATCGGCAACCATCAGAATGGGAAAAAATCTTTGCAGTTTACGCATCTGACAAAGGGCTGATATCCAGAATTTACAAAGAACTCAAACAGATTTACAGAAAAAAAAACAAACAAGCCCATTCAAAAATGGGCAAAGGATATGAACAGACACTTTACAAAAGACAACATACGTGAGGCCAACAAACACATGAAAAAATGCTCATCATCACTGGTCATTAGAGAGATGCAAATCAAAACCACATTGAGATACCATCTCACGCCAGTTAGAATGGCGATCATTAAAAAATCTGGAGACAACAGATGCTGGAGAGGATGTGGAGAAAGAGGAACACTCTTACACTGTTGGTGGGAGTGTAAATTAGTTCAACCATTGTGGAAGACAGTGTGGCGATTCCTCAAGGACCTAGAAATAGAAAGTCCATTTGACCCAGCAATCCCATTACTGGGTATATATCCAAAGGACTATAAATCATTCTACTATAAGGACACATGCACACGAATGTTAATTACAGCACTGTTTACAATAGCAAAGACCTGGAACCAACCCAAATGCCCATCGATGATAGACTGGACTGGGAAAATGTGGCACATATACACCATGGAGTATTATGCAGCAATCAAAAACGATGAGTTTGTGTCCTTTGTAAGGACATGGATGAATCTGGAGAACATCATTCTCAGCAAACTAACACAAGAACAGAAAAAGAAATACCGCATATTCTCACTCATAGGCGGGTGAGAAAAATGAGAACACATGGACACAGGGAGTGTGTCTACTACACACTGGGGTCTATTGGGGGAATGGGGGAGAACAGTGTGGGGGGGAGCTGGGGAGGGATAGCCTGGGGAGAAATGCCAAGTGTGGGTGAAAGGGAGGAAAGCAGCAAAACACACTGCCATGTGTGTACCTATGCAACTACCTTGCACGTTCTGCACATGTACCCCAAAACCTAAAATGCAATAAAAATTAAAAAAAAGAGAGATAGGGTCTCACTGTATTGTCCGGGATTGCCTCAAATTCTCAGGCTTGCCTCAAGCTTCCAGAGCTAAAGCCATTCTCCCACCTCAAGCCCCCTGAGTAGCTGGGACTACAGGCTCATGACACTGCATCTGGCTCTTTTTCTTAGTTTTGACCACTGACTTCTAGAATTTCCTGCTACGTGACACTGTAATGTGAGTTTATACGTATTTATAGAGGCTGCCAAGAAACAGTCCCAGAAGTGCTGTGTTCCAAATCTAAGAACAGAACTTTGGTTTACTTCATGTATTGTTTGATTTTTAGGCTAGGGAAGCAAATGCATTCTTAAACATGTCCTTTCGGCCTCTGGGAAGGCTTCTCCAACAGCAGACTTCTTCAAACACAGAAATTATATTTCTAAGAAACGGTGTGGAAAAGCCATGTCTAATAAATTTCAGTTCTCATAACACAGGAGTTAAGAAAAAGTAAGCAATAAAAATGTCATTGACTATATGCATTCACATGTGAGACAAACATAGACAATGCAAATAAAAGTTGTGAAGGCTACCCACTTTCAAAACAAAACATTGACGAACTTTAATGTTTTTGCTATATTCCTTCTGCTGAACCAGCTTCTTCAGATCTTTAAGCAATACTGCAATAGTACTGAGATCTAAGGATAACATAGATCTATAATAACAGAGGTCTAAGATCTAGAACATAGATATAAGATCTATGTTCTCCATATTTTAGATTTTGCTTCTTAGAAAAGACTTGAAGCAATGCTTACTGGTTTTTAAATTATTGTCTTATGTATGAGCATCTTCTCTTGTTTTACGCACATCTTCACCAAAAATAATAATAATAATAAAGGTTTTGTTGCTTTTTGTTTGACTTCCTTTCCAATTAACTTGGTGCATTAGGGTAAGGTTTAGCTGTATTTTCTCCATAAACTGAAAGGGTAGACATATTTTCTCTGTGGACAACCCCACAGGGCCACCATCATTTGCTAAAGAACAGTTGCTATGTTTTTGTGTTCACATGTACTCAATTAAATGTGGCTTATATTAAAAATAGCACAGATATTTTGTTACAAAACCGAGATTAGAAAAAGATTACTACAGCCAACTCCACATCATCTCTCTTGCCATTTAGTTTCTGCCATTCATTGAGTCAAACTATGAGCATTGAACATCTGTTTGTTTCCCATTATTCAGCATTTCTCTTTGGTGCTCCACGTCATTTCTTTCCTTTTATTATTTTTTAATTTCCATCACAGTACCACTCTCTCCCCACAACTACAATTGCTCAAATAATTAAATGAGGACTACCCTGGTTTAGATAGGGTCCTTTCATATGTTTTCTCATTTGAGTTTTATAAAAACTAGTTTTACAAGACCTTAAAGTTTTGTGATTCCAATTGGCAATATGAGCAATATGTTAATCTTTGATTCACCAATCCCACTCTTGGGAATTTATTGCACAGACCAAAATGTATACACCAACTCTACATATTAAAATAAGTATTATTAATACCAGGTTTTTTAATGACCACAATGTTCAGTAATAGGAAATTGGTTAAATAAGTTATGATACATTTGTATGATGTAATAATGAATCCAATGTCCATGATCATGTTAAGCATCAAAGGAAATGTCTAAAACTATCTATATTATGACAGAAACTTGGATGTATTTATTGACACATACACCAAAGAGCCACAACTGTATTTCACAAAATGATAGGCTTATCAGTGCTTTTTATCTCTATGCTTTCCTCTCTTTTCTCTTTAACTATAAATAGTATATATCTTATGTGAGATACATATGTGTGTATATATCCATATGTATATAATTTGTACCAAGGTACCTATCATAATTTTACTTTTAAGAAAAATGAAACTTATGTTGCCACTTATGTATGAGCCAGAAATTCCAATTCTATGTATGTACCCAAAAAAAAAAAAAAAATCTATGATCACACAATATTTGTAAATAAATTTATATAGCAACATTACTAACAATAGTCAAAAGGTGGAAACAATATACATGTCCACTTGATGAATTTTAAAATGTGGTAGTCATGCAATGGTTATCAGCCATAAAAAGAAGTATGTTATATTGTTAGAAAGACACTTTTTTTTTTTACCTTTAATAATTTCTAAAGTGAAGATATGCCTTAAAACTGATAACATCTTCCAAGTACTTCTAGCCATGTGGTAATTATAAAGATAAGATAGGAGCATCTTAACCAATTTATTTTAAATAACTTTCCTTTCATTATAAGCACAAGTCAGATGTGACATGAAAACAGAAGTATTTAAGTCTAAAGAAGCTCTTTCAAGTGACATCAAAATAACTGTGCATCTTACATTGAAAATGTCTTAAATTGAGTGAAATAAGCCAGTCACAGTGGCTCATGCCTATAACCCAGCACTTTGGTAGGCTTAGGTTGGAAGATTACTTGAGGCCAGGAGTTGGAGACTAGCCTGGGCAAAATAGTGAGATGCCATCTCTGGGGAAAAAATTATATACATGCATGTATACACACACACGTACAATTTGTAAATTTAATCCAAATTAATCTCATTAGACTTTTCAAAACTTGATTCTAAAGCTTATATAAAAGAACAAAAGCAAAAATTTTCACAAAATTTATAAAACTCTGTTCATGAAGGGGGTATTAGTGCTGTCAAATATTAAAGTGTATGTTGAAGCCAATCCAATCTGAGCATCAGATCACTGGCACAGAGTTGAGAGCACTGAAGTAGCCTCATTTATAGGAATGTTTTGTGTGGTCAACAGTGGTATATGTGATTGTGATAAAAATAGTGAATTCTTTAGTAAACAGTACTGGATGAACTGAGTAGCCATTTGGGAGAAAAAGAAACTAGATTGCTATCTCACAGTTATATATATATGTGGTGTTGAAGTCTCCAGCTATTATGGTACTGGGGCCTATCTCTGCTATTAGTTCTAATAATATCATATATACATATGCTGTATTGGACCGAGCACAGAAAGTCAACACCAAGACAAAAGTATGCCAAATTGCAGGGTTTATTGCCGGTGACCATGGAGGACTCAAGTCTCTCCAACCCATGGTCCCGAAAGAAGAGAGACAAGACCTTTTTATACCCACTAAACCACTTTTGGGAGCGGGGGTAAGGAGCAGAGATGAAAACCTTCAAATATCTCAGTGGGCTGTAAATCACCTCCTGGGTAGGAGAGGAGGGTGATGGGCTCCGGGCATTCCAAGGGCTAGGGGAGAGATTTGCAGAACTTAAGATAACCATTTGCTTACACATCATCTGGGTGGGAGTTACTTTTTCGGGGTGCTTATTCTGGCCATTACCGATGATCAAAGGCCAGCAATTCTGGCAGTTACAGATAAGGGGAAGTATGCAGCTTTACCTTTTTGCAAAGTAAATTAGCATTTTACAGAGGCCATGGCTAGCAGTCATTATGAGGAGAATGGAAACAGTTTTGTCCTTTATAAAATGGCAGTATACAGGTTCTAACTCTAGGCTAGCTATATCACGCATACATATATATATATATTTACATACATATATATCTGGGTGCTCCTGCGTTAGGTGGAGACAGATTTAGAATTGTTATATTTCCTTGCTGAATTGACCCCTTTATCATTATACAGTGATCTTCTTTATCTCTTCTTATGATTTTTGTCTTGAAATCTATTTTGTCTGATACAAGTGTAGTGACTCCTGCTCTTTCTAGTCAGAACATGAAGGAGAGTGTCATGAAGAATTTCAAAGTATTGTGATGGAGACTGAAAGAAAATGTATGATTAATAAATAAGGGAAAGGGCTTGGCTCTAAGCCAGGAGACTTGAGTTTTATCAGATAAGCGATAGGAATATACAAAATAAAGTCTATAAGAAAGCTTTATTTGGAAAGATGCATACAGTGGCCTGGATGGCCCAGAAGAGAAAGTTTAGTTAGAACACTGCGGTGGGCTCAGCATTTTCTAGCTTGAAACCCTGTCTTTTATACTTCCCTGTATAACCTCTGCACAGAAACTGAAGTAAAATGCAAATAGATAAGTATTTCTTGAGTGAGAAAATTGGATAAAGAGAGGTAGATTTAAATGATAGCCATTGAAAAAGAACAATTTCGTACTGGGAAATCAGTTGAATTTGGTGAAAACGTGGATAAGGGTTAGGAAGTTTGAAGAAGTCACATAAGGCTAACATGTTTGAAGCTTTGAAACTGGAAATCAGAAAAAACATGAGCAATTGAATAAATGAGTGAAATGACGGGATGAATAAAGATAATGCTACTTGCTATAATAAGAACTCCCAGATCTCAAAAATGTAACAAAAATTTAAGTGTCAACGAATGTCAACAAAATAACATCCACTAAGCAATGTATGGGGAGGGGACAGTTAGGAAATTTCCAGTTCCCATGAAACTATCCAGTGACTCAGACTGACAAGAGATTCTTCTATCTTCAACATGTGGCTACCAAGATCCTCCTCAGCCTTCATGCAGCAGAGATCAAAAATTATGTGGGAGGTCTGATTGGCCAAGCATGTACCACTTTAACATTCTACTATTTTATCTAACACCTGCAAAAGAGGCTGGCAAGAGGAGCCTAGCTGAGTGGCTGGGAGGAAAAGAAAATGGTGTGGTGAACAGCCCATTTTCTTCATCAGGTGGGCAAAAGAGGCCAGTAGATTTTTCCTATAAGAGATGCTAACAGGAGTTCTTCAGGCTGAAATGAAAGAACACCAGCATAAACTCAAGATATAGGAGGAAATAAAGAAGACTGGTAAAAGTAACTTTATAAAAGAGCCACTGTTACTGTACTTTTGGCTTGTACTTTTTTTCCTATATGATTTTAAGGGCAAGGGCATAAAACAATCGTATTAAATCTATGGTAATTAGTTTCCAATATATAACAACATAATATGTGACAAGAACAATATAAAGGGGAGGAAAGGAGATGGATAGAAGCAGAATGTTTCTATGCTATTGAAACTAAGTTGGTTATAAACTGAGTTACTGTTAAAGCTAGATGGTTACAAGTTTAAGACACTAAGTGTAATTTCCCAGAAAACCACTAAGAAAATAACTTTAAAAAATACAGAAAGAAAAAATAGCACACTATAAAAAGAATCAACAGAATACCAAAAATGGTGGCAGTAATGGAGAAATTGAAGAAAAACAACAACAACAAAAAAGACTATGGAAAACAAAATTAAATGACAGAAGTAAATCTTTTCTTATCAGTAATTATTTTCAATGTAACCAGATCAGACCCTGCTACTCATAAGACAGAAATTGGCAGAATGAACAAAAAAAAAATCCATCTACATACTGTTTACAAGTGAGTCATTTTAAATACGAAAACACAAAAAGTTTGAATAAAAACAATGGACAAATATATTTCATGCAAATGGCATCCAAAACAGAGCTGAGTGGCTATATTGCTATTATACAAAATAGATTTCAAGTCAAAAATTTTACAAGAGTAAAATAAAGATATATATATATCTATATTTGTGATGGAGTTTTGCTCTGACACCCACGCTGGAGTGCAGTGGTTCAATCTTGGCTCACTAGAATCTCTGCCTTCCAGGTTCAAGAAATTTTCCTGCCTAGCTTCGCAAGTAGCTGGGACTACACATACACACCACCATGCTCAGCTAATTTTTTTATTTTTAGTAGAAACAGGATTTCACCATATTGGTCAGGCTGGTCTTGAACTCCTGACCTTGTGATCCACCCAACTCAGAGTCCCAAAGTGCTGGGATCATAGGCATAAGCCACCACATCTGGCCAAAGACATCATATATTGATAAAAGTTGCCCTACATCAAGAAAACATACAAATTATATACCCATCTAGTGACAACACTCCCAAAACATGTGAAACTAAAATTAACAAAATTGAAGGCATAGTTTTACAAGAATATCTGGAGACTTCATTACTCCATTTTCAATAGTGAATAGAATAACCAGACAGAAGATTAATAGACCAATTGTATCTAATACTTAACACAATAGACCAATTGTATCTAATACTCAGAAAGCACTTCACTCAACAGAAGCAGAGTATACAATTTTCTCAAATGCATACGGAACATTCTTTGAGATAAATCATATGTTAAGTCCACAAAAATCTTAATAAATTTAAAAAGATTGAAATCATAGTTTTTTTCTGACTACTGTGCAATGTAACTACCATCAATAACAGAAGAAAAACTTTTGAAAAACTCACAAATATGTGAATATTTTTCTAAAAATTACAGTCTTAAACAACATTAGATCAGAAAAGAAATCATAATAGCAACAATAAATAAAGGTAAAAACAAACCATAAACCACCAAAGCCTACTCTAGAAGAAATAGGAAATATGAATAGAACTAAAAGAAACAAAGAGGTTTAATCAGTGACCAAAAACCTCCTAATGAACAAAAACCCAAGATCAGAAGATTTCATTGGTTTATAGTGCCAAACAATTAAAGAAGAATTAACACCAGTTTTCAAACTTTTTCAAAAAGAAAAGAGGAGGAAACACATCCTACCTCCTTCTGTGAATATAGCACTATCCTAATGCAGACAAAGACCCAACAAGAAAAGGAAAACTATAGACCACTATTCCTTATCAATATAGATTAAAAAGTCCTCAAAATATTATCAATAAACTGAATTCAGAATATTGAAATCATTGTACACTATGACCAATTGGGATTTTTCCCAATAACAAAAGAAGGGTTCAACAGTCAGTTTAATAAACTACATAATAGAATAAAGAAAAAACCTACAGGATCATCTCAATTGATACAGAAAAAGCACGTAACAAACTCTAACACTCTTTCATGATACAAATAATTAATATACTAGAAATATAAGGAAACTTTCTCAACATGCTGTGGCCATATGAAAAACTCACAACTTTCATACTCAGTGGTGAAAGACTGAAAGCTTTTCCCTAAGATCAAGAGCAAGACAAGGATGCCCACTTTCACTATTCTATTTAACATAATACTTAAAGTTGTAGTCAGAGCAAATATGCAGGAAAGAGAAATAAAAATATCCAGATTGGAAAAGAAGTCAATCTTGTATGTCAAAAACTATAAAGAATACACACACATACACACACACACACACACACACACACACACACACACAGCTGTCAAAACCAATAAATGAACTCATAAAATTTCAAGATATTAAATTATTGCACAACTGGTTTATTTGGATTTCTACATACAATCAATTGAAAGGTGATTAAGAGAACAACTGTGTTTACAGTAACATAATAAAAATAAAATACTTAGGAATAAATTTAACAAGGGAGTCACAAGACTTGTATACTGAAAACTATACACCATTGTTGAAAGATATTAAAGAAGGCCTAAATAATTGGAAAACTGAAACCTGATTCCTTAGTCAGAATCATATATCTGATTTTGTTCATATATCTGAAAAGGGGTTAATATCTTACAGCTTAATAGTGTGAAGATGACAATATTACTCAAATAATTGGCAGATTTAATGCAATCTTTATCTAAATTCCAACAGCATCTTTCACAGAAATAAAGAAAACCATTCTAAAATTTATATAGAATTTCAAGGGACCCTGAATGATTAAAACAGTTTTGTAATAGAACAAATTTGGATGTCTCAAATTTTCTGATTTCAAAACTCAATATAAAGCTATAATTTAAAAAAGCAATGAAATACTGGCATAGGGATAGACCTATAAACCAACTGAATAAAACTGAGAGCCCAGAAATAAACCCTCAAATCCATGGCTAATTGATTTATGACAATGATGCCAAGGTCCTACAGAACAGACTTTTCAACAAATGGTGCTGAGACAACTGAATTTTCACATGCAAGAAAATAAAGTTGGACTCTTACCTTATACTATACACAGATATTAATTCAATATGGGTCAGAGACCTTTATTGAGAGCACACATTATAAACTCAGAACAAAACTGTGGCAAATATTCATGGCCATGGATTTAGCAATACTTTTTTTTTCAACAACAACTGGACTTGAATTAATTTTGTTAAAAGTGTTTTGAACAGATATGCAAGTAAAAACACACACATTAAAAATGAACTAAAACATTCTTGCTCTCCATAAGCACTTCTTAGAATAGCTATGATTAAGTTTAATATATAAAATTTAAAAACCAAGTAACAAATTTTTGTATAGTTAAACTTGAGATACATACATTTATTATCCTAATATTGGATATATTTTCTTGACAATTTGTTAGTCCTATTGGTAGGTTTGTGTTTTTAAAGTTTTCCTAGGAGAAAGTATAAGAAAAAAATATCCAGATTACTTACCATTTTTGAACATTACAGGAATAGCACTTTTGAGATAGCTCAATTTTGAAAAACAATGACAAAATGCTAGAGCATGAATTTAATTTTCAGGATCTCTTTTTTGAAAAGGATTTTTTTAAATTTTAATAAAAAATAAGTATATGAAAAATAATTTTGTTTTGGCGTTGGCAGGCTGAGATCTATGGTGCTCACGAATTCAATACACAAGAGTGTCTGCTTTAAGAAATCAACTCAGTGGCCTCCTTTTTCTACCCCACAATGCCACACATTTCTGAGATGTGTTATCACTCAGGCCACCATGTAGGCCCAACCAGCATTTTTTTCAATGGACATTATTTACCAGAAGTTGGGGGAGGACAAATGGGGCAGGATATGGTACAGGTGGTTTTCAGCAGCTTGGGTCTCCTTTCTGGCATACAAGCAGGTTTTGCCATAAACTTTAGGTTAAGATTTCGGGAGTTGGCTGGGCACGGTGGTTCAAGCCTGTAATCCCAGCACTTTGGGAGGCTGAGGCAGGTGGATCACGAGGTCAAGAGATAGACACCATTCTGGTCAACATGATGAAACCCCATCTCTACTAAAAATACAAAAAAATTAGCTGAGCATAGTGGCATGTGCCTGTAATTCCAGCTACAGAGGAGGCTGAGGCAGGAGAATTGCCTGAACCCAGGAGACAGAGGTTGTGGTGAGCCGAGATCGTGCCACTGCACTCCAGCCTGGGCAACAAGAGTGAAATTCTGTCTCAAAAAAAAAAAAAAAGATCTCGGGAGTCTACTACACATCCAAGTCAGGGGCTACTACCAGGTGCCCTATAATAATTTTGTAAATAAGGTTTGCCTTTTACTATTTTTTTTTTTTTTTTTTTGATACAGAATCTGGTTTGATCTTCCAGGCTGGGCTACAGTCACAAAATCTCAGCTCACTGAAACCTCTGCCTCCTGAGTTCAAGAAATTCTCATGCCTCAGCCTCCAGAGTAGCTGATATTACAGATGTGTGCCACCATGCCTGGCAAACATTTTTCTATTTTTAGTAAAAATAGGGTCTCAATATGTTGCCCAAGCTGGTCTCAAACTCCTGGCCTCCAGTGATCAGTCCATCTCGACCTCCCAAAGTGTTGGGATTACAGACATGAGTCACTGTACCCAGCCATTGTGACTAAATTTTAACCTAAGAATTCTGTAACAGAGATCTCATTGTCTGCACCAAAATTTAATTTCAATGTAATCAAAAGAAACTCATCGAGTGACCCAGCCAGGGAGAGTGCCTGAAGAGAAATGATGATGAGATGGAATGCAGTGTCCCTGATGAGACACTGGAACAGAAAAGGACATTAGGAATAACCCCAAGAAATCTGAATGAAGTAGAGACTTGGGTTAATAAAAGCATTTCAATATTTGTTCATTAATTTTAACAAATGCACCATACTAATGTAAGATGTTAATAATAGGGGAAGCTGGGTACAGGTACATGGAAACTCTTTGTATGATCTCTGCAATCTCTCTCTCTCTCCCCCCATGTGTGTGTGTGTGTGTGTGTGTGTGTGTGTGTGTGTGTGTGTGTGTGTGTGTGTGTGTGTGTTTGTGTAGACAAGCAAGAATGTACTGATACTCCCAGCAATAATGATTTGGTGACTACCAAGTGTCACGTACCATGTAAAAGTGATCTACACATATCTTCATTTATTCCTCACACTAGTGCTATGAGCTGGGCATAATCTTTATTTTACAGATAAAGAAATTGAAGAACAGAGATGCTAGGTACCTTGCTCATAATCACATGGCAAGGTTAGTGGCAGATAAAGGGCTCAAATTCAGGTTGACAGGACAGCTCCGCAATACTGCCTCAAATATCTCAAACTGTGAACATAACAGTTCAAAACAAGCTGCATGAGGGCCATGAAAACAAGGCACACTTTCCAATCTGCCCCACATTAGAAAGAAAAGAGTTTAAAAGCAGAGCACATGCCAGGCACAGTGGCTCATGCCTGTAATCCCAGCATTTTGGGAGGCCAAGGCAGTTGGATCACAAGGTCAAAACATTGACACTATTCTGGCCAACATGGTGAAACCCCATCTCTACTAAAAATACCTTTTTAAAAAAATTAGCTGGGCATGGTGGCATGCACCTGTAGTCCCAGCTACTCAGGAGGTTGAGGCAGGAGAATCGCTTGAACCTGGGAGGTGGAGGTTGCAGAGAGACAAGATCATGCCACTGCACTCCAGCCTGGCAACAGAGTGAGATTGTCTCAAAAAACCAAACAAAAAGCACAGCACACCCAAGACATAACACTCAATGCTGGAGAGGATGTCTGTAAGTTCACCAATATCACCATACATTCTGTGCAATCAAGAAATTTACTTGGATGAGGGTGGGGTGGGCTCCTGTGTGTAATTCCAGCACTTTGGGAGGCCAACGCCAGTGGATTATCTGAGGTCAGGGGTCTGAGACCAGCCTGGTCAACATGGCAAAACCCCATTTCTATCAAAAATACAAACCTAGCCTGGTGTGGTGGCACACTCCTGTAATTCCAGCTACTCGAAAGGCTGAGCTGGAGAAATGCCTGAACCTGGGAGGGGGAGGTTTAAGTGAGCTAAGATTTTGCCACTGCACTCCAGCCTGGGAGTAAAACTCTCTCTCAAAAAATAAAAAATAAAAAAATAAGAGGAGGAGGGCCATGTTCGGTGACTCAGACCTGTAATCTCAGTATTTTGAAAGGCCTAAGTGGGTGGATCACCTGAGGTCAGGAGTTTGAGACCAGCCTAGTCAACATGAAGAAACCTAGTTTCTACTAAAAATACAAATATATACATATATAAATATATACATGTACATACATACATATATATGTATATACATTAGCCGGGCAGTGGCCTTACTACCCCATTCATCACCAGTGTTTGTTGATGTCTCTTTCTCTTTTTTTGGAGATGGAGTCTCCCTCTGTGGAGCCTCTAAGGCTGGAGTGCTGTAGTGTGATCTCGGCTCACTGCAACCTCCACCTCCTGGGTTTAAGTGATCCTTCTGCCTCAACCTCCCAAGTAGCTGGGTCTACAGGCATGCACCACCACGCCTGGCCTAATTTTTGTATTTTTAGTAGGGATGGGGTTTCACCATGTTGGCCAGAATGGTCTCAAACTCCTGACCTCCAGTGATCCACCTGCCTTGGGCTCCCTAAGTGCTAGAATTACAGGCATGAGCCACCATGCCTGGCTTTTTTTTTTTTTTTTTTTTTGAGTTGGGGTCTCCCTATGCTTCCCAGATAGGCCCTCAAGCCATTCTCCCACCTCAACCTCCTGAGTTGCTGAGATTACAGGTGAGTGTCACCTTGCCTTCCATGATTTTGTCACCACAGACAAAATCCCTCTCATTCCCTTTCATAGGAAATCACTGAGAACCAGAAAAGCTTGAGCCAAAAACTAGTGAAACTGATATTTAAACTCATTTCTGTTGGGTGCCAAACTTCTCTGTGCCTCCTTCTGTGAAAATTGGAGGTGGCAAGATCCAGTGGTTCACACATATAATCCCAGCATTTGGGAGGCCTAGGTGGGTGGATCACCTGAGGCCATTGCACACCAGTCTGGACAAGAAGAGTGAAACTCTATATTGAAAAAAAAAAGAAAGAAGAGAGAAAAGAATGAGAAAGAGAAAAAGAGAGAGAAAGGAAGAGAGGAAGGGAAGACAGAAGGAAGGAAGGAAGGAAGAAAATCAGAGGCTTTGGTCCCTTAATCTGCCACACTCTGGAGTAATTCTGTCCCTGCTTGAATGTGATCTCCTTGAGGCAAAGTCTGGGTCTCCTTCCTCTTGCATGCCCACCCTGGCGTGTCTGTCCCACACTACCTGCTCAATGATGGCTGGCCCATCTAGAGTAAGGATTTCAGGCATCCCAAGACTTGGAGTTGTAGAAGATGTGAATGAGAAGCCTTGGAATGCTCTACCCATCAGGAAATGTGTCTATCCTAGAGTTCAGCCGAGAAGCCGTGCTCCCTCCAACACCAGTGCTCAGAGCTCCCCTACCCAGGGGATGTACTTGGAAGTACATTGGCTCAATATTTGCCTTGAGTAGCTGGGTGCAGTGGCTCTAGCCACTGCTGGATCTGTAATCCTAGCACTTTGAGAGGCTGAGGCGGGTATTCAGAATATGATAAATGTAATATCTGAAATGTTTTGAGTGTAACACAAAATTTGAAAGCAATTTTTAAAATTAGATGTAATTCCATGACATCAATATAAAAATTCCCTCATGGCAAAACACAGTAAGGAAAGTCAAAGGACAAACAAACTTAAAAGCAACAGTGTAAGTCATATCACCAAGAGCTAAATTGTTTAACATATCTTAAGCTCCTACATATCAATAATAAAACAGTAACCATATAATAGAAAAATAGGTAGCATATACGAACAGTGAGCTCTCAGAAAAAGAATTACAAATGACTCATTCACATGAAAAGATGCCCAAACTCTGTAATAAGAGATATATAAGTTAAAAATCAGATGAAAATAACATTTTCACCAATCAGATAAACTCTAGTAGCACTCTGTACTGTTGAGTGTATAAAGAAACAGACACACTAAAACCTTGTTGGTGAAAGTATATACCAATAAAATGTTAATGGAGAACAATTTGGAAATGATATATTTACATGTAAGTATTATGTATTTCAGCATAGATATAACAGGAAAAGTGGCGGGGACAACTAAGCATGTTACATTCACTCGATGGAATGAATGCTCTACAGCCATCACAATGAATTTGGCAGTCCCGTAAGTACCAAGATGAAGTGATCTTTTAGTTACCCAGAGCAGATCTTTTTTCTTGTTGGCTTCACTACTGGTAGAGTTATCTTTGGTAAGGTAATGCAGAACATGCAATTCAAGAATATGACTTCCCATAAATACTGAAGAATTCAAAGCTACCAGTTGGGGAAACAGCTTTTTATAAAGCAGTGTAAAAATCTACAAATTACTTAGAAAGCAGAACATCATGCAGAAAACTCTAACTAAAAACATCCAAATGAAATTCTTTACTGCACTTGCATGCTAACCTGTCTCATCATCCTACCATATCTGCTTCTTTTCCTCCTCAAGACAACCCCAGATAACAGCACAGAGAGCCCAGACATCCTTAAACTCCATGTAAGCTCATGATGTTAAAAACAGCCAGAGGGTGATTAACTCATGAATCCCCAAGCGTGTTCTCAGTTTATCCACAGGAACCAGAAAGCACTGAGCTTTTCCAAATGCACAGAAACAGAAGCAGAAAGCAAGTGATTTAATCAAGACACCACAAAGATTAAAGGTAAGCATCTACTTACCATGTGAATGAGTGTTCATCTCATTTTGATCTCTGTCTTAACCAACTACACAAAATTCCTATTAACTGAGAAAAGATTTATTATACTCCCTTGTGAAATCAGAGGTACCAGATTAACTGAATCCATAACTGCTAAACTATGAAACACAACTAAAGGCTAAACTATGAAGCTTCAGTTTTATTTCAGGCAACCTCCTGACATAAACACAATCTAGATAGAAAAGAAAAAAAGCTCAACATACACACATCCCCAAAAAATTACACAGAACACAAACCAACAGAAAGGGTGGGCCTGCTTCCTATCCACAGCACTGTCAAGCTTGCTCTGGTAAATGAAAGCCAGGAAGCTCATCCCTGAACAGGATGAAGGGGATGAATACAAGAACAAGGAAGCCCTTCTATGAAGAGAGTTTGGAGTGTGTCTCTCTGTGTACATGTACTCACATTTTTAGTCTCTTTGGTGTGTGAAAGGAAACTAAATATTGGGGCCCCTAAATCACTAAGCTAAAGAGAAAAGCCATGCTGGGAACTGCTTAGGGACAAGTTGCCTGTCATTGAGATAGAGGCATAGCTGATTGCCTCCTTTGGAAAGGCTAATCAAAAACTCAAAGAATGCAAGCACTCCTCTCTCTCACCTATCTGTGACCCAGAAGCTTTTTCCAGCTTCAAGTCTCCTTCCTGTCTTTGCTTCAAGTTGTCCTGCCTTTCTGGACACAACCATTGTACTTCTTACATATGTTGGCTGATGTCTCACATCTCCCTAAAATGTATAAAACTAAGCTGTGTCCCGACCACCCTGGGCACATGTCATCAAAACTTCCTGAGGTTGTCTCAGGAGTGTGGATTCTCAAACTTGGCAAAATAAACTTTCAAAATTAACTGAGACTTATCTCAAATTTTCAGGGTTACAAATAATACCAGTAAATCCGGAGACCCACTGAAGGGAAAAAGAAGGCAGTCTAACTTCATTATGACTGCAAAAATGCATCTGGTATATCAATACAATAGGATATTACTTAGCAAAGAGAAGGAAAAGAACTACTGACACAAAACACCATGGATGAATCTCAAAATAATCAGGTTGAATTTAAAAAGTCAGAAAAAAAGAATACCTACTGTATGATTCTATTTATATGTTAGAAAATAAAAACTAATCTACAGTTATAAAAAGCTTATCAGTGGTTCCCTGTGGATCAGCAGGAGGGAGACAGTACTGAAGGGTACAAGGAAGCTGCTGGAATGACAAGTACGTCTATTATCTCTAGTGGTGACAGCTCTATGGCTGAATACCTATGTGAAAACATCTAACTTTACACTTCTAACATGTGCAGCTTGGATGTCACTTGACTGCTCAATAAAGCTGTTTCAAATTTTTTGATAAAAATAAGGTCACATTGACCACTAATCGGGTTTAACTGAAACCTTACAAAGTGAAGGAGATTATTTTCACTTTCAGAAGAATATCTGATTGCAGTTACATATCATGCTTTGTGGACAAGCAATTTCAGAATAAATACAGATTTCAAATACTTAAATGTCTGTATTTCTTCCCATTCATCCTTTTTATTATTTAAAAGAAGCTAAAGCATTTTACAAAAGAATTTCATCACTTCAAGTTTCTTACAGAGACTCTCTGAAATTCAACAAACATTTAACTTTTTGGAAAAGACGGGACCCTAAACACCATTCTGTCCAACTTTCTCAATTTGAGGAAGTAAACTTAGCCCCTCCCCTTGTAGGGAGATCATCCAGTCTCAGGGCTTTGAAGTCAGCTCTATGTTGCTGACACCTACCTTTGTCATTTTAATCTTCACCTCCCCACTGAACAACAGACATTTATTCAACCGTCCACTAAACCACCTCACTTGACTCATAAGTATCTAAAGCCAATGGTGGCCAAAAGGTATCTTCTGATTCCCCTCACCACCAACTTCTCCAATTTTTCCCATCTTAGTAATTGAACCATCATACATTCAGTTCTCAACTAAAACCTAGAAATCAACTCTTAACTACTAATCTCCTGCCTTCCACATAGAATCCACACTTAAGTTCTTAGCTCTGTCTGCAAAGTAGATTGCCAAAGCTGGCCCAGGCTCCGTCTACACAGCTACTATGGCTTCTTACCCAGACAACAGCTCTGAAAGGTCCCCATTTCCTCTTCTGTCTCTACCAGTCATCACTACACAGTAGCCACAGTCATGAGACCATCAATCCCCAGACCTAGAACACTCTGCAGACTTGCTGCCATCATTAAAGTGACATCCTAACTCCTTATTCTGCCCTAAAAGATCAAGGCCCTTTCCACCTCTCTAGCCTCATCTACCACTATTTTTTCTCTGGATACATTCCCACATTTGATACTGACTGTCTCAAACACATTAAACTCACCCCAAAACCAACTCTTTCTCACCTCCATACCTGGAATGCACATAGATACTTCACCATTCATATCTCAACTCAAATAACATCTTGAAAAGCTTCCCAGACCTCACAATCTACAGAAGCATCCCCTGAGAAGCTAGTGGTGAGGGGAATCAGAAGCCCTTTGGCCACAATAAGTTTAGAAATGTATTAGGTGTTCAAGTGAATATTTAATTCACTTATCATAGACCCCATTTTACTGATGTTATGGTAGTTATCACTATCTAAAATTATTTTGTAAAGTTCTTTACTTATTCATTATATATGCTAATAAAATTCATTAATTCATTCCTGCTATGCCTATCAGAAGCACTAGCCCAAATAAGAACTGTGATCTTTTCTTATTTCACTTGAAAGCATTCATTTCCGGGTGCCTGTTACTACTGGTTAAAAAGTACCCATTTGCATTTTTTTAAATGTCTATTTTAGTTCTTTTTTAATTCCTAAGTATGACCATTGGGTTTCCAAACTCAAACCTGAGTGTGACCCTTTTTACAACATCAGCACATTACCAGTCTGACGTTTAAAAATAAAGGTCAATTTCAACTGTCCTATTAATTTTACAAGATTCCAAATCTCCTTTTTTAAACCTTTTTACATCATTACATTACCTGTCTGGTGTTTAAAAATAAATTTCAATTTCAACTGTCCTATTAATTTTATAAGTCTTCAAATTATGCTTCTAAAAACCTAAAAAATTCAATGACTGGCCTGCCTCATTATCATGAGATTTCTATTTGATATAATATCAACTTATCAACATACAGAAATGTTGTTGATTTTGAGATTTGACTGCCTCTCACTAAAATAGTGCACTTTTCAATAAGGATCGCGTGAATATAAAAAGTATTTACTTTTAATGATTAAATTGGGATCTCTAATATCTTACCTTTGGAATACTTAGCAAGTAGACACTTAACATAATATACCGTCTAAATGCACCAAGTTAAACATTTTTAATTCCTTTATTTTCTTTTTTAGAATTTCAAAGCTTTCAGACACTGCTACCAAAAGATCACAGTAGATTTTTTACCTGGTTGTTACACATTATAAATGGTCTCATAGTAAATTATTAATCACTGGGATGTACATTTTATAAGGACAGAGATATTTATCCATTTTGTTCATTGTATCCCCCAGCACCTATTCCTGGCATATTATCAGCTTATAATAATATGTGTTGTTAAATCCCTGCAAGCTCCTGTTTTAGCTTATGGAGATCACCATATTACTTCCACATTTAGAGCACACTGCTAATATGTGTAATCTCTTCTTGCTATTGCTTGATGCCATGAAAATATTAAGCATGATCTGAACAGCAATTCTAAATCACAAGTTCTTGACTTTCACGTTATACAGTGATATGTGGCAAATGGGTGGAAAGAGATTAACATAGATTTTCGCATAAGGTGTGATCAACATAGATTCTCTTACATTGTGCTGAGGAGGCAAGACTCAATATGGAGTCTGGATACACAGACTGCTCTAGGGCTATGGAGAAAGCTACCAATAGAAGACCGTCTGTCTGTGCATCTCTGAATCTAGACTGCCAGAGTATCAAGTTTTATACTGATGGCAAGGTGAATGTTAAATAGTGCTACGGGGCTGATAACAAACGTTGCCATAAGAAAGTAGTTAGAAGCAACCATTGTGAATCATAAAAAAGCAGTTTTTGGTGTGCTGCAAGTACTAATGAAAATTAAAATGTCAAGTTCATGAATAATCATTCATGAATAATCAAGACTATTCCCAAGACATTACTCTCGCCCTCACATTTCTGAGAAAAAAGCAGCAGAGATACAACTACTTTGCTGGGAACTACATATAACACAGTGAACACGAGTGGGAATGTGTGTCATATGAATGCCATCTATCATGTCAAAGTGGGCTGACACTGCAGATCTGAAGCAAGCAGCCCTCTACCACCTAATACATCCTAAATATGAATTCCTGTTCTATCTTCACCCAAGTAACCTCTGGCATTTATAACCTGTTTCTTAATATGAAAATAAGAATAATCCCTGTCTAGATTTGTAAATAATAAAATTTATAAAGAAAAAGAAAAGTAAACATACACTTCTAATCCTTTGATCAGCATGGTCTGCCTACCTGGCTGGCTGGATGGACTGAGGAGGAGCAGGTTCAGAACGCACTGGGAAAGCTCCTATATAAGGTAAGATGACAAGTAAACAGGCCATTATTTAACAAACAAAACGGCCTTTTATAAAATATGCATTATACCAATTCACACTCACCAAGATGCCTATAATCAAAAAGATAGTAACGGTTGACAAGAATGTAAAGAAACTGGAACCCTCACACATTGCTGGTGAGAATGTAAAATAATACAGTCACTTTGGAAGACAGTTCCTCAAAATGTGAGGTATAGTTATCATATGAATCAGTAATTCCACTCCTAGGCATACACAGAGATCTACACAAAAGCTTCTACACAAATATTCACAGCAACATTATTCATACTTGCAAAAAACATGAAAACAACCCAAATGTCCATCAACAACAGACAGACAAAATGTGGTATATCCAAATAATGAAATAATATTTGGAAATTAATTAAAAATGCATGATGATATGCAAAGATAGATAAACCTTGAAAACATGCTAATGAAAGAAGTCAGACACAAAGACCACAAGTCATCTGACTGCACCTACATAAAGTGTCTAGAATAGGCAAACCTATAGAGACAGAAAGTAGGTGAGTGGTTGCTTAAGGCTGAGAGATTTGGAAAAAATAGGGAGTGACTGTGAATGGGTATAAGATTTCTTTTTGTGATGGACATGTTACAGATTAGACAGTGGTGATAGCTGTACAACTGTGACTATATTAAAACCATTGAACTGTACACTTTAAATGGGTGAGTCCTACAGTATGTGAACTATATCTTGATAACACTATTAAAATATATTGTGCATTATCTTTAAATAATTATAGCTTTCAACCATCAAATGACATGTCTTATCAAGATGACGTATGGACATGTTGTCACCCCAACAGCTACATTTCATATGGCTCACAAAGTCCTCTCACAGCCCCCAGTCCCCATGACCAAGAGTGTTCCCCAGGGCATTTCCACCAGAGCTCCCAGAGAAGATGCTTTCTCTTCCTAGGATCACGGGTGGAGCTGGTTTCAACTGGGGCTGCTCCTGTGACACAAGAGAATAGGCTAACACTCTAAGAAAAGCAGAATGAGAGAGGGAGTGGGGCAGTGGGATAAAGAAAGAGGGGGAAAGAGGAAGGTGAGATAGGAGGAGACACAGAGGAAGAGCACAGTAATTATTGTTGGAGCATCTGCATCCAGCCATGCTGGCTAAAGTGGGTTTCTGTAATTTGCTTTTAGGAGAGTCTTAATATGTTACTTCACTACAGACTCTTTCCCTACTTAACTGATAAACTTTCCAAGGATATATACACAAGTAAAACTAAATCCTGGGCATTTTTTGTTTAATACAAAGATATATGAAACATTGGAAAGAGCACACATAGCTCAGTGGTTAAATGAAGTCAGACAGACTGATTCAAATGTGAGTCCCAGGCTTACCTAAGTGACCTTGGGAACACACAATTTAACTTCCCCAAACCTTAGTTGCCACTTCTGTAAAATTGGAGCCCTAGGTTTGGTTTTTTTACAGACAGGCCACTGTCCACATTAAATGAAGTAACCCATGGCAGGGTCTCAATACAGTACCTGGCATATGAGAACACAATGATATGACCCACCATTATTTATGGTAAACTCATGATTTATCACAGATATATTTAGAGCATAAAAAAGTATTGTTTTAAAGCAAAGATAGTATGAATAAGACTAGTAGGTAAGAGCCAGAGAAAACTGTACCATGCTTCACAAAAAAATACTTCTTATTTATTTGAAGACATGTTAGAAACTAAACCTAGTAATAACGGTAAAGACAACAGCCAGAACCAAAAATGCTAATTCATAAAAATTAATTCTGGTTCTTAGCTAACCTTGCCCAATACATACATTGGTCAGAGTTATTTCTTCCTAGCCTTTGGTCTGCAATCACTTTTGGAAACCACTCCCCACTTGCAAATAGACAGCTTTAGACAACTATTTAGATTGCTAAGCTTTCTGCCTTCTACAACACTGCATATTATTGCATCCAAATGAGAGAATTCCCTCCCCTCATCTACTGCCCATAGATATCACTAACTTGGCTCAGACACAAGTTCTCTCCAAAAGTGACCTTGTGATCACCCAGTTCTGAGTTTATTCATTCATTCGACAAAGACTTATTGAGAACCTACTATGTGCAAGGTACTGTACTAGGTACCAGAGATGCAGAGAATAAAAGAGATACCTCTTCTTGTGTTCCCATGGGGACCTGTTACCTCCTCATCAGAACACTGACCACACTGATTTCTGATTTCCTAATTACTTCTCTGCAACCCCTACAGAGACTCTAAGCAACCTGAGGTCAGGGACCACAGCAAAGCTGATTTGCACCATATCACATTATTTTGAATAAGTCATGAAAAAAACTGAAATAGAATGAGGTGTCAGCACAATATAGCCACAGCATAGTTATTTGCATGGTCAGAGACTCATGCAGAGCAAACTGAAGTGTGTAGACACACAAACTTTACAGATGAAATGCACCAATTTCAGAAAAAACACAAACTACAACTCATCCAATATGAATTTAAATAGCCCTGTAACTGTTAAGAAAACTGGCTTTGTAATTTAAAATCCCATAAACATCTCTAGGCCAGTGAGGTGCTGTGGCTCACACCTGTAATTCCAGCACTTTGGGAGGCCGAGGCGGGTGGATCACCTGATGTCAGAAATTCAAGACCACTCTGGCAAAGATGGTGAAACCCTTCTCTACTCAAAATACAAAACTTAGCTGGGCATGGTGGTGGGTGCCTGTAATCCCAGCTACTCAGGAGTCTGAGGCAGGAGAATACTTGAACCTGGGGGTGGAGCCTGCAATGAGCCACGGTCATGCCATTGCACTCCAGTCTGGGCAACAAGAGCAAAACTCCATCCCCCACCTCCACACACACACACACACACACACACACACACACACACACACACACAAAAAAAAAAAAAAAAAAAAAAAAAAAAAAAAAAAAAAAACTTGGCCCAGATGGATTTACTAAAGAATTCTATCAAAATTTTTAGAAAGAATTAACACTGGTTTTATACAATCCCTCCCAGAAAATAGAAGAAAAAGGAATACATCTCAATTCAATGAAGGGAGTGGTCTAGACTTAAGGAGACTAGGAGAGTTTAGAACCAAATGCAACCTGTAATTCCAAACTAGATCCTGTTGTTAAACACAATTTGATCAGATAACCAGTAAAGCTTGAATAAAGTTGAAGATGTGAAGATAGAAATGTATTAATTTTCTAATTTTGATGGTCATTTTGATATTACACAGAAGAATGTCCTTAGGAAATGCCACTGAAATATTTGGAAGCAATGGGTCATCAAGTCAGCAACTTATTAGCAAATGGTTCAGGGAAAAGCAAATGTTATCAGAATTGTACTGATAACCTTCCTGTAAATTTAATCTTGTTTTAAAACAATAAAAAAAAATATTTCTTAAAAATATAGGAGGCTATCTTTATGATCTCAGGATACAGAAGAATTTTCTAAACTAGGTATAAAAACACTGCACATATGAAAGTTATAAATTCAGCCACATGAAGATTAAGAACTTTATAAATGGAACATTATTCAGCTTTTCAAAAGAAAAGAAATTCTGGCTTTTATGAGTCATATAACATACGTGACAACATGAATAAACCGTGAAGATGTGCTAACTCAGATATGCCACTCACAAAAAGACAAATGCTGTAAGTTTCCACTTATATAAAGTATCTAGAATAGTCAAATTCATAGAAACAAAAGGCCAGCTGCTGGGCCTGGGGGAAACAGAGTTGATTAATCAATATGCAGTTTCAGTTCTGTAAGATAAAAATGTGGAGATCTAGTATTCAATGTTGTGAATACACTCATCACTACTGAACTACCCACTTGAAGATGGTTAAGATGGCAAATTTCATGCTTATTACCACATACATATATACACTTGTGGATAACACATGAAGAAAGGAAACAGTTAACATAATATTTCAGAAGTCTCTCCTCTCTGGGATATGATCTGAAAAGAGCACATAGGGAACTTAAAAAAAAATTTCCTTAAGTTCAAGTACAAGTGGTTTTCATCATCCCCTAAAAGGATAAGCTCCTGCAAACCTAATTTTTAAAATCAACTCCCCAGGAAAGAGAAGATGAGCCAGTACAAAAGCTCTGAAAATAAATAAAGAACTAAAGGACAGGGAAGGCAAAAGGAAAGAATCATGAATTCTCTCAGTATTATTAAATTATATTTTCTAAATAATAAAGAATCCATTTCTGTACAACAATTTAAAGTTATAAGTGGTACTGGTCAAACTAGATGTACTTTATGTAACAACTAAATATCTTTCTAAAATATGGAGCTAAATAATATCAATCCCTCAGCCTTTCTATATTGTTCACCACAGCAGGAGGAGTCAGACAGGACAGGGGCAGTCCTCAGTGGTCTGAACAAGGGGAAGCAGAGAGAGGCACTGAGGGCCAGTGTTCTGCCTTGAGAAAGCAGAAGCTGGAGGCTACACAGTATACAGTTTATTCAGAGGCCTCCCACTTCTGACTGGTTTTCCGCTAAGAAAAAAAGGGTAAGGGTCAAAAATATACCCACATGGTTCCTTATGGGGTGGGGGAGAAATTAAAATGTCTAATTCTTCTTCTCAATAGCTTTAAAACATGCAAATCAATTTCTAAATTTTCTACTGTCAACTGGCTATATCACCTGGGATTCAGTCAGATACAGATAGGTCACTGAGGCTGAATGAAAATCACCTATATTTTACTCTTATTTTTATTCACAATGCTTTCAGGAAAAAAAATTTTGATTAAAATTTTTCTCATCATTCTACTCAAAGTACCATAGTCTCTTTAGTCTATCAAATGAGGTTCTTACTCTGAAAAATACAATGGAATTCTTTAAAGATAAAATGTGCAACCTCCAAATAGAATCTTGAGTTCTGTCCTATTCCCTGAACTTCAGATTCACATCTTCAATGTTCTTCACATTTTTACTTCAAAGTCCAGCCAGCATCTGAAACTTAACACAGTCGAAAGGAGTATCATTCATATCCATCCTTTCTCATATTCCAACAACCATTTCTCTTCCAGGCTGGTGTCAAAGGCTGTCACACTGACCTTCCACTGAGCTGTTAACACTTAAACTGTCCATGGGTGGTGAAGCTAAAAGAGCACCTATTTTAACACTCCTTCTGGGCCCTCAGGGCCTGCAGAGTTTTGCTCCTCCCAGCACCCAAAAGCACTTGCCCCAGCTCCTGCACACGCTTACCTGCATGTTCCCTCCCACTACGGGTTGAGCACAGGGGATTCTAGTGAGTGGAGTCTGCCCCTGCCAGCGACTAAGTGCTACCTCCAGCACACACATCCCAGTTCCTGCCAGCAAAGCATTCAAGGAAATTATCCTGCTTCATTATCTCAGTCAGGTGACCAAATCAACATTAACAGCAATCAGTCACATTGAAAGTACACACCCTTTCCTTTGTATGATGTGATGAAAAGGACACTTCATCTTTTTGGTCTTCCTCCCAGGCATCCATAAACCCAGATGTATTATGAGAAACACATTTGATAAATCCCACTTGAGGGACATTCTATAAAATACATGAACACTAGTCCTCAAACCTGACAAGGTCACCAAAAAAGAAAGGAAAGTCTGAGAAACTGCCACAGTCTAAAGGAAGCTAAGGAGACACAAAGACTAAATGTAATATGGTAACCTGCATAAGATCCAGGAACAAAAGGAGGACCTTGTATAAACTGAATGTTTGTGGCCTGCCCAGAATCCTCATATGTTGAAGCTTTAACCTCGAATGTAATAGTATCTGGAGCTAGGGCATTCTGGAGGTAATCAGCATTAGATGAAGTCATGAGGGCAGGGCCCTGGTCTGATGGGATTAGTGCTCTTATAAAGAGACACAGAGAGCTTGTTCTTTCTCTCTTCTGGTGAGAACACACCTAGGAAAGGGGTCCCGTGTGCAAGTGAGGAAGAGACTCCTCACTGGAACCCAACCATCCTGGCACTCAATCTCAGACTTTCTACCTCCAGATCTGTGAAAACAAATTTCTTTTGTTTAATCCACTCAGTCAATGGAATTTTGTTATGGCAGCTAACTGATACCTTAAGTAAAAACTAAAGAAATCAATCATGTATAGAATGTAGTCAATAATAATGTATCAATATTACTTCACTAAATGTGACAAATGACCACACTAATGTAACAGTTTAACAATATGAAAACTGGATATAAGTTATTTGAAAACTACTATTTTCACAACTTTCTGTAAATTTAAAACTCTTCTAAAACACAAAGTGTATTTCTAAAAATTCGATGGCTTCCTATATTTTTCTTAAACCAAAGGCCTCCCAATCTCTTTTACTCTTCATCTAATACTTACACCTTGTTTACTCTGGCGTACCATGTTCACCTTTACAAGGGTTACACAGTATGAGTTACATACATATACACGTTTGTCAAAATTGATTAAAGTGCACACTTAGAATCTATGCATTTCTCTATATATGTTATACTTCAATTACAACTGTTTTAAAATATATGATTGTCTCATCACAAGTTTTACTCCTGTTGCCCAGGCTGAAATGCAATTCACTCACCGCAACCTTCACCTCCTGGGTTCAGGCGATTCTCCTGCCTCCGCCTCCTGAGTAGCTGGGATTACAGGCATGCACCACCATGCCTGGCTAACTTTTGTATTTCTAGTAAAGACAGGGTTTCACCATTTTGGTCAGGCTGATCTTAAACTTCTGACCTCAGGTGATTCACCTCCCCCAGCCTCCCAAAGTGCTGGGATTACAGGCGTGAGCCACCTCGCCCAGCCCACCTTACTTTTCAAGTTACAGATGAACTGAACATCAGCACATCAGAAACTAACAAAGAACACAAATATGCTCAATGATATCTGATTTCTTCTAAATCACACATCTGGCCCTTTTCATGACACAGCTCTCCCTTAGTCCAATTCCTTCCTCAAAACCTTCTTTCCATATTTTCCTTTAATCAAAATCACCTACTAGGCTGGGCGTGGTGGCTCAAGCCTGTAATCCCAGCACTTTGGGAGGCCGAGGCGGGTGGATCACGAAGTCAAGAGATCGAGACTATCCTGGTCAACATGGTGAAACCCCATCTCTACTAAAAATACAAAAAATTAGCTGGGCATGGTGGCACATGCCTGTAATCCCAGCTACTCAGGAGGCTGAGGCAGGAGAATTGCTTAAACCCAGGAGGCGGAGGTTGCAGTAAGCCGAGATCATGCCATTGCACTCCAGCCTGGGTAATAAGAGCAAAACTCTGTCTCATTAAAAAAAAAAAAAAAAAAAAAAAAAAAAAAAATTACCTACTAAACTTTACCCTAGAAATAAAATCATCTGGAAAGCAAGGCCTACAAAGGCAAACTTCAGATGCTAGATACTTACTATCTTACAGCATGGTGTCACCTCACTTGATAATAGATCTTTTACTAAGATTTAAGGCCTACTGAACAAATACTATGGCTACCTCAAGGTCACTCTGAAATTCTCAGTAATGATTAAACAACACAGAAGGAGGCAATGGCAAGATCTTTTGTTCTTTTCTCTCCCCTGGCCTCAGCCTTATTGCAAAACACTCCCTCCCTTCTGCTACCTGGCCCCACAAGGCATGTTCTTACATTCCATGTAGACCAATAATTTCTTTCATCTCATAAATTCTATACTTACTCTAGTAAAAAGTTAACCTTTTTTGTTACACTAAAGTCCTTTTCTTCATCTGACATTAAACAACTACTTCTGTAATCTTCTAATTTTTCAAAACACTGTTAATTTGCACACACCAAATCAACATACTTTTACGTTGTATTTTTGCACTTTTCATTTCCTGATTTGCCTTTTTCCTGCCAACTCACACTATTTGATCACAGCAAATTTCTAAGCTTTTCCTCAACCTGGACTATTTACATTATAAAAATGTCCCATGTTCTCTAAAATGCTCAATTTAAAAATAATAGCTAAATGATTTTATTCATCCAATTTTACAATATGAGTTTTGAGTTATTTCAAGAACTTTATCAACAAGCAAGTCAATTATTAAGTGCTTCAAAGAAACAATTATTAGTATGAAAATTAAGGCTTATGTGGTATTAATCAAATGTTCTCAAGACTTGCTCAAATAGGAAACTGTAAATATACTCACGTGTTGCTTAATAATGGGGGTACATTCTTAAAAATGCATTATTAGGCAATTCACAGTGGACATCACAGTGGACAAACCTAGACATTCTAGCCTACTACATATGAACCTAGATGGTACAGTCTCTTACTCCTAGGTTGCAGCCCTATATAGCATCTTACTGTAATGAATACTATAGTATGTGTGTATATAAACATAGAAAAGGCACTGTAAAAATACAGCATAAAAGATAGAACATGGTATACCTATATAGGGCACTCACCATGAATGGAGACTGCAGGACTAAAAGTTGTTGTGGGTAAGTGGGGGGTGAACGAATGTTAAGGTCTCAGACATTGCTGTACCCCACTATTGACTTTATAGACTTCACACTTAGGCTACAGTGAAAAGTTCTTCTTTCTTCAGTTAACCTTGGCTTACTGTAACTTTTTTTATTTTACAAACTCTTCTATAATTGCACTTAGCTTAAAGCACACATTGTACATCTGTACAAAATATTCTTTCCTTACGTCCTAATTCTATAAGCTTTGCTCTATTTTTAATTTTAAAACTTTTTCTTAAAAACTAAGACACAAACACCCACTAACTTGGGCCTACATAGGGTCCAGATCATGCACATCACTGTCTCCCACCTCCAATCTCATTGCACTGAAAGGTTTTCAGGGGCAATAACATGCATGTAGCTGTCACCTGCTATTACGACAGTGCCTTCTTCTGGAATATTTCCTGAAAGACCGGCCTCAGGCTGTTCTATAGTTAACTTTTCTTTTTAATCAACAGAAGTATACACTGAAACAATGATAAAATGGGTAGAAAATCCATAAACCAATAATGTATTTAATGTTATCAAGTATTATGTACTGTACATAACTGCATACGCTACACTTTTACAGGGACTGGCTGCACCGTAAGTTTTACACCAGCATCACCACAAAAACATGAGTATCTAAGAAATTATGAATACCACAGCTTCACTAGGCAATGGGAATTTTTCAGCTCCCTTGTAATCCGTGGGACCAAAATCACATATGAGCTCTGATGACCTCACTGGCACTATGCAGTACTTAACTGTACTACACAAATTAGGGCTACATGTGGCTGTACAAATTTATAGTAGTCCCAAGCTACAAACTCAAGACCTTCAGCTAAACAAAGAAAGACATGTCAAAAAGTTTTAAGTCCTGTCTCCTTCCCATGATTCTCCTGATTATTTCAGTACTGAAAAGAACTTTCTCTGGTTGCTGAGATGTTTAAATGAGTTCATTACTATGAAAACGGTATTATTAGTATGACATGGTAAAAGCCCCATAAAACTGCGTACCTCAGCCATACCTTGGCTTTCTATTGAAACTGCTCTCTGTGACTCAAATGTGACAGGCAAGCAGTCCAAACCCAAGCCATCTTGGGCCCTGCGACTTGTAATAAGTAATTAAGGACTGTAATTTCCACCCTACCCAGACAATGTGTAAACAAATGCTAATCTTGACTTTTGTGAACCACTTAAGTAACAATCAGAATGCCTGGCCCTCGGAGTGTCTGGAGCCCCTCACCCTCCTCTTCACCTAGGAATCCACTGAAATGTTCAGAGCCCCTCGTGCTCATCTCCACCCAGGAGGTGATTCACAGAATCCACTAGCACTCAGAACGTCTGAAGCCCCTCACTCCCGAGGTGGTTTTATGGGTATAAAATGTCTTGGCACCTTCCTTTTGGGGCCACGGGTTGGAGAGATGTGAGTCCTCCGTGGCCACCGGCAATAAAGACCCTGCAATTTAGCAAACTTTTGTCTTGGTGTTGACTTTCTATGCTCAGACCAGTACAACATTAGCATAACAGAAAATATTTTGGCCTGGGAGGGAGGGGTAAGCCTATGGCAGACACCGGGTTCAGAGAAAGGAAAGAAGGTGGGGAGAGAAAAAGAATGTGAACACATGCTGATCTCCCTAAAAAAAATGTAAATGTATACGGCTATCTCCCTTGCTTCTCATCAGCAACATGTTTTTTTTTTTTTTACAGACACCTACCCTGCATTTGCTGATACACTGGCAGCAACCTGTTTAAATCAGGAGTGTGACATGCTACACCGCACGTCAGGGTGGAAAACAGCGATGATCTTCCACAGGACTGAGAAGATGAAAAACACTAAATTCTGATCAGTTTATTAACAAACAGAGAACAGTATTTTCTTCAAATACAAGATTAATTTCACTACCAATACTTTATTCGCAGGATACACATTATAACTGCTGTTAAAGATAGGTGGGCGTGACCGCAATAAGAGATTTCAACAGAAGGAAGAATTATTTATTTTTTTCTATTTAATTATTTTGTATTTGACACTCGTTCCACATAAGTTTATTTAAAAAAGTAAAGCACAAGGCAGCCTGTACCCTAATGTCAGGTTTCCACCTTGCTGCTAGGAAAAGCAGTCTGGATAAGAGAGAATCTGTATTATAAATGAAATCCCGTAAGACTAAACAACATGCGCACATTCCAGCTAAGGACAGTGAACCAGTATCCCTTGTAAAGTGCAAACACTTATTTCTAGGTTAAGTACTACAAACAATTGTAAGCGAAATTTCCACAGTCAACTACCTTTAGCTTGGGGCTAGAACAATCACCTAACTCTACCTCCCACACCCGGCATCAACAACTTCCTTAAATCTTATGCTGAATTCTCCCAACAAAATACTTCCAAGCTTTCTTTGCTGAATAAAAATGGCGCTGCTTTTCCCGTCACATTATTGTTGATTTCTCAGTAATCCTTAGGCCCTTTAACCATCAAACTCAATTGGCCTCATTTAAATGCCACCCTTCCCTGAACACTGCCAAGTGTTTTCTTGAGGGTTGGGCCAGGAGGTAAGGGTGGCTGCTTCTATCTACAAGGCTGCATCTTTCTCAGCTAGAATCCTGGGGATAACTCCGTCTCACTTTTCTTCATAACCTCGGCCTTTCCCGAAACTGTTGCCTCTGTCTCCCTTAAACCACACTCCAACCCAAACTGTCGCCAAAGTGCAGTAACACTTAAGCTTCTCTGTGCCCCTCGCACCCATCGACGCCATCTCCAATGCACCGTTCACACCTAGATCCACGCCTCAGCCTTTCTGGGAATCGTTCAGAGCCACCCGCTGGGCAGGCACCACCACGCCGGCCTCTCCGGAGCACAGCCTTCCACTAAGTCTACATCCCAGCCTGTGCACCCGAAGGGACCCAACGGCTGAGTCCCACCTCCGTGGCAGAGGGCAGAGACCAGCACGCATACCCTCAAGTCTACATGAAGACCCTCCCTGGGGCTGTCGGCGCCTGGACCACCCCGGCCCTGGGCGGCGGATGGGGGTCTGGGGCGCACGCCGCGGAGGCAGGGAGGAGGCCGGCGGGAGCGAGAAGTCACTGGGACAGGCTTGTCTTCCCCTCCCTTCCAGCAGCGGCGGGCCCCAGTTCCCACCCCTCTCCCAGGGCCCCGGTCTGGCGGCACCACCGTAGCAAAGGGCGGCGAGGGCGCGTGCCGGACGCCTGAGTGCCTCAAGGTACCTGAACCACCTGGTCGAGTGGCAGCTGCACTGCGTCGCTGAGGGGCCGCGGCAGGGTGGAGTCCGTGATACTGGCGGTGCCTGAGGGCGACGGAAAGGCTTAAACTAGGGACTGCTCTCCACTTTGCGCCCAGCCGCTGCCCGCGCTCACTGCGAGTGACCACTGCCCCGCCTCCGACTTCCAGCAACTCCCAACGCCGGTTTCCCACTTTGTGCACGCAGGCGCCGAAGGCCGCCTACGGCACAATCACAGCGTGGAACCCTGACGCGGCAGCCAATCAGAGAGCGCCGGCCGCACAGCATTCCTCCCCCGTGCCGAGGGGCGGGGCGAGGGGAGGAGGCTCGCACCAGGGCTGTAGCTTGAGGGCACCTCGTCCGCGGAGTGGGATGCCTTTCTGGGGTGAAACTTTAGAAGGGCGTCTTTGCCCCCTCACCCCTCCCTTTGTTCTCCCTGGAATGTCACGGCCATCCACCTCTCTCTAGGAGGGATAGCAGGCAACCTAGGGGTGGGCAGTGGCCCCCCAAAAAAGGAGCAAAGTGAGGGACGTCCCAAGCATTGCTGGGGACATTGGAGACCAAGCTTGGGCCTGGGAGGAGGGGGACGGTGAACCAAACCTAGCTGAAAAGCCCCTTTGTCTTTGAAAGTGCTTTGTATAAAGCCCAAAGTTGAGAACAATCCCGTGGTCTGACCCTTTCGGTCCTCCTCCAGCTGCACCTGGGCCTTCCAGGCGGAGCGAGGTGTTCCTGGGTTGGAGGCCTGTGGTCGCTGGGAGACCGACTCACCTTTGTTGGTTGAAGTTCAGTTCTCTGGTCGCCAGCCGCTCTTATTGAACGTCCTGCCTTCCTTCTCCAAGAGGCGGTTTCTAAGCATCCCTTCACCCCCTGAGCATAGTCACCCTCAGACTTTTGAATTCTGCGTGTCCACATACCTTCTGGGTGTTGAGGGAGGGTCATATATATGTGTAATTCATTTGTCCCGAACTTCATAAAAGTAATCCATTTGAGCTCTTTGAAAATGCAACATCAACTTTTGTTCAGCAGACTTTTAGAAGAGGAATGCCACAGGAGGGTTCCTAATTCCGCTTGGGAGCTCAAGACTTAAGGGTTTGGCAGTTTGTGATTCGGGTAAAAATAGTGTTTACAGGGAGTTTAACCGCATATTTTAATACTTTTGGTAGCATAGCTCAATAATCCTCACAATTACGCTGTGAGCTAGATACCATTATACACCATCTTTCAAATAAATTGAGGCACAGAAAAGTTATGTAATTTGCCCAAGAACACACAACTAAGTAGAATCCAAGTAACCTACCTCGAGAGCTGACCTTGTCACTAGACCTTTGTCCTCCTCACACCTAAACCCATTCCAGAAATTCCCATCAGCTACCATTTGCTTTATGACTAGTCAGGGATCTTGAACAATAGGACAGCACAGATAAGAATACACCCACTTTGGTAAATTGGTCCGTGGCTTCAGTTTCTTTGAAAAGGAGGCAGTCAAACTAATCAATGCAGTCCCTTTCTGCCTACAATTGAGTGGTCAATGTAATCTTAGTTTGGTAGATTCTCAACTGAAACTGAAAAGAGGATAGAAGGAAGAATAAGAAAAAAACCTGGACCTTCAGTCAACCTGGGGAAGTGTTTCAGTGGGAATTGTAATCACTTAGAGAGCAACCTATTGAGTTAGGTTTTTTTTTTTTTTTTTTTTTTTTTGAGACGGTTTAGCTCTTGTTACCCAGGCTGGAGTGCAATGGCGTGATCTCGGCTCACTGCAACCTCCGTCTCCTGGGTTCAGGCAATTCTCCTGCCTCAGCCTCCTGAGTAGCTGGGATTACAGGCACGCGCCACCATGCCCAGCTAATTTTTTGTATCTTTAGTAGAGACAGGGTTTCACCATGTTGACCAGGATGGTCTCGATCTCTTGACCTCGTGATTCACCTGCCTCAGCCTCCCAAAGTGCTGGGATTGCAGGCGTGAGCCACCACGCCTGGCCAGATCAGGTGAGATTTCTAACAAGCCATTTTGGGGAAATGCTACTTTAACGCAAAAGGATTCCAAAACAGAGTGCTCTTCAAATTCATAGGCTAAGGGTCATGTGCCTCAGAATCTTTTGGGAAATTTATTGAAATGCAGATTCCAGGGCTCTACCCCAGGTCTCCTTAATCAGAATTACAAGCATGGACCCAGAGGAATCTGAGTTTTAGGATAAGCTTCTCATGTGGGCTCTTAGCCTCAGCAGTGTTTGAGAACTCCTGCTAACATCCGCAATCAGGGACAGATTCCAAGTTTTGAAAAGAAAAAAAAAAAAATAACATAAAAAAAGAACATGGTAGCTATGTAAAGTTCCTAAAACTCTAAGGCAACTATGTGCACATGAGCTATAACCACATCCATAAGGAGAAAGCTGTAACAGGAAGGGTTTGCACTCATCCCACAGAGCTAGTCTAACAAGGTCAGGAACCACTGCCAAAACCTATTCTTGCAAAGCTGCCATGAATAACATTAATATTTTAAAGCTCCACAGAAAAGTCCAGATCTCCAGCCAATTCAAGGAGCCTTTCCAATGTCACTGTCACTTACTTTTAAATAAAGTGCCTGTCAGGGGGCATTTTCAAATAACAACATTTACACAACACCAAAGAAATATGAGTGCCAAAATATGTGTTTCTGGTATGTGGGGGAGCAGTTTGGGTGGAATTACCAGGAAAGGCAATCTCCTGATACATTTTTACAGCATCTTCTGAGGCCTGACCAAGAACAACATTTTAAGGAAGCTTTCTTATTGAGTATTTAAATATAATCCACATTTAAATCCATGCTATTTCTTATTTAATATGTAAATATAATCCTTATTTAAATACTAAGCAACTTTTAGTTTCTTCTTGAAAACTTTTGGCTTCAACAAGAAAACTTTTAGTTTCAATCACCTCTCAAAAGCCCCACCTACCAACATTACTGCATTAACCCATAAGTTTCAACATCTGAGTTTTAGAAGGAACATGCACAAAAACTAAAGGTTTTAGGAAAACTGAAACTTTTCTTAGCATTTAAACATGGATTTTCTTAAAAAGAAATCACAGAAGCACGAAAAGGTGGTTATATCCTCTCTTTGGTTTAAAAAAGATTGTATCTTGGGTAGCCATTCTACATCAGGAAATTTACCAACTGTTTCCCCATAATTGTGAGAGATTAACTATATTCATGTTCTGAAGAATTTGCATCAAAGAGAGAATACCAAGGATTAATTAATACTTTAAAACTAGTACTAGCTAACATTATTCATGTCTTAATTTGTGCTGCAGATAAAGGGTTGACATAAAGAACAGAGATTCATTTTCTCACATTTCTGAAGGTTAAGAAACCCGAGGTCACAGCACCTGCATACAGTAAGAACCTTCTTGCTGCATTCTCTGGAGAAAAGAAGTCATGTCCTCATGTGGTAGAAGATAGAAGCAGGAGAGAGCTGAAAGCTCCCAGAAGCCTCTCTTACAAGGGCTATAATAAGAGTCAGGAGGGAGGAGCCCTCACGTACAACCTAATCACCTCTCAAAAGCCCCACCTGTCAATACTATCACATTGTTCCTTAAGGTACAGCATCTGAGTTTTAGAAGGAACACGTGCAGACTATAGCCCTCAGGACCCAGATCATCAAAGCACCTGGAGTTTTTGTTTGATCTGTTCTGTTCTGTTAATTAAGAAAATGCTTGAGTCCCACTCCCAGATTCTGGTTTAATGGGTCTGTAACCACCCAGTGGGTTCTCCTTGCCTTTTGACCAGGTAGAGAAGATTTATCAAGACAGGGGAATTGCAAGAGAGAAGAAGTTTAATTAAGGCAGAGCCAGGTGAACAAGAGACCAGAGTTTTACTACTTAAATCGGTCTCCCAGAAAAGTCAGAGGATGGGGTTTCTTAAGGATAATTTGATGTGTAGGGGCCAGGGGTTAGGGTGTTCTGATTGGTCAGTTGAAGATGAAATCATAGGGGGCAGAAGGAGGTTCTTCCTGCTGTCTTCTGCTGCTGGGTGGGATCATAGAACTGGCTGAGCCAGATTACCAAGCTGAGTGACAGCAGCTGGTGCCTCAGCATGCAAGGTCTGAAATAGTATCCTGAGCACCAACCTTAGATTTTACAGTAGTGATGTTATCCCTAGGAGCAACTGGGGAGGTTCCGAATCTTGAGGCCTCTGGTTGCATGAGTCCCAAACCATAATTTATAATCTTGTGGCTAATTTGTTTGTTTTACAGAGCAGTCTGGTCTCCAGGCCAGAAGGGGGTTTGTTTCAGAAAAGGGCTGTTACTATCTTTGTCTCAAAAGTAAACGATAAACCAGGTTCCTCCCAAAGTTAATTCAACCTAGGCTGAGGAACGAACAGGGGCAACTTGGAGGTTAGAAGCAAGATGGCGTTGGTTAGGTAAGATCCCTTCACTGTCATAATTTGCATATTGTCTTAATTTTTGCAAAAGCAGTTTCAGGTCTGGGGTGAGGTCCAGATGACTACAATGTATACCAATGTTGAGAACGCTCATTTACTGTCAATGAAATAGATTTTCCATAAGTTAACAGAGAATAAATTCTCACGAACATAGATGCTTTATAGTCTTAGTAATACAAAGGTTTTCAAATTAAGATAGAATTTTCCACCTCCAGTTTTATTATGGAGAAAAGTCCGCTGTTCTATGTGTCCCATAGTGATGTGGCCTAAGCCTTCAGGGGTCTGTATTTCTTCATGAGTCTACTTGAGTAACTTCATGTCTGTGTGTTAGTCATTCTCACACTGCTAAGAAAGACATATCTGAGACTGGGTAATTTATAAATAAAAGAGGTTTAATGGGCTCACAGTTCCACATGGCAAGGAGGCCTCATAATCATGGTGGAAGGCAAAGGAAGAGCAAAGGATCATCTTACATGGTGCGGTGGGGTGGGGGTGGCAAAAGAGCTTGTGCAGGGGAACTCCCCTTTATAACCATCAGATCTTGTGAGACTTCACTGTCACGAGAACAGCCCAGGAAAAACCCACCCCCATGATTCAATTATCTCCCACCAGTCCCTTCCATGACACATGGGAATTATGGGAGCTACAATTTGAGATTTGGGTGGGGACATAGCCAAACCATATCATTCTGCACGTAAAGGGGTATGATTTCTGCTCTTTTAAATTAGGCCAGGTGACACATGTAGCTTTAATTATGTAGTGAAACATGTAATCTCCTTGCTTGAGTCACACGAGCAGAGCCTGACACCACATCAAAGGGCCCTGAGCACAGATGAAGTAGGAGGAGGACCGAATGGAAGACTGCCTCTTGCCATTATTCAAGTGTGTGATCCCTTAACTTTAGCCCCTTGCTCACCTCTCAGCATGCATCTCACTTGATGGCTTACTTAAACCAGCTGTCTCTCATTTCAGTGGCTTTTCTAGAGCTTTTCCTCTGCCCAGTGCCCACTCCTGCCTTTCTTTTTCCCTTATGATGCTTTCTTTTCTACTCATCTTTGAATATCTATTCTGGTTTCACTTCAAGTAGCTTCTCTCAGAAGCTGTCCTTGGCATTCAGAGTGATTCTATAGTGACGCTAATGAGGCTTAAGTTTCAGGGATGCTCCCTTCATGGGTCCCTTCCAAGGCCCTCGGAGGGCCTTAGCAGTGTTTTCACATGACCATGTTTTTAAAAATAAAATCTATAGATAATATTTTAGCCATTATTGTTCTAGACTCTCCATTTCAACGACCCCTCCATCATACTTCTTCTTGTGATGGGTGGCATTGGAATGACCAAGGACATTTTGGAGAATCAGGGTAAAGGGGTGTTGAGTTTGGAATACGTTAGTTTGGGTTTTAGTGGAATAATATTTTTATGTGGTTGTTAATATAGGAATGATGTGGCCAGACACAGTGGCTCACACCTGTAATCCCAGCACTTTGGGAGGCTGAGGCAGGTAGATCACATGAGATCAGGAGTTCGAGACCAGCCTGACCAACATGATGAAACCCTGTCTCTACTAAAAATACAAAAATTAGCCAGGCGTGGGTGTCTGTAATCCCAGCTACTCAGGAGGCTGAGGCAGGAGAATCACTTGAACCTGGGAGGAGGAGGGTGCAGTAAACTGAGATCACACCATTGCACTCTGGCCTGGGTGACAAGAGTGAGATTCCATCTCAAAATATTTATATATATATAAATATATAAATTCCTATATAGGAATGGAAATGAAGTATTAATGTGGTTGTTAATATAGGAATAATATTTTAGGGTTCAGCCAAAGAAACAAAACAAGTAGGAAATATTAAAAGAGATTTTAGAGACATATTACAAGGAATTGGCTAATGCAATTGTATCAGACTGGCCAAGAAAGTCCAAAGACTGTAAGAAAGGTCATGAGAAAGGAATGATTAGGTCAGGCATGCTGGCTCATACCTGTAATCCCAGCACTTTAGGAGGCCAAAGCAGGAGGATCACTTGAGGCCAGGAATTCAAGACCAGCCTGGGCAACACAGGGAGACCTCATCTTTATGAAAATCAAAGAAAAAAATTAGCCAGGCATGGTGGCACATGTCTGTAGTCCCAGCTACTCAGGAGGCCAAGGTGGGAGGATTGCTTGAGCCTAAGAGTTTGAGGCTGCAGTGAGCTATGGTCAAGTTAATGCACTCCAGCATGGGAAACAGAGTGAGACTCTGTCAGAAAGAAAAGAAAACAAGTAAAAGAAGAGAGAAAGGGAAGAAAAAGGAAGAAAGGAGAGAAGAGAGAGAGAGAAAGAAAGGGAAGGAAGGAAGGGAGGCGGGTGGGGGGGAGGGTTGGAAGCCAGGAAAGATTGGGACCAAGCTGGAACTGGAACTTCATGTGGAACTTGTCGAGCCAAACCTGTGGTCCATAATCAGGAGTCCTCACCTCCAGGAAAAGCCTGAGTCCATTTTAAGGCCATTCAACTGATTAAGCCAGGCCCTCTCCAGATGATTTCCCTGACTTGAAGTCACCTGATTAGGAATTTTAATTCCTTCTACAACATCCCATCACAGACCACCTAGATTTATGTGGGCAGAGTCACTGAGTACCACACTTTAGCCTAGTGAAATGAACACATCAAAAAGCCACCTCACGAATGGGTTCTAGCAACATACCTATCATCCCTTTTGCAAAAACATCCAACTATTACTAGAAGGTTAAAGGCTAGATTTTACAGAGCACTATTAGTGTATCCTAGGGGACCCAGGATCAAAGCAAGTGGGGATTAGAGGTGGAAAAAAGTTTGAAATACATGAAACGTGAAGTTAGTCTATAGAAATTAATCAACAGAGTGTAAAAAATGTAAGTAGAAATTTTAGTTATCAGTTCAAGACCAGTCTGGCCAACATGATGAAACCCTGTCTGTACTAAAAATACAAAAAAGTTAGCTGGGTGTGCTGGCACAGGCCTGTAATCCCAGCTCCTTAGGAGGCTGAGGCAGGAGAATCACTTGAACCCAGGAAGGAGGCAGCAGTGAGCTGAGGTTGCGCCACTGCACTCCAGACTGGGCAACAAAGTGAGAGTCTGTTTCAGAAAAAAAAAAAAAAAGAGAAAGAAATTTCGATTATCATCAACACTTAATCAAAATGGAAGGTTTAAGTAACACAAAAAGGTCTAAGTAATTGAATGAAAGATGCATTATTGTCCATAATAGACAATTATAAAAGAACTGCATATTTTCCTTTTTTCTGTTTTGATAGGAATGTGGTATTGGAGTTTTGTCAAGTATGTCATTTTAACTGCAACTCGGAAAAACATTTTTTGGACCATTTCAACTAAAACAATGGAGAAATTCTTCCGTAAATACTGGCAGACTGCAGGTTTGGATGTATACAAAGTATATCTTGTCATTTAAAAAATTATTAAAGAAATAGGAAAAATGCATATAAGATTAATGGGGATATAAAACAGCAAAAATTTGGCCATGAAACCAATATAAATTATTCTGAGATCAAACAGGAAATAATAAGAATACTGTATACACACATATATACTGCACACATATATACTGTATACTTACTATATATACACATATATACTATACAAACGTTATACACACATATACTGTACACACATATACTGCACATTTACTGTATATACACATATATACTATACACACGTCACACACATATACACTGCACACTTACTGTATATACACATATATACTATACACACATATATGTCACACACATACTGTACACACATATATACTGCACACTTACTGTATATACTATACACACATGTATGTCACACATAGTGTACACACATATAACTGTACACTTACTGTATATACACATATATACTATACACACATGTCACACACATATATACACATATATACTGCACACTTACTGTATATACACATATATGCCATACACACATTATACACACATATACTACATATGCATATTGTACACTTACTGTATATACACATATGCTATACATACATATGTACTACACACACATATGTACTGTACACACATACTGCATGCACACATATATACTGTGTACATGCATATACTGTACACATGCATTTATGCTGCACACATGCATATATACTGCACACACATATATACTGCACATGCACATATATAATGTACACATACTGTACACACATACACGTGTCTATACATACAGTATACATATACATGCAGTAGTACATGCACACATATATACTGTATAAACATTCTGTACACACATACTGTATACACACCTACTGCATGCATGCACACATATACTGTATACACACAAATATACTGCACAGATATCTACTGCATACATATGTACTGTACACACACACACTGCACACATATGTATGCTGTACACACTGTACACACATATATCTACTACATGCACACACACGTGTATACTGTACACACACATCTACTGTATGCAAATATATATACTGTACACACATGCAAATATACTGCACACATACTGTACATACAAACTTTAAATACACATATGTATATACTGTACACACACACTGTACACACACACATACTCAATTGTTATTGTTTCCCTGGAGAAGATTCTGGAAAGTATCTTTCTGTTGTTTAAGCCACCCAGTCTCTGGCATTTTGTTACGATAGCCCAAGCAAAGCAATAGGAAGTACATCAGGAAGTAATTGTCCCCAATGTGTGATGTTTGTTGTAGTTATCAGCTTTTAAGAATTTTCAATTTCCCATGATTTCTTTCCTCATTCTGAATAAATTTTTACTTTCATACCTATTTTTTAATATTCTTTTTCTTTTTCTTTTTTTCTGAGAGTCTCACTCTGTGGCCCAGACTGGAGTGCAGTGGTGTGATCACACCGCACTGCAGCTCTGAACTCTGGGGCTCGAAAGAGCCTCCCACCTCAGCATTCCCGAGTAGCCAGGACTACAGGCACATGCCACCATGCCCGGCTACTTTTGTAAAGGCTTTTTGTAGGAGACAGATTCTCACTATGCTGCCAAGGCTGGTCTTAAACTCCTGGCCTCAAGCGATCCTCCTGTTCAGATTCCCAAAGATTGGGATTGCAGGCCTGAATCACCACACCCAGCCTCTCTTTCTTAAAGAGGGCCCCCAAAAGCCAAATCTCGAGGCCCCACAAACCTGGCTCTGCCCCTGCCAATAGCCGTCTCTGCATTTCTTGCTGCTCTATTAATACCTTAAGCACATTCTGCCCATGCATCTGCCTTATGGTTATTCAACGATCTGTTTGTGGTCTGGGCGGCCACTAGACTGCACTTTGTGGATGGGGCCTGCTTCTTAGCAATATCTGAAGATACAAGGGTGAGTGTAATGCCTGACATGTGTATTAGATGCTCAAGAAATATTTAATGAAAAAAATGGATAAAGGGATAAATGGATGCAGGAGCGAATTTTGAGAAATGGATGCATCATGTGTCCCTCAGTCTCTACTGACATCCCCATCATTTTCACAGTTCAGTTTACAAACAATTCACACTGTTTGAGTCAACTGGGAAAAAATATCCTTAAGAATCTTCCAGCTTCTGGCCGGGCACAGTGGCTCACGCCTGTAATCCCAGCACTTTGGAAGGCCAAGGTGGGGGTATCATGAGATCAGGAGATGGAGAACATCCTGGCCAACACTGTGAAACCCCATCTCTACTAAATATATATATATTTTTTAAGATTAGCCAGGCATGGTGGCACACACCTATAGTCCCAGCTACTCAGGAGGCCAAGGCAGGGGAATCGCTTGAACCCAGGAGGAGGAGGTCGCAGTGAGCCAAGATCTTGCCACTGCACTCCAGTCTGGCAACAGAGCAAGACTCCATCTCAAAAAAAAAAAAAAAAAAGAATCTTCCAGCTCCTGAGCCCTCATAACAACCTCAAGCAAGGGCAGTCACATAAACCACAACCACCAAAACCCAAAAACCAATGAATAAATAAACAATGCAGAAACTGCTCTTCTCTACCTAATACCCACCCCCACGGCTTCACCGAAAAATATCCTTGCTATTTTAGTACTGTGCTTGGATGAGTATGTAGATACACACGACTTATCTCATTGAGTACGTGTTTGGGTGGATAACGTGAGTGTGAAATTCAATACTCAGCAACCCTGTCAAACACAGACTGTTTCCTGAAATGATAAGACATTTAGTCTGAGATATATCTTGCACAGAGTCCAAAATATTTTCGGTGAAACTGCAGCTCTGAATGATAATGAAAAAGACTTGTGCAAAGAATTTGTAAACCATACTCACTCAAGCATTTCTTCTTGTTCCGTATTTCTAATTCTGACTTTTATCTTTCAGGGGAAAAAAATTAGACAGCTAGCTAGCTAGCTAGGCAGATGGAAGGAAAGGGATTACCTTGGTGTAATTCACCACATATTTCTTTATAGGCAGCCATTGTTTCCACTGGAACTTCTTCAAGTCAAACTTGCTTTGTTCTTACCAAGAACATAAAAAGCAACTTCTTTTCTATTATTTTAGGTGTTGAATGGAGTTCCTTGTGCTCAGAAACCTTTCCCACAGTTGGCACTTTTTTTTTTTTTTTTTTTTTAGATGCAGTCTCACTCTTGTTGCCCAGGCTGGAGAGCAATGGCGAGATCTCGGCTGACTGCAGCCTTCGCCTCCCAGGTTCAAGCAATTCTCCTGCCTCAGCCTCCTGAGTAGCTTGGATTGCAGGCACCCATACCTGGCTAATTTTTGTATTTTTAGTAGAGGTGGGGTTTCACCATGTTAACCAGGCTGATCTCGATCTCCTGACCTCGGGTGATCCTCCCGTCTTGGCCTCCCAAAGTGCCAGGATTACAGGCATGAGCCACCGCACTTGGCCTACTTCTTACTTCCTATTTGTTTCTTAGTTGGAGTACTGGAAACTTTATCCTGCCCCAAATACCATGCTGTTTCCTAATATTTTTTGAATGACAGACTTTCTTGAGAATCTAGCTATTTTCTTTCCAGAAAAATAAAGGCACAAAACAAACACAATATTTTGCCCTGCAATTTGGAGGCCTTCCCAGACCCCTTAATGCTATCCAAGGAGTCTCTTCCAGTGATTCCGGGTAAAGAACTGCCGCTCGTGGGCAATCTCATAAAAAAGTAAAGGTGAGCTGGCAGTGTGGTGCCTATGTGAGATGTTGATATGGTTTGGCTGTCTCCACGCAAACCGAATCTTCAGTTGTAGCTCCCGTAATTTCCCATGTGTTGTGGGAGGAACCCAGTAGAAGATAATTTAATCATGGGGGCAGTTTCCCCTATATTGTTTTCATGGTAGATAATTAGTCTCGGGAGATCTGATGGTTTTTTTTTTTTGAGACGGAGTTTCGCTGTTGTTACCCAGACTGGAGTGCAATGGCACAATCTCGGCTCACTGCAACCTCCGCCTTCTGGGTTCAAGCAATTCTCCTGCCTCAGCCTCCCAAGTAGCTGGGACTACAGGCGAACACCACCATGCCTGGTTAATTTTTGTATTTTTAGTAGAGACAGGGTTGCACTTTGTTGACCGGGATGGTCTTGATCTCTTGACCTCGTGATCCACCCAACCTCGGCTTCTCAAAGTGCTGGGATTATAGGTGTGAGCCACCGCGCCTGGCCCGATCTGATGGTTTTACGAGGGAAACCGCTTTCACTTGGTTCTCATTTTCTTCTCTTGTCTGCCACCATGGAAGATGTGTCTTTTGCCTTCCACCATGATTGTGAGGCCTCTCCAGCCACGTGGAACTGTGAGTCCACCAAAATTCTTTTTCTTTATAAATTACCCAGTCTTGGGTATGTCTTTATCAGCAGCATGAAAATGGACTAATACAGAGGTAAAGTCTCCCAGATATTTCACAATATGCCCCAAACTCTAAAGCAAAATTGTTAAGTGAAAAGAAATCGTTAAAGAGAGAAAAGAATATTTAGAATTCTGATTCTCAATACTAGTGGCTTTGATTGTTGAATTCTGATTGAGTCCACGTTATAGGGGAAGATCTGTTAAAATCATTATGGGTAAAAAAATTCCTTTTACATACAGCATTTTGGCAACACCCCTTTTCAAACTAGTTGAAGAGTTTCATTAAAGAATTTTTCTATGAATAACATCATAAGCGTAAAGTTAAAGTATAAAGTGAGTGGATAAATACATCTCATTTAAAAGCAAATTTATACTAAGTCCACCAAAATGCAAATCTATTAAAAATAGACCTTGTCTTTAATGTTTATTTCACATTATCTAAGTACATCCAGTTATGCAAATTTACATTTTTATTTCACATCCTTATATTTCTGATATACATATATCAGGACAAAGAACACATTTGAAACACTCAGCCTGAAAACTCTCTTGGGAGAAACAAGATTCTCTGCTGTCTTATTCTTCTGCACATGAACAAATAAAATTCTAAGTAATTGGAGTGGAAATAAAAACTGAGAGAAGAGAAAACTAATTACATTTTTATGCCACTTGAGGCTATTTGTACCTGATTTTTCAAATGGTCTTTACTTGCTGAGTTACAATTTAATAGGTAACACATCTTTGGGGGCACCTTAAAATATGCCAAGAAGCCTCATTGTTTCTAGAGTGCTTAAAAAACACAGGAAGCTGACATCAGCTACGCATCACTAATGCTTAGATTTTGGTGCTGTAGTGCTGTGTATTTACCTAAGATATTTTAAAAGGTAGTAATCAGCATTATTATTCCTCTTTTGTGAAAACATCTTGCCAGGCTAGAAAACAAGCAATAATTTCTTCAATTAGGCAAAGAAAAAAAGGACAGACCAGTAAAATTCAGTGCTCGTTTTAAGGGAAACAATCACATCAAACTAAACATTTTAAATTTCAGTTACAATTTTATGAAATTCAAGCATCTCAGAATCACATTGAGATACTAGATGAGCGCGTGTTCATTCTGTTCAATGTTGCCCACGAGATCTTTCGTATCACTAGTTCCTGGGCTTGACTGACTGTTAAAATACAGAGTGTTTTCAAAGGCACCCTCTTGAGGTAGCTGCACACGTCTTTTCTTGTAAAAGAAATAGGCAGCAAGGCCTGCACCCATTAAAACCAGGAGGATCACAATGACTACTCCAGCCACATTGGAAGACGGTTTGGAAGGGTCTATCTTTCTTGGGTCAGCTACAAATAAATAAAATCATTAGGGAAAAGGTGGAAGGAGGCAGAGGGTTGAATGCTATGCAGAACTTTGCTTGTTGGAAAACTAAAATGTATAAATATTCTTTTAAGTGACATTTGTCAAACAGAAATGAAAGACGTGAAAACAAGAGTCCCTATGGTAGAGAGGATTATTCAGAATGTTAAAACAATGATTCAGTTGCAAAAATAATCCATCTATGTAGCAGTGGGCTAGCTAATCAATGTTTTACTGTATGTGTATATATACCTTATGTCAAAATAATTTAAGGCTGCTTACAAACACAGTATAAAAAGATAAATAGATTAGTAATGATGATGATGATAACTAAAAGAAAATGAAAAAATGAACAGAAAGAGAAAATAAGAATAGTGGAAACTTGAGCTCACAGATATAATTACTAAGCAAATGGCACTCATGACGTTAATAAGGTTACAAGCAAGCCATAAATCTCACTTTCAGTTTTTTTTCAAGCAGCCAATAAAATGAGTGAAATGGGATGTTACCTACTTCAAATAGTCTATAAAAATTAAAAAAAAAAAAAAAATTAGTAAGAAAAGAAAAAAACCAAGGCCGGGCACCATGGCTCAAGCCTGTAATCCCAGCACTTTGGAAGGCCGAGGCCGGTGGATCACAAGATCAAGAGATCAAGACCATCCTGGTCAACATGGTGAAACCCCGTCTCTACTAAAATACAAAAAATTAGCTGGACATGGTGGCGCGTGCCTGTAGTCCCAGCTACTCAGGAGGCTGAGGCAGGAGAACTGCCTGAACCCAAGAGACGGAGGTTGCAGTGAGCCGAGATCACGCCATTGCACTCCAGCCTGGGTAACAAGAGCTAAACTCCGTCTCAAAAAAAAAAAAAAAGAAAGAAAGAAAAAAACCCACAGAGATTCTTGAGAGAAATTTCTCCCATGGGTTCAAGGCAGCTGTCTGTAACTGAACAACAACAAAAAGAAATGCCTTCAGTAACTGCTTACAGTAAAAACAGCAACCTGACTTCAAGGCCTCTTTTTATAAGGTATTATTCAAAGTAGATTGATGACAAAGGATAGTTAAGCAAATTCTAAAGAATGAGCGGGTGAGCTGGAAGGGATTATTATGCCTTTTAAAACAAACAATATGAATGTATTACTAACATAGATCTCAAAATTTTGCAATAGTCTTACCTTTTGTTGTAAGTAATTCATGAGTAGGTTTGGCATCAATAACTGAAAAAAATTAAATATTAATTAAAAACCCAGAATAACTGCACGTAAATAGCAAATATTATTTGGTTCACAAATACATGGAATCCTCCACATTTGGTCCATGTTGATACAATATATGATATTATGTGATAGAGATAAAAATACAGGTAGAAAAGAAGATACGTATCTTGATCTGTGTGTCTACCTACCTACATATCATCTGTCTGTCTGTCTCAGCTAACACAGCCTCCTATGGCTATACGGTGACTTTGACTACATTAGAAGATCTGGAAATGTGATGCCCCAAGTTGCATTTTGGCAACTGATACTCACCCTTTAAATCTACCCAATCTATCCATAAGTAAAACATTAGAGGTTAGGAGTTTTGAAATTAGCCCACTGAAGCCTAAGATGTTATAAACCATTCGAATGAAAAGTGAAATAAAACTCCAGCCAGGTGTGGTGGCTCATGCCTGTAATCCCAGCACTTTGGGAGGCCAAGGTGGGTGGATCACCTGAGGCCAGGAGTTCAAGACCAGCCTGACCAACATGGTGAAACCCCATCTCCACTAAAAATACAAAACTTAGCAGGGCATGGTGGCACATGCCTGCAATCCCAGCTACTTGAGGGGCTGAGGCAGGAGAATCACTTGAACCCGGGAGGCGGAGGTTGCAGTGGGCCAAGATCACGCAACTGCACTCTAGCCTGGGCAACAGAGTGAGACTCTGTCTCAAAAAACAAAAAGATTCCAACATTGCACCAGAGGGTGTGGTGTCTTACAACAGTTAAAGAAGGCTAACAACTTGCCAAATTCTAAAACATTAAAGTCTACTCCATCTCCATTAAAAATGCAAAAATTAGCTGGGTGTGGTGGTGCATGCCTATAATCCTAGCTACTCAGGAGGCTGAGGCAGGAGGATCGCTTGAACCCAGGAGGCGGAGGTTGCAGTGAGACAAGATCGTGCCACTGCACTCCATCCTGGCGACAGAGTGAGACTCTGTATAAGAAAGAAAGAAAGAGAGAGAGAGAGAGAGAGAGAGAAAGAAAGAAAAAGAAAGAAAGAAAAAGAAAGAAAGAAAGAAAGAAAGAAAGAAAGAAAGAAAGAAAGAAAGAAAGAAAGAAAGAAAGAAAGAAAGAAAGAAAGAAAGAAAGAAAGAAAGAAAGAAAGAAAGAAAGAAAGAAAGAAAGAAAGAAAGAAAGAAAGAAAGAAAGAAAGAAAGAAAGAAAGAAAGAAAGAAAGAAAGAAAGAAAGAAAGAAAGAAAGAAAGAAAGAAAGAAAGAAAGAAAGAAATCTACTATCTAATCAGTAATTTCCTGGGATGGATATTAGGTGACATGGCATGAAAACAAAATATTTTTAAATTCCAGATAGAGACACCTTGTGAGCATTCAACGCCATCAATTCCTGGATCCCATTCCTTTCATGCTCTTGCATTCCATCTTAAAAGGAGACTGAATTAAGCTGACATGACTTATTCCACAATCAATTCTGGTCACTCTCCAGAACTCTGCCCTCGTCTGGATTGGGTTGGTACTGGCTTTACCACCTTTTCTCTCATGTAATAAGGCTTTGTAAATGGGCTCCCCCGACTGTTTGCAGCTTGGCAAATCCTTCAGATATCCCATTACAAATGCATCAATAAGCGAAAATCATTACAACAACTAAGCAGACGGGGAGCGGCTCTTGCTCGTGCAGAGCTGCAGACAGTAATGGACTACAATGGCAGAATGGATTTTTCACGCATAAAAGGAGAAAGCTTACAATGGCCTCATAATCACATTATGATTCCATACCTGGTATCGGACTATTTGAAAGAAATGGCGGCCAGTGATATGCACTATGCAACAAACTTCTTACTTACGTTTTGGTCTTTTACAAATGAATCCCTTGTAGGAAGAACAGTGAGCATTACTCCAAAACCCAGAAGATGCCTGTAAACCTACACAGTCATTCCGTTCATTGGAGGGATCTCCTGTGTTCCAGTTGACAAAGGAAACTGGACTGTTATTTATCCACAGCCACGTTCCTGATCATTGAATAAAACCAATAAACATACAATTAAATATAAACCATCTTAAAATAAGTTAAGCCTATTTGTGCAAAATTTCTAAGCATATTTTTTTATACTAGAATCAATAGTCATCTATAATCAGACTTAACAGGCAAGACTATAATGACTAATTACTACAGGGAAGGGAAGCACAAATAGGTTTACTATATAGCTTTAGTTGAAAATGTATTTCTAATTAGTACAAATATTTATACTTACCCTTCCTTAGCAATTTTCCTCCCAGCCCCACAAAAACATAGAAAATGCTTTTTTAAAACTTCTTAAATTATCTTAGCTACAAAAGATATTTTTAATTAGCAACTTTGAGGATAGCATGATATGAAAGTCATTTTAAGTTTCGGTTCTTAAATAAAAATATGAGTTTGAATTTTCAAATTCTTCACGAATTAATCATTGTTTAAGGCAACACATTTTGGAAATGAAACCTTGTTTTACATACAACATTTTAGGATATTTGTGATTAAATAAGCATGCTGCAAAAATTACCTTGAATATTTCTGAACATTCCTATCCAAAAATCGGTTTTACTTTTAAGTGGCTCAACCCGATATGACAGAAAACTGGATTCTGCAGCACTTTCAATGGAAGCCAGAGAGGAACCTGAAAAGCATAAAAGGATAAATATGATAACTGCACATTTAAGTAGCTGAAAATATTTTTGTAAACAGCATCGCTATTAACAACAACAAGAATCAACCTGGCTGGCCATGGTGGCTCAAGCCTGTAATCCCAGCACTTTGGGAGGCCGAGGCGGGTGGATCACGAGATCAAGAGATCGAGACCATCCTGGTCGACATGGTGAAACTCCGTCTCTACTAAAAATACAAAAAAATTAGCTGGGCATGGTGGCACGTGCCTGTAATCCCAGCTACTCAGGAGGCTGAGGCAGGAGAATTGCCTGAACCCAGGAGGTGGAGGTTGCGGTGAGCCGAGATCGCACCATTGCACTCCAGCCAGGGTAACAAGAGCGAAAACTCCATCTCAAAAAAAAGAATCAACCTAACATCTCCACTTAAGGGGAAGAATTTCAAAGCGCAGATGTTTGTCTGCTCAGAATTTTAGTTTTCATTCTGAAACGTGTTTTTAAGCATCATTAGCATCATTGGAGCACAAGCACTGAACTAGTTCCTGCAGGATATTCAGAGATTAGTAGGATGTAGAATATGTCTTAAGAAAGTTATGGTTCAGTGGGCAGTAATAAGAGTACAAAGAGGCCGGGCTCAGTGGATCCTAGCACTTTGGGAGGCCGAGGCAGGTAGATCACCTGAGGTCAGGAGTTCAAGACCAGCTTGGCCAACATGGTGAAACCCCATTTCTACTAAAATACAAAAATTAGCTGGGCATGACAGTGGGTGCCTGTAATCCCAGCTACTTGGGAGGCTGAGATGGGAGAATCTGTTGAACCCAGGAGACAGTGGTTGCAGTGAGCTGAGATCCTGCCACTGCACTCCAGCCTGGGTGGCTGAGTGAGACTCTGTCTCAAAAAAAAAAAAAAAAAAAAAGAATACAAAGAAACAAAGAAATATTATAGAAGAGAAATTAAGTACAATATGCTATGGACATGTCAAACATGCATTCTTGGTGAAGCAGCTAAAAGGGAGGATAAAGGAAACAATTTAAGTAGAGAGAACAGGATTTCAAGTAAAGAGGATAAAAAAATAATTCCAGGAAAAAGATGTAATAAGAGGAAAGATAAAGAGAAAGGGAGGCATAGAACGTCTTCAGGAGCAGAGATAGCTTAGTTTGGCTACAGTGTAGCACCAACCTGGTCCATTGGTTAAAAAAAAAAAAAAAAAAAAAAAAGACATGGGTTAGGTCTCATTGCAGAAGGCAGGAGACTGGTATTAAGGGCAATGTGGTGACAAAGAACACTTAGTTGTTTTCAGGCAGCTGAATAATGCCATAATAACCCATCTCCTTCCTTTGACTGTTCTGTATACATCAGCTAGATTCTCCACTTAAGAATGGCCTAATATTAGTTATTATTGGAATCCAGCTGTTAGGCATAAGACCATTCAAAGCAAGGAGATAAAACAGGAAGAAGTTAGTTGGCTATGGAAGTGACCACCCACATTAGATTGTCAGCACTAAATTTCAGAGTAAAAATCTCTAATTTTAAAATAGCATATATATATATATATGTGTGTGTATATGTGTGTGTGTGTGTGTGTGTGTATATATATATATATATATATTTATATTTATTATTATTATTATTATTTGAAACAGACTCTCACTCTGTCGCCAGGCTGGAGTGCAGTGGTGCGATCTTGGCTCACTGCAGCCTCCACCTCCTGGATTCAAGCAATTTTCCTGCCTCAGCCTCCCAAGTAGCTGGCGCTACAGAAACATATCACCATGCCTGGCTGATTTTTTTTTTTTTTTTGTATTTTTTAGTAGAGACAGGGTTTCACTATGTTGGCCAGGATGGTCTTGATCTTCTGACCTTGTGGTCTGCCCACCTCAGCCTCCCAAAGTACTGGGATTATAGGCGTAAACCATTGCACCTGGCTAACTAATATCTTTTGCATTGGAATTTACAAGTTTTATCCCATTAAATTTTTACAATCACTTCATTAAATACCTACCATTATTGCCCCATTTTACAGATAAGGAAACTAAAGCACAGAAGATAAGTAATTTGCCAAGATCCTAACACTAGCAGAGGGCAGAATCATGATATGATATGGATTTTCTGAACCTTGAGGGTCCACACCTAACTATGTGCCTATATCCCATATTACTGAGATCTGTATTATTGCCTTGTGTTCACTGCATGACTACATAATCCATGTTAAATATATTTCACAAACAGCCATCTCAAAATGACTGTGACTCCTATTTTGAGGAGAACGACAAGCATTCATTTAATTTACCAGAAAAGAGTCATCTAAATTGGAAAACAAAGTTTCTACATATTCACTGTAATTTTTTTCAAAAAAATACTTAGCAATAGGAAGAAACATTTTTAAATTACAAAAGTTCAAAGAAGGCATCAGGTGGCATCATCAGAAATGCAGAATAAGTTCTTCTGAAAAAAATGTTTTTCTATAAAACCAATCAGAACACTGGAAAACTCTAAATCCACTGTTTTGGAATGCTGAAAATTAATTGAAGGCTTGCAATAATCCAAGAAGCACTTATGCAAGAAAAATGATTGAGTCTTGATAATAATAGTGAGTTTTATTGTGTTTTCATTTGTCCTAATCCCTTTGGCTTCTTCCTAGTTCTGCGGTAGCTATAAAAACCAACAGGCCCACAACCACAGTGAAAACCAGCAGCCTAGAAGGCATAGGAGGCTAAAATGGGCTTGGAGCTATTTCCCAGCCCCGTTCTCAGAGAATCATCATTACTTGACCTGTCTGTCTTACAGTTCCCTAGAAACCCCCCCTTGCAAAGCTTGTCTTTATTTGACCTTATTCAGAGCTCAGTTAGTGCAAACAGACTTTTCCCTTCAAGTGTTTGTAAAAAACTATCAGCGGCAATTGTCTAACATTGTAACCATTTAAAGCAGTGATAACCATCGGGGCAAACAACAAGCTAATTGAACAACTCAAAATAAAATGCTGGAGAAGGAGATGTTCATAGGAGACTTTAAAAAGCAGTGACAAATTCAGCCAGGTGCGGTGTCTCGCACCTGTAATCCCAGCAGTTTGGGAGGCTGAGGCGGGCAGATCATGAGGTCAGGAGTTGGAAACTAGCCTGACCAATATGGTGAAACCCCATCTCTGCTAAAAACACAAAAAAATTAGCTAGGCATGGTGGCTCGCACCTGTAATCCCAGCTACTCAGGAGCTGAGAGCAGAATCGCTTAAACCTGAAGGTGGAGGTTGCAGTGAGCTGAGATCACACCACTGCACTCTAGCCTGGCGACAGAGCAAGACTCTGTCTCAAAAAAAAAAAAGCATTGACAAATTCTGGGGAATCTAGAAGGCTAGAGGCATGCATGGAAGTGTGCCCATGCCCAAGGCTATGTGCATGTCTGAGAAAGACCTGAGAAGGTCCTAAGTTCTCACATATGGCTGACCTTAAAGCACTACACAAGCAGGAAGTGAAAGCTAAGGCAGTTTGTTACTGCTTGGACAAACATCACAGGCACATCCCAACAAAGAGATAGATCCTCTGCAAAATCTAGGAGACTTAATTAATTATAGGCACTTAAAGCAATGCGCACCTACCACATGTAGCTCTACGTGTCTACACATCACAGTAAAACTATTAAAAGACAGAGAGTCTTGAAATCTGTGAAAGAGAAGGGTCTCATGTACAGGGATCTTAACACTAATTTCTTATCAGAAACCATGGAGTCCAGAAAGTAGTCAGTTTACATACTGAAAAAGATGAAAGGAAATGACCGTCAAGGAGGAATTTTCTATTTAACAAAGCATCCTACAAAAATGAAGGAAAATGTCAGACATTTCTAAACAAAATGGAAAGAGATTATCACTATAAGAAATACTGAAGAAAACACTTCTGGTGGAAATCAAAGGACCCTCAACAGTAACTCAAATCAACACAAAGAAATAAAGAGCATCAGTAAAGGAAACATCAGTAAAGGAAATAGTTTAAATGTACTTTTTATTTATAACTCTTCTTTATCTTTTCTAATTTAAAGATAATTGCATAAAACAATACTTGTAAATTTGTGCTTATGGGTATGCAATGAATAAAGTTGTTTTTGTCTGCCAATAACAGCACAAAGGAAGGCAGAGGGAATAAAGCTGCTTAACAGCAAAGTTTTTGTACACTATTTTTTTTTTTTTTTTTTGAGATGGAGTTTCGCTCTTGTTACCCAGGCTGGAGTGCAATGGCGCGATCTCAGCTCACCGCAACCTCCGCCTCCTGGGTTCAAGCAATTCTCCTGCCTCAGCCTCCCGAGTAGCTGGGATTACAGGCGCACACCACCATGCCCAGCTAATTTTGGTATTGTTAGTAGAGACGGGGTTTCACCTTGTTGACCAGGATGGTCTTGATCTTTTGACCTCATGATCCACCCGCCTCGGCCTCCCAAAGTGCTGGGATTATAGGTGTGAGCCACCACGCCTGGCCCTTTGTACACTAATAAAATTAAATGTATATTAATATGAACTAGATTTTTGTAATTAACATGTTAGTTGTAATCCCTAGGGCAACCAATAAGAAAATAATCAAACAATATATAGTAAAAGAAACAACAAGAAAGTTTAAATGGAGGCTGACTGCAGTGGCTCATGCCTGTAATCCCTGCAATTCAGGAGGCCAAGTCAGGCGATCACCTGAGGTCAGGAGTTTGAGACCAGCCTGACCAATATGGTGAAACCCTGACTCTACTAAAAATACAAAAATTAGCCAGACATGGTGGCACGTGCCTGTAGTCCCAGCTACTTGGAAGGCTGAGACAGGAGAATTTCTTGAACCTGGGAGGTGGAGGTTGCAGTGAACCTGGATCGCACAGGTGCACTTCAGTCTGGGCAACAGAGTGAGACTTGGTCTCAAAATAAAACAAAAAGAAAATTAAAATGGCACACAAGAAATTCTCTACTTAATACAAAAGAAGGCAGTAATTGAGGTATGAGGGAACCATAAGACATATAGAAAAGAAATGGCAAAATGGCAGATATAAATCCTACCTATCTGTAATTACATTAAATTTAAATGGAGTAAACACTCCAAAAAACAGAGATTGGCAGAATGAAAATTAATTAATCAGAAAGATCCAACTATGTGCTATCTAAAAAAGACACCTGAGATTCAAAGACACATTAGGTTAAAAGTAAAGGCATGGAAAAATATATGCTAAGCAAACAATAGCCAAAAAAGAGCTGGAGTGGCCACACAAATATTAGATAAAATAGGCTTGTCAATAAAAATTATTACTGGGCCAGGTGCGGTGGCTCACGCCTGCAATCCCAGCACTTTGGGAGGCCGAGGCAGGTGGATCACGAGGTCAAGAGATCGAGACCATCCTGGTCAACATGGTGAAACCCAGTCTCTACTAAAAATACAAAAAATTAGCTAGGCACGGTGGCGCGTGCCTGTAATCCCAGCTACTCAGGAGGCTGAGGCAGGAGAATTGCCTGAACCCAGGAGGCGGAGGTTGCGGTGAGCCGAGATTGCACCATTGCACTCCTGCCTGGGTAACAAGAGCGAAACTCCGTCTCAAAAAAAAAAAAATGTTATTACTAGAGACAATAAAGATATTTCATTGTGAAACAATTTTTAACACATCAGGAAGATGTAATAAGTATAGACACATATGTACCTAACAACAAGGCCCTAAAGTACATGAATCAAAAACTGACAAAGCGAACTTCATCTAACTCAGAATTTAAAGTCAAAAGTCAAGGTTGAATTTTGAAAGAACCTGGAGGAAAAGAGGCTATAACCTGTGCATACCACTGTTGCATGACGAACTCTTGAGTTAGGGCATTAAAAACATGAAGTAAAAAGAATTCAGTAAAATATTTAACGGGAACTAACTACATGGCTTTGAAATGTACCCTAAAACTAAACTTTATTTGATGTTTTTTACTTCAGGGGGAAAAATCATTCTTCTTTGTAGTGTCTGTTTAAGTTTTGTTTTATTTACCATCACAAAAGCAATAACTAGATCAAAATAATTCTCTGTTAATGATAAAACAAAATGGTTCCCGGACACTTATAAAACTTAAGCGTATCAGTGATAAGGGTTGAGGACAGCACTTGGAATAACTGAGAATGAGAATCCTAACCATTTAGGACATGAAGTCTGAAAGGAAGAAAGCTATGTTCAGCAAATTGCTCTTTTCTACCTGAATCCTCCAAAATTTGAGGCTACAAACTTAGAGATTACATTTGGGAAGCATGATATTGGCCGCTCTGTTAGAAAATAAATCATTAAAAACATAAACAGTATTTTTACATTCTTTGTATGTTCGATATATAGTGTCATTCATGTCTATGGGCCCCAGAATAGATGATTATGGAGTTTTCCTTCAGGAAACGTGGCACTCACCCATTCGAAGACAATCCAGAGACGCTTGGCCCCAGTTCCTGGTATATGAGGACTCAATATAGTAACAGTGACCATGGAAAGGAATCCATGCTGTGTGATCTGACTCTGGACATCTGCCAGGCAGTTGTGGGGGTTCAGTAGCAGGGACTTCTGTTAATAAAAACACATTTTAAATAAAGAAAAACCTACATATGCTTCTGTAGTATGTAGCATAATGTATTAGCAGCTACAAAAATTGATCTTTTAAAAACCTTCCAATAGTTATCATTTGGATCACCATTCTTATTATTGGGTTTCCTTCATCAATGTTTTGCACTTTAAATATATTTCAGTAGAACGTGCTATGATATAGTGGCAGCCCATTACATTCAGAGTTAAGACTACAGGTCTATAGATAACTGCAAAGGTCAATTTTTTAAAAGTCACCACAAAGTAATTTACAAAGTGACTTCCCTTTTTTAAAGTCAGTTTTCCTTTTCTGGGATCCTAATCCCTACAATCCTTTCTTAGCTATTAAGAGCACCTGGGATATAACTAAATGCCATATTTAGAATTCTAGTATGGTGTCCATCATTGACTCTGATGAATCTACATGTATTCTGGCAAAATTCCTTTGATATAGATGTGTGGTCAACGCCAAAAGTAACCAGAATTTCCTGGGGAATCTGTCATAGATTCTGAGGAAAACCTCAATAATAAACATTCAGAGATTTATTGAGGAGCAAATAAACTCCAGAAATAAAGAAAATGTTTATCTCCATTGTTTTGATCAACGTATATTGGTTTATAGTCAAGATAGTCTTCTGTTAGGTGAGAAAGTATGTTCTATATTATTCTTAGCTATCCAAGACACATTACTGTTTTTTTTTTTGTTGTTGTTGTTTGTTTGTTTGTTTGTTTTTGAGATAGAGTTTCGCTGTTGTTACCCAGACTGGAGTGCAATGGCACAATCTCGGCTCACCACAACCTCTGCCTTCTGGGTTCAAGCAATTCTCCTGCCTCAGCCTCCCAAGTAGCTGGGACTACAGGTGTGCACCACCATGCCCAGCTAATTTTTGTATTTTTAGTAGGGATGGGGTTTCACCTTGTTGACCAGGATGGTCTCGATTTCTTGACCTCGTGATCCACCCACCTTGGCCTCCCAAAGTGCTGGGATTATAGGCATGAGCCACCGCGCCTGGCCACATTACTGTTTAATAATATCAACAGTGGTTTGCTGTAGCTTATTCAGAGAATTTCAGGTCCCCTGATTGTTTTTATATATTCAATTACCATCTGATTTTTTGCAGAGAAAGTAAAAACTTTCATTGCAATGTGCTGTCTTCCAGTAGCTATCAAGATCCAGATAAACACATGCTGATTTCAATTTGGGCTCATCAGCAGCCCAGTTAGTGTACCTCACCCTCCACTTATCAATCCAAGTGTATTTATTATCGGTCTGCAACAACAAAAACAAGCATTAACATGCAGCATTGCTTCATTCAGAAAATACCAAAAGAACCAAGCCAAGAATAAAGAGTATATTTAAGACTGTGATTTGACATAGAACCCAGAACATTTGAGAATAAAAAGAACACTATAAATCATTTCTGTCAATTTAAATTCGGTAAATGCAGCCTTTCTTAATAACAGTTATTTCTTAGAGATCCACAGGAATACATCCTTGTAAGTTATTTCAGAAAACACTAACAAAAAAAAATCTATCTCTTATCCCATGAAACTCTCTTAGTTTGTGGGTTTTCAGGGCAAAAGAGAAGTTTTATCTTCATAACAAAACATTTCCTCTATTATTGCTGAAATTATAATAAAAATTAAGTAATTTTTATTATATTCATGGACCACTGAAAGAAATACTACTCTCTTCATATCTTCTCATTTTTCTGCTATTGAAACAACTTCAGTGGTAAATAACATAGAAGGTCGTATGGGTAAGGAACAGAGGAGCCTTGGTCTCTGGATTTCTAGTGAGGCAGTCTTTCAGCCGTATAAACCATGAGGTCATTTTGTAAAAAGCCGATCGTTTTAGTCTACTTACACAGTCAAATTCTTAAGTTTAGTAAACAAATTTATGCTCATACAAAATGCTGATAAACATCAAAAATAGTATTTATCAGTAACATCCTTTTCACAATCTAATAGAGATTTTACAGATATTGTCTAAGAACAGATGATATATAACATTAATCAGAGGTAGCTGAATTTTTTTAAAGATTCCAGCAATTATCACCCTTTTGACTGCATTATTTAATTTGCCAAGCCAATTGCCAAATATTCAGTGACAAAAGTTAGAAGTATGTGTTATCTCAAATTAGAATTTTGTATTATTATACCATGTTTCACCAAATAATGCTTGGATAATCATTAACTCTATAGACATAAGGAAGATAGCAATACTGCTGTAGTCATAAAAATTGCTGCAATGAGAAACTATTTAATCTTTCTAAAAGTAAGAGCTTACTTTAAACTCATAAGAGAATTGTGGACATGTCTGTGAGAAAACAAATAACTTATCAAATGACTTAATCGTAAAAACATAGTCAACAGGGGTGTAAAAATGTCTTGCTTAAGTTTAATCATAGAAATCATTCTGGAACTACTTACTTTTAAATATACACTTCCCTACTTAGGAAATACTCATTGTATAAATTGTAAATTTCTATCTCTGCATCATGGCCTTGGAAGCTCTGTAACATCTGACACTCACCTACTCTCCAGTTTATCTCCATCCTTTTCCCTCTTCTTGATATTCCTTCTCTATGTTCTACCATCCTAGACTTTAATCTAGAAACTCTGAGGAACCTTCTTGGTCCTCCTGACTGGCCCAACTGGTTCTTTTCTCTCTTCTCATGACACTTTCTATATGCCTCTCTTTGACACTTCTTATATCTTAATTGCTGACTGACATATCTATTTCTTCTACTGGGGAGCTTGCTGGTTGGCTGGCTAGAAGAATTAATACAGGGAAGAGAGACAGAAGACCAGATATCAGAGGAGACTCATTTTAGGAATATTTTGGCAACTCTATCCCCATTCTTAGCTTTGTGCCTCATCGCTAGTCTTTGCCAACTTTAGTCTGTAATGGAATACTAGGAACTAACTGCAGTGAAATATTTCTCACAAATGGATGGGAGCTCTACAACCTCAGGACCTACAAGTCTACAATGTCTTCCCACAACAAATAAAAAGCGTCCCCATCACTGTCAACTATGTCTTAACAAGCTTTCTTAATTCTCATGCCGTAGTTATAATCACGACCTTGGAAGGAAGTTGTAAATAAACTGTTGAGATTCAGAATATAATGTGCACAGTCTAATGCAGTAAGAGAGTTAACATTCATCAGATAATCCTTAGTTTGATTTCTGACACATATCACCAGCTTGCCAGATCCTTAAAGGCAGCACATCCCTCAAAGATGGGATCTTGTTCTAGTTAGTATCACTCACATTGCCTAGCACAGTCTCTCACACATAACGGGTATTCAATAGAACTAACAGGAAGAGAATCATATCCAACCATAATTCGCTGATAGTGTCAAGTTGCATGCATTTCCAGCATCTTACCAAGTTACTGTTCAGGGCGATCCACACACGTTCATCAGATTTTTCCATCTGCAGCCACACAAATGCATGACTGTAGGGATCCAGAATGCTAGCTAAAAGGGAATTGCGAAGCCTGCAGTATTTCTCTGCTTCATGCCATTGTAATTTTTGTCTCATGATTGAATAGCTGCTTTTGCCATATTTAATAAAGCCATCTGTTGAAGTGGTTGCTGGAGGATTAGTCAAGGATGGGTCTAGATAAACAGATTATTTTCATTAGCATTATCAATAAACAATAATTGAGCACTATCAGTAGTGACAATTATATCTCATCAATCATAAAAATAAGCAAAATAGCATAACTCCAAACATTCAGCTGTTAGACACATTTATATAAGCCATTTTACACCAGAAAACAAACCATTATTTTTTCATAAGTATGCCTGACCAAATTAAATTAATTCCAAAGTATATTTAGAATATTAGGGCACATATATGATCAAGTTTCTAAACTAACAAACAAAACGTATTACAAATTCAATGCAATCTAGATGAAAGAAATGGCATAGTTTAATCCCAGAAATTAAAGAACATCGATTATTGTGTCATTGCTGATCTTTATTTTTCCATATAAGTTAAATATCAAGGTCAAGAAAAGTCTTTCTCTTCCTTCCCCCTTTGTTCTACTTGATCCATGAGTTTGTATCTGTTTGACTTCATTAGTGAGCAATCTGCCTTCAGGTGACTGGTTTAGGTTCTAGAATAAAGCCACACACAAGTCCCTCGCTCGTTTAACCTTGATCTCAAGATCAAGATTTACTCTTGATGATTTTCTATGCCTTTCACCTAGGGGTAAAGCCTCCCATATCTTATCCAAACTAACCCAGTGGTTGGAGCCCCTCAAGCCAAATCACTTCAGCTTTCTGATCTTTCCTCCTCGATCTCCTAGCATGCATTTCTAATCACTGCATTGTGCCCCCTTTACTCTGAGCCACTTCATGTCAAGACCCCCAAAAGAGATTGTTTCTACCTGTCTTAGGGATGCCCTAGAAGTCACCAAATCACAGCCAGAGGATGAAACCTGACCTGTTGTCTGTCTTTGCATCCTATAAGCTACAAAGGTGTTTAAATGGTTGGGTATGGACGAGAATCAAAGAATAATAATATTTTATGACATGTAAACATTACATGAAATTCAAATCTGTGTCCATAAATAAAGTCTTACTGGAACACGGCCATATTCATTTGCTTATGTATTGCCTATGACCGTCTGTGACCACAGAAGAGTTGAGTATTTGCAGTAGAGACTGTATGCCCTGTAAACCCTAAAATATTTGCAATCTGGTTCTTTACTCTGGTCTAGGGATCTGTATATCCTTGCCTACCAGTATGTATCTTGGCCATTTCTCCAGCATATTCTACTTTATGCCTATAAGACCTGCCATCTGCCTTGTCCTGAACTACAGAAGTGCCAACTTTTCTTTTATTAATCAAGGTCTTTTGTTCTGTTGCCCAGGCTAGTCTTGAATTCCTGGTGTCAAGCAACTCTCCTGCCTCAGCCTCTCAAAATGCTAGAATTGCAGGTATGGGCCACTACACCTGGTGATAATTTATAATTCATAAAAGTTTATGTGCTACCTTTTTTCACTTCAACACTGTGAATCATTCCTTAAGTCTTTAAAAATTTGCAAATGATTTCTGTTTGTGACAAAATATTCTGTCATGTATGTGTATAAGAAATAGAAAGAGAAGATTTTAAATAAGTGTGTGAATCACCATTCACTCCTGGAAGGAGTGTTCCCTCTTGGCCCAAAGAACAGAGGCAAAGATGGCAGGCTTTGGTATTACTGGTGATCTAAGATTCTGGTGCTGTAGAGGGTAATATTGAGAAAAATGACATGCACTGGGATGGCTTTGGGATTAAGAGAAGGCTAGGATTTCTGGAGTACTTCTCAACCATCTGAAAATATCTTAGATGATTTTCAGTCATTGTTATGAACTGACATTAGTTCCCTGATTTCCCAAATAGCATAGAAAAATTCATTAGGTCCAGGAGAATAATTACCTTCCAACTCACACCCAACCTTTAAGAACTGTATTCAGGATAACAGCAACCCTCCCCACCTTCAACTCTCTTGTCTAATCTATTTTTAAATTTCTGACCCCTTTTGTATAGCTATGAGGTAGGAGGCAGGACTCCCTCCAGGCCAGATTATAAAGACTAGCTGAAACTTCTCCCTAAGGCACACCCACCAATGCTGTGACAGTTTACCATTGCCATGGCAGTCCCCAGAAGTTACCATTTCCTTTCCAAAACTTTCTGAATAACCCACCCCTTCATTTGCATGTAATTAAAAGTGGGTATAAATATGAGTGCAGAATTGCCCCTGAGCTGCTTCTCCAGGCTCACTGTCTATTGTATAAACTCTGCTCCACCAGGAGCAGTATGTCTGCTGCTGCTGTGAACTGTCGCTTTAATAAAAGTTGTTAACACCACAAACATGCCCTTAAATTCCTTTCTGTGTGAAGCCAAGAACCCTCCCAGGCTAAGCCCCAATTTGGGGGCTCACCTGCCCTGTCAGCAAGGAATTTTTATTCTAGTTTCTCTAGAAACTAAAATGTATACAAACACCATCTTAATTGACAGTAAATATCTGTGTATTGCATTATTTTCATTTAACCGTATTGTGGCTTCCTAAGATGAAAAAAGAAACTCAGATCATATATCCACATATTTAAGGCACACAAGATATAGAACAAATGAGGCATATATGATGCTTTACACCAAAAGTTCTCAAATTACATGAATTAAATGGAAGTATTCCTATTCTGACATTTAAAAAAAGGTACAGGTAAGCAAATACCCTAAGTTTCTAATAGAAAGTTTTAGTGACAGGTTTAGTCTGCCCAAAACCACAAAACTATCTGGTAAAAAAAAAAAAAAAGAAAAAGAAAGCAGACTCATGAATCAAGTATAGAAAGTATCACCCTGTTTGTCTGTCACAGGTTTCCAGGGACTAAAGCAACAATCAAACCTGTTGCTATGCAAGGGAATGATCATGTATTTTATTTTACTTGTTTGTTTTTGCTTTTATTTTTATTTTTGTGAGATGGGGTCTCACTCTGTCACCCAGGCTAAAGCGAGTAGCATGATCATAGCTCACTGCAGCCTCAGCCTTTCAGACTCAGCCTCCCATGTAGCTGGGACTACAGGCACAAGTCACCACACCTGCAGTCCCACCTACAATAATAAAATAATTTTGTTAAAATACGAAATATTTTTTGAGTTTTTTTGTAGAAATGGAATTTCACTATATTACCCAAGCTGGTCTCAAACTCCTGGGCTCAAGCAATCCACCTACCTCAGTCTTCAAAAGTGCTGGCATTACAGGCATGAACCACAGTGCCCAGCTATGATTATATATTTTAAAGTACATTTAAAATCACAGCTCTTCATCAGGACAAATAGCTAACGCATGTGGGGCTAGGTGATGGGTTGATAGGTACAGGAAACCACCCTGGCACATGTATACCTGTATAACAAACCTGCACATTCCATACATGTATCCCAGGACCAAATAAAATTTTAAAACTAAAAAGTGAAGTCAGGCACAGTGGCTTATACCTATAATCCCAGCACTTTGGGAGGCTGAGGCAGGCAGATCACTTGAGGTCAGGAGTTCGAGACCAGCCTGGACAACATGGAAAACCCCAGCTCTAAAAGAAACACAAAAATTAACCAGGCATAGTGGTGCATGCCTGTAATCCCAGCTGCTCAGGAGGCTGAAGCAGGAGAATTGCTTGACTTGGGAGGTGGAAGTGGCAGTGAGCTGAGATCATGCCACTTCACTTCAGCCTGGGTGACAGAGCAAGACTCTGTCTTAAAATAAATAAGTAAATAAATAACTGAAAACGAAACCCAGATCTTTCAGGAAGGTGAGGTATGGTAGAATTTACCAGGAGGTGTCTGGCATATGTAGCCTCGTTTTTTATCACAGTTATCATCCATCCATTTTCCTGCTTCATTCGATGGACCTCCAATAATAACAACACAGTCAACCTGCATATTTGTAGAGAAAGAAAGAGAAAACATTCATGAATCAATGACTATTGAAATCAATTCATTCATAAGCAAAAAAACTCTCATTATTTCTAATTTCCAAATGTTAAGATTGACCTAATTTAAAATATGCTCAATCCTTCATTACTTTCTACCAAACTGTACCTACTATGCATATTCTCCACATTTGAACTCTTACTATATAGATTGAAAACCCCACAGATCTGGATAAACTTTGGAGATAGGCCCAAGAAACTTTGCTATCGGACCTTTTATTAATCACTATCAAAACTTAGAACCCAAAGGGACTAAGAGAACACAGTATCCTCTCCATACAAATTACCAGTATCCAACCCCCAAAGTAGGCACCATATTTTTAAAGGAAAATGAGCACAATCTATATACTTCCTTGCTAAACTGATTTGTAAAAGTATTATTATAGATTCAGAGTATGTGGCTGGTATGGCTAGAAAGTTTCACATCTTATTTATAATCTTATAGGAGAGTATGCCAGGGCTGGAACAACACTATATTTGTTTGGTTGTGAATGTGTGTGCCATTCCAAATCCTTCTCAGTATTTGTTTTTCTGAAATGCCATTATTTCCATTCTAATCCTCATATCTGGTCCTGTTGGAGTAGAGGTGAGAGAAACCATGCTGCCTGCCCCATTTCAATATACACTCTGTACTTTAACTTGAAATGTGGTCTCTTGCTCATTTAAAATAAGAGAAGGCCAGGCACAGTGGCTCACACCTGTAATCCCAGCACTTTGAGAGGCCAAGATGAGAACATCGCTTGAGCCTGGGAATTCAAAACCAGCCTGGGCAACAAGGGAGACCCTGACTCTACAAAAAATAAACTCAATTAGCTGGGCATGGTGGTGCATAACTGTGGTCTCAGCTACTCAGGCAGCTGAGGCAAGAGGATCACTTGAGCCTGGGACATTGAGGCTGCAGTGAACTATGATCATATGATCATACCAGTGCACTCCAGCCTTGTTGAGAAAACAAGACCTTGGGAAGGAAGGAAGGAAGGAAGGAAGGAAGGAAGGAAGGAAGGAAGGAAGGAAGGAAGGAAGGAAGGAAGGAAGGAAGGAAGGAAGGAGGGAAGGAGGGAAGGAGGGAAGGAGGGAAGGAGGGAAGGAGGGAAGGAGGGAAGGAGGGAAGGAGGGAAGGAGGGAAGGAGGGAAGGAGGGAAGGAGGGAAGGAGGGAAGGAAGGGGCTGAGAGAAGCCAGAAATAAAGACAGGAGACATGGTCAAATCATTCTGCATTTTTGATGGAGCCCCCAAATTTCACTGTGTTTATTTTCACAATTATTTTCTATTTATGGTGACTATATCACTTTTCTCCTTCTCCTAATAAGAAGTTTTCTTTTAAAGTAAATTTAAGCAAAAAAATGAGTAGCCTTAAAGAAAATGTTAAAGATTTTAAGTTTCTAGTTTGATATGTAAGAAGCTTGGAAGTTGTCACTCCCATCCACAATGCAAGAAAAAGACTAGAAAAGTTGAAAATCAACAACTCCTTTTAACTGCATTGGAAAATGAAAGTCATGAGACCAACGGCTGTCCCCCAAATTGGAGACACAGACAAGTGGATATAGGGAAACAGAACTGACCAGAGCAGAAGCCCAGGAGTAGAAAACGGGAACCAGTATTGAGGTAGATGATAATAAATGTCATTGACACATTACTGGAGGTTCAATGTGGACAAGTTTGAAAAGTAAAAATCTTGGCAGAGGAGTGCATGAGGAGTCTTAGGGAGATTTCAGAGTTTAGTGAGTTTTCCTTCCAGGAGCCCCACCATATTCTTACAGTGAAGACTGGAGAAAAGTCTCTGCTTGCTTCCAACAGGGGAGGTGGGAAAAGGGCCATTTTTAAATACAACACAGCTTTCTATTTTTAATAAGACCAGCCTTCAAGAACAAGAACTTTACCAGTGCCTAACCAACTGTGGTTTCACCACACAATAACTAAACTAGAAGAAAAGAAATACCCAACTCCAGCCTCTCTAGCTTTCCTGTCTCGTCTAAAAGGAAAAGACAACAAAACAAAACTGAGAAGCACTTTTGAAGGTCACAGCACAGATTCCCTAAAAGCCAGACCCCCCATCATAGGATTATGAAACACTTCCCCTCCCCAATATTTTACCACCATATCCTTGGGGTTCCTGTATGATAACAAGCAGATACAGCTGAAGAAGTGTACCTCTCTGACATTATTTAAATCTTTAGGAGAACCCAGAGTCAACAGGAGAGACAGAAACAAGGACACCAGAGATTATCACTTCTGATACCTAAAGTGACAGCAAACAGCAAACACACCTTAACTCTTAGCTAAATAAACATAAAACCTCACACTAAATGTTTATTTACCTCTGTTCTCTTTATTTACTACATCAGCAACACCCCAAACTTTTTGGCACCAGGGACCAGTTTCATGGAAGACAATCTTTCCACAGACTGGGGCAGAGGGTGGTTTCAAGATGATTCAAGCGCATTGTTTATTATGCACTTTACTGCCATTATTATTACTACACTGTAATATGTAGTATAATAATATTACAACTCACCATCATGTAGAATCAGTGGGAGCCCTGAGCTTGTTTTCCTGCAACTAGATGGTCCCATCTGGGGGCAATGAGAGATGGTAACAGATCATCAGGCATTAGATTCTCATAAGGAGTGCACAACCTAGATCCCCCACAAGCACAGTTCACAGTAGGGTTCACGATTCTATGAGAATCTAATGCCACTGCTGATCTGACAGGAGGTGGAGCTCAGGCAGTAATCCAAGCACTGGTGAGTGGCTGGAAATACAGATGAAGCTTCACTCACTTGCCTGCTGCTCATCTCCTGCTGTGAGGCTCAGTTCCTAACAGATACCTGTCTGTGGCCCAGGGGCTGCAGACCCCTGCACTACAATATATACCCAGCTTTCAACATAAAAATATAAGACACACTAAAATATTAACACACACACACACACCTTGAAGTGAACAGCAAGCATAATAAGCAGACTCAGATGTGACAAAGGTAGTGGAATTATCAAAATTTTAAACAACTATGAATAATATGCTAAAGACCCTAATGTAAAGCATGGACAACAAGCAAGACTGGGTAGGTAACAAAAGCAGAGAGATGAAAATGCTAAGAAAGAATCAAAAGGAAATTCTAGAAATCAAAACCACTTTAACAGAAATGAAGACTATGATAGGTTCATCAATAGACTGGGTATGGCCAAGGAAACAAGAGAGAAAGGAACAGAAGAAGTATTTGAAGCAATAATGACTTAGAATTTCCCAAAATTAATGACTGACAGCAAATCACAGATTGAGGAAGCTCAGAGAACATCAGATGGGATAAATACAAAGACACAACATACTCAACTACAGAAAATCAAAGACAAAGAGAAAATCTTGAAAGATGCCAGAGCAGGGGAAAAAATCATCTTATCTATAAAGAAGCAAAATAGTAATCTTGGATTTCTTTTCAGAAACCATGTAAGCAAGAAGAAAGTGGAATACAATAGTTAAAGTGCTGAAAGAAACAAACCCACCAAACCAGAATTCTGTCTCCAGTGAAATTTTCCTTAAAAAGTGAAAACAAAGGCTTTCTCAGACGAACGTTGAGAAAATTTGTTGCCAATAAACTTAGCTTGAAAGAAATGTTAAAAGGAAAAATGAAGGAAAATGATATATGTCAGAAACTCAGGTCTATCTAAATAAATGAAGAGCATTAGAAAAGGAATAAATGAAAGAAAAATAAAATTTTTCATTTTCCTTATTTATTATTATTATTTTTTTGAGACGGAGTTTCACTGTTGTTACCCAGGCTGGAGTGCAATGGCGCGATCTCGGCTCACTGCAACCTCCACCTCCTGGGTTCAGGCAATTCTCCTGCCTCAGCCTCCTGAGTAGCTGGGATTACAGGCATGCACCACCATAACCAGCTAATTTTTTGTATTTTTAGTAGAGACGGGGTTTCACCATTTTGACCAGGATGGTCTCGATCTCTTGACCTCGTGATCCACTCACCTCAGCCTCCCAAAGGGCTGGGATTACAGGCGTGAGCCACCGCACCCAGCCCCATTTTCCTTATTCTTAATTGATCCAACAGATACCAGTTTGCTTAAAATAATAATAGTAACAATGTATTTGGTGTTAACAGCTTATGGATAAGTGAAATGAATTACAGCAATGTTACATGGGAGAAGAGGAAGGAATAGGAGATGCTTTCTTATGTGCTATTTGAAAAAAGACTGGATTAGTTGTAAATGTATACTGCAAACTCAAGAGCAACCACTAAAGAAAGTTTGTTTTTGTTTTGGTTTTAGGGCAAGAAAGGTGGCTCACACCTGTAATCCTAGTACTTTGAGAGGCTGAGGTGGGAAGATTACTTGAGTTCAAGAGTTCAAGAATAGCCAGGGTAACATAGAAAGACCTCCATCTTTATTTATAATAAAAAATAAAATTAAATTTAAAAGTTTTCTTAAAATATAATTGGCATGCTAAGAGTGGAAAATAAATAAAATCATACAAAATACTGAAGTAAAACCAGAGAAGCCAAGAAAGAGTGGTAGACAAAAAAATGAAATACAGAATAAAAACAGCAAACAATAACAAATATGATAGATGTTAATCCAGCTATATCAACAATCATTTTAAATGTTAATGTTCTAAATACGCAAATTAAAATACAGAGACTTATGTATTGGTACAAGGGATTCACTTTAAATATGAAGATACATGTAAGTTAATAGTGAAGAAAAATGGAGAAAGATATGCTATACTAACAATAATCAAAAGAAAGCCGGACCAGCTATATTAATTTCAGACATAGCAGAATACAGGGCAAGGAAATTTACCAGAGGTAAAGAGGAACCTGACATAATGATCTAGCAGACAATTCTCCAACAAGACATATCAGTCTCTAACGTGTATGTGGCTAACAATAGAGCATCAAAATACATAAGGTGAAACCTGATAGAACTGCAAAGAGAAATAGATAAATCTACAATTCGAATTGGAGACTTCAATACTTTTCTATCAAGAAAAGAAGATCAGCAAGGAAACAATCAGTAAGAACACAGTTAAACTGGACAGCACCATCAATCAACCAGATCTCACTAACATCTGAAACTCCTTCATCCAGTAACAGTAGAATATATATTATTCTCAAGTTCACACATTCACCAAGAGAGACCACATTCTGGGCCATAAAACATGCCTTAACAAATTTACAAGAATATAAAACACATAAACTATTCTCTAAGACCACAATGGAATTAAACTAGAAATCAGTAACAGTTGGAAAATTCTAAAATACCTAGAAATTAAAGAAAATGTTATATCAATAATAATACACTAATAGTGATACATAAAGACAACCAAAAGAAGGTGACTGCAGTTTTTCTGAATGAAAGTACTTAAGAGAAGCATCAATGTGAAGTCAACACTTTTTTTTTTTTTTGAGATGGAGTTTCGCTTTTGTTACCCAGGCTGGAGTGCAATGGCACGATCTCGGCTCACCGCAACCTCCGCCTCCCGGGTTCAGGCAATTCTCCTGCCTCAGCCTCCCAAGTAGTTGGGATTACAGGCATGTACCACCATGCCCAGCTAATTTTTTGTATTTTTAGTAGAGACGGGGTTTCACTATGTTGACCAGTATGGTCTCGATCTCTTGACCTCGTGATCAACCCGCCTCAGCCTCCCAAAGTGCTGGGATTACAGGCGTGAGCCACCTCACCTGGCCTGAAATCAACACATCTTTAACCCATCCCTCGAGCTACAGTGAATCACAGCCTACACTCCTGCCACAGACATCTGGTCACTCTCCAGTGTCTTCATCCCATGAGCTACGACTACCAGGCAACCTGACACTTACATTTCAAAAGTTCTCCACTCATCCCCATTTCCTTTCTTAGCTATTTTAATCCCCCATTATCCTGGCTTAGTCTTGATACAGAAAACCTGTTGCAATCCAAGCATATTTGCACCACAAAACACATATTAAAAGTTCTCTCCATTCTGTTTTTCTAACTATATTTAATCCTCTCCATTTTAAAGTCCTGAAATTGGTTTTTAAAAAGCAGTGCCAGATACAGTGGCTCATGCCAGTAATCCCAGCACTTTGGGAGGCTGAGGTGGGTGGATCATGAGGTCAGGCATTTCAGACCAGTCTGGCCACCATAGTGAAACACTGTTTCTACTAAAAATACAAAAAGTTAGCTGGGTGGTGGTGTGTGCCTGTAATCCCAGCCACTTGGTAGGCTAAGGCAGGAGAATCACATGAACCTGGGAGGCAAAGGTTGCAGTGAGCCAAGATAGTGCCACTGCATTCCAGTCCGTCCTGGTGACAGTATGAGACTCCATTAATCAATCAATCAATCAATCAATCAATGGATTATGTGTGTTTTGATTCCATCTTTGTGAAATATAACCTTTATCTGTTTGTATACACTATGAATAAGTCTGGGAGAAAAGTCAACAAAAAATTAGCAGTGTTTTTTTCTGAACGGTTGAGATTAGATTGTGTTTGTTGGTTTGTTTTTATTGTTTCTGCCTTTCTTTATTTTCTAAAAACAAAAAATATGTGTGCAGTAATAAATCTTTTCAATTTACATGAAATTCACCTCTCATCCATTAAAGCTGTCTAAGCAAATGTTATCTTGCTCCATTCTACTTTAACTTCTTCAGTAAGTCTTCAGCCCTCATTGATGTCATGAAAATCAAAGGATTTTTCCACAGAAAAAGAATTACTTACCCACCACTAGTTATTTTTTTCTAGAGTGAAAGCAAGTTTATCAGAGAAGTAAAGACACAAAAGAATGGCTACTCCACAGACAGAGCAACCCCAGGGGCTGCTGACAGCTCCATCACCCAAATGTATTCACCTGGCAAATAGCTACCAAAATATTAATGGTCATAAGAATGCCATTTTGAGCAGGTCATTTTTCTACTCAGACCTTTTTTTGTTGCTTATTTGACAAAGTCCAAACTCCATCATAGTGCATCTAAATCTCTCTAAATTCTGCTTTCCACCTTTTGAAGCTTACTTCTGAAACTTCTTTTTCTGCATAAAACTCCCGCTGCATTCAAAGCCACTTAATCTATTTGCCCAAACACATCTTGCATCTCTTGCTTGAAGACTTTGCCCACCTTGACCATCTAACATGGCCTTTCTCATCCTTTTGCTAAGATCCCCTAATAATTATGTTTTAAAATTTTTGAAACAAAGACCCAGCTGGGTATGGTGGCTCATGCCCGTAATCCCAGCATTTTGGGAGGCTGAGGCATGTGGATCACTCGAGGTCAAGAGTTGGAGACAATGCTGGCCAATATGGTAAAACCCTATCTCCATAAATTAGTTGGGCATGGTGGCAGGCACCTGTAATCCCAGCTACTACAGAGGCTGAGGCAGGAGAATCTTTGAACCCAGGAGATGGAGGTTGCAGTGAGCTGAGATTGTGCCACTGCACTCCAGCCTGGGCAGCAGAGTGAGAGACTCCATCTCAACAACATCAACAACAACAAAGAAACAAAAACCCATAGTTGATTCTTTTTCATAGTTCTTCCCTCTACCGTGACATGCAAAGACAGTGTCTAGCACATAAGGCACCATAGATGTGTACTCACTGATCAAATCACCCCATCCCATAGTGAGTTTCTTTCCTCTTAGCTACTATAATGCTTATATCTGATCCTGTCATTAGACATGCTCGTTTCTTTCCTATCTTCCTTCTTATATAAGACTTGTGGTCTAGTTTAAGCGTACCCACTTTTAAGGTAAAAACAAAATCTTCCATTTATTTCTTCATGCTTTTTACAATCCCCAACGTGGTGTTTGATATTGATAAGTTGACTGTTCAATTATATAAGAATAAAAGTAGTAAGATAAAGAAGCAATCTATCTCCCAGATTAATGTACAAAAGCATTTGGCACATAATAAGCTGTCTACAAATGTTAGCTCATGAAAATGATGATGATGATGATGATGTGATCTTTAGAAGCAATAGTAGTTTCCAGGGCTACACCCCAAATACTACGATAGCTGCAAGGGATAAGGGGAAGGTCATGCAAAGAAAGTTGGTAACTCTACGTTGAAGTGTTTCTTCTGACTGCAAGTTAGGCTCAGAATGGAACTGGGTTTCCCGATCCCTCACTATCGCCACTTCCCCAGGCCAAAGATTTTTTAACTGAATTTATACCTTTTCCCTCAAAGTCAGCTCAGTCTGAAACAGGTAAAATCTGCAAGTATGGACCAAATCAAGAAGTATTCTGGTAGATTCTTTCATGGAAAATTAATCAATAAGATGATAACCCTATGCAAGCTGATGGTGTGTAGAGAGCTGACCTGAAACTGATACTTACATCTTCATAAGAAAGACTGCTTCTTCTTCCACCAGGGTAACCTTTCCCCCAGTTTGTGTAGTGAACTCCTCGCCCATCTGTCCAAAGGAACATGTGTTCTGAATTGACATCATTCAGCCCAGTCCAGGCACTGAATGTGGAATCCTTCATATGATAGGTAAGAAATGCTGAAAGAAAATTTTATGAAATAATTTTAAACTTTGAGAGTTAATACCCAAAATATGGAAAATATTCAAGATATATTAATTTCAAAATACTGAGCATGTGATTTCTCATTATTATTATTTAAAAACACTTACCATGAAAACAAAGACATTCTAATATCAGCATTGTGTTATCACTTGAGCTTTGAACTTGAAAAATTTCTCATAATAAAAGTCTAGATTTTATCTAGGCCATTGAAGACACTTGTGCAAGTTGTACCCCGCCCGAGGGCTCCATTCTGTGTACCCCTATCTGGGTTGTGGCTGCCTACAACTACAACCTTTCCTAATTCATAAAAAGTCACCGTATGGGTTAGTGACTCTCCTGACCCTGTAAATAAAATAATCTGATATATATAACTATGGGACAGAGGACTCTTAACTCAGACTAGTTCTGAAAAAATAAAAACTGTCAAAACAAGAATCATTCGGCTGTTGATGTCGTTTGGCTCTGTGTCCCCACCCAAATTTCACATGGAATTGTAATAATCCCTATGTATTAAGGGTGGGATCAGGTGAAGGTAATTGAATCATGAGGGAGGTTTCTCCCATGCTATTCTAATGATAGTGAATGAGTTCTTACAAGAGCTGATGGTTTTATAAGGGGCTTTTCCTGCTTTACTTTGCACTTCTCTCTCCTACTGCCATGTGAAGAAGGACGTGTTTGCTTCCTCTTCCACCATGACTGTAAGTTTCCTGAAGCCTCCCAAGACATATGGAAGTGTGAGTCAATTGAATCTCTTTCCTTTATAAATTACCCAGTCTCCGGAAGTTCTTTATAGTAGTGTGAGAACAGACTAACACAGCTGTCAAATTATCAGTATCTCAGATTGCCAAACCAAAAGAGTTTCCCAGTTAAGATTCCTTCTGGGGAGGTTGGGGAGCAATCCCTGGAGATCAGTTGGCCCTCTACTCAGCGTGCTTGGACCAAGGGGACCATCCTGATGCCAAAGGGCTCACATCAGGGGCTGGGCATGGTAGCTCATGCCTGTAATCCCAGCGCTTTTAGAAGCAGAGACAGGAAGATTGCTTGAGGCCAGGAGTTCAAGATCAGCCTGGGCAACTTGATGACACCCTGTCTCTACAAAGAAATACAAAAATTAATGAAGCATGATGGCATTCACCTGTAGCCCCAGCTTCTCCAATGGCTGAGGCAGGAGGATCACTTAAGCCCAGGAGGTTGAGGCTGCAGACAGCCATGGTTGTGCCACTGCACTCCAGACTAGGTGACAGGGGGAGACCCCATCTCTACACAAATCAATCAATAATAAAGTGTTTGCATCACTATAGAATATGGCTTCTTGTTTCTTTATCAATTCTGTGGCCAAGAAGATGGTGGCAAACATCCAGGAGACATAAAATGTTGAATTGTATGTATGCCCCTCCCCTTCCCTCAGCCCACCTCCAGGCCTCCCGTGGAAGCTGCCATCTGGGGCCAACACCACCACCTGAGCCATTAACTCCTAGATGGACAAGTACCTACTCTACTCAACAACAATTTGCAAATATTTACACTTAAACACGTCTCCTGAATGTAAATAGGAAATGGAATGACTAAATGCTCAGGGTTACTAATAGAAAATGCAAAATAGAAATCTGCAGAGATAGAATTATCTGTGTATTCATGAACAAACAATTTCATGGAAGAGCCATTGCTATACACTTACTCTTTCTGCAGAGTAGAAGAGGTAGCTACCATCTCACTCAGAGACCTCTATTTTTCTCAATTAAATAAGGATTTAAAAAAAATTCTTCCAACATTTTCTGAAAAGAAGAAGAGCATGGGTACAACCAGCTATGGTGGCTCACACCTGTAATCTCAATAATTTGGGAGGCCAAGGTGGGAGGATCACTTGAGGTTAGAAGTTTAAGGCCAGCCTAGGCAACATATCAAGACCCTCTCTCTACAGAAATATTTAAAAATTAGCCAGCTATGGTGGTGCACGCCTGTAGTCCCAGCTACTCAAGAGGCTGGAACCGGATTACTTGAGCCCAGGAGTTGGAGGCTGCAGTGACCCATAACTGGATCACTGCTTCCCAGCCTGGGTGACCAGGTGAGACCCTGTCTCAAAAAAGAAAAGGGCATGGATAGATACTTACTTTGGTTTGATTTTGTTTTCTAAATAAGATTATAACTTTTGCCTCATCCCCAGCTTGAAATAAAACGTGGAAAAACTCTACCTGCCAAGATTCGGCACTTTTTTCCTGCCAACAACCACAATAAGAATTCAACGACGTGTGCCTGTTTTGCCAGGAATAATGTTATTTTATCTGAAAATTGTTTCCTTCTGCACATCTCTATTATCCAGTTTCAATTTCATTATGCCAGGAATCAGCACTTTGTGGTTAAGAGAGGAAATCAATTACTGTGTTTCTCTGCTGGGTAGCTGAGCCCAAAACGGGGTCGGCCAGTTGGAGAAACGTAAATGTTATGTTCTTATACTGTGTGCTTTGGTCTGACCCTTTTCTTTCAGTGCCTGACAAATTGCTCAACTTGTCAAATGTTCTCAGTGAAAGCTTGGTTGATTTATTGTACAACATGTTCTAAGAGAGCACGTGGCGGCATTCATAAAGCCAAATAAACTTTTGAGAGAGCACCCTACATGATTCTAAAGTCTTTCTTATTCCTTTTTCTTGTATTTTCCTTCTCATGTCATTTTTTGAAATAAATGATTCTAGAAGTCAGATAATCTAAGAACCAAAAGAGAAATTACAGAATATTCAGTCTATATGTCTCCTACTATGGCCTTATAAAGTTATATATGCAACTAACAACTGTTGAGCATCTTCTATGCTATATAACTGCCAACATACAGGACAATCTAGCATCCATTTGAGTATTTTCCAGTATAAGAATTTTCAAAGCCCTTTAGAAACTTACCTTCCTCATAAATCAGTCTATACAATCAGTTCTGTAACAATACCCCCCTAATTTTAAGCCTGAATCTATTTCCCTGTGACCGTCACTCATTGGCTCCAGGCCTTCCATCTGAGGCCACACAGGGTGATCCTTTAAAGTCCACATCCTCTTTTCCAAGCTGTAAAACCTAAGGGTCTTTCAACCCTGACTCATTTACAGTGATTTCCAAACTCTTTATCAGTTTAGTCTGAATCTCCTGCAGTTGGTCAACACCTCCTTAAAGGGCGAGTCACAATTTAACCTAATATGTATTTCTGTGGAGGCATCCACGGAAAGATCACGTAGAAATGGTGGGTACATTTCTTTTCATGACAATATCATGATATTTACCATCTGCTCTATGGATATGGTGAATATTCTCCTTCATAGTTCCTGTTTATTTTCATGTTTTATCAAAAACTGTTTTGAAGACAGGTATGGTGGCTCACACGTGTAATCCTAACACTTTGGGAGGCTGAGGTGGGAATTTAAGACCAGCCTGGGCAACATAGTGAGACTCTGTCTCAAACAACAACAACAACATTAAAAAAAAAAAATTAGCCAAGCATTGTAGCCCAGGCCTGTCCCAGCTACTCAGAAGACTGAACAACGGGATTGCTTGAGCTTAGGAGTTCAAGACTGCAGTGAGCTATAATCACACCACTGCACTCCAGCCTGGGCAACAAAGTGAGAAACTGCCTCAAAAAAAAATCAAAATTTGTTCAAAGTTCATATTTAAAACAGAAGTTTTGTTGCGTTACAAGTTATATGATCAAGTGACTAGGAGAGCAATAAATGGGAAAGCAGCAATTTTTCATCTTAATTCTTAAATTCTCTTCTTTGATTCTTTGGGAGCAAACGGATTTGGTAGAAAGCTGGACATGCCTGGGTTTGATTCCTAGCTCTACTGCTTAATAGGCAAGCTCCTTCACTCAAAGGTCTCTACACACCATTTCCCCACTCACAAAATGGGTTCATAATACTGCTTCTTAGAGTTGTGATGACTTTATATAAGGACTTCATATAAAATAAACAGCCCACTATGGGCTGTAATTGAATAAAATAGCTTCAATAATTTGATTTTTTCTCACTTTCTTAGCTTTTACACTGGAAAACAAAAAAGCCATTTACTGTCAGCAATATTTTACCATTTTGCAGTCAAAATTCCGTATTTAAATGCATCACTGACTGCAAAATGGCCCACATACCTTGCTCTTTTTCATTTTGTATGGAGGCAAGATTCCCTCCAAAGCCTATACAAGCTTTTCGTGCCTCTTGCCAATTTTTTCTTTCTTCTTTAACAAATCCAAAGATTTTGAAACACTGAGATGAAAGGAGGAGGGGAGAAAAACCACAGGGGTTAATTAAAGATGATAAACTTTTCTCTACAAAAAGCAAAATCATTCATGAAGATGACAGCTAAATCAGAATTTTCTCACAACCAACTGGAGATTTTTTAAATTGTTAGTTGTATGATCCACCCACTTTCTTTGCAAAGTTTTACCCTCCCTTGGGATAAGGGGTACATGGATGTGAATAATATCTCAAGTATGCTCTCAGTTTCCATAGAGCGTTTGTCACGCAAATCTTCACCTAGCCTTGACAAAAATTTTCTAAACTGATGAGGTTAGCAAAACTTAGCTTTGAGCTGAAAGATCTGCGTCACTCTCCATACTGATCAGTGCCAAGATTGCAACTAATTCTCCCAGTACCTTGTTGTTATAGAAATTCCAACCTTCCTTGCATCCCGATGGGACCGAGGGTGTGGTAGGCGTAACTGTGGTAGCATTGATGCTACTGTTATGTCTCTGGCAAATGAAGGCATTTGGATAGCCACAGTTAATGTCATTCCAAAACCCTGGCAAAGAAAAAAATAGTTACATTTGCATGTTTATGTTTAAAAGCAGTATTTTAAAAAATATATTTGTATTCCACAAAAATTCTCAAAAATTATTTAGACTGTAATCAAACTTTATTTTTACATGTGACTAGAGGTATCCATGCAATATCCTTTTGTTCTTTTACTTAAAGTAATAATAGTTCTACTTTACAGAGAGCATTCTATGAACCAAACATGGCCTTGATATTGAAGATGTATTATCTAAATGATAATAGCTAATAATAATAATCTAACAATAGCTAAGCTTTGTATACAACAAGCATCTGCATAGTATTTTAGATGTATGATTTCATTTTACCTTCTTAATAATCTACAGATTCTGTCATTATTCCCATTTTGCAGAATAATAAGGAGCTAGAGAGAAATAAAGGACATAGGTAAACAAATTTCAGATTATTTTTTTCAAATCGGAACATGAAAAAATGGTTTCTAATTTGGGAGGAATTGAGGAGATTAATTATGTCATTTACTAATGCAAATATTAAGCCTCCATTCTTCTTATAAATTGAACTGTTATGCTGCTAAAATGAGAATTCTCCTTTATTCTATCTTTTTATCTTGCCTAAAGTAAGTGTGTACTTTTAGTCTAGGGATGTGGCAAATGACACACCACACCACAAAGCAAATTCAAGATGCATTACTTGCCTACCTGAATTTGAATACATGGTCACACAGTTTTCATCCTCATTTGCAAAATTGGGTTCACCTGTGGCCCAAGACACATAATCCACTTTGCTTCCATCCATCCAACTGGAAAAGAAAATTCAGGCATTTTGAAATGATCCAATCATTAGAATAATTGGATACAGTCTGGGTGCAGGTGGCTCACGCCTGTAATCCCAGCACTTTGGAAGGCCAAGGTGAACAGATCATCTGAGCCCAGTAGTTCGAGACTAACCTGCCCAACATGGCGAAACCCCTTCTCTACTAAAAATGCAAAAAAAAAAAAAAATTAGCCTGGTGTGGTGGTGGACTCCTGTAATTCTGGCTACTCGAGAGGCTGAGGCTGGAGAATCACTTGAACCCAGGAGGCAGAGGCTTCAGTGAGCAAGATCGTGCCATTGCATTCCATCTGGGCAACAAAAGTGAAACTCCGGAAAGAGAGAGAGAGAGAGAATAATTGTCTACAGCCTACTGGTGGGACAGGACAAGTCAACCTGGAAGAGAGAGACCCCAGGCAGTGGCAGGAAAACCCCCAATGCCTGAGTGTTCGTTGTGTCCCATGCATCATGCTTCTCAGTAGCAACCCTGATGCCATGGCCAGGCTATCCTCTCTTTTCTCCCAGGAAGAAACCACCTTTAGTCGCAAAGTGGAGACTTCAATTACTCTGGAAGTGAGCCAGAGACAAAAATCCTCCCATCATACTCCCGGGCGTGATTCCCACAAAGCCAAACCACCCATGGAGAGACAGAGTGTGTAGAATTTCTCATTAGGCTCATTATTTGATTCTCGTATTTACTCTAGTTCCTTATAATGTAGGTGGGCTAAACTTATGTCTATAAATTACAGAAATTCAGAGACTGTGAGAGCCAGAAGGGGACTGACCATGAGATCATCAAATTTTACCTTTTCACTTTAGAAATGATAAAATGATGTTCCTTGTCCAAAGGAACATCCAGTATTTTAGCTCTTTAAAAATATTGACTCAGTGGGGTATGGTGGTGCTTGACTATGGTGCCAGCCGCTCGGGAGGCTGAAGTGAAAGGATTGCTTGAACTCAGGCTTTCGAGGCTGCAGTGAGCTGTGATCACCCAACTGCACTCCAGCCTGGGCAATAGAGCGAGATCTGTCTCAAAAACAAAGAATAAGAGGAAGAAGGAGGAGGAGGAGGAGGAAAAGGAGGAGGAGGAGGAGGAGGAGGGGAGGAGGAGGAGGAGGAGAGGAGGAGGAGGAGGAGAGGAGGAAGAGGAGGAAGAGGAGGAGGAGGAGAGGAGGAGGAGGAGGAGGGGAAGAGGAGGAGAAGGATGAGGAGGAGAGGAGGAAGAGGAGGAGGAGGAGAAGAGGATGAGGAGGAGGGGAGGAGGAGGAGGAAGAGGAAGAGAAGGAAGAAGAAAAGAAGGAGGAAGAGGAGGAGGAGGATATTGCTCAAAGATGGCAACAGCAGTCCCCTGGACACACAAGGCTAAAAAATCTGTACACGAGCCAGGAAGACATAGCTTATCTTCAAACTCTAGAGAGTATGTGTATTAATGTACAAGGAAAAAAACCTAAATTGTATTAATTTCCTCATGTCCCTACAGCTTTTTCTGGCTCCTATATCTAATAGAAAATGGTACAATCATTCTTTTAAAGGAAAAGTATTGTCCAGGCACAGTGGTGTAATCCTAGCACTTTGGGAGGCCAAGGCGGGTGGATCATGAGGTCAGGAGATTGAGACCATCCTGGCCAACACAGCGAAATCCTGTCTCCACTAAAATACAAAAAATTAGCTGGGTGTGGTGGCGCATGCCTGTAGTTCTAGCTACTTGGGAGGCTGAGGCAGGAGAAGGACTTGAACCCGGGAGGTAGAGGTTGCAGTGAGCCAAGATCATGTCACTGCACTCCAGCCAGGTGACAGAACAAGACTTCGTCTCAAAAATAAATAAATAAAAGGGGAAAATATTTCATGCAATTGAAAGTGTGCTTCAAAATAGTGCTGCTAACACAGGAACAGGGAATAGGAAAGGAGACTATGGTTCCCGGCAGGAAGGTTAGCAAGGTTATCATCCCAGATGAGACTGTAAATTTTTAAATGAATTTAGTATTTGCATATGTCTAAAATGACAATGCTTTAGTAAATGATTTACTGACAGATGATGACATCTGAAAACAAAGAAAAATGTAGTTTTGCAAAACTGAATCCAATTTTGAGTTGTTTGGAATTTACGGTGCTGAAAATATTTAACAGAATTACTTTAAATTATTTGACTTAAGATTTTTTTTCGACTGAGAATGCCGTAGGAGTTTTAAAAATGCATTCCACAAGGCAAAAATCTCAAAATAACTCATAGGTATTTGTCAGAATGCTACCCCAAGCAAAATTGCTTTTAGCTTGATTTACTCACGCAAACGTTTTATCCAAGCTGATCAATAAACCAATAAAATATGCGGACTGTGCATCATTTCTGTTTACCTGAAACATGGAAGTTTACATACAGTTTAACTTAGAATCACACCATCGGCAAGTTCTTAAACAAAACGTACATATTAATGAGGCAGTCTAATGGAAACCTTTTCTAGAAAGGAATTTATGCAGAAATGCAGTACATTCTACATTATGTTCTACCTAGAAATAGAAAAGGAAAAATATGCACACATTTCAATAACTTGAATTTGTAAAGCAGGAGTTTTTTCTTTGATGCATAATCTTATAATCCTGACTGGCTACTTTGTTTTAAAGAATATCTTCAATGATGTAACTATCGTAGGCATTTAATATTAATAGAGAATGATTTAAGGTATTTGCCTTACAAATTCAAGTTATTAAATTGTGTACAAATTTTTCTTACTTATATAAAAAAGCATAATCATATACATGATTTATGTTACATCATTATAAATATATATTATAATAATGATAAATATATATCATTATAAACATATGATATATGTAAAATAAATCTATATGTCAAATATACATATTAGAAATAGTAACCCTGTGGGACATGGTGGTGCACACCTATAGTCCCAGCTACTTAGGAGGCTGATGTGAAAAGATTGATATGTCTGATATAACATACATTATACATATATTAATATATTTTATATATATTTATTTTACATGCATCATATTTATTTTATACATATTATTCAAATATTTACTTTATATATTTTTATGTATAGATTATATATCTATTATAATTTATATCTGTGTATGAGCCAGAAGGATATATCTGTTCTTCAAACTTGGGAGAACATGTGTATTCATGAACAAGGAAAGGAACCCCAAAATGTATTTATTTCATTATAATGTACTATTTCACTATATAGATAATAGATATATTTGATTTTGATATATATAGGTGCAATATTAGAAAACATCTCAAGAATTTTAAAGCAAGTTATATCCGCAAGACAATGTTAAGTCAGAGTACATTCTAGTACTTTATAAATCAAATAACTTTTTAGTCTTCCAGTGTTGTTCAACTTATTTTTTCCTGACCTCTCTGTTAACCTCCTCTCTGGCAGTGCGGCCATGAATAATTTTAATCAGAAAGATACTGAGCAAAGCACTCTGAGAAAAAATAAATTATACCTTCAGTGATAGGTATATCAATGGTATCGCAATTTTGTCACAACCAAGAAAGATGACTATAATAAATAATCAAACTGTGTTATGTTGGCCAACAATTTGGGCCAAGTAAGCTAGATTTTTAAATTAAAAATTAAGCTGTATGATATGCCAAGCATCCAGGACTGATATATTACAACGAGTTAAGTATTATAATCTTTGCAAATCAGATTAGTGAACTCAAAGCCATCAAGTATGGATCCTCACAAAATTCAAGCTAAAAAATGGTTCTGGGGCTGGGCACAGTGGCTCAAACCTGTAATCTCAGTAATTTGGGAGGCCGAGGCAGGTGGATCACTTGAGGTCAGGAGTTGGAGATGAACCTGGCCAACATGGTGAAACCCCATCCCTACTAAAAACAAAATATTAGCTGGGCATGGTGGCAGGCACCTGTAATCCCAGCTACTTGGAAGGCTGAGAAAGGAGAATTGCTTAAACCTGGGAGACGGAGGTTGCAGTGAGAAGCAGTCACACCACTGCACTTCAGCCTGGGTGACAGAGTGAGACTCATCTCATTCATATTAAATGATATTGCCCATTCAATGTCACACTGAATGGGCAAAAATTGGAAGCATTCCCTTTGAAAACTGGCACAAGATAAGGATACCCTCTCTCACCACTCCTATTCAACATAGTATTGGAAGTCTAGCTAGAGCAATCAGGCAAGAAAAAGAAATAAAGGGTATTCAGTTAGGAAAAGAGGAAGTCAAATTGTCCCTATTTGCAGATGACATTACTGTATATTTAGGAGAAAATCACGTCATCTCAGCCCAAAATCTCCTTAAGCTGATAAACAACTTCAGCAAAGTCTCGGGATACAAAATCAATGTGCAAAAATCACAAGCATTCCTATACACCAATAACAGACAAACAGAGAGCCAAATCATGAGCAAACTCCCATTCACAATTGCTACAAAGAGAATAAAATACCTAGGAATACTACTAACAAGGGATGTGAAGGACCTCTTCAAGGAGAACTACAAACCACTGCTCAAGGAAATAAGAGAGGACACAAACAGATGGAAAAGCATGAATAGGAAGAATCAATATTGTGAAAATGGCCATACTGCCCAAAGTAATTTATAGATTCAATGCTATATAATAATAATAATAAAAAGGAATATACATGAAGAAGGCTGGGCGCAGTGGCTCATGCCTGTAATCCCAGCACTTTGGGAGGCCAAGGTGGGTGGATCACCTGAGGTCAGAACTTCAAGACCAGCTTTGCCAACATGGTGAAACTCCATCTCTACTAAATATACTGACGTTAGCCAGGCGTGGTGGCATGCACCTGCAGTCCCAGATACTTAGGAGGCTGAGGCAGGAGAATTGCTTGAACCTGGGAGTCAGAGGTTGCAGTGAGCCAAGATCACACCACTGTATTCCAGCTTAGGCAGCAGAGCAAGACTCCTTCTCAAAAAAGAACCCAAAAAATCAAAAAAGGATATTCTTGAAGTCTTAATCCAGCTACCAATAGGCAATGTCCCAGAAGATTATAACCTTATAGGGACTTGTGCATTAGGGAATAAGTTGTTTGTTGAAACTGAGGGGAAAAAAAAGTAACTAATTTTTGGTACCGCCTCAAAAAAAAAAAGATTGAGTTCTGCAATTGTGCACTAAATATTTAAACAATAGAGGGTAACTTCTGTTACAGTCTCCTCCTCCTCCTGCATTCCCATCTTTACCTTGGCCTCTGGAGGTGCAAATTCAGCACATAATTAGAAACTGTGCTATGGGGTAGCAATTATAGACACTATGTTTATCATATGTCACTGTTCCAACCTTAAATCAATGATGTTCTATGAAAAAATGCTCAACATCACTAATTATCAGAGAAACACAAATCAAAATCACAATGTGACACCATCTTACTCCTGCAAGAATGACCATAATTAAAATATCCAAAAATTAGATGTTGGCATGGATGTGGTAAAAAGGGAAAACTTTCACACTGCTGGTGGGAATGAAAACTAGTACAACCACTATGGAAAACAATATGAAGATTCCTCAAAGGACTAAAAGTAGATCTACCATTGGATCCAGCAATCCCACTACTGAGTATCTACCCAAAGGCAAAGAAATCATTATATGAAAAAGACATTTGCACACACACGTTTACAATATTGTACAATTTGCAATTGCAAAAATATGGAACCAGTCTAAATGCTCATCAGCCAATGAGGAGATAAAGAAAATGTGGTATAAACATACCACGGAATACTACTCAGCCATAAGAAGGAATGAAATAATGACATTCACAGCAACCTGAATAGAGTCAGAGGCCATTATTCTAAGTGAAGTAACTCAGGAATGGAAAACCAAACATCATATGTTCTCACTCATAATTGGAAGCTAAGCTATGAGAATGCAAAGGCATAAGAATGATACAGTGGACTTTGGGGACTCGGGAACAGGTAAGAGGGGAGTGAGGGATAAAAGACTATCCATTCAGTACAGTGTACAGTGCTGGGGTGATGGGGGTACCAAATCTCACTGATTAATCACCACTAACGAACTTTTCCATACAACCAAGCACAACCTGTTCCCCAAAAACTATTAAAATTTTTTAAAAGATTATTGATGTTCTTACATATTTCCACAGAAACTTCTTTTCACTTTCACTCTGAATAGAAACAAGATCACCAAAATTCCTCTTGCAAAATGCTCGTGCATTGTCCATGGTTTCCTTTTCTTTGCTGAAATAATACTGGTGGTCTTTGTAAATAACCCACCCATCTTCAGTGACTGGTGGATCTGAAAAGTTAATGACAAAAAGCAAAGAGTTTTACTTAGACAAATTCAAGCATCTGGTGTGTATAGCACACAAAAGTGAAAGGGATGGAGTTGCTACATCAAGAGGTATCTGCGACTCTGACAGACCAGAATAGCAGAATGTCTACATCAAATACAGACATTTGAACCCTCAGGTCAGGTATCCACTGTCTAACAATTCAGTAAAAATGACCTATTTTGTATTCCCAGCTAAGTTCTATATGTCATTATTGGGTAAAAGAACTCCTGGTGTCACGCATCGATATGATAGGATAGCTTGGAGGATTTACATACAATGCACCTAAAATGTTCTACATCAAAGGAGTGGGAACCCTAAGAAAGCGGCTTTCACCCCAGTATAAAAAGAAAAAAACTTCTAATAGATGAACTTGGGTGATTCAGGGTAGAAGCAAGGGATTCATGTATCAAGTGGATGCCTGAGGCTTTTTGCAACCCATAGAATTCCATAATTCTGTGCTACAGTAGGCTGAATAAAAGCGCCCCAAAGATATCTAGTTCCTAATCCCTGGAACCTATGAATGTTAGCTTATGTGGAAAACGGGACTGCATAGGCATGATTAAGTTAGGATCTTGAGATGGGAGAGCTATCTTGGATTGATTCGGTGGGCCTAAATGTAATAACAAGTACCCGTATGGAGAGGGATGGAGGGAGATTTGACTACAAGAGAAGGAGGCAATGTGATCACTGGAAGAAGATGCTACATTGCGGGTTTTGGAGGAAGGGGCTATGGGCTGATGGTTCATATAGTGCAGCTCTAGATACTGGTAAAGGCAAGAAAAGAGATTCTTCTTCTTTATAGCCCCTAAAGGGGGTATGGTCCTGCCAACATCTGGCTTTTGGCATGGTGAAACTGATTTCAGATTTCTAACTTCCAGAACTGTAAGAGAGTAACTGTGTGTTATTTTAAGTCACCAAGTTCCTGGTAATTGGTTACAGCAACCACTGGACACTAATACATGTGCTGAAGATGGAGGAACCCGGGACCTTGGAACTGATTCATGAACCCTTGAGAAACTGTATTAACATGCCTTATGTTTGTGCATATAAGCTTCTCTCCGGAGAGGAAGACCAAACTTCCATGCCATTCTCACTCAAAGGGATTAAGGACTTCTGCTCTACCTTCCCAGGGCAAGTAACTTTTTCACTGAGAAAGGAGAGAGACAGGAAAAGGGTTATCAGTATAGAGATCAGAAAATAAAACACCTACTGTCTTGAGGAGCTGGCGTTGGCTCAGGTTTTGGTGTTTGTCCTGTAAAACAAGAGAAAAGTAGAAATACCATGTGCTTAAACTTCTGCTAATTACATTTCCTTCTATTTTCTCTATTTTCATTAGTCAATATTGTTAAAAACTTGGTGATTCTCTTTTTTTTCCCTTCCCTTTCTTTCTCCAATTTGTACATCATGTCATGGAGAGGAGAATGCAGAAAAAGAGAATTAGAAGTCAAGAATTAAACAAACTAGGTAGAGTAATAGCCACCAGATATTAAAACACAGTTTTTAGGCACAAGTAGCATCATATAAAGGAAAAGAAAAAAAGGAACACAAGTTTTGGAATCAGAAGGCCTGGCTTTAAATCATTTAGCCTAAATTTTGTTGACTGAACAAAATAGATTGTGAAAATATGTGAGCTATTTGAATGTAATAGGTGCTTAAGAGATGTTAGTTTTCCAGTCATGCATCTTATAATTAGCTGTGAAATTATTTATGACTTCATGATTTGAAACGATTAAATGTGAACTATTTATTTATAAAATAGGAAACGTATTTTCTTTAAGCAAATCTATTTTTCTTAAATGCATGGTTTACTGAAAGTTAAATGGGGAGGAGGGAGGCAAGATGGCGTCGTAGAGGTGACTCAGGATTGCAGCTCTCGGTGAAGGCGCAGAGGGTGAGTCCTAGCCGCATTCTCGGATGTTCCTTTTATGCCCACAGAGCGTTGAAAGTCCCAGGTGTGGGAGAGACACGGGACGCTAGCAGCCGGCTAACGCAACCGGCTCCCGCCGCCTCTTCGGCCGGCGCCGCAGCGGGACCCGGCGCGGAACTTACTGGTCTGGGTGCCCTGTTAAACCGGCAATCTGAGATTTGGAAGGGCAGATTGGCATGTCCATCTGATTGAACGGGACTTGGACAATGAGCCAGACCAGGAGTTTCCTGGGAAGCGTGATCTGAGCCGGGGTAGTGGGCAGCGGCACGGGAGATCGCACGGATCCCAGTGCCCTATCGGCAGGCTCCTGGGGCGCCAGTGAGAGAGTCGACCTTTCAGCTTGGGGAGAGGAAGAGAGAGAGAGAGAGAGGACGGACTCTGAGGCAGGGAGCAGGGTGATCGGGCTCGGCGGGTCCCACGCTCACGGGGACAAGCAGGGCGGCGACTGGAGGCACTTGGGGCTGAGAGTTTTGTTGCCGGCATTTAGGACGGTGCAGCCCGGTCAGGGAGGGGCGTCCACCATTCCTGACAAAGTGCACCCCCACTTAAGTACCGCCCAGGACTGACGCAGCCTGCCGTTGCCGAGGCAACCTGCCATAACAGAGAGAGTCCGCAGGGCCGCAACAGGGCGGACCCGCCTTAGGAGGTCAGAGCCCCGGCAGGCAAATAGTGAATAGACTGCCACCTAGTGGGGCAGGACAGTGCAACAGATACTCATAAAGAAAGCCCCAACTCCCTGAGACAGAGCATCTAAGGGTGAAAAAAAAAAAAAAAAAAGAGTGGTGTTTTATGAGTTCTATTGCAGCAGACATAACCTCCCAACAACCCTGAATGAACAACGGAGCTCACAGCTCAGCACTGGAGCTCCTATAAAGCACAGACTGTCTCCTCAAGCAGCTCCCTGACCCCTGTATATCCAAGGAGTCACCCCAGAAAAGGACTAATCAGACTGACATTTGGCTGGCATCATTCTGGAACAAGGGCAGCAGAAAAAGAAACTGATATCATCCCTCACTGTTCTGCAGCTGCTGCAGGTATACCCCAGACAAGCAGGGCCTGGAGTGGACCTCAGCACTCATACAGCAGAGAGGATAGATCATTAGAGGGAAAACTAAGTAACAGAAATACTTCATCATCAACAATCTCAGTGTCCACACAGAGACCCAATTGAAAAATCAGCCACTACTAAGACAACAGGCGGATAAATCCATAAAGATGGGAAGAAACCAGCGCAAAAAGGAGGAAAGCACCCGAAACCAAAACACCTCACCTCCAAAAAAGGACCAAAACTCCTCACCAGCAAGGGAACAAAGCTGGACGGAGAATGAATGTGACGAAATGACGGAATCAGACTTCAGAAAGTGGATAATGAGAAACTTCAGTGAGCTAAAGGAACATGTTCTAAACCAGTGCAAAGAAACTAAGAACCTTGAAAAAAGATTTGAAAAAAGATTCGAGGAATTGATAACGAGAATGGACAACTTAGAGAGGAATATGAATGAATTGAAGGAGCTGAAAAACTCAACACGAGAACTTCGCGAAGCATGCACAAGTATCAACAGCCGAATTGACCAAGCAGAAGAAAGAATATCAGAAGTTGAAGATCAACTCAATGAAATAAAACGAGAAACCAAGATTAAAGAAAAAAGCACAAAAAGGAATGAACAAAATCTCCAAGAAATGTGGGACTATGTGAAGAGACCCAACCTACGTTTGATAGGTGTACCAGAAAGTGACGAAGAGAATGAATCCAAGCTGGAAAACACTCTTCAGGATATTATCCAGGAAAATTTCCCCAACCTAGCAAGACAGGTCAATACTCAACTCCAGGAAATACAGAGAACACCACAAAGATACTCTGCAAGAAGAGCAACCCCAAGGCACATAATCGTCAGATTCACCAGGGTTGAAACAAAGGAGAAAATACTAAGGGCAGCCAGAGAGAAAGGTCGGGTCACCCACAAAGGGAAGCCCATCAGACTCACAGCAGATCTCTCAGCAGAGACTCTACAAGCCAGAAGAGAGTGGGGGCCAATATTCAACATCCTTAAAGAAAAGAGCTTTCAACCCAGAATTTCATATCCAGCGAAACTGAGCTTCATAAGTGAAGGAAAAATAAAATCCTTCACGAACAAGCAAGTACTCAGAGATTTTGTCACCACTAGGCCTGCTTTACAAGAGCTCCTGAAAGAGGCACTACACATAGAAAGAAACAACCAGTTCCAGCCATTCTAAAAGCATACCAAATGCTAAAGACCATCAACAAAATGAAGAATGTACATGAACCAACGGGCAAAACAGCCAGCTAGCATCAAAATGGCAGTATCAAATTCACACATAACAATATTAACCCTGAATGTAAATGGGCTAAATGCACCAATCAAAAGACACAGACTGGCAAATTGGATAAAAAACCAAAACCCATCGGTGTGCTGTATCCAGGAAACCCACCTCACATGCAAAGATACACAAAGGCTCAAAATAAAGGGATGGAGGAAGATTTACCAAGCAAATGGAGAGCAAAAAAAAGCAGGAGTTGCAATTCTCATCTCTGATAAAATAGACTTTAAAGTAACAAAGATCAAAAGGGACAAAGAAGGTCATTACATAATGGTAAAAGGATCGATACAACAAGAAGAGATAACGATTCTAAATATATATGGACCCAATGTAGGAGCACCCAGATATATAAGGCAAGTTCTTAATGACTTACAAAGGGACTTAGACTCCCACACAATAATAGTGGGAGACTTTAACACTCCACTGTCAATAGCAGACAGATCAACCAGACAGAAAATTAACAAGGATATCCAGGACTTGAACTCAGACCTGGAACAAGCAAACCTGATAGACATTTACAGAACTCTCCACCCCAAATCCACAGAATATACATTCTTCTCAGCACCACATCACACCTACTCCAAAATTGACCACATAATTGGAAGTAAAGCACTCCTCAGCAAATGCAAAACAACTGAAATCATAACAAACAGTCTCTCAGACCATAGTGCAATCAAGTTGGAACTCAGAATTCAGAAAATAACTCAGAACCGCACAGCTTCATGGAAACTGAACAATTGGCTCTTGAATGTTGATTGGATAAACAATGAAATGAAGGCAGAAATAAAGAAGTTCTTTGAAACCAATGAGAATGAAGACACAACGTACCAGAATCTCTGGGACACATTTAAAGCAGTCTGTAGAGGAAAATATATAGCAATAAGTGCCCACATGAGAAGAGTGGAGAGATCCAAAATTGACACCCTATCGTCAAAATTGAAAGAGCTAGAGGAGCAAGATCAAAAAAGCTCAAAACCTAGCCGAAGACAAGAAATAACTAAGATCAGAGCAGAACTGAAGGAGATAGAGACAAGAAAAACCCTTCAAAAAATCAATAAATCTAAGAGCTGGTTTTTCGAAAAGATCAACAAAATAGACAGACCACTAGCCAGACTGATAAAAAAGAAGAGAGAGAACAACCAAATAGATGCAATAAAAAACGATAAAGGGGAAATCACCACAGATTCCACAGAAATTCAAACCATCATCAGAGAATACTACAAACAACTCTATGCACATAAACCAGTAAATCAGGAAGAAATGGATAAATTCCTGGATGCCTGTGTCCTCCCAAGCCTAAACCAGGAGGAAGCCAAAACTATGAATAGACCAATAACAAGGTCTGAAGTTGAGGCAGCAATTAAGAGCCTACCACACAAAAAAAGCCCAGGTCCAGATGGGTTCACAGCCGAATTCTACCAGACACACAAAGAGGATCTGGTACCATTCCTTCTGAAACTATTCCAAATAATCCAAAAAGAGGGAACCCTTCCCAAATCATTTTATGAGACCAACATCATCCTGATACCAAAACCTGGCAGAGACTCAACAAGAAAAGAAAACTTCAGGCCAATATCCATGATGAACATAGATGCAAAAATCTTCAATAAAATACTGGCAAACCGATTGCAACAGCACATTAAAAAACTTATCCATCATGATCAAGTAGGATTTATCCCGGGGATGCAAGGCTGGTTCAACATACGCAAGTCTATAAATGTAATTCACCACATAAACAGAAGCAAAAACAAAAACCACATGATTATCTCAATTGATGCAGAGAAGGCATTTGACAAAATTCAACAGCCCTTTATGCTAAAAACCCTCAATAAACTTGGTATTGATGGAACATATCTCAAAGTAATAAAAGCTATTTATGACAAACCAACAGCCAATATCATACTTAATGGGCAAAAACTGGAAGCATTCCCTTTGAAATCTGGCACTAGACAAGGATGCCCTCTCTCACCACTTCTATTCAACATAGTACTGGAAGTTCTAGCCAGAGCAATCAGGCAAGAAAAAGAAATAAAGGGTATTCAAATAGGAAAGGTGGAAGCCAAATTGTCTCTATTTGCAGACGACATGATAGTATACCTAGAAGACCCCATCACCTCAGCCCAAAAGCTCCTGCAACTGATAAGCAACTTCAGCAGTCTCAGGATATAAAATCAATGTGCAAAAATCACAAGCATTCCTATACACCAATAACAGACTTAAAGAGAACCAAATCAAGAACGAACTGCCATTCACAATTGCTACAAAGAAAATAAAATACCTAGGAATACAACTCACTAGGAATGTAAGGGACCTCTTTAAGGAAAACTACAAACAACTGCTCAATGAAATAAGAGAGGACACAAACAGATGGAGAAACATTCCATGTTCGTGGTTAGGAAGAATCAATATCGTGAAAATGGCTATACTGCCCAAAGTAATTTACACAATCAATGCTATCCCCATCAAACTACCATTGAATTTCTTCACAGAACTGGAAAAAACCACCATGAATTTCATATGGAACCAAAAAAGAGCCCGCATAGCCAAGTCAATTCTAAGCAAAAAGAACACAGCGGGAGGCATCACGCTACCAGACTTCAAACTATACTACAAGGCTACAGTAATCAAAACAGCATGGTACTGGTACCAAAACAGAGATATAGACCAATGGAACAGAACAGAGGCATCGGAGGCAACACAACACATCTACAACCATATTATCTTTGATAAACCAGACAAAAACAGGCAATGGGGAAAGGATTCCCTATTTAATAAATGGTGTTGGGAAAACTGGCTAGCCATGTGCAGAAAGCAGAAATTGGACCCCTTCCTGACACCTTACACTAAAATTAACTCCAGATGGATTAAAGACTTAAACGTAAGACCTGACACCATAAAAACCCTAGAAGAAAATCTAGGCAAAACCATTCAGGACATAGGAGTAGGCAAGGACTTCATGAACAAAACTCCCAAAGCATTGGCAACAAAAGCCAAAATAGACAAATGGGACCTAATCAAACTCCACAGCTTCTGCACAGCAAAACAAACAGTCACTAGAGTGAATCGGCAACCATCAGAATGGGAAAAAATCTTTGCAGTTTACGCATCCGACAAAGGGCTGATATCCAGAATTTACAAAGAACTCAAACAGATTTACAGGAAAAAAACAAACAAGCCCATTCAAAAATGGGCAAAGGATATGAATAGAAACTTTACGAAAGCAGACATACATGAGGCCAGCAAACATATGAAAAAGTGCTCATCGTCATTGGTCATTAGAGAGATGCAAATCAAAACCACATTGAGATACCATCTCACACCAGTTAGAATGGCGATCATTAAAAAATCTGGAGACAGCAGATGCTGGAGAGGATGTGGAGAAATAGGAACACTCTTACACTGTTGGTGGGAGTGTAAATTAGTTCAACCATTGTGGAAGACAGTGTGGCGATTCCTCAGGGACCTAGAAATAGAAATTCCATTTGACCCAGCAATCCCATTACTGGGTATCTATCCAAAGGATTATAAATCGTTCTACTATAAGGACACATGCACACGAATGTTCATTGCAGCACTGTTTACAATAGCAAAGACCTGGAACCAACCCAAATGCCCAACGATGATAGACTGGACTGGGAAAATGTGGCACATATACACCATGGAATATTATGCAGCAATCAAAAATGATGAGTTTGTGTCCTTTGTAGGGACATGGATGAATCTGGAGAACATCATTCTCAGCAAACTGACACAAGAACAGAAAAAGAAATACCGCATATACTCGCTCATAGGTGGGTGAGAAAAATGAGAACATGTGGACACAGAGAGGCAGTCTACTATACACTGGGGACTGTTGGGGGGAATGGGGGAGGGACAGCAGTGGGGGGCTGGGGGGGATAGCCTGGGGATGAATACCAAGTGTGGGTGAAGGGGAGGAAAGCAGCAAAGCACACTGCCATGTGTGTACCTATGCAACTATCTTGCTCGTTCTGCACATGTACCCCCAAACCTATAATGCAATAAAAATAAATAAATAAATTAAAAAAAAAAAAAAAAAAAAAAAAAAAAAAAAAAAGAAAGTTAAATGAAATGTTTTTCTTTCCAGGTAGTTAATGATATATCTGGATTGTGTTAGAAGCTTATAAAGGGACTCAGGTTACTTAGCTTTTGGGTTAATGAACTTAACATCTGTAAGAGTAGAACTACAATAATGCAAAAAGGGTACTAGCCATTGGTAGATAAGAGACCTTTAAAGGACAACTGGCCACCACTGACTTCTATTCTGGAATCTTTGAAAGCAATACTCTAAGCAGGAGGACGGAAAAGAAACAGAGCAGTAAGGCATCTCCAGCCGCGGAGTTGCAATGGTTGCGAAGATTCTCTATCAGCAGGGGGCAACGCAGTCCCATTTATCCATTTACAACAGAGGTGTTGATGTGTGTTTTGGTTAGAGGGTATGGTTGTTTATTTGCTCATTGGATTGTTGTTTTCTCTTAACGTTGGAACTCGGATCTTCTGACCTGACTTGGATACACAGAACTTTCTGAGTCCCAGATAATGACTGCCAGCATGCATATTGTTTGACCATCAATAACATGGTGGGGCTAACAGCATCAGAGGTCACTCCAGGGTGATTGTTCACCGTGTTGAACATTTATCCGAGAAATCAAAACTTAGGATATTCAGACTCGGGGAAACGTTCACCTATTTGATGATTACCATAGGTCAGAAGGTGAAAATTTCAAAACAGAAATTGCATTTGCATTATTCTGTTTACGGCGTAGGATACCCACAGACTTCCGCTGCTATTGAACCTGGGCCAGGATCAGAGCTGCTCATGGGAACTATTCAGGAGAACGTGACTCTTGCCCAGAATTCCCGGGTGGCCTTTTGATCTTCTGCGTTCCTTTGGCACATTTATCTGTGCTTACCGACTTCATCCTTATCCTGTGCAGTGATGGCCCTTGACAGTTCCCTGATTATGTTATTTTGTTTGTTTGCTTCTGCTAATAAAGGAAAGATACTGGGGTGTCAGGAGGTTAGTCTACCAAGCTGAGATAAAGGAGAAAATAGGTAATCATACCTCTGTGTATCTGGCAAATCCAGTTGTTAAGGTGTTCACAATTAATATCATTCCAAGTCATACCAGGTTCACCTTTCAGCTCACCACAGTATTCAACATTTTGATAATTATTAGGTTCTCCAAAAGCCCAGTTTTCATATGAAACCTATATTAGAAAAACCAAACTACCACAATTAACCATTTATGTCAGTCCAATGACAATCATTCATCCAAATAGAAAAGGAAAGATAGGTTCACATTTATTTTTTTCACAATAGCTTTGCTTTTTTTTTTTTTTTTGGAGATGGAATTTCACTGTTGTCACCCAGGCTGAAGTACAGTAGTGTGATCTTGGCTCACTGCAACCTCTGTCTCCTTGGTTCAAGTGATTCTCCTGTCTTAGTCTACCAAGTAGCTGGGATTATAGGCACCCACCATCATGCCCAGCTAATTTTCATATTTTTGGCAGAGGTGTAGTTTCACCATGTTGGCCAGGCTGGTCTTAAACTCCTGACCTCAGGTCATTTACCCACCTCAGCCTCCCAAAGTGCCGGGATTACAGGTGTGAGCCACTAAGCCTGGCCAATAGCTTTGCTTTGAAAGCACAGTTTGCAAACATGGGTAGAAAAGAAACAGCTTTCATTACATGGAAACTTGAGATGTTGAATAGAGTACCCTAATGATTATTATAAAATTTTCTTTACTCTTATTAAATAGAATGAATCCAAGGGCCACAAAGGGAGGGTTTACATATAGAAAAAGCTTGGCAACAAAGTTCCACTTCTCCATGTTGGGAGTTCCTCAATTTACAACCCACTGGAAAGAATAATATTTCAGTGTATTGTTGGAAGTTTCCTCTTTATTAAATGTGTAAGATAAAGAAATATAATTAATTCTTCTTGCAGAAGAAAAAGACTCACAAAATAGGGCTAACAGAGCTACTAAACTTTGCCAAAATGAACAGTAGAAACAGAGGCCCTCTGTTTAGGTCCTCTATGGAGTTTTCAATGTGGAATCATAACCCACAGGGTTTTGGTCTAAGCACAGTGATGTGTTTTCCTGAGATGTAAATATAAAACCCAAATGTCAATGAAGTCATCAAATAAAGCCTTGAAAAGTTGCTGGTAGAAGAAACACTGAAATTAAGAGGTAGAACTGAAATTATCCGAAATCACTTCTTGTGACAACTAGGGCTTCTAGATGTTGCCAGCATGTGCCAGAATCTCTCGCTTCTTCATTCCTGGCAATGGGGAAGTCTGATGAAGGCTAATCATTGTTAATGAGAATATAAAAAATGTTTCCATTTCCATTGATCAATAAGAGGCCATAAAGCACTCAAGTTTACCTGCACATCAACTTTGCATGGCCAAATAAACATATAATTTTTTTTATAAACTAGTGGAATGAGTTTTCATTTTCTTCCTTTCTTTCATCTTTGAATGAACAGAACTGAAACGTAGTGGGGCAGGATAGTGGCTATCATAACGGGCTGACTTACTAAAAGTTTGGATTAAATAAAAAGATAACATGAAAATAAATACATGATAAAGTAAGAAAGTAATATAGTAAGCCAAATTACTCACAGGAGAACCATCACTCCAAGTAAAGCCTTCTGAAGGGCTTCCGTATGTCAATCCCAACCAAAACAGTTCATGGTAGCTTCCACCAGCTCTATGAAATCCAAAACATAAAGAAAGCATACATCATTACATGAAACAAGCTCAGTAACTTATGAGGGCTCACTACATTTGAAAGTTACCTCCAAAACCTAAATTAGTAGTACCCAAGTAAAGAGATTTAACAGCTCAAGAGAAGACTTATGCAATAGATATAAGTTTGGGCATATCCCACAAATAACTTAAAAACAGGCCACTGCTTGAGAGTAAATAGTTGGATAGCATTGAAAGACAAATGTGTATTGAGCATCCTGTACTTTTATAAAGCAAGTCATCACAGAATTTACACTTATAAAATTCAAAGATTTGAAAGTGAAACCAGATCAAACAGGGCTCACAGATTTGGGAGATGATACAGGTGCCCAAACTAGCATCCTGAGCCAACAATTTTGGAAACAGACAAATTTTCTCAACTTCATAAGCACCAACTAGATAACAAAAAGGAGTCCATAAAAACGACACTTACGTTATTAACCGCCAGATTGTTTGCTGTTCCTCTTTGTTACTGATGCTAGCTAGGTCTCCACCCAGAGCTCGACAAAAATCTCGAGATTCAAACCACGTTTTCTTCTCATGTTTTCCTTTTGCAAATAGCTGAAGATGACATGGTTACAAAAATTATTTTATACTTTGTAGTTTATCAAATTAAGAGAAACAATTATTTACTTTTGATGAGAGTTCATTTACAGAAAAGCAAGACGTTTCAATGACCCAAAACAATGTAATTCTTTTGCTTTAAAATCAATTTATGAGTGAATACTTAGGTGACAAAACTTGGGGGATTATTTTGTTGAGAAAATCTTAGAAAATAAAATTATTTTATAGCACAAGAGACATTAGATGAAAATCTTAGGAGCTTTAGGCATATGGGTTAGGTACACCGCTCTTTCTGGAAGACAAGATTAATTTGGGTAAGTGTAAAAAGTGGCATTGAGATGGGAAAAAATGAAAGAAGCTTTTGATACAGAGAAAGTAAACACGAATAAGAAGAATTTTAAGGAAAGTAACTTTCCTAAAATTGTGCATAGCGTGTTACTGTGTTTAGCTTAAACAATGAATAACCTAGCAATGTTTCAACATTTTGTTGGTAATGTCCTTCAGTACTGCCTTATATTTTTCACATGGCTGTACATTTTAACAACTATTAAAGCACATGCAACCACAGACACCCATCTGGCAGGGAGTTATGAGCTAAATTAAATTTAAAAGATTATATAATTTAGGAATTTGTGCCATATTATTCAGAGGACTGCAGAGAGAACAGTGAAATGCAGTCAACCAGTGACTGTCTGGGACACACCCACAAGTATGCAAATAGTAAAGGAGGTATTTGTGACCACTGCCTTTTCTAATTCCCATGCATTGCTCCTCATGAGTCATGGCCCCCATATCACAGGCTTGTGGGAAGAAGAATTTGCTTCCAACATCCATGGTTGCCCAAGTTGTCATTACGAAGCCGAAGACAACCTTCACCTTGACCCTAAGTTGACTCAAGCTATCTGGACAAAGGCGTTTAAGTAAGTATCCACACATCAGTATATTCCAAGACAGCTATGATCCCTCAACTTGCTAGACTATAAGATTTTACTTTCTTAAATAAATTTACTATCAACTGAATTTCACTAATAATTCTCACACCTTGATATTTATAAAGGTGGTCTATATATTTCCAAACAAACCTTAGCCCAAGTACCTCTAAAACCACCTAATTTCTAGTCAAGCACATAATGATTTGTTGAACATCGACCTGGAAATTCTCTCTGCGGAAGCCCCTTTTCACTTCTCAGCTCTGGATAAAACTACTGATTCTCTCAAAAAACTGCAAGAAATCTCCACAGCTTAACATCCTCAGGTGATGGCTAGGAATAGGTGAATCTGGCCTTCATGGAGTAACTCAAGTTTCCAGAGGTAACAATAAAATACCTGATTTTCTTTGTGTCAGTCCCTAAATAATCCATTTACAAATCTCCTCTATCTTAACCCAATACATCATCTTCTAGTAAATTATGTTACTAAGTCTGACGGCCAATCTGGATTGAAGATTTCACGGATTCCTATTTCTATTAGTGGGAGTGACCAGCTCAACTAACCACACTGCTCTTGTGTTAGAAAAGTCTCGACAGCCTCATCCCATTGCCAGTTCTTCATGAGCCTTGCCAAACTGTCTTACAGGGCATGCCATGACCATACACCATTCAAAGGGATTGGATGGAAGAAGCCCAGAGAGCAGGACTAGTGGAGAACAGTATCATTAAGCAGTAGGCAGGTGATATAGTTTGACTCTGTGTCTCCACCCAAATCTCATCTCAAATTGCAATCCCCACATGTCAAGGAAGGGGCCTGTGACCCCCATATTGAGGGAGGGAAGTGAATGGATTATGAAGGCAGCTTCCCTAATGCTGTCCTTGTGAATGAGTTCTCACAAGACCTGATGGTTTCATAAGTGGTAGCTTCTCCAAGGCTCTCAAATGCTCTTCTCTCCCCCGCCCTTGTAAAGAAGGTGCCTGCTTCCCCCTCTGCCTTAATTGTAAGTTTCCTGAGGCTTCCCCAACCATGTGGAACTGTGAGTCAATTAACTCTTTCTTTTTTAAATTGCCCAATCTTGGGTAGTATCTTTACAGCAGTGTGAGAATGGACTAATATGGTAGGTACATTTCTGTATTTGGCTAAGTCTAACCTTCTCTAGAAAGGGTGTGACTTACAAAAGAGAGAGAGAAAAAGACCCCAATCCTTAATTCACTGGGGTTTTTGTTTGTTAGTTTCTGGGTTTCTTCCTTGTTTTGTTTGGTTGTTTGCTTTGGTGAATTTGATTGCATAAGGAGAAAATGAATGACCCAACTTATGAATGTGTTAAATACTGGTAGAATATCGAATTGTCATTTAATGGGCACTGAAAAGCCAAGTGCCCCAACCAATCATTTCTTTCCTTAATCCATCATTAAAATCATCAGGGTTTAAATCAGAAAAAGGGAGTATTCTCTTTGGAATACCTATGTGGCGTTATTGTAGATTACTTTATCAATTTTGCTAGCTAAAACTTGGGCTCTAAGAGCATGGCAAAAAAAAAAAAAAAAAAAAAGACTTGCAATAGAATAGCATGACAGGAAACAGAAATTTTTATTAAAACAAAAAGAGGCTGGGTGCAGTGACTCATGTCTATAATGCCAGAGCTTTGGGAGGTCTGTGTGGGAGGATCAGTTGATGCCAGGAACTTAAGGCTAGCCTGGGCAACATAGTAAGACCCCATCTTTATATAAAATAAGATTTTAAAAATTAGCTGGGCATGGTGGTTCATACTTGTAGCTACTTGGGAGGCTTAGGGGGGAGGATCACTTGAGCCCAGAACTTTGAGGCTGTAGTGAGCCATGACTGTGGCACTTTACCCAGCCTAGATAACAGAGCAAGACCCCAGAAGAGAAAGAGAAGGTGAGAGAGATAGAGGGAGGGGAGGGGAGGGGAGGGGAGGGGAGGGGAGGGGAGGGGAGGGGAGGGGAGGGGAGGGGAGGGGAGGGGAGGGGAGGGGAGGGGAGGGGAGGGGAGGGGAGGGGAGGGGAGGGGAGGGGAGGGGAGGGGAGGGGAGGGGAGGGGAGGGGAGGGGAGGGGAGGGGAGGGGAGGGGAGGGGAGGGGAGGGGAGGGAAAGGAAAGGGGAAAGGGAAAGGGAAAGGGAAAGGGAAAGGGAAAGGGAAAGGGAAAGGGAAAGGGAAAGGGAAAGGGAAAGGGAAAGGGAAAGGGAAAGGGAAAGGGAAAGGGAAAGGGAAAGGGAAAGGGAAAGGGAAAGGGAAAGGGAAAGGGAAAGGGAAAGGGAAAGGGAAAGGGAAAGGGAAAGGGAAAGGGAAAGGGAAAGGGAAAGGGAAAGGGAAAGGGAAGGGAAGGGAAGGAAAGGAAAGGAAAGGAAAGGAAAGGAAAGGAAAGGGAAAGGGAAAGGGAAGGAAAAGGAAAGGAAAGGAAAGGAAAGGAAAGAAGGGGAGGGGAGGGGAGGGGAGGGGAAAGGAAGGGGAGGGGAGGGGAAGGGAAAGGAAGGGAGGGGTGAAGGGGGAGAGGGAGAGGGAGGGGGAAGGGGAGGGGGAGGGGAGGGGGAGGAAGGGAGGGATGCAGGAAGGGAGGTCTAGAAAGCCTGGGAGAAAGGAGGGAAGCAGAGAGGTAACAGTGGCAGAGCGGTGAGAAAAAAAATCTTCTGTGAGTTGTGTTTGTGGGTCTAAATGCATCCACCCAAGAAAGTCTTCTAAAACAACTGATGCCCAGATCAATCAAACCAGAATTTCTAAATGTCTATATGTGGAGGCTGGGCAGAGGGTTTTGGTTTTTGTTTGTTTGTTTATGTCCTTCGGTGATTCTTTAGATGAAGTATACTCCAAATTCTCTTGTCAGCTTCATAATTGATGCTCACCTTGAAGCACAAACTCGTCCTACTGCTGGTGCCCCAATCCTCCGGACATCTGGGTTCGGGAGTCGTTGTGGGCTCCGGTGGGCGGGTTACTCCTTCTGCCCAATGCTTACACACAAATTTTGCCTTTTCATCACATTTCAAAACATCCCATAAGCCCCCTGCAATCCCAGTTCTCATGGCAACACACCCTGGCTTTCGCCCTGTAATAAATACATAAAGGAGAACACACTCAACAGGTACCTGCCGAAGGCGTGCTGTGCTCACAGAAGGCACTCAGAACTGAGCATCACGGATGTGGCGAAGCCTGCAGGTGATGAGGAGATGCAGCTGGCCGTGTCGGGCATTCAGCAACTGGTCTGTGCTATTTTTCAATCAGTTTGATTTTTATTTGTGTGGTCTATAATTCCAACCTAATTATGATCTCAAATGTAGGAGGGGTTGTAACATTCTATATTTCTAACATCTGGCAAAGTGCCCCACACACAGGCATTTAACGATAAGATATTTTTATATTATCAAATTCACCATAATGGCAAATATAGTAATTTAATGTTTCTCTCTCTCCCTCCCTCCTTTTTTTCTTCCTCCCCTCCTTCCTTCCTTCTTCCCTTCCTCCCCTTTCTGGTTTTCTTCCTTCTTTCTGTTTTAATTCTTTAAGATTCTTTTTCTTCCACTAAGGTCCACATAGGTTTTCCAGGACCAAAGTTTCTCACAGATTTCAAAATGAGACACGCCTCAACTAGAGATTTTAGGTAAGTTACTCAAACACTCCGAACTTGCTTTCTCCTCTTCAAATGCAAATACTAAGACCTGCCTCATAGAGTTATAAGGAATGACAGCTTTAAAGAGCAAAAAAGTACATAAAACAAAATGAGGATGCACTGAGCTTAAGAGCTTATAATTCTGTCTTACAGTCAAGGTTATTTCCAAATAGCAATTAACTAAGAGCTTTGAAAGCATCAGGAGTCCTTGCTGCTATGATGTGGTTATTTTTTTTATTATTAAACTTCTAAAGAACATGAAGTGCTTACAAATCATTCACGAAGGCCAGGCACGATGGCTCACACCTATAATCCCAGTACTTTGGGAGGCTGAGGTGGGCAGACTACAAAGTCAGGAGTTTGAGACCAGCCTGATCAACAAGGCAAAACCCAGTCCCTACTAAAAATACAAAAAATGTTAGCCAAATGTGGTGGCGCGCACCGGTAATCCCAGCTACTCAGGAGGCCGAGGCAGGAGAATCACCTGAACCCGGAAGGCAGAGGTTGTGGTGAGCCAAGATCACACCACTGCACTTCAGCCTGCTGGACAGAATGAGATGAAAGAAAGAAAGACAGCAAGCAAGAAAGAGACAGAAAGGGGGAAAGAGAGAGAGAGAAGGAAGGAAGGAAGGAAGGAAGGAAGGAAGGAAGGAAGGAAGGAAGGAAGGAAGGAAGGAAGGAAGGAAGGAAAGGAAGGGAAAGGAAAGAGGGAGGTACACATTTTTTAGAATATTTTCTCTGAAATCTCTGATTTCCTGACACCTTAAAGGTTTTCTCTGATTCCTGATTGTCTCCTTCGCTTTGCAGCATGGAGTTAAAACCTGGTAACTGTGGGGCAGATGACTAGAAACTGTGGCATCCCCTGAACCGTCAGAATCTGTTTGGCTGACCTGATGCTCAGACTCAGGCCCCAGGATCCTTGTCCACTCTTCCTGAAGTAAAAACTCAGCCAGAGTCCAGCCTTAATTTCTTTTCTTTTTTTTTTTTTGAGACGGAGTCTTGCCCTGTTGCCCAGGCTGAAGTGCAGTGGCGTGATCTCGGCTCACTGCAACCTCCGCCTCCGATTCAGAATTCTCCTGCCTTGGTCTCCTGAGTAGCTGGGATTACAGGTGACTGCCACCATGCCTGGCTAACTTTTGCATTTTTAGTAGAGACAGGGTTTCACCATCTTGGCCAGGCTGGTCTTGAACTCCTGACCTCATGATCCACCCACCTTGACCTCCCAAAGTGCTGGGATTAAGGGCATAAGCCACTGCACCCAGCCGAGGCCAGCCTTCCTTAAGCGGCACCACCATCCTTCCATCAGGGATATACCATGACAATGCTTGCAACTGAGCTCTGTCCCAGTTCCTTCCACTGTCATTCCCTGAGGACACTCCAGGGCTAACTCCTCAGAATCCTGCTGCTGGATGACGCCACAGGCAAAGTTAAGCAGTTTCACTTACAGAGTAAGACTTATCACTCCTGCCAATATGTTTTTTCAAAGTATGGACTCAGCTGTTAATATACCATCTGGTTATTTTTTTAATCAACTGAAATCTTACCATGTTTCAGAAAGTTCAACAATTCCACAAACAAGAATCACACTATTTAGGTTATTGATCCATTTTCCTTATTGAAAGCTGAGAATGCAAATTATAGAACACTGAAGATTAGGATATATTAGGTCAGGTAGGCAATTGATATATTCAAGCTATTATTTCTTTTTTAGGTTTTCACCCAAGCACAATGTAATGTTTGCTATAAACGATGTTGAAATTCCTCTGTGTTGTCATATTAAATAATGTTGTGATATTCATGTATAAAAAGTTAAAGAATCTTTCAGAGATGATTTCAGAAATAACTTACAACATCTTACTAGGAGAGGTAAATCAAAATATATAGAGGCAGGGTGGTGTGAGTCTAAGTAGCACGGACTTGAGGATGGCACAGATTAGTCAAAATCCATGCCTGAAAGCTTTCTACTCACATAAATTTCCTGTCTCAGTTTCTAGTTCCTCTTTTCTGCTCTTGTTGCCCAGCCTGGAGTGCAGTGGTACAATCTCAGCTCACTGCAACCTCCGCCTCCCAGGTTCAAGCGATTCTCCTGCCTCAGCCTCCCAAGTAGCTGGGATTACAGGTGTACCACTGTGCTCAGCTGATTTTTATATTTTTAGTAGAGATGGGGTTTCACCATGTTGGCCAGGCAGGTCTCGAACTCCTGACTTCAGGTGATCTGCCTGCCTCCTTCTCCCAAAGACTTGGGATTACAGGCATGAGCTACCATGCCCAGCCTCCCCTTCTTTTAAATGAAGATACAGAAGCTTACCTGGCAGGGTTTTTATGAGGACAAAATAAAAATCCAAGGCACATGAAAGATGAAACACAGTAGCACGTGGAAGATACTGACATAATGAGTTCTGCATGAACAATGTCCTTTGCTCCACCACCCAAGCACTCTAATATTTCAACTCCCAGTGGCACTGAAAAGCTTTATGTCCATTTAATATAGTTTTAGGTTTTCAGAAATAAGTCAACCAGGCCAGGTGCAGGGGTTCACGCATGCACCCCCAGCACTTTGGGAGGCTGAGGCAGGCAGATCACTTGAGGCCAGGAGTTCGAGACAAGCCTGGCCAACATGGTGAAACCCCATCTCTACTAAAAATATAAAAATTAACCAGTTGTGGTGGCATGCCTGTGGTCCTAGCTACTCAGGAGGCTGAGGCATGAGAATTGCTTGAACCTGGGAGGCTGAGGTTGCAGTGAGCCAAGATGGCGCCACTGCACTCCAGCCTGGGCAACCAAGCGAGACTCTGTCTCAAAAGAAAAAGAAATAAGTCAACCATGTGAAACATTTGTGACCACTGAGAATTGCATGAATAGGTTTTAAGTAGACCAGTACCCAATAACCTATCAAGATAACCTAGCAATTTGTTCTTTCTTGTTCTTTAGAATACTGTAAACTTATTGGGAAATAAAAAAAAAAAAATGGAAGAAAGGAAAAAACAAAAAGAGAATGAAGTATAAACTGTTCCTCAAAGCATGATTAATTTTCCTAGTCTATTTGGAGAGGTACTCAGAGGAATCACAGACTTAGTCCAGTGGATTCATAGGGTGAGGCACTGCCCATACCTGGCATATCTGAATTCCAGTGGGTGAACTGAACTTCCTCCTCAATGGTCCACTGAAAAGTCCCTTTGGTTTGTATATCTGAAAGTCCTGTCCAGAAATATTTTTCAGGCCTTAATCCAATGAAACTCGTCAAGAACGCTTGTTCATATCTTTTAAAAGAAGAATTAACATTCAATTAAGTTTTTGAAACATTTATGCCAATTTTCAAAATTAGCAACACGAAAGGTATCTCAGTTCTATGTCTGAGCTATTATTGAATTGGTAATTCAAATATGTTGTGTTATATTTTTATGTCATCTAAATTATACACATTTTCACCAAGGAAACATGAGCTCATGATGGAAAAATACCATAGAGCTGAGTATACAAAATCATTCAGAGATATTCAAACCATCTCCCTCTAGCCCTCACCAGCAATGTCAGAGAATTTTGAGAATACAAAGAAGAAAACTACTAAATTTTAAAATACAGTGTTTAAACAAATAAAAATCAGTCCTCTCTTCAAATAGTTCTACTCAATTCTTAATTAAGCAAGTTCAAGGTTAATAACATTACCAAGGATAATACTCATAGAAAAATCTACATGGATTTCCCTCTTGATTTTATTCTCTCATATTTTAGCTCTAAAATAAAAGAGAAAATTATCAAGAAATATAGAGAAGCAGAGACAATCTCCAGAATGAATGAGAAGCAGAATCATGAATTCCAACACTTTCTCTCCCTTTGGATTCTGGGTCTGTGTATTTGGCGTTAATCTGGGAACAATAAAATACAGTTGACAAGGCACCCAAAATGTGTCTAAAATGACATACATAAAACAATGTCAGTGGCAAAATAGGCAAAAATCTGTCTTTTAAGAAAAAGAAAAATGGGTGTCTGAAATTTCTAGGAACAGAGAGAGTAGCAAATGACGTCAGAGAGAATATAGAGAAACCTAACAGCAACAGAACATTTTATCTGACCATAGTCTCAATAATTTCATTCCCTAAACAAAACAAAACAAAAAATTTTAAAGTTCCAACCCTGACTTAGTTTTCTTAAATGTCTTGAAACCATATTTAACAAGAGTTAATTAACTCCTGAGTAAATATTACACAAGATACATAAAGAAAAATAAATGTAAAATATAGTGAAATCATGTACATAATACTCCAATAAACCAAAAGATCAATTATAGTGCAGACCAGAATATGTTCTCACGGTACTTAAAGGTAAACAACTCACCTCCCTCACAAAAGATGAAAAGTACCTACATTCTGAGTTTCAGATGTTAGCATTATATCAGGGTGCTACTGCCATATATTAGACATTTAATTATACATGTAAGTTGCATGTGGACAGAAATAAAGTTCTTTTATAAAGACTATGAAATGTTATGACATCTCTCATTTTTATCCAAATATTTTTTGATATCAACAGTATCCCTACATTTTTTTAGGTCTGCCTCAAAAGTCCAGTAAATGTAACTTATTGTACTAAAATTCCATAATTTGTTTACTTCTTCACTGCAAGTGAAATAGATACTTTTCAACATTTGTAAACTTTCTTCTGTGGCTAATCCAGGGCTTTACATAGAGTAGGTGAAGAGTAAATAAATAAATCTTAAAAATAGATGGGATTCCAGAGATTAAAAAAATACATAAGCTCCTCTATGCCCATGTGATTTTCCTGATCTATGAGTATGTTAACCTAACAAAGCAAAGCAAAGCAAAGAATGGAAGAATGGAATGAATGAATGATTTTGTAAACTTCTGCCTTCTTTTTGGTGGAGAGAATGGTAAAGATCTATTGTGATTTCGAGCTGGCAACTTTTAGTTACTTTCCTGCTTTAAAAAATTCAGCATGTAATGGATCAGAAAAAAGTTAGCCCTATAAACTACATTGACTAGGTTATTATTTGTAAACTGTTCTGAATGTTGCTTTATATTACTAAATGTAGCAAAACCAGTTTCTAATGTTTGCAATAAAGAATCCAGATAAGAATATTATTTTTAATGCTTCTACCTTTACAAATCATACCTCAAGCATCACACATAATTTACTCAGAAATGTAGAGCATGTTGATACATGGGCTTTTCTGAAACTTTTTTCTATTTTACATGTTTTTAAATGAAATTAAAATAGTCACATACCTGTCTTCAATAGTTGTTAAGTAAGCTTTCTCATTATTGCAAGTTTGATTTGCTTCTGCGAATGTTGAAAGTGTATGTCCAATCAAATAGCAGTAAAAGTGATGTCTTTTCCAGCCCTATTAATGTCATCAAGCAATGAAAAAATGAGTGGAGTTCATACACATATATTATAAATTATTATTATTATCATAATTATTCTTTGAGACAGAGTTTTGCTCTTGTCACCTAAGCTGGAGTGCAATGGTGCAATCTTGGCTCACTGCAACTCCACTTCCCAGTTTCAAGCAATTCTGTCTCAGCCTCCAGAGTAGCTGGGATTACAGGCACTTGCCACCACACCCAGCTAAATATTTTTGTCTTTTTAGTAGAGATGGCTTTTCACCATGTTGGCCAGGCAGGTCTCAAACTCCTAACCTCAAGCGATCTGCCTGCTTTGGCCTCCTGAAGTGCTGGGATTACAGGCGTGAGGCACTGTGCTCAGCCTTAGAAAATATTATTTTAATACTTTTTCTATCATGAAACTATTGGATAAACAATAGGAATGTCTAAAGAACACAACATGGAAGAATCTGAAATGTGATGAAAATTATGTACATAAATGAATAAAAGAAACAGTTGTACATCATTCATCTTGTGACAAATTATGCTACATAATTGGGGGCCGTCATTCTGTCCACTTTAATGTATCCTGCAACAAAAACTATTTGTGAAATGTTCACTGAGGAAACTGAACAGAATGGCTAAGATAACAGTTTTGGAGTAGGTAAGCACAGGAGAGAATTTGGGGAAGAGCAAGACTAGTTGCCTATGGAAGTCAATACTAGAAGATGGGTATAAAGCTACATCAGTTGGTCATAGGAGAGCACTTTTCAAACTTCGGGCAGCATGAGTCAGTATGGTTCCACCTTCTCCCATACTCCAAATACACAAAAATGGCCAGGCACAGTGGCACATGCCTATAATCCCAGCATTTTGGAAGTCCAGCGTGGGAGATGGCTTGAGGCCAGGAGTTCAAGACCAGCCTGGGCAACAGAGTGAGTCCCTGTCTTTACAGAAAACTTTATAAAATTAGCTAGGCATGATAGCATGTGCCTATAGTCCTAGCTACTCAGGAGGCTGAGGCAGGAGGATTGATTAAGTCAAGGAGGTCGAGGCTACAGTGAGCCATGATCACACCACTGCACTCGAGCCTGGGTGACAGAGTGAAAACCTCTCAGAAAAAAAAATACACAGAAATGCAAAATAAAAACATAACAGTAAATGATAAGTCCATACTAGAGTTTGAGAGGAAGAAAGGGGAAATCTTCAGGTACCCAAATTTAGTAGAATACTAAAAGCTAAATGGAAAATGCACAAACTAAATTTTTATTGTACAAGGACATATCAGATCCTAGATTAAGGTCCTAGGGGCAGTGGTGCTAGTGTTCATACAGAATGATATTTTGCCTTTGTCCCACTTGAGGCAGGGTGTTGGAACTGAGATCCTGATATAAAAAGGATACCACTAATCCCAGTAAGCCCTTGGTTAAAGGAGAACTAGAACATTCTGCCCACGGGACCAAGAAATGACCATGTCTTGTCATCTACCTGGGGTTCTGAGTACCAGGAAAAATAATTCCTGAGTTTGAAAACAAATACCAAGTTTGTGCCTCAGATGAGTGACAGTTCCAAGTTTACACTATCTACATTGGATGAGAATGCACAGCAAAATAATTGGTTATACTTAATCTATAAAAGGGGAATCTCTTAAGCACTCCAAGAAGTAGAATGCAAAACCAAACATTAGAAATATGCTGCCCACCAACCAGGTCAAGAGACACTGTGACATTTGGGGAGAAGGATGGGGATGGAGAGGTCACTAATTCACAATCAAAAACTACAAACCTGCCAGGTACGGTGGCTCACACCTGTAAACCCAGCACTTTGGAAGGCTGAGGTGGGTGGATCACTTGAGGTCAGGAGTTCAAGACCAGCCTGACCAACATGGTGAAATCCCATCTCTACTGAAAATGCAAAAATTAGCTGAGTGTGATGGTGCATGCCTGTAGTCCCAGCTACCTGGGAGTCTGAGACAGGAGAATTCCCTGAATCCATGTGGTAGAAGTTGCAGTGAGCTGAGATCGTGCCACAGCACTCCAGCTTGAGCAACAGAGCAAGGCTCCGTCTCAAAACAACAACAACAAACCATATAAGAAAATATCCCATTTTAAGGAAGAGTCAACAACTGAACATAATAACACTCTGAAAGTTCTCAAAAAAAAAAAAAAAAAAACCAGCACGGTTGAGATGTTTTCACAATGGAAGAATAAATCCAATAACAAAAGATCTAAAATGTATGCACAAAAAACAGGAGGATGTGAACCAAAGGATGGAAAGTCTATAAAAAAACATAGCAATGAAGTTAAAAACTCAATGATCAGATTAAATATAGTAACCAGGGTTTCATAGAAAATTAGTAAATTGGATGAAAAGATAAAAAGATAGCAAGATAGAAAACATAGTGTAGGGAGAGATGAAAATATGGAAAGAGGTTAAAAAACATGTTAATTGAAAGCATAGACAATAGAATGAGAAGTTTCAACAAGCACCTATGATAAGTTTCAGAAGTTTCAGAAGCAGTGAATAAAACTAACGATGGGTCAGTTTCAAGAACTAAAAGATGGCTGTGAAACCTCAAAATAAAGAATCACACTGGGCCCAGCAAGATGGCTCACACCTACATCCCAGCACTTTGAGAGGCCGAGGTGGGTGGATCACGAGGTCAGGAGTTTGAGACCAGCCTGGCCAATATGGTGAATACCCAGCCTGGACAAAAGAGGGAGACTCCATCTCTAAAAGAAAAAAAAAAGGAAAAAGAATCACACTGAGCAGCAAAGGCAGCAAATAAAATAATTCCAAATCTAGACACATGTAGTAGACCTGCAGAATGCCAAAGACAAGGAGAAGATATTAAAATCAATCAGAGAGAACTGCCAGTAGATATATACAATCTTCTGTTTTATATCTACTTCAAAACAGAAGAAGAATTGGTGTGATAGCAGGAATTCCAATAGCAAAAATTAGAGCCAGGAGAAAGTATAATAAAATAATATGTAAATCACTGTCAGAAAACGACTGTCAATCTAGAATTCTAAACTGACCTAGTTAAACTATTATTCAGGGTAAGGATAAATTTAAGACATTCTCAGACAATTTGGTGGCTTATCAGCAGTTTCATCTCTTTTTCTGTAAACATTTTAAAACACATTTATTTTGATGTCATATTTATAAATTTTCCCCATACAAAGTTCCTGGTGGTGTGTCTTCTAATTTGGGGTTTCAGATTCACCTGTGGGATTCCCACAGCTTGAATGATGAAACTTCTTTATGATGAGGATTTACATATATATATGTCAGGCATCCTGGAATATTAGCAACTCGTGACCACTTTAGGTTGATTTTGTGGTTTAGAGTTTCCCACACTGATTCAAAATTTTCAATTTTGAATCGAAAATTAAATCCCAGGTCTGTGCGACAACAAGCCTGTGATTGCGAATTCTTAGAAAGATCCCTTGCACCACTACATGCCCAGGCCCAGATAAAAAGTGTGTCTTATTATCTTCCTTTGTTTAGGAGTGGATTTTTTTCTTCCCTAACCTTCCCAGCTCGGTTAGGAAGCCACTGCCCTGAGCAGGTGTTTTTAAAGTGGTCAAATTTCTTCAACTCTTTGTGTTTCAGTTTCCTCTCCATTTTAATCAGGGCTATAATACTCACCCTGTAAATCTATTAGAATGTAATAATTGTACTTGATAAAGAACTGTTATTGTTTTATTTTTATTATCATCCTAGTGATCAAATGGGATTATTGTCAAGACTGTAGATGTGCAGAAAATAGAAAAAAATTAAACAGATGGATTAAAAGTAATAAAAATGTAAGGTTTGTTATTTTAGAAAATTGCAGTAATATACACTCTCTTGTATAAGCATATGACCAGGCAAAGAATATGTTCATATGCTGGAAATGAAACAAAGGATAGTGGTCCAGGGACAGGAGACCTGGGTTCTTTTCTTTTTTCTCTTTTTTTGAGACAGAGTCTCATTCTGTCGCCAGGCACCAGGCTGGAGTGCAGTGGCACGATCTCCACTCACTGCAACCTCCGCCTCCCAGGTTCAAGCAATTCTCCTGCCTCAGCCTCCCAAGCAGCTGGGACTACAGACGCGCGCCACCATGCCCAGCTAATTTTTTATATTTTAATAGAGACGGGGTTTCACTATGTTGGCCAGGATGGTCTTGATCTCTTGACCTCGTGATCTGCCCGCTTCGACCTCCCAAAGTGCTGGGATTACAGGCTTGAGCCACCGCGCCCGGCCAAGACCTGGGATCTAGCCTTGCCTCTGTTGACTATCAGAAAGCTACATAGCTTCTCTGAGGTGAAGTTTCCAGAACGCAAAACTTAGAAGAGGAACTGTGAAATCACCAAGAGCCTCTGTGTCTGTTCCACGCTATGATTTTCTGTTACCTGCTCTATTTTTTTATGGCTTACTTGTGTGGTACCAAATTATCAGCTTTCTGGTATGTGTTGTAAGATTATGTGACCACAAAATAATACTCTGAAAGAAAATTAGTTTCTACTTCATTTTTATTCAAAGAAAATGAGAAAGGACAAAAGAAGAAGTCACAAGCAAACAGGAAAATTATAACCATAAACCCTGTGTTTTCACAGTTTGTATGCGCTTTAAAAAGCTATTTCACAGGGACCACTGAGTTGCTATGGGTACCAGTTGGAGGCTGGATTTCCTACCTCGCCACTGCAGTGACCTACTGAGAAGAAGCCTCTCCAGGAGACACCTCATCAGAAATATTATAAATGGGAAAAAAATGACTAAGGATCATTTGCTATCAGCAATTTGGGGATATCTGCTAGAAATGTTCTTAGCAGCCCATGGCATGACAGACTAGACTATGATGACACCTTCTCCCAGGGCCTGCCTTCAGCTTAGCCAGGCTCCCTCTGATGGGCCATTTTTAGTTCCTGTTCTCTCTCTTCCACTTCCCATGACATTCTGAAAGGAGCCACCGGCCATGTGTACCTCCATATTAACCCTAGAGAATCCCCAAAGAAAACTTTAAGGAGAACAGTGAGATCAAACACTAACAATACACCACTGAAGATTGAGGCAGTAGAAACAGTTGGCTACGGCAATAACAAGGCACTTTCACGCATAAACATAAAGCCCACAGTGTCAGCTCATCGGTGCTGAGCTTGAGTCACTGTGGACATGCTGTACTCACTTTCTTGCAGCCTGTTTCCACTTCCACTATTTCTGGACCTTGGCTTCGTGATTTCATCTTGCAGATGTAGCCAAGAGGCCACTCGCAGGCCCGATCTGCCCAGTACCCATCCTGCGGCGAGCAAAGAGGAAAAAAAATAAAGGATTATCAGTTTGGGGACTTTTTTTTTTTTTTATGAGATGGAGTCTAACTCTGTCGCCCAGGCTGGAGTGCAGTGGAGCCATCTCGGTTCATGGCAACATCCGCCTCCCAAGTTCAAGTGATTCTCCTGCCTCAGCCTCCCCAGTAGCTGGGATTACAGGCACCTGCCACCATGCCAGCTAATTTTTTGTATTTTTAGTAGAGATGGGGTTTCACCATGTTGGCCAGGCTGGTCTGGAACTCCTGACCTCAGGTGATCTGGGCCTCCCAAAGTGCTGGGATTACAGGCTTGAGCCACTGTGCCCAGCTAATTTTGGACTTTGATGTTATTTTCTTGTAACTGTGCCTCAGAAAAAGAAAATTGAGATCCAAGGTTATCAAGAGAAAATGTCATCTACCAAAAGGAAAGGTAAATTGACGTGTTCACATGTGAACAGTCATTTTGACTCTGGCTACAAACACGTAAAAAGAGACTGGCGCCCCAATATGATTTTATATCTGAGATGTCCAAGCCACTGTTTAGAGGAATCCAGGGAGAAATTTAAAATATCTGTAAGTCCTTAGATGATGGTGTTCACAAGAGGTTTGCATGTAGCCTTTCATCAATCTCTGCATTCAGCTCTGCCTTCGAATTAATCAAGTTTATATAAACCATCCAGAAAAATCTCCTGCACTCAACACACCAAACTTGAAAACAAACATGAAACCACAGTCATCTTTCCTCCCTTCTTCCTGTTTCTACTGATGAGTGTTCTCCTGGATCTGAGGCTCAGCCTTCCGCTGAGTTTCAGATTCTATCCCTTCCCATTTCCTTTGAGATTTTACCTTAACAGGACTTCTCTCCTTCCCTTCACTGTTAACTGTCTCAAAAAAAATATTTTCCATATTGCCTGTCTTTAACTCCTCAACTCTTACTTGGTCTCAGTCCACTGCAATCTACTTAAGCTTTCAGTCAGAGTAATATTTATAAATTGCCACTTTGGTCTTGCCCCTCTGAGACAATTCATGTTTCTCGAACCTCAGTTTCTTTTTTTTTTTGAGATGGGGTTTCGCTCTTGTTACCCAGGCTGGAGTGCAATGGCGCGATCTCGGCTCACGGCAACTTCCGCCTCCTGGGTTCAGGCAATTCTCCTGCCTCATCCTCCTGAGTAGCTGGGATTACAGGCATGCGCCACCATGCCCAGCTAATTTTTGTATTTTTAGTAGAGACGGGGTTTCACCATGTTGACCAGGATGGTCTCGATCTCTTGACCTCGTGATCAACCCGCCTCGGCCTCCCAAAGTACTGGGATTACAGGCTTGAGCCACCGCGCCTGGCCTCGAACCTCAGTTTCTACGCATTCTTCCGCCTCTAACTTTGTCAGCGACTTGACCTTTGACCTCTTCCAAAAATGCTGCTTTCTGGTTTCTTCTGTCTACTCTTTGGATAGTTAACACCTAGTATGTTCTCAAACTCCATCACAATAAAAACAACCACAATGACAAAAATAATAGCCCCAGTGACAAACAACCATAATAACAAAAATTATAGAACAATAAATATGGGCTGGGGAACTGTGTACCATATATGCATGATTTAATACTCATATCCTGGGCCTGGCACAGTGGCTCACACCTGTAACCTCAACACTCTGGGAGGCTGAGGCAGATGGATCTCTTGAGCGTAAGAGTTCAAGACTAGCCTGGGCAACATGGCAAAACCCCATCTCTACCAAAAACTCAAAAAATTAGACAGGTGTAGTGGCACACACCTATAGTCACAGCTACTTGGGAGGCCTGAACCCAGGAGGTCAAGACTGCAATGAGCTGAGATTGCACCACTGCACTCCAGCCGGCATGACAGAGCAAGACTCTGTCTTAAGAAACAAACAAACAACAAAAAATTTCTCATAAACACAGGTGAGCTGAGTTCAGTTCTTATTCCCATTTTGCAAATAAAAGAGTCACTCACACAGCAAAACCCAGCCTCTTAATCACTGTGTTTGTCATCTATTAATAAAGGATAAACTTGACATTTTTCAATTACTAAGGTCATATTTAAATCATAGAAGCAATCATTTCATATGACATTTCCATGTAAACTGAAAAAAAAGGAATGTAGCTCCCCAAGTACAGATTTCAGGCCTAAGCCAGAGTAGTTCTAAGTAGGTCTGCAGCTATTTAAGGCAACCAGCTGAAGGCAGAACTGAAGTTCTCATTTGACCAATCAAGACACATATATATGTATGTGTGTGTTTATCTATATCTATATATCTATATATCTAGATATGGCACATATACGGGGCTACAATCTCTTTTTACATATATATACATATATATCTGTTTGCATATATGTAATCATATATATGGCTTATAATCACTTTTTACATATATACATAATCATATATATATGGCTTGATGATCAAATAAGAGCTTTGGGGTGTGTGTGTGTGTGTGTATACACACACCATTATATATATGGCACTATATATTCCTATGGCTATATATATATATATATATATATATATATATATATATATATAAATATATATATAAATACAGCACTCTAGTTCTATAGCATCCTAATGTGTTTTCTGCTAAATAATTTGCAAGCTTTACTGGCTATTATCAGTGCCATGATAAATTTAAGTTAACATTTTATTTATATATATATATATATATATATATATATACACACACATATATATGGTGCCATAGGAACAATATGAATATTAGTTATTGGCCAATTTCATCCTTGAACCAAAAGTTTCTGTCCAGTGCTTCAGTGATCCTCTTGAAAATTTCACTTTCCCAGACAATTGAGAGAGATTCAAGAAATCAGATCTGAATTTTGGTTCACCTTTGATCCATGCCAATTCATATAGAACAAAAACAATGTAAACAAACATATATAAGTGAGTGGGACAGAAGGAAAAATCCCCCGGGGCTTGCATTACAAATACCAGTAATTCAAGGGCCTTTACCTTGCCTTTCATCACCACACAATCCTCCTGTCTGTTGTTTTCATGGCTTGGTTCTCCACGAAGCCATTTGGTGTATGTTACAGGGGTCCCATCACTCCACTCAAAGTACATTTGAATCTTAATGTCATTTAAGCCAATCCACAGTTCATCATTTGGCTCTAAACAGGAAGAAACACACAGTAGTGTATGCAAGGGTTGCTTTCCAAAGGTCAGGCAGGTATCAGGAACGGAAGGCACTCTGCTTTATCAACAGGGCTCTACTTCCCTTGACATGATCACCATCATGAAAGATAGTCCTCGTGAGTGTTCACCTGACCTGCATGCTGTACGCTTAGATGCCAACTATATTTTACCTTCTTAGTTTTCAGCTGTGTAGTCTACTCTTTACATTGTGAATATGACTGCATTCTTTTGTGGAAATATTACAAATTTTATCTCCTGGGAGTTACAAAAATAAAATTGGGATAGGTCTATTACTATGCTCTATCTTACAAAACTGGCTTTACTGTTACAAATAATTTACCATGCCACCTGCATCATATTACTGGAAATATGGTAGCCTATTTATATACATCTAACAGTGATTAAATTGAATATATTTAAATGACAAAAATTTTAAACTGCTTCTATTTTACTGTTGTCATCAAGAACATTCTAGGTGCTTCCATTAAAGATCAGTCACTGTACTGGGAGTGAAAATGATCTATATAGTTAAAGAATTACAAATTATAACCAAAAGGTTAGACTTGCTCCTGACATTTGGTACCTGTGTATAATCATTTTCACCATGAAATGTCATGAAATTCCAGCAAAACTTCAATAACAAATGAGGTTAAAACCAAAACAATCAATATAGATTTAAAATATGATCATTCTATTCTGAAATTCTATGGAGAGCATTATTGATTTTATAAGTATTTGTCATGCTAAAAATCCTAAATCCAAATATCACAACAAAAATGGGAGAAAGTTAAAGTCATTGAAGGTTTAAGATGTCATGGCTGAAAAATAAACTTGTCTTAATAAAAAAAAAGAGTTAAAGAATGTAGATCAGTATCTATCTAATTCACATGACTGGGAGTTCCATCACGAATGCTTGACGCATGATCATTTAGGGGTAAAATAAAATCAGTTGCCAAAGGATTGTGAAGATCCTTTGTGTAGAAAATGAGGGAAATGTCACAACATGTAAGAATCTCCCTAAGCGGTTTAATCTCTTCCTCCTGAAAGTTGTCATCCAACCTTGCTTTTGGAGAAGTCTCTGGCTGGCCTGATGCCAGCCCCAGCAGATGTTTCCAGTGCCGTGGAGAATGAATGACATCGCCAGATGACCCTCTTCTCCTTTCACTTGATTTGCAGACTGTGATCTTTTGACCAATAAATACAGGCTTCACAGTGACCTCATGTACCCCTCAAAGACTTCAAGTGAAAAGCAAAGAAAAACTAACCTAAGTCCCACAATTATAAGATAGTGTTAAGAGTTTTCTGTACACATGTTTCTCACTAAACTCTTCTCCCCACAGCTTCTTCAATTCCTAAGCACAATCTTGATCATAGAAAAAAATAGAAGATGTGAGTGTAAAGTTGTTATGCTAATTTTTATCAATCAGTTGGGGAAGTTGTGTTCATTGGCATAATCACAACTTACGAGTATAGGTCTCAATGTATCCACCTGAAACATATTTCCATGATTAATATAAAAGATATCATCTCAATGCAATAGTTAGATAGTTGAGTTGATATCTAACTATCTAAATATCTAAAAGGATATTTTAGGCTTTTGTTTAGCAGCAATAATTTTAACTTTACAGCTTTACTTTGATTAATATTATTTTACTGTTTAAAATAAATCCTTGTCAATAACTTTTAATGGAAGGTTTTCTTATTTATTAATTCTCAAGCTGAATTTCAAAGCAACTTTGGCCAACCAATTTCCCAAAACAATCATAGCAATTAAAATGTCAGTTGTTTTCTATGACTATATTATGTTATAGAAAGTAGTTAAATGTCATCAGCACTCTAGTTCTATAGCATCCTAACTAACCTGTTTTCTGCTAAATCATTTTCAAGCTTTACTGGCTAGTATCAGTGCCATGATAAATTTACGTAACTGTTAGTCAGACGTATCAGTTCTGATTCCATTATCTTCTAGAGTGAATTTCCCGGGATAGGTAGACACAGAATAACCAAGAAATTGTTCATAGGCTGCAGCTGGGCTATTCTCATGGCCTAAGCCACTCAATGGGGTCAACACAGCAGGATGGGTACAATTTTGCAGGTGCCAGGAGTAGGATTGGTTCGGGGTCTTTTAAGTCTTTCTCTGTTACTGCTCTATTTTTTTCTCATCTATTTGTTAGTCGCTTTTCCCCCCCTCCCCCAGCTCCCATGAGTTTCCAGGCACTATGTGTCAGGAAGCTGTCTCCACCATTTCCACCATCCATTTCCTCTTGTTTTGCTGGGGGAAATGAAAAGCAGTTGCAGCTATTCAGCAGCCTCATCAGTGGAAGATGAAAATGATCATCATTTAATCAGCAAGCACGGCTGAGTGCCCATTATCACTATGCTGTTTCTCAAGCTGCTCATCTTAGGGACAAGTATTCCTGACTCATTTTTTTAATCTTTTTTTTTTTCTGGTTAGTATATTTTCTATGTATTTTTAAATTATGCACCTAAAATTAAGATATATATTTCTTTTAAAAAACTTTTTTAGTAGAGATGAGGTCTTGCTATATTCCCTGGGCTGGCCTCAAACTCCTGGGCTCAACCTATCCACCCACCTTGGCATATCAAAGTGCTGGAATTACAGGTGTGAGCCACCATATCTTGTCCAAGACATGTATTTCTTTAAAAGGTTTAGGCTGACAGCTAACCACTTCAACAAAAGGAAAAGAATCCGGCTGGGCACTGTGGCTCACGTTTGTAACCCCAGCACTTTGGGAGGCTGAGGTGGATGGATCACCTGAAGTCAGGAGTTTGAGACCAGCCTGGCCAACGTAACCCCATCTCTACTAAAATTTAAAATAATGCTGGGCATGGTGGTGGGTGCCTGTAATCCCAACTACTCGGAAGGCTGAGGCATGAGAATCTCTTGAACCCAAGAGGCAGAGGTTGCAGTGAGCCAGGATTGTGCCACTGCACCAGCCTAGGTGACAGAATGAGAATCTGTCATAAAAAAAAAAATTAATCCTACATTTTTCACTATTCAGCGCCCTCACAGCAGCAGCTAAATTCACAAAGAAAAAAGAAATCCAAAGTGCAAGATGGTTCATTTAGAGATCTTTCTTAGGAGATAAAATATGGACCTAAAAAAAGAAAATGCACACACACACACACACACACACACACACACACACACACATAATTCCAAGGAATTAAACACTGTTGACAAGTTTAAGGTAGACTGCTCTGAATCCAGATAATACATGGAAAAATAATGTTTTAAAACTATCCATAAATGGATTGCACATTAAAAGAAAAAGTAATCGGATTATCTTTCAGTGACAAGAATTCTTTCAATTAATTTACAATTTTCACATTGTGGGCATTTTTAGCATTTGTTATTAAACTCATCCATTGTTCATTGAATTATTAATTTACATTTATGAAAGTTGATGTTTATAATAAAGTTTTCCAGAGTTCGGTAGAGAGGAGCATTCCCAGGATTAAAGCCAAGCATATGATCACCGTAAGGTTTCTCACCATATCCTAACTGGGAGATAATAAAGTCAAATTCCTCGATGGTGTGAATGCTTGCTAGGTCACCGCCCTCCTTCCGGCACGCGGTCAGAGCGTCTCTCTGGATTTTCTTCTCCTCTCTGTGAATCTTGTAACAGTGACCTGCATATGGCCACCACTGACTAGGGCAGTTAGTAGGCACATCACTTTCTAGAAATGAAAAAGGGGAGTAGAAAAAAATTTTTAAAGACTTGATTACAACTGTAACAATATTTTAATCATTTTACATAATACATGAAACAGTTTGTAGTTATTAGGCAAATAAAGATAATATTTACTTTTTATTTTTGTGGCATATATATTCACAAAAGATAGACTAGCCATATTCTATCGTGTTGGTTTTTAGACACAAATAAAATAAAAAAAGAACCTATCTTTTGGTCAAATGGGAAATCACTTTATCAATTTTCTTCTCTTTTTAAGAGACAGAGTCTCACTCTGTACCCCAGGCTGGAGTGCAGTGGTGTGATCGTGGCTCACGGCAGCCTCAACCTCCTGGGCTCAAGCAATCCTCCTGCCTCAGCTTCCTGAGTAGCTAGGACTATGGGGCACTATACTTGGCTATGAGAAATCTCTTTTTAGAAAGTTGTGCCAGCAGGCGCAGTGGCTCATACCTGTAATCCCAGCACTTTGGGAGGCTGAGGAGAGCGGATCATGAGGTCAAGAGATCCAGACCAGCCTTGCCACCACAGTGAAACCCTGTCCCTACTGAAAATACAAAAAAATTAGCCGGGCGTGGTGGCGTGCACCTGTAGTCCCAGCTACTCAGGAGGCTGGGGCAGGAGAATCACTTGAACCCGGGAGGCAGAGGTTGCAGTGAGCCGAGATCACGCCACTGCACTCCAGCCTGGGTGACAGAGCCAGACTCCGTCTCAAAAACAAAAACAAAAACCAGTTGTACCTACAACAACACTATACCAATATACAATACATTATCTAAATCTTGTCAACAAACCTGAACTAAGCATCTGTTATGCACTGTTTAAATGCTGGAGGCCTGAAAGCTTTGGCATATAACATATCCCCTAAAAGACTTGAATTTACTTTATTCTATGGATAGAGGGCCAATCACTCTTAAGAGGCAAATTAGTATTGAAGTAAAGAGTTGGAATGGCTAGGGGTCAGTCCCAAAGAAGCCTCAGCCACCATAGCCACATGAGCCAGCCACTGTTGCCTCAGGACGGACCCACTACCATTTCCTTGCTCCCCAAAACTGACATGTGTTCTTGTGACTAGGAGAGGGATCTTGAGTCAGAACTCATAAAACCTTAATTTGCTGGGAGAGGTGTGATCGTAGGCAAGCCAGCTCACAAGAACAGAAGCATCCATATATGTGAAAATTTAAAAATAAGATTAGTACTAACACTAAAATCAAACCACCCTATGTTCTTCTATCTAGAAAAGAACAGAGACAGTGTGCTTGTAAATTATAAACACCACACAATCATTATTTAATTAAACCAGTTGTCAACATCCTCATGATTGCTACTAATAGTTAGGATCAAATTGTATAATCTTGATTACACTGCAAACATCTAATAGTAATGAGCTAGGGGAAAGTGACGATAAAGGGGTTTGAAGGCAGAAACTCACTTTATTCATTCCTATTGCCTTGAGCCCGGCACAATGCCTGGCCCACACAGGTGTATTGGGTATTGGTAGAGAAAAAGAATTGAAGTTATAGCTGACATATGACTACTTGTTATTACTATTCTAGAGGTACTGTTTCCAGCAACTTGGCAACATATCTCGCTTAGAGGGTAACCATATCACCAAATGGAAGTGAACTTACGTATTATTTAAGCTCATATTAAATGTTTTCAAATGGCTGCCTTTCTTTACTATTCCTTGAATGAATCAGTCCTATTTTCCCTTAAAAGTGGAGAATATCTGAAACATCATTGCTTAAGCCCAGGATTCTGTGCCTATAGTCATACAAATAACTAATCAGCCATGATGATGAAAGGCTGTACAACTGTAATAGAAAAATCCGTATTTTTAAAAGTCTATTCCTTCAATACAATTGAGGTTCCGTGCACTTCCAGTGGTTACCAAAAAAAGAAAGAAAGAAAAAGAAAAGAAAAGAAAGAAAGGTTAGTATACTAACCAAGCTTTGGAGCCCTCTGGTGGGTTATTTTAATTTTACTACGAAGGAAACAAAATAGTATCAGCCAATGCTGAGTGCTTCAAAAACTGAATTGATGAACTTTAAAAATATTTGAAAACATGAAAACAACCAACTCCAGTGAACTGAAGGGGAGTTCCTCAGGGCAGCCACAGAAGAGGATTTGTTACTTAGCCACAGCTCGTGTGTTCAGTGGCCACATGCAGTTAGTGGCTGCTAAGCCAGACAGTACAGCTCTAGAGACCTGAGGATTGTGGACAGACAGATTGATGCTGCAAGGATTCACAGGGTTTGAGGTTGAATCCCTGCCTGAGGATGTTGCCAATCTTGTACGCTGCATAATTTGATCTCAGATATGCTTTCCCAAGCTCTGCTTTATTTGCATTTAGAGATAGAACAATTAATCCAGGAAGTATAGAGATGTTCAGAAACTGATGTCAAGGGCTTAGCAAGTGAAGGAGGCATCATAGAGAAATAAGAATGTACTGAGTACTTGAAGAGATGAACAAAACTTCATCTCAAAGAAAAGTTATGAATATTTCCATTTTACAGATGGGGATTCCCACACCAGCAGGTTAAGCAGTAAGGCCATGTTACAGAATTCTGAGTGCTGTGCCAGAGAAACGATAAAATAGATATTCTCCTCTTTCACAACATGGCAATTCCACTTCTTAAGAGAATTATATGAACGCTTTCAAAGGGAAAAAAATACACTATTTCTCGTAGAGGAGGAATAGAGGAGGTAAAATGCAAAAAATGGTGGGCTTTCCCTGAAGATACCTACGGTCATCATGGAGAGCCTGTAAAGTATAATGAAACCCAATATCCATGACCCTCATCTATATCTAGTTAAGATCTTGGCCAAATCTATATGAATTGAAATTGCAGGCTGGGTGTGGTGGTTCACACCTGTAATCCCAGCACGCTGGGAGGCCGAGGCGGGCGGATCGCGAGGTCAACAGATTGAGATCATCCTGACCAACATGGCGAAACCCCATCTCTACTAAAGATACAAAAATTAGCTGGGCATGGTGGCAGATGCCTGTAGTCTCAGCTATTCGGGAGGCCGAGGCAGGAGAATTGCTTGAACCTGGGAGGTAGAAGTTATAGCGAGCTGAGATCGCACCACTGCACTCCAGCCTGGGCTACAGAGCTAAACTCCATCTCAAAAAAGGAAAATGCAAATACATCTACTCCCTAATCCAACAAGTTCACTTCCAGGAATTATCACATGTATGAAATGATGTGCATATAATGTATATGTTATTTACTTCAGGACTTTGCATTAATGAAAGATTGGAAGTAAATTAAATTAAAAATCCACTAACAGGAGATTGGTCAAAAAATACATGTGCTGTCTCTGCAGTAGGCTTTGGACATCCATAAAAATAAACATAGAAGCTATTTATATTCTATGTGGAATGATGTCCAAAATTGCTATTAAGTGGAAAAAAGATATTATAGTATATTGCCATTTGGATGAAATTATAGTATACTGCCATTTGGATGAAACAATAATTATAAACATATTTGTTTATATATTCACAGAATAACTAAGGATACACACCAAGAAACAATTATTCTTCAGCAAGGCAAACCAGGGGTTACCGGTAAGAAGTAGGGAAAACTTTTATTATTTCTCATGTTGTACCTTTTGAATCTGTAGCCATGTCAAGCATATTTTAAAATAAATGAAATTGCTTTCAAAACCAATGAGACAAAAAAAAAATCAAGAATGCCACATTGTCAATTTCCTCCAGCAGAAAAACATAAATAAATTAAACCATTTAGAGCATTAGTTGTCCCTCCAAAAACAGGTAACAATAAAAATATATAGTTTGTCTTTCATCAGTTTGAAGAAAGAACTAATTCTTTCCTTAATAGTGTAATTCTCCTATAAAATTGTAAAAGACAGCAAAATTGCTTTTTTTTTCCCCTTGAAGTCTAGCTGATACTTAAAATTCAGTTACAGGTCAGGCACAATGGCTCATGCCTGTAATCCCAGCACTTTGGGAGGCTGAGGTGGGTAGATCACCCGAGGTCATGAGTTCAAGACCAGCCTGGCCAACATGTGAAAAAACGTCTCTGCTAAAAATACAAAACTTAGCTGGGTGTGGTGGCACATATCTGTAATCCCAGCTACTCAGGAGGCTGCAGCAGGAGAATCTCGGAGGTTGCAGTGAGCTGAGATCGTGCCTTTGTACTCCAGCCTGGGTGACAGAGTAAGACTCTATCTCAAATAAATAAATAAAATTCAGTTACAACTTTTTAGATATTTTATTCTATTCTGCGAAAACTTCAGTGGAAGATGCTACACTGAATAACATGGAAGCCCAGGAAGAGCCGTGAAGACCTAATATAAACGTCCCTTCCAAATATTTACTTTCTAGCTTGGATTGTGGTTTTGCCATGTGTACAGGGTTTCTGTATTCTCTGAATATCTTTTTCCTCATCTATAGCATGTGAATAATGACACCAACCTCAAAGGACTGCTTATAAAGATAAATTTCCTTTTTTTTTTTTTTTTGAGACGGAGTTTTGCTCTTGTTACCCAAGCTGGAGTGCAATGGCGTGATCTCAGCTCACCACAACCTCTGCCTCCTGGGTTCAGGCAATTCTCCTGCCTCAGCCTCCTAAGTAGCTGGGATTACAGGCACGCGCTACCATGCCCAGCTAATTTTTGTATTTCTAATAGAGACGGGGTTTCACCATGTTGACCAGGATGGTCTCGATATCTTGACCTCGTGATCCACCCGCCTCGGCCTCCCAAAGTGCTGGGATTACAGGCTTGAGCCACCGCACCCAGCTGATAAAATTTTTATTTAGGTCACAGCATCTGCACAATGCCAGACACCGCAGCACACTCAGGAAATGTTAGCAACCAGCACAAAGAAATATTGCAGTCATATCATTAAGCTTACCCTATAAATTATTCATAAAACCTCTGGAGGAATTCCAACGGTTACAAAGTTGTAATGTTACTTATCTTTCAATTCTAATAGTGTAGACCCTTCAGATCCCACAGATCACTTACCTGAGGGAATAACAAAAGAATTCAAAGTAGTGTTGCCCTTTTTGCAAATATAGCCAAGTTTCTGAACACATTCCAGATTTTCCCACTTAGCATTTTTTCCAGGATTTAGTGACACACAGCTTTTTCCAGGTTCAGCTGATGGACTTCCTTTGAGGAAAAGGAAAAGTTAAAGTAGGATGATGACAGCCATTCCCAGCAGATAGCATCCCTCCCACATATTCTCATGTCTTCATCCTTCGGAATCAATGGACCTCCATTCTGTCTTTTGCTACACATTCAGAAAAAAAAAATTTACCGACTGCAGAGCAAAAGACATTATGGGTGTCTATTGTTTTTATTGTTGGATCATTCCAATACCTAGCATGTTGATAAAGCAAATATACTTCTTTGAGATAACATTTTTCCCCATTATCAACTAATAAAGCTACACCTTAAAATCTAAACTGTTGTCACACTAGATTTCATTCCGTATCAAAGAGAGATATCTAATGAAAAGAATACATGATTATTAGCCCTAAAAAAACCCGAAATCCTCACATCCTTTGCAACAACATGAGTGCAACTAGAGGCCATTATCCTAAGCGAATTTACACAGATCAGAAAACCAAAGAGCCATGTTCTCACTTCCAAGTGGGAGCTAAATGTTGTGTACTCATGAACATAAATATGGCAACAACAGAAACTGGGGACTATGAGATGGGGGAGGAACTGGGGGTAACGAAGTTTGAAAAACTAACTACTGGGTACTATGCTCACTACCTGGGTGATGGGATGTATCATTTATACCCCAAACCTCAGCAGCAAGCAATTTACCTAGGTATGTAACAAACATGTACATGTATCCCTAAATCTAAAATAAAAACAGAAATTATAAAAAACAAAGAATACACGATGTTCCAAACCAGCCATGTTAAACATTATTAGGGCTGGGTACAGTGGCTCATGCCTGTAATCTCAGCACTTTGGAAGGCCAAAGCGGGTAGATCAGGAGGTCAGGAGTTCGAGACCAGCCTGGCCCACAGAGTGGAACCCCATCTCTACTAAAAATATAAAAATTAGCTGAATGAGCGAGACAAAACAAAACAAAACAAAACCTCATGTGAAATGTATCAATGCTTGTAGTCATCCCATTACCAACATTGACTTTATCTGGTTCTTTAATCAGTTTCCACTAAGAAATGGATAAGGCCTAAGCATTCCTCAATAGGCTGAGTTGAAGGTATTCAGAGTTTCAGTTCTGGTAGCACAGCATGTCACCCTTTTAGCTCTCCCATTAGCTTTTGCTCCTCCATGTATTTTTATTTTTGAGACAGAGTCTCACTCTGTCACTCAGGCTGGAGTACAGTGATGCAATCTTGGCTCGCTGCAACCTCCGCCTCCTGGATTCAAACGATTCTCCTGCCTCAACCTCCTGAGTAGCTGGAATTACAGTTCCTGCCTGGCTAATTTTTTATATTTTTACTAGAGATGAGGTTAAATATTTGTTGATACTGTGACTAAAAGAACAGGATACTGAACTAATGGATAAGATATCAGCACTAAAAAGAAACTTTCAAGAAACAATAATACATTTTTTAGCTATTAGTTATTAATCAATGTATTAATTAGTAAATCATGTTACACATCTGTTTATCAATACTATCTCTACCAACTTTGAGACATCAATTAGTGGTTTTAATGTTTGCCATAGTTATTATATACTTGAATTCATACTTGTACATCATTTATGCAAAATATCCTCACTTCAAAAGTGAATATATTCCAATAGATTAATTACTTGGTAATTATTCAATTGAATGCTTCACTGAACAATTTATATAAACCAATTTCTAATTTCCACAGAATTTCTAATTTGCAGTGGAAAAAGCTTCTCATACTATTTCACAAGGTGATTTAATCTGCACCCACTTCTTAGGAATTGAGGTTTAATTTTAAAAAGCATTACTTCACTTTCTTAATCATATTCTACTTTCATTCTTTACTTCACCCAAAGTTAACCCACAAATTTTCTCCTTGAACTTGTAGGATGTGAGTGGTTAAATATTATAATTATCACCCCCAAATTGAACAAAAAATAAAATGACCCCCTAATGTGTATAACAATTTAGTAACACAGAGAAGAATAAATTCTAGTTCCCTAATAAATTTTATTTTCTAATGATTTGATTGAGACCATCTGGTATTCCCTAATTACATCTGACTGAATGGGGAGACAGATACCTTAAATCTTCACCCACGAAAAAAGGATATTTTATATGTATTCCCTTGCAGTAAGTTTCCCATATTCCAGAAATTTTTACTTCCCATATTCTAGAAAAAAACATTGAACTGATTATTAGTTTGAGACCTGAGCGACAGACCTGTAACCATCACATGCTGAAGTAACTGGAATTTCATAGTAAAATCTAACACACTCAAACCAAAATATATTCTCTTTAAAAATTTTCTCCCATGTTTTAGCATCTATTTGAAATGCTATTTTATCAAAGTTTTTCTCTTTTAATACAACAAATTGATATAGAAAATGAAGAGTTTGCTGGGCACAGTGGCTTATGCCTGTAATCCCAGCAATCTGGGAGCCCAAGGCAGGCAGATCACCTGAGCTCAGAAGTTTGAGACTAGCCTGGTCAACGTGGGGAAACCCCATTTCTAAAAAAAATACAAAAATTAGCCGGGCATGGTGGTGCATGCTTGTAATCCCAGCTACTTGGGAGGCTGAGGGACAAGAATCACTTGAGCCAGGGAGGTTGAGGTTGCAGTGAGCCAAGATTGTGCCACTGCGCTTCAGCCTGGGCAAAAGAGTGAGACCTTGACTTAAAAAAAAAAAAAAAAAAAAAAAAGGAGAGTTTAATTTTTTTTCTAAGCCAAATGCAAAAACCACTGTCTGAAGAACACCATGTTATAATAGTATGTCCCATAGGAGAATTGATAAGTAAAGATGTGGCCAATATGATACTTCTCTCCTTTCCACACCCATGGCAGACATCATTAATCATTAACTGCACTCTCCTAAACAAAATTGCACTGGGGTGGGATTGAGGGGTGGGGATTGGGTTCCTACCCAATAGAAGGCCTGGAGCAGCTACTAACACCAATTGGTACTGACAAAAAAGATGAAAACTCTATCGTTTTTTTGGTTTTCTCTGAATAGCTGCTCTCTATGTAAACTTACTTTATATTCTGTTACTTTATGTTACAATGTAGAAATAATTAGTTCACAGCATTTTCTAGCCTCTAAAAAAATTGGAAAACTGTTGTAAGTTTTATCATCCCCAACGCTATTTTTCTACAAACTGCAATTGTCAAGAAACTTGCCAATGAATTTTTACGCTAGCATGAAATACCATAAGCTATGACTGAGTCATTTTAATGCAACACTATTAAATCAAAAACAGGAAAAGGGAGTGTTAATGTAGATGGTAAAATCATTGTCACAAGGACAGCAATATTGCAAGTACCTCATGACTCAAGATACAGTCAGAAGAAGTTCTCCAACCCCAAATAATTTCAATCCGCTTGTCAGACTTTACAAAGAGATGTTGGCTCATCCTTTCAAGGGTGGTAACGAAGTCCCACAGCAAGTATACAGATACTAACAATGCAGTTAGCAAATTTAGTGAATCAGGTTGAAGAGTAGCCACAACATCTGCTTTTGAATATATTACCCAACAAATCAGGGATACTCTGAGAACTGAGGCTTTAAACAGAGACCTTTATTGATTGGTATGATAATCCTGGCAGATAAATCCCTATTCCAGGAAGCTGGTATAATCTTATAGTTTAGCACATGGAAATCTAGGTGGTAGATTTCAAAGCAAGGTGAAAAGAACTGTATTTGATGAAGTCTCCCAATTCTTCTCTTTGAAATCAACAGGTGAGATAATAAAGTTCTTCATGGCATCTCAATGACTTATATTTGGATTAATTCAACACAGACAGGTTTAACCTTACCTGGTAACCAGTTCAAATATCGGAATGGACTGCGGTCACTCCACTGCCAGCCACTATTGAAGCTCAGACTGTTAAGTCCAATCCAGAGTCCTGAGGTCAAGGAACTCGTTAATCCTATATTTTTTTAAAAAAAGCAAAACAAACAAAAACTGGCATTCAGAAAACAGTTGAAATTAAATTCAGAATTAAGTGCTTGAATCAAAATATAACTGAAGGAAGTAACAATAATCATGGCTACCATATATCTCCTTTGAGTCACCTAACAATCTAAGGCAAATAAAATTATTACCTTCATTGACAGGTGGGGAAACTGAGGCAGAGAGTGCATAGGTAATCTGGTAAGTTTTTTTTTTCTTTTTGCTGAAATCACCAAAAACCAGAGCTATGGTAAGATTTTTAAAGTTCCAACCCAGATCTAATGAGGCTTCAAACCCCATCATCTTGACTACTATCTACTTTCTCAAGGATAGTGTAAAGGTTTCTTGTGTGAATATGACTAGATATTACCTGAATTGCGTATTTCAAAACTGATTCTAAGAATTTTATTTTATGATTTTTCAAAGTCAATTTCTCTTCTTCCTTAAAATGATTAAATAGGAAGCACTAAATGCTTATGTTAACGCCAAGAATGCTTTGTGTAGGCAGTTAAGAAATCAAAATTACAATGTTTCACATTTGGTACTAGGACTGATATGGAAGTACTAAAACCAGGGCCGGGCGCGGTGGCTCACGCCTGTAATCCCAGCACTTTGGGAGGCTGAGGCAGGTGGATCACGAGGTTAAGAGATCGAGACCATCCTGGTCAACATGGTGAAATCCTGTCTCTACTAAAAAAAAAAAAAAATACAAAAACTTAGCTGGGCATGGTGGCGCATGCCTGTAATCCCAGCTAGTCAGGAGGCTGAGGCAGAATTGCCTGAACCCAGGAGGTGGAGGTTGCGGTGAGCCGAGATCGTGCCATTGCACTCCAGCCTGGTAACAAGAGCGAAAATCCGTCCCCCCACCACAAAAAAAAAAAAAAAAAAAAAAAAAAAAAAAAAACAGAAACAATGTGGACCTTAGCTCTCCAGGGGGAAACACTCTAATCTCACATCACCTCTATTTTTTTTAAAACCACAGATGAGAATTCTCTGTGCTGAGTTATTTTAATTGAATAAAAGCAATTAATGAAAATGAAAACTATCCTTTGGCTTTTAAAAACTGTTTTTTAATTTGTCTTTATTTTTTAGAGAAGAAATCTCACATGGTGTCCAGGTTGCCCCCACACTCCTGGGCCCAAGTTATCCTCCCACCTCAATCTCCCGAGTAACTGGGATTACATGTCGCATACCGCTATGCTCAGCAACTTTAAAAAAATATATTCTTTTTTTTTTTTTTTTTTTTTTTTTTTTTTGAGACGGAGTTTTCGCTCTTGTTACCCAGGCTGGAGTGCAATGGCACGATCTCGGCTCACCGCAACCTCCGCCTCCTGGGTTCAGGCAATTCTCCTGCCTCAGCCTCCTGAGTAGCTGGGATTACAGGCACGTGCCACCATGCCCAGCTAATTTTTTGTAAAAAAAATATATTCTTTAAAAGAATTTTCACAAATTCTTTAAAGTTGTACTAACTTGAATAATAATTATCTCTATACTTGAAGAGATGTATTCTACAGAACATGCTTTTAAAAGTAGCATTTTTAATACTAGCTATTCCCAAAACCAATTATTCTGGGATTTTTAAAAAACTTAGTTAAGAAAATAAACGTATTTAAGTTTTTAAAATTATAAATAATTTTCTGATTAAAGAAGAATTAAAGTAGATTTTGTCTGAGATTGTGTAGTTAAATTACTATGTTTGGCATGATGAGAAATGATAATAGCTCTTTAAGGGAATTATTTATCTTTTTGACATTCTTTACCAGCTCTAAGTACTTCTAAACTTGTCCTGTAGAATTGAATTAATTAATACATTTTAAAACAAGGCCTGACATATGGTATATGTCCAATAAACATAAGTTACTACAGTTATTACCATTATTATTATTATCATCAATAGCTTCATACTAACAATATGAATTGGTAAAAGGGTTGGCAAAAATTGTAATTTAGAAAAAAAATTAAAACCTTGGGTTAAAATACACCTCTTGGCCGGGCGCGGTGGCTCACGCCTGTAATCCCAGCACTTTAGGAGGCCGAGGCGGGTGGATCACGAGGGCAAGATATCGAGACCATCCTGGTCAACATGGTGAAACCCCGTCTCTACTAAAGATACAAAAAATTAGCTGGGCATGGTGGTGCATGCCTGTAATCCCAGCTACTCAGGAGGCTGAGGCAGGAGAATTGCCTGAACCCAGGAGGCGGAGGTTGCGGTGAGCCGAGATCGTGCCATTGCACTCCAGCCCGGGTAACGAGTGAAACTCTGTCTCAAAAAAAAAAAGAAAAGGAAAAAATAAAAAAAAAATATATATATATATATATATATCTTAAAGCAGATGAGTGTTCTCCATACATATTTTTCTCTAATTTGCTTTTGTAATAAAAGAGCAGACCAAAATGTTTTAGTATTTCTGCACAAAGTAACAGTTGCACATGCTAATTTTTTTGTTGTTTGTTTCCAGACAATAACTCAAACCGGAAATTTTTTTTGGACAGTTGGGGTCTTGCTATAGTGCCCCGGCTGGTCTCAAACTCCTGACCTCAAAAAATCCTGCCACCTGCGCCTCCCAAAGCACTGGGATTACAGGTGTGAGCCACTGAGCCCAACCTCACATGCCCAAGGTCTAACTTTTCTGCATGTATTGTCTGAAATGGTTATAAACCATCTTTTGAACTTAGATGCGATAGAAGATATACGAATGTCCAATATTACACTGGTATTTTTTTCTTTTTGTATTGAGGTCCAATGTGTTTTCCAGGCAGTACCAAAGGAAATTGGTAAAAACAATCAGGGAAACAAGCCAAATTTCACTTCCTATATCTTATTTCGGTTCTGTAAATCCTCATCCTGTCCATATGGAGTCATAAATCTGATTCAGGACTCAGAGACTCCATAGAATGTCCCAGCATCTTTCAGGGTGGAAACAGAAGGGAAGATGATAAAACAGCTGTGATTGGCGTGCAAATCTGTTGCTGGGCAGAAACATTTCACCTGGCAGACAGTATGAAATCCATCTGCAGTACATTTACTGGAGCCAGAAAATGTCGACAAAATTAAAGGTTCTCATCCATGTGTTGGGAACTAGCAGATCCCTGGGCATTCTGTGCATGAGACACAGGCAGGGAGAAATGGAAGACAGCGCTGAATTCCAGGTCAGCTATTTTCTGAACAGGAGGCACTAAGCAAGTTTCCTAACTTCTCCCTCCTAGTCTATTATCTCATCTACACAGTAGGGCTAATAATATTCATTCAGGAGGTTGCTGTGGGCTTCAGAACTAAAGCCCAGAATCTAGCACATGGTAGCTCTTCAGTAATTGGCAGGTAATTTAATACAGTCATCAAACCAGGTTCTAATTTTTTTTAAATGATACTGACTCTGGCCGGGCACAGTGGCTCACCCCTGTAATCCCAGCACTCTGGGAGGCTGAGGTGGGCAGATCACCTGAACTCCAGAGTTCGAGACTACCCTGGGCAACATGGTAAAACCCTGTCTCTACTAAAATGCAAAACATTAGCTGGTTGTGGTGACGTGTGCCTGTAGTCCCAGCTACTCAGGAGGCTGAGGCACAAGAATCACTTGAGCCCTGGTGCCACAGCACTCCAGCCTGGGTGACAGAGTGAGACTCTGTCTCACAAAAAAAAAAAAAAAAAGAAAAGATACTGACTTTTCAAAACCTTCACATAAAAGAAAACTTATTTTAAAAGTCAAATATTTTTTAGGCTGTTTTTTCATTTTAATGGCGTATTTTCCAAAACAGAGTGGATCACAATCACACATTCACACCGTTGTTTTCTAGATTCTTCCCCCATATATCTTAATCAACACCGAGTGTCATCCCTTTCTTTCAAATAAACAGTGGGGAGGGGATTTCTTTCCCCTGTTTTTTAAATTCCCTGTGAGACTTTTTCTTGTCCTAATGCCTGATATTGTTGACTTAAAGAAAGGCAGGAAGTACTACAAATCTCATTAGAGATGCCATTCTTATCCAGATGCCAGTGAAAATTTGCTGACTGAAATTCCGGAGGCTTGGATAAGATTCAAGTAAGTATCTGAGGTGAACTTAGCCTCCGAATCTCCTGGGGCTTGTTTGCGGTCCTGATGGACACAAGAATAGCCCTGGCTGATTAGGGAAGCATTTCCTGCAGCCCGAGTCTGATAGCAGAGTCCGAAGACCAGGAAATGAGTCTGTGCTTGGGCGAAGCTGCTGTCCACTCAGATCACTCACTCCTGTGCTGGTAGAGAGAGTACAGAGTAACCTGCCCCCAGGCTACCTAGAGGCCAGAAAAGTCAAGATAACACACCTGACAAATTCAAACACAAAAACCAAAAACACACCAACTGAAACTACTTCAACTCTAATACATTTTCTTTTCTTTCTTTTTTTTTTTTTGAGATGAGTTTTGCTCTTGTTGCCCAGGCTGGAGTGCAATGGCACAATCTCAGCTCACTATAACCTCTATCTCCCAGGTTCAAGCAATTCTGCCTCAGCCTCCCAAGTAGCTGGGGTTACAGGTGCCTGCCACCATGTCTAGCTAATTTTTTGTGTTTTTACTAAATGAAATTTTTACCATGTTGACCAGGCTGGTCTCAAACTCCTGACCTCGGTGATACACTCACCTCAGCCTCCCGAAGTACTGGGATTATAGGCATGAGCCACTGCACCCAGACCACCTCTGATATATTTTCTCTTATGCTTGCAAGTCTGTGCAAATAACCACAGAACTGCCTCAAATCACTACATACATTTACTTTCGTCTGTTCTGTGCTTTCTCCTCTTCCTCCTTATTTTTGTGCACAGTTGTCTACATGAATCACTCCAATGCTTTGTGTTCCACTATTAGAAGGGTCCCAAAGGCCAATGCAAAACAGAATAATTGAACAGACAGAGGGAGAATCCTATCTCTAAGTTCATGAATGCACACAGTGACGCTACATTATGTTTCTATCCTCAGCCTCCTTCATAATAACTTATAGGAGAGATGTGTGATGGTTGGTGATGGGTGTCATCTGAAAATAGCTGGAGAAAGGGAGGTGCTAAGAACTGAATCAGGTAGGGAGTCCTGGTATTGGTTCACACACATTAGCTCCTTTAACAGACGAGGTCACCAAGACACAGGGGCCTCAGGAAATCCCTACAAGCTCCCCCAGTTTCACAGAGCTGGGACCTACACAGTCTGGCTCCAGAATCTTTGCTCTGAGCCCCTCTGCTCTGCTGCCTGGTGTTAGCATGCAGACACAGCAGGCACTAGCACAGTGTTCTGTCAGATGTGGTGTCTCAACCATCTGCCCCAGAATGGCCTGTGAGTTTGACAAAATGCACATTCCTGAGCCTTGCGTCACACCTACTGATCTAGAATCTTTGGGGTCTCGTCCCAGGCATCCTCATTTTAACAGAGTTCCAAGGTGATGAATAAGCCACTTGACATAGAAGAACCACTGCATTTACTATCTTCTGGCCATGAACTGTCTAGTTTTCATAACAGGAGGCTGGATTTCTAAGTATCTTTATTTTGTTTCATGTTCATTTTTCAGTCAGCGAACGTTCAGCAAGACTCTTTCTTGGAAGACTGTGTGAATCTCCTTGAGGGAAGAGGAGGTACAGATATTCACAAGACATTCCCCCATCTTCAACTATTTGCCCCTCCAATGCAATCTCCACACGGCCTTCAGTTTGCTTTCTATGCAGGACTTCTGTTCAAACTAATTCATTGGTTTGTTTTCTTGTTTACCCCTGTTTTTTCCCACTGGACTTTAAGCTGTATGTGGACAAGACAGGGTCACCTTGGATGTCCCCAGGATCTAGCACAAAGCCTGGCACATGGGTACCAGATATCTTGTAAATGAATGAATGAATGAGTAAATAAATAACAAATTAATGTACTTATAGTGTTGTCAAGGAAGAAGGACATATATGTATTATGTTAATAAAAGTGGTAATAAGCAAATATGAGAAATGCAGATGGAAATAGACTTGCATTTCAGCTGTATACAACTGTGAGAATTTCAGGCAAAAGAAACAACATTGGAAAAGGTGTGAAGGTGACAATGGATGGGGAAAAACAAGGAACCCAAGACTTCTCTTTTGTCGGGACTACAAAATGCAAGACCGGGAACAGTACAGATGTTGGACAGATGGCAGCCTTGAATGCCAGGCAAAATGTATTTTGCTAATTATTTGATGGGAAATGAGAAGTCATAGGAGCAGAGATATATTAATATTAAGCTAGTGCCGTGTCCAGAGAAACTAGAGGGAGGAGATTTTGGAGGCAGCAAATCGGGGATGCTTTTGCTCCCACAACTAATTTCTGGTCCTAATCTCTGTTTCCCCAGGTGTATATTTTAGAAGCTAAAACAGATACTGTCTTTTCAAGCAAACTTTAGCTCTTTTATCATCACAATCAGATAAGAGCAGATGTTTAAAAAATGAATACATTGTGGAAAGGGTATCAATAAAATTGAAAACCAGTAGAGCCTGGGGGTTCAAGAGGAGGAGGCAAAAATAACTCCGGGGTTTCAGAGGAGCCCTCGACTTGTCCCTGCCGGTGATAGCAGTGTTTTGATTTATCATTTTCGACCTCTGTGATGCTAATGGAAGACCTGTGGCTTCAGGTGAGGCCTGAATGACGGATTCTTGACCAGCACCATTCCATCGCCTTGTGTCCAAGAACAACATCACTAATCGATTGTGGTATCTTTTCCTGTGATCCCAGAATCCTTCTTAGCACTGGCTCTAGAGACTGTTAGAACCAATAGTTGGCTCAGGAGATGAGAGCTATTTGCCATCCCTGGTGTCATTTTCAGAGTATAGGTTTGTCATATCATCTGCATAGACTGCTTGAGAACTGCTTCTTTCAATAAACACCTGTGCTGTTGACATCTAAGCCAAATGATATAAAAATAAAGCAGTCGTGATTTTATGACGTTTCTTTTCGTATTACCTGTGAGGTATGTTTGCTCATGTATCTCTGTGATGCTCAGGAGCTCGGCACTCTGTTGTTGGCAGCTTTTCCTCGCCTGGTGCCACGTTAAAGCAGATTGGGAGTTTATCTGGTAGGAAATGCTGGTCAGCGGGTCTTTATTCCATAGGCTTTCACTTCCCTCAACTGTGAAAGAAATCAGATGGGATTTGGTGCATTACGCATAGAAAGCACTTTCAGTGAATAGTATTGTTTAAACCAGCCTAAGGGCAATTTTGCCTGAAGCACTGTCTTTCTTTCCTTTTTTTTTCCACTTTGACTTTTTCTTCTTCTTGTTTTTGAATCAGGGTCTCGCTCTGTTGCCCATGCTGGAGTGCAGTGCTGTGATTTTGGCTCACTGTACCCTCCAGCTCCTGGGGTTAAGCAATCGTCCCACCTCAGTTTCCCAAGTAGCTGGGACTACAGGCATATGCCACCATGCCTGGCTAATTTTTTTTTACGTTTTGCAGAAATGAGGTCTCTCTACATGGCCCAGGTTAGTCTAAAACTCCTGTTCTCAAGTCATTCTCCTGCCTCAGCCTCCCAAAGTGCTGAGATTACAGATGTGAGCCTCCATGTCCGGACCGTTGTACTTGTTTTTGTTGTTGTTGTTGTTGTTTTGTTTGGTTTTTTGTTTTTGTTTTTGAAAAAAAAATCTCGTCCTGTTGCCAGGCTGGAGTGCAATGGTGCAATCTCGGCTCACTGCAACCTCTGCCTCCCAGGTTCAAGTAATTCTCCTGCCTCGGCCTCCTGAGTAGCCGGGACTATAGGCACCCACCACCACACCCAGCTAATTTCTGTATCTTTAGTAGACATGGGGTGTCACCATATTGGCCAGGCTGGTCTCGAACTCCTGACCTCATGATCCACCTGCTTGGCTTCCCAAAGTGCTGTGATTACAGACATGAGCCATGGTGCCCGGCTTGTTTTACTTGTTTTTAAGATGGCTTTGAGATTTTCTTTACTCCTGAAATGAAGTAAGAGGTGGGGGATGAGCTTTCAAAGGATCAACTACATCCAGTCTCTTCCACATGCCTAAAGAGAGGCAGGCAGGCACCATCTCCCCTTTGAGATCTGTTGAGTTGGGAAGTGAGACAAATATAAAGACAGTAGACCTTGGATACTACGGAAGGTGGGAGGGTGGGAGGAGGATGAGGACTGAAAAATTATCTATTGGGTACAACATTCACAGTTCGGGTGACAGGTACACTAAAAGCCCAGACTTTGCCATGATGTAATATATGAATGCAAGACATTTGCACGTATACTCCCTAAATATATAAAAATAAAAATTTAAATTTAAAAATTTTAAAAAGAACGGAGATAACAGCCCAACCTCCTCGATCTACAAAAAAAATAAGGCAGAGGAAGCATAGAAAATAAAAATACATCTTCTCAGCAAGTAGATATTTCACCTTTGCCTGTACATTCTAGTCTGGTCTTTCTGTAAACATAAGGTGTTAACAGTGAAGGTGACAAACTCCTGTAGACAAAGTGGCCTAAGCCTGCACCTGAGGTCTTATCACTCACTGGACACTTGACTTCAAATGCTGCTTGTAACTTTTTCATTCCTCAGAGTAAAAAAATCATGAGCGAATTTCTTTCTTTCTTTCTTTCTTTCTTTTTTTTTTTTTTTTTTTTTTGAGACGGAGTTTCGCTCTTGTTATCCAGGCTGGAGTGCAATGGCGTGATCTCGGCTCACCGCAACCTCTGCCTCCTGGGTTCAGGCAATTCTCCTGCCTCAGCCTCCCGAGTAGCTGAGATTACAGGCACGCGCCACCATGCCCAGCTAATTTTTTGTATTTTTAGTAGAGACGGGGTTTCACCATGTTGACCAAGATGGTCTCGATCTCTTGACCTCGTGATCCACCCGCCTCAGCCTCCCAAAGTGCTGGGATTACAGGCTTGAGCCACCGTGCCCAGCCGCGAATTTCTTTCTTTGCTATTATGATTCCTAATAAATTCCATAAACCTGAATGTACTCTATAAATGGCCAATAATATATAGATAAATATTATTGATAGCATTTCACATTTAAGAGGTTTAGGAAGCTAGTAAACAAATGAAATATTTTTGCATGCTTTATGTAGTGAATAATATTTTTCTTTTTTTTTTTTAAATGGAGTTTTGCTCTTGTTGCCCAGGCTGGAGTGCAATGGCACGACCTCGGCTCACCGCAACCTACTTCTCCCGGATTCAAGGGATTCTCCTGCCTCAGCCTCCTGAGCAGCTGAGATTACAGGCATGGGCCACCATGCCTGGATAATTTTGTATTTTTAGTAGAGATGGGGTTTCTCCATGTTAGTCAGTCTGGTCTCAAACTCTCAACCTCAGGTGATCTACCCACCTTGGTCTCCTAAAGTGCTGGGATTACAGGCATGAGCCACTGTCCCTGCCGGCCTCTTTTTTATTTTTAATAATATAAAATCCTACTTACAAGCCATGTGAAGTAATAATCTTTTCATTTATTTTCGAGGACAAAAGAAAGTATCATATAACTTCTCTAAAAATTTTCTGAGAAATACTCAATTTGCTAAGAAATTAGGCAATTTGCCATAAGCACACAGCCTACGCTGTTGTCTCTGTCTAATTCCACTTTATATCTGATGAGGAAGTGATCACAGATCTTTTTGTCAAATGCAAACCACACACCATGATATGAAACTTGTGGTCCCATGACATATTGAAGAGGAAGAAAACATACCAAACTTTGATTCGGGCAACAACGTAGAAATTTTTAAGATGTTTTAATTACAAAATCATTATATGTTCATATAAAAATAAATTCAAATCAGCAATGCTAAATTTAAATTATAATGATCTGAGGTCTTGCTGGTTTCATGTTTATGTCAGCAAGACCATTCAGATGAGACTAATTTGGGGTTTATTTGAAGATAGAGATGTTTTAAACTACTCATTTTGGAAATGTGGAGGACAGTTTTGTTTATAATATAATAGAAAATGCCAGGTGCGGTGGCTCACATCTGTAATCCCAGCACTTCTGGAGGCCGAAGTGGGGGGATTATTAGGTCAGGAGTTCAAGACCAGCCTAACCAACATGGTGAAACCCCATCTCTACTAAAAACACACACAAAAAATTAGCCAGACATGGTGGTGCGGGTCTGTAATCCCAGCTTTTCAGGAGGCTGAGGCAGGAGAATCGCTTGAACTAGGCAGGCAGAGGTTGCAGTGACCCAAGATCACCCCACTGCACTCCAGCCTGGGAGACAGAGCAATACTCTGTCTGAAAAAAAATAAAATAAAATTATATATATATGGTAGAAAATGTGAGATATAAAAAGGGGGGCAATTTTCTTTACATGGGAATGGAGGAAAGTGACACAAATTACGTAAGAAGGAAATACAATTGACCTTTCACTTAAAGAAAGTAGATTTTAAACTAAGGGATTTAAACATATTTCTTGATGAATGTATGGGTTTGCTGATTGCATACCATCTCCCCAAAGAATTCGAATTCCCACAGTAAACCAACACACCTGATGTTAGAAGCTAAAGTTGCTACAGAGAATTGAGACAACCAGGACTTTTCCTTTTCCTGTTCTCATGATACTTGAAAATAAATATCTACATGGAAGGAAAGGATTACAATAAACAATGCAACAGACAATAAGAACATCTATTAAGTGTTACTTTGTACAGGAGGATGGTCCCTCATCCTCCTGTACAAAACCTGCCAGTTTTAAGGCTGATATAAAATAAAATGTCCAGCCGGGCATGGCGGCTCACACCTGTAATCCCAGCACTTTGGGAGGCTGAGGTGCGTGGATCATTTGAGGTCAGGAGTTAGATACCAGCCTGGACAACATGGTGAAACTCTGTCTCTACTAAAAATACAAAAATTAGGTGGTCATGGTGGCATATTCCTGTAATCCCAGCTACTAGGGAGGCTGAGGCAGGAGAATCATTTGGAGCCTGGGAGGCGGAGGTTGCAGTGAGCCGATATGCCAATGCACTACAGTCTGGGCAAGTGAAACCCTGTCTCAAAAACAAATAAATAAATAAAATAAAATAGCATGCTCTTTTGAAAGGAACACAAAATGAAACAGATTGGAAGACTATAAAGCTGTTTAAGACATTAAATGTGTAAAATGTGCTTTAAAATTTTAATGCACATTGAAATCAAACAACTATTTTTCTACAATTATTTTACAGTTAACAGGAAAAATTACATAATTTGACAGGGAAGGCATAAAATACAAGTAAGAAGACTAAAAAATTATTTCACTGAACAAACTCAGGATGCATCTCCAATACACATCCAAGGATCTTCAAGGTTGAGTTTTCTTTGTGATTCGTAACTTACCATTTGTCCTCCACATTTCATTCATGAAATCACACATTTATCTAATTCCTGTGTCAATTTCACTTATGTGGAGGACGCTATAGTTGGACCCCTGAAATATATACCCTTAAGAAACTCCATGAAACAGATTAAGAGAATATCATTTCTATTAAGTAAAGGAGAAAGACACTTTCAATCGCTTGACAATCAAGTATTGCTTTATCTTAGAAAAAAATGCTCAATATGTTTCAGACAAAAATATTTCTAATACAAAAATTCAATATCTATAAACCTTGAATACAAATCAAATGTCTTTCTAAAGATTGACATAAAAGAGGCAAATAGAACCACCTTAGTCAAGACTGAGAGAGCAGTGTCGCTATAAACAGAAAAGCTGTGAGTTTTGTGAGTATTTATTCAGAACAGAGACTGCACTCTAAAAACAATTACAATAGTATATTTCCTTTTTGTGGGATGATTAGGGATTATAAATCCAGAGAGATCAATAAGGACAATTCTTAGAATTCTGGCTTTCATTTGTCAAACTCGGATAATTTTGTTAGTTATTCTGTTTTACAATAATGCTTGAAATAGTGTGATTACGTGTGGATTTGTGGTCTGGAAAGTTGAGTTGTGATTCTATTGTGACTCAGGCAGTTTCACAATCATCCCAGACCTTATCCGATGCTCTTTGCTCCACCCAGTCCCTTTGCAGGGCAGCAGGAGAAAGAGTTCTAGGTGATCCAGAAAACAAGAGCTGCTCTGATCTGATCTAAAGGAGCAGGTGAGAGGTTGGGAAGGGTGGAGCAAGCATAGGAAGAGGGTGTCTGGTGATGGGGAACGTGAAGCAAAGAGGAACGCTTCCTTTTCCTCTTCCTCAACCCCAGCTCTGTCTCCCAACATGATGCCCTCCTATACCCAACCTAAAATTTGCTTTACTGTTTGCTTCCAGATTTTTAAGCGTGGAAGAACACCAAGAATTCACCTGTTCTGCTGCTTTCCCACCAAGATAATGTAATACTACTTATTTTGTATTCTTGCAATAAAACTTGACTTTTCATTTTAAGAAACCTTCAAACATTTAAATTACCCATTTCCACTGATTTCTAGCTGTGTGAAACTAAATGGCACTCTTTAATGTAAACTTAAGAAGAGTATCATGACTATCATTTTCACTGTGAAGAACGCTTTTCATAATATTGACACAAAATTCAGGACACTCACGTCTTGCTCCATCAAACCACATGCTTGTAGCTTCCTTTTAATTTTGTTTTTGATCAATGGTTTCATAAAGATAAGGCATTTCAGAGAGGAAGGAATAATAGCATGCCTACCTACCTCCAGTGTGAAGTATATATTTTATTGTATACAGGATAACTTTCCCTGAATAACTGATAGTTGGTAAAAATAAAGAGATTGACCGGCATGGTGGCTCACACCTATAATCCCAGCACTTTGGGAGGCTGAGGCAGGTGGATCACGAGGTCAGGAGATTGAGACCATTCTGGCCAACATGGTGAAACCATGTCTCTACTAACAATACAAAAAATGGCCAGGGGTGGTGGCACATTCCTGTAGTCCCAAGTACTCAACAGGCTGAAGCAGGAGAATCACCTGAACCCAGGAGGTCGAGGTGGCAGTGAGCTGAGATAGTGCCACTGTGCTCCAGCCTGGCAACAAAGTGAGATGCAGTCTCAAAAACTAAATTAATTAATTAAAAATAAATAAAGAGGTCATTTGATTGGGATGCAGTCTAATCCTCTTAGCATGATCTCAAGGAATGTTGAGATAGTAGCGGTGAGCCTAGCCGTGCCGGCAAGATCAAAATACACATACAAAGCCCAGGGTAGAAAGTTCAAACTCTGTGTTTTACTCTTCCGCCAATATAGATCATTTTCTCCATTGAAAAATGGAGAAAATGACCTCTGTAAAGGGCTCTCTTAGGTACAATGAGGTCATAAATGTGAAATAACTTTGGGGAAAAATGATCTAGATAAATTCAAGGTCTTTCACTGCATTATCAGACTAAACATGCCCAACTGTTCTTGGTGATACACAGTACTTACATTTCAATGGACAATATCCATATAGCTTGTCTGTGTCATAGTCAGTAGTGGTTCCACACCAGAGCCATCCGTCTGACCGCCCAGCACTCGTGCAATCTGCGTACCACTTGTTTCCAAACTTGAACGGAAATGCGCAGGTTGCTCCATTGGAGTTGCCCCGTAGTGTGTACATGGCTGGAGGAACATAGTGACTTGAACTTGGAACGCGAGTGACATTTCTGAACATTGACTTTCCAGTAAGAAGCCTACTGAAGGAATTGCTTGGTGCACCCACACAGAGATTTTTTTTCTTTTGGTTATTTTTTTCCCCTCTCCTTCTACCCTAGCCTTTTGCTGGGTGCACACAGCAGTCTGTACTTAGCAAATAACTCTTAGTACCACTGCATTTCCACTCTGTTTTGGAACATTTCCAAATGGCACAACTTAACAAATGAGTACCATTTGAAAATGTTCCAATGGTGCAATTCAGAGTGGTACTAACAACAGTGAAAAGTGAAAGAGTACTAGTTAAGTGGTACCAACAACTCACAGTACCGCTGTATTTTCCACTGTCTTTTCCTGCTTCCTCTATTGACACCACCTTTAACTTCTGATTTCCTCTGAAACAGAGAGGTTGTTCTTTCTCTGGATTGGAATCATGGAACTATAGAATCTCTAGATTAAAAATAACCTAAAGCTGTATAGCTCAAACACATAGTCAATACTTAAATCCCCTCCAACCACCTCTTGTCAAGTCAGCCTTCTATGAGTACCTCAACAGCGACCATAAGGAAGGTTACACATTTTGGCACTGTTCGCTAACCTATATCATAAAAAGAAACCACTCAAAACTTTTAGATAATGTCTGCAGTCGAGGTTTTTGTTTTCAACAAGTGAAGGCCAACAGATTAGGTGGGAAGCTCTGGGTTCAGCTAGAAATGTTAATTGAAACAAATATAGAATCATTGTTAATTATGGTTTAAGCCAAAAAGGTTAAAGAAGCTCATCTCTCCACTAAGAACCAAACAATGCTCATAGCTACATTGTGGAGTATGGTTCAAGTCTCCATCTTTGTAGAAATAACACCTTTTACATTAAAGCATTTGACCTCTTGCCACCAATTGATATTCAGAATTTATCCTAGGTAGGAATTCTTTATCACGTTTTGTAGATTCTATGACTTGAAAAAGTTCTTAGCTGGGTGCAGTGGCTCAAGCCTGTAATTAGCGTAGTTTTTAATAACTTTAAAATGCTATTCTAGCTTTAGTTCCACTAAGCTATGGGAATGGTCTCTGAATCATATATTTTATAAGGAACAGGCTGTATTCAGGAATAGTTGTGCCATTCTTAGTCACAGGGGTAACTATTTCTTCGTACGAAGAAAACCAGTTAAGACCACCTTGGGGTTAGTTGTACTGTTCATCATTAGCCAATAAATTTTCAGTGTTGGGGATTTATGGATCCCAATGAGACATAGCTTTATTTACTTATTTTACTTTTGAGACAGGATCTCACTCTGTCACACAGGCTACAGTAGGTGGTACAATTACGGCTTACTGTAGCCTCAATTACCTGGGCTTAAGTAACCCTCCCACCTCAGCCTCCTGAGTACCTGGCCTACAGGTACACACCACAGTGCCAAGCTTATTTTTAAATTTTGTTTAGGTCTCACTATGTTGCCCAACCTGGTCTTGAACTTCTGAAATCAAGCAATCCTCTCGCCTTAGCCTCCCAAAGTGCTGGGATTATAGGCGTGAGCTACCACACCTGCCAGCTTTATTAACTAACTCTATCTAATAATGACTGAGCCATTCTATGCACTCAACACTGATGAGACCAAAAGAACCCCAACTACCTCACTGACACGTCATGTAATTGCAGTCCGTTTACTCTTCTTCTTGCAGTCTAAACTTCCGAACAACCACCAAATCCATCTAAGTCTACAATTCTCATTCCATTCTTCTAAAATAATTCCTATTTTTCAAACAGTTGCACCATTCCAGCCCTTCCCCCAGGTGCTCGTCAGAGATAAAGAGACCCTACCATACATCCCCTGGACACTGTCTTCAGTTCTCATGTGTCTTCCCAATCTCATGGTCACCCTGAGGAGCTAGAACCTCTGGCCGGATTATCTTAAGTGCTGGGAGATCTTTGGAGAGTATGCAAAACCTACTCAATGGATCCTATGCTGCAGAATCACCCACATCTTCATGGAAATCATTGAATAGATTCCTGGGCTTTTCCTCGATCTGTATATTCAGAATCTAGTAGAAGGAGGAGCTCAGGATCTGTATTTTTAACCAACTCTCCAAGTGATTCTCAAGCATATTAAAGTTTGAGAACTGCTAGCCCAAATGCTATGCATATTTGTCTCAAAGTCAGTGGGGAAACAGAAATGGTAGAGGGTGAAAGAAGTATAATAATGTATTTTAAAATAAAATAGAAATTTGATATTTTAGCATCAATCTTCCTCAAGTGAAACTCTTCAATCAGAAACATTTAGAATCCCATGTTGTCAAGGGTTCTGCCGAGATTGAATTTTAGGCAATCCAAATTGGGAAAGAATGTTCTATGGATCGTCTTTCCAGGGATAACTTAAAGGAAAAAAATATTTAGGTAAATGTATTTATCACTACAACTTTATAATGTTAAATAGGAGGTACTGGGTCAAAGTCCACAATGAAAATTATTTTCTGAAAAATGTAGCCCATAGTTAAAAAATAAAACCTCAATTAGCACAACTGTCCCATCTGTGGAATTTGACTCAGTCAAGTTCACTCCCCCATTATCCTTCCTTGTAATTTTCTGCTGAGTTTCTCCTGATAGGTTTTTTGCATTCACTTAGGCTGCCTCTCATATCACTTCTAAACCTATATTATGTTTGAAAAATGCTTCAAAAGAACTTATTTCTGAGCCCTTCTCTCTCCCTACTTCAATCCCTACTCTCCCCTCTTCTGTATATAGATGGAAAATAGAAAGCTCACAAATTATCTCCTTACAAAGAACTAAATTGCTACACTCAGTCTTAGCTGAGATAAGCTAGGTTTAGCCAATATTAGCAGCCCAGTAACATAGCAATTTTGGAAAAAGGTTATCTCTCATCCCCAATAGTAGGCTCTTTCTCTGACCTGGAGGTTTTTCTAGATAACGCTTCACAATGATCAAGTATCCAAACCTAAAATGTGATTATAACACCATCTGACTCAAGAGACCAGCCTTTGTAAAAAGGCTTCAAGTTGCCTTGTATTTTGTCCTGTTTTCTGTGCAGCCACCAGATAATGAAATTTGGTCAATATAGGAAAGAACTAAATATTCTGATTTTACTTAACTTTCAAGAGATCAAGAAGCCAACTACCTATAAGAAGATTCCTCTCATCGCATTAGTGGTATCACCTTCTCTGATGGCTACCTAAACAGACCACATATTAATTTACAAACTAATTCCTCAGATTTTATAATCTTTGGATTATTACGGTCTCTAAATACCCATAACTTGACAAAATAAATCAAAAACATTTAGAATGCCGTGTTGTCAAAGGATCTGCCAAGATTTAATGTTAGGCAATCTAAATTGGGAAGGAATGTTCTATGGATCATTTTTCCAGAGATTATTTAAAGGAAAAGGAATATTTGGCTGAATTTATTTGTCACTACAATTTTATAATGTTAAATAGGAGGCTTTGGGTCAAAGACTACAATGAAAATTATTTTCTGAAAAATGTAGCCCATAGTTAAAAAATAAAACCTCAGAGAAAGTTAATAGAATGCCTTCCCAGCTGGGCACCATGGCTCATGCCTATAATACCAGCACTTTGAGAGGCCGAGACGGGGGGATCTTTTGAGGTCAAGAGTTCGAGGCCAGCCTGGCCAATATGGTGAAACCCCGTCTCTACTAAAAATACAAAAATTAGCCAGGCATGGTGGCATGCATCTGTAATCCCAGCTACCCAGGAGGGCTGAGGCAGGAGAATCGCTGGAACCTGGGAGGAAGAGGCTGCCGTGAGTTGAGGTCATGCCATTGCACTCCAGCCTGGGTGACAGAGCAAGACTCCATCTCAAAAAAAAAAAAGAATGCCTTCCCATTTATTAAAATAGCTGAAGTATCAGTCAGGAGCTTTCCCCACATTTATTCACCAGCATGTTCTCAGAATAGTTCTACAGAATAATTGAAAACATAAAGAATGTGATCAATTGATATTTCTAGTACACACCAAACAAGAACATGTCTATGTTCTTGAATTAGGTTCCAGCCAACAAGATGAGAAAATTTCAACGCAAAGGTAAAAATTCCAAGCATCTTACCTTCATAACCTCTAGAGCACAAATTGTCTGTGGTTCCATAGATCTTCCACCTGCTCCATAAACCTGATCCCTTGTAGAGCATAATGTTCTTTTCTTGTCTATTGCCATAGTTAAAAAATAAATCTTCTCCTTTGATCCCCAAAAGTGTATCATTTTTGCACTCCCACTTCTGAAATTCACTTTTTGCGTCGCAGGCATAGAGAGTGACAGGAACCCAGTCAGTTTTGGATGGCACTCCCAGGCACAATTTAAATGCAACACTCATAATCTGAGACTCGGACACCCATCGGAATTTCTGGGATTCAGCATCCTGGTTGCAAGCTGCAGTTTGGACTGCACTGGGATTTATTGCTTCCGCACAGCGCCTGTGATCTTCATTATAGATTAAAAACTGCCTGGTGTCTGTTTAAAAAGAAAGAAGCAGGAAAGGAAGGAGAAACAAGCATGGTTATGTGGATTCATGTAACAAGGATAATACTTTAGGTCAAAAGTTTCCAACTCTTCCATTTCCCTAAAGACTTAGGATTACAGGAGAAAAGGTCACGATGACTGTCCCTGAGCCAGTTTTCTTTGAGAATCACTGAAGCTGGAGGGAAAACCTGGACTGAGAGCCTGCTAAGGTGCCAGCACTCAGCTGGGTGTCCTCAAAATGTCCTTGTTCACCATGAGGAGTCTCATGAAAAGGTCCACCTTACACGCCCAAGCATTGTCCAGGAGTGAACATACAAGGCAGATAACAGAAGGGAATAATATCAACTGAGAAAACAACATTTGGGTAACATGAATACAATTAACTGTAAAATTAAATGCATGTATGTCCCAGAAAAGGTGTTTCTTTGTTTTTGAAATGGAGTCTCGCTCTGTCACCAGGCTGGAGTGCAGCGGTGTGATCTCAGCTCACTGTAACCTCCACCTCCCAGGTTCAAACGATTCTCCTGCCTCAGCCTCCGGAGTAGCTAGGACTATAGGTGCATGCCACCAAGCCCAACTAATTTTTGTATTTTTAGTAGAGATTGGGTTTTACAAAGTTGGCCAGGATGGTCTCGATCTCTTGACCTCGTGATCCGCCCACCTCAGCCTCCCAAAGTGCTGGAATTACAGGCTTGAGCCACCGCACCCAGCCTGTTTGTTGTTTTTAAGGGACAAGTTCTCACTCTGTTGCTCAGACTGGAGTGTAGTGGTATAATCATGGCTCACTGCAGCTTCTAACTTCTGGGCTCAAGAGATCCTCCTGCCTCAACTTCCCAAGTAGCTGGGACTACAGGCTTGCACCACCATACCCAACTAATTTTTTATTTTTCGTAGAGATAGAGCCTCACTGTCTGCTCAGGCTGGTCTCGAATTCCTAGCTTCAAGCAATCCTCTCACTTCGGCCTCTCAAAGAGCGAGGATCACAAGTGAGAGCCACCTCGCCAGGACTAGATTAGGATTTTGAAGTGTGATACATCTCAACTGCCTGGTATCTGTTTAAAAGATACAAACAGATCATTGTATCTTTTATCTTTGTTTTCAAACAGATACCAGGCAGTTTTTAATCTTTTGAGATACAGAGGTGAAACCTATATAGAATTACTCTCATTATAAATAACACTAGGAGTTTATTTTTTAATTTTAAGAATATGTTTACTTTAGATAATATTACCATCATTTTATGTCCCGCCAATTTCTGAACTAAACGCTTTCTAGTTAGCCCAGGTCAGGTCAACTTGACAAGTTTTTTTGTTTTATTTTGTTTGGCCTTCCAACAATAGGTATCTTAGAGATGCACCTAGAGATAAATGAGTATTTATCATATTATGTTAACTTTCATCTCTTTGGCACACTTAATCTAAACTTTGTATAACAATACCAAAATGTGTTTAAAAGTTTAATAGTGAAGCTTGCAATAAAGAATAAATAAATGTAAGTTTTATATCATTGGAGATAATATTTTATGAGTATAACTTTAAAAATAACACTTTTTATATTTGTAATTTGGAACTGGTGATTTAAGTAAATATGCAAAGATGATTTATACTTAACAGCACATAGCTGCTAGCTGGCAAAACGGAACTTCCTCTTGCAAAAGAGGAAAAAAGGATCTGGTAAGCATATTTTTTTTTCCTTTAAATCAAAATTGAATTCATGTAAGTTTTCTCTTTTTTATTTGTAAGGAATATAGAAATGAAAGTAACTGAGTGCTCTAATTTCATGATATAAACATAAATTCAACTAATCTTGTGAAGTTTTCCTCAATTCCATGTACTCACCTTATTTTTTCCAAATGATCTGGTAGCAGTACAGATGTTTGAGGTTCTGACTAAATGAGCTCATTTTTAATTAAGTAATTCCAGTGAAATCAAACAAAGTTACAATCATGCCACTAGAAGAATCCTTCAATGTTTCCAAAGCATTCTGGCAAGCCATATTCTATTTCCTGTTCTGAATGCCTCAGTGAGGTCAGCACCACTTATACTCTGAGATCAGTTCTAGACCCATAAACTTAAAGCTTATAATAAATGTTTGCCTCAAAAGATTATTTTCTCCTGATATGCTCTTGTCCACACTAGGTCCAGATCTCCTGCCTCTATCCTACCTGCATTCCTAGTTCTTTGCAACATCAAACCTCTGCCTGGGCTTCTCTACAGGGTTTCTCATTCACACTGCTTTGATTTTTTAGAATCGGAACTCAATAAAGCCTGGACCCAGCACCTGCCTCTGCTGGCTTCTGTGAAGTTGACATCTGTCCACTGAACACGCAATACCGGTTCCAATCTCCTCCTGTTTAGCTGAGCTTCTTTCCACACTGGATCTCATCTTGTAACTGCTTGTACGCTAGTGGGACAAAATGAGTAATTTTCTGCCTTGACAGTAAAATGAGAATTTTTATAATATAGGGCTTTTCTCACAATGAAACACAGGAAATAGGAAAATAAAAAAAATTTTTTTAAAAACAGTGACTATGATCATTCACTTTATGCAAAGGTAAATTAACTTCTCTAATCTCAAAAATGTAATGAACTCAAAATGTTGCCATAGATATTTGTAAGCTCAACTGTACCAGCCTCTAAATTTAAGGTAATTTGTTTGTGTTATTTCACCTACTTTTTTTTTTTACCCTGGACTTATCTTCCACTTTTCAGATAGCTTTGCTTAGTAATACCTCATTGTTAATAATAATAAACATATCTTCCACCTTATACATTGGCAATTTTCATTGTATTGTCAAACAACAGTCTTATTAACTGGTCAAATTCAGTCAGTTCACCAGGTGGTAACCAGTTTTTTAAAAGAAGGCATTCAAGGCTGGGCTCAGTGGCTCACGTCTATAATCCCAGCATTTTGGGAGGCTGAGGCGGGTGGATCACAAGGTCGGGAGTTCGCGACCAGCCTGGCCAACATGGTGAAACCCCGTCCCTACTAAAGATACAAAAAATTAGCTGTAATCCAAGCTACTTGGGAGGCTGTGGCAGGAGAATCACTTGAACCCAGGAGGCAGAGGTTGCAGTGAGCCAAGGTCACACCATTGCACTCCAGCCTGGGCGACAGGGCAAGATTCCGTCTCAAAAACAAAAAAAGATGAGGCGTTCAAAATTCTTTATGAATGAACAGTGTTCCCCCTTCTGATGTTTTTATACTTATTGGACTTTTACATGCCTACTTTTTATCTGCAGTCCATCTTAATTTCACTCTAAGTAAGACAGCATTGAATGAGTAACATCCAAACTTCTTTCTCATTCTCGGCACTGCCATCCCCCAAAATCCATAAGCTAAAAACCTAGTAGTATTCCTGGATTTTCAGCTTATTTTTGCTTTCTAAGACAATAGTGAAATCTACCAGCTCTACCCAAAAATACACTGCAGTGGTTAATTTTATGTGTCAGCATGGCTGGGTCTTGGCACTCAGATATTTGATCAAGCACCAGACTGGATATTGCTATGAAGGTGATTTTTTAAAAGATGAGATAATCGTTCTAATTGGCCAACTTTGAGTAAAGCAGCTCACAGGTCTCAATGTGGGTGGGCCTCATCCAATCAGATGAAGGTCTTAAGAAAAAAACTGAGCAAGAAGAAGGGGGAATTCCCCAAAGAAGGAATTCTGCCTCTGGACTGTTTTATTTTTGTTTTTCTTTGTTCATTTGTTGTTGAGACAGGATCCTGCTCCATCGCCCAAGTTGGAGTGAAGTGGTGCAATCACAGCTCACTGCAGCCTTGAATTCCTGGGCTCAAGCGACCCTCCCACCTCAGCCTCCCGAGTAGCTGGGACTACAGACCTGTGCCACCATGCCCAGCTAATATTTTTATTTTTAGTAGAGACAAAAGTCTCACTTTTTTGCCTAGGTTGGTCTCAAACTCCTGGGCTCAAGTGATTCTCCTACCTCAACCTTCCAAAGTGCTGAGATTACAGGCATGGGCCAACTTACCCAGCTCTAGGCTGCTTTAGACTCAAACTGCAATATCAACTCTCTCCTGAGTTCCCACCCCCCCCACCCCACCCCCACCACTCCACTGCCACTCCTCTACCCTTGCAGGGTTTGGACTTGCCAGCTTCTACAAATGTGTGAGCCAAGTTCTTAAATAACTCTCTCCTCCCACCCTCTTCTCTCCCCTTGCTGTGTATACACACACACAGAACTCTAACACTTACACATACCCTAATTCATTCTCTTTTCTCCAACTCCATTTTTACCACCCCAAACCAAGCCACCATGGGCCAGCTCTAGTCTTCCTCTCTTGAAAATGGAATCATCAAAAAAGGTAACACCTGATCTCCCAATTTTCTGGGAGGAGCCAGGCCTGACTTATCACCTGATGCCAAATTGCAAAACCTACCTAATATAATAGGTGGTCTTCACTGAGCTACCTAAAAAAGTGAGTTTTCTCTCTGTTTTCACCACCACTTTTTGCAGATTGTCTATGATGTACACCACATTGTGGGTGAATGCTCACTCAATAATAAAATCCTTTTCTTTCTCATCTACCTTTATGGAGAGATTTTCGGGGTGGGAAGGAGATTGGGTTTCTAACCACAAGTCCACAACAACTTAAACCCTGCAAAAGGATACCAGGGTACCCAGGAAAAAATACATCAAGCTTCTATGTTACTGCCTATTAGAAAAGACATGATTCAGACCAGTGTGACCTGCCTGCCCTCACCACCAACTATATACCTTTCAGGGCCCCAAACCCTCCAGGCTCACTTCCACATTAGTAACTTCATGTTTTGAGTTCCTTCTTCTTGGGATGCTCACTAAGGTCACAGCTCAAGTGTCAACTTTTCTTTCCTTTCCTTTTTTTTTTTTTGAGACAGAACCTTGCTCTGTCACCCAGGTTGGAGTGCAGTGGTGCCATCTTGGCTCACTGGAACTTCTTCCTCCTGAGTTCAAACAATTCTCCTGCCTCAGCCTCCCAAGTAGCTGGGATTACAGGTGCACACCATCACACCCAGATAATTTTTGTATTTTTACTAGAGATGGAATTTCACCATGTTGGCCAGGCTGGTCTTGAACTCCTGACCTCAAGTAATCTGCCCCCATCAGCGTCCCAAAGTGCCAGGACTACAGACGTGAGCCACCATGCCTAGCCAAGGGTCAACATCTTAGCAGGCTAACCATCTTAACTCATTTTATTCTTTTATTTTTATTCTTTTATTTACCATATAATATCCATAACCATCTTAAAATATATTATTCTTCTCTAGTTTGTTTTGTTTGTTTGTGCTTTTGTTTTGAAACAGGGTTGCACTGTGTTGGCCAGGATGGTCTTGATCTCCTGACCTCAGGTGATCCGCCCACCTCAGCCTCCCAAAGTGCTGGGATTACAGGCATGAGCCACCTTGCCCGGCCCTTTAATTTCTTTACTTGCGTTCTGTCCATATTCCTCTACTAGAGTGTAAATTTCATGAGAAGGGAAGCTTGATCTTTCTGATTTACAGCTGCAGTCTCTCTTTGGGGAGCACAAATAGTCTCTCAATAAATAATTACTTGAATGAAAGAAAGTATTTACTAAATCGGAAGCATCTTAACTAGTAACCCAGATAAATTATTTATTTAATAATAGATTAATGATTACAGGTGTATTGAATATTTGTTTTTCCCCCAAAAGCTTATTTTTACTGAAGAGCAATTTAGAAATGTGTATACTTATGAAAAGAGTACTTAGAAATGAAAAGGTTCTATTTCAATACATACTTATCTATTCTTGTTTCCTTTATTTATCTTTGCCAGACAATACAAGGAAATGTAAAATTATCACCCTATGGTAACATGTTCTTAGTGCATCATTCTTCTCCCCAAGTAATCAGCATGAAGTTTTGCTTTAACATCGTCTCTGCAACATGTCTGATTTAAAATGTCATACTTTTGCTCGAAGACATATTCAAGATGTCGGCCAAGAGGTAGCTTGCGACATTTTTACCAGTATTAACCACACTAACATTTATAAACATCCTATTTTTGTCCATACTAATTATGTTTTTGTAATAGAAATTTGGTAAAGATTAACGGATGGACACAGTTAAGTTGCTGTTTTCATTTCTCTGCAATCTCATTTGCAGGATCTAATATGTGAGTTTCTTTTTTTTTAATGCTTACACATCAGAAATTTATTTCCAGAATTGCAGCAATTCTCCTTCCATCCTAACTTGATCTTACTAATGTCACATTTATTTTTCAACAAATATTTGACAGACATTGACCACATGCTAGACACTATGCAACTGAGAATACAAAGCCAAATGAGAGAGGGAAGTTTCCAGCCACACTGAGCACTCTGCTATAGTTAACTCAGGGGCAAAAATATCAAGAGCAAAAAATATCAAAATACATGTAGTAAAGAAGCAGTAAGCTTCAACCCAATATCTCAGGTTAAAAATTATTGAAGAGTAACCATCCAGTAGCCTAGGGGTAGATTTTCTTTTCTTTTCTTTTCCTTTTTTTTTTTTTCTTTTGAGATAGAGTCTCACTCTTTCACCCACACTGGAATACAAAGACACGACCTCAGCTCGCTGCAACCTCTTCCCCCGAGGTTCAAGCTATTCTCGTACCTCAGCCTCCTGAGTACCTGGGACTACAGGCATCTGCCACCACACCCACGTAATTTTTGTATTTTTAGTATAGACAGGGTTTTACCATGTTGGCCAGGCTGGTGTTGAACTCCTGATCTCAAGTGATCCACCTGCCTCCGCCTCTCAAAGTGCTGGGATTACAGGTGTGAGCCACTGCGCCTGGCCTGGATTTTTTTTTAAGCTTTTTAAAAATTATACCACAACATTGAGTGAGACATTAAATCCTCAAGCCTACTAGCAAAGAAAATTAGGTTACTAAAGGTGCTTGTTTAGGGATATAAGTACGATGCGCTACATTCTCTTCTACATTTTTAGATTTTTCCATCAGCAGATAAAATGCTGACATTAAAACATAAAAGACACTAACTTCTGGAAGACAGAGAAGCTGGAGAAGAGGAAAAGCAGCAAGCAGCTGTAGCAGATGCCACCAGAATTGTACTATTTCTCCTTGGCCTTCGCTGAGTGGGGCACACAGGCCCCACCTCAAATGGCAGCACCACGTCTTTTGGCCTGGGGGCTTTTCTTGGCTATCAAAGCCCTCTAGGCTGAAACATGGCACAAATTAGATGGGTCAGAAAATTAATGTCCGGTACAAGGAGGCCTTTATCACAGACCAAGGAGAACTGCTGGAGGCTCTAAATCTCTTGCACCTTGGATGGGATGAGTTTGAGGCACCCATTCTACGCCATCACCCAGAGCTCTGAAGCTCCATTGCCCACAGCTGTCACTGGCTGCCCACACACCTTCCCTTTCTCTCTCACTTCCCCATTCCCCTGCCAGTGTTTCCTGGACTCACTTCCCAAATAAACTAACTTGCCCTCAAGCCGGAGTGCAACTGTCCAAGGACAGCTTCTTGGGGAACCCAAGCTAAGAAATACGTTCACCAGCCTCAGTCAAATAAATGTGCATATGTTTTCCCGAAAGGCCCCAAATTACATGAAAAATGAGTATTTACCCTGCACCTAGTCCATTCAAGAAGCTGTGCCAGGTGCTGAGGGCAGCTGGGGGCTGTCAGTCAGAGTTTAAGCTTAAAAATGTTAAACAAGAGACCAGCACGGGAGGATCACCTGAGGTCAGGAGTTCGAGATCAGCCTGGCCAACATGGCGAAACCCCATCTCTACCAAAAATACAAAAATCAGCCAATGTGGTGACACACTCCTGTAATCCCAGCTACAGGGATTGAGGCAGGAGAATCACTTGAACCCACGTGGTGAAGGTTACAGTGAGCTGAGATCACACCACTGCACTCTAGCCTGGGTAACAGAGTGAGGCACCATCTGAAGAGAGAGAGAGATAGAGAGAGAAAGGAATGTTGAATGAAATTTAAAAAATGGAGAATTACTTCATTTGTCACTCTGATCCTTCATTCATATCCAAAATATTCAGGGAATATATTGATTTAAGTGATTGCATTTGGTCATTTGGAAAATACAAAATATGAACCCCAGGTGAGTCTGACTGCAAGGAGAGAACAGAGGCCAAGAAACTCTTCCAACTTCCCTCCTACCTCCTTAAAGATACGAATATGCACACCTTACTGGGGCCATTCACTCCCTTGTCCGTAGAACAGGCTTCCTTCCTCCTGCTGACAGCCCTACCTGTGTCCTGGATTCTGAATCCTCCTACCTCTCCACCAGCTAGTTTCTTCTCTCACTCCTATTTCTACAGCCTCTGAATGCCAGCCTCCCCAGATCCCCCTAAAGATAAATAAATAACACCCTTTGCTAGGTAAGAAGCTGGCGCTACACTGGTCTTTCTTATTCCAAGCAGAGCCCCACTAACTAATTAGTCCACCTCATGTATGTATCACGTCAGTCTGATCATGACATAATCAGAGCTCTAGGGTTTGGTTCCCAGGTAACAGATTCCACTGCTCACTGGCTGTGTGACCCTGGCCAAGTTCAACACTACTCTGTGCTTCCATTTCCCCATCTGTAAAATAAAGTGGGGAATAGCAGGAGCTCCTCATCGTCGTGAGAATGAAATGAGATAATCTAAATAAAGTGCTCAGAAGAGTTCCCGACACAGGAATCACTTAATACATGTTCATTATTATTATTATTGTTAACTTGGCAAAGTCAGTCATACAATGTAAGATATTTCAGAATAGGATGAAATGAGAGACCAGAGAACTGTCGCAGCAGTCTAGAAAGAGGGACCAGCCAGGCACAGTAGCACATGCCTGTAATCCCAGCACTTTGGGAGGGCAAGGCAGACAGATCAACGGAGGTCAGGAGTTCGAGACCAGCCTGGCCAGCATAACAAAACCAGTCTCTACTAAAAATACAAAAATGAGCAGGGCATGGTGGTGCAAGCCTGTAATCCCAGCGACTCAGGAGGCTAAGGCAGGAGAATCACTTGAAACCAGGAAGCGGAGGTTGCAGTGAGCTAAGATCGTGCCATTGCACTCCAGCCGGGGCAACAGAGCAAGACTCCGTCTCAAAAAGAAAAAAAGGACAGAATGACAGAGAACCCCGAATCCCCAGTTTCCAGCCTCAGGAAGCTGGTAGCGTGGTGCAGAGGGTTATGTTATTTGGGGCTGATAGACTTTCAATCAAATCCTGGTTCCACCGTTTTTTAGCTGTGTTGCCTTAGTACTATTCGCCATTCTAGCCTTCACTTCCTCATCTGTAAAGCGGGGGTAATAATGCTGTCTGGTAAAGCCACCATAAACTTCTAAACGAGATCATTTATGTAAAGCAGCCAGCATATCCTTTGCATATAATACACACTTGGTAAATACTAATTCCCTCCTTTAGCCCTCCTGAAGTGAAAAGTCTAAAAAAAAAATTGATACAGAAAAAGGGATCTAAGTCCTTCTTGGAACATAGTGCTATTTGAACCACATTTATATCTTCCCTGAGCAACACACTCCAGCTAGTAAATTATGTCTACTTCTTAGCCTCAATCTGAAGAGCATAATGAAGAGTTAGCTCTGGGCCTTACTGGCAAGCTGACTTTTGCAAGCCCCTTCATCTTGAGAGTTTTAGCTTTCTAACCTAGGGAAAGGTACACAGTGACACCTTCCCATCTGCTTTATAGGAAGTTATGGGCCCCTGAGGTCTAAGTTTCTACTACAGTTATTCATGTGCAATATTTATAGATTAAACCAGAAGTTACACAACTGTCAAAATCTAAGGTCAAGCACTGTGGCTCACACCTGTAATCCTAGCACTTTGGGAGGCCGAAGTAAGCAAATCTCTTAAGCCCAGGAGTTTAAGACCAGCCTGGCCAAGAAACCCCATCTCTACTAAAAATAAAAAAAAAATTAGCAGGGTATGGTGGCAGACACCTGTAATCCCAGCCACTCAGCAGGTTGAGGCAGAGAATTGCTTGAACCCAGGAGGCGGACGTTGCAGTGAGCTGAGATGGCACCACTGCACTCAAGCCTGGGCCACAGAGCAAGACACCATCTCAAAAAAAAGCAAAAATTAGCCAGACCTGGTGGCATGCACCTGTGGCCGCAGCTACTTAGGAGGCTGAGATGAGAGAATCATTTGAGCCTGGGAGTTCAAGGCTGCAGTGAGTCATGATCATGCCACTGCACTCCAGCCTGGGTGACAGAGTGAGACCCTGTCTCAGAAAAAAACTAATCCAGCCTTATGTTCCAAAGCATAAAAGTTAGCTCAGCCTTCTAGATAGAAACACTGAGAAAGATGCAGTACAAATTCAAAAAGGAGAAAGGTGCTTGTGTTTTTCTCCCACTTAATTCAGTCTTGTGAAAAAATTAATACATTGAAGAATCAAGATTTGACTTAAGACATACATTTACATTGGAATCAAAGTTTTCAAGAGTGATTGTGAAAACCACTACCAAGATAATTACATGATAATAATGATCTTTCTCGGCATTTCAATGAGGGAAATGAAATAGAGATGTATCAGGATTATACCTTTAGTGTGATGGCAGAGTCAGAAACACAGCTGGATCCTTTCCAGCCAAATGTGAGCCCCACAGGTGGCAACAGGAATGAACTAATTTGCACTTACTTGATCTAATAACGCAGCAAGAACTCTAAGCAGAGGTGGAAAAGTACCAGCTGCTGGGCAGACACCTGGATCTACCTCTACCTGCTCTACAGTCACCCTCCGGACATTTTATCTCCCTGAGCCTGGTGCTGCATCTATAAAATGATGATGTCAATGATGCATCATTTCCAAGTTCTTTCTTGCTTTAATGCTCCATGAAATTCTAAGGCTTCTCTGTCCACCAAGACGTCTCTCATTTTCATTTTTTGCAGATGTTCTAGGCTTTGCATGACACCTGACCTGCTGTTTGAACTGCCTTCCCAGAGCCTAGAAAGGCTCCATATTGACCTGGGCCCAATGGCAGCAGTTAGTAAGAGCCTACCATTGGCATCTCTTCTAACTCCGCCCTCAGTGGTATCAAGTTGGTAGTTTGAAATCAACCATCGTGGGAATATTTACAATATGGAAATCAGTAAACATCATAAATCAAATCCGTACTTCCTTTATTTTCTTTCTTGGAACCAGTAGTCAAGTTTACCAATACACCACTACCTGTGAGCCAAACCCTCCCATTTCCAAGTTAAATGTCTTTGCTGTGGTGTAACCTCTGTGTCCCACTGGCTCTCATGGTGCATCTACCATGATTATAACTCAACTGAGCTCTAAACGTTGGTGCTGAGTGCTAAAAAGACAGCACAGCAAGAACAACAGTAGGAAGAGTGAGAAGCTAGCCCTGTTACCCTCTAGCCTCCTGGACCCCTCCAGGTAGAACCAGCCCACCCGTTGGCAGCTGTCCACAGAGACTTATGGTGCTAATGCTGTGGGATGCTCTCCTGAAGGTGGAAGGAAGGGTTGTGAGTTGAAAATAAATAAACCAATTGCAAGTAGGGAGACCTTCCCATGGGTTTTCTCCTGGGCAGGAAGCAAGGGGAGAGATCATGAGGCTTCACATACCTTTAACCCGCTGCTAAGCAGGTGCTCTGCCTTTACACAGATTCCTCTAATCACACACTTCTTGGGCCAAGAAGAGATAAAATTAGAGTTACAGGCTGGGTGTGGTGGCTCGAATCTATAATCCTGCACTATGGGAGGCCAAGGTGGGAGGATAACCTGAGCCCAGAAATTTGAGATGGGCCTGAACAAGACAGTGAGGCCCTGTCTCTATAAAACAAAAGAAACAAACAAATAAACCTTTTTTTTTTTTTTTCAATTAGCCTGGTATGGTGGCTTATGCCTGAAGTTCCAGCTACTGGGGAGTTGGGAGCGGGCTGAGGTGGGAGGATGGCATGAGCCCAGATGTCAAGGCTGCAGTGAGCCGTGATCACACCACGGCACTCCAGCCTGGGTGACAGAGTGAAACCCATCTCAAAAAACAAAACAACACAAATTACAGGCTTTCAGGTGAAAAACAAAATCTGGAAGGGGCTCCCTTGAATTTTTTTGTTTCTTTGTTTATTCTCCAAGTAAAGAGATCTTCAGCAGCCCCCTTCCCTCCCCGGTATCTGTGCCTATGAAGAGGAAGACATTAGTCAGAGGAGGGCATCCTGCTGTCGGGAAGAGGGAAACACTCCAGAGCAAACCGACAAACACTCTCACTAGAAGCATTACTGAGTCAGTTTAAAGAAAATTTGGTATACACCCAAAGGATTATAAATCATTCTATTAGAAAGACACATGCACACGTATGCTCATTGTGGCACTGTTTACAATAGCAAAGACCTGGAACCAATCCAAATGTCCATTGATGGTAGACTGGACAAGGAAAATGTGGCACATATACACCATGGAATACTATGCAGCCATAAAAAATGATGAGTTCATGTTCTTTGTAGGGACATGGTTGAATCTGGAAACCATCATTCTCAGCAAACTGACACAAGAACAGAAAATCAAACACCGCATGTTCTCACTCATAGGCAGGTGTTGAACAATGAGAATATATGGACACGGGAAGAGCATCACACACTGGGTTCTGTTGGGGGGGGCAAGGGAGGGACAGTGGGGGGCAGTGGGGAGGTCAGAGAGAGATAACATGGGGAGAAATGCCAGATGTAGGTGACAGGGGGATGGAGGCAGCAAACCACATTGCCATGTGCGTACCTAGGAAACAATCCTGCATGATCTGCACATGTACCCCAGAACCTAAAGTATAATAAAAAAATAAAAATAAAAAGTTTAGGCTGGGTGTGGTGGTTCACGCCCATAATCCCAGCACTTTGGGAGGCCTAGATGGGTGGATCACGAGGTCAAGAGATCAAGACCATCCTGGCCAACACGGTAAAACCCCCGTCTCTACTAAAAATACAAAAATTAGCCGGGCGTTTGGCACACACCTGTAGTCCCAGCTACTTGGGAGGCTGAGGCGGAAGAATCACTTGAACCTAGGAGGCGGAGGTTACAGTGAGATGAGACTGCGCCGCTGTGCTCCAGCCTGGTGACAGAGCAAGACTCCGTCTCCAAATTAAAAAAATAAAAATAAAAAGTTTAAATACAACTAAAAAAAATTTGGCACCATATCTGTGCTCCCCAACATGATAGCCAGTTGCCTCATGTGACCACGGTACACTTAACATGACACTTGTGTGAACTGAGATGTGCTGTAAGTATACAATACACCCCAGATATTGAAGAGTTAATTTTGAGAAATGAATGGGAAATTATCCCAAATAGATTAAATGTTAAGTGATAATATTTCCAAGTTACTGGGTGAAGTAAAATATATTAATAAAATCAGGGCTGGGCACTGTGGCTCACACTTATAATCCCAGCCCTGTGGGATGCTAAGGAGGGCAGATTGCTTGAGGTCAGGAGTTCAAGATCAGCCTGGCCAACATGGGAAACCCCATCTCTGTTAAAATACAAAAATCAGCTGGGCATGGTGGTGCATGCCTGTAATATCAGCTACTTCAGAGGCTAAGGCATAAGAATCACTTGAACTCCGGAGGCTGAGGTTGCAGTGAGCCAGGATCATGCCACTGCACTCTAGCCTGGGTGACAGACTGAGAGTCTGTCTCAAAAATAAAAATAAAATTAATTTCATCTATTGTTTTTATTGGGTGTTTTTTATACTTCTTTTCTGCCACTGATTTTAATAGCTAACAGTCATAAGGCACTTACTATGGGTCATACTCTGTTCTAAACATTTCACATATTGTTACTCATTGAATCATCACAAGAACTGATGAGGGCAGGTAATATTATTCTCTCCATTTTATAGACATGGAATCTAAAGCACAAAGAAAGTCGCCTGCCCAAGGTCACAAAGCTAGCGAGTGAGAGAGACAGGGTGTAAATCACAAAGCCTTCACTGTTTTTCTCATCACTACTACTCAATGCTCATTACTATTTAACCTTTGAGGTAGTAAAATACTCTCTTCCTAGGAAACTTCCTGCCCACCATCACATCAGTGCATAGAGTAGGTCATAGGCACAAACCACATTCTGCAAGTGTTTGTTGATTTCATAGAAATAAAGGGGGATCGGAAACCAGAAAATCGAATTTCAAATTTCTTCCATAGCATCTCCAAACAGAACTAGGAATGAAAATCCCCCAAGGCACTGCCATCCTGAAGTTTAAGCAGTTGAGTCTAGAGAATTACAAAAGACAGACTGGAGAATGTGTTCGAAAATGTGAAAAACTCTGGAGCTGTTCCTAATGAGTAATCTCTAATCTCAGGAAAAAAGAAGAAAAACAGGAATCGATCTGCTTATGCGGCAGTTTGAACAATCTAGAATACAGATGAGGATGAACTTTCCAACAATCAAGTGTATGAATGATCCTAGCAGAAAAAAAAAAGGAAACGAGCGTGGAAACTGCTTAGAATCACTTGTGGGGTGATGATCTGTGATTACGTCCTTGGACCTAAGTACGATGAGGGGAGACGCCAGGGCTGCCCTCCCTCCAGCCAAAGACGCTCAGAAGGCATTTGTTGGTGATGAGAGAGAAATACTGTGAATTGAAAACCAGAAAGAGTAAACCACAGAGCAGGAAGTTTCTGCACGAAGAAAACAGGGAAGGAACAATGAGCGATGAGAGAAGTCAGGAGGAGACTGAGGGTCTGCAGGGCTCCAGGCCATGCAGCAATGGAGACCTGAGACGGTCCTCCTCCCTCCTCCGGCTCCAGGCCTCTGTGCCTGGCCTCCAGGTGAAGACAGCAGGCTTAGCCCAGGGCTGCGTGGTGCAGGTGAGCTGCATGTCCTCCTCGCAAAGGTGTTGGAAGGAAACCATTCACAGTAACCCAGGAGAGAAAGGCATGGTTCCAGCCCCCCAAATCAGAAAGCCCCCTGCCGCAGAGCAGACTTACCCAGCAGCTGAACAGCAGCCGGAATGACAGAGGCAAAAACCAGGAGCAGAAGTAGCCTCATGGCTCAGGGTTTATCCTTTCCTTCCTCAGATGGAGAGGAGGGCGCAACAACGCAGCAAAACAATGAGTCTCCCTGACTGCACCTCCACCTAATCCAAGGCCTCAGAGCTGCCCAGCTGAAAAGAACCACAGAGGAAGCCCTCCCTTTTAAAGGGCTCCTGAATTTAGGGAAAGCCTCCACTAAGGAGACATCCTGTCACATGAGGATGACTGGAAAAACAGGAATTCAGTTACAACTTTGCTTTGTAAGCTAACTTCTGAGAAGAGCAGACTCAGAGGAAGAGGAGAAGGGGACACGTGTGGGAGAGGGGTGACGGGGTGGGGAGGAGAGGGTGATGGTGATTGCGAGGAGTCCGGAAGGAGAGAACTGAAACAGCTGGGAGCTCTGGTCTGCTTAGATAGGACTGGGTGGAGACCAAGCCGCAGGCCATTACCTGTGCCAGAGACGGAGCTTCACCCGAGCAGCCGCTGAGTCAGGGGTCTCTCCGCAAACTCTACTCTGAAGTGACAGCCACAGCGGGCCCTGGAAAGGACAGGTTTTTTTTGTTTGTTTGTTTTGGTTTGGTTTTTTTGAGACGGAGTTTTGCTCTGTTGCCCAGGCGATCTTGGCTCACTGCAATCTCCACCTCCTGGGTTCAGGCAATTCTCCTGCCTCAACCTCCCGAGTAGCCGGGATTACAGACAGGTGCCACCATGCCCAGCTAATTTTTGTATTTTTAGTAGAGACGGGGTTTCACCATGTTGACCAGGATGGTCTCGATCTCTTGACCTCGTGATCCACCCGCCTCGGCCTCCCAAAGTGCTGGGATTACAGGCGTGAGCCACCGCGCCCGGCCCCAGAAAGGAGTTTTACACTGGAAACACTTACTTCAGAGTTGAAGCTCACCCCCCTCATTCACATTCAGTGCTTAGAACCTTTCTGTTTTTCTCTTGGAAAGTTTCAAGAGAAAGTTCCCATGGAACTTCATTTCCTCCAGGCAGAAGAAAAGTGAAAGGGAGGTTACGCCTAAGAGGGACTATCAGGCCAGGAGGGAGAAAGTGCTAGAAACCTTTTTCTAGAAAGTTCTCCAGAAAGCCGAAAAAGAAAAGAAAACAGTGGCAAAGGATTTGCAGTAAAGCCTTGCTGCCCAGCCTCAACCACCATGGTCCTCTTCAAGTTTAAGAGGGTCCCCTTGCTAGAAAAAGAAACTGTGGCTGGGTGCAAAATCTGGCTGGGTGCAATGTCTTGAACCCGCGAGGCGGAGGTTGCTGTGAGCCAAGATCTCACCACTGCACTCCAGTTTGGGCGACAGGTGTGAAACTCCATCTCAAAAAAAAAGAAAATCGGTTGTTTGGTCAAAAGGTATATATTCATTTAAAGGCAAGTGGAATTCTTTCTTTAGAATAAAACACGTTCCTAGTTCTTTCATTAAGCAGAAAATAAGCCCTCAAACATCTCTGTTATTTTCCAAAAGTAAAACATGAATTTAGAACATTTTAAAGCAGAAACTAACGATTAGCTGGCTAAACCATAACTAGAGTGTGTTAGTAACTCAAAAAGAAGCTGGCGGAAACATTGTAATTTTTAAACATTTTTAAATAAATAATTTTATCTTCAGATGGAAAGCCTCCACATTCATCCTCTTTGTGATAAAGTTAAAAACCTTGCATCCTAATAAAAATGTGATATAGTTCTGATCGATTTTAACATTGTAACTTTGAGATTATTCTGACGAGGAAAAAAGCTGGTGAAAGTGGAGGACAGAGGACCAGTGTTTCTTTTTCACTAAGCCTGGAGCTGACTGAAAAAAAATGTTATAAAACAGAACAGAAAACAAAAATGTTTCTCAGACATTGTTTCACTGAGTTATGAAAAAGGCAGTTTCAATAGGTCATTTGTGGCTTTCAAATATAAATAAATTATATACAAAAAGTGACTGCCTAATTTAAACTTACATAAATTTCAGAAGCAGATTCAATTGAATTATGTATATAACCACATTCAGGGTTTGGTTGGTTTGGTTTTTTGTTTTGAGACAGAGTCTTCCTCTGTTGCCCAGGCTGGGGTACAGTGGTTCAATCTGGGCTCACTACAACCTCTGCCTCCTGGGTTCAAGCAATTCTCCTGCCACAGCTCTCAGGTAGCTGGAATTACAGGCACGTGCCAGGATGCTTGGCTATTTTTTTGCATTTTTACTAGAGACGGGGTTTCGCCATGTTAGCCAGGCTGGTCTCAAAACCCCTAACCTCAAGTGATCTGCCCACCTTGGCCTCTGAAAGTGCTGGGATTACAGGGGTAAGCCATCACACCTGGCCCAGGGTTTGCCTTTTGATTACGTAAGTGTGTATCACATTAGTGAAATTAAAAATTAGGATCAGTAGTAAAATCTGTGAAGATTAAACACAATGCAGCCAACCACCCCACAAAGAATTTACCCCATGACCTTGAGCTTGTTGGAACAAAGATTTATCAGGCTAGAAGAGGCCACCAGGGCAAAAAATAAATCTAAATTTTGGGGACAGGATGTCACAGAAGATGGTGGTGTAGGAAGCTCCAGGAATTCATCCCTCCTAAGCAGCCATCAGACGGGCAGGACCTGTCTGAAGCACCTGCAGGTGCTCCTCTACTCATGATGGCAGGAGACCCATAACCCTGTTGTGAGTTGAAATATGCTAAGTCAAAACTGCACTTAATATACCTGACCTACCAAACATCATCACTTAGCATAGCCTACCTTAAACATGCTCAGAACACTTACATTAGCCTCTAATTGGGCAAAATTCATAAGGACAGGAGGCAGGGACGTGCTACGTAGTGAAGGGCGGGATACCAGGCAAGGGCTCCACCCTCGGGCCTCTGCCCACAGACCTAAGGGAGAACAGGCACTCTCGTTTTCACGCCCAAATGTTACATTTCCAAGACCACTCTGGCCCACCACACCCCCATCTTGTGCCCATAGAAACCTGAGACCTCTGGCTGGGTGCCGTGGCTCACGCTTGTAATCCCAGCACTTTGGGAGGCTGAGGCAGGTGATCACAGGGTCAGGAGATCGAAACCATCCTGGCGAACATGGTGAAACCCCATCTTTACTAAAATCCAAGAAATCAGCCTGGCATGGTGGTACACACCTGTAGTCCAGGAGAATCACTTGAACCCAGGAGACAGAGGTTGCAGTGAGCCGAGATCGAGCCACTGTACACCAGCCTGGGTGACAGAGCAAGACTCAGTCTCAAAATACAACAACAACAACAAAAAAAGTGAACATCGAAAGGAGTGGAGGAACAGAGTGATGGAGAGCAGTGGGGTAGCACAGCAGAGAAAGAAAGAACAAGGACATCTGGACACCAAGGGGCATTTGGTTGGGGGTGGTCAGAGAACAGTCTGCCTGCCTGACTCCAGGGAAAGACCACCTTCCCATCCCATTCTCCACTTCTGGTTCCCCATCCATCTCGCTGAGAGCCATCTCCACCACTCAATAAAATCTTGCACTCAACCAGCCCACATGTGATCTGATTCTTCCGGTACACTGGGCAACAACTCAGGCTGTCACACTGGCTCCTCATCCTTGGTGATAAGGCAGAGGGTCTATTGAGCTGACTAACACAAGCTGCTTGCCCACAGCATAGCTGAAAGAGCCCATTGTAACAAATGCTCAGTTGGGCTTCAGGAGTCCTAGATGCCAGCCGTAGGGCCGGAGCCCAGAAGCACTCCCCACAGCCTCTGCACCTGCCCATTGCATACTGCCTGCTCCCTCTAATGGTTTGAGCAGCAGGGCACCAAAAGAGCAAGCCACATCCCTGTAAGGTTCATAAGTGAACAATTGTGTTTCAAAATCATCTAACACAAAGCCTATTTTGTAACACAGGGTTGAGTAGCTCATGTAACTTATTGGATACGGTACTAAAAGTGAAAAGCAACATGGGTGTATGGTCTTGGAAATGTGGTTTCTACTGAATGCACCACTTCTACTTTCGCATCATTGTAAAGTTGAAAAATCATTATGGCTAACAATCCTAAGTCAAAGACCATCTGTATTTTGGAACTCAAGAGTCTAGTCAAAACTTTGAGCATCCAAGAAACAGCTTGATAAAGAGGCTGGTACATTTCAGTGAATTTCAGCCTCTCCCTGTTGTCATGGCTGTGCCAGGCAGCTGTCAGGGAAGCAGCCCACATACCCAGTGAAGCCTGCTGAGGCCAGGCCGGGCAACGAGGATTTAGTCCTCCAAATGTCAGGACTGTGTGTTCTGATTGGTGCCTTTATTTGCTTTCATCACTTCTCTTCAACCTAGTACTGGAAGTCCCAGCTAGAGGCTCTAGAAAGGAAAAAAAAGAATAAAAGCATTCAAATTAAAGAGGAAGAAGTGAAATTATCTCTGTATACAGATGGCCTGATTTTAAATGTAGGAAGTCCTAAAACTTCCAACACACACACACACACACACACAACTGTAGAGCTAATAAATTCAACAAAGTTGCAGGACACAAAATCAAAACACAAAAATTAGTTGTATTTTGATATACTTGTAATGAACAATCTGAAAATAAAATTAAGAAAACAATTCTATTTACAATAGGATCAAAAAGAATAAAATACTTAGAAATAAATTTAACTACATAGACAAAAGACTTGTTCACTAAAAACTACAGATGGTTGCTGAAAGAAAAAGACCTAAATTAATGGAAAGATTCCCTGTGTTCATGAAATAGAAGACTTAATAATATTGCTAAGATGTCAATATTATCCAATATAATCTATGGACTCATGCAATCCCTATCAAAATCGCAACAATTTTTTTTTTTTTTGCAAAAATAAACTCCATCCTAAAGTTCATATGGAATTTCACGGGAGTCCGCACAGCCAAGACAATTTTGAAAAATAATAAGTTGAAGGATTCACACTTCCTGGTTTCAGATCTCACTACAAAACAACAGAAATCTAAACAGTGTGGTACTGGCATAAGGATTGCCATATAAGCCAATGGAATAGAATAGAGAGGCCAGAAATAAACCCATGTGGGCAATTGATTTCCAACAAGTTACCTAAAGCATTCAATAAGGAAATAACAGCATTTTCAATAGATGCTGCTGGGAAAATTGGCCATCCACGGGCAAAAGAATGAAATTGGACTCTTACCTTACACCAAATACAAAAATTAACCCAAAATGGATCAAATGCCTAAACCTAAGAGTTAAAAACTATAAAACTCTTAGAAGACAACATCAGGAAAGAAAATCTTCACAACATTAGATTTGACAATGATTTCTTGGATACAATACCAAAAGCACAAGCAACAAAAAAGTAGATAAATAGGCCTTTATCACAATTAAAAATGGTGGCATAAAGGAACACTATCTGGAAAGTGAAAAGCCAGCACAAAATAAAAAACACCTGTAAATCACATATCTGATAAGGGATGAATATTCAGAATAGATTAACAACTACAACTCATTAACAACAACAAAACCAAATACAAAATGGTCAGTGGACCTGATAGTCATTTCTCCAAAGAAGATATACAAGTGGCCAATAAGCACGTGTAAAGATGCTCTACATCATTAGTCATTAGGGAAATGTAAATCAAAACCACAATGAGATAGTTTCACACCCAAAAGAATTGTTATTATTAAAAGAAAAAAAAAAACAGAGAATAACAAGTGAAGGTGAGAATATGAGAAATTGGAACCCTCAAGCATTGCTGATAGAAATGTAAAATGGTGTAGCCATTGTGGAAAACAGCTTGGCAATGCCTCACAGTGTTACACATGCAATTATCATATGACTGCCAATTCTACTTCTAGTATATATCCAGAAGAACTGAAAATAGGGACTTAAACAGATATTTGTACAACAATGTTCAAAGAAGTATTATTTATGATGGCAAAAAAGTGGAAGCAACTCAGGTATCTGTTAGCAGATAAACGAATATAGTATGTATATACATACAGTGGAATATTATACAGCCATAAAAAGTAATCCTAATATCTGCTATATGTACAATGCTTCAACATATTGCTAAGTGAAATAAGCCAAACATTAAAGGACAAATACATTTTTTAAATTTTTTAAATTTTTATTGCATTATAGGTTTTGGGGTACATGTGCAGAACGTGCAAGATAGTTGCATAGGTACACACTAAAGGACAAATATTATGTGATTCCACTTATGTGAGGTACACAGAATCAGTAAATTCATAGAGATAGGAAGAAAAGAGTTTACTAAGGGGTGGGGAGGTAGACAATGGAGGAGAATGGAGAGTTATTATTTAACAGGCACAGAGTCCACTGGATGTTGGATGATGGAAAGTTCTGGAAATAGAGAGCGGTGATAGTTAAACAACATGGTGAATATATTTAAAGCTATTGAATTGTACAGTTAAAATGACTGTAATAATAATTGTCTTATGTATCCTTTACCACATTTTTCTTTAAATCCAACTCATGCCACGCCATCTACACCCTTCTACTAAGTTCTGGTTCTGAATTTTGGTTAGCTATTGATGATGGTGGTTATTTTTAACTAGTCCTTTCTTCAAGCTAAAAGATAAAGGAAATTCTCATTTTTTTATTGGCAAGACAATCACTGAACTATGTCATTTCCTCTTAGACTTTCTCAAACATCAGCCACCTCCTACCCACTCAGTTTCATGTAAGATGAACTTCGCTCTGAAATAGTTCTGAGAAAATTAGCTAGGCAAATTTTTTCATAACCTGTTACATCATTTCTTACAGATAAAACTGGTAAGCCATTCAGAAATGGTGTTTTCCAGCAAGCCTATCTTTTAATGAACAAATTTACTCAGATCTTATCAAGATAATTCCTAAAGATATGATGCAGCTGAGTAAATATTTAAACATTTAAACATTTATATCTTCTTATATCTCACAGTTTTCAATCCTTATCAAACTACAGCAAAATATCTACAATGCATTTACAGTTTAATAGAAAATGACTACATCACAGCAATTCAATCTCTTTGCATTCAAGTACTTACATAAAATTAGACTTTAATTGTAATTGTCTTCAGATAATATATTTAGATTTATTGTAATCTACAATGAGTACATTTAGGCTATTTGAAGGACCTATGAGTTTTGTATTTCTATAACAAATACTTTGTTTCATTTGGTTCTGTTCATCTTGGCACATGTCATTTTAATACACTAAATTTTACAAAGTAATTTAATTAGAAGGCTATTGAACCATTTAATTTTTGAAACAAATTTTTAGAATAAGATTAAACATATATTTGTAATCTGAAATTGACATATACTTTACTGACAGAAACAAAGACACAAAACTGTTGGGCTGATTCTTCAGAACAACCCTAACTATGGAAGGTTATATATAATTTTTAGCAATTTGAAATGCAAAATTTCTATTTATTCACTCAAATATCCTGGAATACGTCTAAGACATCTGAGTTAAATATTTAAAAGAAAAAAGTTTTGTAGAGAAAGAAGGTATTCCTTAAAAATCCATTATTACCATTTCAATGTTAGAATAATTGTTAAAATTAAAAAGTCTTATTAAAAATAGGCATATCTTAGAAAATTAAGATTTGTGTATATATAAATGCAAACTTTCACAGCAAGTGTTACTTTAATAAATATTATCCTCAAATTCATATAAAATCAATTTATAATACATTTAAGACTAAACTACTTTTTAAAGTAACGTTGCTAGTTTTATCAACACATTTTTGTGAATAAATCATTCATAAAAAACATACCTACTCTATAACAGGCACTCAAATTTGTCAAATGATTAACGAAATGTCCAAAAAGTAATCTTTAGAACAGATATGGTAATATATGTAAAAGCTCTTATAAATAATCAATTGTTAATACAAATGTTAGTAAAACTTAATCACTGGTACTCAGGGATGTAGAGGCTGTGCATTGTCCCACCTGAAGGGGTGCTGTATGATTTAGATTCATTAATTAATATCACCTTGTAAAGATTGGAAACGCCTTTCTAATGCAGTTGGATCTGGTTCTCAGTGTCTCTGTTTGGGCAGGTATACATAGCTGTTTCTCTGTTTTCTCACCTTCGGACTCTACTATACGTGTATTTGGATTCGATTATTACAGAGCACTGAAGGTGGATGTGAGACAGGCTACCAGGAAGCTGAAAATTGTGTAAAGGCTGTGATGGTTAACACTGAGTGTCAACTTGATTGGATTGAAGGATACAAAGTATTGTTCCTGGGTGTGTGGGTGAGGGTGTAACCAAAGGAGATTCACATTTGAGTCAGTGGATGCGGAGAGGCAGAGCCACCCTCAGTCTGGGTGGGCACCATCTAATCAGCTGCCAGCACAGCTAGGATAAAAGCAGATAGAGGAACGTGGGAGGACTTGACTGGCTGAGTCTTTCTGCCTTCATCTTTCTCCTGTGTTGGATGCTCCCTGCCCTCGAACACCGGACTCCAAGTTGTTCCGCTTTTGGACTCTTGGACTTACACCAGTGGTTCGCCAGAAGCTCTTGGTCCTTTGGCCACAGACTGAAGGCTGCACTGTCGGCTTCCACATTTTTGAGGTTTTGGGACTCGGACTGGCTTCCCGCTCCTCAGCTTGCAGACGGCCTATTGTGGGACTTCACCTTGTGATCAGGTGAGTCTGTCCTCCTTAATACACTCCCTTTCATATATACATCTTTCCTATAAGTCCCATTCCTCTAGAGAACCCTGACTAACACAAATGCACCCTCTCATAATGAAACAGATATCCCAACAAGAGATTTGCTTAAACATAGAAGTTTAATTAACATGTAAAAATAGCCCCTTTGCAAAACAAAATGTCTTTAACCATTTCATCTTTTCTTCTTCTATTATTTACTATATCTTCTATGGAGTATAAGCACCTTTTTTTTTTTTTTTTTTTTTGAGCCAGTCTCGCTCTGTCGCCAGGTTGGAGTGCAGTGGCAGGATCTTGGCTTACTGCACCCTCCACCTCCTGGGTTCAAGCGATTCTCCTGCCTCAGCCTCCTGTACTTTAAGTTCTATAGTTTCTAAGTAGTACATTGTTCTTTTCTGTGAAAAGCCATTGATATATTCACTATGTAAGGCCCTGCTCCAAGGAACACAGCACAAGGCAATCATTAATTAGGCAAACAGCATGACTCCCAGCACACAGTAGGCCTTCAGCAAGCAATTTAATTTCCCTTTTCATTCCTATGCCTCAATTTAATTGTCACTCAGTGAAAGGGGGCCTCAACAAGATAAATAAGACTATATCATTTACACATCAAAATTTCAAACATTAACATTTAGAAAGAAAAGACACTAAAAAAGTCTATTACAGATATTATAATTTTTTGTAAAATTGTAAAATAAAATTTTATAAAAATTATAGCATCAATAAAATTTTATAAAATTACACAATTATTTTATTACTATAATGCAATAAAATTATCAGACTATATATTAATATTCTAATCCTAGATTAATTTTTAAATGTACTTTCCTTTAACTAACTGTATTTGACTTTTTTTTTGAAACAGAATTTTGCTCTGTCAACCAGGATGGAGTGTAGTGGTGAGATCTCAGCTCACTGCAACCTCTGCCCCCCAGGTTCAAGCAATTCTCCTGACTCAGCCTCCAGAGTAGCTGGGATTACAGGCATGCACCATCACTTTCAATGGCAAAAACCGCAATTACTTTTTTTACCAACCTAATAATTTTAATAATACATGTAACTTTTAATTACAGTGTAGAACTATCAATGTTTTCCCAATGTAATTTGCTGTAATATCTATTAAACATCATAGAATTGCACTCAATAAACATGTGTACACTCGAATTAAAATATTAAATTAAACTAAATTAGCTACTCCATTTTCCTCCTACACACAATCTTTTGTATACGCCTTCATTATTTGTATAAAGTGTTGTGACTTCTGAAAATATCAGGCGTATTAATATTAAAATATTAGATACAAAATGCACTCTAAACTCAAGTAATACTTCTGAGTTGATCCAAGCACTGGTACTAAGTTCTAATGTAGAGATAAATACATGTTTACATAAAATATTTTTATATTTAGAAATATTATAAATGAATCCCTTGGTTATAGGCTTTTCTTAATAATAAAAAGCTATCCATGGCAGAATTTGAAAGAAATTACTTGTATTATAATTTTGTTTTTTTGAGATGAGTTTCACTCTTGTCAACCAGGCTGGAGTGCAAAGGCGCAAACTCAGCTCATTACAACCTCTGCCTCCTGGGTTCAAGTGATTCTCCTGCATCAGCCTCCTGAGTAGCTGAGACTACAGGTTCATGCCACCACCTCTGGCTAATTTTTGTATTTTTAGTAGAGACGGGGTTTCACCGTGTTGGCAAGGCTGGTCTCGAACTCCTGACCTCAAGTGATCTGCCTGCCAAGGCCTCCCAAAGTGTTGGAGTCACTGCATGAGTCACTGCACCAGGCCTCCTGTTATAATTTAAGTTATAAGTCTGGTAAGCACCTGCAGGGTTGGTTGATGAGGAGAGAGATGCATTGTTAAACAAGATGCTTTCAGGCTTTTCTCCAAGGAATTTAAAGATGAATAGGACATTCGGAAAAGTAAACATATAATGTAAGTATGAATAAAATGCTGTAATTCAGATTCTATGGGAACGCAGAGGAGAGACACTCAAATGTCCAATGAACGGAGGTTTGTGTCCATTTTAATCTATACATTCAGCAGATTGATCAGTTTTGAACACAATACTACTCAATGAAAAAGTAGAGTCTGAATTGACCTTAAGATTGTATTATTTTTCACAAATGCAAGGTTTAAATGATAATTCCCAGAGGGCGAGCAGGGACACAGAGAAGAATAAAACAGGAAATTTCTGAAAATGCATTGAGATACTTGTTTCTTGGAGACCTGTTACCAATCCAGTGCTTAACATTTATCAGATAAAGTGCTCAGGGGATTCCTTACGTTTTAATCCTCCTAAGCGTATTAATGCAGTACTAGTATTATGTTCATCTTTTAGATGTGGAAACAAAGGCCCACAGAGGTCAAAGAAACTACCTCGGATCAGAAAGCTGGAAGGTAAGCTTTTAACAAGTGTGAGCAGACCTTCTCTAACAGTGTGACAAAAATCCTAAAACATAGGGAAAGGGAGACGGGGTGGCAAGGGGTGGGGCATTTGGTGAAGTGTAGAATAACACAAGGTCAAATTCTCTTTTATTTTTTCTTAGATGGGTGTCACTCTGTCGCCCAGGCTGGAGTGCAGTGGCATGATCATAGCTCACTACAGCCTCAATCTCCTGGGCTCAAGCAATCCTCCTGCCTCAGCCTCTTAAGTAGCTGGGACTACAGGTGCATATCACCACACCCAGCTAATTCTTGTATTTTTCGTAGAGGTGGGGTCTCTCTATGTTGCCCAAGCTGGTCTCAGACTCCTGGACTCCAGCAATCCACCTGCCTTGACCTTCCAAAGTGCTGGGGTTACACGCATGAGCCACCAGGGTTACACCCGGCCACATGTCGAATTCATAAGCTATTTGTTACCACAGATCATTGAATAAACTAACTATATAAACCACTACTCTTGCATACATAAGCCCCTCACAAATCTCTCTAGCACTGAAATTACTGAAAATTTCTATCAAATGAACAGCATTGACGGGAATATCAGAGAGTGTCCCAACAGGGTGAAAGCAAGTTGCATGACTTTGTAGCTAATTATTTTATAACATCAATATATTCATGATACAGTATCACATAAGACACTGATACATTGGATATTATATTTGTAAGCTGAACTTTTAATTTTAAACAGGGCTTGTACTTGATTATTTATCACAGTATCTAATTCCACAAATAAAATACTCTTTTACTTTTATTTTACTTTTATCTCTGTCTTCACTTTATGGCTTTTCATTATGAAACTTTATCTTGGTATTACTGATGTACCTTGCCTTCGTCATACGAAACAACACTCATATTAGTACTTCAGTACTGGCAAAACAGCTAAGCCTTAAACTCAGCCAAATATCTATTAAAGTACATTGCTTTTTATGCTGAAATCATTTATTAAATAAAAGTCCCTTGCCACAATGGAATAAAGAATATAATTCCATGTTTGAAGGAACCCCTAAAACTACAATTTTCAAATTTTTAAAAAGTATAATCTAAAAATGACTCAATAACTTCAAGTGTGTTTTTTAAAACTAAATTTAATCAATTCATATAATGCTCTCTAATTTGTATAAAAGATAAAAATCTTATTCTTGGGCTAACTTGATAAAAAAAGGTTCTAAGTTTTTAAAAGGGCTCTATTGAAGAGTATTCTTAGAAAAAGTGTGGTATACATCAGTGGTCCCCATCCTTTCTGGCACCAGGGACTGGTTTTGCGGAAGACAATTTTTCCATGGCTGGGGGTGGAGGTGGGAGTAGGTGGGGGATGGTTCTGGGATGAAACTGTCCAACCTCAGATCATCAGGCATTAGATTCTCACAAGGAGCGAACTTAGATCCCTCACATATGCAGTTTACAGCAGGGTTTGAGCTCCTGTGAGAATCAAATGCCACTGCTAATCTGACAGGAGGCAGAGCTCAGGCAGGAATGCTCAGCTCAAGGCTCACCTGGTGCTATGAGGCCTGATTCCTAACAGACCACGAACCAGTACCAGGACCATGGTCCATGGGTTGGGGACCTCAGTATACATCACTAACTAAAATTAACAACTAACATTTTCTAGAAATACCTGAGAGCCAATGTCTAAGAATATACCTTTGCTTAAATTTAGCACCATTTGTGTATGTAAAAAAAAAAAAACTGATATGCTAGAGTTAGTAAAAATGGCTTATTCTCTACAATCTAGTTATTTCTTTTATAGTGCAAAAATGTACACCCCAAGGAAAAAAGGGATTACAAATGTGCACACAGGTATCACAAAGAGGTCTTACTCGATCCCACTTTCTTTTTAAAATGGAGACATTTCAAAGGCAGAAAAGGACCTGAGTCTGGTTAGGTAATTGAAGTAAATGTAAGAGAGAGTCACGAGGACATTTTTACACAGGCCCAGTACGGGTGTGATGGTCCCCAGTGCAATGATTAATCCAAGTCTAACAAAAATGAATGGCAAATCTTGCAGCAGGACGCCCAGGGAATTGAGAAGAGGGTTTTGGGGAGTGAATGTAATTCGAAGGAGAGAAATAAAACTGAATATGTAGACTGGGTATAGCCAGCTTGACTTGTACACGTTGGGGTGACCGGCCACACGCACCATTTCTATCGTGTCAGACCACAGGAGAAAGCTCCATAAGAATATCTCTGCCCGGACATCACTCCGGGACATCGTTCTCAGGATTCCCGAGTCGCAGGAGGGCTCCTGGGGCCCCATGAACACAGACACCTGGCTCTGTGTCCTGGCTCCTGATGGCTGGGACACCTGGGTGCGGCCGGTTGCCTGGGGAGATGCAGCGTTTTCTTGACTTTGCCTCACTTGCTCTGTCACAGTTTTTATTTGCTGCAAAGAGGTTGAATGGATGTGTCCATTTTGACTACCTGCAATAAACAGATTTATTTACATTTTAGTTCAAATGTTATTCAAATTTAAAATTCCATTTAATGGTGGAATTCTCCATATTCTTTTTTTCTTAATTTAATTTAGTTTTAAGTTCCAGGGTAAGCGCACAGGACGTGCAGGTTTGTTACACAGGCAAATGTGTGCCATGGTGGCTTGCTGCACCTGTCAACCCATCACCTAGATATTAAGCCCCACATGCATTACCTAATTAACCTAATGCTCTCCCTCCCCCCATATTCTATTATTTGAGGCCAATTTTACCCATGGAACTCCAGGATAACACTGAAATAGCACAGTGAAAAAACACAGAGGTAGAGAAGGCTCTTGGTGTCCTGGTATTTTCCTGGATTCAGATCCAAAGTCATTTTTTACCACTCAATAATAACAAACAGTATTGGTTTCTAAGCTATGCACTTTCACACATGATCTCATTTAATCCTCAGAACAAAGTTGAGAAATAGGGATTACTATCCATTTTACAACTATGGAAACTGGGGCCTGAGAGGTTAAAAGATGCTCATATTCAAATGCAGTTAGTATTGGGCAGAGCTGGAATTCACACCTAGATTTGCTTGACTCCAATTGACAAACTCTTAACTTTATGGCTGCTATTGCCTGTCAAGAAGCAATAGATCATGTGCTAATTATAAAACATTTGAGTGTCATAAAATCAAGTGAATCTGAAAGTCCTCCAGTCCAACCCTGTCATTTTGTAAGACAGAGGCCCTGTCATTTTGTAAGAAGAGGCTCACAGAAATTACCATACCCCAGATCTCCAGGCGTGAAGTTTGGTGCTAAGAGAAAATCTTCTTTTGTGTGTGTGTGTGTGTGTGGCTTTTTTTTTTTTTTTTTTTTTTTTGAGACAGAGCCTTGCTTTGTCACCCAAGCTGGAGTGTAGCAGTATGATCTCGGCTCACTGCAATCTCCACCTGCCAGATTCAAGCGATTCTCCTGCCTCAGCCCACACACCCCAGGTAGCCGGGATTACAGGTGCACACCACAATCCTGGCTAATTTTTAGTAGAGACAGGGTTTCCATGTTGGCGAGGTTGGTTTCAAACTCCTGATCTGAAGTAATCTGCTTGCCTCGGTCTCTCAAAGTGCTGGGATTACAGCATGAGCCATTGTGCCAGCCTAGAGGGAATCTATTTGACCACTAAAGATTCGTAGTGAAGACTGACGTGCTTAATCCAAGATTTTTAAGCTGTTCTTTCACAAAGGTTCTTGAAGCGATCGTTAGGATTGGTTAACCTAAAGCCTCTCTTCTGTGGCCAAGTCAACACACAAGTGATCTGAATGAATAGGGCACATGATATAACGCCATTGTGTGTGTGTGTGTGTGTGTGTGTGTGTGTGTCCACGTATACATGAGTGTTGAGGTTGAGTTATGAACAACCTCAAATTTCAAGACCTAAAACAATGTTGATGCCGTTGTTTTTATACACAGAAGGTATAATGTGTTCTGTTTCAAACATTTATCCACTAAAATGCCATTTTAGTAGCTACACATTTATCAGGCCTTAACAAAGTTTACTCAGCAAACATGCTGAGCTGCCATATGAAGAGATAAGACTAAACTTAAAGGGAGTCATTAGATCGAATAGCTCTAAAGGTCAAAGAGGCAAAGTCAATAAGAATTTGTTGAACAGCATGAAGCTGAATATGAAAACATTTTAAAATAAATAAACAATGACTGATAACTAAAAAAATGCTTGACTAAGTACAAGTTTGTTTAAAGGACACAATACATTTCTATTTTCTTTTTACAATTAACTAATTATTGTTAAGGTTTAAGTGTGAATTGAGCATTTTTATAAACTAAAAAGATAATCTAAATTCTTGATGACACATTACTTACTTCCAGGATGAATCATTGATAGGTAAATGTCAGCACCCATAACCTTAGAAACTTCTTTACCAATCTTTGAATTCACAGTGGCCTGAGTGGGAATCATCTTAATAAATAACACTCAAGTAAGGGAGAAAATTATATAACAATTTAGTATTCTTAAATTCATAAAACCAATTCTTATTAAACTCAGATGCTCATTTATATCCATTGAACCTCTTATATTATTTCAAAAATTTATATAGAGCCAGGTGTGGTGGTTCACACCTGTAATCCCAACACTTTGGGAGGCCAAGGTGGGCAGATCACCTGAGGTCAGGAGTTCGAGACCAGCCTGACCAACATGGTGAAACCCCGTCTCTACTAAAAATACAAAAATTAGCCGGGCATGGTGGTAGGCACCTGGAATCCCAGATACTCAGGAGGCTGAGGCACAAGAATTGCTTGAACTCAGGAGGAGGAGGTTGCAGTGAGCTGAAATCGCACCACTGCACTCCAGTCTGGGCAACAAGAGAGACTCCATCACAAAAAATAAAATAAATAAAAATGAATAAAAAATCAATACAGAAAATGTGCCTTAGAATATGTCATGTCCTAGAGAACTGTTCTTCCTCTCTCGGTAGATGAAGCTGTCATAATGAAAATCCAAATGCCTTTGTTAACATTCAGAACACACTGTATAATTTGGGCTTTTGAAAGATGATTGCGAATTCAGCATTGTTTCAAAGCCAGGAAATGGAAGCCCCAAAAGTGACACATTAACATTTTTTTCAACAGTCAGTGAGAGTCTTAACATTTCAGATACTAGGAGCCCTGCGATGAACAATGAATTCTCAGCTGGAGTCTGGTTTTGACGAGATACATGTATATGTGGTGAAATTAGGTCTGTGAACTTCTTATCTCTCCACAGATCAAAAGGGACTCCTTTAGGTTAGAAGGTAGAGGAAGTCTGCTTCCTTTTTTCAAGTGAGAAGTACTAGAACTATTAACTGGAAAGCTTTGATGACCTCCCAGAGGCCTGGGGAGAGTAGAGGAAGCTGGGAAATCTTTTGGTCATTGGAAGGGACCAGCAATTACACCTCTGAGCAAAGTACAGGGTCACGTATTCAGTACTATTCCCTTTAGCTCCATGATGAGTGTTCTCTCCAAATGAGTACTTTCTTTCTTCCTTTTTTTTTTTTTTGATGGAGCCTCACTTTTTCCCCCAGGCTGGAGTGCAGTGGCTGATTTCAGCTTACTGCAACCTCCACCACCCAGGTCCAAGCAATTCTCCTGCCTCAGCCTCCTGAATAGTTGGGACTACAGGCGCCTGAGTCAGGCCCAGCTAATTTTCTTGTATTTTTGTAGAGACAGGGTTTCACCGTGTTGCCCAGGCTGGTCTCGAACTCCTGAGTTCAGGCAATCTGCCCACCTTGGCTTCCCAGAGTGCTAGGATTACAGGCATTAGCCACCGATGCCCAGCCCAAATGAGTACTTTCTAAATGTCTACTTCGAGCTGGAATTCTTTTATTTTTTTTTTCGAGACAGTCTTGCTCTGTCGCCAGGCTGGAGTGCAGCAGTGCAATCTCAGTTCACTGCACTCTCCACCTTCAAGGAATTCCCCTACCTCAGCTTCCCGAGCAGCTGGGACTACAGGCGCCCGCCCCCACGCCCAGCTAATTTTTTGTATTTTAGTGGAGACGGGGTTTCACCATGTTGGCCAGGATGGTCTCAATCTCCTAACCTTGTGATCTGCCCGCCTCAGCCTCCCAAAGTTCTAGGATTATAGACATGAGCCAAAGTGCCTGGCCGAGCTGGAATTCTTTTCCCATTGTTGTTTGTTGTTATTTGTTGTTTTGGTAAAACAATATTCACTGATGCAAAAATCCATAGAAGATATAAGCATAAGGAGAGTAATCTGCTCAGCTGCCGAGAGGCTCACACTGCCCTGCCAAAGTCAGAACAGCAGCCTTTCCACATAGTTTCCCACTTCTGACTCTAGTTGCTGAAACGACTTTTGGTCATCACTGTGTAAGCTGAACAACCAGGAAAATGTCGTTTTGATAGCAGACAAGTGGTTAAGTAGGCAACTATAACATACTTTACTTTGTTGTTTATTTATAGGAATTTATTTTTACTCTAAATTGTTCCCCAAAAGTTTTTAATACCTAACAAGAGGGAAAAACAAAACAAAACAGAAGATAACAATTCGATAGGGAGGCATTTTCTAGAGTGTGCATTCCTCTTGCAAAGAGAACAAGAAAACAATGTATTATCTAAATAAAAACAGAGGCCGGGCGCAGCGGCTCATGCCAGTAATCCCAGCACTTTGGGAGGCTGAGGCGGGCAGATCACTTGAGGCCAGGACTTCCAGACCAGACTGGCTAATGTGGTGAAACCCCGTCTCTACTAAAAATACAAAAAAGTTAGCCAGGTGTGGTGGCGTGCACCTGCAGTCCCAGCTACTCAGGAGGCTGAGGCAGGAGAATCGCTTGAACCTGGGAGATGGAGGTTGCAGTGAGCTGGGATTGCACCACTGCACTCCAGCCTGGGGAAGGTGGGAGAGGAAAAGAGCTGATAAGAACGTTCTACATTTTAAAACCCTATGGTTTTAAAAGGGTTTAATGCACTTATTAAAACCCTATGGTTTCTCCATTTTATCTTACTTTATGCTATTTTAGAGACAGGCTCTTGCTATGTTGCCCACACTGGAGTGCGGTGGCACAATCATAGCTCACTGCAGCCTCCAACTCCTAGACCCAAGCGATCCTCCTGCCTCAGCCTTCCAACTAGCTGGGACTACAGGCCTGCACCACCACACCTGACTAATTTGTTTTAATTTTTATTTTTTATAGAGACATGGATGACTTGCTATTGTTGCCCAGGCTGGTCCAAAACCCCTGACCCCCAAGTGATCCTCCTACCTCAGCCTCCCAATGCACTGAATTACAGGCATGAGCCACTACACACAGCCTATTTTCCTGTTTTAATGATTAGTAAACTGAGGCACAGAGAGATTAAACACTGTTTCCAAGGTCACACAGCTAGCAAGTAGAAAGATCAGAACTTGAGTCCGAAACCCTTAACCCTTGCAGTACAGTCGGTGGCAGAAACAAATTACAGAGTCTTACGGGCCAGGATAAAAGTTTTGGATTTTATTCTAAGTTTAATATTAGGTTGGTGCAAAAGTAGCCACTTAGAGGAGAATGTGAGGCAGTAAAATCAAGACACAGAGAAGTCAGCGGAGCAGCTGAAGTGCAATGAATGAGACTCTTACCCAATTCATAGCAGCCAGAAGATAATGGCTCAGAAAAGTATATGACTAGTCTTAATTAACAATCCCTCAAATCTACTTCTCCCAAGGGGAAAATGGTTAGAGGAATTTCAAATCCAATGACTTAGGCATAACACTGAGAAAAAAATCTGGAGCAGGACAAAATTACTAGTCATTTTAAAATGATTTTTGAAAAAACATTTGGCACACAAAGCACTGATGGTCATCATAATCTCAGAGGATGGGGGAAAAGGCAATAAATTAAAATACACTCCAAGGTAAACTAGAAACACTGTTATTTCTTTATTCATTTATTTATTTACTTTAGAGACATGGTCTCACTCTGTTGCCCAGGCTGGACTGCAGGGGTACAGCCATAGCTCACTGCAGCCTCGAGCACCTGGGCTCAACTGATCCTCCTGCCCCAGCCTCCCAAGTAGCTGGGACTACAGTCTCCTTCATGCATCCATTCATTTGTTCACTGTCTCAAACACCTAGATTGTCTAAGATACTGTACTAGGAATTGTGGAAGATGCAACAATCAATAGGTATGATTCCCACCTTCTAGCAGCTTCCATTCAAATACAGCACTTGGGACTAAATCTTAGAAAGCACAACTTCATCATTTATTTATTTACTATTTTTGAGACAGAATCTTGCTCTATCACCCAGGCTGGAGTGCAGTGGTATAATCCTGACTTATTGCAGCCTTGACACCCTAGGCAAATGGGATCCTTCCACCTCAGAATCTCAAGTAACTAGGACTACAGGCATGTGCTACCATACCTGGCTCATTTTAAAATTTTTTGTAAAGATGGGATCTCACTATGTTGCCCAGGCTGGTCTTGAACACCTGGCCTCAAGTAATCCTTCTGCCTCACTCTCCCAATGCACTAGAATTATAGGCATGAGACTCCACGCCCAGCTAAACACTGTTATTTTGACATTATATACTCACTGAGGCAGGGAAGACAAGTAATATTGCCAAGCAATAAATGATGAAATGGGACACCTACCTCACACGTTGGTTCTAATGAAGGAATACATCAGTATCTGTGAAGCACTTAAAAACAGGTTTGACATATAGAATGGTCATGTATGTGTTAAATAATAAAAAGTAGCAATAGTGAAATAATTTATTTTTTCAAATTAATTGGGACAGAAGAGAATATATCAGAATGCAGTAAATAGTAAGAGTGACATAATTTGTTTAACTTTGGCTATAGTTACACTATAACTCAGTATCTGGCATATCAGGGGAGGTAACAGGTTTGAGAAAGACTGTCACACTACAGAGATTAAATAAGATCATGAGTTTACTTTGAATATTTGCCTGTTCACATCCCAAAGAAAAAGGGTCAAATGCTACAAACCAGGACTTCCCTACTTCTCAACCCCACTCCACAAAGGCAATTGATTAAACACTGACCACTATACTACTGCCTGTGCTCAAAACTACAAGCTTTGACCAAATAATAATGATGAATTCGAGACAAATATTCAACCCATTATCAGTTCTGGAAAAGCCTGTGGGCATATACATTCTCAGCTGTGAAATAGTTGCAGCAACTTTCTTTACGGAAAGCGTTAGATTGCTATCCAGTCAATTCAAAAATCTTAAGATCCTGTTTCAGTTCTTTGCCACACACTGCATAAATCTGACAATAAATAAATGTATTTCTGTATTTTATACAATATGAATTGTTCAGAGAATTCTTTTGTCAGAAGACATAACTAGAAAACTAGATGGTTTAAATTTTTTTTACCTTTTTTTTTTTTTTTTTGTAGATATGGGGTCTCACTATGTTACTCAGGCTGGTCTTGAACTCCTGGGCTCAAGAAACTCTCCCACCTCAACCTTCCAGTGTTGGGTCCAGGTGTGAGCCACCATGCCTGGCCCACTAGATGGTTTAGAGATCATTTTCCCCGCTCTACCACTGCTTTATAAACTTATAAACTATAAGTCTAAACTATCTAACACTGGACAAGTATTAGTAAAATCTTAATATTATCAATTTAAAAATATTCCATTTTTAAAGATTGAGAAAATGTTCCAATTTAAAATTCCTAATCCTCAGCTTTTCATTCATATTGTGGTCCTTCTCCCCAAGAGGTAGATGGTTAGACTATAAAATTGTATTTAATTTATAATATACATTTTATATAAAAATAATTACATTATTTATGCATGTCACTTATAATGATATATATTTCTAGATATATTTGATTCAAAATATATAACATGTAAATAAATGCTGAATTCTTCATATTCTGTTATTCTTATGAGTGTCCCTGAAACATTTATTTGTTTTAATATATATATATTATATACTGTTGAATATGTTTAAAGAAAATATATATAGTAAGGTAGAATGTCAAGATGCATATTGTTATCTCGTTGCCAAAGAGAAATGATCCTAATCTTTGAAATGTTCTGAAATGCCTCTACCTGTATTTCCTCCTTTATTCCAACTACTTAGGAGTTTTGAGTGCTTGGATACAGACATGAGCTAGCAATGCCAGCGGGAGCTGGATGACAGCACCTGATGCGTAATGGATTGAACCTAAAGCACTGCATTCTGGATCACCTCCATGAGCTTGAATTATGCATATTTACTAGTGTAGTTTAAGAGTCCCAGGACCCCTAGACCAGGAGCTCCCCAGAAGGCAGCCTCTGTCTGTTTCTGCTCTGCTTTGTATCCCTAGCACCGGTGGAGTGCCTGGTATTGGTATGGAACAGATCCACCATAAAGACTTGCTGAATAAGAGGTGTGAGGGGCCAGGTGCAGTGGCTCATGCCTGTAATCCCAGCACTTTCGGAGGCTGAGGTGGGCGTATCACCTGAGATCGGGAGTTCAAGACCAGCCTGACCAACATGGAGAAACACGGTCTCTACTAAAAATAAAAAACTAGCCAAGCATGGTGGCACATGCCTGTAATCCCAGCTACTCTGGAGGCTGAGGCAGGAGAATTGCTTGAACCCAAGAGGCAGAGGCTGCGGTGAGCTAAGATTATGCCATTGTACTCCAGACTGGACAAGAGTGAAATTCCGCCTCAAAAAAAAAAATGTAGGAGGAATTTCTTTTCTGGAATCCAAGCATGAGCAAGCAATGAGCATCCCAAGGGAAAAACCTGCACTAAGGCAAGGAAGCCAAAGCATGAAAGTTTGCCCCAGTCATTGACTCTGGGGGAACCAGAGTCAATGGGTACAAATGTGGGGTCCTGCACAGAGTCCACCACTCAGATGCCCCTCTGGCCCAGTCCTGGAGTGAGCCCCTTAAGCAAGGCCATGAGGACTGATTCCACTAACACGCCCTGGAAGGCATCAGGAGCACCTGGCTGGGGAACTGTGTAGCTCAACAGTCAGAGAGGATGTACTGTGACATCGGGCCCCATAGAGGGTGCCAGCATAGTCTGGCATGGCACAGTCCACAGTGCCTGGGCAGACAGTTGGCACCAACAGCAGCAGCAGTGTTTCAAAGCACCCCAGAGACTACCCAGGCTCCAGTAGCATCAGGGGTCACCATGCAGGGGGCAGAAACGGCATGTATTAGTCCATTTTTACACTGCTGATAAAGACATACCCAAGACTGGAAAGAAAAGGAGGTTTAATTGGACTTACAGTTCCATGTGGCTGGGAGGTCTCACTATCAAGGTGGAGGGCAAAAGGCATGCACTTCTTACATGGTGGTGGCAAAGAGAATGAGGAAGATGCAAAAATGGAAACGCCTGATGAACCCATCAGATCTTAAGAGACTTATTCAATATCATGAGAATAGCTTGGGAAAAACTGGCCCCAGTGATTCAATTACCACCCCCAGGTCCCTCACACAACATGTGGGGATTCTGGGAGATACAATTCAAGTTGAGATTTGGATGGTGACACAGCCACACCATATCAGGGCAGGCATGTGATTCCAAGAAGATTTTATCTGTTATCTCATAGGAAGAAACCCAGAAAATGCTCCAATCCACCCACCTTCCCACCTATCTACATCCAGAAATAGAAGGACTTAGGGTCCCAAAATAGCAAATGGAAGCAGAATACTAGAAAAGTGCTGTTCTTCTAGACAGGATCTTACTATTAGTATACACACAATATCAACAACAAATGATCAAGGACATCAGCTGAGCCAGTGGCTCATGCTTGTAATCCCAGCACTCTGGGAGACTGAAGCAGGAGGATAACTTGAGCTCCGGAGGTCGAGGCTGCAGTGCCCTGTGATGGCTCCACTGCTCTCCAGCCTGACAACAAAATGAGACATTGTCTCAAGAAACAGAGGAGAAAAAGAACATCTACACATTATGCAGGCGATCAGCTCTCTTTGACCTGAGACAGGAAAATGTAAATATTAAAAATCGGTGACCTATGCCTTTAATTTCAAACTGGGGCCATAAACTTTTCTTGATTCATAATTATAAGGAACACAAGACTTGGTATTTATAAAGTAACACATGCTGAATTCTTTTATTTCCTTATTTCTATGAGTCTCTTGACATATTTATTTCCAAAGTATGCTGTGAATTGCAAGTGTCTCATCTTATGTACTAAAATTACTCACAATTCTTTTGCCCACTTAGAGAAAAAAAAACAATTTAATGCCAAATTGTTAAAATCATATAAAGCTGTCAAAACCAAAGGGCACCTTCACTGAAATTTTGATAGCACCTGACATTCTATGTCTGTTGGCATTCGGCTCACTCCAGGATAGTTTTTGGCTCAATCTCATGGGTCTAATCCAGACAGCTGGCACTTCATTAGAAGATATAAATCAGAAATTCTACCCTTCTCTTACCCCAGTCTAGTAGATGGCGACTTAATTTCTTGAGAAGAGGAAAAAAAAATCCTAGAACTAACACACTTTCCTGAAACTTCCTTCTTCTAAATAGCAAAGGGAGGGTAGGAAAGGAAATACCCCCCTTTCTGGCCCCGGACACAGTGTTCCTCATACTCACCCCAAAACACATTGCAAAACAACACATTATGGACACCCAGCTCACACTCTGGGCTCATCTTGTATAATAAGCTATTTCTTAAAAAGAACGAAAGAGGAACTCAAAATGCCATTCATTTTATTCAGAAAGGGAAAAAAAAACTGCATCCTTCTTCCTTTTAAGCTCTATGACATCTCTTACATGCTATTTGGGTTAAATGTCATGAGTTACATTTCAAGGAAATTAGGAAAGCCAGTCCTTTACGAATTTGGATTGGCCTGTACTTGGATTGGCCTCTCTGCTTTTAACTTGATATTTATTATAGCTCCTAGTACTTCTTGTAGTAAAGGGCTCTCAGAGTGGACATCAGAATTGATAGAGCTTTAAAAAATTATAGATACCAAGTTCTGTTTTCCAGCCTGTTGATGGGTAGGTAGAGTTCACGATATGTATTGCGAAGACACTTTGATGATCTCTAGTGGAAATCCATGGCTAAGAGTCTGTATTTGTGTTAACAGGTGGCCCCCGATTCACTGCAATAGTTCAGATGTTCAATAAAAATTATCATTGGCATTCATTTTCAGAAATTATATTTTGGTAAGTCAATACCAAAAAGAAATAACTCAGAAAGAAACAGTTCCTTTTCCTTCTTCTTTCCTGCTCTGCAAACTCCCAGACCTGGGTCCGTCCTAACGTTTCTTTCTTTTTGACATGGAAGGCCCAGATTTCTGAGTCTCAGTGAGGAAAAAAATCACATAATCTGGATCGGCTACAGAGCAAATTCCTGGTACCATTTTCTGTGCACACTCAACACTGCTCACCCATCCATCTCCCGGTCCCTACCCCGCTTCGTCTCCATTCCCACAGCAGTTACCCCAGAGCTTCCTCATTCTCTTGGGCCCTCTCCCCTCCATCCATCTCCACTGTTTTCAGCAGAAAATTTGCTTCCTATTTCATGAAGAAATTGGAGTGTAAATAGCCCTTGCTTGCTTTCTCCCGATCCACTTCTATTATTTTCACAATCGTAAATCACCTGGGGAGTTTTAAAAATTAGTAGTGCCTGGGCCTCGTTCCAAAAAATTACAATTTCACTAACCAGGGTGCACCTTGGGCGTCAAAACTTCCTTAGTTGATTTTAATGTACAGCCAAGGGTCAGAAGCACTGCTCCCAATTAGAGATGTAAATCAGGGTCACTCAATGAGGTTTCCTTTTTTAAAAATCTAAATATGATTAATCCCATCCCCAGAGATCCAGATTCATTTCATCTGGGGCAGCTGTTCTTGGCACTGATATTTCTAAAGCACTCTATTAAGTGCCTTTTATAGCTTGAAAACACCAGAGGAAACAGAAGACAGCCAGAAGTCTGAAAACCCTGCCAGCTCAGGTAAATAAATATGTTGATGATCATGTCAAATGTACTGGTTATTTATAAATTGACCAGTTTGTACCCTATAGAGAATTCAACTTTTCTTCATTAAACACTTAAATGTACACAGCTTTGGGAAAATAATTGGTAAATAATTTTCATCTGCAGTGAAAGACTTTTCAAGCATAAATACATCCTACAGAAATACTGATAGCTTGGATGATGGCAAAATTTAAAATTCTTTATATTAAAAACACCACAGGAAAAATAAAAGGTAAATGAGAACCCTGAAACATACGTTACACCTATGACAGGCAAAACCTAAGATCCTCACTATTTATAGAACGTATGAATTAGTAGAAAAAAGAAAGGGAAGAAGAATGGGCATACCAACAGAAAAGCTGATCGAGGACCTAAATATAGGTTTTTTAAAAATACAAACAGCCAATAAACCTATAAGAGATGGCAAACACAACTACTCTTTAAAAAGCAAATTACAAAGGCGGTAAGGTACTATTTAGCCTATGATACTATTTTGGAAGAGAGGAAATGGAATAAATTTCCAGTGTTGCAAATTTGTAAGGTTAAGGAGAAACAGGTATTTCCTTGCATTGCTGTTCAGAGGGTAAGTTCTTTAGAGGGAGCAATTTAACTACACATATCAAAAACCTTAAACTCTTCCATGGCCATTGAGCCAGAAGTTCTGCATCTTAGCATTTGACCTAAGGAAATAATCATCTATGCTGCTGAGGTGCCTGCAGGCACTGACTCAAGTTTCTGGTATTAAAAGACCACACAGAGGTGTTGGACAAGGGCCACTGGGAGCAGATTTATTTGAAAACCTTACCCTGCCAACATCATTCCCGGCACCTCTCACTGATGTGATAGTGGAAACTGTCTCCTTTGCAGAGCACTGAGCTTTTCCACCCAAATAGCCTGCTGACCTCACCTCCAGTCAGCCATCTCTGACCATTCGGCTCTCTCTAATGCAGCCAAACCCCTCTTGCCACACCGCACGGTACATATGATCCCTTGACGGGCCCCTCTGTATTCCCAGCATGTGCAGCCAGTCCCTGGTAGTCACTATATTCTGGCAGCATTCTTGCTGAGGAGTCTGGGCATGAGCAGATGCTCCAGGTCTTCTGAGGACACTCTGCAATCATCATCCTGATATCATTCGGCTCCCATCCAGTGGCACTTAACTCCCTCCATCCCCGGCTTCTGTTTTGCCAGTCACCTCACTGAGAGGTTTCTGACTCCCGCTCACAGCACAGGGCCCTTTAAACACAACCCACCTGCACTACACATGGACACGTGCTTTAACCATGACTCGTCTGCCCTGCCCAACTCAAAAGCACATCACCTTACTCCTTCCATCCATATCCTTGCCCTTCTCAACCCTTTTACTCCCGAACAAGACTCATCACAACAGGGTTTATCATGGTTAAAAATAAATCTAGTTGTTCAACAACTGGGGATCTACTAGATATATTATCATGGTTCATTAACATAATATAATATAATTCGACCAATAACACCTTTTGCACAGTAGAATATGTAAAAATGAGGCCGGGCGCGGTGGCTCACATCTGTAAACCCAGCACTTTGGGAGGCCGAGGCAAATGGGTCACGTGAGGTCAGGAGTTCAAAACCAGCCTGGCCAACATGGTGAAACTCTGTCTCTACTGAAAATACAAAAATTAGCTGGACATGGTGGTGCATGGCTGTAGTCCCAGCTACGCAGGAGGCTGAGGCATGAGAATCACTTAAGCTCAGGAGGCAGAGGTTGCAGTGAGAAGAGATGGTGCCACTGCACTCCAGCCTAGGCGACAGAGCGAGATTCTCTCAAAACAAGACAAAAAGATGTAATAATGAGAATGACGCCCACCATACACTAAGAGAAAGAGTTACAGAATAGGTTTTCTTAAGGATGAATGTACATCAAGACGCTATCCCTTAAGGATGAATGTACATCAAGACGCTATCCAGTTATGAATTTCCAGTTTGTAGGATTGTGGTTGGTTTACGTTTTCTTTTTTGTTTCTCTCTGCTTTATAACTTTAAAAATGAGTGTGTGTTCTTTGGAAAAACAAAACATTAGAAAGAAAAAACTCAATATGGCATGTTAAAAGGGTTAGCTGTTCTTCAAAGGTGTTGAGCCTCCAGCCAGTGTGTACCCCCGCCCAAGATGGGTCACTCTGCCTGCAAAGCTGAAATTGTCCAGAGCGGCAGCAGCAGTCACAAGACCTTAGATCGCTTTGCCTCTAGGTGGTGCAAAGTCATGATTCCCAGGCAGCAAGTCCTGGAGAGAGAGTTGGCAGCCTATCTATCTCTCCATAGAAATGGGAGGGCCTAGAAACAGGTACAGTTACAATGCTAAATGAAGCCCAAGATTAGTGATTTGTAAATATTTGAAGACAAACCTTTTTTCCCCCAAATGGAATCTCATAGAAAATATCAATTCTTAAACTCAAAAATTTTGTTGATCATAATGAAGTGAGACTCAAGGCATCGACAGACCCCAAATTCAGCTCTCTCTTCTCCCCAACACACACACACACACACACATACACACACTTTTTTTTTTTTTTTTTGAGATGGAGTCTCACTCTGTTGCCCAGGCTACAGTGCAATGGTGCCATCTTGGCTCACTACAACCTCCTCCTCTGAGTTCAAGCAATTCTTCTGCCTCAGCCTCCCCCCACTCCCCTGCCCACCCACAGTAGCTGGCACTACAGGTGCCCACCACCATGGCTGGCTAATTTTTGTATTTTTAGTAGAAATGGGGTTTCACCATGTTGGCTAGGCTGGTCTCAAACTCCTGACCTCAGGTGATCCACCCGCCTCAGCCTCCCAAAGTGCTAGGATTACAGGAGTGATCCACTGTGCCCGACCACATGCAGATTTTCACAGTCACTCTGGAAGTAGCATTGCAGGTTTCTTAAATGACAATTTAATCAACAGTAGTTGGTTTTAAGAAGGCAACTTGCATCCCAGCACCAGGTTTGTTGATTCAAGGTATGAAATCCAGCCAAGCTTATTTTTGACATAAGAGTTAAGAAAAATTACTTAGGCAGATAGTGAGGGTATGGGATGAAAAGCAGCCCCAAATCATTTTCTTCTCTAACAAAGAGCAGCCTGTAAAATCGAGCTGCAGATATAGATAAGCAAGCTGAAAGCTTGCACAGGTGAATCCTGGCAGCTGTGCCAATAGGAAAAGGCTACCTGGGACTAGGAATGGTCAACATGGCAGCTCCATCTTCTCTTCTCTTTGCCAGCCACGTGTAGAGTGAGGAGCAGACAACATAGCACTGGCCAAGTGGAAAGCCTATTTGCATAATAAGATTAGCATGGGGTGGCCCGCCTTTCCCCAAGTGCTATGTCAATATCACAACTGGTCCAACCAATCAGTGGGCCCTATGTAAATTAGATACCACCTCCTCAAGCCTGTCTATAAAATCCAGTGCACTCTACCACGGGTCAGAATTCCGGTTTGGGAGCCTCTCTCTCTCAAAAGTGAGAGCTGTTCTTTTTCTTTGGTCTATTAAACCTCCACTCCTAAACTCACTCCTGTGTGTGTCCACGACCTTCATCTTCTTGGCACGAGATGATGAACCTCAGGTATTTAGCCCAGACGACCAGCTGCTTCATTTTGACTTCCCAAACATGCCCACTTGCTACATACACACCTGAGTTCTTAAAGGCCCAAACTTTCTTCTATGTAGAAAGCTTTCTTTATCATGTCTACCTACAAAATCCTGCAAATCCAAGATCTTCCCTTTAGTCTTTTCTTCCCTGCAACACCTTAGATAAAATGAAGTTTTCCTTCATCTGTAACCGGGTGTCTGGACTGAGCTACAAGTCCTATTCAAGTCTTGAAGGTAAGACTGAAAACTCCCTACCTATTCATGGACACTTTCATGGGTCTGTTTGCACCCACTGGTTTTGATGGGGGTTAAGGAATCTAGGTGGTGACAGGGAGAGGACTCAAATGGTGGCCAGGATTGAGGTTCAGGCAATAGAGCTAAGCCTGATTTGAGGACCTATGAGATCCGCATCGAGAAGAGTTGCCTCAAAGGAGTCTGACTCTTGCCACATCCAGCCACAAGGTCTACAGGTGGGAGGCGAAATGGTGGCTTCCAGGGAAGTAGAACGGCATTACTTGAAATCACTGAAGCCCAGCTAATCTGTGGGTACATATACACTCCAAGGGCTAAAAGTCTGTTGTTTCCAAGCAGTAACAGCTATTCTAGTACTATATTCGACACCTCTTTAGAAAACTAGAGCTCAGTGGCAGGAAGCCAATATTCCAACTAACAGAAGAAATAAGTCAATCTAAAGCACCAGTGACACATCCACCAATATCTTAGATGTAAGCAGCAGCAGCACCTGCAGCATTTAGATTAGACCCAAGCAGGAGTGGTAGCATATAGCATGCTGAGGGGTTTGCACGTGAGAGTGAGAAGCTGAGCACAAAGCAGATGCAGCGCGGTAGTTAGCGGTCTGGACCAACGAATAAGGTCACAGGAGGCCCATAGTGGGTCTGGTTTAAAATGGGAGCAGCATCTGGGTGGTAGCTCATGCCTGTAAACTCAGCACTTTGGGAGGCTGAGGTGGGCGGATCACTTGAGGTCAGGAATTCAAGACCAGCCTGGCCAACATGGCAAAACCCCATCTCTACTAAAACTACAAAAATTAGCCAGGCGTGGTGGTGCCCTCCTGTAATCCCAGCTACTCAGGAGGCTGAGGCAGGAGGATGACTTGAGCTCAGGAGGGAAAGACTATAGTGAGCCAAGATTATACCACTGCACTCCAGCCTGGGCACCAGAGCGAGACTCCATCTCAAAAAAATCAATCAATCAATTAATTAATTAAATGGAAGCAGAAACAAGATGGGTGAAGAAGAGGAGATGGAGGTCTATTATTAATAGGCTGAGATTTAGTTAGCAAAATTCAGATGGAAATGTTAAGGTGTGCTCCTTTGCACCTACAGGGTATCCTTTGTTTTCCTGTTGTTTGTGCATGTGACTAGGGATTGCCATTCCCAGGTACCATGTACATCTGTGAGAATGCCATGCTGCAGAGATCCACACGTCAGAAAAATACTCCCAGGTGAGGCTCAACTTCCAGGAAACGATGCACTTAGAAGCTGTGGCATGGTCATTACTTGACACTGAGGAATTTCCACTGATAACAGAAAGTTATAGAAAGGATTCCTTGGTCCAGGGAAGGCTGCTTTAAGCACAAGCATATTTGAACTGCAGAATAACTTTTATTTCAATTTTTTGAAAAAGGAAAAGCTACACAAAGATCAAAGTTTCATAGCTTGGAATGAAGATGGCTAAGAAGCTGTAGGAGTGTTCATAAATCCAAGCATTGCAGATGATGTTAGTTTCATCTAGCATAACGTCCAAACTGCTGCTAGCTAACAGACATGTATGCATTTCAAACTATGTGGATAGAACACAGAACATATTCACGTTTTTCACATTTCGTAAAGAGAGCCAAATTATTCTAGATGTTGTTCATCACCTGCCTCTACTCAACTTTTTTTATTTGCAAGTACTACCTGTAGTGAAACCATATTGATGGCATAGTTGCTTAGGTTCAGATTTATGTGTTTAAGATTTACATGTTAATGTAGTTATATATTGATTCATGTTCCAAGGAATAAGTGAGAAAATCTCATGGATTCAAAATGTACATAATTTATATCATTAATTTCATGTTAAAATGAGTGAAGGAGACCATTTGCATTCAAGGTTTGCATAAAAATTAAATGCATATATCATTCATATTTACAAAGGCATTTCAAATGACTGCTAGATTTTTTAAGCGTGAATTTATTACATGGTGGAACTATCAAATCAGACACTAATCTTCCTCAATTTGGTCAGAGAACAGCTCAAGAAGCAGGCTCTTCAAGTGAGAAGCACTTGTACAAAATGTTCTAGAGTCTTCTCCTCCAGATCTACTTTTTCTTTAGATGTCTTATTTCAGTTCTGTGTTATTACTAAAATTATGGATATAAGTAATATTCCCCTTTAAAAATCCAACTCACAGCCGGGCATGGTGGCTCACACCTATGATCCCAGCACTTTGGGAGGCCAAGGCAGGTGGATCACCTAAAGTCAGGAGTTCGAGACCATCCTGGCCAACATGATGAAACCCCATCTTCACTAAAAATATAAAAATTAACCAGGCACGGTGGTGCATGCCTGCAATCCCAGCTACTCAGGAGGCTGAGGCAGGAGAATTGCTTGAACCCGAGAGCGTAGGTTGCAGTGAGCAGAGGTCACACCACCACATTCCAACCTGGGTGACAGAGCAAGACTCTGTCTCAAAAAAAAAAAAAAAAAAAACAAAAAAACAACTCATCACTAACAAAAATAAAATGCCATTAACTTATTCCCAAAAAGATATATGTGTCTTTCTTTTTAAAGAAGACTTTTTAACTTAGACGGGAAATTTATATTAATATGGAAAATACAGAATCATCAGGAACTATCCAATTTAAAGCTGGGTGCAGCTGTGCATATCTATAATCCCAGCTACTCAGGAGGCTGATGCAGGACGATCTCCTAAGCTCAGGAGCTCTAGATCAGCCTAGGTAACATAGCAAGACCTCAGCTCAAATAGAAAAAAGTCAAGTTTAAAAATAGATTCGCATTTTTTTTAAGACAGTCTTGTTCCGTCACCCAGGTGAAATCTCAGCTCACTGCAACCTCTGCCTCCTGGGTTCAAGGAATTCCCTCCCTCAGCCTCCTCAGTAGCTGGGATTACAGGCACCTGCTACTACGCCCAGCTAATTTTTGTACTTTGAGTAGACACGGGGTTTCCCCAAGTTGGGCAGGCTGGTCTTCAACTCCTTACCTTGTGATCCATCTGCCTCAGCCTCCCAAAGTGCTGGGATTACAGGCGTGAGTCACCGTGCCCAGCCATAGATTTGCATTTTTAAGGAATCTAGAAATGTAGCAAAGAATTTGGAGATTCCCAGCTCTCCTGAGTTAAGACAAATCCACTTGACTCTGGAGGGCAGATGTGACTTGGGTGTGCTTTCTGCTCAACAGATGGCCCTGGCTGCCATCTTATCTACCTACATATCACCTGTGTTATGTTAGACCTAAGAGACTGTCATCTCCCACCCAAGGATGAAGTGCAAAGTGACAGGCTCAGATTCTCCATATTCCAAGTGGCCTCCAACTCAGTTTTGCTTTCCTTCTGAGCTGGCAAGAGTGACTGGAAGGCACCAGTACCTGACCCATAGATGATTGACGGGCATCCGTGGTGACCCCCGTCACTCTGAAGCTGTTTCCTGAGGCTCACTTAGTTGACACCATTCACCCCATCAGAAAAAGATCTGACAACCCCTAACCATTTCAAATGCACATGACAATATCTTAGCCACTCAGTAACTAACATACCAGTATTGCCAAATAAACACAGACACTACCGCATGAAATTTAATGAAAGTTGGAGTAATTTATGTATGACTAAAGAAATAGCATATTCCATTAACAAAATACCCTTCTTTAAGGCCCAACCTGTATTTTGTTTCAAGGTATCACTTTGGAGGAAATGTGGCATATCTTGTCGGGTTTTCTTTAAATTTTATTTTTTACAGGGATGGTGTCTTGCTATGTTGCTCAGACTGGTCTCAAACTCCTGAACTCATGCCATCTTCCCATCCTGGCCTCCAAAAGTGCTGAGATTACAGACCTGAGCCACCACACCCAGCCATATCTTGGTTTTATTAATGTGATCTCTGGCATATTTTTATAATTCATAATTTAAAACACACGATTATCTAGGACACAACTACTGCAGTCATATGAATTCCTGTAGTAAAAGTCTCAAAACTAAGCTTTTTATTAATGCATTTAAACACAAGGTTTACGAGATTTCCTAGAAAAATATACATCTATAATAATTTACTAGGATACCTTCTTGCTGGAATACACATTAAGGTTTTGGTATTAACTATTTGATAAATTTTAATATATCAGTACTACCAAAATGCAAATAGGAAACAAAAACAGCTATCTAGCTATCAAGGGAAGTTTAAAAATAATTATATTTAGATATCTTCATTTGCAATCTTCATCAGTAATGTTAGCCCTAAGAAAAGGTATCATTAAACCTGTTGTCAGATAACAGAGTGGCAGAAAGGTTAGAGATATATCAAAGTTTTAAAAAATATTTATATTTAAAAGAACACTTACTCTTTTGATACCCTCTAAGAGGATATATCCTGAGTTTTTCAATAATATCAACCATGATCAGGGACGACAGAACCAGAGATACCGGCAGGTCAGGTAACATATCAGGTAAGACATCGGCGGACCCATTAATGCTCTTTTGAACCTGTTTAGAGAAAACCATTTAGAAGCATTACATTATAATTTAATCTAAAATGCATTCAACAGTCTGAATGCAGCACTACATTAATTATAATTACATTTACTCAAAAACTAGAAGGTTTTGAGTTTGTCAGGTTTTAAACTCCACAAGGTTTCTGACCATTTCTAAAGTTGTCATAAGGAATCACATCAATGGAAGCATATTTTCAGTTAAAGACAGACTTTGGTACATGCATGCAGAAATATAGTAGTGGACTCAGTGTAATATTGAAGGGGTAACTCCTTCCAACTCTACTCCTGAGCAGAACTTCTAAGAATCCAGCCTCAGCCGGGCGCAGTGGCTCACACCTGTAGTCCCAGCACTTTGGGAGGCCGAGGTGGGTGGATCATGAGGTCGAGAGATCGAGACCATCCTGGTCAACATGGTGAAACCCCATCTCTACTAAAGATACAAAAAATTAGCTGGGCATGGTGGCGCGTGCCTGTAATCCCAGCTACCCAGGAGGCTGAGGCAGGAGAATTGCCTGAACCCAGGAGGCGGAGGTTGCGGTGAGCTGAGATCGCGCCATTGCACTCCAGCCTGGGTAACAAGAGCAAAACTCCATCTCAAAAAAAAAGAATCCAGCCTCAAAGAGCTAGGGGGACAAATATTAACATTTAGGGTCTTCCAAGAAGGCAAAACGCAGATAATTCCAGCTAGACTTCGGAACACTTCCTTCATCTGCTTAAAGTATTTACAAAAAGCTATGGCAAGGCCAGGTGCAGTGGCTCACACCTATAATCCCAGAACTTTTGGAGGCGAAGGTGGGAGGATTACTTGAGCCCAGGAGCTCTACACCAATCTGGGCAACAACACCAGAACGCATGTCTATGACAAATTTAAAAATTAGCTGGGTGTGGTGGCTCACACCTTTGGTTCCAGTGGAGGCTGAGGTTGGAGGATCACTTGAGCCCAGCAGCTTGAGGCTGCAATGAGTCATGATTGTGACACTGCACTCTAGCTTGGGTGACAGAGCAAGACCCCACCCCACCACAAAACAGAAACGAAAACAACAATAACAAAAAACTATGGCAAGCACTGTATTAATGATGAAATATTGAAAGTTTTCCCTCTGAAATCGGCAATGAAACAAAGATGCCACCGTGACCATTTCTGTTCAGCATTGTCATGGAGGTCTTAGCCAGGGTACTGGGCCAGAGAAAGAAATTAACAGTGTAGGCTGGGCACGGTGGCTCACACCTGTAATCCCAGCATTCTGGGAAGCCAAGGTGGGTGGATCACCTGAGGTCAGGAGTTCGAGACCAGCCTGGCCAACATGGTGAAACTCTGTCTCAAAAAAAAAACTAAAAAAATAAACATAGCCAGGCACGGTGGCACATGCCAGTAATCCCAGCTATTTAGGACCCTGAGGCAGGAGAATCACATGAACCCAGGAGGCAGAGGTTGTAGTGAGCTGAGATCACGCCATTGCACTCCAGCCTGGGCCACAGAGCAAGACTTCATCTCAAAAATAAAAATAACAGTGTAAATACTGGAAAGAAGAAAAACAAAATACAATTACTCAGACTATTTGATTGTACATAGAGAAAATCTCCCCCAAATGGATACACTATTTCTAAATACCAAAGACAAAAGAGTTCAAATATGTGAATTTTTTAAAATGATACTATTCAATGCAACCTCAATCAATATTCTAACTTTTTGTGGAAAAGGACAGGCCGATACTAAAATTTAAATGGAAATACAAAAGGCAGGAGATTCTAGAAAAAAAAGAACAAGCTAGGAAGATTTACTCTTCTGGATATAAAGAACCAGTATAAAGCTGCAATACCTAAGACAGTGTGGTGTTGGCACAGGAATTATGTATATATAGCTGCAGTTGATTCATAACAAAGGTGGCACAGCAGAGAAATGCGGGAAGGACAAACCAATAAATGGTGCTCAATCCATTGAACGTTATGGGGGGAAAAGTTAACTCACTGCTGTACAACATATACAAAAATCATTTCCAGAGGTGTCGTGAATCTAAAAAACAGTGAAGAAACAATAGAGCCTTCAAAATATAATTAGGAGGTGGGGCACGGTGACTCACACCTACAATCCCAGCACTTTGGGAGGCCAAGGCAGGTGAATCACTTGAGGTCAGGAGTTTGAGACCAACCTAGCCAACATGGTGAAACCCAATCTCTATTAAAAACACAAAAATTAGCCAGGTGTGGTGGCACATGTCTGTGGTCCAAGCTACTTGGGGGGCTGAGAGGGGAGAATCACTTGAACCCAGGAGGAGGAGGTTGCAGTGAGCAGAGATCGCAACACAGCATTCAGCCTGAGTGATAGGACAACACTCCATCTCAAAAAAAAAAAAAAAAAAAAAAAAAAATATATATATATATATGTACACACACACACAAATATATATGTATATATGTGTGTGTATATATATGCACATACACACACATACATACATGTACATATATATGTATATTTAAAATATTTAGGGAAAGATTTTAAGACTTTGAAGTTCAGATTCACAATAAAAAAATCTTCTATGAGGGACCAAAAGCACTGTCCATAAAGAAAATAAATAGATAAATTGGACTATTTTTAAGTTAAGAATTTCTTTTCATCAAAAATATATAAAAGCATGAAGACAAATTACAGAGAGGATATTTGCAATACATATAATCAAAACATGCATGTGTAATCTGAATATGAAAATAAGTCTTCCAAATAGATTTTTTTAAAATAAGCAACACAATAAAAAAAAATGGGCACAATGAAAAGATGCTCAACCTTGATAATTCCTGGAGAAATGTAATTTAAACTACAATGAGATTCAGAATCACACCCACCAGAAGAGCTGAAATAAAAAGACACAATGATGCTGGGTGTGGTGGTTCATGACTTTAATCTCAGCATTTTGGGAGACTGAGGCGGGTGGATCACTTAAGGTCAGGAGTTCAAGACCAGCCCAGCCAACATGGTGAAACCCTATCAGTACTAAAAATATAAAAATTAACAGGGCATGGGGTGGGCGTCTGTAATCCCAGCTGCTAGGGAGGCTGAGGCAAGAGAATTGCCTGAACCAGGAGGCAGAGGTTGCAGTGAGCAGAGATTGTATGTGCTGCTACGCCCCAGCCTGGGGAGCGAGACTCCGTTTCCAAAAAAAAAAAAAAAGACACAATCCAAGCAGTGGTGAATGCTCCTCTCTGCTGGTGAGTTCTATAGAGATGCTATAAAAATCAGTACAATCTGTTTGGAAAGCTGTTTGAGCTTATCTTTCACAAGTTAACATTTCAATATCTCATGATTCATCAATTCTGCTCCTGCATATGTAACAAACAGAAATACGTACACACCAAAAGACATCTTCACAGATGTTCACAGCCACATTATTTGTAATTGACGAAACTGGAAACAAGCAAGATGGCGACCAAGAGTAGAGCATAAGTTAATTATGATCTTTTCTTACAAGGAAATACTCTACGCTGAAACTGAATGAGTTTCCGGTATTCAAAAAAACACAAATGACCCTCACAACCATATTTTAAATAAAAGAAGCCAGATATCATTTGATTTCTCCTTGGAAAAAGTTAAAAAACAAACTAGCCTGCAGTATCAGAAGTCAAGTAAGAAGTGACTTCTGGAAAGGAGGTAAAGGGAGTCATTAAAAGAAGCAAAAAAAAAAAAAAAAAAAAAGAGCAAGCCATGGTTTTTTATACAAAAATAAAATACAATAAAGGAACACTGGTGTGGAGCTGGCCAAAGTTTCCTTCTTGACCTTGACCTGAGCGATGTTTACCTGGGGGTTACGTTGTGGTATTCCACTGATACTATACTTTTTATGTGTTATATATGTTATACTTTGGTGAAAATTAAATAAGAAGGAAAGAAAGGGAAGGGAAGGGGAGGGGAGGGGAGGGAAGGGAAGGAAGGAAAGGGGAGGGGAGGGAAGGGAAGGGAAGGGGAGGGGAGGGAAGAGGAGGGGGAAGGGGAGGGACGAAGGGAGGAAGGGGAGGGGGAGGGGAGGAAGGGAGGGAGGAAGGGGAGGGGGAGGGGAGGAAGGGATGGAGAAAGGGGAGGGGAGGGGAGGGGAGGGACGAGGGGAGGGGAGGGGAGGGGGGAGAGGAGGGGCGACGGGAGGGAAGGGAAGATGGATGAGACATCATAAAATAGAACCAAAAAGGGCTATGAAGCTCCAGATGTGCCATCCGTTTATTGCAGTAATGTTTCTTGAAAGGTTGTAAACAGAATTTTTACAGCTTTTGGGAACCCTCCAAATGATTTACAAGTCTTTGGGAGGGGAAAAGACAGATCTAGATAGAAATATTCATCTGTTGCTGTTCACTTGATGCAAAGCACACCTGTATGATCTCCCAAAATTATTTCACGCATTCATAATGTAGCATTTATGATGGATTCTAGTAGCACCCATGATGCATTCTAACAACCATGTAATTTCTAATCTCATACATTACTCGGTACTGACCTGTCTCATAACACTGGTGATACTTGTTCTAATTGCCTGTTTCTTTTTCTCTCTGTCAAAAAATTATACCAGAGACTCTGCCATATTTCCTAAGTCCCCTATCCCCGTACCTAATAGTGCCTGGCCTATAATATGCACTTAGTGACTATTTGCTTCACATATAAGTGAAATAGCAACACAAGGTAAATTAAGTAATTTAACTAAATTAAGTATGCTTTGGGGAAATTAAAATTATCTTTCACAGCACCTTGCAAATTAATAAGATTAGTGGGGCATTCTTACCTGATCTTCTTGGATAATGAAGTGCTCATAGCCTGAAAATTCTGCCTAAAATATTCCTGCCCTGCAGGTATCTATCCAAGACCTTGTGAAGCTATATTTGGTCAAAACATAAACTCAGCATTATTTTCAAACAAATAACACATGCAAATTATTTATCAATGGACATCTTATCAAGGTGTTACAATATAAACAGTCCTTCCCTTAGATCATGTTGTATTCATTTAGAATTAGGGACAATCACGAAAAACATCAGGTTGACCAAAGAAACAAATATAAGTCACCTTTCAAATTTTTCACTTTTTAAATGTTCAAATTTCATTTCTATCTCATACACACAAACACAAAAGTAATTTTTTAAAAATTGGCTATTAGACTTTCCTTCACAATCACAGAGGTAAAAACGATCTTAGAACTTTAAATAACATATATTGCAACCTGAAAGATTGGATTACATAAATGTCAAGAAATTTGTTGAGCACGCTGCTCTATCAAATTTCAATAACAAGAAATTATACAATTTCAGAATCTTGTAACAGAAGAAATCAAAATTCCATACCTCAGTCACTGCTATGGAAAAGGTGAGGCAGGGCAGTGTGGTGAGGACCACACACATCATCAGAACAGGTCTCCTAGCAAAGGAGAAAAAATAAGCCAAAGCAATCATGGACAAGATCGACAGTTCCTCTTACATGTTGCTAACTTAGCAGTTCCTGTTCCATTGATCTACAGCTTTTCTAAGAAGCTGCTGCTTCCCTATTTCCATTTCCCAAATGTTTGAGTATGGCAAAGAGGAACGCATGCAGAAACCAGAGTGCTGCTTCTAGAACAAAGGGGTGAGAGATTTCCAAATAATTAGCAAACCACAAACTATTAAAAGCATCAAATCACAAGTCAAATGAGATTCAACATTTTCATAATTTGTTAATTAAAATCCTACCCAAGAGGTCAGGCTGTAGTGACAACTGAATAAATGAACAGCATGAATTTCAAGTAATATTATACCTCATGTTGGAAAATTTATTTTTCAAAAAGTATATTTAGAGATGATAAACTATTAGATACTGAAAGACCACTGAAAAACATTAAATTTTTTTTTTACTGGAACCAAGAAAATAACATACATACATAAAAATGACATAATTTTTCAAACTTGATTTTGGACCACTTCTTAAACCTTACCTGATCAACCAATTAAATAGCTATTGATACATAATATGTATAAAATAGTATATTGTATGACAGATAAAATTTAAATGTATGTTTAACATCCTTAATTTCTGGGATGACAAAAGATACTTACTGAAAGGTTTTCTACAAAGAAATATTTACCTCCTCTTTGATTTGTTAATATTATGTTAATTCCAATTCTATAATAATGTTTTCTACATTCAATAATTTGTTGAATGCTTTCAAATTATTAATTTCTCCACAGCCATAAAAAAAGAATGAAATCCTGTCCTTGGCAGCAACATGGCCGTAGCTAGGGACCATTATCCTAAATGAATTGACTCAGAAACACAAAGCCAAATACTGTATGTTCTCTTATAAGCAGGAGCTAAACGTTGGGTACTCGTGGACGTAAAGATGGGACCAGATATTGGGGACCATGACAGAGGGGAGGGTGGTAAGGGGCCAGAGTTGCAAAATTACCTATTGGATTACTTATTCTCACTACCTGGATGATGGGATCAATCACACCCCAGACCTTAGCATCATGCAACATACCAGTGCAACAAACGTGCACATGTACCCCCTGCATCTAAAATAAGGTTGAAATTATAAAGAATAAAATAATAATAAAACAATTTCTCTGTGATGCTGTCTTGCCTCCCCATCCCAGCGCCATCTTAGAAGTCCTAGGTTTAAATGTAAATTAGAAGATGAGATTGCCCCTCTCTCATAGCCAGATGCAGTACAACCTGGCTAAGACTAGTTAGATGGAATTTTCAACTGGTAGCTTTGTCTGTTTGTCTGAGCCTAGATCCAAGTTCCTATAACACTAAGTTCTCTAAGTAAGATTGGACAAACCACTCATAAAGTTCTCTTCTTCTCAACTTGGCTTCCAAACAATGACTGCCCTGGATAGTCTCATCCATTCACATTGCTTCAAATACCACTCATTTGCCCAGGACTCTGCAATAATTTCTGGTGTTTTTCCTGAACCCTGACTTGTCTACCCAACTGTGAGAGACTTCCGCTTGGATGACAAAGACGCAATTCAGACTTACCATGTCCTAAACAGAACCCAAGTCCTCCACCACACCTGTTCCAGTCCATCGTCTAATCCCGTCTGATTTACTGCCAAAGTCCGTTTCAAACCCATTTTCTGTCAACACCATAGTTCATCCACTGTCACCTCTCGTTTGCCATATTCCTAACTGGTTTCCTGTTGGCACTTCTATTCTTGCCTAGCAACATTGTCTTCATGCTTTTTAAATGAAATCATGCTTTTAAAATGTCAAACACATCATGTTACTGCTCCAATGATGAGGAAGGGAAGGGGGTTATTGGTTAATGGGTACAGAGCTTTAGTTTTGCGAGATAAAAAGTCTCATGGATGATGGTGGCAACAGTTACACAATAATGTGAATGTACTTAATGCCACTGAACTGTACCTTAAAATGATTAAGATGATAAATTTTACATTATGTGTATTTTATCAGAATAAAAAAAATCTTTGATGGACACACAATGTGATTAGAATAAAATTGAAACTTATTACACTAGTCTACATGCTGTACATGATCTGGTTTCTCTTACTGCTCCTACTCTCCTACATACCAGCGAGCATACACACACACACATACACACACGTGCGCGCATGTATAAGTTGTATACACAGCCCTTATGACTACCTAAAAATCTGCTGATTCTCTGTTTATTGTTTGTCATCTTCCTCTTTCCTCATGCCCGAGGTAAGTTCTGTGGAAGCAGGGCCTTCGCTGACTCGTTTGCTACTTTATTTCCAGCATCTCGAATAATGTTTCTGAATCATTTTTTGTGTGATGAAACTTCTGAAGAATCTAGTGAACCCGATGAACGCTTCTCAGGACAACGCTGCTAAATGAGTAAAATAAAATACATAGATTTTAAGAAAATAAATCAATTATCTTGAAATTATCCAAAATTTTTTAATGACCCAAAATCTTTTTTTAAAATTGTATACAGTTTACAGTTTTTTTTAAGAATTATGTAGTAATCCAAATCTTTTTAAAGTTTGATGTAACAATATATGTGTCTATCTATGAACACATTATCTTGTTTTATTTTCTTTGGAGCAGGCCAGGCCTAGTGGCTGAAGTCTGTAATTTCAGCACTTTGGGAGGCTGAGGTGGATGGATTACTTGAGCCCAGGAGTTTGAGACCAGCCTGGGCAACACAGTGAAACCTCGTTTCTACAAAAAAAATGAATAAATAAAAAATTAGGCAGGTGTGGTGGCATGCACCTGTAGTCACAGCTACTTTGGAGGCTAAGGCAAAAGAATCCCTTGAACCCCAGGAGACAGAGGTTGCAGCAAGACAAGATCATGCCATTGTACTCCTGGGTGACAGAGGCAGACCCTGTCTCAAAAAAAAGCGGGGGGGACTACTTAAGATCTAGCAAAAATTGTCATCATTCATAATTTCAAGTTAGTGAAGATCATAAACCATATACTGAAGTCTCTCCTACAACTGTTGTGTGATATGAAAAGATCTGTGATATATGGTATAAAAAGCTCTGTGTAATAAAGTTACAGGTCCTACTAACACTACTGTGGTTTGTTACCAACATCCATATCAGAAAAGATTGGTAGTTTTCAATTAGAGGTTAATGAAAGAAATGATGTAAATTGGCCGGGCGCGGTGGCTCAAGCCTGTAATCCCAGCACTTTGGGAGGCCAAGGCGGGTGGATCCCGAGGTTAAGAGATCGAGACCAACCTGGTCAACATGGTGAAACCCCATCTCTACTAAAAATACAAAAAAAAAAATTAGCTGGGCATGGTGGCGTGTTCCTGTAATCCCAGATACTCAGGAGGCTGAGGCGAGAGAATTGCCTGAACCCAGGAGGCGGAGGTTGCGGTGAGCCGAGATCGCGCCATTGCACTCCAGCCTGGGTAACAAGAGCGAAATTCCGTCTAAAAAAAAAAAAAAGAAATGATGTAAATTGTTTCTCATCCAAGTTCAAGAACTCCATGATGCTAGAGAATGTCTAACACATAGCAGGAATTCAATAAATACTAAATGAATGGATTCATTAGTAAATATATAACAACCCAAATGTATGTTTTATTTAACTGTAAGATATGTTAACCTGTGTTTGAAAATCTTGACTTACTGCTAGGATATTTTTTTTTTTTTTTTTTTTTGAGATGTAGTTTCGCTCTTGTTACCCAGGCTGGAGTGCAATGGCACCCAGGCTGGAGTGCAATGGCGCGATCTCGGCTCACCGCAACCTCCGCCTCCTGGGTTCAGGCAATTCTCCTGCCTCAGCCTCCTGAGTAGCTGGGATTACAAGCACGTGCCACCATGCCCAGCTCATTTTTTGTATTTTTAATAGAGATGGGGTTTCACCATGTTGACCAGGATGGTCTCGATCTCTTGACCTCGTGATCCACCCGCCTCGGCCTCCCAAAGTGCTGGGATTACAGGCTTGAGCCACCGCGCCCGGCCTTTTTTTTTTTTTTTTTCTGAGACAGAGTCTCTCACTCGTTTGACCAGGCTGGAGTACAATGATGTGATCTTGGCTCACTGCAACCTCTGCCTAGTGGGTCCAAGTGATTTTCCTGCCTCAGCCTCCTGAGTAGTGGGATTACAGGCACACACCATCACACCTGGCTAATTTTTGTATTTTTAGTAGAGACAGGATTTCACCATGTTGGTCAGGCTGGTCTTGATCCATCCGCCTTGGCCTCCCAAAGTGCTGGGATTACAGGTGCGAGCTGCCTCACCTGGCTGGAAATGCTTATGATTTATTGAGTATTATGGATCAAATGGTGTCTCCAAAAAAAGATACGTTGAAATCCCAAACTCCAGTACTTCAGAATGTGATCGTATTAGAAAGATCTTTACAGAGATAAGTTAAAATAAGATCATTAAGGTGGGTCCTAATCCAATATGACTGGTATTCTTATACAAATGGAGAAATTTGGCGACAGAGTTGCAGAGAGGGGAGACGATGTGAAGAAACCTAGGAAGCATACCCGGTGATGAAGGCAAAAATCAGAGTGATGCATTTACAAGCCAAGGAAGCATCAAAGATTGCAAAAAAACCACCAGAAGCAGGGAGAAAGACATGGAACAAATTCTCTCTCATATCCATTTGAAGGAACCAATCCTGCTATCTTGATCTCTGTGTTTTTGCCCCTGGAACTTTGAGGCAATAAATTTATGTTGCTTAAGCCATCCAGCTGGTAGTACTTCGTTATGGAATTTCTAGGAAACTTACACTGATTTTGTGATTGGAATGTGGAATGCTGCTGTAACAAACACCTAAAAATGTAGAAGAGGCTTTGGAATAAGCTGATGAGTAGAGACTGGGAAAGTTGTGAGCTGCATGACAGAAAAAGCCTAGACTGCCTTGAAGAGACTGTTGGTAGAAACACAGGTTAAGTCCCAGCCCCCAGTACCTCAAAATGTGACCTTATTTGTAAATATGGTCTTTTTTTTTTTTTTTTTTTGAGACAGAATCTTGCTCTGTTGCCCAGGCTGGAGTACAACGGCACGATCTTGGCTCACTACAACCTCTGCCTCCCAGGTTCAAGTGATTCTCTTGCCTCAGTCTCCTGAGCTGGGATTAAGGGTGCTCACCACCATGCCTGGCTAAGTTTTTTTCTTTTTATTTATTTCTTTATTTTTTAGTAGAGATGGGGTTTCACCAAGTTGGTCAGACTGGTCTCAAACTCTTGACCTCAGGTGATTCACCTGCCTCAGCCTCCCTAAGTACTGGGATTACAGGCATGAGCCACCATGCCTGGTGTAAATAGGGTCTTTATAGAGGTCGTCAAGTGAAAATGGGGTGTAATGGGAGACTCTGATCCAATATGACTGGTGTCCTTTTTAAAAGGGAAAATCTGAGGCCAGGAGTACTGGCTCATGCCTGTAATCCCAGGACTTTGGGAGGCTGAGGCGGGCAGATCACAAAGTCAAGAGATCGAAACCATCCTGGCCAACATGCTGAAACCCGTCTCTACTAAAAATACAAAATTAGCTGGGTGTGGTGGTGAGTGCCTGTAGTCCCAGCTACCTGGAGGGGCTGAGGCAGGAGAATCGCTTAAACCCAGAAGGTGGAGGTTGCAGAGAGCCAATATCGCACCACTGCGCTCCAGCCTGGTGACAGAGGGAGACTCCGTTTCAAAAAAAAGTGGGGAGGGGATCTGAAAACAGCATGCAGGTGGGTAAGACTAGGTGAGAATTGGCCGGGCACGGTGGCTCACGCCTGTAATCCCAGTACTTTGGGAGGCCGAGGCGGGTGGATCACGAGGTCAAGAGATCGAGACCATCCTGGTCAACATGGTGAAACCCCGTCTCTACTAAAAATACAAAAAAATTAGCTGGGCATGGTGGCACATGTCTGTAATCCCAGCTACTCAGGAGGCTGAGGCAGGAGAATTGCCTGAACCCAGGAGCCGGAGGTTGCGGTGAGCTGAGATCGAGCCATTGCACTCCAGCCTGGGTAACAAGAGCAAAACTCCGTCTCAAAAAAAAAAGACTAGGTGAGAACACATAGGAAGAATGCCATGTGAAGAAGAAGGCACAGATTAGAGTGATACATGTATAGGCCAAGGAACACCAAAGATTGCCAGCAACCACCGGCAGCCAGGAGAGAGGCATGAGCAGAGCCTTCCTTACGTCTCTCACAAGGAACCATCCTTGCCGTCACCTTGATCTTAGATTTCTCACCTCCAAACATTTAGGTATTTCAGAATTTAAAACAAATTTCTGCGGTTTAAGCCACCAAGTTTGTGATACTTCGTTATAGCAGTCCTAGGAAGCTAATATACAAGTAATAGAATTGATGTTAGAAATATCATAGACACTTATTTCAAAGACTATTCATGCGGAAAAGAATGCAAGTTTGCAACCATACTATGACTGGCTAAAGAAAAGGACACGTGGGCGTGGTATAATTTCTACATGAAAGGCTGAGTTAGGGCACTGCCCGTAGCCCTCTGTGTGCATCTGTAATAAACTGGCAATGAGAAGGACCCTCCTAGGAATGAGGCCCATTAGGGATGAACTAAATCAGCTCAGCCACATTAGGGAAAAAATTCCTGTGTGTGCAGCGAGCATCCTGGCCCTGAGATTTCTCATAGAGGAAGCATGGTGGATGGAAAGCATCAGATGATAACTTGGGGAATGACTCTGCTCAGAAATTATTTTGCCTAACTCATGAAGTTAAGTTTCCCTGCCCTTCTTTTAAGGCTCTCCAAAATCTAATGTTAACGTTCCAACACATAACACTGGGCTCTTAATCACAACTCAATGAGCTCCTATCATACCACAGGCCAAGCGCTACAGGAAAGAATTTTACATACAACAACTCCACAACAACTTTCTGAGTGAGGTATCAACCCTATTTAACAGATGATGAAACTGATGTTGAAGGCTGAATTAATTTGCCCAAGAGCCCATGGCTAGGAAGTGAAAGATGAATTAGAATCCAGGTCTTTTGGATTCCAAAACTCACGCTCCTAACCACTCTGCAGTGCTGCCAACTCATTTCTCACCACCTGCTCCTGTCTAAGCAAGTAGGTCTTTTCCCACCCCTTAAGTAATTCACTACATCAGCTCATTCCACATACTCATCCTTCTCCTCTGGATGCCCTCCCACACTCATCTTTCCAAGCTCAGTGGAAATCAGTTTCCTTATGAGACTTTCTCCGACTACTCCAAAGCACAGTGTTTTTCTAATAAACCTGAGTCCATAAACAATATGTAAATAAAAAGCTGCTGAGTTCAAGGCCCTGTGGTGAGCTGATGGGGCAGGGTGGAAAGGGACAGGCAGGAAGGATGAATCAAAAAGGATATATCCCTTTTTTTTTTGAGACAGAGTTTCGCTCTGTCGCCCAGGCTGGAGTGCAGTGGCACCATCTCAGCTCACCGCAATCTCCGCCTCCTGGGTTAAAGCAATTCTCATGTCTCAGCCTCCTGAGTAGCTGGGATTTCAGGTGCCTACCACCACACCTGGCTAATTTTTGTATTTTTAGTAGAGACAGGGTTTCACCATATTGGCCAAGCTGGCCTTGAACTCCTGACCTCATGATCCACCCGCCTTGGCCTCCCACAGTGCTGGCATTACAGGCATGAGCCACCACTCCTGAAGTTCTTTTTTTTTTTTTTTCTATTTTTATAGGACAGGGTCTTGCTATGTTGATGAGGCTGGTTTCAAACTCATGGCCTCAAGTGATCCTACCACCTCAGCCTCCTAATTAACGGAGACTACAGTCATGTACCACCATGCCCAGCTAATTTTAAAAACAAATTTCTGTAGAGATCAGGTCTTGCTAGGTTGCCCAGGCTGGTCTCATACTCCTGGTCTCAAGCAGTCCTCCTGCCTCAGCCTTCCAAAGTGGCAGGATTATAGGTGTGAGCCTCTGCGCCCAGTCAGTATTAAGCTTTGATGATGCTCTTCTCTGGGATAACAAAGAACTTGTGGTGGGTCATATAAAATTTAGTGATTTGTTGCATAGTGGTTTCTATCACTTTCTAGTTTTTTCATGTACAACTGTCCAGACTCCACAGTAGACTACAGAGTCCCTGAGGATGAAGGCAGTTCCTGAGAACAAAGGCATTCACCTGCAGTAGCCTGGAAATAATGCTGGCTAACATGAAGAATTCACGTAGGGAGGCTGGACATGGTGGCTCATGTCTATAATCCAAGCACTTTGGGAGGCCGAGGCAGATGGATTGCTTGAGTCCAGGAGTTTGAGACCAGCCTGGGCAATGTAGCAAGATCCTGTCTCTACAGGAAATCAAAAAATCAGTCAGGTGTGGTGGTGCACACCTGCAGTCCTCAGGTGGCTGAGGTGGGAGGATCACTTGAGCCTGGGAGGTTGAGGCTACAGTGAGCTATGATCATGCCGCTGCATTCCAACCCAGATGACAGAGCAAGACCCTGTCACAACAAAAACCTGGGTGACAGAGCAAGACCCTGTCTCAACAAAAACCTAAATATATATATATGCACGTACACACACACACATACACACACACATAGAGAAAGGTACATTTATACCCATTTAAACAAACCCATAGTGTTGACTCATGGGTCACTGTTAACCTGGAGGCTTTCTAGTAAAACTAGGGATTTAGTCGATCATACACTCTCTTATGAAATAGGTGACATGGTTGCAATTGAAGCCAATAGCATTAGATCAATACCTGAAGTCAGTTGCTGCATCTAGAGGAGGTGCCAGTGAGACAATATCAAGGCAGTATAAATCCAGCCAGCATCCCAAGGAGACTTTCAAAAGAGTAAAAAGTCCAGAAATCATGGAATAGGAAGGGCCGATGGAACTCTGCCCACTGGAAAAGAGAAAACTTAGCAGACCAAGATGTGGCGTGGTTGAGACGGCAGAATGATGCCACTGCCTTCAAATGTTGGAAAAGTTTAACGCGGATACAGTAAGCTCAGAGAACTCATCCCTGGAGACACAGTTTGGGGAGTTGTCATCATACAAGTGGCAGTTTACATGATGTGAGCTGATGGGAGTGCTCAAACGCAATAGAAATGAGGAATTAAGCAGCAATGGACACAGCTCCCGGCCACGGTCAAATTTTACTAGTTTATAAGGAAAGGACAGAGGAGGTGAAGTCTACACAGTGGATGGGAAAGAGAGTTACATAGTGATAGGTTTTATTTCAACATAAGGGAATAAGAAAGGCCGTTCTACTAAAGCCACAGAAAGTAATGAGTTCTCTGTAGCATCAGAGGTAGGCTCTCATCTATTTGCATTATGAGAAATTGTTTTGTAGATGAACACTAAGGATTCGCCCAGTTCCAGGATGCAGTGAAATGATGTCAGTATTTGGTTTAAAAGCAAGAGGAAGAGGAGATTTTTAAGGAGTGGGGCTGAAGTACAGAAAACTTTTGTTTTTTGAGACAGAGTCTCACTCTGTCACCCAGGCTGAAGTGCAGTGGGGCAATCTGGGCTCACTGGGAACTTTGTCTCCCAGGTTCAAGTGATTCTCCTGCCTTGGCCTCCTGAGTAGCTGGGACTACAGGAACAAGCCACCATACCAGACTAATTCTTGTATTTTTAGTAGATACAGGGTTCCATCATGCTGGCCAGGCTGGTTTCCAGCTCCTGACCTCAAGTGATCCACCCGCCTCAGCCTCCCAAAGTGCTAGGATTACAGGTGTGAGCCACTGAGCCTGCCCCAGAAAACTTTTTTTTTAAGAAGAGGATTACCCTATTGACACAAACTGGGAGGGAATGATGGGAGAAAGGCAAAAAGCAAGAAGACCAGTGAGTGAAGGCTGCCAGAGCCCAAGCATTAGTTAATGAAATGGTCTTCATTTTTCCTTGAATAAAAATAATTAGGAGAAATCAGGTCTGACACTGGATTTAAATATATGAAAATATGAAGGAACCACATCAGAAACTCAAGCTTTGATGGTCTGGAAATGAGGGCCTAACTGGGATGAGAGAAACAGTCATGGAAAACAAGAAGCTGATGCAACAGAGATGAAGAGAAAGAATTACCAGAATGTGAAAACTTCTTGCATAGGATGAGGAGAGAAAACAAAAAGTAAATACATTTGTGCTGGTTTACTGGGTGATACAATTTGGCTGGGTCCCCACCCAAATATCATCCTGAACTGTAGCTCCTAGAATTCCCACATATCATGGGAGGGACCTGGTGGGAGGTAACTGAATCATGGGGGCTGGTCTTTCCCGTGCTGTTTTTGTGATAATGAACAAGTCTCAAGGATCTGATGGTTTCATAAAGGGGAGTTCCCCTGAACATGTTCTCTTGCCTGCCGCCATGTAAGTTGTGACTTTGCTCCTCATTTGCCTTCAGCCATGATTGTGAGGCCTCCCCAGCGATGTGGAAGTGTGAGTCCATCAAATCTCTTTCTTTATAAATCACCCAGTCTCAGGTATGTCTTCATTAGCAGAATGAGAACAGACTAATACACAGAGCATAGTAGGGCAAGGAAAATAAAGTCTGCAGTCAACTATACAAAATTATTGATCCTTTTAAAGTATAATGCCCAAGAGCAAACTGTAAAGAAAATACTGATAGCTTAAACTATGTGAAAATTAAACATTCTCCATATCAAAAACACCAAAGTAAAATTAAAAGACTGATGATAACCCTGAAATGTATGTTGCATCAAATTCAACAACCTTATTGCTTGATGATATTGTACAATTAAAGCAAATTAACATTCTTAATGTTTATAGAACTCATAAATCAGTAGCAAAAAAATGGACATACCAACAGAAAAAGAGATCAAGGACAAAAATATATGATTTTTAGAAAATACAAATAGCCAATAAATCTATAAGAAAAATGTTAAACATGATAGATAATAGATTCACTAAGAGAAACTGGAGGCCAGCCATGGTGGCTCACACTTGTAGTCCCAGCACTTTGGGAGGTCGAGGTGGGTGGATCATGAAGTCAGGAGATCAAGACCATCAGGAGATCAGCTAACATAGTGAAACCCCATCTCTACTAAAATACAAAAAAAAAAAAAAAAAAAAAGACAGATGTGGTGGTGCACATCTTTAGTCCCAGCTACTCAGGTGGCTGAGGCAGGGGAATTCCTTGAACCCAGGAGGCGGAGGTTACAGTGAGCCGAGATCATGCCACTGCACTCCAGCCTAGGCGACAGAGCGAGACTCCATCTCAAAAAAAACAAAAAAATACCCAAAATATAGCTCTAGGTCCCAAGGCAGTCTGGGAATCTCCACGAATACTCTAGGACCATCCTGCTGCCAACGCACCTTCTCAATGAAGATCTGCCCCAGTTTCAGGCTAGCCTTGTAACTCAATGGTATCGCACATCTACTGATATTCCAGGAAGAGAGCTCTCTTATTTCCTGGTATACACAGTTTGATGTGTATATAAATTGCTTTCTTCATTCCCCCGAGCATCTCCCCTGTGGATTATAAATTCTAGCAGGCATCCCTAGAATGGAGCCATAATTCTAGGAAAATCAGGAAGTGTTAACAGCAGTAGAGGAAGGTACTGGATTAAAGTTCAGACTCCAGCACTGATTTAGTGTATGTTTCAAGCTCTCTGAAATTGTTTCCTCCCTTATAAAATGGGAATTACATCTACTTGGTCAACTTCACAACACTGGCCTGTAGGTCTAGTGAGAAAATGAAATGAAAAATGTAACAAAATAAAACATAAATATTACGTAAAATGTAATAACTCTGTTAATGCAAAATATGTCTAAGATACTAATTATCTCGCCATGTTGGCATTCATTCTTCTCAAAGAATAAAAGAAACCTACAAAATTCTCCAAAATCAAGGATATTACTGACAACATATATTTTCCTTCAGTTTTACTATCACTTCTACCACTTTTTAGTCATTCCGAAGATTAAACACGAGCACATTTTTAATGAAAATAGTAACTTCAGTCCGAGGTCACACTGACATTCATTGGGTGATGACTACAGACCAGGGACAATGCTAGGAACTTTATATACATGATCGTAGGGAGTTTCTTAAAACAACACTCTAAGAAAGAAACTAACTTGTCTCTGTTTTGCTCACGAAAGAATTAAGGCTCAAAGAATTGAAATAACACACGTAAGTTTTCACAGTCAACATCAAAGCCAGGATTTGAATCCAGGCCAGCTTTCTTTTACATATATTCCTGGGACACACTGTTTACTGACTGATGACTCACTCTCTCCTGAAGACCTGTCTCCCGGGGCTCATGACACCAGCCTGGACCTTCGGGGAAGCTCTCAGATAAGTCTCATCAACATCAAATCATGAATGTTCAGGATCTATGGAATTTCACATAAACAACTATTTGACTATTCCTCAAAAATAATTCATATGCTCAGTCCTCATTTTCCCTATTCATCATCATGTAGCAATCAAGATATGACACCCTATGTACTACCCCATTTATTATAAGAGCCAAACAGACGGCTGGAAGAAATATATGTTAATGACATTAAAAGCATCGCATTTTTCTGGCTGGGCATGATGTCTCACGCTTGTAATCCCAGCATTTTGGGAGACCAAGGTGGGTGGATCACTTGAGGTCTGGAGTTGGAGACCAGCCTGGCCAACATAGAGAAACGCTGTCTCTACTAAAAATGCAAAAATTAGCAGGGCATGGTGGTGCAAGCCTGCAATCCAGCTACTTGGGAGCCTGAGACGCCTTGAACCCCAGAGGCAAAGGTTGCGGTGAGCTGAGATCGTGTCACTGCACTCCAGCCTGGGCAACAGAGCGAGACTCAATCTCAAAAAAGAACCAAAAAACAACAAACAAAATGCACTGTATTTTTCTTGAAACACACTTGGCATTCAAAGTCAGAAAGAAAAAAGGAAAAGAAACTTGCATGCCATAGAGGAATTTGCATGGAATCAGACAGACCCAGGCTCACAAATCCTAGTCCCCCATTACCTAGCTTTTCTTTTCTTTTCTTTTCTTTTGAGACAGGGTTTTGTTCTGTCAACCAGGCTAGAGTACAGTGGCATGATCACAACACACTGCAGCCTTGATCTCCAGGGCTCAAACGATCCTCACCCTTTAGCTCCCGGAGTAGCTGAGACTACAGGCACATATCAACATGCCTGCTAATTTTTTAATTTTTTTGTAGAGACAGGGTCTCACTATGTCGCCTGTGCTGGTCTTGAACTCATGTGCTCAAGCGATCCTCCCACCTCAGCCTCTCAAAGTCTTAGGATCACAGGTGTGAGCTACCATGCCTGGCTCCACTTGCCAGCTTTATCAGTTGACAAAGTTAATTACTTTAAGTTTCAGTTTCTTTGTCCATAAAATGAGAACACTAGCATCTACACTTTACTGAGTTGTAAAGCTTACATTCAGTAGTAAGGAAGGTGTAAAGCTCCTCGAACAGTTCTCAGTAGCTATTGCTTCTCTTCTATGCCAGTAAAAGATAACTATATGATAATGCTCATGAAATTGGCCAGGAAGAAATAGTTTCAGTTTCACTGAAATTACAGATAACCTGTTCACTGTCTATTTAAAAACACTTGTGGCCAGCCACACCCACAAACAGAAACTGAAGACTGGGAAGTCTATTTCCCAAAAGAAATCACTGAGAGATGTAGCTATGACAACCCAAAACACTTCAACACAGGGGAGGCGCCTGGGCCAGATGTACTAAACAAAATCTGAGCAGACACCAAAGGTTACTGGTATACCACATGCACTAAGACCAGAAACGAAAGCCTTAATCTCAATTGCCCCAGGAGATTGCAACCTTGTCCTTCAAGAGGCAGTTTAGGATAGTGGCTAGAGGCACCCATTATGGAGTCAGACTTAGGTCCAAAGTCTGGCTCTTCCACTGTCTCTAGTTCACTGACTTGGGGAGGATTGTTGAACCTCTCTAATCAGCAGTTTTATCTTGGGAATAATAACGATAAACTTATAAAAATTCCACTTTAGGCCCGGCACAGTGGTTTATGCCTGTAATCCCAGCACTTTGGGAGGCCAAGGTGGGCGGATCAGGAGTTCAAGGCCAGGAGGCCCAACATGGTCAGGAGTTTGAGGCCAGCCTGGCCAAGATGGCAAAAACCCATCTCTATTAAAAATACAAGAATCAGTGTGTGGCTGTGCACACCTGCAATCCCAGCTACTCAGAAAACTGAGGCAAAAGAATTGTTTGAACCTGGGGGCAGAGGTTACAGTGAGCCAAGATCACTCCACTGCGCTCCAGCCTGGGTGACAGGGCTAGACTCCTCAAAAAAAAAAAAAAAAAAAAAAATCTATGAGGTGAAGTAGATATTTCTCTCTCTTTTTGTTTTTCAGAGATGGGGTCTCACTCTGTCACTCAGGCTAGAGTGCAGTGGTGCAATCATAGATCACTGCAGGCTCAAACTCCTGGGCTCAAGCCATCCTCTTGAATAGCCGGGACTACAGGCACGCACCACCACACCCTGCCGATTTTGTAATGTTTTGTAGAGATGAGGTCTCACTATGTTGCCCTGGCTGGTCTCTAACTCTGGGCTTGAATCAGTCCTCCCAGCTTGGCCTCCCCAAAGCATTGGGATTACAGGTGTGAGCCACTGCACCCGGTCTAGGAAGTACATATTTCTGTACCACCTCAGATCAGTACTTACATGGCATATAATCAACGATCTGTGAAGAATGAATTACAATAGCCTAAAAATAATAACAGTAAGTTATATGGGAAGGTTTGCTGCCTAAATGACATTCAGAATCTAGTCCCAGGGATTTGAATCAATGTGAACACAAAAAAAAAACAAAACACGAAAAACCCAAGAGCTTTTTCCTGGGCAGTGATGGGCCAGTTTTTTATTGGTTTATTTCTGTTGTCATTTAAACCTTCCACCACTCCCTCAAAATTCCAACCCAGCCAGGAGTCTCGGATGGTCAAAGCCACTCCTACAGGGTGTGAGAGGTACAGGGTCCAGTCTGGCTCCCAGCTACCCCTTAGGTGACCCTGGGGCTCTGGTTAAGGTCTGGGAAGCCTCTAAACCCTACTGATAAAAGCAGTGCCAACAACAAAATGCTTTCTTTCCAGAAATCCCTTAAGACCCCTGCTCCCGGGGAAATAAAAGTCTCCTGGTGAGGTTCGCAGGAGGGGCCACATCCAGGATCAATAGCTAAAGAGGGCGTCATGAATTTCACATGTCAGCTCACCTTCAGCATCCTCCCAACCGCAGTAATGGTATTTCTAGCTCTAGTGCAGTGTCCGTTATTTGTACATTTCTGCCAGTGTGTGTGCAAGTTCCCAGTAACTCACTGTTCACATGTGATCCATGTTGTTCACTTCCAAAATAAAACATCGGCCAGGCACAGTGGCTCACACCTGTAATCCCAATGCTTTGGGAGGCCGAGGCAGGCGGATCACCTGAGATCAGGAGTTCAAGCCCAGCCTGGCCAACATGGTAAAACCCTGTCTCTACTAAAAATACAAAAAAAAAAAAAAAATTAGCCGGGAGTGGTAGCAGGTGCCTGTAATCCTAGCTACTCGGGAGGCTGAGGCAGTAGAATCACTTGAACCTGGGAGGTGAAAGTTGCAGTGAGCCGAGATCATGCTACCACTCTCCAGCCTGAACAAGAGTGAAACTCTGTCTCAAATAAATAAATAAAATAAAATAAAACATCAGTATGCAAGAAAAATCAACTTATCAAAGAAAACAGAGAGGTCCCAGATGAGTAAGAATCAGATGTGAAGCTCTAAAAGGAAAAATACATTGATGTCAGAGACTCTGTTCTTGATGCCTTTATGTGGATCAGGAGAGCCATTAGCTAAGCTGCTAGTTACATCAACACTAAATACTGGTTTATTTAAAATATCTCTGTATTGTTATCGAAGTACTTTCCTCTCCTACAAGGGTAATAGAATTTACCAACATAGTAAAATAAATAATTTTAAAGTCTATGTAGGCCAGCTTTGGTGGCTCACACCTCTACTCTCAGCACTTTGGGAGGCCAAGACGGGTGGATTGTTTGAGACCAGCCTGAGCAATGCGGCAGAACTTCATCTTTACAAAATACAAACAAATTAGCTGGGTATGGTGGTGCACACCTGTAGTCCCAGCTACTCAGGAGGCCGAGGTGGGAGGATCACCTGAGCCCACTGGGGAGGTTGAGGCTGCAGTGAGCAATGATCATACCACTGCACTCCAGCCTGGGCAACAGAGCCACATTCTTTCAGGAATGCTTATATACTGTTAATGGGAGTCTAAATTAGTTTAGCCATTGGGGAAGATGGTGTGGTGATTCCTCAAAGACCTAAAGACAGAAATATCATTTGACCCAGCAATCCCAATACTGGGCGTATACCCCAAGGAATAGAAATCATTCTATTACACAGACACATGCACCTGTATGTTCGATGAAGTACTATTCACAGTAGCAAAGACATGAAATCAACCTAAATGTCCATCAGTGATAGACTGGATAAAGAAAATGTGGTATGTATATACTCCATAGAATACTATGCAACCATGAAAAAGAATGAGATCATGTCCTTTGCAGGGACATGGATGTCCTTAATACCTGGGTGATGAAATAATCAGTACATCAGACCCCCATGACACAAGTTAACCTATGTAACAAATCTGGGCTTGTACCTCCGAACTTAAAAGTTAAAACAAACAACAAACGAACGTATCTGAAAGCATCACTGGGATTCCCTGCTAAAGAACTCTTTTACGGGCCAGGCATGGTGGCTCACTCCTGTAATCCTAGCACTTTGGGAGGCAGAGGAGGGTGGATTATTTGAGGTCAAGAGTTCAAGACCAGCCTGGCCAACATGGAAACTCTGTCTCTACTAAAACTACAAAAATTAGCTGGGCGAGGTGGTTCAACCCTGTTAAATAATCTGTACAACAAACCACCATGACACAAGTTAACCTATTAACAAACCTGTGCTTGTACCACTTAACTTAAAATTTAAAACAAACAACAAATGGCCGGGCACGGTGGCTCACGCCTATAATCCCAGCACTTGGGGAGGCCAAGGCAGGCAGATCACGAAGTCAGGAGTTCAAGACCAGTTTACTAAAAATACAAAAATTAGCCAGGCATGGTGGCTCATGCCTGTAATCCCAGCTACTCGGGAGGCTGAGACAGGAGAATCACTTAAACCCGGGAGACAGGGGTTGCAGTGAGCCAAGACTGGGCCACTGCACTCCAGCCTGGACAACAGAGTGAGACTCCATCTCAACAAAAACAAACAACAAACAAATGTATCTTGGAAAGCATCATAGGGATTCTGTGCTAAAAAATTCTTTTATGGGCCAGGTGCAGTAGCTGACTTCTGTAATCCTAGCACTTTGGGAGGCCGAGGCAGATGGATCACTTGAGGTCAGGAGTTCAAGACCAGCCTGGCCAACATGGTGAAAACCCGTCTCTACTAAAAATACAAAAATTAGCCAGGCATGGTAGCGTGCAACTATAATCCCAGCTATTCTGGAGGCTGAGGCAGGAGAATCACTTGAACCTGGGAGGCAGAGGTCACAGTGAGCCAAGGTTGCACTCCAGCCTGGGCAACAGAGAAAGACTCCATATTGAAAAAGAAAACTTTTACTTACCATCCTTTGATCTTTTTGTAAAGATAACGTTTCTTATGCAGGACAATTTTTACAGGAACCCATATCAGTAGAGTCACCAGCGCAACATAGGCAATAGAACAGGAGACGATCAGCCAGTAGTGCGTGTTGTCGGATCTGGCCCTTGTTCCTTGGTAGGCGGTGGCAAACTGTTCCGTGATCACAAGTGTAGGGACAGAGAAAGCAGCAAACTCTAGGAGCTCAAAAACCACAAACTTAATGAGCCTTCCAGAGGCCATCCCGAGGAAAAGCAAGCTGCCACGGACCTGGGACTCTCTCTGACTGCGGGCAGCATACGGATCCGCAGATGCTGAACTGGGACCAAGTTCCTTGTCCTCGACTCGCTAACCAGTGACTTTTTATTCTTTTATTGACTCTCATATGGTTCAATAACCTCCTAACTTAACAACCGTGATCTCTTAAAGGAACAGGACTGTTGTGGAAGTGATCACTCAATGTATTTGCACTTCCATTATTAGAAGTCAGAAGAACTCTAGAGCATGCCTGGAAGCATGAGTAAAAGCAGCGTTTTAAAAATGTGTTTATTGCTAACATTAGCACAAAATCATCTGTGTAATAGTCAACTCTTGTTAAGTCAAACTGCTGGAATAATATAATTTTAGAGTTAAAGGTGAATAGATAGAATCAAATCCTCTATTTTTACATAAAAGCAAATTCAGGCAAAGAGAGATACTCAAGCCTAAGTCTTCATCTTGGAAAACTACCCCTCCCTTTCAACTGCTTGAAAAGGGAGTGTGAATTCACTTTGTCAACTTTCTCACCAGGAGTCTCCCTGATACTTAAGATATTCATTCGTTATTGTGCATCAGTTGTCAAATAACACAGATTAATGTTATTTTTGCTTTGCTGCTCAGCAAACTAAAATGGTGACCTTAGAAACCTGTTATCAGGACTAACACATTAAGAGCTATCTATAACTAGCTCAAGCGCATATCAAATATTTAAAAGACAACAATTGTCTCCATGAGTATCCTTCCTTTGAAAAACATAGTTGAGGCCAGGCAGAGTGGCTCACACCTGTAATCCCAGCACTTTGGGAGGCCGGATGGGTAGATCACCTGAGATCAGGAGTTCAAGACCAGCCTGGCCAACATGGTGAAACCGTGCCTCTACAAAAAATACAAAAATTAAGGCCAGGCGCAGTGGCTCATGCCTATAATCCCAGCACTTTGGGAGGCCAAGGCAGGTGGATCACCTGAGATCAGGAGTTTGAGGCCAGCCTGATCAACATGGTAAAACCACATCTCTACTGAAAATATATATACATATAAAACTAGCTGGGAGTGGTGGTACATGCCTGTAATCTCAAATTCAGGAGGCTGAGGCAGGAGAATCGCTTGAACCAGGGAGGCGGAGTTGCAGTGAGCCACGATTGTGCCACTGCACTGCAGCCTGGGCAACAAGAGCAAAACTCCATCTCAAAAGCAAAAACAATACAAAATATAGATGGGCATGGTGGCACATGCCTGTAATCCCAGCTACTTAGGAGGCTGAGCCAGGAGAATCACTTGAACTGAGGAGGCTGAGGTTGCAGTGACCCGAGATCATGCCACTGCACTCCAGCCTGGACAACAGAGCAAGACACCATCTCAAAAAAAAAAAAAAAAAAAAACCTATCTGAGCACCTGCAATGAGCATTTCAGTGTGTGTTAGGATGTGAAGATGAATGAGTGACAGAAGATCCTGTCCTGAAAGTACCTGAGGTCCAACGGAGGAGACAAACTGAGGACAACAAAAAACTGAGGTCAGAAGCATAAACACAGCACCGCAGTGACACCTGGGGGAACTTCACCTGGCTTCACCGTGGGGTCGTGGGAAGGGGACGGGCATGTAAGCATGGTCAGGATGGACGGGGGCACTGCAGTGCCAGTGACATTTCAGACAGAGCCAAGGATGCTGCAGTGGTTCATGAGAATCTGGTGTGGCACAGCAGAAAAAAGGAGAAGGCAATGTTGGAAAAATAGTTTGGGGGCCGGGTGCAGTGGCTCACACCTGTAACCCTGGCACTTTAGGAGGCCAAGGTGGGTTGATAGCTTGAGGAGGCCTGGGCAACATGGTGAAACCTCTCCTCTACAAAAAATTAGCCAGGCACAATGTGATGTGCCTGTGGTCTCAGCTACTCTGGAGGCTGAGATGGGAGGATTGCTTGAGCCTGGGAGGTAGAGGCTGCAGAGAGCTGTGATCATGCCACAGCACTCCAGCCTGAGCAACAACATGAGACCCTGCAACAACAATAAAATAGGTTGGGGTCATAATTAGTGTCACATTAAGGGTTTGGGGGGTGTGTGTAGCTGGCAGTGAAAAAGCAAGGTTTTCTGAACACAGTAGTCCTTTGTTCATCACAAATGGAGCGGGAGTGATGAGGGGGCATCACACTAGCAGACATTGAGTCCCGTCCCTTCTGTGGCTTTCCCTGTGCCTACTGTCACACTGATGCAGACCATATTTCTCTAGGCTTCTCTCTCTCAAGGCTCTCGGCAGAAGGGACCCTGCACTACCAGACTTCCAGGGTGCATGGGAGGCTCCTGGTGTGGTCCTGAGGATGGGTGCCTTCTGCCCTCCCACTGCAGGACAATTATTCAGGGGCTTCTTCAAGCCATCTAGTTATTTTGTTTGAACTGGGATTTTGAATTCATTGAAGTTCAGCAGAAGTTCTTTCAAGCCAAAGAAGAGACTCAGAAGAACAGTGATAAAATACAAACGATGGGGTGGAGACCCATCTGAGCAGCTCTATCGTCAACTACTTCTTTATTTTGAGGTGCAGTCTTGCTCTGTCACCAGGCTGGAGTGCAGTGGTGTGAGCTCAGCTCACTGCAACCTCTGCTTCCCGGGTTCAAGAAATTCTCCTGACTCAGCCTCCCGAGTAGCTGGGGCTGCAGATGTTCACCACCATGCCCGGCTAATTTTTGTATTTTTTGTAGAGATGGGGTTTTGCTATGTTGGTCAGGCTGGTCTCAAACTCCTGACCTCAGGTAATCCACCCGCCTCAGCCTCCCAGAGGGCTGGGATCACAGGCATGAGCCACCGCACCCCGTCATCAACTACTTCTAATAGTCTATCATTGACATCAATTGTCAGTATCATCCCTGATGAAAATGCCTATTTAAATGATACTGCATATGAATTCTACTTTACCCTAACACTCCATCTTGAGTCACTAGCACTCTGTTGAATCATAACTTCTGCTACAAATTTTGTGTATGAATAGGAATTATTGAGCATGTGAAGAGAGTTATTGAATAAAAATAGATTGGCTCTTGAAAAAGAAGTCTCTTGCCCAGGTCTATAATCCCATTTTCAATGCTCAATTTTTGTTTCGATTCACAGAATTTAAAACTGACACTAGCTTTCTATTTCTCACCTGTGACATTCCTGTGGTTCATAATCTTCCTTCACCTTTACCTTATTTTTTAATTTTTTGAAAGAGAGTCTCGCTCTGTCACTCAGGGTGGAGTACAATGGTTCGATCTCAGCTCACTGCAACCTCTGTCTCCTGGGTTCAAGTGATTCTCCTCCTTCACCTTTACCTTTTTCTTTTTAACATTTTTGAAACAGAGTCTCACTCTGTCGCTCAGGCTGGAGTACAACGGTTCAATCTCAGCTCACTGCAATCTCTGTCTCCTGGGTTCAGGTGATTCTCCTGCCTCAGCCACCCTAGTAGCTAGGATTATAAGCACCCACCACTACACCTGGCTAATTTTTATATTTTTAGTAGAGACAGGGTTTCACCATATTGGTCAGTCTGGTCTCTAACTCCTGGCCTCAAGTGATCCACCCACCTCAGCCTCCCAAAGTGATGGGATTACAAGCATGAGCCACTGCTTCCAGTCACCTTTACCTCTAAAGATGACACCAAGAGTGTTAGCATTCATGTGACATGACCTGTGACCAGTGTTCTCTACCTCCTGGAATGCTCTGGTCACTGGCTGTGCTTTCTTTAGGAGAAAGGCTGTGATTCTCGCTTCTGCCGGCCATGAGCCCAACTCCATGTAAAGAAACAGTTGAGTGTGTTCACATTGTCCATTGAACATTTCCTATGCGCAGACCATGGTCCCTGTTAACTCACCCTCTGCCTAGGGAGATAGCACGAGTGCCCGGAAAAACCCGAAGACACTGGTGGAGTAAGTACACAGGGCAAGTTAGGGCTGGGAAGGGTGACCCGCCCACAGTCCATGTCCCTTCACCAGCCACATCTCCTTGAATGAATGGGCCCTGAGCTATAGAGTGTCCAGCAAGCTCTATGGAGCCCGGCATAAACCAGGTCAATCAGATTCTCACTCTTAGGAATTTTTTCAAATCAAAACACCTTTTTTTTTTGAGACAGAGTCTTGCTCTGTCACTCAGACTGGAGTGCAGTGGCACAATCGCAGCTGACTGTAACCTCCGCCTCCAGGGTTCAAGTGGTTCTCCTGCCTCATCCTCCTGAGTACCTGGGATTACAGGCATTCCCCACTATGCCCAACTAATTTTTGTATTTTAATAGAGATGGGATTTCGCCATGTTGGCCAGGCTGGTCTCAAACTTCTGACCTCAAGTGATCTGCCTGCCTTGGCCTCCCAAAGTGCTGGGATTACAGGCATGAGCCACCGTGTCTGGCCTCAAAACACCTTTTAGATGCTTGTAGGGTGCTACAAATGATATAATGTCCTTATATCATTCATTTCTATACTGGGTCCCATACAAAACCATGAGCTCCCGGGAAGCAGAGAGCATCTGCTTTTCATCTGTGTATCCTCATTTCTCAGTGCAGTGCTTAGCACCCAACAGTCCCCTAATACATATTCCTGGAAGGAAGAAATGCGTAAAAAGTATAAGAGATGTAGAAACAGCCAGGCACAGTGGCTCATGCCTGTAATCCCACAATTTTGCGAGGTTGAGGTGGGTAGATCGCTTGAGCCCTGGAATTCAAGACCAACCTGGGCAACATGGTGAAACCCCGTCTCTATGAAAAATACAAAAATTATCTGAGCATGGTGGTGCACACCTGTAGTCCCAGCTACTCAGGAGGCTGAAAAGGGAGGCTCACTTGAGCCCAGCGGGTTGAGACATGATTGCGCTACTGTACTCCAAACCTGGGCAACAGAGTAAGACCCTGTCCTCTTCTCCGCTCAAATAGAGAGCGAAGCGGTGAGTTAGGAATAAAAATAAGAAAATTTTTTTTAAGAAACAAGAATTAGGCAGAGAAGAAAAAAAGAGAGAAGTAGGCAGAAAAGAGAATGTGCAGGGATTTAATCATGGTTAACTCTTTTTATTCCAAGGGAATGCTGCCTCCCATGCTGACATTTCCAAAGGAGGAATTACGTTCTATCACTCTCAGTTCAATCTGTTCACTCGGTCTATAGGCTTCCGTTGCCTCGCTCGGTCCTCCTTACCCTCGCAATGCATGGGCTCCAAATAAAGCTACCAGATCTCTTTTCTTCATAGCATGGCTCCTTGGGTTCTCAAGGTAAAAAAGACAAAGTCCCTGTGGACTGCAGAATTGACTCATCTCAGTATGCCTGTTGAAAAAGACTAGGACCCTTTCCAAGCATTCACCAAGGCTTCATAGATGTGAAGGCTGAAACATTTCCCCAGCCTCCTCCAATCTGTGAGGCTGCAAAAAGTACACATGTCCTAATGGGTTTGCAGCATGAAGGAGACTGGCGAGGACCGTCTGGTGTTTGCCTGGCCCAAGGCATAGCCTTCAATCATGTCAGAGTCTTCAGCCCTTGTTTCTGAGACAGAGTCTCACTCTGTTCCCCAAGCTAGAGTGCAGTGCTGTAATCTGGGCTCACTCCAATCTCTGCCACCTGGCTTCAAGCAATTCTCCTACCTCAGCCTCCTGAGTAGCTGGGATTACAGGCACCTGCCACCGCACCTGGCTAATTTTTGTAGTTTTTCAGTAGAGACAGGGTTTCACCATCTTGGCCAGCCTGGTCTTGAACTCCTGAACTCATGATCCACCCGCCTCAGCCTTCCAAAGGGCTGGATTACAGGCATGAGCCACCGCGCCTGACCGTCTTCAGCCCTTTTAAGGTGTCATTTGCCTGAATGTTACAGAAAGGTTTAGGAGGCAGTGAAGGTTCCTTCATGAGGGACAGAGCAACTAGCAATCTTGGCAAAGAAAAAGAACGCTATTATGCCAACACCAAACTACCGGGAGGAAATAATCCCAGGCGCCTGACTTGGAGACAAAGAGAACGGGAGATGAAAGAAGGTTTAAGATCACCTACCCTTCAGCTGGGGCCCGTTTACTCCAATCCTCCAATCCTGATTCCTGCCCTTCTAAGTCCTCTGTTGAATCTGCCATGCAATTGCACTGCGGTAACTGGAAAGACATGGAAGGGGACATTTTCAATCCACCCAAATTCTTTACTTGGATTAACCCAGTACTGATTCGAGGAACTCTCCGCCTTAGTTTGCTGCTCTTTAATGCTGGGTTTAACAACTTCCTGCTAGGAAACAGATTTGGGTTTCTGAAGCTGGATCCGTGGTGAAAAGACTGAGTCCTGTGGTTAGAGTTCACTTCCACGTAGGAGTGTTGATGCAGTGTTTTTTATTTTAGTAAGCAGAAGATATCATTCTGTTCAGGGGAACACCTGTTCTCCACACTTCCAACTGTCATTTCCTTCCTGCAGGCAGGAAGTCAAAAATCGAGTCTCTAAAATTGTTAGTAAGATCATTTGTAATCTCAAGGTTTGTTACATTGTTTTCAGCATAGGGTCTGTGAAACACAATGTACAAACTGCCAGGAATGTTCTGGCATATCCGTGGTTTGTTTCCTATGATTTTATGATGTGCAAAAAGACAGGAGCTAGTGGCAGTGAAACTGCTCTTGGGATCGAGCTGAATGTACATTAGCCTAGGGAAGAAGTGAAAGTATGTTCCTGGGCCTGATTTACTGTTTATTTAAAATTTCCACAGAGTTGCTCATCATCGTTCGCAGGTGTGAGCAAACAAATCACTTGCAGTGAATTTAGTGAGATGATGTTACTATCTGACATAAGCCCCCTTGACCAATTTTTGTTACCATAGTCCAGATTAGGCTAAATACATACAATAGGAAAAAGTATCATTCCATCTGTCTGGCTGTCAGATCAGCAGCTTTGGAAGAGCAAAGATGACAGCGTATTCATTTTTGTAGCCCTTTTTATAACTGGTGACACCGTTCTTGAAATTAACAAAATGTTTAGGAAATCCTCACTTAGAAAAATAATTACCCTCCCTTCAAATGTCATTCCATTAAAATTTCCCAGATCTTAAAAGAGAAAGTGAATTTGGATTTCCCACTCCACTGTGTAGTCTTCATACAAATTGTGTGTATAGTAATGTATAAATGAACTAAAAATTTTCTTAAAAACAATATTAACGGAAAAAAGTTACTTCATTGTTTGCAACAATTCTCAAATTTTATTTCTCAAGGGACTAAAACAAGTTAGCCTTTTGGTATCCCAGAGTAACAAATTTAAGCAGACAAAAAATGTAGGTATAGCCCTAACCAATTAGCATAAATTCACCCCAAAGTTCACAGGGATGCTTTAGCCTAAATTTCCCACATCTTCACTGTCGAGGACTTGATAAGTTTGAAACTCTCCAATTCTTCCTTACGTAAGTTAAACTATCTTGAAATAACTATTAGTAGTCCTGCCCACCATGGATTCACAAAATAAGCGAAAATGATCATTGTGCCGTTAATGCGATCACTGTGGATAAAAGTTAAAATTTCCACCTGATTTGCCTGTATGCAGTGATTCCTAACTCCACTGGGTGGCGCCGGTTCAGTTTGGTTTTGTTTTCATCACAATTTTTGAGTTGATATCTATAAATACACATGTATTTTCTTAAGACACAGTTTCACTCTGTTGTCCAGACTGGAGTGCTGTGGCATGATCTCAGCTGATCGCAACCTTTGCCTCCTGGGTTCAGGCGATTCTCCTGCCTCAGCCTCCTGAGTAGCTGGGATTACAGGTGCGCCCCACCACACCCAGCTAACTTTTGTATTATTATTAGTTTAATCATGTTGGCCAGGCTGGTCTTGAACTCCTGACCTCAAGTGATCTGCCCTCCTTGGCCTCCCAAAGTGCTGGGATTACCGGTGTGAGCCACTGCGTCCGGCCTTGAATTAATATTTTAAAAGATATTGTAGGTTTGAAATCTTCCAACCTAAATTATTCCTTTTCAAAAGGTAGGCTCTTAAGTTGCGAGTCTTGTGGAAGATAATACGTCATCTTGAACTATGTAAATTTGGTTCATTTAGTTTGACATGTAGTGAGGTAAGTCAAAAGCCACTTAGCTAAAAGCCCTAGACTTCACCATGATTGTCTAGGCCCTCCACAATCTCTCCCTGACCTCCTTTCTCTCTGACTTAATTTCCTCTCTCATTGTCCTCCTCGACATTCTTCAAACACCCCAAGCATAAAGGCTTCGGTTCAACTTTGCTCTGCTGTTCTCTTGGCCTGGAGAACTCCCCGGAGATATTCAAAAAGCCAACCACCTCGCTTTCTTCAGGTCTGAAGTGACATTTTCTCAGTGAGACAACTTAGCTAAAGTCTCAACACCTCCCCCAGCTTCCTATCCCTCTCTCTGCCTCATTGTTATTACTTTACACTACCCAGCGTCATATTTTACTTTTATGTTAACTGCCCGTCTCCCTCAGACTGGAATGTAAATTTGACAGCAGGAATTTTTACAATTTTTTTTCTCTGAGACAGTTTCATTTTTGTTGCCCAGGCTGGAATGCAATGGAGTAGTCTCGGCTCACTGTAACCTCTGCCTCCTAGGTTCAAATGATTCTCCTGCCTCAGCCTCCCAAGTAGCTGGGATTATAGGCACGTGCCACCACACCCAGCTAATTTTTTTTGTATTTTTAGTAGAGATGGGGTTTCACCATGTTGGCCAGGCTAGTCTCAAACTCTTGACCTCGGGTGATCTGCCTGCCTCACCCTCCCTAAGTGCTGGGATTACAGATGTGAGCCACTGTGCCCAGCAACAACGCCTCACTCTGTTGCCACGCTGGAGTGTAGTGGTGCAATCCTAGCTCACCGCAGCCTTGAACTTCTAGGCTCAAGTCATCCTCCCACCTCAGCCTCCTAAGTAACCAGGACTTAGGTGGTGCATATCACCACCTTAACCACCATCTGGCTAATTTTTATGTAGTAGAGACAGGGTCTCATGCCACTGTATTCCAGCCTGGGCAATAGAGTGAGATTCTGTCTCAAAAAAAAATTACAATAAAATTCATTTAAAAATTGAACTGGCGTTTATTTGCAACTCACAAATCAGGACAGCATCTCATTCTATAAAACAGAATAAGAGCTTTGATGAGTAGAGCAGAAGACACTGGCTGTATAGACAGAAAAGGGCGGAATAAAGTAGAAATAAGAAACAAATAGCATATGGGTCTTTTAAAAGTTACTTTCTTCATAATGTTACATCAGAGGGGGCTTCCTTAGCATGTTGGCTCAGGTACATGGGGCCCCTTCTGACTGGCTGCTACAATCTCCAGATTTTTGGAAAACTTCTTGAAGTTCAGATTGATGACATGACACTTTCAACCAGTGGCTGCATTTGGGTTTAGCCTGATCTGCTGGGAGCCTAGATCAAAATAATGGCCTCCCATAAATTTCATTTAATGCCAGTCTAGCTGGATTCTTTCAAAGATCCTAACCGAAATACACTAACTTGGCTACAAAACACGGAGATAACTGAAGACTGGATCTCATTACCCAGCTGAAGCAATATTGGTCCCTATTTCTTCTTACCATGCTTACATCCTAACCTTGGGCTGTAGTTTCAAATTCTCCCTTGTTCATTTTACTTCCTTAAAGGTGGCGACAGTATGTTGTGCTGGGGGAACCCAAGACCACCACCCGTTTCAACAATTTTCTAGGACTTACAGGAGTCAGACATGATTGTGCTCGGGGCTACGATTTTTTTTTACATTGAAAGAACTTGAAGGAAAATCAGTGAAGGGAAATGGTACAAGGGGTGAGGTCCACGGGAAACTGGGTACCAGTTTGCATGGGTCCTTTCCCAGTTGAGTTAAATAGGACATGCTTAGTTCCCACAGCAATGAGCCATGACAGTACATGAAATGTAGCCACCAGGAAAGCTCCTCAGAGACTCAGTGCCCACGGTTTTTTGTTTTGTTTTGTTTTGAGATGGAGTCTGGCCCTGTTGCCCAGACTGGAGTGCAGTGGCACCATCTTGGCTCACTGCAACCTCTATCTCCCAGGTTCAAACAATTTTCCTGCCTCAGCCTCCTGAGTAGCTGGGACTACAGACACCCACCACCATGCCCAGCTAATTGTTGTATTTTTAGTAGACAAGAGGTTTCACCATGTTGGCCAGGTGGGTCTTGAACTCCTGACCTCAGATGACCCACCTGTGTCGGCCTCCCAAAGTGCTGGGATTACAGGCATGAGCCACTGTGCCTGGCCAGTGCCCATGGTTTTTACTGGGTGCTGGTCACTTAGGCACCTTCTGCCTGGAACCCACCAAAATTCCAGACTCCCAGCAGGAAAGCCGGTGTTCAACATAAACCACAGCATTCATGCGAACCGTTTAGGCACAGTGAGACACTCCTGTCAATTCTGGGAATTGTGGGAACCTGTAAACAGACCTTTCAAAAGGCAGCCATCCAGCCTGCTTGGTTAACTGTGTTCTGCCCACTCACTCCTTGTTAGATCCTGCTCGTGTTTAAACATCTGCTAAATTCTATTTTCACCATTATATCATTGCTAAAATGAAACAATGCAAATTAAATGAAAACATAAAACATACCAAAGTACTTCTTTTTTGAGACAGTTTCACTCTGGCACCCAGGCTGGAGTGCAGTGGTGCAATCTCGGCTCACTGCAACCTCCGCCTCCAGGGTTCAAGCAATTCTGCCTCAGCCTCCCGAGTAGCTGGGATTACAGATTTGAGCCACCACAACCAGCTAATTTTTAGTAGAGAGGGGGTTTCACCACGTTGGTCAGAATAGTCTTGATCTTTTGACCTCATGATCCGCCCACCTGGGCCTCCCGAAGTGCTGGGATTATAGGCATCAGTTGTGAGTTCCGCCCAATTAGTTACATTTTTCAATCATTTGCACGTATATTTTTAAAAACTGTGTCTTGCCACTTCATTTGGGTATATTTTGTGTTCCTATATTATTTAAGCATGGATAAACCAATTTAATGTAAATACCTAGTCATCATTCTAATTACAGAAGTAAACAAAATGTAACAGTTTAAATCAACACCACAGAGGTAGTGGCCCAGGAATAATTTCTATTTTCACCATTTATGTATAATCTGACTCAAGGTATTTAAATTAATCTATATGCCCCTCCTCTGTAACAACAATAATACTTTGAACCTACATTACAAGGCCAGAATTAGACTGTTGATAGATTGATTCAGGCTACTAATGAACCCACTAGTCTCAACAATTTAAAAAATTTGAGTGACTGGAGCTGTGTGTGGTGGTGTGCTGCTCCTACAATCTCAGCTACTTAAGAGGCTGAGATAGGAGGATCACTTGAGCCTAGGAGTTCAAAACCAGTCTGGGCAACATGGCAAGGCCCTATCTCTTTTAAAAAACAAAATCTTGGCCAGGTGTGGTGGCTCACGCCTGTAACCCCAGCACTTTGGGAAGCCAAGGCAGGCGGATCATGAGGTTAGGAGTTCGAGACCATCCTGGCTAACATGGTGAAACCCTGTCCCTACCTAAAGTACAAAAATTAGCTGGGTGTAGTGAACCACCACATCCCAGGTTCAAGCAATTCTCCTGCCTCAGCCTCTCGAGTAGCTGGGATTACAGGCATGCATCACCATAGCCAGCTAATTTTGTAATTTCAGTAGAGGTGAGGTTTCTCCACGTTGGTCAGTTTGGTCTCAAACTCCCGGCCTCAGGTGATCTGCCCACCTCAGCCTCCCAAACTGCTGGGATCACAGGTGTGAGCCACTGTGTCTAGCCAAAACGACTTTCATGGGCCTATTTCTGTCAGTAAAGACCTGTGGTGTCTATTTCATGAGGGTTGATAGGAAAATGGCACCATGCAGGCTCACTTCTGATGCTGTCAGGGGACGTGGCTCTGAAGTTCTTCACACCTAATTCTCTTCTCCAGAAAATTCAAATGAAACTATTTTAAAAATCTTGATACACATTATGATTTGTTATGTGACTATCTAACAGAAAATTAAGACACAAAGGCAACAGCTATCCCTCGTCTAGCATACAGCCTAGAGCATGACCATCCTTCTATTTCTGCAGAGAAACATCAGCTGCTGCTCTTTTGATTGTTAAGCAAACCCAGAATGGTCCATATATTAAGGAAATAAAATTACAAAAACCAGTGCATTCCAGATGTCATGGAGAAACAGTGCATCATAAACTGTCCTGCAGTGTTACGTTTTTTTTCCCAAATAACCTGTCTGAAATCTAGATCATCTTCCATTAAATGGCTAGTTTGGATTTTTCCAGAGGCAATCTCAGCAGCACCACCTACTGATAATTTAAATTCACTACTTTGTGTAAATTCTTAGCAATGTACACATCAAACAACTCGAACACACCTAGAACATGTTTTGGGTTTTCATAAAATAATACGCATGGTGGGCTGGGTGCAGTGGCTCCTGGCTGTAATCCCAGCACTTTGGGAAGCTGAGGAAGGCAGATAACAAGGTCAAGAGATTGAGACCATCCTGGCCAACACGGTGAAACCCCATCTCTACTAAATTTTGTTAATACAAAAATTAGCTAGGCATGGTGGCACGCACCTGAAGTCCCAGCTACTCAGGAGGCTGAGGCAGGAGAATCGCTTGAACCCAGGAGGTGGAGGTTGCAGTGAGCCGAGATGCACCACTGCACTCCAGCCTGACCACAGAGCAAGGCTCTGTCTCAAAAAAATAAAAAAATAATATGCATGGTAATATAATTACTGGTGGAAAATGTAATGTTTTCGCAGGTGGTGAGTTAAACAGCGCATGCTGCAATTGAGTATGTCTCCAGCATGCTGGCTCTCCTCTGCTTCTCTCCCTCTCCTCAATATTTCCCCATCACTCTGCATTCGAGTTGGCGGGTCCTCTGCATTCAAGTAGGAGACTGGCAGGAGACCAGTGGGCAGTAGGAGAAGCAAGGGCGTTGATTCCCTTGTCCCTCTTTCCCACCCACTGTGCCAGCTTCAGCTCTGTCAGTTTGTCCCTCCTCCCCAGGCCCAGCAATCCCTGAGCTACACACATGCCACTGAATGCTCGCTCCTTTGGGCCCAGGGTGGTGACAGTTGAGGGTGACTGTTCCCTTGGCTTTGAGTCAGTAGTTTCTGCAGGAAAGCCTGTCCCCTGAAGCTCCTGAGTGTGATTCTCCAGGGCTCTGGAGACTCAGCTTGCAAATGGTGAAGTGGAACTGGCTACCCACTCAACATTCATTAAGTGAATAAAATAGCAAAACCCATTGCCCTTGGTGCAATAGTAGGTAATAAAGATTCCATTATTATCCTCAAGAAGCTCATATTTACAGACATAAAGGGAATTTGGGTTGACAAAAACCACTTTTAAGGGATATGAATCAGCCTAACTACTTTAATTTCTATATACAATTGTATTAATCTTAGGTATTGAATAGGTAGAACTTCGGGCCAGTTATGTCTGTGTAGTTCTCCGCAAGAGTCTAACCTACTGTACTGCCTCAGATTACAACTCTAAGGTTTATTTAAACAGTCTTAAATAAGCAAATTAAAAACCTGGAACCAGCCAGGTACAGTGGCTCACGCCTGTAATCTCAGCACTTTAGAAGGCCAAGATGGGCATACCACAAGGTCAGCAGTTCAAGACCAGCCTGACCAACATGGTGAAACCCCATCTCTACTAAAAACACAAAAATTAGCCAGGTATGGTGACTTTAATCCAGCTACTCGGGAGGCTGAGGCAGGAGAATTGCCTGAACCCAGGAGGTGGAGGTTGCATTGAGCCGAGATCACACCACTATACCCCAGCCTGGGAAACAGAGGGAGACTCTGTCTCAAAAAAAAAATAAATAAATAAAATAAAATAAAATAAAAAACCGGAAGCAATTCTTTAACCTACATTTAATGTATACTTCTGCATTCTAACAAGGCATTCTTACATGCAAATGCTTATGTTGGAGTCCTGTGAGACACACTAACACTCACACAGAGAGAGAGAAAAAAAATACAAAATTCCCTATTAGTGCCAAGACACTGGAGAACAAGGACCGGCTTCATTCTCCCCTGTGGCCTCAGGGAGGTGCCTCACACACAGTGGAGACTGACTCAATTGTTCAGTGACAAGATGGGAGACGGCACAGCATGGTGGACACGAGCACAAAGGCTGCCTAGGTTTGTACCCCAGCTATGCCACCTGCTAGCTGGATGAGCCTGGGCAAGCGATTATCAGTCTCCTCACCTACAGCAGGGAGTTATTAGTATCATCCTAGTTTAAATGTGTTATTTGAGAAACACTTAGACTGGTGCCTGTCCTGTAGTAAGGACAAGGCAAGAGCTTACTGAATAAATAAAGTGCTGGTATTTTCCATATCACCTGGAGGCACTGTAGCTGAAAGGGTCTTTCAGAGATATCATTTTCTCGTTTTATTTTTATTTCAATTAATTATTTATTTTTGAGATGGAGTTTCATTTGTCACCCAGGTTTGTTTATTTATTTGTTTGTTTATTGTTGAGATAGAGTTTCACTCTTTTTGTGCAGGCTGGAATGCAATGGCTCGATTTTGGCTCACTGCAACATCTGCCTCCAGAGTTCAAGAGAGTCTCCTGACTCAGCCTCCTGAATAGCTGAGATTACAGCCACACACCACCATGCCTGTATTATCATTTTTCTTAAGTAAAGAAAGTGTTTCACCACATTGGTCAGGCTGGTCTTGAACTCCTGACCTCAGATGATCCACCTGCCTTGGCCTCACAAAGTGCTGGGATTACAGGCATGGAGCCATCATGCCTGGGCAATGTTTTCATTTTAGAGATAATAACACTGAGGTCCAGAAAAGGTGAATTCAGTAAGCCACTGCAAAAGATGTGATCACCTCACTCCTGGGAAGAACTGCTTGTTGATACACATATTTTAAAAATCAATGGGAGGAATCCAACAAAGCAAAAATCGTAGCCTCGCCCCTAGGGAATAAAAAAACACGGACTTCCAAGCCTATTTTGGGAGAGGTTTAATGGATTAAACCTCATAAGTGGATTAAATTCCGTTCCTCAAAAGACAACTTTTTGACTTTATTATTACCATCCAACACAATTGTCAAGAACTACGAAGGCAAGCTGAAAAGTTAGCCAGCCGCAGTTCCCAGAATGCTGACAGAAGGCTCAGAGGTGTGGCTCCAAGAGAAAGAACTACGTTACTCACAGTGTTAGCAGGAGCCGAAGTGTCACGTCCTGTGCCAGTTCCTCAAGCACAGAGGAGATAAGAAGAGCAGGTGACATGGGCAAAGGCAGTGAGCTGCACAACAAAACAGGAGCCTGAGCTAGGGAATCTCAGTCTTTCATCACGGTCAGCCTGCCTGCACTTTGCTCTAAAGGGAGACACCAACTCCATATTCCAAGGGTGTAAACAAACCTGCGCTTTGCTCTAGAAGATGCTGTCCGTGTCTCCCAAGGCTGTGTGCTATGCAAATATCCTGGAAAAGGCCAGGCATATGGCTCATGCCTGTAATCCCAGCTCTTTGGGAGGCCAAGGCAGGTGGATCACGAGGTCAGACCAGCCTAACATGGTGAAACGCCATCTCTACTAAAAATACAAAAATTATCCGGGTGTGGTGGCACATTCCTGTAGTCCCAGCTACTCAGGAGGCTGAGGCAGGAGAATCCCTTGAACCCGGGAGGTGGAGGTTGCAGTGAGCTGAGATGACACTACTGCACTCCGGCCTGGGCGACAGAGTGAGACTCCATCCAAAAAAAATAAATCTCTCTCTCTCTCTCTCTCTCCTGGAAAAGATGGTCTAGAAAAAGCACTGCCACTGTTTGCAAGATGTGCAGTAACACAGAAGAACTATGGAGGATTATCTCCCAACAATTTCTACCTTTCGTTTCTACATCATTAAGTTTTTGGCAAATGTTTTCATGCATACTCCAATCTGTCAGCCACTATGATTAATCTATCTGACAGAGGCTGGAGCGCAATCTGTTCCATGGCACATTTAATTAAAACTACCACCAACACACTGAAAGCAATAGGATAAGTCCAACTTCAACCATGCCCCAGTGACCTGGATCCAGATACTCAAATCTCACAAACAATGAGCTTACCTTCAAAACTCAGATGGACCTGAACTTCCTCTCCCTGAAGCAGACCTTCGTAGGATGCAGGTAATCATCACCAAGGACAGTCAGCTAATCAGCACCAAAGCCGCATCAGTCAGCACCTGAGAAACAGCTTATTCAAAGGACCAGGATACTTAAGTGACACCAGCTAAGATTTACTCTCATCAGATTTCCCTTTTGCTAGATTGCCTTTTTTTCTCTCACAATTTTTTTTTTTTTTTTTTTTTTGAGACAGAGTCTCACTCTGTCGCCCAGGTTGGAAGGCAGTGGTATGATCTTGGCCCACTGCAACCTCCACTTCCTGGGTTCAAGAGATTCTCCTGCCCCAGCCTCCTGAGTAGCTGAGATTACAGGTGGGCACCACTGCACCCAGCTATTTTCTGTATTTTTAGTAGAGATGGGGTTTTACTATGTTGGACAGGCTGGTCTCGAACTCCTGGCCTCAGGTGATTCATTTACCTAGCCCTCCTAAAGTGCTGGGATTACAGGTGTGAGCCCTCACTCCCGGCCTTCTTCCCAACTTTTATTTTAGGTTCTGGAGTAAATATGCACTTTTGTTACATGGGTAAATTGTGTCAAGGGTTTGGTGTACAAATTACTTCATCGCCCAGATGGTGAGCACAATGGGTAGTTTTTCGGTCCTTACCCTCCTCCCATCCTGCACCCTTCTTCTGCTGGATTTCCAAAATTCTCCATGTGCCTCTGCCCTTCCTGGTCACATGTTTTCTATTGCTGCATAATAAATTACATTTAATGGCTTAAAACAACCTACACTGATTATCTCACAGTTTCTGCGGGCCAGGAGTCTGGGCAGGGCTTAGCTGAGTCCTCTTCAAGGCTGAGATCACAGTGTTGGCCAGGGCTGGGTTCTCTGGAGGCTCATCTTGGAAAGGCCCTGCTTCCAAGCTCAGTCTGCCAGCAAAACCATGACATAACGTCAGCAAGGGGTGATGGCCCATCACATTTGCCATAGTCTGCTGGTTTTCAGCAAGTCACACGTCCTGCCCATACTCAAACAAAGGGAATTAAATAAAGGTCTGAACAGCACAAGGAAGGGTTCATGGGGACCCATTCCAGAGTCTGCACATTCTTTAGGATCAGGGCCAGATCCTAGAAGCCACAGTCCAGCACTGTCAAACAGAAAGAGAATGTGAACCACGTGTGTCATGTTAAATTTTCTAGCAGCCATATTTTAAAACAGTGAAAAGTATATACAATACTATTTTATGGGAATCAGTGGTTACCATGAAATATGGTCCCACCAAAATAGCTTACACTGCTGGTTTTTAAGTTTAAATTAATTCAGATGAAATCAGATTTAAAATTCAGTCCCTCAATTGCACCAGCCCATTACAAGTGCTCAACAGTCCAAATAAACAGGGAGGTCTTAGATCCACCCTCTCTTTAAAGCAGGAAGCAATGTTTCAGATATCCACTGGGTCAGGCAAAAAAGTGAAGTGGTGACAAGATGCCCTCCGTGACCTCTAAAACCTCTTCTCAGGCTTTGATCTTGGCCATAGTCCTTGCCAGGCCTGCACAGCCCAGTTTTAGCAAGAATCCTGCTAAGTCAGTTTAGAGAGTAACCCTTCTGCTCCTGAAATCTGATCAAATTCCTCGTCTTCCACCCTGGATATCTGATCACCCTGATCGGCTCTTAGCAAGAGTCTTCTCTATGGTCGAGTCCTCCTCTTAGTAATTTTCCACCCATGGGCTACTCCCCGCCACTCTTGGCTGTAAGTCCCCACCTGTCTTCACTGTTTCCCACTGAGCCCAGTTCTGGGCATAAGTCTGTTTTCCCTGCTGCAATAGTTTCTGTATAAAATCTCTCTTCATTGCTTTGACGAGAGTCCATCTCTGGTTCTTCTCGACAGTCAGGCGGGCTCAGTAGCAAATTAGAGACAGCACTGATAGCTGTGGGAATGCAGGCCTCACATTGTGAGATCTGGGATTTTTCAAGAAGCCAAAAGTCTGGATTTTTGGCTTCCCAAAACTAATTTAATTTATGAATGGTTTCATCCAGGAGCAGCGCTGGGTGAAATGTGGAAAACCACACCCAGCAGTGGAACGCACAGAACATGCATGCACACACGTACACACCTCAACCCATCACCAGCAGCCTCCGTTCACTGCAAATACTGAGTTCACACTTATCCACTCCTGGGATTAGAACTCACCCTCTGGTTTCGGCTGACTCTCCTTCCACAGCTGCACCGAAACTCTCGAGCTGCAATCCTTCCTACGGTTACTTCAACAGGCACACTTAAGGTCTTTTCCAAAGTAAAGCCCCATATTTATTAACCATTTAACATGTCAAACTGTGCGGCTCCTATTAAGTTTCTATCTTTATTCTTGGGTGTGTCACTGCTTAAGTTTTGGGGTGCTGTGCCTCTAATGCAGTTTTCCCCATAAATCCTAAGGCTTCTTTATTGTGCATTTTTGCAGAGCACTATTATTTTTGGAAGGCAAGTGTGCATTAACAGAATTCACTACATTCTATTATGAGCATCATTTCATCAAAATTATAGCAATTGAAGTCCAATATCCAAGAAGCATCTGCCGGAAGCCACCCCCAGTGTTCAGATTTCCTTGATTTTAAGCATTCTGTATAATATTTTACATTTATCAAATGATAGCTCTTAGAATAAACATCTAGAAACAAATGAGTTATAAAGAGCATTTGATTAATAAGCCAAGAATTAATATTTTGAAATGTCACTTTCAAAAGACATTAAACAGTAATTTAGACCATGCTACTCAATTTTAATTTAGTGATGTTTACAACTTGGTCAAAAACGAGCACTAGCACATCAAAGTTTTAATCTCAAAAGATTTACTTGCGACAAAACTACTAAAACATATTACCTAAACACTGCTCCTTTAGCTTTTAATACCACCATCTTCCTTTAAACTTTGAAAAAAAAAATTTCTCTGAGACCATTTTCACTACATACATAAAACAAACGTTTACAATAAACCAGACACTTATTCAACTTTACATTTTCCCCACTTGATGCATAAACAAAACCATGCTTCAACAAATATTTTCCTACAAATAAAAATTGGGGGGTACTTTTTGCTTTTCAAATATACAAGTCAACACAGTTAAATATCTACAAATGTTGGTGAAGTTAAAATAAAAATGGAATTTGCTTCCATCATGCTAAAAACCTTAAGAAAATTATTCTCTTTCAATACAAGAGAGGCGTGAAGAACAGCAGAAATACTCTACCACTTAGCTTAATGAAGGAAGCAAAAGCACAGTCATTAACTTGTAGCCTAATGTAATTCTATTCTAGCTAGTAGGTCTTTCCACATCAAATGCTTACTTAACTGAAGACAATCCACTCTACCTCCCCCCACCCCATGTAAATCAATATTCAGCAACTATCTGCATGAAATGAGACTGTTCTGATGTTTTGATATTAAAATATTTCACTAAAATCTATTAGAATCGAAGTTGCTTTTTTTTAAAGAAAGAAAAAGGCATTAATTGTATAAACACAGAATTGGTATTTACTATAAGAATTCTTTTCTTCCTGTTTTTTGGTAGAATTCCACCAGTACTCCTTTCTGTGACCATTCTTATAAAAAAACTAGCAAAAGATAGCAATAAAGATTTTAAAAGGTAACTGTTTACAAAGGGAGACAACACAATCTGATATGCAACTGTTTGTCCTCCCCCTCAACAAGTATAAAAGCCTTATCTAGTTTACTTGGTACTTGAAGTAAGCCCAACCTCTTCATCAGATTCCATTAAATAATATAAACTAATTTGGGAAAGCTTTTTAAACACCAGCATGATATCCAATCTTCTAAAGTGCAAATAGGGGCCGGGCGCGGTGGCTCAAGCCTGTAATCCCAGCACTTTGGGAGGCAGAGGCGGGTGGATCACGAGGTCAAGAGATCGAGACCATCCTGGTCAACATGGTGAAACCCCGTCTCTACTAAAAATACAGAAAATCAGCTGGGCATGGTGGCGCGTGCCTGTAATCCCAGCTACTCAGGAGGCTGAGGCAGGAGAATTGCCTGAACCCAGGAGGCGGAGGTTGCGGTGAGCCGAGATCGCGCCATTGCACTCCAGTCTGGGTAACAAGGGCGAAATGCCGTCTCAAAAAAATAAAATAAAATAAAGTGCAAATAGGAAAACTAAAAACAAGTATTCTTTAAACTTGGAATTGTTTTACAAAACTATATAAAATAAATATAACTGGTAACACAAGAAAAGTTTATTTTAAAAGCAAATCAACCTTCCTTGAATTTAATGTCTGCTTTAATACTTCTTTATATTAATAACTTGTAACTGAGCAGTATATAATTACATTTTTCTAGGCCAAATATTTGTGATGCAAAAAAAAAAAAAAAAAAATCACTGCTGATTTTGCACCTTGCTTGGTAGACAATCTTAGTCAGCACAAAAGATGGAAACTACCAGTTTTCACAGTACTCTAGTATCTCACAACAAAACAGCTAAAGAATGGCAAGTGTGTTACACTGGCAACATGATCATTTTCAGTTCACCAAGACCAAAATGATGCTTTGCCTACAAGAACATCAAGAACAAACTTCCATGTCTGATGCTACTTACCTCCTTTAGTGTGAAGCAGTATGCAAGTACAGTATATGCCCCAGAGTTGTAACTATTTAATTTTTTCAAACCAACATCCATGAAAGCGAAAGTACTATGACTGAAGCGCTTCTTCTTGGAATGCAGATGTTCCTGGTGGAATCACTCAGAACAAATGGCTCCCCAGATACTCATGGAGATAAAGTACCCCCAGATTACGTTCAGAAAGTACATTGCTACGACTACGTGCTGGAAATCATGTGCCCAAGTTTCAGTTCCTTGGTACCCAGCTCCATTCAACGTCATAGGTGAATTATTCAGGCTTAATAACAGGGATATTCAAGGTAGGCAGAGGTAGATGATATAAAACATAAAATTTCTTCAAGCTACAAAAGATCATGTAGTTACATTAGTCCTACAATGCGTAAATAAGTAGACGACCCAGAAAGATACATGAAGCTGCCTCAATCACATACCTACCAAGATATTCTTTCAACAAAACATGGTTATATATTCCTGGCATGGATCCTGGATTTAAAATATATACATATCTATAAAAACATGTATCTAGATTAAAAACTAGTTCTCTGAATTCCTAGAGCCATGAACTGAAATGTCCACTTCATAGCAAAACAGAGGAGTCAATTCCTACAACTTAATTTAGTTCTTATCTTCAACCCAAAATACCATCACCACTATCCAGTCCTTTCTTTAAAAGAAATCCATGTAGTCGCAAAGTATGACACATTTACAATACCCATCAATGAAAACATTTTCTGATGAGCCATCCACCTTTTACAGGAATGAACTTGTTAGAATGGTGCCGCTAAGTGAATTTACCTGTATTCCTGATTACAACTTCTTCAATCATTTTCAGCCACTTCTTTAGCGCATATTATATTTATAAATTACAGCATATCAAAGATACTTATATCAAGCCCTTTTCTCCAAAGAAACAGAAATTCTGAAACAGTGAACAGATTTTTTTTTCTGTTTTTGGTTCAGAGAAAAATAACCATGCATGGACATTTCACATAAATTTTCCTATTTGGCATCTTACCTGGCTAACAGACAATGTCACCTATAATTAACCAAAAACATTCTTAACTGTTTATATAGCATATCTTTTTCTAAAGTAACAAGAGAATGTGATCACTCTGCAGTTAAGAAACCTGATGTATCCTGCTACAGAAACAACTGATTACAAACATTTCTTCTGTTTTTTAAATGCCATTAACCAACTGAAACAAGTCCTAACTAGCTCTTTAATAAGCTGATGGCATATGTTACTGTAATATGCATGTGTTTCAAAATTGACTGTGGTTATGCATTTTATTCAGTCTGCTTACAATTTGGTTACCAATGTGAGGAAAATAAGTAATAATTAGAACTTTTAAAAAGAAAGGATTTTCCCTCCCCTTCTGTGATTTCAGTATCTTAACAGAAGGTTATGACTATGGTCATGAGAAGTCAAAAACAAACATGCCAAAATGTACGCATCTAAAAACACGGAACTCTATTTGCTGATTACATTTCAAGAATTACCTAAAAGCCATCCAGAGTGATTAAGGTGGGCTAATAAATGAAGAAAAGCTGACTTCGGTTTGAATTGAGAAAGGGCACAAATTTTCTTCAGCTACTCTGAATGTAATTCAAGATAAAGAACATAAGCCGTGCTAAGCTACAGCAGCATCAGTGGCCTGAGGATACAGTCTATCACAGAGCAGCTACATGTTAGGGTTAACAACGTTCATTTATGGGTACAGCTTCCCATTCAAGCCTGAAAAATTTAATTTCATGACCTCTAACCAGAACTCATATGGTTCTGATTGCAATTCTTTTAAGAGTAAGTAATAAAGTGGGGCAGGGCGTGGTGGCTCAAGCCTGTAATCCCAGCACTTTGGGAGGCCGAGGCGGGTGGATCACAAGGTCAAGAGATCGAGACCATCCTGGTCAACATGGTGAAACCCCGTCTCTACTAAAAATACAAAAATTAGCTGGGCACGGTGGCGCGTGCCTGTAATCCCAGCTACTCAGGAGGCTGAGGCAGGAGAATTGCCTGAACCCAGGAGGCGGAGGTTGCGGTGAGCCGAGATTGTGCCATTGCACTCCAGCCTGGGTAACAGCAGTGAAACTCTGTCTCAAAAATAAATAAATAAATAAAGAATAAGTAATAAAGTTGAGACAATAATAATACAGCATCAAATTAGAAATCCAGAATATAATAAATTCAACAAGACAACTGGCATGAGTCTTTAAAAAGTTACTGTCATGAAGCACCGGGGGGAGATGACAAGGAGATTAACCCAGATTAGTAGAGAATCAAAGGATATTATGAGTGCGGTTATATATTCCTGGAATGGCTCCTGGATTTAAAATATATACATATCTATAAAAGAAAGTTTGAGGAGCATTCAATAACAATGTATTACAGAATTACTGTTAATTTTCTTAGATATGAAAATGGTTTAGGTTACGTGGGAAACTGTCCATATCCTTACAAGATACAAGGTGAAGTACTTAGAAATATACTTTACAATGTTTATAACATGTCTGTTACAAGATGTAAGATGAAGTACTTAGAAATACAGTTTACAATGTTTAGAATGCATCTGTTCACACAATAAAGTACGTGTGTATATACAAATAAACACTCCTATATATATACACACACACGTACATATATAAACATACACAAGGAGATAAAACGTGGCAAATTTTTAATGATTAGCAGATCTAGATTAATAGAATTTATATGTTCAATGTATCACTCTTCGAATCTTCCTGAAGATATGTAAATTTCCCAACAGTTTTTTTGAGAAAGTGCCACTTATAGTAACAGATACCTACTTCAAGGGACCAACTTAGCATTCTACACCCCTGCCTGTTTAATCTTAGCCTCTAAAACAAGTGGTCTCCAAATCTGGTTCATATATTCTAGGGCAGAGACAAACCACTAAGATATAGAAAGAAAATATTTAAATTTCTATTAATAACTTTTTATCTCACCCTTTTAAGATTTCTATTTTTTTGATGTGTTTCATAATGTACAACATGCATTAATACAGTAGAACTTGTAAAACGTGTGAATAAATATACACGCATATTTTTAAGGCTACATACTCAAAAAATGTTACTCATCAGGGTATCTAGTCAAAATCTTTGGATACAACTGTTGAATAAAACAGACATGACTTTGTTTTTAAGTCTCTGACCACCAAAAGACCATTAAAATCAGTCTCTTTTGCTTTTACCCAGGGGTTTACTGACTCTTAATAATTTATTAACAGAAATCCTAGGTCTAACAGCAGCAGCAAAAGACAGTAATGGCAGTGGGAAGTGTTAGCAGAAGCTAGGGAATCAGAGAATTGGCCAAGTGTGGTTTGGCCAGAAGTTAGCACCAATAAAATGCCCAATTTTGTTCATCAAGGAAATCTAGAATTTTAAATACTGAGATTTAAAGTGTTCTAGAATGTCATAGGAAAGAGCATTTTTGAAGATTGGAAAACTTCAGAAAAAGATACCAAGTACTAAGTAATTTCAAAAGAAGACCATTCTAAGGAAGGATACACGTAATACAATGAAGGCAGCTTTGCTTAAAAACGTGGGGGTGTGGTGGCCATGTCAGTATAAAGAATACAGAAAACAATCTAGGTAATTGACAAGAACACTTAATGGAATCATGATTCTAAAGATAATTGAATATAAGGCCTTTGAGAAAATGTTTAGGTAAGTTTCTTCTACATATTTTATTCTAAGGGGTATAAGCAGTTAATCCACAAAAAGAAAAATGATACAACTGAAAAATGTAAACTATAGCTTTGTTATTATTTAAAAAATGATAGAAGGCAAGCCATCATGATTACAACCGGAAAGTAAACCAAGAAAATAGATGAGAAAAGAAAATAGTGAAGGCCGGGCGCGGTGGCTCAAGCCTGTAATCCCAGCACTTTGGGAGGCCGAGGTGGGTGGATCACGAGGTCAAGAGATCCAGACCATCCTGGTCAACACGGTGAAACCCCGTCTCTACTAAAAATACAAAAAATTAGCTGGGCATGGTGGCGTTTGCCTGTAATCCCAGCTACTGGGGAGGCTGAGGCAGGAGAATTGCCTGAACCCAGGAGGCGGAGGTTGCGATGAGCCGAGATCGCGCCATTGCACTCCAGCCTGGGTAACGAGCGAAACTTCCGTCTCAAAAAAAAAAAAAAAAGAAAAAAGAAAATAGTGATTTTACTGTATATTAAAGATGAAAATTTGAGCCATTATACCAATAAATCTCATTCTGGAAAATAATTTCCATAATTTTTATAGTTGCATAGTTTTTCAGGTAGGGGGTTAATTTGTCTAATATAAACTTGAAGCTGTGGGAAAAAGATGTTTGCAAACTAAATTATACGTATGGCATAGGAAAGCTGTATCAGAGAAGAAAGATACTGGTCTATTAAGGATTTCAAATGAAGAAACTGAGGTATAGAAAGAAAGCCCCAGAAGTATATGAAAAAAGAAATCTGTAGGCACATAAAAAGGGTCCCTCGCTGCATGGGGAAGGAAGGTAACAGTTAAGGAGAAAGGTGGAGTTAGAAGAGACTGTAAGACCACACTAGTATGCATTACAAATCCACTTACAGGTTCAGGGCACTGGAAGAATATCACATCCAATTGGCCCTGGGCCTGTTGGCTACTGATGCTAGATTGTAACTGGATTGGATATTTTTCCATTTATATGTCACTATTTTATAAAAAAAAAAAACTCAAATTTTATTTTAAAAAGAAGAGAAATAAAATTTGCTTCACAGAAGTTTATGTTACATTTAGTTCTTTTTCATTTTTTTTTTTTTTGAGACGGAGTCTTCGCTCTATCTCCCAGGCTGGAGTGTGGTGGCATGATCTTGGCTCACTGCAACCTCTGTCTCCCAGGTCCAAGCAATTCTCCCGTCTCAGCCTTCTGAGTAGCTGGGATTATAGGTGCCTGCCACCACACCCAGTGGCATTTTGTAGAGACGAGGTTTCACAATGTTGGTCAGGCTGGGCTCGAACTCCTGACCTGAAGTGATCTGCCCGCTTTGGCTCTCAAAGTGCTGGGATTACAGGCGTGAGCCACGGGGCCCAGCCTATGTTACAGTTAGTTCATTGTATGAATTATTCTATTCCTTCAAAATAAGCTTAGCTATTAATGAAAAGATTTCTTGAAAGTGCAAGGCATGCAGGTTTCAGAAACTAAAATCATTCATGCTCCTAACTGGCCCCTCCTATTTCTACCCTTGTCATGTCATCTGAAAGCCAGTGCTTCATTTTCACTGGAGTTTTCCCCCCCCGGTATTCTCATTTTTAATAACTGAAAGATATACTCTATTACAGTAACAGTTTTAAAGAAGTCATCAATTAAATCTTTATAAGCCTGGTAATGTAACAGGTAAAGAAAAGTGTATATGGGTTGTAATAAGGGTAGTTTTTTTCTATTTACTGTTCTTTGACTTTTATAGGGCAAAAATCATACTAGAGAATATGTTATTGATTTTACAGCATGAAAGATATCAAAATTCAAAAGGGGAAATGATATGTTTAACATTCCTAAACAGGTATTTATCAAAAGAAAAAAGAGAAATTGGGGAAAGTATATCAGTTAAACCACAGTATTCAAATTGGAGTGGAAAAGATTATAATCTGATTGATGATGTTTACCAAAAAGTAACATAATATTTAAAATGTAAAATTTGACTTCAGGGAAGGGCAACATACTTTAAACACAGGAAACCACAACGCAACACTTGAGCAAAACACTTAGGTTACCCTTAAGTAATCTTACAGGTGACTAACTTCACAGGCTCAGATTTAAAACTACGGTGCTTTAAATCTGAGCCCGTCAAACTAGTCACCCTTAAGATTACTCACCAAAGAGGTAATCTTCTCTCAAAAAGAAAATAAACAGACTACCTGATTACAATAGTCTTAGAAAATAAGTCAAATTTTCATTTACAGTATAAAACCTGTTAAATCAATTCATTAAATATGATGTTCAACTCAAGTTTTCAGTTAAGTAGTGTCAAAATTATAGTATGGCCTAGTCAGGGAAATGGTAAATATTTAAGATTACAGTGTCAGTGGAAACAGTTTTAGCATGAATTAAAAGAAAAGCATTCATTTGAAAATATTCCCAAGTAGGAAGCCAAAATAATTCCAGTAGAATTTTTAAAAGACCAGAAAAAGCAGCCCAAATAACCAGTTTGAAAGACAACAATAAATATATAAACTGTTAACCAAGCCAGGAATGTAGATTACTTTGAAACATCTACTTATTTCCATTTTAATGAAGAATTAAAGGATACAGTGTGTTAAAGACATATTTAAAAGACTAGCAATGGGACAAGACAGATAAATCAAATTTTGTTGATATCCCAAATAATTACAAGAGACTCTGAAAATGTAGTGTAATTCAGGTTTTCTTTCCAGTTTAAAAATTTCTATCCATTGCCTCTATCTTTGGTGTTACTGCCACCAATAAACACAGTATACAGCTTACAAACCTAATTACTATCTTCAACTAGGAAAAGGTAAACCAACATCATTTCTTGAAAAATAAGAAATAAAGAATGTGATCCTACTTAATTTTGTCTCATGGTCCCACAATATTCTGAAATGTCATGCCAAAATGTGAAAGTTCAAAAGGGAACATTATCATTTACTATAATTGTACCAAAAATTTAGCTACTGTACGCTGGTGTGATGACAGCTAGTAGTACGCAGAGGCTACAGAGACATGTATGTACATATATATATATATATATATATATATATATATATATATGCTTTCATATATATATATGCTTTCATATATATATATATATATATATATGCTTTTATATATACATATATGTTTAGCCTACAATTAGTAAAAGGTTCAGTTTAATGTGAAACTGAAATACACAACAACATAATGCCTTCATGAAAATATGCTACAACTTTGTTTTCTTGCAGTTTAAAAGGATAGTGTAATTACCTTAAATTTACACAGAACATTAAGATACATGGTAGTTGTTTATGATTAAAATAAAATAGCAATGTAAATTAATTTAACACAATGTTAAATATATTCACATGATCACCACTGTGATTCAACATGGCCACTAATGCAGTTACATATCAATATATGTACATAACATTTGCCACAGCAGTTTTTGTAAGTTTGACTTTTTTGCAGACCAGGTTTATGAGACAAATAACCTTGTATCGATGCTTTCATATTATGAAAGGAATTAAATGTTGGAAGTAGTTTCATTCCTCTGGGGGAGCAGGAGAGAACCTCTAAAAGTCAGTGTCAATTGAAGAGAGTTCTACCTTCTTGAATATTTGAACTTGTTGACCAAGAGAGATTCCTATAAGGTGAGGATACACACATCTTAAGACAGTAACGAATCTCATAACACTGTCAGTGGCATTTAGCAGGTGTCTGCCACCAAGAGGAACACCATGTCCTATAGCAGAGCCTTCTGAGAATATGGTTGCTGTGGCTGAGGTGGCTGTTGGCTGCCTCCGGGTTGAGGCAGAGTGGATGATAAGTTATAGTTTGGCACCTGGGACACATTAGGTCCTGCATTCTGGTACAGAGTGACGTCGGCAGTTGCAGCAGCAGCAGTAGCAGCAGGAGGAGGACTATAGACTGGAGCCTGGCTGGGATACGTGTTTCCTTGAACAGAACTCACCATTGTACTGTGGAGGAAAAAAAAAAACCACTCAATTAGATCAATACTGATTTATGGAGCAACTTACAGATAAATGGAAAAGCTATTTATTAAGCGTTCATTCATATAGTCAATTCACTTAATAACCTTTTACTAAATAGCTATCAAGTGCCAAACATTGCTATTTCAGACACTGTGATATCAGGCATTGTGTTAAAAAATGTGTGTTATTAAGGCATTGTGTAAAAAAGGCGGGGGAGGGTTGTGGGAATAAGCCTATACCATCATGCAGCTTCTTTTCTAGTGGGAGAAAAAGGGTAAAAAACACATGTACCGTGTGTCAAGGGGTTATAACTGCTAAGAAGAAAAACAAAGCACAATAAGGAGGACCAAGAGCAGCTGGGGCGAGGGATTCTACTTTACCGTAGGGGGACTCTCTAATAAGGCAATATTTAAGCAGAGATGTGAAAAAAGTGAGGGACTCTATCTGCCAGATAGAGTCTCTAGGAAAATGCATTTCAGGCGAACAGAGGGCTTTGAGGACAGAAAACACCAGGTGCTTTCTGCAGCAGAGGGGGCCAAGGGCACAGCAGCTAAGATCACCCAGCGGAACTAGGGTGGTGGGGACAGGGCTGGAGAACACACTGCGCCTGACGGCCACAGTAAGCGCTGTGGCTTATACTCTTGAGTGAGACAGAAAGACATTGGCTGGTTCTGAGCAGAAGGATGATAAGATTCCATACGGTTTAACAGGCTCCATCTGGACCAGGATAGCTGACTGCAGGCTGCTATAATCGACCAGGAGAGAGATGAGGGGCAGCAGAGCCACGGTGATAATGGTGGAGATGGGAGAAAGGGTCAGATTCTAGATATTTTTTTGAAGATAATGCCTTCAAAATATGACAGTGAACAGAAGAGTCCAAAATGCCTGAGGTTTAGAACCAAAAAACTGGAAGAAATAACTGGTAGAGTGGCCATTCACTGAAAAGAATACTACGATGGGACTACAGGAGAACTGGGGTGGGAGAAGTGTGGGGAAGACCAAAGTAATGATCTTGGACCTGTCAAGTACGGTGTCCAAAATATACATAAGCAAAGAGAATGGATAGGCAGTCAGCTACTTATGCCTGTTTTCCCGTCGGGAGGTGCGGCGAAGAAATACACATCTGGGAATCCTCGGCAGATCCATGGCATTCAAAACTACAGGGCTGAACGAGATCCCCTAGGGAGCGGCTGCAAACAGAATAAGGCAGTCCATCTACTGAGCACTAGACCTTGAAGTCAGGAAGATAAAGAGCCAAGAGGCAAATGAGACTGAGAAGTGGTGGTGAGGCAGAAGGAGAAAGAGAACGGTCGTGGGCAAGTGAAGAAAGTATTTCAGAAAAGAGGAGGGAAGAGCAAACTGTCAAATGGAGGAGAATGGTGAACTGACCAGGAGTCTGGCAATATGGGGATCACCAGTGTCCTTGATAAGAACTGTCCCAGTGGACTAGTGGAAGGGAAGGCCTCATAACCTCCTTTCTCATATTTCCTTGAAAATACAGAAACACAAGCTCCACCTGCACACTGATCAACTCTCTGCAGCTGCACTCCCTCGGGTACTGAGCTTGGCCTCCTGCTCCCACTGCTCTGCTGCCAGTACTCCCATCTCAAGCCCCTCCACTTGTGTAGTGCCCCGAAAAAAAAAATCATTCAAAGGATTGTCTTTATCTACTGTCTCTACTTCCTGTCTTCCTATTTCCAACTGAATACATGTGTTTCCACCGTAAGACACTAGGTTAGCTATGTAAAGAGAGGTACTAAGATGCTCTAACACTGAGAATTCCCCCTACATTTGCATTAAAATATAAAACAAACTATATAAAAAGCAACAGCCAAATTTTCAAAATATTGCCTATTTCTAAACTTCCCTCCAATTGTTAAATTACCTATAAATCTAATGTTGGTAAATTCAATGCTCTTGTACTCTGCACAAATGCATTATTTGATGGTAATTATTATGAGATAGTAATTTAATGCTACATTTCAGTAACTAATGTGGTGACCGAAGGCATTATTTGTCATCATTCCATGTATGTGAGATATAAAGTTGATTAGAAGATGTCAAATTTCATGCTATTATTTACAATGGTATGGGCGACAATACTGCCATAATATGAGTCTATGTGCTGAGTTCTGGAGTCGGAATGTCTGGTTTAGAATCTTCGCTAAATGGGACTTTAGTTCTGTCTCCAGGTCTCAGTTTCCCCATCTATAAAATGGGGTAATAATTTACCGACTTCATAGGTTATTATGAGGAATAAGTAAGTTATTTGTGTAAAGCATATAGCACAGTGCTCGGCACATACTAAATAACCCTTAAATGTTAGCATTACAGTAATCACTCTCAATTCACAGTTCCACCATCCACCCAGTTGCCTGGGGCAAAACTGTGCAATTCACCAACACTTCTTCCTCTTATCTCTGCAGTGCACTATCTCCCAACTATGGCACCCAACGTGTAATTATTCGCTAATCTCCTAAATAAGCCTTTCCAATTAATAGCACTGTATCTTGCCAATAAATATTCATCCTTTCTTGCCTAATATCCATGGTCTCCCAGCTTCTAATCTTGCCACGATGAATCCATCTACACTACTGCCATTTAAAGCCCTTTCTGAACTTTTCATTATCCCTAAGATGTTATCTAGGACCTGCATTCTCTGACCCCTGGCAGTGTCTTCAAATACGTCTCTCCCGGATGTGGAGAAACAGGAACACTTTTACACTGTTGGTGGGAGTGTAAATTAGTTCAACCATTGTGGAAGACAGTGTGGCAATTCCTCAAGGACCTAGTAATAGAAATTCCATTTGATCCAGCAATCCCATTACTGGGTATATATCCAAAGGACTATAAATTATTCTACTATAAGGACACATGCACACAAATGTTCATTGCAGCACTGTTTACAATAGCAAAGACCTGCAACCAACCCAAATGCCCATCGATGATAGACTGGACAGGGAAAATGTGGCACATATACACCATGGAATATTATGCAGCCATCAAAAACGATGAGCTCGTGTCCTTTGTAGGGACATGGATGAACCTGGAAAACATCATTCTCAGCAAACTGACACAAGAACAGAAAATCAAACACCACATGTTCTCACTCATAGGTGGGTGTTGAACAATGAGAACACATGGACACAGGGAGGGGAGCATCACACACTGGGGTCTGTCAGGGGGAAATAGGGGAGGGACAGCAGGGGTGGGGAGTTGGGGAGAGACAGCATGGGGGGAAATGCCAGATATAAGTGATGGGGAGGAAGGCAGCAATTTACACTGCAACGTGTGTACCTATGCAACAATTTTGCATGTTCTTCACATGTACCCCAAAACCTAAAATGCAATAAAAATAAAAATAAAAAACAAATACGTCTCTCCCTGCTCCCACAGAGGCTTTAATCAGCTGGTAAATGTGCTGCTGGAATGCTGACATGTGCCACGCCTTTCATGCCTCCCATCTTTGCTCACTCCGCGGGTACCACGCCATTCCAGACTACCACATCTTTGTCACAACAGAACAACTTCCTCGCTTTTTTTTCTGTTAGCTAAGAGTAACACTCTTGGAAAATCTCCTCAAACCCTGAGGCTCATAAAGCACAAGGCATATATCTTTCTTTATTTGTAAATCATGTTGTAATAAATTACATGTTTTCTTTTTTTTTTGAGACGGAGTTTCGCTGTTGTTACCCAGGCTGGAGTGCAATGGCACGATCTCGGCTCACCGCAACCTCCGCCTCCTGGGTTCAAGCAATTCTCCTGCCTCAGCCTCTCGAGTAGCTGGGACTACAGGCGCACACCACCATGCCCAGCTAAGTTTTCTATTTTTAGTAGAGACAGGGTTTCACCTTGTTGACCAGGATGGTCTCGATCTCTTGACCTTGTGATCCACCCACCTCGGCCTCCCAAAGTGCTGAGATTATAGGCATGAGCCACCGTGCCCGGCCATGAATTACCTGTTTTTTATGTGTTTGCCCCTACTACCCAGTAAGTGCCTTGAAGCTAAAAACTCTCAAGTGCCTAACATAGTGCCTGGCACATGCTGAATGTAGTAAACTTAAATCAGAGACAAATGAATACATAAGCTTCAGTGGTCTTATAATATTAACAGTAATTATCACTTATTATCGCCTTATAATACTACCATCACTACAGGCAGCTTTAACAAACTGTCATCAGTGACACCTCCCCCAACTAATAATAAAACTGTCTTAGGATGACAGAAGTCTGAAAAACAGTTAACTCTAACACCAAAATCTGATGTAACAAGAGACAGCCTCTCAGATATAAATAAACTGAGGAGTGCTAAAAAACCTGCCTACCAAATACAACGACAATTCTCACTGATCTTGATTTGTCACTAGAAAGCTCAAGTCAAATATGCAGGACACGTCTAAATAAGGAGACTTCTAACCCTGGCCCTCACTCCTTCCAATCTCCTCACCCTACATATGCTCTACCAGCAATCCATCATTTCCCAGTTTAAACATACAAACACTTACTTGTTTTTATATATTGATAAATATATATTACATGTTGTACCTTTACATATAGATATTTAAACGGCCTCTAAGCCTTTGTGAAGCCTTTGCAGGGAATTTTAAAAACTACACCTAACTGATCTAATACAGAAATTGAAATTGTCATTAACAATGAAACATGTATTTATAAACTATTTACTGAGTTCCTATCTAGTATAAAACTGTGTGCTACACAGTATGGCTCTAAGGTGAAAGAGACAGTGCCAGCTCTCAAGATACTGTCGTTCAGTGGGGATACAAACAAGTAAAAAGGCAACTACCAGACAGGAAACAGAGTACACACAGTCCTCTGCCAGCACCCAGGAGGAACAGTGCTGCAAGGGGAGAAAGCAAGGAAGAAGTCACAGTAAAAATGCAGCTTAGCTAACAAGTAAAGAATATGCAGAATGAGCCAGGACCAGAGGGCTAATATTTCAAGAAATGCTCTTCAAAAGGCACCTGTTGAAATGAACATGTGGTCCTGGAGAGATGACATTAATAGCTACACTATATGGGTAGGGTTGGGCCCATGCCTGGGATTTCACATCCTGAATGCAGAAGCAGAGTCACTCACAGAGTGAGTGAGCAGCAGGGTGCCACAGCGCTATAGAACTTCACTGTTGAAGCACCTACCAACAGTTTCTCTCATTCACAACGATAATTTCCCAAGGCCTTGACCTTTAAGAATAAGTCTCAAATAATCTCTAGTAACAGGGTAGGTAGAGCAGCATGCGACATATTCAAACAGAGGCCTAGCAGGGGAAAGGAGGCATTTCTGGCTAATACTAAAATAGCTGAAGGGTCCTATGTAAGTCAGGAGCCTTAGTTGTCTTCTCAGCAATTCCTACCTTCTACCCACTTTGCATCTAGTTTTAAAGCAACATGTTACTCTAAGAACAGCTGCCTGCTTATTTTCCATAAGAGTATTCATTTCCACAGGGAAAATGTGGCACATATACACTATGGAATATTATGCAGCCATCAAAAATGATGAGCTCTTGTCCTTTGTAGGGACATGGATGAACCTGGAAACCATCATTCTCAGCAAACTGACACAAGAAAATCAAACACTGCATGTTCTCATTCATAGGTGGGTGTTGAACAATGAGAACACATGGACACAGGGAGGGGAGCATCACACAGGGAGGGGGTCTGTCAGGGGGAAACAGGGGAGGGACAGCGGCGGTTGGGGAGTTGGGGAGAGATAGCATGGGGAGAAATGCCAGATATAGGTGATGGGGAGGAAGGCAGCACATCACACTGCCACGTGTGTACCTATGCAACTATCTTGCATGTTCTTCACATGTACCCCAAAACCTAAAACGCAACAAAAAAAAGAATACTTCCTGCGGCTAAAATATACTCAGTATGTATCACAAACAATTAAATAAACACTGTAAGTGTCAAAAAAAAAAAAAAAAAAAAAAAAAAAGAGTATTCATTTCCACCAGATCTCAACTTAAAAAAAAATTCTGCAAGAGAGCATGCTAAAATTAACATTTTTGTCTAAGCTACATAACCCACTAGGGAAGGCCCTGTTTTCTGACACTTAGAATAGGCCTCACCATCATCGCCCTTAAAGTCATTTCGGAATACTAGATCTGACAACAAAATAATGCTTGAAAATCTCCAAGCACCTCCAACACGTAACTCTTTGAGGATGAATAGTGCAATAGAGAGGGCGGGACAGGACCATTCCTGGGCACTGCCGACTCTGCTGGAAAGGTTTCTAGAAGTTGTGCCTGTGCTACCTAGAAACAGCAACCTGTTGCCAGCCAGAATATCGTAACTTCTAGAACACACGTTGGTAAACTCTTAAAAGCCCATCCTTTATTTGCTTCAAGGAAAAGATTTTAGCTTAAAGTCCCATTTAAAAAAAAAAAAACAACACATCATAATCATTTAACTACATGACAGAGAGCACTGTAGGTAAATGGGCCTCTGTCATCACATCTTCAGCCAACTGCCTCCTGAGAAACAAGGGCGCTTATCTTCTTGTATCTTCTTGTTTCAAATGGGGTGCCTTGCTATAATGTAAACTACATTCCAAAGTAGGGCAAAAATAAGAAAATACTTGTCTTAAAGAGACAGCCCAGAACTACATATTTTAAAATCTCAGGATTTAGATGTTATATAAAATGTGTGGGAAAATGACAAACTATAGTCACTAAATGTAAATTTCATTAGTGACATTATCAAATATCATAGATACAAATAAAAATAACAATAAAAACTTATGGTAAGAGTAGTATTAAAAATATTGGCTTAAATATCGGCTTTAATACTCAGTAGTATTAAAAATGTTATAGGGGTTCAGTGAGTCAGGAAGCAGAGGACCAGCTTCCTGGCTCGTCCTGTAACACCACAGAGGCTCCACCACTCATCACCACGAATGGGGCCACTATATGATGCTGACCACAGATATTTATTAGCCAGATTTTATAGTTATAGATAACTGGTGGCACTTTGCCAGCTGTAACAGCACTAACTCCAAAGAAGAATCAATAGTCAAATTACTTTGGGTAAGCAGCCTGAGTTGGCTGACTAGGAAGGGCTGGGTTTGCGGATGGCGGGCCCACTGCCTGGCTGAGAGAAGACAGCTGCTCCGGGGGAAGACTGTAGCTCTGGAGGTGGCTCATCTGCGCGTTCCCCGCGACCAGGTAGGCACCACTTGGAGGAGGCCCTGCATATACCTGGGACAGTTAAAGAGAAACCATATTCAATTCTAAAATTTTAATAAGCACACCAAACTTTCTCTGTAGAGGTAGTCAGTTACAAAAACAAGAAAAATTACCACTCTGGAATCCTTTCTTAAAAGTTACTTCTGTCAACAGACATTATGAAAAACATTTTTCAATGAAATAGGCTGTGGACAGTTTTCATTTTTAGTTAAACATTAGCTAAACTCATGTTTGTCTCCATACTGAAGCATTAAAGAAACTGGCCCTGAAACTTTATACTAATATAATCTACCTTTCCATTAAATATATTTTAATATTCTGCATGCTGGTATTTTTTAAGGAATCCCAAAGGATATTTAGAAAGTGTATTTGAACTCATTGTTTTGTAGCCGTAGACTGCAATAGATACAAGACACATTACCTAAACTGCACTTTACCAAACAACAGAGCAAGCTAATTTTTTTTTTTTTTTTTTTTTGAGATGGAGTTTCGCTCTTGTTACCCAGGCTGGAGTGCAATGGCGCAACCTCGGCTCACCACAATCTCCACCTCCCGGGTTCAGGCAATTCTCCTGCCTCAGCCTCCCGAGTAGCTGGGATTACAGGCGTGCGCCACCATGCCCAGCTAACTTTTTATATTTTTAGTAGAGACAGGTTTTCACCATGTTGACCAGGATGGTCTCGATCTCTTGACCTCGTGATCCACCCGCCTCGGCCTCCCAAAGTGCTTGGATTACAGGCGTGAGCCACTGCGCCCAGCCCCAGCATGCTAATTTTCTAAAGCAGGGGTCAGCAAACTTTTCTGTGAAGGGCATGACAGTAAATATTGTACGTTTTGTGGACCACGTGGTCTCTGACACAACTATCTGGCTCTTCTGGTAAATCAGAGTGGCTGTGTTCCAATAAAAGTTTATTCAAAAAAAAACAGGCAACAGGCTAGATTTGTTTGCCTCCTTCTGTATTTAAAAATGCATTTTTTTAATCTAAAGAGACTGAAGTCTTAACTACCCAAAGTCCGAAACATATAATGTCCTAATTTTCTACAGTATTCATTAGCTCCTTCCATTTAGTACTTTTGTTCAACAGACCCACATGGGGATCCAAAGGGTCTTCATTATAAACACAGCTATACCAGTCCTCATAATTGTATTCTGTCATTCTTCAAAAACTGAACATGAAGGTTTTTTGCTTCTCTGTCTCAAACTAGTGATCAAGACTCTAAAGCAGGTGCCCTCTAGCCCCAAGTGTTTTGGGCCTAGCTGTTCATCTACAGGATGCTGGCCCCTCATTTCTGAACACAGTCTGTGCCCACTCTACATGGCTAGTTATTCCCTATAGCCTCACCTTGCTGAGTTTGTGAAAAGGGGGCTCTTGAAATAGTTGCTTGGGGTGAAAAGAGAGCAGAGGGCTCTATACTGCCTTGCATGCATTCTCACATAAAGGAGGGAAGAATTCCAGATTAAAGCAGTTTTAATTATGAAACTATATTTTGTTGGTTTATAGTAATAAAAATAAGGTTTTTACCTCATTTTTTTTCACTGCATTAAAATTTTCCTTTTAAGGATAACTAGAAGTTTATTAGATGTTTAAGAGAGTTTTCCTAGCTGTAAAACATTTTGTGCTTTTTACAAAACTACTTTACTTAAATATGTTTGACCTGCAAAAGTCTATACATATGGCGTGTACACAACTTGAAGGTTTTGGAGATAAACACCCATGAAACCATCGCCACAATCTATGTTATAAACATATGTACTACCTCCAAGCGTGTCCTTCTCACTCTCATTTCTGTTTTATAATAAGAGCACTTAGCACAAATAGATCTTTATATAAATAAAAACTCTGAAAGATTCAGTAATCATTAGAAATTCAACTTAAATTTAACAAAAACTAAGATCCTTAAGTAAATAATTACATATGACGCTTTAACAATACAGGCTTCAAACCTGAGGATTCTGATTCAATAGGTCTGAAGTGGGACTGGAATATCTGTATATTTTTAAAAAGCTTGATTGGTGATTCTGCTACATACTCCTGTATAAAAGTAATTTCTTTTAAACAAATAAAAGCCTATTAGCATAATTACTCTATTATACACTGTAATTGTCAAGTAAAAAAATTCTGTTAAACTTTTAGAAAGTTTCACACAGCTATTCCAAATAATCTCAAATGCATTTGAGAATTTATTTATTTATTTATTTTAGAAACAGGGTCTCGCCGTTGCCCAGGCTGGAGTGCAGTGGCGCAAACGTGGCTCACTGCAGCCTCAACCTCCTGGGCTCAAGCAACCCTCCTACCTCAGCCTTTCGAGGAGCAGGGACCAAGGAACATGCCCCAGCCTGGTTAATTTTTTTTCTTCTGGAAGAGACAGGGTCTCACTATGTTTCCCAGGCTGGTCTTGAACTCCTGGTCTCAAATGATCCTCCTGCCTCGGCCTCCCAAATTGCTGAGATTACAGGCATGAGCCACCATGCCTGACCACGAATTTGAGAATTTAAAACAACGTAATTGGGCTTTCAAAAGCTTACCTGAGAACCAGAAACACCAGATGACTGCATATAATACGGCTGATTCTGTAACTTTGCATACATGGAATACATGGGATCTTCGTTCATTAACTTGGTATATAAGGAAAGTGCCTCCATCACTTTCACATTAAGTTCTGAGAGTTCTGAATGTTTTCTGAAACATGATACAATAATGTGAAATATAGTTGTTGCTGAAATGATATAATGTTCTAAATAATGATACACCAAAATATCAAAATTAGCAAAAAGTAGTACTAGTAGACATTATTAAAATTTTCACCTATAACAAAAATATCCTGCATTTTAGCCCTGAGGCAACCAAAAGTGCTTAAGGTTTATTAGGTGCTGTGCTGAGAGAACTCCAGCTTATCGTACCTGACTCTATCAGAAATAGCTTGGTTTCCCTAGTTACTAATATATGGGTCATTTGTGAGCTCTGATAATGCCACTTCAGCAAAGATGATTACACAGCTAGCCCTTGTTTTTACAAAGACCTAGCTGTACTGGTCTTTTTGACTATATTGTAAAAGTCAATCAAATCCTCATTTTAAAAAAAGAACAAATGAGTCTAATTCTGAACATCTAGCGGAAGGCAAGTGAATGAGAATTGGTTCCTCCAGAATATTTTTTTAAAAAACAGGCAGTTATAGCCCACTTTGCAGTTTATAGAGATAGCTTCAGGAAAGAAGGTACACAATATGATGTACCCATGTTCTTTTACCTATCAATATCTTCCAGCTTTTCATCAATGAGAGGTCCCATCTGGTGACACATTGCTAAAATGACAAGATTTGAAGAAATATAAGAAAGTACAAGAAAAGAATCTGAACCTTTCATAGATATTTATATAATTTAAGGGAAAAAATTAATTTGGAGTAAGAGAAATATACATTCATTAACCTTAGTCCACAAGACCCAAAATTGATTTTCTTAAATATAATGGTGCCAACTTAATCTAAAATATTAATTTCAAAATCTTAAAGTACCATTTTTCATTTTACAAGATTCCAAAATGTTGAACAGAACATGTAGTTTGGATAGAAAACTATAGAACTCAAATTGTACCCAAGGTTTAAACTGCATATGAAAGTGAGCCTGGGTCAAGGAGAAGTGAGAAATGTTCCATTTTTAATATCATTTTCAAAACCCTTTCTTTAACAGGACACCAGTTATTAACCTCTAAGTATTCTTTATTTGCAAGGTATATAGAAAACAAGTTTTACCTTCAAGATGAAGTAGCTCTGGTAGGTCTGGCTGATCATCACTGGGATCTGTACTTTGCAACATCTGTAGCAACTGGTCCATTTTATCCTACAGGAATTAAGTAGTTAACATAAAAAGCAACCAATCTTTATGCAACTTTATGTTCTCACTTTATTAATTAGACAAACTTTCAAAATTTATAGTTATGGAAACTCCAGTTTTGCTTTTATGTTTTCAGTGTCCCATGTATTCTCTCGGTGAGAACCACATGAAATCAGAGCCTTAAAAGTGTTTTCTACATATTTTTGAAACTGCTTAGGAGGCTGAGATGGGAGGATCACTTGAGCCCAGGAGGTCAAGGCTGCAGTGAGCTATGGTCGCAGCACTGCACTTCAGCATGGACAACAGTGCAAGACCATGTATGTATGTATGTATGTATGTGTGTGTGTGTGTATATATATATATATATATATATGTAAATAAATACAATTGCTAATAGAGATTCTCTTAAATAAGAAGAAATTGAGCCACACTTAAACTTACAATGTGTGAGTTCTTCTACCTGTTATGTCATGCCAGAGGATTCTGCTTTGTTTTGGAGCAGCTTTAGCTTAGCCATGCCAACAAGTGTACTATCCATCTCAAGATGACATTACTTATGACTAACAACTTGCTCATTCCTTATTCCCCATGGTGAATACAACAGTCGTTTGAGTAAGGCAGAGCACAGCTGTATCACAGTTACTCTTCTAAGTGGGACTCTCAGGATTTATTCTATATTTTCTTTCTACCAGTATTTCAGTTAATCATAAAAGGAAGGAAGACGACCAGTGGTTTCTCTATTTTCCTATGTGGGAAAGGCTGGAAGGTATCTAAAACCAGTGACACAGATCTATTTCAGAATCTTTGGTTGTACAGAACAATGGAACTAATGAAACCATCATTACATAAACACATCTGTATGATATATAAGTACATATGTATTTATGTTTTTCAAAAAGTCAAAATATATCTACTCTACCATGACTACTACTAAAATAATTACAACCCTTTCTCCGTGCATGGTTTTACATGGTTATGCTACTATACATAGGTATGAAGGGCGAATAAAGACTACTAATTCTAAGCAAAGTAATTATTTAAAATTTCAAAATTATGTTCTATGTAAAAGGAAAATAGCTTGAGAAACAAATTAATCAGTGTGAAAGTGACATAAGTATACAAAAGAAACTCTTCCCAAGTCAAAAGAATTCTGTATTTTGAAATAAATACTAATTTTCAATGTAAATGATTCAAAATTTTCATTTTAAGCAGTCTTAAAAAACAAAAGCACATCAGAAAGTTTGCATACCACACAAAAAGTTCAAATGAAAGTGAGAGTCAATTAACACGCAGGTGGTTTCTGTTGTATTTGCTTATAGAATACTATACAATATTTAAAATTATTTAGTGTCAAAGAAATAGGGTTTCTAGACAGACCACTAGTCTGCCTCTGCAAGCATTTTCTTATATAATGCAATCACCCAAACATAACTTCCCCTAGCACAGGTGGATTTCTTGCCCTTAGTAGAGTCTTTCACAGTCTGTTTTGCTCTTCAAATTTTGTTTCTGTCTCCCACAAAAGACTGCTAAAAGCCCATAAACCCCTTCACATATTTCAAAGATAACATCTCATTTTTCATAAGTGTAAAAGGTTACAAAGGATAAGATTTCCAGGACATTAAGTGTTGACATTTTAACGTAAGATAGCCAAAAATTCCTTTAAAGGGATTTAAACATGATAGTAATCTGCTGCACTCACCATTACAATTCAAAACACAGTCTCTGTCAGATATTTCAAATTGTTTTTCTCCTTGAACTTACCATATTTCCACTCAATTTCCCCCTTAAAATTTTATCCTAACATACTTGGAAGTCTACTAATGATCAAATGAGATTTCTTTGCACTAAAAATATGTACACTGATAATACTCTAGGTGTTAGATACATTCATATGTATGTTAATTATTATTAATAATATATTCTTATTTTTTGTTTTTATAGTTGAAAGTGAGGAGAAATTTGTTCATATAATCAAGCTATTTTAGCAACATCACTAAGTTCTTTCAGTATCTTCTGAGTTCTATGCGAGGAATGACAGTGGTCTGCATTTAAAATTATTTTTAATGGACTAGCTGAAAATTCACTTTGGTCCTGTTTTAAAAGCAAAAACATGAAACCATTTCAGCTGTGTTAGCTGGTCATTAGAGTCATTACTTTCTTAACACCAACACCAATATGTGGAATCATCCCTGGTAATCCTTATACTCTGAGGCAATGTACCACAGTAGTCTTCACTATGGGCAAGGGGTAAGCCTTTCTTCCGTAAAGCAGGAGAGGAGAGGGGAAAAAATGACAAATGGTAGGAGAGAATGTTCTCAGGAAGATCAATTTTAGAAAAGAATGCTATAGCAGTAAATGAGGATCTGAAGATTCTCTTTAAATTATCTATACCAGGGGTCAAGCAAACTTATTTTATAATGGCCAGCCAGTAAATACTTCAGGCTTTGCAGGCCATATAATCTCTATTGCTACGACTCAATTCTTCCACTGCAGCACAAAAGCAGCTACAGACAAACAATATATAAACAAACGTGTCTGCATTCCAATAAACAAGCAACAGGCTAAATTTGGCCTGTGAGTTTGCCATCCCTGATTTATACACTGTGACACTTGAAAAATCCTGTATGGGCTGAGTGCGGTGGCTCCAGCCTATAATTTCAGCATTTTGGGAGGCTGAGGTAGGCAGATCACAAGGTTAGGAGATCGAGACCATCCTAGGTAACATGGTGAAACCCTGTCTCTACTAAAAATACAAAAAATTAGCCAGGTGAGGTGGGATTCGCCTATAATGCAGCTACTCTAGAGGCTGAGGCAGGAGAATTGCTTGAACCTGGGAGGCAGAGATTGCAGTCATCATGCCACTGAACTCCAGCCTGGTGACAGAGTAAGACTCTGTCTCAGAAAAAAAAAAAAAGAAAGAAAAAGAAAGAAAGAAAAATCCTTCATGGTTTGCTAGTTGCATAGTTTAATGTTATATTATGTTATATTATTAATTCAACAGTTAAGGTAATGTTGTTATTTTCCAAACACAGTAAGTTTGAATAGAAAAAGACAACCACAAACAGGCTTTTTACTTTTTCACAAACATGCTTAAAGATGAAAAAGGTAGCCAGTTTTAATCTTTTCTTCATATGTAGTAAAAGCAGATATTTCTATAAAGCTTAAGTAAATAGGAGGGATTAACTGAATTCAAGAAATCGCAAATCTAAATCCCAATAATACAAATTTAGGTACCATTATGTGGCTCCAAAGATTATGGTATGTCGCCAAGTTGTTATTATATTTTTGAGCATAATTCCTACAAATATACATTGTTTCATGTGTGACAATGACATATGAAGACATTTAACATAAAATTCGCATAAGCGTTTCCTCAAATACTAGAATGTGTTCAGTACAAGGAGGAGCCATGAATCATCTCCAGTGAGATTCAATATATTAGCACTGCTTTTATGAAATGATTTAAGTAGAGGTAAGTTAATGAGAATTTTATTTTTAGAATCATAATTTGTTTCATTCAACAGATAGCCAATGAGCATCCCTTCCACAGTAATGTGCAAACAATCTTAATATCCTTGTTGAGTAGTGGGGAAACAGTTCTTGTATGATATCAACAGGAGTGTAAAAACCTGTTTTGCTCAACAATTTGACACAGTATCTATTAACATGGAAAACATATAAATCCTTCTACTCAACAGTTTTACTCCTGGATATCTACCCTAAAGAAACACAAAGATAGATGTTAAAAAAAAAAATCTCACTATGACACTGTAAAAATTCTAAACAACCTAGGCATTCAACAGTAGATTCAATAAATCATGATAAGCCCAGTCTATGGAATATTCAACAGGAATTTAAAATGAGGCTCTGACATGGCAAACATAGTACTGGAGAGGAAGTTTCAAAAATAATCCGCATCATCTATATTGCTTAAATTTTTATAACAAAAAAATACAAAATGTTTACAACAAAAAAACTCAAGTAATCAATTTTCTATTTAAAAGCAAAACCATTTACATTTCAATACGAAGTACCAACTCCGATCACCATGGAAACCACTTACCTCATCAATAAAGGCTGGTTCTGGCTCTGGTTCTATTGTTTCTACCTGAACATCATCACTAAATTGTACCGTCTTCTTCTCTGTTTTAACTGTAAGATATGTAAAAGTTATCTTTTCTTTATAACAACTTTAATATTCTGCTTTAAAGCACTTTAGCTTCCAAGAGAGATCTGGGGATTTTTCTTATATTCCCAGCCAGCTGAAAGGCGTACTTTAAGAAATAACTGGGCAATAATTACACAACATTACTTTATGAAATTCTATCAAGATTTCTTAATTTTCTCTTGTAAACATTTTACATTTTCCATAAAAAGAGATTTCACTAAAAATAAGAGTGATATTTCTGAAAAAAGATTAATCAACCACTACATATCAGAGTTTAGTAAGCTGGAGGACAAAAGCAAAGTTTTACAATGGCCTAAGTGAATTCTGCAATTTAAAATAAACCCCTTTTTAAATTACCAATCCTTCAAGGAAAAATCTAATTTGATAGAAAAAAATCTGGTTTGAGAGAAAGATCACACTACTCCAATGTAATGAATGGGAAAATCAGCTATGTATTCTCTGGCATGCCAGTTAGACTTTTTTTTTTTTGAGACGGAGTTTCGCTCTTGTTACCCAGGCTGGAGTGCAGTGGCACAATCTCGGCTCACTGCAACCTCCACATCCTGGGTTCAGGCAATTCTCCTGCCTCAGCCTCCTGAGTAGCTGGGACCACAGGCATGCGCCACCATGCCCAGCTCATTTTTGTATTTTTAGTAGAGATGGGGTTTTACTAAGAGAATGACGTTCAGGCCAGTGGGGAACTTTGCAAGTGGCCTTGGCAGGGATCTCAGTTTTCCAACAAATCAGTCTGTATTTTCTAGTTACATAATATTTGACATTAAAAAGTGGTCATTGAGGGATCAACAATCCATTGGCTGGAAGCACATACTTTTCCTACTCACCAAAGCAATCTTTAAAAACTATTTAACATAATGGTAGCTATATGACAACCTCCATTGTATGATCTCTGATGAGAGGCACATTCAACTCTAATGAACACACTTCCTTTATTTTTAATCCTTGCATCAATGTGGTCAATCAGAATTCATAAAAACATTAAGAATTATGATGAAAAGGGAGATGGGAGGGAGCAATTTAAGGAAGGGAAGTAATGCTTATTAACCTATTGAATATGCTTGATGGAATATTACATTTCCTCCAATGAATTTCCAACACAATCCCATAAGATAAGCCCATTTTATAAATAAGGTAGTTTGAAAAGATTAAAAACTCTTATAAAACGGAAAGCTTTTAATGACAAAGCCTGTAAATGAATGCCAATCTATTTTCCTCTACTAGCCCACACTTCTGAAATCTGGCCTGTGCTTATGATTTTATCCCGAGAACATGAAGTCTGATTACTTAGGTACTCTGTGTGGTGTGCTTCTATATAACATAGAAATAGCTTAATCTCCAACCTAAGAAATATAATCATTCCATTCAAGTCACCAAAAGCAAAAGTCTAAATACAAAATAAGTTTCATCTGATTCATTTTCCTAGGAAGGAAAAGAAACATCTCCTCCAGACATTTTTGCCTTTTGTATCTTGAGCTATTACAAGTAGAAAGCTGGAATAGCACCGCATTGACCTTTACCCGTAAGAAAACACATGGCAGACTTCATATTCTAACAGCTCTTGATACACCAGTTTGCAGCCTCTTTTCTTATAGGAACTAATATTATGAGTGTATAAAAACATTATTTATATACAACATATAACAAAGCATTTTCCCAGTATTTTACTGTATCTCCAAAACAAAAGCAAGCTAAACAGGGCAGCTATTTCTATTTGACAGGCTAAGTGATGAGGGCTTCTATTTCCTCAAAAGAATGATGCTCTGGGGCTCATGCTAGCGCCTGCTCTCCACGCTTGAGAACTACAACCCCGTTACATAAGCTCTGATGCTTCGTTTCTATTTTATATTGTCCAGAGTGATAAAACATAAGAAGAACTAGAAAACTCATATTGAAGCTGCATTGCTATATGACTTTAAAAGAAAAAAAAGATGAAATGACTCCAGGATCTACATGAGATCCTGGACCTTATCTTGAATGAAACTCCAAGCAATTCTATCCTTTCCAAGAACTGATTCAGGACAAAAAACAAAACAAAACAAAAACCAAAAAACTCCAAAAAGAAATAAAACATCATTACCAGCCAGGTTGTTAAAAAGTCAGCACACTATGTAAAGCCATTTTAAAAAGGTGGACATATTTTTGAATTCTCACAGACAGAAAACATCATTAAAAGACTGGGTCTCACCAGTCTGTCTCTATAAAAATAACACCAGACATCCTGGCAATAACTATGAGAGCCCACCATTTTCTTAAAGATCTGTAATTTCTGGTTTGCTGTTAAAGCCTTCTCTTTCAAGAGAGGTATCTCTTTATTGTTAACACATATGTTTCTGTATCATTTATTCTATAAATATTTATGTAGTATGTATTATGAGTAAGATTCACTACTAGGAGCAGCTAGAAATAAAAAAGATGACCAGGACAAAGTTTTTTTTTTCTTTTTTTGAGACGGAGTTTCGCTCTTGTTACCCAGGCTGGAGTGCAATGGCGCGATCTCGGCTCACGGCAACCTCCGCCTCCTGGGTTCAGGCAATTCTCCTGCCTCAGTCTCCTGAGTAGCTGGGATTACAGGCACACGCCACTGTGCCCAGCTAATTTTTTGTATCTTTAGTAGAGACGGGGTTTCACCATGTTGACCAGGATGGTCTCGATATCTTGACCTCGTGATCCACCCGCCTCGGCCTCCCAAAGTGCTGGGATTACAGGCTTGAGCCAACGTGCCCGGCCTTTTTTTTTTTTTTTTTTTTTTTTTCTTAAAATTCTTATAAACTAAAAAACACCTAAGCATCTTGTGGTTTGTAATTTTCTTTGATCCCTCTATCTAGCATTAAAATAAGATAATATGAGCTATTTCGCCAAATAACTGTAGCATACCAACCTATAAGCTCTTTAAAAATTTTAAACATTTTATTATCAATCCAAAACTTTCTAGGCTGGTACATATTTTTCTGTTTTCCTAAAAGAGGAAGATTATGACTTAAACTTTGCTTAGGGTTGGGCATGGTGGCTCACACCTGCAATCCTAGCACTTTGGGAGGCCGAGGTGGGCAGATCACAAGGTCAAGAGTTCGAGACCAGCCTGGCCAACATGGTGAAAGCCCATCTGTTCTTCTTCTTCTTCTTCTTTTTTTTTTTTTTAAGCCCATCTGTTCTAAGAATACAAAACTTAACCAGGTGTGGTGGTGCGCGCCTGTAATCCCAGCTACCCAGGAGGCTGAGGCAGGAGAATAGCTTGAATCTGGAAGGCAGAGGTTGCAGTGAGCACAGATCGCACCACTGCGCCCTAATCTGGGCGACACTACTGTAAAAGGTTCAGTTTACTCCATTACTCTTAACTTCCATTAAGAGGAGGATTAGAAAACATCATTTACTGGCAGGCTGGAAAATACTTACTCATTTCTGGTTCAGCAGTGAGATCTGCAGTCACAAAATTAGAAGGAAATAACCCTATGCCTTGATGGGTTTCACCTTTCCACCAGTTAGGATCACTATAACGAACAAAAAACAGTGCTCAACCATAACAAACATTTTTATTTTTATAAATCTTTATCTTTTGTAGTATTTAACTTATACTATTACAAAATTTGAATCTTACAATAACCCACTGAAAAAGCCAGTGAATCTTTCTTTATAATAAAAGAAGCAGCCTCACAAAAGGTAAGCAGCACACAGTTGTTTATCTTTTTGGCTGTTGATGCATGCCTTGTAGCTAAGGACTCTCTCCAAAAAAAAAAAGGCACCCATACGAAAAATTGTCAGCTTCAGGTGGTTCACCGGTTCCAAAGTAAGAACCCTTTGTAATGAGATCTACAGACAGGCTCTTACCTTTAGTCTTCATTCCTAAATCATTGCTCTTTCTAGTACACAGCAGCAAGTTTATTTTTTCTCGCAACAGAACACGTATGAAAGATGACCCTGTTCACAGTGTAAAACATTCACAAAGAGTCCACTCCTAGGTGTAACCTCTAGTACATGGAAAGCTAGTGAGCACTCAATGCTTCTGAAAAAATGGATGCAAGGTTTTGTACAATTTCTAGCTAACCAGCTCAAACTTTACTTCATTTTCTACTACTCAAAAAAAAAAAAAAAAATTAAAATATGTCTGAATGTTTGTATCCTCCCCAAATTCACAGGTTGAAATCCTAACCCCCAAAGCCATGGTATCAGGAGATGGGGCCTTTGGAAAGTGATTAAGTCATTAATGAGATTAGCGACCTTATAAAAGAGACCCCAGAGAGCTCATATGCCCCCTGCTGCCATGGAAGGACCCAGCAAAATGACAGCCTTCTACACACCAGGACGTGGGCCTTCACTTAAACACACAGTGAATCTGTTGGGTCCGGGATCATGGACTGACACTCCAGAACTATGAGAAATGAAGTCCAGTTGTTTATAACCAGTTTGTCTACGGTTAGTTTGTTATGGCAGCCCAAATGGACTAAGGCAATAAGTTAGAGAGATACTACAGGAATAACTTTAAATCAATTTGAGCTGATTTTTAAAAAACACCTACAAATTTTAGTACTTCATTATCAGCAACGAGCATCAGTAACAATTCATTGTCAAGTACAACATCACAAAACTATAGTAAAAAAACAGATACACTGATGCACTGTATCACCTCCTGAATGATGATATAAATGTATAATTCCATATAAAATAAATTTGTTTCACATGGATATACTGTTACACGTAAAACAAAAAACAAACAAAAAACTCGATAGAGTATAGATTTCTCACAAATTCTGTAAGTACATATACATATTCAGTGCCTTTCTAAAACTGTAACTTTTAAAATAATGTAACAATCTACATTACTAGATGGAACCAAAAATGAATAGATTAAACTAGGCCTCCCAAACAAATGAAAAACTATTTAAGTAATAAATAAGAAAAAAATTTAACAACAAAGTAAGAGTCCACAGAGAATAACACAAGCAAATCAGCCCACTGTCTTACAGAGAAGCATCTGGGCCAATATTTACTACTGTATTTGGTAACTGCAATCAACAGGAATAATATGAAACGCAGAAGCCATACCTGTTTTCATATGAATTTTCAATGTAATATTAACATTACCTGTCATCAAGAACTGTAATAATTTCTCCAGCTTTAAAAGTAAGTTCATTATCTTCAGCAGCTTCAAAGTCATATATAGCACGAACTTTTCGGCCTTCATGTTGGTGGTTAGTTAAGAGGTTGGATGTGCTTGGATACAAAGTGGAAAGGGTGGTTGACTGCTGCCTTTGTTCCTTGAGGGACAACTCAATGGCTAGAAAAATGAGTTTTAAAAGACCCAAAAATGTTATTATATCCAAAAATCCAGAGAAGCAGAAAAAGATAACAAGGTAAAAGGTATTCTTCTTTCAATAGTATAGTTAGAAACTAGAATATATCCTGATATATTGAACAAAAATCATTTTGTCAGTTTTATTCATTCACTCACAACTGAAAGTTTAAAAATAAATTAATAACAAAAAAAGGAACAGAATGATAACTCCTATTTTTACTGAACAAAGACAATTTAAATTACTCTAGGTAATTAAAAAATATAACCTCTTAGATCTACTTTTTTTAAAAAAGCAGATATTTTGTATTTTTCTTGACCTTTTTAATGTATTCCTATAGCTTAAGTTTTCAAAATAATCATCAAAATTGCCTGGAAACTCAATAGTATGACGCTTCACCACAGACTTACTAAATCAAAGCCTTAAAGGCAATCTCTGAGGATCAGGATTTTATTGCTCCAAGGGTAATTCTTATCAGTCTAAAGACTGAACCTAACAAATCCTCCAAAACAGATCTCAAATGAGTCTCCTCTGTCTCTACCAAACCCCACTGCCGACGATCACCATCTGTCAATCAGGCTCTGCAATGTAATCTCAATGCATTGATTATGCTGCTTTCGATTCAACCCAGAGAACTTTCTGCTCTTCCACTCTTGTTTTAGATTAATAAAAGAACAAATATGAAAACAAAACTTTAAAGGTACTAAAAGTCAATATAGAAAATTATCTTTTAGAACCCTGAAGTAGGGAACAGTATTTTTTAAAAGCCACAAAAAAAGTAAAAATCATAACAGAAAGGCAAACAGCTTTAGCTGTCTCAAAACTTAAAATTTCTACTTGATAAAATACACCATTATCAAAGTTAAAGTCAAAAAACCAGGAGGAGATATCTACAATAACTGTAACAGGTAACAAATTAATATTTCAAATAAAGACATCTACACATCATTATTTTATTTAACAAAAGGCGATTTACTCAAGAGAAAATCAGAATAGCCATTTCATATATAAAAAAGGACTCGATCTCGCTAGCAATAAAAAAAAATTAAAATAACAGGACATCATTTCAAACCTACCAGATTCACAAAAGTTAAACTCTTAAGACTACCAAGTGTTGTCAGATATTAGTAATAACAGCTATCATACATTGCTAACGGAAAAGGAAATCACACAACCATGTATGGACCAATGCCATGATCCAACAATCTTGCTTTTTGTCACATGTAACAGAGATAATCACATATATGTGCACAGAGAATATTTACAAGAATATTCACTGAAGCATTATTTTAATTAAAGAAAATCAGAAATAATCCACATATTCATCAGTAGGAAGACAAAAATATGGTACACCCATTAGTACACTGGAATATTATAGAACAGTTAACCAACGTATATGTCACATGAATAGATCTCAAACATAATGTTGCGTAAGAAAAGCAAGTGGCAAATGGCACTGAGAGTGTACTATCTATGAAAAACAAACGGTTAGACACAAACGCCACTTGATACCGTTTTTGGATACACAGTAAAGTAAAACTGTCATAAAAACATAGACTGAAAGGACACATGTGACAGTAACTGCCCTCAAGAGAAAAGGAAAGAACATTGAGGAGGGAAACAAAGTCAATTTCAGCTTTAGCTATAACGTTCTATTTATTTTAACTTTAAATATCTCAGAGGAAAAATAGAGGCTTATCCTCTTCCCACCATCAGGGACTTAAAAACGCACCTTTTGCTAAATCTTCTTCTTCTTTTTTGTTAGCCACAGTACCAGGATCCTTGGCTACAAGAGCTGGGCTTGCTTTTGCTTGCTCTGCAGCCTAACAAAAAAAAGTGGAACACAGTATTTGAGGGTTGTTAACAAATTTTCCTCCTCTTGCTTACCCTAAGAATTCACAAAACCTTTCTCATCAATCTAGGACAGATTTCTGAAAGCAGAAATCCAAACTGCAGCAGCTTCCACCTTGAAGGGAGAGGAAATAGAATCAGAACTGGGAACACAGGCAGACAGCAACTGGACACTTAGAGGAGACAGCCTAGGCACACTCTCCCAGGTTTGTGTCAAGAGGTTCAACTAAAAGCACACAGTACACAAATCAGAGAAGACTTCAATGTGTTTAGAAGAACTCCAAAACCAGAAATGGGGCTGGGAGAGAGAGATACTTATTTGAAACACAAATAGTTTTAAAAAAATTAAAATATCTATTAATACTTGTAGTTATCATTTCCTTTTGGATCAAGTGTCAGAATGGTATCTTCAGCAACTCAGATTTATATATAATGATATAAATAAATGCTCAAAACTCCTATTTTGTAAAGCAAATTACAAATAGTTAATTCTGACAGTATTTCACTGCCTGCCTTAAACAAATTGTGTAAATAAGGGAATGCACAGCAAATACATAAATCAATTCACACTTGCGGAATTACAAGTTTCTAAGCCTATGGGCTCCTTGGCCTCTTAGCTTTTGCGTAGCATTCAAGGCATATCAGAATTTAGCCTCTCTTACCAGTCTCCTTTCCAACCATTCTACCAGTTACCAGAAACTGCTAGCAGTTCCTGAGCAGTCTATATACCGGTAGTTTACATGTCTGACACTCATTTGCTTATTAGAATGTTATCCCACTATAACTCCTTTTGTTCCATTCTCTTTTTGCCTTTTGAGTTTGAACACATCACTCAGTAATCAGCTAAACTATCATTCTCAATGAAACATCCCTAAACCTGTTAACGAAACATTCTCTTGTCTGTTCTTATGATAACACCTTTAAACAAGGTGCTGTGATTATGAGTGGTTAAGAATGTAAGCTGTGGAGTTGGGCAGACATGAGTTCAAATCCCAAATCTGCCACTTTCTAGCTGGCTGACATTGGGCACATTAGCCTCTTGGTGCCTCAAGTTCCTCATCAATAAAATGAGTACAATAATAGCACCCACAACTGATGGGCACCTTACAGCCTATTTAGAGTATTAAATTAACACACGTGATTCCAAAATCAGATAAGATGGGCTCATCCAGGGTTTAAAACAAAAAGTATGTAACATGACCTCCAAGGGCTTATAATGAATGTAGAGGTAATGCACATGACAACTACAGTGTGAATGGACTTCTACCTTCACAGAGGCAAAGTTTCTATATTTCACATCAAATATTAACTCAAAGTAGATCATGAAAAGTTATGAATGTATATTGTCATTCCCAGAGCTAACAACGTAAAAATGGAATTCTAAAAAATATTCCAGTTGCCACATGTATAGCACTTAGAACAGTGGCTGGAACATAGTAATAGGCAATAAATCTCAGCTTCTGTTATAATTATCTGATTACATATCTGTCTCCACAACCAGACTGTATGTTCTTGAGGGAATATGCCTAAATATTACAAGCAATCAATAAATGTTTGTTGAGGGTATGAAAGGCAAAATTGTCAATATTATATGAAAATATAGTTCTACATTCCGCACTTACTGAATTTCATATTGTCAAACAAACGCACAGGCATTTATTTTTAGAAGAGCTGAGAAGAAAAAACTTTTTGGTGTTGCTGAATACAACTTTAAACACTCTCAATTCTGACCTATCTCTAAATTTTCTTTAGATACTGTTTTAGTTATCAGACACTTCTGAAAACGAAATGTATGGCTGGTCAGAAATAACTTTTATGGTTTATATAAATTTTTGTTCATAATCTGGCAAACTTCACAATTAGTTATATTTGAACTTTTATGCTGTGTGAAGAAATCTCTATCAGTTGAGAAGAAAGTGCAGAAACAGGCTATGTGAAGCCCCACATTCCTGAATTGCACTTTTAATTCAAAGTTCCTTTCTTTTTTTTTTTTTTTTTTGAGACAGTGTTTTGCTCTTGTCACCCAGGCTGGAGTGCAATGGCGTGATCTCGGCTCACCGCAACCTCCACCTCCTGGGTTCAGGCAATTCTCCTGCCTCAGCCTCCTGAGTAACTGGGATTACAGGCACGTGCCACTATGCCCAGCTAATTTTTTGTATTTTTAGTAGAGACAAAGGTTTCACCATGTTGACCACGATGGTCTTGATCTCTTGACTTCATGATCCACGCACCTCGGCCTCCCAAAGTGCTGGGATTACAGGCTTGAGCCACCGCGCCCGGCCTCAAAGTTCCTTTCTATCATCAGATTCTAAATGTTGCGATGAAACTTGTCTTACTAAGTAGCCAAGTACAGTAGTGGTGCTGCTAGCCTACTTCTATCTCCACATCAAAAGTTAGTGCTACCAGAACTGCATCACCATGAGTCAGGTGACTTTCTGACATTTCTTAATATTTTTACATAATTTTCTTCTGTACTCAGATGAAAAAATATATACTTAGAAAAATATGTCTTCAGAGGTTTTTGTTAGGTCTGCCCTAACAAAAATCTAGTCTGATGAAAACACATTAATGACTTACATAACGAAGTAGCTTTAAAATCTAGAGGGAGTTCTGCAATTGAACTTAGATGATTTATTTTTTTGATTTAATGTGAAGCTTGTTACATGTAGGCCTTCTAATAAGCTTTTCAGAAACCAATAAAAAAATCATTCTATCTCATCATATTTTACTTTATATATATTTCTCATAGGTGAAATATAGCAACTATGACAAGATTAGCTCTTATAACATCTAGATCAAAGGATGAAAAGTAAGTCCAGTCATTACTATTGCTCTTCTATGTCCTGAATCTCATGAACAAGAGAATAAGCTCATTTCTCTACCATCAAGACATAATGCTCTTGCCAGTGTTCACTCCACTTCTTGAACCTGGAAGCCTGGTCTGGACAGACACTTATCCACTAACCTCTCTATCAAAGAAGGCAGGCTCGGGCTGTGAAAAGAACACTGGACTGAGAATCAGCACGCCTGTGTTCTAGTTCCAGCTGTCAACTATTAGCTATGGCCCCTGGACAAGTCACTTAACCATTCTGAGTCTCAGTTTCCTCATCTGCAAAAATGAGCAGATTAGATTAGAGGCTCCCTAAAACTTTCTGTGGCTAAGATTCTAGATTAACCAAACAAGGGTACATATTGCACAATCATTAATTCTTCTTCCTTTTCTTATAAGAGTAACTCCCTCTGTGGACTGAAATGCAGTTTTTGCTTGCACTGAAGGCTGTTCTCTAGAGCAGCAGTGCTTCTCAAACCTCAATGTGCATACAAATCCTCTGAAGATCTTGTTAAAATAGAGATAACGAACCCATAGATCTGGAATGGGTTCAACTATGTTGCATGTCTAACAAGCTTTCAGGTCATGCCAGTGATGCTGGTCAAACCATGTTTTGAGTTAACAAGAACCAAAGACTCTAGATGTTTAGTGGATTTGCATTTTCTCTACCTGTTCTAGGTGGGTTCACTGCAGTGAGTCTACTCTTTAATGAATAAACACTGTATCTGTTGTCAAGGAATGTTTAATGTCTTGGATCATTCTGCATACGATTATTCCTTAATTACACAGATTCTTTTTTTTTTTTTTTTTGAGACAGAGTCTCGCTGTGTCACCCAGGATGGAGTGCAGTGGCATGATCTCGGCTTACTGCAACCTCCACCTCCCAGGTTTGAGTAGTGATTCTCATGCCTCAGCCTCCCATGTACCTTGGACTACAGGCACTCGCCATCATGCCTGACTAATTTTTGTATTTTTAGTAGAGATAGGGCTTCACCATGTTGACCAGGCTGGTTCTGGATCCTTGACCTTGTGATCCACCTGCCTCAGCCTCCCAAAGTGTTGGGATTACAGGTGTGAGCCACTGCCCTGACCAATTATACAGATTCTAGAAACTATATGGAGTAGTAAAACCAGCTATCAATTATGAATGAATATCTTCAAAGACATAATTTATCATTGTAAAGCCAATCATAAACCAAATTTTTTTTTTTTTTTTTTGAGATGGAGTTTTGCTGTTGTTACTCAGACTGGAGTGCAATGGCACGATCTCGGCTCACCGCAACCTCCGCCTTCTGGGTTCAAGCAATTCTCCTGCCTCAGCCTCCTGAGTAGCTGGAACTATAGGCGCACACCACCACGCCCAGCTAATTTTTGTATTTTTAGTAGAGACGGGGTTTCACCTTGTTGACTAGGATGGTCTCGATCTCTTGACCTCGTGATTACCCGCCTCAGCCTCCCAAAGTTCTGGGATTATAGGCATGAGCCACCGTGCCCGGCCGAATCCAAAAATTTTTAAGAAGAAAAATATCCTTTGCTTCCTTCCTCTCCCAGATATATTTTTGAGTCTTCACATCTCAAGAGCACTCAGATAAACTGAAAATGCCTTGGGAAGAAATTCCACATAGGTCCAGATAAATGTAGATAAGCTACATGACTCCCTGAAGTGGTCAAAATGTAAGCCCTCCACATTCACAGATTTCCGTTCATGGTTTCACATAGCTCATTATAGTCTGTCCCAGTCAAAACACTAGGGAAAGACAGTGTAGTAAATCAGTACACATTTGAAGCCTCTTTATTTAGTTGAGCATCCTAAAGGAAGGTTACCTAAAATAGGAATAAGAAAGATATTCCTTGATATTTTTTTCTATATGACAAAAGTTAGAGATTGAATTTTTTTGGCACAAGGGCGGGCAGGAGTGGAAAGTTAAGCTATTTAGCCATATCCCCTGGGGAAAGGAAGACTTTGTGTACTGGTCAGCTCTTATTAAGGAAAAATATGCTTCAGGTGCTTCTCTTCCCATTTACCCCTTCTATATCCTTCTCATGTTAATACAGGAATGCATAAATTTCCTCACCAAAATAATCTCTCAGGTCATCCCTAACTTTTAAGGATATCTTGAATTTTGAGCTGTCATTCTTTGTAGATAATTACAGCATTAAGAGCATGTAACAAGATAGTGTTACCTACTTTGTGTATATTATTAAAACTGTACTAGCCAGTCCGGTGGCTCACGCCTATAATCCTAGCACTTTGGGAGGCCAAGGTGAGTGGATTACAAGGTCAGGATTTCAAGATAAGCCTGGCCAAGATGGTGAAACCCTGTCTCAACTAAAAATACAAAAATTAGCTGGGCATGGTGTTGTTTGCCGGTAATCCCAGCTACCTGGGAGGCTGAGGCAAAGAACTTCTTGAAGCTGGGCGGCAGAGGCTGTAATGAGGTGAGATCTGTCACCCACTGCACTCCAACCTGAGTGACAGAGCAAGACTCCATCTCAAAACAAACAAACAAACAAAATCCAAAATATTCCAGGTGTGGCGGCAGCTACTGAGGAGGCTGACTATAGTCCCGGCTACTCAGGAGGCTGAGGCAGGAGAATCACTTGAACTCGGGAGGCAGAGGTTGCAGTGAGCCAAGATCATGCCACTGCACTCCAGCCTGGGAGACAGACTAAGACTCCATCTCAAAAACAAACAAACAAAAACTATATCAAGAAATTTCAAAAATTACAAAATGTTAAACCAATTCATTTATAAAGAAATAGAGACAGCATAAAAGTAGAGGTTGGAGAACATTAATATTCTATTATAATACTTTTCTGGCACCTTTGAATGCCAGAAAACTAGTATTACTAACTAGCAATATAACCAGTTACTAACACAATTAGTATTACTAACGAAAATTCCTTTAAAGTGGTAAAAATTACCTGGGAATGAAGAAAAATAATTCAAAAAAACATAGCTATTTAAGAGAAACAAACTGTAGCATACACATAACTTCATTCAAAACATACCTGAGAGCCAATAGCTGGGAATGTAACTCCTTGCTCCTTAAGATTCTTAATCATTGCTGATATTAGACTAAGCTGCGGGTCATTCTTAAATTCATCTGTCCATTCAACCATAAGAGCCTTTAATTTTTCACATACTTTAGGATGACCCTGTAAAATAGAAAAAGAAATGAAAAATGATTGCTTTTTCCTGTAAAATAGGAAAAAGCAATTTCCTAGCCAATGATTTAATATTGACATTTTAAATATAAAAATTATAAAGTTACAGATACTTTTTGAATCATAAATTACCCATAGTTATAGACAAATAAGAAAATATAGTTATTAGAAATAAACTAATGTTCACACTATGAAAAAAAACCCCATCATATGTATCTCACTTCAAAATTAAAGCAATAAATAGGTAGTAACATTTTGAGACCTGAAAGGACTTTTCAGAGTTTATGCAACGAAGCAAGGTTTGTACATCAGTAAGACAATGAAAAGTGTCTGTTTGCTTTGTGCAAAGCAATAAAAAAGTTGGAAGGAGAAAATAAATGATATAGTTCCTTTATTCCTAATTCCTGACTTTTTAATGTTCATGACTGTGCAGTTTTTCCATGCTGCTTAGTTATCTGGGGCCTAGTTTGAGGTATACTGCATGTTAATCATCTCGAAAATTTGATTCCTTCAAAATAATGTAACTCTTCATGGTTGATGTATAACAATGATTCAAGTTAGTCTAAGGTAGGTGTACAGGGCATTATTTTTCTGTATTAAAGAAAGAGATAGGCTGGGCGCGGTGGCTCACGCCTATATTCCCAGCACTTTGGGAGGCCAAGGCGGGTGGATCACAAGGTCAAGAGATCAAGACCATCCTGGTCAACATGGTGAAACCCCGTCTCTACTAAAAATACAAAAATTAGCTGGGCATGGTGGCGCGCACCTGTAGTCCCAGCTACTCGGGAGGCTGAGGCAGAATTGCCTGAACCCAGGAGGCGGAGGTTGCAGTGAGCCGAGATCACGCCATTGCACTCCACCCTGGGTAACAAGAGCAAAACTCCATTTCAATAAAAAAAAAAAAGAAAGAGATAAATGTAGTGAGTTTTCAAAATAAATATTTTATTCATTGCTTATTAAGGGGAAAAAACATGATCAGTTCATTAAAATATTGATGTAGCTTCACAGTGGCAATAATTTGATCAATTATTATTTGATGTGATGGAAATAAAGAAACCTTCACAGATATCAGAGAAAAGTGAAGATAACTCCTCTATCAAATGTCATCAGTGTATTTCAAATCATTGTTTACTAAATAATTAGCTTAAGCTTTTAAAAATGGAGAAGACTAGACTTTTAGATTACCCTATTAATTCTTCCTATGTGCATATAATCTGTATTTGGCCAGGGAGCATATATAACCGATTTGTAAATGCTTTACTAAGACTAAGCATGAACTTAATTTGTGTAATAAAAGGAAAATTTTTACAAGGGCGGGATGAGAACAAAACCAGCATGTTCAAAGTAAAACATTCAGAAAGAGAAGTCCTCTTGCCTATAGGTAGTTGTTTTTTGAAACGGTTGTTTGCACTGTTATACACAAGTTTGTATACTACATTTTTCACCTACATTACAAAAAAACATGGTATTAGAATCTCTTCATAAACAGTTGTACAACTTGATGGACATTCAGGACATTAAAAGACAATGTTTATTAATTAGAAGAAAATAACTAAATATAACTGCATAAGTCAGGAGAGAAAAAGAATGAGCACTTAACCATGATGTTTGAAAAGTACAGAATTTTGAATTCTTACTATATTTCTATACTACTTTTTTCTACTGTAACCTGGAACTACTCATTTTTCCCAAAAACATGAGGCATTTTCCCTTTTAACATACAGAAACTTTTTCTTGATTTATAATACTCCCCCTAAAAAAGCCAAAAATAATTACCTTTAGAATGCACAATTCTTTACTAGGAAAACTCACATACTACTAATTTAAAATTTACAAATTTCCTGAATTGTATGGTTGGAATTTTACATGCAACTGAATGGGCAGCTGTGGGGTACCCCAGTTCTCCCTGCTTTCTTTCTGTGTCCCAACAGAAAAACAGAGTGCCTTGACCCGCTCTGGGACCCAGTCAGCTGCATGTTTTCCACCATAGGTTTGGACCCAAACTGGGGCCCTGGACATTCTTGGGCACTGATAAAGCTATTCAGGCTGTTGCCCAAAACACGAGAAGATCAAATATGTTACTAAACATGTAGAAACCAGCCCCAGCCCTGAGCCAAATTCCTTAAAGCCTCGTATAAACTGCAGCCCTTGTGCGTAAGTGCCCCTAATAAATGCTTTAGACTGATCACCCTGGCATTTAGTGCTTCTTTTTTTGGAATCACAACTGGCCCTATCTGGAACAGTTTGGGGCAGTCCCTTGTGGGAACTCCCCCACCGCCTCTTTTGAGGTCACTCCAGCTGTGGTTCAGCCAGTAACAACAGCAGTATAGTATTAAAATCCTGTGATGACCAGGCAGTGACCTTACTGATAAAGATAAAAGCTCAGGCCGGGCACGGTGGCTCAAGCCTGTAATCCCAGCACTTTGGGAGGCTGAGGCGGGTGGATCACGAGGTCAACAGATCGAGACCATCCTGGTCAACAAGGTGAAACCCCGTCTCTACTAAAAATACAAAAAAAAATGAGCTGGGCATGGTGGCGCGTGCATGTAATCCCAGCTACTCGGGAGGCTGAGGCAGGAGAATTGCCTGAACCCAGGAGGCGGAGGTTGTGGTGAGCCGAGATCGCGCCATTGCACTCCAGCCTGGGTAACAAGAGCGAAACTCTGTCTCAAAAAAAAAAAAAAAAAAAAAAAAAGCTCAACAGTGCCATAGACTTTCGGCAGTATTTCTGAAAGGTTTTACATTAGGAAAATACCTTGTGGCTATAAAAACAGTACCTAAAACAGGCTGATATTATTTAATTAGATATAGAAATACATGTTTTACCAGATGAAAGTATGATGGAGAAGAACAGGCTAAAAACACTCTAATATGGCTTGGAAAAACTAACTCAAAGTTACATGAATCTGTAGTCTCTTCAGCAAAACATAACATTTATATACATACTGGACAGACACAGCCTAGAAAGGATTTCTTAAAAAGCACAGAATCCTGTGTGAAGATTTAAACAATAAAATATGTGAAGACAGAAGACTGCCGTAATTAATTTCTGGAAATAATGCTCCTTACCTTATTTAATACGTTGCTTACTTCACTAGCAAAATCTCTTGAACATACTTCTAAATGAAAAATTTTGCCGCAGTTGGACACACATGCTCCTAGAAGCTAAAAGCACAAAATCAGAAGTTAAAGGGACTCCACTGCAGCAGATAATTTTGTGGTATAGGTTAAAATGAAACCACTCACAGTCAAAGCTTGCATAGCAACGTGAGGATCTTTGTGGTTCACTCTCCTCATAATAGACCGAAGACAATCCTTAGGTCTAAAAAATGGGAAAAGTAAAAATTACTTAATAATACATCTTGATCCCCCTGCCCCTTAACAGTTATAGACAAAAGACTATGATACAAAAGGGAGAATATAATAAAGTGGAGCAGTTTAATTTTTATTTATGACATGGCTGAAAAACTGTAAACTAGTTCCTTTAAATTTTTCATTTTTTTTTTTAAATAAAGATGGGGTTTCACCATGATGGCCAGGCTGGTCTTGAACTCCTGACCTCAGGTGATTCACCCACCTCGGCCTCCCAAAGTGCTGGGATTACAGGCGTTAGCCACCATCCCTGGCTGACAAAATTAACAGGCTCTCTTATTTAGCAATCATTGATGAGGCATTTCAGGCCAATTCTGGGTGGGGAAATAAAAGCTTTGAAAATAAAATGGTAGGCCATGACTTACACTTCCAACCATGATGGAGAAACAGACCAGACTTACACTCCTGTTGTAAACAATTATAAAATTGGAAAAATAGATTTAAAATATACATTGAGGTAACTGTTTAGAGATATGAGGCCATAGGCAGTACTGAATGAGACTCCCCAAGAAGGAAAATGAATTAGATAAGCCAGAAGTTTGCCTCAACTTTCTGCCTAGAGGTACTTCCCAAGTATCAGTGAAGACTTTCTGAAAAAGCCATGCGGGCACAGGTGAAAAACTCCAAGAAACTGGTCAAAAAGTGACCAAAGGTGATACGTGAAAGAGATCCCAAAGCTCACACAGTTGTCAGAGATGAGACCAAAGTGAAGCACCTATTGAAAACCCAGAGCGTTCTGTGGGTATCCACACAGAAGAGTTTAGACCCTAGCAATGCAGCTCAACTATACCCACATACAGCCCAACAACTTAAAAATAAGCCACAGTCAACTGTAACAACTTCTGAAAAAATAAAGTCCAACACTCCTTAACAGGAATACAACACCTGATGCTCAGCAATGTAAAATTCAAAATACTAAGCATTCAATAAAATGATATGAAGACATGATATAAAGAAGAAAACTACCATACCTAACTAGCAGAAAATTCAGTCAACTGAGAATGCAGAAATAACAAAGACGATGGAATTAGCAGTCAAAGACTTTATATAAGCTATTATATGTATGCTGGAAATCATCCACATAATGATGAAAGAAACAGTACATTAAAAAGGGCCCAGATAAGCCAGGCGTGGTGGCTCACGCCTGTAATCCTGGGATTTTGGGAGGCCGAAGTGGGTGAATCACCTGAGATCAGGAGTTCAAGACCAGCCTGGTCATCATGGTGAAACCCCATCTTTAGGGAAAAAAAAAGCAGGGGGCCAGATAAAATTCCAGAGACAAAAAATATGTAAAATTTAAAAGTGGACGGAATTAATCAGGTAAGAATGAAAAATCAGTAAATTTGAAAACATGCTGAAAGTAACCAAACTGAAGTATAGAGAAAAAAAATGAAAAAATTTAACAGAGAGCCACTACTACAAATATTTTTAAGAGAGAAATGAAAATAAAATAGCTTGGGTACAGTGGCTCACACCTGTAATCCCAGCACTTTGGGAGGTCAAGGCAGGCAGACGGCTTGAGCCTGGGAGTTCGAGACCAGCCTGGGCAACATGGTAAAACTCCATCTCTACCAAAAAAAAAAAACATAAAAATTAGCCAGAAATGGTCCCAGCTCCTAGGGTCGCAGTGAAAGGCCTGAGGTAGGAGGTTCACTTGAGCCCCAGAGGTCAAGAATGCAGTAAGCTGTGATGCTGTACTCCATCCTGAGAGAGAGAGTGAGACCCTGTCTCAAAAAAAAAAAGTTTTAAATTAAAAAAATAAAACCATAAAAACTATTTGATTGAGACATAAAAGACAAATAGAAGATAATCCTTAGGTCTAAAAAATGAGAAAAGTAAAAATTACTTAATAATACATCTAGCTTCAGAAGACAGAGAAAACAAAAGAAACATAACCAATCATCTAGAAAAATGGCAGATTAAGATCGTAAACCAACTACACTTGTATCAATTCACAACCTTTATCAGTTTTCATAACAAGGAATACTAACAGGGATAAAGAGGGACAGTACCTAATAATAAAAGGGTTAAGTCCCCCAAGAAAACATAATTCTAAATGTGTATGAATGAACACAACAATAGAACTTCAAAATATATAAAGGAAACACTGATAGAGCTGAAAGGAAAAACAGACAAATCTACTGGAAACTTCAACATGCCCCCTCAATGACTTAACACAAGAAAAAAAAATACTGATAAGGAATACTTGAATGACACTATCATGCAATTTGACCTGACTGGCATTATAGAACAATTCACAGACCCATGGCATTATACCCATTTTTTTTTCATGTGCATGGAAAATTCAACAAAATGTTTTGACTACATTCTGTTCTATAAAACAAACACTGATAAATTTAAAAGGACTAAAGTCATACAAAGTACGTTCTTTGGCCATAACAAAATTAAACTACAAGTTGATAACAAAATGATAGCAGAAAAATACCCAAATATTTGGAAGTCAAATAACACATATCTAACACATCAAATGAAATCCCAAAACCATAATTTCCCTTAAGGACACAAAAATGAAAGCACACTATCCAGTACTCTGTATAAGAATATTCACAGCAGGTCTGTTCATAGAGTCAAACTCTGGATACAATCCAAATGACCATCAACAGATGAATGGATAACATATTAATACAACATAAGACCTCTTCGGAAAAAAAAAAAAATACTGATACACACAAAAATTTGAATTCATCTTAGAAACATATTCAGTGCTAGACACAGGAGAACTGACAATACTATTTCATTTTATAAAATTGTAAAAAAGGAATATTTAATCTGTACTGACAATGCATATCAGTAATTGTATAAGGTACAAGGAACTTTTGGGGTGATTAAATGTTATCTTGGTTGAGGTGATACTTATATAGGTGTATATATTTGTCAAAACTCATCATACTATCAAACCAGTCACTTACAAGAGATGCATTTTGTTGTGGATAAATCATAGCTCAGTAAAAACAGATTTCTTTAAATAGCAGGCAAAGCATGTAGCAAACATGCATTTCATAGGGATGCTTTATGATAATTAACAATAATAGTAAAGCAGAGTAACCATTCATATAACCTATGAAACATCATGTGCTTAGGTTCCCAAAAATTATATAATAAACAAAGGACTCATTCAATGTTCAAAACATTGACAGCAAAGTGAGTCTTCCATTTACTGAAGTTCAGTTCCTGCCCAGGATGCCAGTTACCAGGCAGTAATAGGCACTAACAAGATTCATACTCTTAAACACTCTATGTTCTAGCCACAGATGTGCCTCACAATGAATTAAGATAACATAAACAGGGAGCTCTTTATATAAGTCAAAAGAAGGACAGCCTTGAAATATTAAATCATCACACTAAAATGATACTTTCCTCTAATAACAATACATTATCAACATCTATAAATTATTTCAACTAAAATTAATACAATATATTCTTCGCAAGTGCATATGAAACATTACACAGGATAAACGACGTCAGGCCATGAAACAAGTGCCTACAGATTTAAAAAGACAACAATCATAGAAAGCATGTTATCCAAAGACAGAATAAAATTTGGAAGAACAAAGAAATGTAGAAAATTAAAATATGTAAAAATCAACATCCTCCTAAATAGCCAATGGGTCAAAGAAAAATCACAGGGGAAATTAGAAAACACTTTGAGATTAATGAAAAGAAAAATATAACACAAGAAAACTTAAGAGTCCAATAAAAACAGTGCTTAAAAGAAAATTTATACCTATAAGCACTTTTGTTAAAAAAAAAAAAGAAGATGACGATCACAATACCACCTCACACCCATTAGGATGGGTACTATAAAGAAAAAACAAACAGAAAATGGTAAGTGTTGACAAAGATGTGGAGAAACGGAAACAATTGTGCACCATTGGTGGGAATGTAAAACGGTACAGGTGCTGTGTAAAACAGTATAATGGGTCCTTCAATAACTAAAAATAGAATTACCATAATTCTATCTCCAGCAATTCCACTTCCGGGCATATATTCCAAAGGACTAAAAGCAGGCAGGGTCTAAAGGAAATAGTGGTATACCCACGTTCATAGAAGCACTATCACAATAGCTAAAAGGCACGTGTCCATTGACACATAAATGGATAAGTAAAATGTGGTACATACATACATGGAATACTATTCAATTTTTATAAAAAGGAAATTCTGACATATGCTACAACAGAGATGAACCTTAAAGCCATTATGCTAAGTGAAATAAGCTTATCACAACAGGACAAATATTGTATGGTGCCCCTTAGATGAGGTACTAACAGTAGTCAAAATCAAGCCCAGCCACATGGCCTGTACCTATAATTTCAACACTTTGGAAAGTGAAGGTGGAAGGATTGCTCCAGCCCAGGAGTGAGAAACCAGCCTGGGCAATATAACGGGACCCTGTCTCATTATATTTAAATTTAAAAATTTAAAATTTAAAAATTAGCTAGGCATGGTGGCACACACTTGTAGTCCTAGCTATTCAAGACGCTGAAGTGGGAGGATTGCTTGCCGCAGTGAGCCACTGCATTCCGGCCTGTGTGACAGAGTGAGACCATATCTCCAAATAATAGAAAGAAAGAAGGAAAAAAAGAATAGTCAAAATCATAGACAGAAGGTAGAATGGTGGTTGCCAGGGGGTCTAGGAAGCAGGGAATGGGGAGTTATTGTTTATTTAACGGGTATACAGTTTCAGTTTTAAGGAGTTCTGGAGACAGATGGTGACTACAGCACACAACATTATGCAGGTATTGAATATCATTAAGATGGTAAATTCTATGCTATGTGTAATTTGCTACAATCGAAAGAATCAGGGGAAAAGATCTCAAATCAATAACCTAAGATTTTACCTTAAGAAACTAGAAAAAGAGCAAGTAAACACAAAGCAAGCAAAGCAGAAGGAAAGAAACAACAAAGAGAGGCAATAAATGAAACAGACAACAGAAACGCAATAGAGAAAAACCAATGAAAACACAAGTTGGTATTTTTTTTTAAGGATCAACAAAATTGAAAAACCTTTGGTTACAATGGCCAAGAAAGAAAGGTGATTCAATTTATTACAATCAGAAAACAAAGAGGGAACATTCCTCCAACCTTACTGAAATAAAAACGATTTTAAAAAACACTGTGAACAACTTTATGCCAACACATTGGATAACCTAGTTAAAATGGACAAATTCCTACAAAGACAGAAACTATTAAAACTAACTCTATGATAAGCTTAGGTGTTGAAAGAAAAAGAGAAAGGAAACTGACCTAAGAAGAAACAAAATCTAAATAGACCTATGCAATAAGTAAAAAGTCGAAATTACTGATTAAGAAAACCTCTCATTAAGAAAATACCAGGAATAGAAAGCTTTGCTGGTGAATTACACTAAAAGTTTAAAAATTAGCATTAACTCTTTTTTTTTTTGAGACGGAGTTTCACTCTTGTTACCCAGCCTGGAGTGCAATGGCGTGATCTCGGCTCACTGCAACCTCTGCCTCCTGGGTTCAGGCAATTCTCCTGCCTCAGCCTCCTGAGTAGTTGGGATTACAGGCACGTGCCACCGTGTCCAGCTAATTTTTTGTATTTTTAGTAGAGACGGGGTTTCACTATGTTGACCAGGATGGTCTCGACCTCTTGACCTCATGATCCACCTGCCTCGGCCTCCCAAAGTGCTGGGATTACAGGCGTGAGCCACCGCGCCTGGCCCTATTTTTTCTTTTTTTTTTTTAAGATGGGGTTTTACCATGTTGGCCAGGCTGGTCTCAAACTCCTGACCTCAGGCGATTCACCCACATGAGCCTCCCAAAGTGCTGGAGTTACAGGCTTGAGCCACCATGCCCAGCCAACTCTTTATTTTTTTAAAAATACACAAATTAAACATCAAAATTAAAAGAGTTTTTGCATTAAAGGACATCATCAATAAAGAAAAGTCAACCCACAGAATGGGAGAAAGTATTTCCAAATCACATATATGACAAGGGACTGATAGTCAGAATATATAAAGAACTCCTACATCTCAACAACAAACAACCCAATTCAAAAATGGGCAAAGGACTTGAATAGACATTTCTCCAAAAAAGCTATACAAATGGCCAATAAGCACATAAAAAGATGCTCAACATCACTAGTCATTTGGGAAATTCAAATCAAAACCACAACGAGATGCCACTTCACACTCACTAGGCTGGCTGTTTGTTTTTTTTTTTTTTTGAGACAGAGTCTTGCTTTGTCGCCAGGCTGGAGTGCAATGGCACAATCTCAGCTCACTGCAACCTTCGCCTCCTTGGGTTCAAGCGATTCTTCCGCCTCAGCCTCCTGAGTAGCTGGAACCACAAGCACGTGCCACCACGCCCAGCTAATTTTTGTATTTTTAGTAGAGACAGGGTTTCACCATGTTGGCCAGGATGGTCTTGATCTCTTGACCTTGTGATCCGCCCACCTTGGCCTCCCAAAGTGCTGGGATTACAGCTGTGAGCCACCAAGCCCAGCCTGGATATTTTTTAAAGAAAGGACACATATCAAGTATTGGAGGGGATGTAGTGAAATTGTACATTGCCAGTAGGAATGTAATATGGTACAGATACAGTGAAAAGTGTGGACGTTCCTTAAAAATTAAGCATAACCGCATATAATCCAGCTGGGACTCAAACCAATATCCATACACCCATGTTCAAAGTAGTATTAATAGTATTCAGAACAGCCAAATTCCATCAACAAAAGAATGGATAAACAAAATACGATACACAATGAAATACTATTCAGCCTTAAGGAAATTCTGACACATGCTATACCACATGGAAGGAACTTGAAAACATTATGCTAAGTGAAATAAGCCAGACACAAAAGCACAAAAGGATTCTATGTTTCCACTTACATGAGGTACCTAGACTAGACACATTCATTAAGATAGAACATAAAAAAGAAGTAACCAGTGGCCAGGAGGGGGAATGGAGAGCTATCATTTCACAGGTACAATGAAAAAGTTCGGAAAATGGATAGTGATGTTGTTTGCATAATACTATGAATGTATTAAATGCCACTGAATCATACACTTAAAAATGGTTGAAATGGTAAATATTATATTAAATATATTTTACCACAATAAAATAAATGAAGTACTAATACCAGCTACATGAATGAACCTCAAAAAAATTACACTTCATGAGGCTGGGCACAGTGGCTCGCGCCTAAAATCCCAGCACTTTGGGAGGCCGAGGTGGGCAGATCACTTGAGGTCAGGAGTTCGGGACCAGCCTGGCCAACATGGTGAGACCCCGTATCTACTAAAAATACAAAAACTTAGCTGAGCACAGTGGCATGTGCCTGTAATCTCAGCTACTTGGGAGGCTGAGGCAGGAGAATTGCTTGAACCCAGAAGGTGGAGGCTGCAGTGAGCTGAGATCGTGCCACTGCACTGCAGCCTGGGTGACAAAGCAACACTCTGTTTCAAAAAAAAAAAAAAAAATTTACACTACATGAAGAAAGCTGGTCACAAAAGAATAGGTATTACAGAGCTCCATTTATATAAAATGTCTACAATAGGCAAATCCATACAGATAGAAAGTAGATTAGTGGTTTCCAGGAATGAGATTTGGGAATGGGAGTGAGTGCTAATGCTTACAGGTTTCTTTTTGGGAGGCTGATTGTTCAGGAATTAGATACTGTTGCACAAACTTATGACCATATTAAAACCTACTGAATTATATATTCTAAAATGGTAAATTTGATGGTATGTGAAATATATATATATTTAAAAATGAAAACATTTATCGAGCAATTTGAACTCCATTGAGCCCTGGAAAGTAAAGCAATACCCTTAAGTATAATTAGTTAGCACTGTAATTAAAAAAAATATTCCTTTTAATAATTATAAAGAAAAATTGGAATACAAGTTAGGATTCCTGATTTTAAGGAGGTTCAACTGCCTGTTAGGCTGCTTCCACCTAAAGAGCATGGTGAAGGGAGAAACAATACACAAAAGAAGTAATATTTATTGAATGTCTATTACATGTCAAGCATTCAATTTTTTTTTTTTAATTCTAAAACTTTTTTCTTGGCCAGGTGCGGTGGCTCACGCCTGTAATTCCAACACTTTGGGAGGCTGAGGCAGGTGGATCACCTGGTTAGGAGTTCAAGACCAGCTTGAGCAACACGGTGAAGCCCATCTCTACTAAAAATACAAAAATTAGCTGGGCGTGGTAGCACATGCCTGTAATACCAGCCGCTCAGGAGGCTGAAGCAGGAGAATCGCTTGAACCCGGGAGGCAGAGGCTGCAGTGAGCCAACATTACGCCACTAAACTCCAGACTGGGCAACTGAGCAAGACTCCATCTCGAAACAAAAAAAAATTCTTCTACTTTACTGATTTTGTAACATATTAAAATTTTTGGATAGCAACATCATTATACTATTACTATAGTAATGATACTGTAGCATAATTATAGTACATTAGAAATTATGTACTACAACACTATTATTTAGATTTTGCCTTTCTCACAGTTGGTCTTATTTTAGGAGCCAGAGTCTGTGACCCCAAACTAACTTGCACTTGAAAATACCATGCTGACATAAAAACATAAAACATTCATCTCAAAGCATGTTCTAAAGGCCAGATATAAAGAATTATTTGAATACTTAAATGAAAATCAGTAAAAAATAACCGAAAGATGATTCAGCTTAATACATAAACATTTAAGAAAATAATCCTGTATACGTTCTTTACCAAATTTTAAATAAAATGGATCATGTATTTTGTTTGTAAACCACTTTTTTTTTTTTTTTTTTTTTTAAGGTGAGAAACCTAAACCTAAACTATGGTGACTTTTGGAAAGGGTGGTAGGGAAAGGGGTGTTGAAATGGAATTCTTCCTTTTTATTTTAGACATTTCTACATTGTTTGGACGTTTTGCCACTGCCAAAATTGTAAAAACCAAGGCAAAAATATCTCTGGCACCAAAGTGAAATTGGCTACTGCGCCACAGAAAGGACCTAGCTGCAAGGCCAGTGTGAAAGCTCCTAAGTGCTGACAAACACCCTGTTTGTGCAAACACAGCAGTATCTTTTTGGATACTCGCTCAAAAATCCCTTCAGAATTGTTTGTAAAACATAACTGACCCAATATTATCAACTTTCTCATTCTGTCATATGCATTTTTAATTCAGTTTTTTAGTTTTTCTACCAGATAAGTAACACTGAACTTTACACACACACACACACACACACACACACACACACACACACACACACACACACACAGAGAGAGATAAAACTATTAAATCTTACCATTTAATGAAAAGTATGGTTAAAACACAATTTTTTTAAAGGTTTGGGGATAATAAATGAATTTAAAGTGCATTATGGCTACTATCCTCCCAATGACAAGTGAAAGTTGATTACAAGTATGGTGTCTATATAATTCATCCTCTAAACAAGTACCCCTGTTATGCTAACTGGACATAACAGAGGAACAGCAGGCATTAACTACAATTGTCCAAGGCATATTGGATGTTATGGTCACAACAGCCAAAACTATGTTCATCCATAAAATGAATAGATTTGGGTCATGTAGTTCGTCTGGGGCAGTATTTCTACACCATTGCAGCTTCCAATGTCTTTTTCTCAAATCACAGACCAGACAGAAAATGGACTTTGCAGGAATGTACATAATTGCCCACACAGCATACATCAGTTGATGAACTGAAAGCATCAAAGTCAATTTCATTATTTACCAATATTATTCCAACCCACCTCAACAAACTGCACTGTCAAATTCAAAGAAAGCAGATTAATATGGAGCTCCTCTGTAACACATCCTCCCCACTCCCACTCCTGCCCCATCATGCCACTCCCAACCATTCAGTTTCTATGGGAAAGTCATAACCATTAAAAACAAGCTAGCTCATGCCTGGAAGTAAATAAAAATTAAGGCGTGAACCTTCCTTAATCAATCTTTAGACACAAATATCCAAACGATGCCACTGTGCTTTCTTTTGCAATAGACTTTTCTAATTTCCCAAACAAAACACAAACTCTGCAGAACTTGAGGTTCTTAAAACAAATGTGCAAAGGAGATTTTTTTTTTAATGAATTATATCAGCAGTCACTTCTCTGATCTAATGGTAAATTAAGAAAACTTCTCATTCTTGTTCATACCCTGATCATTTGATTCTACCACACAGAGAGCTATTTGTATATATCAGTGCTTTGGATTAATCCAATTAGGTAAGCAAGACTTTCAGGGTGAATCATCTCCATAAAAATTACAGTGACACTGTAAAAGAAAATTCAATAGGTACAAAAGAACTCTGTTAATAATACTTTCCATAACTAATGCTCATTAAACCTTCTACGTGACAAGTATTACGCAAGGCTTTAGGAATAAAGTAGTAAACAAGAGGAGACTGACCCTGCTTCATGAAGTTTAGTCTAGGCTAGTGTCTTTTGCCAAAACTAAAGTGAATCTCTGTATAAATTAAAACTGTGATATAAACATAAATGGTTGCCCAAACTTTATATAAATTATAATATCATGTTTAAAACTATCAACTTCAGTAAATGCTATTACCTCTTTTTTTTTTTTTTGAGATGGAATCTTTCTCTGTCTCCCAGGCTGGAGTGGTGTGATATCAGTTCACTGAAACCTCCACCTTCAAGCAATTCTCCCACCTAAGCCTTCCAAGCATCTGGGATGATGGGCAGGCACCACCACAACCAGCTAATGTTTGTATTTCTGGTGGAGACAGAGTTTTACCATGTTGACCAGGCTTGTCTCAAACTCCTGACTTCAGGTGATCCACCCGCCTTGGTGACCCAAAGTGCTGGAATTATAGGTGGGAGCCACCACACCTGGCCACAAAATGCTATTATCTTTAATTTGGCTTTTATGAATTTTCATAAACTAAAAGCTTTATTAGGCCATGTGTCTAAAACCAAACCATAAAAAGGTACCATCAAAGAAAATCTTTATGACTACCTAATCAGTTAAGATTCCATATCTATCAGCTATTGATATTTATAAATATGCACAAATGGGTAAATCTTTCCACACACATTTTTTCCACGTCAAAAGTCACAATTAAATGTTAGATTAAAAAAATGAAGAAACCCTTGTATCACATTTTGTCATTTTTGTTCTTAAGGACTGAGTGTCTCAAGTATCCAAAGTGAAATTTACGATTTTATCAGAATTTTTTTTCTAATGGTGTATTTCATTGTTTTGTTAAGTTTAAAGCTCTGATTCAACACTTATAGAACAGGCCTTAGGCAAAGTATGAATTCCAAAGATAACCATGATAATAATTCCCTTCCCACATGCTTTTCTACAATATGACCTTACTATTTCCCATCAAGAGGTGACATCTAACAACCCTTCCCTTGAATCTGGATTGACTTCCGTGATATGCTTGACCAATAAAATATAGTGGAAGTGACCCACTGAGACTCAAGGTTTATAAGAAGCCATGTGGAGTACACTTGGGTCTCCTGGAACACTGGCTCTTAGGATGCTCCCTCTGGGAACCCAGCCACCATTCTGTGAGGAACTCAAGCCACAAGCAGAGGCCTTGGGTAAGAGTTTCAACTGATAGCCCTAGTGAAATCCCAAGCGATGGTCAATCATCACTGCTCGCCATACTAAGCATCCATCCCAGTGAAGCCTTCAGATGACCCTGGTCCCAGCCACTATCTAACTACAACTTCATGAGAGACCCCAGGCAAGCCATTAACCCACATAACTTTGAGATATAATAAATTGCTTTTTTTTTTTTGAGACGGAGTTTCGCTTTTGTTACCCAGGCAGGAGTACAATGCCGCGATCTCAGCTCAATGCAACCTCCGCCTCCTGGGTTCAGGCAATTTTCCTGCCTCAGCCTCCTGAGTAGCTGGGATTACAGGCACGTACCACCATGCCCAGCTAATTTTTTGTATTTTTAGTAGAGACGGGGTTTCACCTTGTTGACCAGGATGGTCTCGATCTCTTGACCTCGTGATCCACCCGCCTTGGCCTCCCAAAGTGCTGGGATTACAGGCGTGAGCCACAGCACCCAGCCTAAATTGCTCTTTTAAGCTAAGTGTTTGGATGGTTACTACTGAGTTGTATAGTAAGAGACAACCAGAACAGCCTCCAACAAATGCTGATAGCTGGTAGGTTTGAATACTACTAACCCATATTATTTAGAATTGTTTTGTTTTTGGTCTTCTTTTAATCTTTGCTTAAACATAATTGAAGCATAATATGTACTTAAATAAATTTACTTCAAGTTTATAAAGCCCAAATTAGGTTAGGCTAACAAAATCTACCCATGAATCTCATCTCTGGGTCACTTCTCATAACTATTTACCTCCCCATCTTGAGGGCTGCTGAAGGCAGGGCCCAGGGTTACACAGCTCATCCTTGGCATGCTACTCCTTAACCACGCACTCTGGCCCATAAGACACTCTCAACTGAAATTTGAGAAAACGAAAATAAAAATTATTTAGGAACTGCTGTTGCTCTCCAGTGACTGAAGTTAAAACACTGTCATTGTGAATGGGGCCTAGAATTGTGCCTTCAACCCGGCTGATGCTCAAAAAAAGGTCACTGAGCTGAATACTAAAAATACCACTTTTCACTATTGTACAATTAATATTTAGAATAACTCATCTTCCTTATAAAGCTCTATTTATTACCAAGTTCTGCTTATCTTCCACTGAGTTTGCTAAGTGGAAAACGTACATGCTTTCATAAAATGTAGTTAATAGAACTATAATAAAACCATGATACGGGGGGAAAATGCACAGTAAGCAGTGCTGGGAGGAACAGAGGATGTGAGAAGAGACGGATGGCAATAAACACAAATAAAATATTTTGTAAAAATACATGATAATAGAAAATCTGCACGTGCACTTAGAAGAGTCTACCAAAGGTTTCCATCACCTACCTTTTTAAAGGGTGGGCAAATCCTCATCTCTCTCAAAAAGCTTCTTAAAACCCCATTTTGGTATTTTAAAACTTTTTGTAAGACACATCCTCTCTTTTCCTTATCTTGAGATGGGAAAAGAAAAAGATAGGGGTCAGGGACAGGGACAAGAACAGGAAAAGGAGAATTCTCTCTCACTTTTCCCAGTTTTCCACCTAAAAATATCTATTTCTCTTATCATTTGACAAATGACCATAACACAAATCACACTGTTGTAAGATGTCACAGAAGAGCAACATTTCTTAAGGTTGATTTCCAAAGTTGGGTGTAAGGCCAAAACTGTAGTTAATCTATTTTCTGTGATTAGGGATTTACTTATTGGAGAACTTATGAACCATCTCTCAACTATGTCCAATACAGCCAACTTCTCCTCAATTATTAAAGCAAAACTGTTATTTCAAGCACCAGTTGAAGAAGCTGGCTTGCATACAAGACCATGTTAGATAAAATACACGTACTCTGAGCAAGGATGGCCCTCAGCACAGTGAGGTATTGACGCTATGAGAAAAGTGGGAATTGTAATTGTGAGACAGCACATTATAAGCTCACTAAATGGATTGGCAGGCACAAGTTTTTAGGGAAAAAACCTGAGGCAGCTGGAAAAAAATACAGTTAAATTCAGTAGGTTAAACATGTATATGATACAGCTCGAGTCTACAGAGGATCAAAGAAAACTAAAAGCAATTTTGTATTCCTGCAATTCTCTTTTCCAAAAACAAGGGAATTTCAAATTTCTCTGAATGATCCACAGTGAGTTTCCAACAATGTCACTATATTATTTATAAATGTCTATTTATATGTATATTATTGCATAGTTATGAGAGATCTACAGCTTAATATTAGGCTCCAGTCACCAGTTAGTGAGATTACCTGAAAAGGTATTTCCATTATAGATAAGGAGGAAGCCAAGAATATTTAATGCTACTGTTGGAAAAAGGAGTCAAGATTTGTGACATCCTGTGCTATGTAAAACTTTTGAAAAGTCTCTCATTTCAAATATCTCTATACCTCAGTTGAACAGTACTTTTTAGTATCATAAAAACCATATGCTGAGTAGTGACAGGAAAAGTTTTATACTCTTAAGGAAATTACTATCACTATCACTGAAAAGACAGTAAATTTAAATTCTAACTCCTGCATATATTACTAAATTAATCAGTAATTTTTAGACCAATCGCCTTTTCAAAATGAGGATATCACCTCTTCATTATCCCTCACCCAGGGCCTAACAAAATCACAGGGTATTTGCCTAAAAGTACTGCAAATAAAAAAGAAAAATGACGAAAACAAATTATTAATAGCAACAATAATAAAAAACATAGTTAACAAACATGTTTGCATGGTTAACCTCTAATCACCTATGAAGTAGGGCTGAAAAAGTACAAGGACCCCAGCAATATGGTTCTAAGTAGAGACACTTCTTGGTATTCAGGACAGAAAAACTCTTCATAGTGGAAGACTATCCAGCATGTTGCATTCCCGATCCCTGCTAGTTACTACTGATCATGAGTAGAAACCACCTCCTGTCATGGGACACCTGAAACCATTCCTAACGGAGCAATACCACCCAAGTTGAAAACCACTGCTAAACAAAAGCAGCATTGTGATACAGTAGAAAAAGGATTTGAAGCTTGGACAGACCTCGTCTGTAAAAGGGGAGATGTCTAATACCTCCTTATCAGAATGTTAATACCAAACTCCTAGACTCATGCCAGGGATTTAGAGACTCTCAACAATGTTAGTTCTTGAAAGCACAAAAATGTCTCATTCTTTCTGATTACTTTTACAACTGTAGCTTTCAAAGTTATTTTAGAGTGATTTGAACTTTACATCTTCATTTATAATGCCATGAAAAAAGCTTTACTATGGCTTACCATTCAAAGGCATATGCACATCTATGCTGGAGGAAGGGGGAGTACGTGCATGCATAGCTTTGATAGGTCTTAGTGTACCAGGACCTAGCAGGCATGCAGGAGCTAAACGACAGGGGAACTCAAATCTTTGCTGAATGAACTGAATATTTTTAGAAATTAACAGATAATAAAACATTCCTTGAATATTGAACAGATCCTTATTTAGATGCCTTTCATAAGTGTGAAGGCATTTCAGAGACTGTAAGAAAATTCTAATTTAAAAATACAGAAGAAATCAGAATAGAAATAATGCAATCCTTATATATGAACATATTCAAAATGCAAATTTGATTTGTAACACACACAGCATAAAACATAATCCACACAACACATAAAAAGGGGCAAATTATAGAGTACAAATTTAAAATTCTTCCCTTAATGTTAAGCTTACTAAGTAGGCATTTCTTATGGGTAACGGAACATGAATATAGATAAATATACACAGTAATGTTGACTATTTAACAAACACGTTCATGTAAGTCCCAAAGGACTTCACTAGAAAACGAGGCAAACTGAACTACATACGGAACCAAACAATGAGGATTAAATTCAGTACCATAGTATTTTGAGTTTTCCAGACAATGTAACACTAAGGTATATTTCAGTCAAACAAAACACAATGTAACATAATGTATGGGGGAGACAGGAATCATCAAAAACTTTAATATAAGATTGGTACAGCTTGATTCATATAATTTTAACCTTCAAATATAACTGCTCATACAAGCACTTAAGCACACAGCACAGTGAAAGTAGGAAAAAACATAAAATGGGAGTTAAAGAAATCTGACTTCTAATTTTGCCTCTGTTCACTCTTTTTAGACAAGCCACATTAAAATCTTATGTCTTTAGTTTTCTCATCTGCAAAACAAGCTCTACAGTCATTAGAACTCTACAGTTCTCATTCTATAAAATACACGGTGTTTTTAAGACTTAGTAAAATAAAAATGTTAAAACCACTGTCTAGACAAGTAAAGACAGAAAAATCAGCTCCCATTGGATCCGGTTCCCCAAAGCCTTGTCAACGACTTGGCTCCTGTTGTTATCCTAATTCTGTCCTGAATCATCATCTCAATTTCCCCCTCACAGTGCATCATTCACTTCCAGATACACAGATGCTCTAATCTTGTCCATCCTTTAAGAAAGGAAGTTCCCAAACAATCAGTGAAAGAAAAATCCCACTGAAATAGCAGCAAAAAGGACAAAATACCTCATAAGAAACATTAAAAATGTACAAGACTTTTCAGAGGAAAGCTTAAAAAACATTACTGAAGGTTATAAACAAAAAGATATGGTATGTTCTTGGATAGGAAGATTTAATATCACAAAGACATTAATTTGTTAATTTAAAACTTAAGCCAATTTAAAAAGGTTTCATTTTTAGAACAGTCAACTCTATCTGAAATTTTATCTAGGGAGAGTAGGGAGGGGCAAGACTATTTAAAAAAAACTTCGGAAAAAATTAAAAATGAAGACCATGTTCTGCCAACTGTTAAAACATATTAATAATTAAGATCAGCCGGGCGTGGTGGCTCAAGCCTGTAATCCCAGCACTTTGGGAGGCCGAGGTGGGTGGATCACGAGGTCAAGAGATCGAGACCATCCTGGTCAACATGGTGAAACCCTGTCTCTACTAAAAAAATACAAAAAAATTAGCTGGGCATGGTGGCGTGTGCCTGTAATCCCAGCTATTTAGGAGGCTGAGGCAGCAGAATTGCCTGAACCCAGGAGGCGGAGGTTGCGGTGAGCCGAGATCGTGCCATTGCACTCCAGCCTGGGTAACAAGAGCGAAACTCCATTTCAAAAAATAATAATAATAATTAAAACCAAGTGAGAGCAGAATGTGTAAACACATACCAATGGATCAAAAGGGAAAAGAGATTCAAATACATATGCAAATATAACATGTAAAAGAAGTATTTCAAATCAGAAGGAAAAAAAGATGGACTATTCAGAAACTGGTATTGGGATATTTGGTAGCCAAATAGAAAAGAATACAGTTAGAACCATACTCCATACTGCCTAACAGGATAAATTCCAAATACATCAAAGACTTGAATATAAAAAATAAAACCATACAGAGACTGTGGGGACAGTCTGGTGCCTTGTAACAAAGATAAACAGTCTTACCATATGATCCAGCAAACATGTTCTCACATATTTACCCAACTGAACTGAAAACTATGTCAACACAAAAGCCTGCAAATTAATGTTTATAGCAGCTTTATTAAATATCACCAAAAACTGGGAACAATCAAGATGTCCTTCAATTGGTTAATAAACAAACAGTAGAACATCCATACAATGGAAGATAATTCAGCAATACGAAGAAATGAGCTACTGAGCTACGAAAAGGCACAGAGGAAGCTTAAATGCACATTGACAAGTTAAAGATGCCAGTCTGAAAAGGCTATATGGTCTATGGTCCCAATTAGACAACATTTGGAAAAGATAAAGTTGTAAAGAGTAAAATGATCCGTGGTTGTTTCAAGTTCAAAGAGTGGAAAGGAAGGAATGAACAGATGGAGCATAGGTCATTTTAAAGTGATAAAACTATTCCGGATGGAACTGTAATGAGAGATACATTAATTACACAATGGTAGACATACCTCATTATATACACTGTCAAAACCCATTAACCTATACAAAACAGTGTACCCTAATGTAAACTATGGACTTTAGTTAATAGTAATGTATCAATATTAGTTCATATCTTGTAACAAATATATGCACTAATGAAAAATGTGAATAACTCGAGAAATAGTGCCGGGGCTGGACCTCTGTACTACCTGTTCAATATGCAGTGTGCTTAGCAATGTACACTCGTTCCCTGTGCCTCTTCCAAATCCTTCTCCCTCTTTCCTAAAACTGCCCAGCTCTGATCATGTCAGTCTCCTCATGTTGCAATTCATTCAAAAATTTCAAATGCCCCTTCTGTCGATTATTTTAGCTACTGGCTCATTGCCTCTCACTCCAACATCACTCCTCTCCTAATTCTCGGAGATTTTAATAATAGTATACATGATGCTTCCAACACCTTGGCTTTTCAACTTCTATAACATCTTATTAACTCCGATGGACCTTGGAGTCATTAGACCTTGTCACTACCAATCATTGAAAACCCTCTATCATCTTAATTTAAAGCATACTACATGCCAACTGTCATCTTCTATTTTTCTAACTCACTCTGATACCCAACTCTGTGCTCATTCAGGGCAACTGGCTTCTGCTCCAGCTACTCTGTAACTTTCAAGTTCTTAGAAGGCATCAAGTTTTCTCTACCTTGCAGCATTCAGCATTCACCTACATGCTACTGCCTCTTTCAGGGATACACTGCTTTGAACTCTGTCTCTTCTCAACAATAAAATTATAGCATAAATGTAACCCCTTCACATCAATCTACCCTTTTATGTTCCATTATAGCACACTGGTTACTAGCTTCTTAGCTATTGACCATCATCTGTTTATTTCATATCTTCCACCATTAGAATATCAGCACTGTTGATGACAAAGGCTATGCCTGCTTTATTCACCACTGTGTAGCCAAAGCATGATACTCAGTATTCAGTAAGTGTTTGACAAATAAAGGAAAAAACAATGAATGCAAAGGGAATGAAACGAATTAAAGAAATTCTGGCATGTTACAAAACTGAACAAAATATGAAAATCGAGATCATCTTTTAAAAAACAATTCTTTAATTCTGCTGGAACACTTGCCCTATTTTAAGTTATATAAAAGAATCCTAAATATGGTTAGATTCCTCACTTGTAAGCTGGGAAAATCTACAGTACCTAGAACTGCTGTGATAATTTTTTTTTTTTTTTTTTTTTTTTTAAAGATGGGGTTTCACCATGATGGCCAGGCTGGTTTTGAACTCCTGATCTCAGGTGATCCACCCACCTCAGCCTCCCAAAGTGCTAGGATTACAGGCGTGAGCCACCACGCCCGGCCTGCTGTGATGATTAAACAAAATGTTCATAGGACACTTTAACAGGGCCTGGCAAGCAATTAGTAGTCAATAAGTGACAATTATTCTTATTTATTTATTATGTATTTATTTATTTATTTTGAGACAAAGTCTCACTCTGTCACCAGGCTGGAGTGCAGTGGCACAATCTCGGCTCACTACAACCTTCGCCTTCCAGGTTCAAGCGATTCTCCTGCCTCAGCCTCCCAAGTAGCTGGAACTACAGGCACATACCACCACACCCAGCTAATTTTTGTATATTTAGTGGAGATGAGGTTTCACCATGTTGGCCAGGATGGTCTCAATCTCTTGACCTCGTGATTCGCCTGCCTCAGCCTCCCAAAGCGCTGGAATTACAAGTGTGAGCCCCTGCACCTGGCCATGACTATTATTCTTAAAAGAGCACTTAAAAGACTTTGAAAAATAAAGTCCTGTAAAATGAGAATATGACTTGAAAGAGGTCTCTTTTCCACCTGATGCTGCCCTGTCAACTCTAGGATATCCAGATCAGAGATTATTTTTCCCTTACAAAATCAGGAAATACTCTTTCAACTTCCTACTGAAGGTTAGAAATAGTCACAGTCTAGTCCAGGACCAAACAATACAAAGCTAAGGAAAAACATTTTTAACAAACTCCTTCTCAAAGGCTTACATTTATATTTTTCACAAAGTATCAGTAATGACTATCATATTATCTAATTCTGTTGGAATAAACCAAAAATTTAGTAGCAAAATATACTCATTAGTCAGGTAAAGAAAAAAATTACATGATGCTTTCCACCTTCAGTCAACTGTATTTTGGCTAAAGCTAAGCAAAGACAGCTAACATATAAAATAATAGCAAAACTTAATCTAGAAGTCAATTACAAAACTTTAACTTATTATTGTGGATAATCAGTATCTACCTTCACATCTATGTTTACATATGATAATATAAACAAATCAACAAGAACACAGAAAAATTATTTATGTGAAGACATGTTAAAGAAAACTATTATCACTGTGAAAGTTCTCTTGATTTCTAAACAAATGAAGGCTGTTCAGCCTATCATATGACCTAATTGGCTAGGCATTCTTCACTAGTTACTCATACACTGGAAACTGCATACTAAAAATCATGTGAATATCTTGAAGCGTCAGAAAAAAATTTCAGAATGTTTGTTAAAGTTTTAGGTTCAGCATAATCAAGTATTTCAAGCTAAAAAAAAAAAAAGAAAAACTATAACCTAAATGAAGTAAACAGGGATTACATCTAGTAGTTGTTCTGAAATTGAGATAATTACTAAAAATTATTAATTTTTATTCAATAATTATTATATGTATTAGATATTCCACATACCACTAACCAAAATTGATGTTAAACTAGAAAATAATTTCTAAATTTGTCCAATGCTAATAAACTTAAAAAAATACACTTCTAAGATTGACAGGACACATTAAAAAATTAAGTAATAGGTCGGGCGTGGTGGCTCAAGCCTGTAATCCCAGCACTTTGGGAGGCTGAGACGGGTGGATCACGAGGTCAAGAGATCGAGACCATCCTGGTCAACAAGGTGAAACCCCATCTCTACTAAAAATACAAAAAATTAGTTGGGCATGGTGGCGTGTGCCTGTAATCCCAGCTGCTCAGGAGGCTGAGAGAGGAGAATTGTCTGAACCCAGGAGGCAGAGGTTGCAGTGGGCCGAGATCCTGCCATTGCACTCCAGCCTGGATAACAAGAGTGAAACTCCGTCTCAAAAAAAAAAAAAAAAAAAAAAAAATTAAGTAATAAATGCAAAAGAGTATATACAATATGCTTACTACATGTAACTGGGGGAAAATGTATTCCCATTTGTGTAAAAGAATAATGGAAAGATATAAAATAAACAGAAGTGGTAACCTACAGAAGATGAGAGCAGCGAAACAGGGATAGGAATTAGACCTGTCAATGTTCATCGTTTTAAACTGTTTTAACTTTTGAGCCATGTGAATATATGCTTATTTTTAAAAGAATACTTTATATAAGCATGTATCATCTCTTTAAATCAACAAACATAAATACATATATATATATATGTGTATGTGTAAAGGACAGAAAATGGGTTTGTCTGTTTTTTTTTCTTTTTAAGAGAAGGAATTAAAAATTTTTCACAACACCACCAAGAGCCACGTTTCTGGGTCACAATTCTGACTAAATGAAACTTCACAGTAATAGCTCTTTTCTCCCCCTTTAAAACCTAAGAGTATTTTTCAAACTACCATAATTCTCAGGCAGATTAAATAATTCTACCATATATTACTAGTTACAAATCGTTTTAAAAAATACAAAATTATTGAAAGTAAAATGCTCCTCCTAAAGTTTTTCCACCATCTCTGAATCTGTCCTCTTAAAAAGATCACTGCACTTTATAAAATTTCATTCAGGCTAACATCAAATGGCAATAATTTTTTGTCTAAATCTAGATTGTTGCCCAAATCACAAATCACTACTGAACTGCATTCCAATCTACAACATCCCTCTACTTCAAAAGACTCTCTGAATTTGTCTCTAGGAAACTCATGTCCCCTTTACCCTCTCACCCCACATACATGTTTTAGTCTTCTCTAAAGCACATCAGGTATTTGGAATACCTCAGCGGCAGCCTACGATACTGTTCAACATTCTTATGCTATTGTCAGCAACCCATATCCAATCACAGCTTCCTACTAAACATAAACCAGATTTCTACAAGTTGTCCATATATACTAATTATAAAATGATTTAAAATACGACAGACAAATTACAAATGGTTAAGAGGAGCTAGAGGGAAGGGGAATGAGTTGTTTAGTGGGCAGCAGGCTTCAGTGTGGGATGATGGATAAGTTCTGGAGACACTGGGCATGCTTGCCCAACAATGTGACTGTACTTAATGCTACCAAACTGAACGCTTTAACACAGTTCATTTTATTTTATATATATTTTACTACAAAAATAAAAACAAATGACATATTAGGAATGCCACCATAGGTATTCCACAGTTTAGTGCTCACCTGAAAGAAACCTAACAATTTGCTATTACTAAGTTGATCTGTCAATATATAACCCAATTCTGTACATGCTTATGCATTAGGTATGTAGGCACGGTGCCTAGGAATCACAATAATTTTAGAAGTACACAAAAACGTTTTAGTTTCTTTTAAAATAAGAAGAAAAAAATGAACTTTTGCTTCAGAGAAAATGTTTTAATATATAATTCTAATATATTTTTCCTTAAAACAATGTAGTCATAAGATATTTTTAATTTTTTTAACAGAAAGAGGGGCCCAAGAAGGCAAAAGTGCCTGAGGCCATGATAGTCCTATATGACCTATATGTTTACCATTTCCTAATATGAGATTATCAAGGGAGAACAAAAAAGTAAAAACACAACCGGACATGTGTGTAAAACAGTATTCTTGAAAGAAACTGCATATATGAGCAATTACTGAAGACCTGACATTTTTTAAAAACCTCAATAATATTAGAATTATTATTTAATCCTTTTCAAACAACTCTTTATTAACAAGAGGTATAACAAGCTATATCCCATTTATTCATACAATCAATGCTTGAAGATTAACTTAATGGGAATTTAAAAGAACCAGAGCAATAACTATTAAGTGAGTCAAAACTAAGTGAATAAGTGGGAAGACAAACAAAGAAAAAGGAGAGAGGAAGAAGAAAAGGAAAAAACACTGACTAAAGGAACAAACAGAGCTACCTTCATTATCGAATTTACGGAAGTTGAAAATACTTCCTAAGTAAATTCATAGACTTAGTATAATGTCAATCAAAATCCCCAATTGTCAATTCAAATATTAAGGAATATACTGAGAGAAAGTATATAGTTTAAAAATAAATTTGAAAAACTAAAAAAAAAAAAAAAAAAAAAATGAGCATGTATCTCAACCTATTGATACTGGATAAAAACAAAAAGCAGCCAAATGAAAAATATTTTTTAAAGCTATAAATTAGCAAATTTCAACTTCGAAAGGAAATAAAATAGGGAAAAGAATAATAAACGTTTCTGGTATAATAATATTAACATGAAAAAAACAAACTGATCTCTACAGCTTTGTTATACATGATACAGAATTTCAGATGCAAACAACCTTAAGCAACTGGCCCAATGATTATAGAAAGTATCTACAAAATGAAAAATGCCAAAATAAAGATAAAAAGGAAACCAACAGAGTGAAAAGAGGATGAGTTTTGCAGCTGTAATGCTAAATAAAACTTTTATCTCCAAAATACACATGAAGTGGTCTAAGTTGGTACCCAGTCTTCAACAGAAACTGTCACAAAATATGACTTCAATCAGAAAAGGGCCGAGTTGAACTCATTCAGCCATGTGCCAGGTACTGTTATAAACACTTGATAAAACTAATCTCATAGTCACAACAACTGCCCTATGAAGATGATACTATTATTATTCTTAAACGGAAAACTGGAAAAGTTAAGGCCCAGAAAGATACTTACCCAGTATGACACAGCTAAATGGCTACAGCCAAGATTTGAACCCAGGCAATCTCCCTCCAGAGTACATGATCTCTACCTCTAAGCTATTTGCTTCTTTCCCATGCACAACAAAAGCAAATCTACTAGATTTACTATATCTAAGAAACTTAAGTTCATTAGGTATGTTACTAAAATGCAGGAAAAAACACAAATAAGAATAGTTTTGATAGAGTACTTTAAGGATGCAGTGGATCATATTATTATCAGTAAAGGGGATAAGGAAAGGCTTTATGGAAGAAGTGATACCTACATTGGTCTTAAAGGATATGAGACACAGAGATGGGAAACGAAAGAGGAAAACATTCCATCCTCAAGAAACAAGGATCAAAAGCATCAAACTAAGGTAGAAAAGCACTGGAACTCAAATAGTTGAGTTGAAATGAATGTTATACAGGAGGGGAAAAAAATGAAAATGAATGATTCAGAAGACTAAGGAGTTTAAACTGAACTCAGTTATAGAAGATGAGGGAGTAACATTAACACAGCTGTTCTATGGCAACTGGATATAAGAATTAGAAAAGAGATGGAAATGAAAAGAAATCCCAGTGGGTTAATTTCCTAGCCTAGGCAAGGTAAGGAATGTCCAAAGTAGGGCAAATAAAAATGGAGAAAAGGGAACATGATATGTAGCACACAGTAGTTGAAAATTTTCAATTAAATTAGTGAACCAGGTCACAATATGCTAAAATGTAAACACAACAAAGGGGATGGATGGGACCACATTTGGGAGGAATCTTTGGGAACCTCATGGGAGAGAACATTAAGGGCCAAGAAAAGCTAGAGTGGATGGTAGACAGCCCCTGAAGAAAACTGCCTCTGCACCATTTTGGCCATGCTCAAAAACTTGATTAAGCAGACTTTAAAACGTCAACATTTTGAGAGAGATTATGAAGGGAGATGGACAGAATTAAATAATAAGTGGGGAGGTGACAAGTTTTAAGCGCAATGAAAGAATCATCTTGTCATTAACAGAAACGGAAAAACTGAGGGAAAGTAGGTTTAAAGCAAATAGAGACAGGAGTTCTGGTTTCTCATGGCGAGATGAAGGCTTATACAGAACAACATCCAGAAATAATGCACTGTGCACAAGACTAGTGCTTGAGAAAGAAGAGCTGAAAATACAGATGCCATCTACATAAAGACAGCTGGAAGTTGTGTGATCAAAAGAAAAAAATGCATCAGGGAAAGTTTTAGGAACATCTTTATTTAGGAGTGAAGGAAGAAGAGGCAAAGACGACACTGGCAAAGACTCAATATTACCACTGTAAAAGTCAAGTATAATGCAGCAGTGCTTCCTAATCTTTTTCACATGAAAGTGTACAAATAAAACAATACTGTTTGTGTGACGCAAAGCAGTAAATGAAACTGCTAATGCTAAACGCTGTTAGCCTGGGAACTAAAGCAATCACTCATATCCACACCAAGTAATCCAATTATTGTACTGTTTGGAAAGCTCTGTAATATATGTCGAAAAGTTTAAGATTCTATTCCTTTAATCTTTCAATATAAAGAAAAAAATTCTTTCAATGCCACCTAAGTGATTAGTTTGGTGGAATGTTGCAAATCTGACAAAGGAGAAAATAACTCAGAAATAACCATGAATCTTTGTAACTGAGGAATCACGAATGACTCTAAAATCAGTGGAAAAAACTAGATTCCAGAAGAAAATATGAAGGAGGGTGATTACAGTATCAACTTTTTTTTTTTTTTTTGAGACAGAGTTTCGCTGTTACCCAGACTGGAGTGCAATGGCACGATCTCGGCTCACCGCAACCTCTGCCTTCTGGGTTCAAGCAATTCTCTTGCCTCAGCTTCCCGAGTAGCTGGGACTACAGGCACACACCACCATGCCCAGCGAATTTTTGTATTTTTAGTAGAGATGGGGTTTCACCTCGTTGACCAGGATGGTCTTGATCTCTTGACCTCATGATCCACCTGCCTTGGCCTCCCAAAGTGCTGGGATTATAGGCGTGAGCCACCGTGCCCGGCCAACAGTATCAACTTTTTACCAGTCATGTTTGTTACCCTAACTGGTTAAAAGGTATATAACCTAAATGACATGATTCTTCAAACTTTTCTAATAAAAATATTATCTTTCTAAACTAAATTTAATGGCAATATATTTTACCTCCTGATCCTTCTTTTTTAAGAGATGGGGTCTCACTATGTTGCCCAGACTGGAGTACACTGGCTGTTCATCAGTGTAATCATCACATGCTACAGCCTCCAACTCCTGGGCTTGAGTAATCCTCCCACCTCGCCCTACCAAGGAGTTGGGACTATAGGTGCAAGCCACTGCACCCGGCCCTTTGTGTTTTTCGAAAACGAAGAATAAAAATCCTTTGAAACGCTGGATACTTACCCAGTGCGAGACTGACCAACTTTATCACAGATATCCAAAATGAGGCCCCAGTCCTCAGCAGTATTCATCTCACTGGTTGCTTTCTCTGTAGATTGTAAAGGGGGTTGCAGAAACATTATTTTTAAAATCTTTAAAAGATATATAATCACCTTTAAATCACAAAACTCTAGTATCATCAAGTCTTAACAACAAATCAGAACAGTTGCCAGCATTCTAGTTATTTTCATGTCTATCTTTAAAAGGAGAGACATACCCTCATTATCTCTTGCAATTATTTTCCCTATTCACAATTCAGTTGCTTCTTAGTATAAAATATAAGGCACTGATTTTTCTTTTATAAAAAAGTTATATATAGGTCTACCACTGTCTGCAAAAAGAAAGACTAAAATAAAAAATATTATTTTCATTATCAAAAGTTTACTTGCTAGTAAATACAAAAATGTTTCAGGTAATTAAGTTAATCATTTAGCTAGTTTTGTTGATTTTTTTGATAATAAGGAGAGAGGACTAAAGGAAAGAAAACCAAGTTTTGACTGAATGTATCTCCTTAAATAAAAACGTATTCATTTAAGTGTTCAGAGAGAATAATTCCCTGTTATTTATCTTGTACCCTAAGAAATTATTCTTCAAAAGTAAAGAATAAAGCCTTTCTCAAACAAAAATTGAGGGAATCTACTGCAATACACCTGCCTTGCAAGAAATGTTGAAAGAAATTCTTCACAAAGAAGAAAAATGATGTAAGTTAGGAACTTAGATCTACACAAAAGAAAAAAACAGCATTAAAAGCCAGGCAGAGTGGCTCATGCCTGTAATCCCAGCATTTTGCGAGGACAAGGTAGGAGGATCACTTGAAGATGGGAGCTGGAGACCAGTTTGGGCAAAAAAGCAAGGTGTCATCTTTAAAAAAAAATAATTAGCTGGGCCTGGTGGCATTTACCTGTATTCCCAGCTACTGAGGAGGCTGAAGTGGGGGGGATCACTCACTCAAGCCCAAGAGATTGAGGCTGAAGTGACCTATGATCATGCCACTGCAGTCCAGCTTAGGTGACGGAGCAAGAGAAAAGAAGGGAAGAAAAGAAAAGAGAAGGGGAAGGGGAAGGGAATAGAGACAGGATACCTGAAGGCAAAAATAACTTTTATTTTTCTTCTTAATCTAACAGAAAATAGTTTATTCAAAATAACAGCAACAATGTATTCATTACCTATGATTTTATATATATTCTGATATTCTTATGTATGCTTCCATGTAAGTAGAATGAATGACAGCAATGATGTAAGGGATGGGAGGAATTAAAAATATTCTAATTTATCCGGCCAGGCGCGGTGGCTCAAGCCTGTAATCCCAGCACTTTGGGAGGCTGAGGCGGGTGGATCACGAGGTCAACAGATCGAGACCATCCTGGTCAACATGGTGAAACCCCGTCTCTACTAAAAATACAAAAAATTAGCTGGGCATGGTGGCGCATGTCTGTAATCCCAGCTACTCAGGAGGCTGAGGCGAGAGAATTGCCTGAACCCAGGAGGTGGAGGTTGCGGTGAGCCGAGATCGCCCCATTGCACTCCAGCCTGGGTAACAAGAGTGAAACTCCGTCTAAAAAAATTTACTATAAGATATTGGCACTAGCCATGAAGTGGTACAATGTTACCTCAAAGCAGACTTGGGATTAGTTGTGAATGTATATTGAAAACTCTTGGGCAATTACTAAAATGAAAAAGTTTTTAAAAAAGTATAACGGATACACTAAGAAAGGAGATAAAATGGATTTATGTAAACTGCTTAATGAAAATCACAAGAGCCAAAAAAAGAGTAAAACAGAAAATGGGAACAAAGAACGAGGGCAATGAATAGAAAATAGTAACAAATACAGTAGATATTAACACAACTATTTAATAGTCACTTTACATGTTCATGGTCTACATACTATTGTCAGAGTGAATCAAAAAACAACACCCAGCTATATGCTGTCTATAAGAAACCCACTTTAGACATGAAAACACCTAGAGATTAAAAGTAAAAGGATGAGGCCAGACACAGTGGCTTATGTCTGTAATCCCAGCGCTTTGGGAGGCTGTTGTGGGCAGATCACTTGAGCCCAGGAGTTTGAGACCAGCCTGGGCAACATGACAAAACCCTGTCTCTACAAAAAAAAAAATACAACAATTAGTTGAGCACACTCAGGAGGCTGAGATGGGAGGATCCCTCGAGCCCGGGAGGTGGAGGTTGCAGTGAGCCAAGCAAGACTGCACCACCGCACTCCAGCCTGGGTGACAGAGACCCTGTCTGAAACAAACAAAAAATTAAAAAAAAAAAAATGGAAAAAGATATATCATGCTGAAATTTATAAAATGAAAAAGCTATATTACTTTCAGACAGATTAGATTTCAGAGCAATTAAAGTTATCAGAGATAAAGAAGAGCATTACATAGTAAGGGGTCAATTCTCCAGAAAAACATAACAATCTTTAATGAGCATGTGCCTAACAAAAGAATGCCAAAATACAGGAGGCAAAAATTTATAAAACTGCAAGGAGAAACAGAAAAGACATTATTATACATGGATACTTCAACACGCCACCATCAGAAATGGACAGGTCAGGTAAGCAGAAAATCAGTAAGGACATAGTTGAACTCAACACCACCATCAACCAACTGTATATAATTGACAATTGACATCTATAGACTACTTCAACCAAAAACGACAGAATACACGTTCTTCTCAAGCTCACATGCAGCGTTCACCAAGACAGACCACCTTCTGGGCCATAAAACAAACCAAGACAAATCTTAAAAAATTGAAATCACAAAATAATTACAATGGAATAAACTAGTAATCAGTAACAGAAAGTTAGCTGGAAAATCCCAAAATATACTGAGATTAACAGACTCTTCCAAGTACACTCTCTTCCAAGTGTACTCACTTTCCTTTCTTTCCTGCTGTAAAGCTTTTTAAATAAACTTCCACGTCTGCTCTGAAACTTGCCTCAATCTCTTTCTGCCTTATGCCCCTCAATTGAATTCTTTCTTCTGAGGAGGCAAGAATTGAGGTTGCTGCAGACCCATACAGACTTGCTGCCAATAACTGGGATACCTTCCACCAGTAACAAAAATATCAGCAAACTGAATTCAACAATGTATAAAAAGAATTATATATGCCATGACCAAGTATGATTCATCCCGGGTATGCAAGGCTGATTCAACATTTGAACCATTACCCTCCAAGAAATTATTAGACTCTTTTCTGGGGGACTCCATGTCAGCCTAAGAGGAGAGACCTAAAGACAGTAATTTTGGGGAGGAGAAGGGAGGAGGCAGAATTCCATAGTCAATGACCCATCAGACCAACCCACAGTGAAGTCAATGAGACCTAACCACATGATCAGAACTGCCAATGTGCTTGTGATTTCTCCAGTATTAATCAAGGGCAAACAAGCAAGCTATTTGAAAACTATCTTCTAATGTGAAGATTAAAAAAAGAAAGAAAGAAAAGAAGGAACTTAAGAGAAAAAGAACATATGTAGGAGGAAAAAATACTTTTAAAAAATCATTATATTCCAAAATAACCCCTATAGAGAAGCAGAGAGTAACCAGTCTTGACTGGAGCACTGCAATTAAAAGAGCAGATGCTGAAAGATATCACCAAGATCCTCCATAGCAGTCTCCATTTTTTTAACCAGAGATGGGTGGAAGGAAGGGTAGAAATGACTCATACCAAGATTCTTATCTGTAATGGTTAGTCCTGACCATGTGATAATGAAATTCTTGTTCCCATACTCTCCTCAATGCCCCCTACTGCCTAGATCAACAGAGTACACTTATTTCCTCATTTTGACCTACTCCTAAGAGCAGGAGGTAGGTCATGCGAGTTTAAAAGCAGAAAATAGAAAGCAGCCAACTGACCAAAAAGGTGTATTAATACCTGCTCTATATCACAGCATCACCTGCTAGTGAGTCACTACCACTGGGGAACTAAAATAATCATCTTGTAAAAACAAAATGGGTATTGGTTAGGTACAGTACCTAGCTACCCTACAACCTTCTAACCTAGAAGACGGTAAAAGCAGGTTATTCACACAAATTAATTCCTTGCTAAGAATAAATACAAAGATCCAAACAGTTCATGATCTCAATAAAGCAATTTATTTGCAGGCAATTATAAAATGTGAAGATATATTTGGCGAAATTGAACAAGCTTCCAGTCTATCCCATACCGTACCAGAAGTAGCTCACAATCTAAAAAAGGAAATGAAACAAGCAGATAAACTTAAATATAAGCTAGCAAAAGTTTCAAATAATACAGAGAAAATTGAAAGAAAGGTACAGAGCCTGGAAAGAAAATAGAGAATAATCAGGTAGGGCTGCCTGATATATTTAGAAAATAAGAAGAGAACAGAATAATGAATTCATTTGTTTCTAATTAAGTGAATGAAGTAAAAAGTAAAGTCATGAAAAAAAGAAAAGAAGTATAATGAAGAATCTAGATGGCTGAAATACAAACTACTTTGTGAAAGTCTGGAATAATAAGAGAACAGCATGAAGACCTAAAATACTAGCTCAGTTGTTTGTAGTAATTCAAGAAACATCATAATGCCAAGAGTTTTAAACAAGGAAATAAAACAGTAAGAACTGGACTTTTTTGAAAAACATTAATACATCACCAATATGTAAAAGTGGCTTGGAAAAGAGGAGAACTAGCTCAAATTTACCTATCATTGTTCAAGCTTTTGTAATATATTGTAAGTCCCTTAAAAATAATAACAAGTCATGCCTGTAATCCTGGCTACTCAGGAGGCTGAGACAGGAGAATTGCCTAAACCCAGGAGGCGGAGGTTGCAGTGAGCCGAGGTCACGCCACTGCACTCCAGCCTGGGTAACAAGAGCGAAACTCTGTCTCAAACAATAACAAAATAATAACAACAACAACAACAACAACAACAAGTTTTACTTTGGGGAATTATTTCATTAACCATGCTTAGTCTTCAGTGCTCAAAAAATGCTAAGACTACTCCTGTATCTGTGACATGAATCCAAAAAGCCATACTAACACATTGACCTTAAATAATACTTGGTTTAATGGTTTTCAAACTTAACTTTCAAATGCAGAAACCCTTTACAATGCAGTAACTACCCAGAGGGCTGGTGTAGTTAACTACCAGATATCTACCCAGTCAGCACAGACTTCACAGGTTGAAGGCACAGCTCTCCATAAGACTCCCTTCCCTTCAAACCTCAGGCACAAGTGCTAGGGTCCCCAGGCACTTCTGACCAACTGGATACAAACTGAGAGTTCCCACTATCCTTCACAATTAATTCACTATAGCAACTCACATAACTCAGAAAGCACTGTACTTACAATTAGAGTTTTATCATAAAGGACATAAATCAGGACCAGCCAATAGAGATATACAGTTGTCTCTTGGTACACATGGGGGATTGGTTCCAGGACCTTCCACAAATACCAAAATGCATGGACCAAATATCAAATTTGTATGGATGCCCAAGTCCCTGATATAAAATGGCACTGTGTTTGCATATAGCCTGTGTACATCCTCCCATATACTTTAAATTCTCTAGATTACTTATGATATCTAATTCAATGTAAATGTTATGTAAATAATTGTAATGTATAGGGACGAATGACAAGAAAAATGTCTGTATGTATTCAGTACAGACATATGGTATTTTTTCCTCTAAAAGGTTTGATCCACTCTTGTTTGAATGCTTGAATGCAGGCCTCTAGATACAAACAACCACCTGTACAGAGTTAGATCTGGGAGGGTCCCAAACATAAAGCTTCTGTGCTAGGAAGCTTCGTCACCCTCCGAGCACATCAATGTGCATCACCACAACGTGTATCACCTACCAGAATGCTCAACTGAACTTCAGTGTTCAGAGTTTTTATTGGGGTTTCATTATATGGGTATGATTTATGAAATAACAGACCACATAGTGGAACCCAGTCTCTAGGTCCCTATCCTTCCCAGGAGGTCCTATGACTCAAAGCCCAAATCCTTTAATCACATGTTTAGTCCTTCTGGAGTGGCCAGCTCTCACACTGAGTCATCTCATTAGCATAAGCTATTATCCTAATATTATCCCAGAGGCCTATCACAAATAACAAAGATGCTCCTATTACTCAGAAAATTCCAAGGATTTAGAGGCTCTCTCCTAGGAAACAAAGACTAGTCAAGTTATTTATCATTCAACACTCTCTAAGAGAACTTTATCTTCAAAGAACCCAATATATACAGTAAACCCAAGTGAAAGTGCTCTGATTGAGGCGTTCCAGAGCCCGCTTCCTAGGTACTCAGCCCCTATAAAGTCCAAGAATATTGAGTGAGTCATTCTGAACAATATCACTTAGCTTAACACTTCATCTTAGAAAAGGAAAGCATGTTATTACCGTGGTCTGTAGTGCATTTTAATAATTAATTCATCATTCTTACCGACTGGTAGCCCAGCAGCAGGCTTTTTTTTTTTAAGTGCATTTTTTAAAAGAAAACACTTAAATCTAAAACCTGCCACCTTATTTAAAAACGTAATAGCTAAGCATATTAAAACATACTTATTAAAAAGTTAATAGTTTGTGTGATCAAATATAAATCACCTACTAATTGAGTACTATCTTACTTACAGTTCTTGTATTAATGATATACTCAGGAACACATGATACAGTTATCAGCAGATATTATGAACTACCTTCATTACTTTCCTACACATAAATAGGACCAGCATCTGACTCAAATTTGTATGGATAGATCAGGAACACAGCCCACTTCAGAAATCTAAAATTGTTCACATCATTTATTGTGGCTGCCTCAGAATCATCAAAATCAGTAGCACAATTCTTCTCATTTATAAAAGAACAAGTTTTTTTTTTTTAATCAGAAGAATATAAACTACCTACAACATGGTTCCATGAATAGCAAATGAAGTCAAAACTATTTATTTTCTAAGACAAAAACAGAGTTTGTGGGAAAGGGAAGAGCGACAAAAATAACAGACGTGCTTCTAAAGAATTCAAAGCTTCATAATGATCTCACTTTATCCTGACATTATCCTTACACTAATACTCAAAATGAGAAGACTGAGAAATCTGCCCAGCAGTACCCAGAAAAAAACACACTCAGAGCCTCATTTGAATTTCAATAGTCTTTTCAATAGATTGGAGAACTTTTTTCTGATAAGCAGCTACTTTTCATTTTTCTCAAAATCTCCAATTGTCAAAGAAAGAGCTGGGGAGGTGAGAAACGCTGACAGGATAACTTCCTGTCACATTCTGGCTGTGGGGAAAGGACTGCCATTCAGTCAGCCTGGAGATGGAACAAACAGTTCATTAAAAATAGCCAATGGAAAAGTAAGTCTGAAAGAAATTATCCTCTTTGCAAATCGATTCCTCAAAAATGTTTCATCTAATGTCCCTGAACCTCCTGGAAACTGTATCTGCAAAGAAAAGCAATCTGAAGCTCTGCTAACCAGATAAAGAAGTAGGTATCAAAAGAACAGCATGGAAGCATCTCAGAGAGGAGGGCAAAACAGAAATGATAACCTAAAAGCATGAGAAAGAACAGCCTGGATAGAGGTACAGAAGGACCAAAGGAACAGAAGAACCAAAGAATCCAAGTTCTTAATCCAGTGGATATCAGACCGTTCACATACCTGTATTCTGAATTTTCACATTTCTCTTCTGTTTTGATAGTAACTGACTGCACACCTTAGAATCCAATAGTCCTCATATCTATTTCTAACCTGATTATAAAAAGAGCTAAAATGTATCCATTGCTCACTATATGCCAGGTGCCATGCTAAGTGCTTTACATGCATCATCTCCTTAAAACAAACCTACTGAGGATTAATAAACAAAAAAGGTATGTAAAGCCAGAGGATCCACATCTGAAAAGCACAGTGGTATAAAACCAATAAGGAGTGAAATATATCTTTAAGAAAAAAGTGGAAGGTGAGGCGGAAGAGTTATAAAGAAGCCAAAGATAAGAGGCCTTACATACCCTGCTGAAAGTTCAAAGTACTGTAAAAGCTGTAGATTTGCTAGAAATATTTTAAACAGAGGAGCCACGTGCACATTTACATTTTAAAAATATCACCATCAGCCACCTGGAAAATAACTAGGGAAAGACTGGAGGCTGGGAAGAACAGCTGGAGCCTACTGTACTCATCTGAGAGAATGGGGATCAAATCTGGAATCCTTGAGGGCATATTCGGTACCAGGGTATCTGGCACAGGGTAGACAAGATATATTTGTTGTTTGGAATGCAGAAAATTACAACTCCCAAGTTCTAGACTCGTATGACTAAGTAAACTAAGGTACCAACCATCAAAACAGAGGAAAAGCATAACTGAGAAGAAAAGTTTCAAATGGTTTTAACATGCTGAACTTGAGATATATGAAGCCTATTCAACTCTGGTGAAGAGTCAGAATGTCATGTGTTTTCACAGGTAATCCTCATAGCATCCCACAACATATAATGGATATTTTTATCCCTATTTATCAACGTAAAAAGTGAACTCAAAGGGGTCCTATACCAATACAACTATATATTCTATCCATTTACTAATAGTAAATGCTGCAGGTGCAATTTAAACCCCAAAACACAACACACTTCAGGAGAATGTGACATTTAACATTTAAGATTAATCTGGGTATGATATATGAGGCTGGCTAGACTAAGCAAAGCAGACTAAAAACATGTCCAAGTATATAGGATGTGGACTGGCCAAAAGTAGTCTGACTGGGAACACAAATATTCTATTATAGAACAAAGACATATGATGATTTAGCAGAGGCAGGGAAATGATTCCAAGATGCCTTTTGGGTTTCAAGTCAAGATAACTACAACACTAAAACACTACCAAATTGGCTGGGCCTGGGTGGCTCACATCTGTAATCCCAGCACTTTGGGAGGCCGAGGCAGGCAGATGACTTGAGACTGGGAGTTTGAGATCAGTCTGGCTAACATGGAAAAAATCCATCTATATTCATCTAAAAAAGACTTAAAAACAAACAAATATATTACCAGATAATAAATAAAGAGCCAGACTGAGAAAGATAACTTCAGTTTTCTGACAGATGAATTTGTTTTGCAGGGAAAAAAGAACACCAAAGAGGGCCGGGTGTGGTGGCTCAAGCCTGTAATCCCAGCACTTTGGGAGGCCAAGGCGGGTGGATCACGAGGTCAAGAGATCGAGACCATCCTGGTCAACATAGTGAAACCCCGTCTCTACTAAAAATATAAAAAATTAGCTGGGCATGGTGGCGCGTGCCTGTAATCCCAGCTACTCAGGAGGCTGAGGCAGGAGAATTGCCTGAACCCAGGAGGCGGAGGTTGCAGTGAGCCGAGATGGCGTCATTGCACTCCAGCCTGGGTAACAAGAGCAAAATTCCACCTCAAAAAAAAAAAAGACTGATGTTCTAGAAAAATATCAATAATTCATTATTTGATAAATAATTATTAAGTACTTTCTATGTACCAGACACTATCCCTAAAGTATGAGGGAAAAAAAATGAAAAGTTCTCATCTTGACAGAGTCTACATTCCACACAAAAGATAATCAATTAATGTCAGGTAACTGAGTACCATAAAGAAAAAAAAAATGGAACAAAGAAACAGAGTTGGGGGAGGTAAACGTGATTTTTTTTAATTTTTATTTTTTTAAAAGACAGGGTCTCACTCTCTTACCCAGGTTACAGTGCAGTCATAGCTCACCGTAGCCTTGAGATCCCACGTTCAAGCAATCCTCTGGATTCAGCATCCTGAGTAGCTGGAACTACAGACATGTACCACCACGCCACTAACTTTATTATTGTTTGTAGACATAGGGTCTCACTATGTTGCCCAGATTGGTCTCCAATTCCTGGCCTCAAGGAATCCTCCTTCCTCAGCCTCCCAAAGTGTAGGGATTATGGGTGTGAGCCACTGCATCCAGCCCAAGATGGAGATTTTTTATAGAAGGTTATTATGGAAAGCCTCTCTTAGAAAATGACATTTGAACAGAGTCCTGAATGGTGGGTGTGATGAATATCCAAACCTACAAATACCTGGGGGAGGAGTATCCCAGGCAAAGAAAAGAGTACAAGATAGCTACAGAGGCAGGAATGATATTGCAGAGTTCAGACTCAAGCCTGGAATTCAAGAGAGTAAGTCTGGAGATCATAATCACGTCAGACACACAGGAAGGGGCCATATTGTGGGTCCCAATAAAAAAACTTGCATTTCCCTTTAAGTAGGATAGGAAGCTACCAGAGAGCTCTGAGCAGGTAAGTGACATTAACGTTTTTAATAGAGCACTGGCCTTTGAAAATGAGAACTGATTGTAGAGGCAAGAGTGGTAACAAAGAAGTCTACCAGGAGGCTCTTGCCACAGACTGAGAGAGATAAGGATGACTGAAGTAAGGTAACAATGGTAAGGTACAGAGAGGTAATGAGATGCTGGATATATTTTTAAAGTATAGCCAAAACATCTTGCTGATAGAATGAATGTGAAGTGTGAAGAAATAAGAAGAATCAATGACACCCCTAGACACTGGAGCTCCGTGACAGGAAATATTAATCATGTTGTCTACTGAGAAGGGCAAGGATAAAGGAATGAGCGGGTCTGGGGAAAGAACAAAGAACTGAATTTTTGGATGTTAGAGTCTACGCAGAATCCAAATGGAGACACTCAGTAAGTGGATATCCAGGTCAAGAGCTCAGGCAAGAGGCTGAGAGTAAGAACATAAATCCAGGAGTCACCAGAATATGGAGGATATCTAAAGCTAAGAAATTTAATGAGGTTCTATTTGAAATCTTAATAAAAAGTACAGAAATTTTTCTAAGTGCTTTACAAATATTAACCCTCTTAAAAACTCTCTGCGGTAAGAACTATTATTACCCTTATATTCCATATTAAAGATAAGGAAACACAGAGTATCTAAGCAACTAGCCCAAAATCACACTGCTGGTAAGCAGCAAACCTGGGATTGAATCCAAGCAGTGAGGCCCCAGAGTCTGAATTCTTAACACTAAGCTAAATTGCTTCCTAATACTCTAAGGGAAAAAAAAAGTGGAAGGAGAAGAGGCTCCGGAACTGAGTCCCAGGGCACTCAACATTTAGAAGTTGCAAAAAGGAGAAGAAAAGAAAACTAAAAAGGAGCTAAGCAGAAAATGAGAAAAAGTTTGGTGTCCTGAGATCCCATGAATAAATACCGTATATAAAAGAGGAATGATTAAGAAATCAACAAAGAAATGTACTAGAAAGTGATCACTGGATTTGGCAAGGTAGAAATCACTAGAGACTTTCAAATAAAACTTGATGGAATAAGTTATCTATACATTTGTTCTAAATTCAACTCTTGAATTATAATGTCCAAAGTGAGATTCATTTATTCCATAAATGTTTACTGAATGTTCTTCAGCATCCCAAACACTGGTCTTCAGACTAGGGATACAGGAGTGAACAAATCAAACAAAAATCCCTGTCCTCATAGAGCTCACATTCCAGTAACATCCTTCAGTGTTTCTTCAAGGGAAACACTATCACCAGTGTTTTCTCTTTATAAAAAATGTTATATTATATAAATCAGTCAGTGAATTTCTGATTCAGCTTCAGATTGATTGAAGATAATTTTGAAGATGTGCAAATGTATACAAGTGTTAAGTGATAAATAATTTTATCAAATGAGTTACTTAATGTCATGACATACTCATTGGTGGACTTGGTGAAAAAAAATTAAGTGTATTCTACACACTGTATTCTATGTTATGCTATTAAAAAATAATATAGAAGTTTACTGCACTCTGTGCAAGGACTATCACTGGGAGATTCTGAAGGGTCTTCTTAGATAAACCTTTCGTAATATTTCAATGCATGGATTGTGCGAAGAGAACTACTGGTCCAATACCGAAACCTGAGTAACTTTAAAAGTAAGCTCTTCGGCTGGGCACAGTGGCTCACACCTGTAATCCCCAAACTTTGGGAGGCTGAGGCAAACGGATCACCTGAGGTCAGGAGTTCGAGACCAGCCTGGCCAACATGGTAGGCCTGTTTCTATAAAAATACAAAAATAGCTGGGCATGGTGGCAGGCACCTGTAATCCCAGCCACTAGGGAGGCGGAGGCAGGAGAATCACTTGAAACCAGGAGGTGGAGGTTGCAGTGGGCCAAGATTGTGCCACTGCACTCCAGCCTGGGAGATAAGGGAAACTCTGTCTCATTAAAAAAAAAAAAAGGTCAGCTTTTCTGGAGCAAAACAATCCTACTACATTGAAGAAGTGTACTCTCAGAGGGCAGACTCCACTGACACATTCTCAACTCAACATTTGCTAAACACCTCCTATGCAGCATCCACTCACTAAGGAGGAAATTACAGTATATAACTATCTTTAATGCTAAATAATTTGGTAAAAACAAAAATGTTAAAATAAGTTAGAGGATTTTGTAAAAGGGTGGAAATTAGTGTGGACTAGTGTAATGGTTCTCAACTGGGAGGTATTTTGTCCCCCCCAGGACATTTAGCAATGTCGTGAGACTTTTAAGATCATGAGTGGGTACTGGCTGCCAGTGGCATCTAGTGGACAAACGCCAGGGATAAGGCTGAAAACCCTACATCGCACAAGACAAACCCCTATGACAAAGATATTCATCTAGTCCAAACTGTCAATAACATTGCTACTGAGAAACCCTTTGCTACAGTACTCAGGAAATGATTCAGGTATAACAAGTTGGATTCTAAGTTGGCCTTAATACATAAGGATATGTTGAAAGATAAAAGAAAGCGTAAGCAAAAGGCAAAAGCATAAAGGCAAGAAGGTGCCTGTGTTTGAACTGGGTGTACAGGTACTAGAAACGGGTTTGACATTAATAAATTTACCTGAATCCAATGCAAATAAGTGTTCACAAAGTCAGAGAATATAAAGGCGATTGGGTAGTAGCTAACTAAATTATACAGGACCATGAAAACTAGACAAAGGTGCTGTAAACAGAAACAGCAAGTTTTTTGTTTTGTTTTGTTTTGTTTGAGACAGAGTCTTGCTCTGTTGCCCAGGCTGGAGTGCCGCGGCGCGATCTCAGCTCACTGCAAACTCCGCTCCCCAGGTTCAAGCGATTCACCTTCCTCAGCCTCCTGAGTAGCTGGGATTACAGGCACGTGCCACTACGCCTGGCTAATTTTTGTATTTTTAGTACAGATGGGGTTTCACCATATTGTCCAGGCTGATCTCCAACTCCTGACCTCGTGATCCTTCCGCCTCATCCTACCAAAGAGCTGGGATTACAGGCGTGAGCCACCACACCTGGCCGAAGAAGCAAGCATTAATAAGTTGTTTTAAGTATTTGCTCTAGAGATTCAAGTAGTAAGATGTAAAACTGCTTGAGAGCAGCAACTAGGTTGTTCATCACTCTATCTCTTAGGTCACTGAGCGCTGTGTCCTGGAGTGTGTGCTAACTGCTTATTAAATTAAATGCCATTTTCCAATTCATTATTGTCGGTGATCTCTAAGGTTCTGTCCACTGCTAAGATTCAGCACATTCATTTAAGCCGGAACAAAAAAGGTAGCATCTAATAAGTGCCTACCATGGAAAGGCACTGTAGTAGGCCCTCTACACATATTATATCATTTAACCGCAGAACGCAATGATGTGTTTTCCCCTCTTTAAAGACAAGAACTCAAAGAATTTAACTTGCTTATGATTTCACTGTGAGCTGAGAAGTGGCAGAGGTAAGGACTGAACCTTTTCAAGTCTTATATAAGCTCGAAGGAAGAGTTTAAAAAGCAATATTCAACATCCACCTTTCAAAACTAAAATACACAAAGACGTATGAAGTAACTTCATAAGGTTGTCTTTATCCATGGTAATCATTAAATGCTGCCATAAAGGATTTGGAGATGGGATTTGGCTTGCTTTTATTCCACACTTGTGTGCCAAGGTAGTTCCTACGTGCGTTCAAATTAAACCAAAATTCTCTCCCTTGAACTCAAATTTCCGTAATTATCTTCAAGTCAAAAAAAAATAAATAAAAAGCAAACCTACTGAATTGACATGATCAGTACCTAATACCAGTGATTCAGAAAACAACAAAAATGTAGCATTTCAAACGCCTTTCCATATTCAACAACTTGTTCCACACTTCTTTATACTTCTTCAAGTGCAGAAATCTAGCCTAAGAGACATCCCAAAAGCTCAGGTCCTCAATTTGGTTTCAGCTGTTGCCAAGTATTTCATCTTTATCGCTCCCAACATTTCGGCAGTCTACTCTTAACCAGAGCTCCCTCCTTCAGTTACCGTTACCAAAGAGATTTTTAAATCCTCTAAGAAACCTTACCTAAAACATTCTGCAAGTTCCAGACGTTTACCATTTGTCAAGGCAAGCACTTTTGGTATAGGGTTTATAATCCTAATCTAGCCGACATATGCTAAAGCCCCTCGCTGTTCTTCCAGAAGCACAGTCCCTGCACCAGATGCTACACCAGCTGCTCCTCCAGGCCCTTCACACCAACCCCTTCAGTAGTTCTTTGGAAACCTACAATCCTAGCTCAAGGCCCATTCACAGGATGAGTCCCATTTCTTCAAAGACGATGCGCCAAGCCCTCAACCTCCTCCCAGCTCTGAAGGAGGGAAGCTCTGGAAAGGGGAAGAGCGAGCTCTTCCTTGGCCCTGGCCCGAGGGTCCTGAATGCAGGCACGGGCTGGCAGAGTGAGCTTACAGTCCGGTGGGGAATGGGCAGGGAGCGGCGAAAACACTTACCAACATCCTGATCGAAGGGATTGGTGGCAAAGAGAGGCATCTCCACTGCGTGCCGAGGTGTCCGTGGGGACTCCCCCTCGACAGCACCGGAGTCAGGGCTCGACCGAGGAAGGAAGACTCCTCAGGCGAAAAGAGAAACAGAGACTTGACTCTACAGGGTCTGCGACAGTTACTCCTCTCACCCACCCGCAGCAATCGCGGCGGGAGCGGCGGCGGCGGCGGGAGCAACGGCGAAAGAGCCGAGGAAGCCTCCGCGCGGGGCGTGTCGGGAATCTGGGCGACCTCGGCGCTGCCTGTTCCAAAGCTGCCCGGAGCGTGCCTTGTCGATAAAGGATAAACAAGGAGTCCCCCTCTGCCTGAATTCTCTTTTGATTAGTCACACAAAAGAGTGGAACTAGTTCTTGTGTTTTTTGCTTTTCCCTCGGCCAGTAGTCTCCGGGAGACGGGATCCTTCAGGCGTGCTGAAGCCTACTAACAACCCCAGGAGTGACTGGGAGACCCAGCAGACAGCAAGCAGCTTGAGTTTGGGTCGAGCCGTGCCCCTTTTTTCCTCTCGCTCTGTCTGTTGTCCTAACCTTGTAGTCCCTCTGGAAGGAAATGGAAATTCCTTTGGATCATCTTCTAGGTAAACAGTTTAATTCGCTGTGTGAGGTGACAAGAAACTTGCTCGGATGAAGTCATTGGAGCTGAACGGATTGGCTGGCCTGCATCCCCAGAGATGGGAGTGTCAGGGCGCGCGGCTCCCTCTGGGAGGCTGAGGTAACGCTGGTTCCTTCCCGGGAGTCCCTGAACGCCCGGCTTCGGAATCTGCAAACAGCTCAGCTAATAGGGCGTTGGCACCTACTGACTAACCGTGCAGTCACTAAGCAGCTGTGATGATTAGTGACATGTCTTTCACAGCCCAAGATAACCTCCCTATACTGAGCAAAAAAAGAAAACAAACTGGAATTAGGAGTTGATTCCAGTTTGTGACTGACTCCTAGCAATCAGTGAGTGACTCCTAGCAACCCAGAATTCTGAATTAATTATTTTACTTGTAAGTTTAGTTAACCAATAAAAATTATTCTCTGTGTCATGGAGAAGTTTTTAGAAGCATCTACTAGAGATTTTGCGTCCCACTTGGAACAAACGTAGTAAGCTCATCTTGCACGTAAATTGAAATTATGGAAATTATCCCCAAACTACGGCACCTCCAAATGTAGCATGGAAACAAATATTGACATGTCAACACCGGATTAATAAATAGTATACAAAGAGTGCTTACAAAAGTCATTAAAAATGAAGTCCCACTTCTAAAGGTGAAATATGCAAATTAAAGTAGCAGTTAAATAATGTTTTTTGTCATTGAGGTAAAAAATGTAATTACAAAGAATCAGGGATCTGGGGAATTGGACACTCACATACTGTTAGATTAAGTGTAAATTAATACTGTATAATCTTCCTAAGGGAAATATTTGGAAGCATGTAACAGATTTTTAAAAGCTTAGGACCTAGCAATTCCATTTCGGTAAATTAATCCTAAGGACATTCTTTTAAAACATGAACAGATGTATATATGGCAACGTTGTCTATAGGATCAAAACGTTGCTAACCACTAAAATGTCCAACATTAAGTGGTTGGACAAATTGCTTCACCTCTTAGTGTCTCAGTTTCCTCATCTGTTAAAAAACAGGAATAGGGTTGCCAATATCAAATGAATTAGTACAAGCAAAATGCTTGTTACACTGCCTAGCATAGAGTAAGCACTAAATAAGTGTAACTGATCATAATAATTAATATTGGTCAATTAAATCATAGTACACAAGATGTGAAAACTATACAGCTATTTAAGGTGCATAATATAGATTAATATTTATACAGACACCTGAATATGTAAGTTTTCAGACAGAAGTTACAAACCTTGTAAAATTACAAATGCACACAATTTTAAAAGTCTGAAAGGAAATACATGAGAATACTATGACATGATTATCTCTGAGTGACAAGATTTTGGCCAGTGTTTTTGTTCTTTGTGCATTTTATATATTCAAAATATTTTAATAATGAGCATGTATTTTTCTCAAAAGCAGAAAAAAATGTTAAAACACAACAATGTAACAAGTGATATGTTGGTACCATAAGTTTCTTAATATTTTGAGGGGCCAATACCAAAAGCGTGTTTGTGTTTCATTATGAAAAGTATAGAATTGGCCGGGCACAGTGGCTCACGCCTGTAATCCCAGCACTTTGGGAGGCCGAGGCGGGTGGATCACGAGGTCAAGAGATCAAGACCATCCTGGTCAACATGGTGAAACCCTGTCTCTACTAAAAATACAAAAAATTAGCTGGGCATGGTGGCGCATGCCTGTAATCCCAGCTACTCAGGAGGCTGAGGCAGGAGAATTGCCTGAACCCAGGAGGCGGAGGTTGCGGTGAGCTGAGATCGCGCCATTGCCCTCCAGCCTGGGTAACAAGAGCAAAACTCCGTCTCAAAAAAAAAAAAAAAGTATAGAATTATTCCAAAATATCACGACTGATAGGGAAGTCAGAGCATTCCCTCACAAAAATGTGCTTTGATTGCTGGGCTGAGAGAATTAGGTGACAAGTTGTTTACCTTAAGTTCCTAAGCAGTGTCTTGGGCCATTATTCTAAGTGCCAGAGCTAGATATTAGTGGCTCAGACTGGCTGTATCAGAGCCAGATATTGATGAAAATGCATTTGGATGTGCTCTGTACTCCAAATGTACTCTGTTGCCAACAATAAGATAGGGCACAAACTGTTCAAGCCTTGATTATCAATATATGTGCAACAGGAGTAATACGTACTAGTAGTGAAAGCATTATCCATTTATTCTGACGTACAATGACCTTAGCTGTGGGAGGGTGGGGATGTCAATGATTAATGTGCTGTATAAATAATAAACATTTTTAAAATATAAAATTTTAAATATTATATTTAACATAAAAGCCAAACATAAAAAGTGAAATGCTTTGTGTTTTGTGGTTAACTTCCCTTATAATTCAGAGTTTCACTTTTAGTATTACCATAGTTTTTAAAACGTTTTGAAGACTACATATCAATGTCACATTAAAATGTTTTTGTAATATTGTATGTTTAATAAATTCTGTGGTTATTTTTTGAATGTTATATCCCTTTATTCTTAGTTTGATTTTGAAAATTCTTCTACCTTAAAAACAAAAATACTGGCTGGGCACCATGGCTCACACCTGTAATCCTAGCACTTTGGGAGGTCAAGGTCAGGAGTTCGAGACCCTCCTGACCAACATGGCGAAACCCTGTCTCTACTAAAAATACAAAACTTAGCAGGGCATGGTGAAGCCCCTGTAATCCCAGCTACTAGTGGGGCTGAGACAGGAGAATCGCCTGAACTGGGAGGGCAGAATTTGCAGTGAGCTGAGATGGGGCCACTTCATTCTGGTCTGGGCAACAGAGTGAGACTCCATCGCAAAAAAAAAAAAAAACAAAAAAAAACCATGCAAATAGAGTTACTACAGGAAAAAGTCTATAATTTTAAGGTCAGGAAAAGGAATATCCTATGAAGGCTTTTAACAGTTTAATAATTCCAACCTAAGTAGGAATGATTACTATTTCTCAGTCTTTCCACTTCCACTGCCTTGTCACTACTTTAGTTCAAACCCTCCTCATCTCGTAGGCAAGTTATTACATTCAACTCCTGCTGTGTTTTCTCCTTTCCTACAGCTGTGGACGGAATTGTAGCCTCAAAAATACAAATGTTGAAGCCCTTACCCGAAATGTGATGGTATTTGGAGGCAGCATCTTTGGGAGTTAATAAGAGATAGATGAGGTCATGAGTCTGGGGCCTTGCTAATAGGATTAGTGCCCTTATAAGAAGGACACTGGATTGCTTGCTGTCTCTGCTTCTCTCTGCCATGTGAGGATACGGTGAGAAGGCAGCTATCTGCAGTCCAGTAAGAGAGCCATCATCAGAACCCACCCATGCTAGTACCCCGATCTGACTTCCAACCTTTAGAATAGTGAGAAAATTAATTTCTGTTGTAAAAGTCACTCACTCTGTGGTATTTTGTTACGGCAGCCCAAGCTGGCTCATACATCTATTATCTCTAAACCATTCTCTGCACTACCGCCAGAATGATTTTTCTAACACACAAAGCTGATTATATATCATTCCCTTAAAATTCTTATACGGTTTCTTCAGTTACACGGTCATTCAGTAAAGATTTATTAACCCCAAGTGTGTCAGGTAATATTTTAGATGCTGGAATTATAGGGATAAAAGCTCTGTGTGATTTAGCCTTTTGAGAGTACAGCTTATGGGGAATATATCGCTAAGTAAAAAATTAAATTAATTGCATGATTACAAGTGTGCAAGAGTAGCCTTACCTTCAGGAGTCAACCCCCATTCTTCAGCATTACCCCCTTAATGAACTGGCCTCTCAGCAACTCATCTCTTCACAGTTTTTTTTTTCTCATACCCTCTACTTCAGTCTTTCTGAACTACTGGCACTCGCCCCCATGCGTTTTATATCTTCAAACGAGCAACTCTTTCTGCTTTTCCTGCTCTTATTCTATTTAGGTCCTAGACCTCCTCTAAACTTCCACTTAGATTTCGCTTCTTAAAAGCCTTTCCTGACTCGGTACCTGACCAGTAATAGGGACATAATAAATATTTGTTAATTCATTGGTTAATTGACCACCTCTATTATAGCACTTAATGGTAAAATATGTTACAGCTGTCTATTCATAAAACCATCTCAAATGTAGCATCTTAGGGCAACAACAATCATTTATTTTGCTTACAAACAAATTTGATTAGAACTTAGTGGGGACCACACAGCATTGGCAGGGGTAGCTCGACGCTGGAATGACTACAGCCAGAACTACAATCGTTTGAAAGTTTGCTCAGTTATATGTCTGGCAGTTGGTCCTAAGCAGTTGGCTGAGTCATTGGGGTTATCAACCAGAACAACTACATGGGGGAGCTCCTGTTTATCTGCTTGGTTCCTCTCAGCATGTTGGATGGCCATATGATTGAGCACTGCAAGAGTCAGGAAATTCCAGTTTCTCAAGACCTGGGCTAGGAAGTGAGCACAGCATCCTTTCAGTTATATTCTATTGGACAGACAGTCACAGCATCTACACTCAAGGGAAGAGGAAACAGAATTTATCTCTTGGTGGAAAGAGTATCAAAGAATTTTGGGGTCATACTTAAAAGCTACCACAATATTGTAACTTTGTAATTGTTTATATAAGCATTAGTCTAAGAATCCTTTTTCTCTATTTCTGGGCTCTTCACAGTAGGTATTCCATAAATGTTTATTAAATGCAGTAAATAAATAAAATTTATTATGACTAAAATGGCAAATTTCTATTACTGGCCATGAGAGAGTAACAGGATCAAGACTTAACCTTTTTACAAAAAGCAAATAGAACACTGGACAAAATATATGGAATGATTTAAAACATGGGAAAACAGGCAGCACTGGACTATATTTGATTTCAAGAAGAAAGGAAGCATATGCAATGAGCCCAATGACTGCAACAGCTTTCTGCCTGGAATCAGCTTCTAGGCTGTGGCATGGGAGGTGGGACTTGAACCCAAAGGTCTTACTGTATTGAAGAGATAAATATCAAAGTTTAGTGCTCGCGCTTTGGCAGCACACATACTAAAAATCAAAGTTTGAGGAAGCCAAAAGACTAGAATTTAGAGGACAATATATTGGGAGGGTGCTATGCAGAGAAGAGCTTTAGAAATCTGCACAGGGGTTCCCCTTGGGCCTTTGAATGCTAATGTAGTCATGGGTAGGGTAAAGCTCTACAGGTCTGGGCAAAGCATGTTTAAGCAAAGAACTGTTACCAGGGAAGCCAAATCTGAAAAATCCCAAGAGTTCATACAAATCGAGGAACATTTCAGTTCTCAAAGTCAGAGGAACGACAATTAGTTGAATACACTCAGTGTTAAGTAAATACCCAAAACGGGTAATGTCTTAGTAGTGGGGAGTGGCCTGAGAAGGAAGTCGGCCTCTACCTTTGCTCTAAAAAAGCTTAAATAGTAGGGCCAGGTGCGGTGGCTCACACCTATAATCCCAGCACTTTGGGAGGCCGAGGCGGGTGGATCACGAGGTCAAGAAATCTAGACCATCCTGGTCAACAAGGTGAAACCCCGTCTCTACTAAAAATACAAAAATTAGCTGGGCATGGTGGTGTGCACCTGTAGTCCCAGCTACGCGGGAGGCTGAGGCAGGAGAATTGCTTGAACCCAGGAGGTGGAGGTTGCGGTGAGCCGAGATCGTGCCATTGCACTCCAGCCTAGGTAACAAGAACGAAACTCCGTCTCAAAAAACAAAAAGCTGGCTGGATGCGGTGGCTCAAGCCTGTAATCCCAGCACTTTGGGAGGCCAAGGCGGGTGGATCACGAGGTCAAGAGATCGAGACCATCCTGGTCAACAAGGTGAAACCCCGTCTCTACTAAAAAAATATATAGAAAAGTTATCTGGGCATGGTGGCACGTGCCTGTAATCCCAGCTACTCAGGAAGCTGAGGCAGAATTGCCTGAACCCAGAAGGCGGAGGTTCCGGTGAGCAGAAATCGCGCCATTGCACTCCAGACTGGGTAACAAGAGTGAAACTCCGTCTCAAACAAAAAAAGCTTAAATAGTAACTTTTGAAAGGTAAGCTGGGCAACATAAATTAGGGGCAGAACAAAGTATGAAACTCTTAACAAGAATGCATATATTTATGGCACTAAAAAATATAAAAATCTTCAATAGTCAGACTCCAATAAAATATTACTGAACACATAAAGGGGCAGGAAAATGTGGCTGATAACCAGTAGAGCAATCAGTCCATAGAAACAGACCCAGAAATTAAAGAAATGATTGAACTAACATAAGAATGTTGAAAGAGTTCTGTGATCAATATGATATAACAGGGAGAGAAATAAAAGGCATCAAAAAAGAAGCGAATGGGAACTCTAGAGGTTAAAATTACACTATCTGATATAAAACTTCCACTAGATAGAATTAATGGGAGATTAGACACTGCAATTGAAAAAATGTGAACTCGAAGACACAGCAACAGAACTATACAAAATTGAAGCACATATAAGAAAAAGACAAAAGAAAAATCAACAAAATCTCAATTACATATAGGAAAAAAAAAAAAAAGCCGTATAGCATATGGGTAATTAGAGTTCCACAGGAAGTGAAAAAGAGGAGTGGGGAGAAAAATATGTTTAAAAATGATACCCAAATTTTCTCAAATTTAATGAAAACTATATTCTTACAAATTGGAGACTGTAAGTGAACCCCAATCATGATTAAAAACAAAAATGACACTTCAGCACAGCATGATCAAATTACTGAAAATCAGTGATAAAGATAAAATCTTAAAAGCAAAGGAGGCGCGGTGGCTCAAGCCTGTAATCCCAGCACTTTGGGAGGCCGAGGTGGGTGGATCACGAGATCAAGAGATCTAGACCATCCTGGCCAACATGGTGAAACCCTGTCTCTACTAAAAATACAAAAAAAATATTAGCTGGGCATGGTGGCGCGTGCCTGTAGTCCCAGCTACCCGGGAGGCTGAGGCAGAAAAATTGCTTGAACCCGGGAGGCGGAGGTTGCTGTGAGCCGAGATCGTGCCACTGCACTCCAGCCTGGTGCCTGGCGACAGAGCAAGACTCGGTCTCAAAAAAAAGAAAAAGAAAAAGAGAAGTATCCGGAAAACAGAAAGACACATTATATACAGAGGAATAGATAAGAATTACAGCATACACCTAATAAAACTGCAAATTTTTAAAAAAGATAATGGATAGTACCTTTAAAGTTTGAAAATTTAAATATTATCAATGTAGACTTTTATATCGGCAAAAATCTTTTTCAAAATGAAGTTGAAATCTTTTTCAAAATGAAGTTGAGCATCTGTGGATTTAAGTATCTTTATGGGGTCCTGGAGCCATCCCCCTGAAGATACAAGGGACAACTGTACTTACAAAAAAAGCTGAAAGAACTCATCATCAGCAAAACCTACACAATAAGAAATGTTCAAACAAACAAAAATTGAAAATTCTTCAGGCAATAGAAATACGGTATCACTTGGAGATTTGAAGCTAACAAAAGGAATGAAGAGAATCTGAATGGTCATGTGAGAGTAAATATTAAAGACACTTCCTTCTCATTGTAAAATACCTTTAAAAACAAAAATAACTGGCCGGGCGCGGTGGCTCACGCCTATAATCCCGGCACTTTGGGAGGCTGAGGCGGGTGGATCACGAGGTCAAGAGATCGAGACCATTCGTGGTCAACAAGGTGAAACACCCTCTCTACTAAAAATACAAAAATTAGCTGGGCATGGTGGTGCGCGCCTGTAGTCCCAGCTACTCGGGAGGCTGAGGCAGGAGAATTGCCTGAACCCAGGAGGCGGAGGTTGCGGTGAGCCGAGATCGTGCCATTGCACTCCAGCCTGGGTAACAGCGAAACTCCGTCTCAAAAAAAAAAAAAAAAAAAAAAAAAAATTGTATTATGGGGTTGATAGCATAGGCAGAAGTAAAATAAATCAAAATAATACCATAAAAGATGGGAGAAGACAAATAGAAATACAGTACTGGAAGAATTCTTACATTATACATGCAGTGGTATAAATATTATTTGAAAGTAAGCTATGGTAAGTTAAAAATGCGTACTGTAGCCGGGCGCGGTGGCTCAAGCCTGTAATCCCAGCACTTTGGGAGGCTGAGGCAGGTGGATTACGAGGTCAAGATATCGAGACCATCCTGGTCAACATGGTGAAACCCCGTCTCTACTAAAAATACAAAAAATTAGCTGGGCATGGTGACGCGTGCCTGTAATCCCAGTTACTCAGGAGGCTAAGGCGGGAGAATTGCTTGAACCCAGGAGGCAGAGGTTGCGGTGAGCCGAGATGGCGCCATTGCACTCCAGCCTGGGTAACAAGAGCGAAACTCCGTCTCAAAAAAAAAAAAAAGAAAAAGAAAAAAAAAAGAAATGCATACTGTAAGTAGTAGAGCAATACCCGCCAGAAAGAAAAACAAAAGAATAGAGAGAGACAATAGTGGAAATACATAGAAATTTTAAAAATTCACATAATTCTACAAAAGACAACAAATGAGGACTAGAAAAAAAAAGAACAGAAGAGACAAATAGAAAAACAAAGTAAAATGATAGATTTTAATTCACATTACATTAAATTAATAATTACATTAAATACCAAAGATCTAAACTGCAATTAAAGACCAGGAATTGTAAGTCTATTTTTTAAAAACAAGACCCAAATATACAATGTGTGTAAGAAAGTCATTTTAAAAATAAAAACATAAAGGATATAACAATTTTATACATTTTTGTATATAATAACAGAGCTTCAAAGTACATGAAACAAAAACAGATGAATTTTGAGGAAAAATAAATGACTACCTCGTATAGTTTTTTTTTTTTTTTTTTAATTTTTATTGCATTATAGGTTTTGGGGGTACATGTGCAGAACGTGCAAGATAGTTGCATAGGTACACACATGGCAGTGTGCTTTGCTGTTTCCTCCCCTTCACCCACACTTGGTATTCATCCCCAGGCTATCCCCCCCAGCCCCCCCTGCTGTCCCTCCCCCATTCCCCGCAACAGTCCCCAGTGTATAGTAGACCGCCTCTCTGTGTCCATGTGTTCTCATTTTTCTCACCCACCTATGAGTGAGTATATGCGGTATTTCTTTTTCTGTTCTTGTGTCAGTTTGCTGAGAATGATGTTCTCCAGATTCATCCATGTCCTTACAAAGGACACAAACTCATCATTTTTGATTGCTGCATAATATTCCATGGTGTATATGTGCCACATTTTCCCACTCCAGTCTATCATCGTTGGGCATTTGGGTTGGTTCCAGGTCTTTGCTATTGTAAACAGTGCTGCAATGAACATTCGTGTGCATGTGTCCTTATAGTAGAACGATTTATAGTCCTTTGGATAGATACCCAGTAATGGGATTGCTGGGTCAAATGGAATTTCTATTTCTAGGTCCCTGAGGAATCGCCACACTGTCTTCCACAATGGTTGAACTAATTTACACTCCCACCAACAGTGTAAGAGTGTTCCTATTTCTCCACATCCTCTCCAGCATCTGCTGTCTCCAGATTTTTTAATGATCGCCATTCTAACTGGTGTGAGATGGTATCTCAATGTGGTTTTGATTTGCATCTCTCTAATGACCAATGATGATGAGCACTTTTTCGTATGTTTGTTGGTCTCATGTATGTCTTCTTTTGTAAAGTTTCTGTTCATATCCTTTGCCCATTTTTGAATGGGCTTGTTTGTTTTTTTCCTGTAAATCTGTTTGAGTTCTTTGTAAATTCTGGATATCAGCCCTTTGTCAGATGTGTAAACTGCAAAGATTTTTTCCCATTCTGATGGGTGCCGATTCACTCTAGTGACTGTTTCTTTTGCCGTGCAGAAGCTGTGGAGTTTGATTAGGTCCCATTTGTCTATTTTGACTTTTGTTGCCAATGCTTTTGGTGTTTTGTTCATGAAGTCCTTGCCTACTCCTATGTCCTGAATGGTTTTGCCTAGATTTTCTTCTAGGGTTTTTATGGTGTCAGGTCTTACGTTTAAGTCTTTAATCCATCTGGAGTTAATTTTAGTGTAAGGTGTCAGGAAGGGGTCCAGTTTCTGCTTTCTGCACATGGCTAGCCAGTTTTCCCAACACCATTTATTAAATAGGGAATCCTTTCCCCATTGCCTGTTTTTGTCTGGTTTATCAAAGATAATATGGTTGTAGATATGTTGTGTTGCCTCCGATGCCTCTGTTCTGTTCCATTGGTCTATATCTATGTTTTGGTACCAGTACCATGCTGTTTTGATTACTGTAGCCTTGTAGTATACTTTGAAGTCTGGTAGCGTGATGCCTCCCGCTGTGTTCTTTTTGCTTAGAATTGACTTGGCTATGCGGGCTCTTTTTTGGTTCCATATGAAATTCATGGTGGTTTTTTCCAGTTCTGTGAAGAAATTCAATGGTAGTTTGATGGGGATAGCGTTGATTGTGTAAATTACTTTGGGCAGTATAGCCATTTTCACGATATTGATTCTTCCTAACCACGAACATGGAATGTTTCTCCATCTGTTTGTGTCCTCTCTTATTTCGTTGAGCAGTGGTTTGTAGTTTTCCTTAAAGAGGTCCCTTACATTCCTAGTGAGTTGTATTCCTAGGTATTTTATTTTCTTTGTAGCAATTGTGAATGGCAGTTCATTCTTGATTTGGTTCTCTTTAAGTCTGTTATTGGTGTATAGGAATGCTTGTGATTTTTTAACATTGATTTTATATCCTGAGACTTTGCTGAAGTTGCTTATCAGTTGCAGGAGCTTTTGGGCTGAGGTGATGGGGTCTTCTAGGTATACTATCATGTCGTCTGCAAATAGAGACGATTTGGCTTCCACCTTTCCTATTTCAATACCCTTTATTTCTTTTTCTTGCCTGATTGCTCTGGCTAGAACTTCCAGTACTATGTTGAATAGGAGTGGTGAGAGAGGGCATCCTTGTCTAGTGCCGGATTTCAAAGGGAATGCTTCCAGTTTTTGCCCATTCAGTATGATATTGGCTGTTGGTTTGTCGTAAATAGCTTTTATTACTTTGAGATACGTTCCGTCAATACCGAGTTCATGGAGGGTTTTTAGCATAAAGGGCTGTTGAATTTTGTCAAATGCCTTCTCTGCATCAATTGAGATAATCATGTGGTTTTTGTTTTTGGTTCTGTTTATGTGGTGAATTACGTTTATAGACTTGCGTATGTTGAACCAGCCTTGCATCCCTGGGATGAATCCTACTTGATCATGATGGATAAGTTTTTTAATGTGCTGTTGCAATCGGTTTGCCAGTATTTTATTGAATATTTTTGTATCTATGTTCATCATGGATATTGGCCTGAAGTTTTCTTTTCTTGTTGAGTCTCTGCCAGGTTTTGGTATCAGGATGATGTTGGTCTCATAAAATGATTTGGGAAGGGTTCCCTCTTTTTGGATTATTTGGAATAGTTTCAGAAGGAATGGTACCAGATCCTCTTTGTGTGTCTGGTAGAATTCAGCTGTGAACCCATCTGGACCTGGGCTTTTCTTGTGTGGTAGGCTCTTAATTGCTGCCTCAACTTCAGACCTTGTTATTGGTCTATTCATAGTTTCGGCTTCCTCCTGGTTTAGGCTTGGGAGGACACAGGCGTCCAGGAATTTATCCATTTCTTCCTGATTTACTAGTTTATGTGCATAGAGTTGTTTGTAGTATTCTCTGATGATGGTTTGAATTTCTGTGGAATCTGTGGTGATTTCCCCTTTATCGTTTTTTATTGCATCTATTTGGTTGTTCTCTCTCTTCTTTTTTATCAGTCTGGCTAGTGGTCTGTCTATTTTGTTGATCTTTTAAAAAAACCAGCTCTTAGATTTATTGATTTTTTGAAGGGTTTTTCTTGTCTCTATCTCCTTCAGTTCTGCTCTGATCTTAGTTATTTCTTGTCTTCGGCTAGGTTTTGAGCTTTTTTGATCTTGCTCCTCTAGCTCTTTCAATTTTGACGATAGGGTGTCAATTTTGGATCTCTCCACTCTTCTCATGTGGGCACTTATTGCTATATATTTTCCTCTACAGACTGCTTTAAATGTGTCCCAGAGATTCTGGTACATTGTGTCTTCATTCTCGTTGGTTTCAAACAACTTCTTTATTTCTGCCTTCATTTCATTGTTTATCCAATCAACATTCAAGAGCCAGTTGTTCAGTTTCCATGAAGCTGTGCGGTTCTGAGTTATTTTCTGAATTCTGAGTTCCAACTTGATTGCACTATGGTCTGAGAGACTGTTTGTTATGATTTCAGTTGTTTTGCATTTGCTGAGGAGTGCTTTACTTCCAATTGTGTGGTCAATTTTGGAGTAGGTGTGATGTGGTGCTGAGAAGAATGTATATTGTGTGGATTTGGGGTGGAGAGTTCTGTAAATGTCTAGCAGGTTTGCTTGTTCCAGGTCTGAGTTCAAGTCCTGGATATCCTTGTTAATTTTCTGTCTGGTTGATCTGTCTGCTATTGACAGTGGAGTGTTAAAGTCTCCCACTATTATTGTGTGGGAGTCTAAGTCTCTTTGTAAGTCATTAAGAACTTGCCTTATATATCTGGGTGCTCCTACATTGGGTCCATATATATTTAGAATCGTTAGCTCTTCTTGTTGTATCGATCCTTTTACCATTATGTAATGACCTTCTTTGTCCCTTTTGATCTTTGTTACTTTAAAGTCTGTTTTATCAGAGATGAGAATTGCAACTCCTGCTTTTTTTTGCTCTCCATTTGCTTGGTAAATCTTCCTCCATCCTTTTATTTTGAGCCTTTGTGTATCTTTGCATGTGAGGTGGGTTTCCTGGATACAGCACACTGATGGGTTTTGGTTTTTTATCCAATTTGCCAGTCTGTGTCTTTTGATTGGTGCATTTAGCCCATTTACATTCAGGGTTAATATTGTTATGTGTGAATTTGATACTGCCATTTTGATGCTAGCTGGCTGTTTTGCCCATTGGTTCATGTACATTCTTCATTTTGTTGATGGTCTTTAGCATTTGGTATGCTTTTAGGATGGCTGGAACTGGTTGTTTCTTCCTATGTGTAGTGCCTCTTTCAGGAGCTCTTGTAAAGCAGGCCTAGTGGTGACAAAATCTCTGAGTACTTGCTTGTTCGTGAAGGATTTTATTTTTCCTTCACTTATGAAGCTCAGTTTCGCTGGATATGAAATTCTGGGTTGAAAGCTCTTTTCTTTAAGGATGTTGAATATTGGCCCCCACTCTCTTCTGGCTTGTAGAGTCTCTGCCGAGAGATCTGCTGTGAGTCTGATGGGCTTCCCTTTGTGGGTGACCCGACCTTTCTCTCTGGCTGCCCTTAGTATTTTCTCCTTCGTTTCAACCCTGGTGAATCTGACGATTATGTGCCTTGGGGTTGCTCTTCTTGCAGAGTATCTTTGTGGTGTTCTCTGTATTTCCTGGAGTTGAGTATTCACCTGTCTTGCTAGGTTGGGGAAATTTTCCTGGATAATATCCTGAAGAGTGTTTTCCAGCTTGGATTCATTCTCTTCGTCACATTCTGGTACACCTATCAAACGTAGGTTGGGTCTCTTCACATAGTCCCACATTTCTTGGAGATTTTGTTCATTCCTTTTTGTGCTTTTTTCTTTAATCTTGGTTTCTCGTTTTATTTCATTGAGTTGATCTTCAACTTCTGATATTCTTTCTTCTGCTTGGTCAATTCGGCTGTTGAAACTTGTGCATGCTTCGCGAAGTTCTCGTGTTGTATTTTTCAGCTCCTTCAATTCATTCATATTCCTCTCTAAGTTGTCCATTCTCGTTATCAATTCCTCGAATCTTTTTTCAAATCTTTTTTCAAGGTTCTTAGTTTCTTTGCACTGGTTTAGAACATGTTCCTTTAGCTCACTGAAGTTTCTCATTATCCACTTTCTGAAGTCTGATTCCATCATTTCATCGCATTCATTCTCCGTCCAGCTTTGTTCCCTTGCTGGTGAGGAGTTTTGGTCCTTTTTTGGAGGTGAGGTGTTTTGGTTTCGGGTGCTTTCCTCCTTTTTGCGCTGGTTTCTTCCCATCTTTATGGATTTATCCGCCTGTCGTCTTAGTAGTGGCTGATTTTTCAATTGGGTCTCTGTGTGGATACTGAGATTGTTGATGATGAAGTATTTCTGTTACTTAGTTTTCCCTCTAATGATCTATCCTCTCTGCTGTATGAGTGCTGAGGTCCACTCCAGGCCCTGCTTGTCTGGGGTATACCTGCAGCAGCTGCAGAACAGTGAGGGATGATACCAGTTTCTTCTGCTGCTGCCCTTGTTCCAGAATAATGCCAGCCAAATGTCAGTCTGATTAGTCCTTTTCTGGGGTGACTCCTTGGATATACAGGGGTCAGGGAGCTGCTTGAGGAGACAGTCTGTGCTTTATAGGAGCTCCAGTGCTGAGCTGTGAGCTCTGTTGTTCATTCAGGGTTGTTGGGAGGTTGTTTATGTCTGCTGCAATATAACTCATAAATCACCACTCTTTTTTTTTTTTTTCACCCTTAGATGCTCTGTCTCAGGGAGTTGGGGCTTTCTTTATGAGTATCTGTTGCACTGTCCTGCCCCACTAGGCGGCAGTCTATTCACTATTTGCCTGCCAGGGCTCTGACCTGCTAGCGCGGGTCCGCCCTGTTGCTGCCTGGCGGAGTCTCTCTGTTACAGCAGGTTGCCTCGGCAACGGCAGGCTGCGTCAGTCCTGGGCAGTACTTAAGTGGGGGTGCACTTCATCAGCAATGGTGGACGCTCCTCCCTCACCGAGCTGCACCGTCCTAGATGCCGGCAGCAAAACTCTCAGCCCCAAGCGCCTCCAGTCGCCGCCCTGCTTGTCCCCGTGAGCATGGGACCCGCGGAGCCCAATCACCCAGCTCCCTGCCTCAGAGTCCGTCCTCTCTCTGTCTCTCTCTCTTCCTCTCCCCAAGCTGAAAGGTCGACTCTCTCACTGGCGCCCCAGGAGCCTGCCGATAGGGCACTGGGATCCGTGCGATCTCCCGTGCCGCTGCCCACTACCCCGGCTCAGATCACGCTTCCCAGGAAACTCCTGGTCTGGCTCATTGTCCAAGTCCCGTTCAATCAGATGGACATGCCAATCTGCCCTTCCAAATCTCAGATTGCCGGTTTAACAGGGCACCCAGACCAGTGAGTTCCGCGCCGGGTCCTGCTGCGGTGCCGGCCAAAGAGGCGGCGGGAGCCGGCTGCGTTAGCCCATGTCTCTCCCACACCTGGGACTTTCAACACTCTGTGGGCATAAAAGATCCATCCGAGAATGCGGCTAGGACTCACCCTCTGCGCCTTCACCGAGAGCTGCAATCCTGAGTCACCTCTACGACGCCATCTTGCCCCTCCTCCCCTCGTATAGTTTTTAACTTCCCTGTCTCAACATTGACAGGACAAGTAGAGGAAAATCAGTAAGGCTATGGAGACTTAAACAATACTAATAACAAACTTGATTTAATTGAACTTGATAGAATACTACATCCAATAATGGCTGAAAATACATTATTTTCCAGTGTAGATGACATATTTACCAAGACAGATCATATTCTGGGCTATAAAACAAACCTCAATAAATCTAAAAATATTCAAGTCATACAAAGTCTGTTTTCTGACTAAAATGAAGTTAAAAGTATGTAGCAGAAGGCTAGTTGAAAGTCCCCAAATATTTGGAAGCAAATTAACATACTAATTAACATTTGCAAACTAAATAACAACTGATTAATTAAAATACTAACCCAGGGTCAAAGAGAAATAAAATGAAAATGGAAACATATTTTAAATAGAATACAAATGAAAACAGCATTATTAAAATGTATGGAAAGGAATTAAAGAGTATTTATAGAGATATTTATAGTATAACAGCACTTACATTAAAAAGAAGAAAAGATGCCGGGCACGGTGGCTCACGCCTGTAATCCCAGCATTTTGGGAGGCCGAGGCGGGTGGATCACGAGGTCAAGAGACGAGGTCAAGAGATCGAGACCATCCTGGTCAACATGGTGAAACCCCGTCTCTACTAAAAATACAAAAAAAAATTAGCTGGGCATGGTGGCGCGTGCCTGTAATCCCAGCTACTCGGGAGACTGAGGCAGGAGAATTGCCTGAACCCAGGAGGTGGAGGTTGTGGTGAGCCGAGATTGCGCTATTGCACTCCAGCCTGGGTAACAAGAGCGAAACTCCGTCTCAAAAAAAAAAAAAAAGAAAGAAAGAAAAAGAAAAGACTCAAATCAATGAGCTCAGCTTTTACCTTAAGAAAACTAGAAAAAGTGGCAAATGAAACCCGAAGTAAGCAGAAAAAAGGCGCTAATAACATCAGAATGGAAATCAGTGAGAAACAAGACACAAATAGAGAAAATAAATGAAACTAAAACCAATTTTTCTAGGAGGTTAATAAAATTGATAAAACCATAACCAGACTAATTAGAGGGAAAAAAAGAGAAAAGTCACAAATTATAAACTTCCAAAATGAGACACTTGGTATCACTACAGACACTCTAGATGTTAACCGGATAATAAGAAAATATTATGACTAACTTTATACCCATAAACTGGACAACACAGAGGAAATGGCAAATCCCTTCAGGGGCATCAACTAACAAAGCTCACTGGAGAAATGTTTATTTATTATTATTATTATTATTTTGTAGAGATGAGGTCTCACTATGTTGCCCAGGCTGGACTCAAATTCCTGGTCTTTTCTTGGTCTCCCAAAGTGCTGGGAATACAGGCATGAGCCATAGTGCCCAGCCCCAAGAAATATTTAAAGTGAAGAGCTCTACTTGAATTTCTTGTTAAAAATTTTGTTAAAAATTCTAGGCCTGGCTTTTAATCAGGGCTAGAAGACTTCACTGAAAATTTAAAAAAAGAGATATGAGGTATTTTTGGGAGGGGGAAATATGCTCTATCTTCATTATTTTGACTGCAGTAATGCTCTTATTACTACATTTTCTATATATATAGATATATATGCCAATATTGATTAAATTGTACATTTTATTTATTTATTTATTTGAGATGGAGTTTCGCTGTTGTTACCCAGACTGTAGTGCAATGGCACGATCTCGGCTCATCGCAACCTCTGCCTCCTGGGTTCAAGCAATTCTCCTGCCTCAGCCTCCCAAGAAGCTGGGACTACAGGCGCGCACCACCATGCCCAGCTAATTTTTGTATTTTTAGTAGAGACGGGCTTTCACCTTGTTGACCAGGATGGTCTCGATCTCTTGACCTCGTGATCCACCCGCCTCAGCCTCCCAAAGCACTGGGATTATAGGCGTGAGCCACCGCTCCCGGCTTAAATTGTCAATTTTAAATATGCACAGATTTTATATTTGAATTACATCTAAATAAAGCTGTTAAAACTCACCAGAAATTACATTCTTTGCAACTGTTCAGAGTTGTGATTAAAAAAAACTGTAGTTGATCACTTAAAAATATGAGAGAAGGCATGTATTTCAAAAAAGCAAAAATGTTTGAAAACCACAGCCTCAGTTGGACCTTACCCAACAACTAGACTGCAGGCCTTTCCCCACCCCTGTTGCTCTTTTGCTTCTAATGGATATTTTGGAACAGCTGCTGTATCATGGTTTGACATATCTTATTTGGAGAAGTTTGAACCAATCGATATAACAACAGGGTCTATAAATAGCCTTTTCACACCAAATGATAGTATGATATAAACTCTCCTATTCATTATATTTCAATTTGTGACTTCTTCCACTTTTACCCTTTTTCCTAGTATAAAGATCATGTCTTTTTCTTTTATGAACACCTAGTAACTACCAGAGACCAGGTAACTGGATTAGCAAGACTTACCGGCTGGTCTGGGTTAATGCTGGTTCTGCTGACTCAGCAGCTGATATATCCAAAGGATCTTTGAAACCGAAGACCTCACAAAGCAATCTATTCCTTCCCACCATTTACCATTCAAATATTTTTCAAAACAGATGACTCCAGTTTTGAAGGCAATTCAGTGTTTAGCACAATGAAAAATGGATGTGCTTACTTATATGCATATACATATTCACAAAATGAAATTTACATATTTGCATATTTACAAAAGGAAAAATGCTATTTTTATTCTAAAATTCCCTGGACTATATCTGTGCCAGTGTAGAAAATATTCCTCAAAGGAGCATTTAAAATACTACTTTTATGTTTTTAGTCTTAATTAATATTCATAATAGCATACGTGTATGTTTTATTTTATTTTGATGATCAATTTTGTAAGGTGTGAAATGGTTCTTAGGCATGAAGTTCTTGTTTATAATAATAAACCTACAGAACAGAAGGATTTTACTTACAAAGTCTTGACTTTCAACTGTCAGCCTAGAACCAAATTTGCGTGATTGATTCTGTTGTAAAGATTATAGATAAGCTCTAAAGGAACTTCCCTGTGTCTCAGTTTTCCTTATCAATAAAAACAATAAGGAGATTGGGTAAATGAATTCCAATATTCCTTCCAACCTGCAATGCTCAACTTACCATTTCCCAGGTCGGTCCTCTGTGTTCAGGGGTTTCTTGCTCTTTATGTTTCAGTTCTCATTCTCTTTCTTTGTATTTGCTTCCACTACAGCTCACTTCTGCTACATTTTTGTTTTTTTTTTAAATTTGAGACTCAGTCTTGCTCTATTGCCCAGGCTGGAGTGCACTATCTTGGCCCACTGCAATCTCCATCTCCTGGTTTCAAGCAATTCTCCTGCCTCAGCCTCCCGAGCGGCTGGAACTATGGGTGCCCTCTACCATGCCTGGCTAATTTTTGTATTTTTAGTAGAGATTGGAGTTTCATCATATTGGCCAGGCTGGTCTTGAACTTCTGACCTCAAATGATCTGCCTGCCTCAGCCTTCCAAAGTGCTGGAATTACAGGTGTGAACTGCCTTGCCTGGCTTTCTGCTGTATTTCATAAGTGCTCTCCTGAATGCAACAGCTTTCTTTCTCACATTCCTTCCTGTCGTGATACCTAAAAATAGAAAAACTGGTGAAATTTTAAAGTGTCTTTTTTTCTCTGAAATTAATGCTATCAATTCTCCATGGTGATATAATTGCGCTCATCCTGTTGAAATAACCACACCATGCCTAGTCAAATTCTATCATAATGTGCTAAGAACATACACATTATAGGTTACTGACATCATTAACACTGTCCCTGTCACAAATACAAGTCACAACTTGATTTCAAGATTTGTCATAAAGCTATGGTAATTAAGATAATATGGTACTGGCATAAAGACAGACAAGAAGATCAATAGAACAGAATAGACCTAACAGAAATATATTCATACATAAATGGACAACTGATCTTTGACAGGTACAGAAGAAATTCAGCAGAGAAAGGATAGGTTTTCAAAAAATGGCCCTGGAACACTTGAATATTTATAAGCAAAAACCTCATTTCATACCTCATATCATATACAAAAGTTAAAATGGATCATAGACCCAAATGTTAAATCTCAAATATTAAATTTCCAGAAGAAAATAGGACAAAATCTTTGTTACCTTGGATTAGGCAATAATTTCCTAGATATAACACTGAAAACTCAATCCTTCAAAGAACAAATAGTTGATAAACAGAACTTCATGAAAATAAATAATTTCACGGGCCGGGCACGGTGGCTCATGCCTGTAATCCCAGCACTTTGGGAGGCCGAGGCGGGTGGATCACGAGGTCAAGAGATCGAGACCATCCTGGTCAACATGGTGAAACCCCGTCTCTACTAAAAATACAAACAATTAGCTGGGCATGGTGGCGTGTGCCTGTAATCCCAGCTACTCAGGAGGCTGAGGCAGGAGAATTGCCTGAACCCAGGAGGCGGAGGCTGCGGTGAGCCGAGATGGCGCCATCGCACTCCAGCCTGGGTAACAAGAGCGAAACTCCGTCTCAAAAAAAAAAAAAAAAGAAAAAAGAAAAGAAAAAGAAAGAAAATTAATAACTTCTGCTCTTTGAAAGGTACTGTCAACAAAATCATCCTACTGGCTCATGCCTGTAATCACAGCACTTTAGTAGGAGGATTGCTTGAACGCAGGAGTTCAAAACTGACCTGGGCAACACGGTGAGACTATGTCTATAAAAAATAAATAAATAAAAATTCTCCCATGAACTGGGAAGAAATATTTGCAAATCATATCTCCGATAAAGGATTTTTATCTAGAAAATATATAGTAGTCTAAAAATCTAGTAATTAAAGAAAGCAATTAATTCACAAAATTCAGCAACAGGCTGGGTGTGGTGGCTCACGCCTAAGATCCCAGCACTTTGGGAGGCCAAGGAGGCCTTGAGGTCAGGAGTTCAAGACCAGCCTGGCCAACGTGGCAAAACCCCGTCTCTACTAAAAACTACAAAAATTCGCTGGGCATGGTGGCTTGCACCTGTAATCTCAGCTACTTGTGAGACACGAGAATTGCCTGAACCTGGGAGGTGGAGGTTGCAGTGACCTGAGATCAGGCCACTGCACTCCAGCCTGGGTGACAGAGTGAGACCCTGTCTCGAAAAGAAAAAAAAACTGGGCAACAGATTTGAACAGTAACTATAGTAAGGAAAATATACAACTGACAAGCACACATAAAGCAACAGCATAATTAGTCATTAGGGAAGTGAACATTAAAACCACAATGAAATAATACATCTATTAGAATGTCTAAAATTTCGAAGACTGACTATACCAAATGTTGGCTAGGATGTGGAGCATCTGACACTCTCCCGCATGGATGATGGAAATGTAAAATGGTGCAACCACTTAGAAAAACTGGAAAAATTTGAAAAGTGCATGTGTGTGCTAGCTCCTTCCTTTCACTTCTTACTCCTAAGGGCAAGATGGGTCCCCAGCAGCTATACTAAAGCCACCTGTGAAATTGGCCAGGGTTCTTGCTCAAAACAGCATGGTGTTATCCGGAAGTACAACCTCAATATGTGCCCCAGTGTTTCCTCAGTACACAAAGGATATAAGTTTCATTAAGTTGGACTAAGTGAACTTCCTTGAATGGATTATCCAGGCCTTGAACTCCTGACCTCAAGGTCTCCTTAGCCTCCCAAAGTGCTGGGATTATAGGCATGAGACACCACACCCAGTTTGTTGCTGAATTTTGTGGAGAATTAATTGCTTTCTTTAATTACTAGGTTTTGAATGGATTATCCAGGTCATCCACCCCATGAAAGAAATCATGAATTTTTTTTTTTTTTTTTTTTTTTTTTTTTGCCAATCAATGAGAGCTTGTAAGGTTGCTGAGGTTGGTTGGCCTTGAACTCTTGGCCTTGCCTTCGCAAGTGCCACGACATCCGGCCGGAGCCACTTTGGGCCCCGAAAAATTTTTAAATCTCTTTAAAAACTTAGAAAACAGTGTGGTTTCTTAAAAAGTTAGACATACACTTAAACGATGTTACTAAGTCATTCTGCATTTCAGTATTTACTGCTCTGTCCCCAGGTTAGAGTGGAATGGCCGATTTTGGCTCACTTTAAAAAAAAAAAAAAAAAAAAAATCAGGCCGGGCGCGGTGGCTCAAGCCTGTAATCCCAGCACTTTGGGAGGCCGAGGCGGGTGGATCACGAGGTCAAGAGATCGATACCATCCTGGTCAACATGGTGAAACCCCGTCTCTACTAAAAATACAAAAAATCAGCTGGGCACGGTGGCGCGTGCCTGTAGTCCCAGCTACTGGGGAAGCTGAGGCAGGAGAATTGCCTGAACCCAGGAGGCAGAGGTTGCGGTGAGCCGAGATCGCGCCATTGCACTCCAGCCTGGGTAACAAGAGCGAAACTCCGTCTCAAAAAAAAAAAAAAAAAAAAAAAAATCATTTCCACTAAGAAAACTGAGGGATGGAGAGGTTAGTTGCCCGAGTCCATACAGCTAATAAGACGGGAGGAGTCAGGAATTTGGGGTTTGGATTTCAGTAATTGACTCCAGTGCCTGTCTTCTTAACTGCATGCTTTAAGGGGACAGAGTAACGTGTTAAGAGGGGAAAGCACAAGCATTGACAGGAGAGAAAGTAGAAAACAGTGGGATTCTATCTTCCTTGCCTGGAAAGAGTTCTGTTGGCCCAGTGGCTAGGTTGCCTGTATCTGTACAAACGTTTCTTGTTTGCTGCCCTTTGCTTGTCGTGTCCTTTTTTTCTCCAGCTCCCCTAAGACAACCAACTTTCTGCGCTGAATTGATATCATTACCCTTTCAATCGGTGGACTTGGTAGATACACACACACACACACACACACACACACACACACGTGGGGCCAGGTGTGGTGGCTCACGCCTGTAATCCCAGTACTTTAGGTAGCCAAGGCAGCTGGATCACTTAAGGCCAGAAGTTCGAGACCAGCCTGGCAAACATGGTGAAACTGTCTCTACTAAAAATACAAAAACTAGCCGGGCGTAGTTGTGCATGACTGTAGTTCCACTTACTTGGGAGGCTGAGGCAGGAGAATCTCTTGAACTCGAAAGGCGGAGGTTGCAGTGAACCGAGATCGCGCCACTGTACTCCAAGCTCTGTCTTAACTTAAAAAGAGAAAGAAATCACACAGGTGGGATGGTCTTCTCACTGTAATCCCCTTCTACCTGTTGGACTGGCTGGTAAAAGGGAAACAGGGCGAAATGGGCGTTTCTTCCCAGAAGCTCTTAAGAATGAATGTTTGGCCCAGCGCTGTGGCTCTCGTTTGTATTCCCTGCACTTTGGGAGGCGGAGGGGGGAGGATCGCTTGAGCCCAGGAAATTGCAGTGAGCTGTGATCGCTTCACTGCCCTCCAGCCTAGGAGACAGAGACCCTGTCTCTAAAAAGAAAAGGAAAAGAAAAGGAAGGAAACAAAAAAAGAAAAGAGACAAGAAAAGAATGTTTGGAGAGAAGATCCCGCTCCCTGCCTGCACATCGACAAACCGCCTTACAAAAGGCCAAGCGAGGCAGAGCCACGCCAAGTTCAGGTGCGTTCCCTGCGTCCCCACTAGATGCACTCGAAGGGAACTCATCGCCACGGCGCAAGCCATCTGGGCGCCTCTCTAGGAAGAGGCCCTCTCACGCAGCTAGCGAGGAAGGAGGGTGCACTCTTCACGGGAGCGGGAACGACAGCGCCGCCTGGAAAGCTGGGCTAGCGGGTCCCGGATCCCCAGTGCCGGGGCCGTGGGTTCTGGCCCCCGAGTGGCGAGCTCTCAAGGGGCGGGGCTGACGGTGGCCTGGGCGGGGTCAAGGGCAGGGGCGGGGCGGGCAGGCAGTGGCCGGGGGCGTCCGCTCCTCCCCCTCGCGGTCGGCCGGGCTGTCTGTGCCTAGCCCCCAGCGCGCGGCACATGGGGCGCCTGACTGAGGCGGCGGAAGCGGGCAGCGGCGCTCAGGCTGCGCGTTGGGCAGGGCTCCCTCCTACGCTCCTGCCGCTGTCTCCCACGTCCCCCGGGTGCGCGGCCACCATGGCGTCCAGCGACGAGGACGGCACCAACGGCGGCACCTCGGAGGCCGGCGAGGACCGGGAGGCCCCCGGCAAGCGGAGGCGCCTGGGCTTGTTGGCCACCACCTGGCTCACCTTCTACAACATCGCCATGACCGCGGGGTACGCGCGCCGCGGGCGCCCTCGGGCCCTCCCCGCGCCGCGGTCCGCGGAGGTTCCAGGCTCGGGGGAAGCGGGCCGGGGTGGCGGGGGCGCGGGCGGTGGCCGTGGGGGAGGGGAGCTGTCGCCACGGCCACCGCCGGGGTTGAATGGAGCGGGTGGGGGGGGGGGGCGGCCCCTGCGCGCCGGGCATTGCCTAATACGGTGCACTACGGGGCGCGGGCCGGAGGTTAAGTATAGACCCAGGCAGGAATGCGGAGCCGGACCGCGAGGGAGGCGCCTGCGGCAGGGGCGCCGCTGCCTCGGCTGCTGTTGAAGGAGCTCCCTGCCTGGCCACCCGGTGGTCTGGAGAACGTGGAGCCTCCTGCTACGATCGCTGGGCAGAGTTTTCTCCCTTGTTAATTTCACGGCGACTTATTACTATTATTATTTTTTAAAGCATAGCAGGTCCTAGAGCTTGTCACTTGGGACGATTTTGAAATAACCACCCCGCTTATCCAAGCCTGGAGCTCTTGCCCAGCATCTTTATGGCCTCAGGTTCCGTGGCTGATATCCTGGACTTTGGTTTCTGGCTTTGAAGTGTGATTTGCAAGTTAAGGTTACACAATGACTGTCGCTCTTCACAGAGCTGTCAAAGTGACTTCTGTGTCAGCTGCTTCTCAAAACCTGTTGGGAAACTGCTTTTCCATTTCTAAATTGCACTGCCTTTTTAAAAAAGTTATTTTCCCATTATCATTCGAAGTATTAACTTACGTAAATGCGAGGAAAAGTTTAATATTTTATTTTTTAGTCGGAGTCTCTGTCACCCAGGCTGGAGTACAGTGGCGCGATCTCCGCTCACTGCAACCTCCGCCTCCTGAGTTCAAGCGATTCTCCTGCCTCGGCCTCCGGAGTAGCTGGGATTACAGGCGTGGGCCACCATGCCCTGCTAATTTTTGTATTTTTGGTAGAAACAGGGTATCACCATGTTGGCCAGGCTGGTCTTGAACTCCTGACCTCAGATGATATGCCCACCTTGGCCTCCCAAAGTGCTGGGATTACAGGTGTGAGCCATGGCGCCAGGCCTAATATTTTAATTTTTTAAAAATAGACATGGGGTCTCACTGCATTGGCTAGGCTGGTCTCAAACTCCTGGCCCCAAGCAGTCTTCCCACTTTGGCCTCTTAAAGTGCTGTAATTACTTTACACCCGGCCTAATTTAAATTTTCTTCAGGGTTTATAGAAAAATCTGATTGACAAAGATTTAATAAATCTTTACCTAGGGGGACTGAGTTTCTATTATACGCTCAGCCTATGATACTGAGTTTCAAATACAGTTCATACAAATATTGAGGATTTACTATGCAGGGGACTGTGTTGGTTATTTTAGGTGTATTTTTAGTCCTTTAAAGTCCTGTAAGGGGCACATGATATGACATTACATAGATTAGGAAAGTGAGGCACGGACACTTGCCCAAGGTCACAGCCAGCAAGTGTCAGGCATGGGTTTCAACCCAGACTCTGACTCTACTGTCCTGCTACTTAATCTTTCTTTTTTCCTAAATTATAATCTTGGAAAGACAGAAAACTAATGTATTTACAACTGGAGAACAATTCAGTAATCACCAAATGATGCTGAATTTAAATGCGTTCAGAGCTGAAAGAATTCTGTCTCCTCTGTGATAGACTGCTTAATAAACGTTCCCTGGTCGGGTGCCTCGGCTCACGCCTGTAATCTCAGCACTTTGGGAGCCCGAGGTGGGTGGATCACCTGAGGTCAGGAATTCAAGACCAGCCTGACCAACATCGTGAAACCCAGTCTCTCCTAAAAAAATACAAAATTAGCTGGGTGTGGTGGTGGGGACCTGTAATCCCAGCTACTCCCGAGGCTGAGGCAGGAGAATCACTTGAACCTGGGAGGCAGAGGTTGCAGTGAGCCAAGATCATGGCATTACACTCCAGCCTGGGCAACAAGAGTGAAACTCTGTCTATAAGTAAATAAATGGAATAAACCTTTCCTTTCCTTTTTTTTTAGGTCAAGGTCTTGCTCTGTTTCCCAGGCTGGAGTGCAGTGGTGCTTACTGTAGCCCCAAACTCTGAGCCCAAGGTGATCCTCTCGCCTCAGCCTCCTGAGTAGCTGGGACTACCAGGGGCAAACCACCATGCCCAGCTAATTAAAAAAAATTTTTTTTTGTAGAGTAGACCGGGCACAGTGGCTCACACCTGTAATCCCAGCACTCTGGGAGGCTGAGGTGGGTGGACTGCTTGAGGTCAGGAGTTTGAGACCAGCCTGGTCAACGTGGCAAACTGTGTCTTTATTAAAAATACAAAAATTAGCTGGGCGTGGTGGCACACGCCTGTAATCTCAGCTACTTGGAAGGCTGAGGCAGGAGACTTGCTTGAACCCAGGAGGCTGAGAGATGTGCCCCTACACTCCAGTCTGGATAACAGAGCAAGACTCTGTCTCACTCCCAAAAAATAAAATAATAATTTTTGTAAAGACAGGGTTTTGCCATATTGCCCAGGCTGTTCTCAAGTGATCCTCCCACGTTGGCTTTCGAAAGTGCTGGGACAGGTGTGAGCCACCATGCCCAGCCAGTAAACATTTTGAAATATCTGCGTTGCATTAAATGGGTATCTGCCCCTTCTCTTTTCAGTTGACTCTCCATCTTGAAAGCCAACTTAGATTTCAGAAATTGGACATCTCAGCACTTTGGAGGCTGAGCGAGGCAGTCAGATCACTTAAGGTCAGGAGTTCAAGACCAGCCTGACCAAAATGGTGAAACTCTGTCTCTCCTAAATATACAAAAATTAGCTGGGTGTGGTGGCGGGCACCTATAATCCCAGCCGCTTGGGAGGTTGAGGCATGAGAATCACTTGAACCTGGGAGGTTTAGGTTGCAGTGAGCCAAGATCACAACATACTGGGCAAGAGATCGAGACTCCATCTCAAAAACAAAAACAAACAAAAAGAAAGTGTGGAGTGTATATAAAAGTTGACTATCTTTGGTACAAGCCTCTGAATGGCTAAAAAAGGTAAACAAAAGAAATAGCAAGTTAGAATATTGTTTTTCAATAACTATTGAGATAATGTATCTAGGCAATATCATCAGTAACTGCTAGCATCACAAAAGAGTCTGGCCAGGTGCAGTGACTTACACCTGTAATCCCATTATTTTGGGAGACTGAGGCAGGCAGATGGCGTGAGTCCAGGAGTTCAATATTAGCCTGGGCAACATAGGGAGACCCCACCTCTACCAAAGAAAACCCCACAACAGCAAGAACAATAATGAGCCAGGTGTGGTGGTACACCCTTGTGGTCCCAGCTATTTGGGAAGCTGAGGTGGGAAGATTGCTGAAGCCTGGGAACTCAAGGCTGCCATGAGCCATGGGCACACCACTGCACTCCAGCCTTGGGGACAGAGAGAATCTGTCTCAAAAAAAAAAAAAAAAAAAAAAAAAATACATACATACACAAACACACTTATTCTAATTGCAGAAATTCCAATTGCTTTCAAAATATTTTCTGTTTGTATTATAGTTACTAAACTGGTAGATGAACAAAGTTCAGAAGTAGTTCAATATAGGGCCCTTAGAGAGACTTTGATTGTCACCCCTTGTGATGGAGGGTTTAGGAAGTGAACTCTGATTCAGTTGACTCCTGGCCTTATTTATAGAAAAACAGACAAGAGGTTAGAATAGATGGTTTGAGATGGTCCTTTCAAACCCCTGAGCATGACGATTTCATTTATTTCCCATAGTTTAGTGAGTGGCATGCTCATTATACTATACTAGGTGGTACAATACTGCCACCTATGGAACAACAGTAGAACTTGTTATAATATTAATGCATGGATTTTTACACAATGCTGTTTAAAACTGTAAAAAAGTCCCATTCATGACTCCTTTGATTGGTACGTTAATAATTGCATCTCAGACTTATCTTTTGTGGACATCTGATTTGGGTTTTCCTAAAAACAAGTGTATAGAAAATGCATGAAAATATCTTAATAAACTCTTTGTTAGTAGAAGAAATATGGGGACTTGGAAGTGAAGATAATGAAGTTATTAACACTTTAGTTATGGAAGGTACATAAAGGATGATTCAAAAATAGTGCTGTAGGATCAGTTCAGCACTGAATTCAGGGTTGGCTCTCACATGAGATGAATCCATCAGTTACAGCCACAGTGAAGCTGGGGCAGAGTGGAAAGGAGTCAGGACTAGGGGGTCTAAAGACTGCAAAGGTTCTATTTCAGACTATCATTAACTTACTCTAAGACTCAGGGTAAGTGAATGTCTCTGGAAGATAGCCTTCAAACTTTTTGGATAGTATGCTACTATCAATTAAAATATTTGAGTGCAGACTCTCCATGTAACTTTAAAAATATATTTATAATGTAAATATGAATTGCTATGATTAGCTAGTATCTTAGGGCGTAGTATATACACTTTGAGCCAGACCGATAGAGCATAGTAGTAACTTAAGAGCATATACCCTGAGCTTAGTGGTGGCTTTGTGGCCCTCTCTGTCTATTGCCTCAATAGTGAAATAGGATAATAGAAGACCTTGCCTTAAAGGGTTACTGTGGGGATTTGAGGTTAATGTGTTACACATTGAAAACAGTGTCGGCGACATAGAAAGCACTCTGACAGTACACTTACTATTGTCATTGTTATTATCATGAATATGTCTGCATTTCAAAGGTCCTTGTGGTCGCTGCAAATATTTACTTGACTTGCCAATCTGATAAGCATGCTTTTACCTTACGATGTTCTAGGAATAGAAGTGTCATTCTGCCATCTTGTTATTCTCTTGAGCATGTGTTTTCATTATAAGTTAGTAGATTCTTTGCAGGAATCTTTTCAAGCCATTTGTCCACTCTATGAGTACTGTTTGGTTAAAAAAGTTAAAACTGCCGGACGCGGTGGCTCAAGCCTGTAATCCCAGCACTTTGGGAGGCCGAGGCGGGTGGATCACGAGGTCAAGATATCGAGACCATCCTGGTCGACATGGTGAAACCCCGTCTCTACTAAAGATACAAAAAATTAGCTGGGCACGGTGGCGCGTGCCTGTAATCCCAGCTACTCAGGAGGCTGAGGCAGGAGAATTGCCTGAACCCAGGAGGCGGAGGTTGCGGTGAGCCGAGATTGCGCCATTGCACTCCTGCCTAGGTAACAAGAGCGAAACTCCGTCTCAAAAAAAAAAAAAAAAAAAAAAAAAAAAGTTAAAACTGCATGATAATTTTATGTTTTATAAATCCACTTACTAGACTCTTTGGAGACTATCTAAAAGACTAGGGTAGCTCATCATTTCGCTGGGTGAGGTTTTAGAGCTTTTAAAAAGCTGCAGATGAGGCAAGTTTCTTAAACGTGCTTTCGCAAGGGAAACTGGAAAAAAAGTAACTTCCCATTGGTCACTTTAGGAAGAGTAACAAGTGGAATGAAAAAGTTGGTCTCCACAACTCTAGCTTATATTTAAAGTACCATTAATTCACAGAACATAAGCTATATTTAATATGCAAATGTAAGTTTAAAAGCGATGGCATATAGTATTTTTTTCTTACCTCTTTTTTTTTTTCTTTTGAGACAGGGTCTCTATTGCACAGGCTGGACTACAGTGGCACAAACATGGCTTACTGCAACCAGACCCCTGTGCTCAAGTGATCCTCCCACCTCAGCCTTCCAAGTAGCTGGAAACACAGGCACATGCCACCATGCCTCTACATTTTTGTTGTTGTTGTAGAGACAGGATCTTGCCATGTTTCCCAGGCTGCTTTTTCTTCTTTTTTTTTTTCTGATACGGAGTTTCGCTCTTGTTACCCAGGCTGGAGTGCAGTGGCGGGATCTCGGCTCAGCACAACCTCTGCCTCCTGGGTTCAAGCAATTCTCCTGCCTCAGCCTCCCGAGTAGCTGGGACTACAGGCGTGCGCCACTATGCCCAGCTAATTTTTGTATTGTTAGTAGAGACGGGGTTTCACCATGTTGACCAGGATGGTCTCTATCTCTTGACCTCATGATCCACCCACCTCAGCCTCCCAAAGTGCTGGGATTATAGGCGTGAGCCACCGCACCCGGCCTCTCCTTTTTTTTAAAGACAGAGTCTTGCTCTGCTACCTACGCTGGAGTGCAGTGGTACCATCTCAGCTCATTGCAACCTCCCCTCCTAGGTTCAAATGATTCTCCTGCCTTAGCCTCCCAAGTATCTGGGACTACAGGTGCCCACCACCACACCTGGCTAATTTTTGTATATTTGGTAGAGATGGGGTTTCATCATGTTGGCCAGGCTGGTCTCAAACTCCTGACCTCAGGTGATCCACCCACCCACCTCTGTCTCCCAAAGTGCTAAGATTACAGGCGTGAGCTACCACACCTGGCCTAATTGATGACTCTTATAAAGAGTTCTACTTATATATACTTAGTGTGTCTATTTGTAATTATATACTATGTACTTGTGTAAAATACATGTTTATACACACACAGAGCTTTGACAGCTTTTTACTCCAAGATACTGCTATAGTAATTATTAGATGCTTTTTGATATTCTTGTTTTTGGTACATAAAGCTAATTTCTTCAGTCTGTCAGTTTACTTGCTGAAGCCAAATATATCCTGGACATTGTTTTTTTTTTTTTTTGAGACAGAGTTTCGCTCTTGTTACCCAGGCTGGAGTGCAATGGCGTGATCTTGGCTCACCACAACCTCCGCCTCCTGGGTTCAGGCAATTCTCCTGCCTCAGCCTCCTGAGTAGCTGGGATTACAGGCACACACCACCATGCCCAGCTAATTTTTTTTTTTTTTTTGTATTTTTAGTAGAGATGGGATTTCACCATGTTGACCAGGATTGTCTCGGTCTTGATCTCTTGACCTCGTGATCCACCCGCCTCGGCCTCCCAAAGTGCTGGGATTACAGGCTTGAGCCACCGCGCCCGGCTATCCTAGACATTGTTTTCTATGTAGTTGGTCTTATCTATGTTCTTTGCCTTCTCTTAAAGAGTCAGTGTAAAAATACCATTTGTGGTCAGGTGTGGTGGCTTACGCCTATAATCCCAGCACTTTGGGAGGCTGAGGCAGGAGGATCACTTGAAACCAGAAATTCAAGAACAGCCCGGGCAACATAGTAAGCCTTGGTCTCTACAAAAAATTAAAGGATAAATTAAAATTAAAGCTAGAGGATTGCCTGAGCCCAGAAGTTTGAGGCTGCAGTGAGCTATGATTATGCCACTGCACTCCAGCATGGGCAACAGAGTAAGATCCTGTCTTAAAAAAGTGAAAAACAATAAAAGTCATTTTGTCATTTTTTTGTGGAATTTTAAAAAACAATAAGGAACTGAGAGTATAATAGAACATACGTATTACTGGGCGTGATGGCTCACGCCTGTAATCCTAGCACTTTGGGAGGCTGAGGTGGGTGGATCACCTGAGGTCAGGAGTTCAAGACCAGCCTGGCCATGATGGTGAAACCCCATCTTAAAAAAAAAAAAAAAAATACAAAAATTACCCAGGTGTTGTGGCGGACGCTTGTAAGCCCAGCTACTCAGGAGGCTGAGAAGGAGAACTGCTTGAACTCCGGAGGTGGAGGTGGTAGTGAGCCGAGATCACACAATTGTAGTCCAGCCTGGGTGACAGAGCAAGAATCCATCTCAAAAAAAAAAAGAACATACGTATTACTATGTAATATAACATATGTATTACTATATAAATTTCTTTACAGGAAGTTTAGTTGGTGTTTTTTAAAAATTGTAGTAAAACTCATAACATTTACCATCTCAGCCTTTTTATTATTTTATATATATATATATATATATATATATATTTTTTTTTTTTTTTTTTTAATTTTATTTTTTCAAGATGGAGTGTCATTTTGTCACCCAGACTGGAGTACAATGGTGTGATCTTGGCTCTTCGCCTCCTGGGTTGGAGCGATTCTCCTGCCTCCTGAGTAGCTGAGACTGCAGGCATGTGCCACCACATCCAGCTAATTCTTGTATTTTTAATAGAGACAGGGTTTCACTGTGTTGGCCAGACTGGACTTGAACTCCTGGCCTCAGGCGATCTGCCCGCCTCAGCCTCCCAAAGTGCTGGGATTATAGCCAGGAGCCACTGCGCCTGGCCCATCTTAAACTTTTTAAAGTGTACAGTTCAGTGTCATCAAGTACATTCACATTTTTGTGTAACAATTACTTCCGTCTCTGTAACTTTTCATCTTGCAAAACTGAAACTCTGCACCCAGTGAACACCAACTCCTCACTGCCCTCTCTGTCCCCAGCCCCTAGCCACCACTATCCAACTTTCTGTCTCTGTGAATTTGACTACCTTAGGTATACCTCATATCAACTAAATCATACAGGCCGGGCATGGTGGCTCACACCAAGTAAACTTAGCACTTTGGGAGGCTGAGGTGGACGGATCACTTGAGTCTAGGAGTTTGAAACCAGCCTAGGCAACACAGCAAAACTCCCTATCTACAAAAAAGATACAAAAATTAGTTGGGTGTGATGGCACATGCCTGTAGTCCCAGCTATAGGGAAGGCTGAGATGGGAGGATCGCTTAAGCCTAGGATGTAAAGGCAGCAGTGAGCCAAGATTGTGCCACTGCACTCCAGCCTGGATGACAGTGTGAGACCTTGTCTCAATCAATCAATCAATACTTCTTATTTGTTAAAGATGACAGCAACACATTATGCAGAAAACAAAAAATTTTTTTTAAGAAAGAAAAGATCATACAGCATTAGTCCTTTTTACCTAGCTTATTTCACTTCGCCTAAGGTATTCAAGGTTTATCCATGTTGCATGGTATGCCAGAATTTCCCTTTTTTTTTTTTTTTTTTTGTTTGTTTTTGAGATGGAGTCTCACTCTGTCACCCAGGCTGGAATGCAATAGTGTGATCTCGGCTCACTGCAACCTTCACCACCCAGGTTCAAGTGATTCTCCTGCCTCAGCCTCCAGAGTAGCTGGGATTACAGATGTGCATCACCACAACCGGCTAATTATTTTTAGTAGAGATGCAGTTTCACCGTGTTGGTCAGGCTGGTCTCGAACTCCTGACCTTGTGATCCCTCCACCTCAACCTCGCAAAGTGCTGGGATTAGAGGTGTGAGCCACCGTGCCTGGCCAGAATTTCTTTCCCCTTTAAGGCTAATATTTCATTGTCTGTATAGACCCCATTTCATGTATCCATTCAGTCACTGATGGACACTTGGGTGCTTTCACCTTTTCACTATTTTGAATAATGCTGCTGTAAACACATAAATCAGTGTTAGTTTGAAAGAACTTTATAAAATACTTTTGTTTTTTCTAGGTGGTTGGTTCTAGCTATTGCCATGGTACGCTTTTATATGGAAAAAGGAACACACAGAGGTTTATATAAAAGTATTCAGAAGACCCTTAAATTTTTCCAGACATTTGCCTTGCTTGAGGTAAGTTTTCCATCATGCTGTGTTTCTGTTACTGTAATATTTATGTGAACATTTTTTTGTTGTGCAAAATCAATATGATTTTGCTGGTTACATACCAACTATGGATTTGCGTAATACCAATGTTGACAGTGGTTTGCTTAATGTTTTCTATTACTGACATAATGATTTTTTTAATTTGCTTACAGATAATTCACTGTTTAATTGGTGAGTTTTTGCTTTAATTTTATACTTTTATTATAAATTGCCTTTAGGGCAATAGTTGACTTGTTTTTCTTTTTAAGGAATTGTACCTACTTCTGTGCTTGTGACTGGGGTCCAAGTGAGTTCAAGAATCTTTATGGTGTGGCTCATTACTCACAGTATAAAACCAGTAAGTGATGCAAACATGTTGTCTACTTGAGGCTGGAGGAAAGCTTTCCATTAATAAGAATCTAAAATATGGACACTTATATATTTCAGGAAGTGGAACCATTGTACAAAAAGGAGTTGGGTTTGGATTTTAAGTATCGTGCATTGATTTAGTGCCTTAGCAGAATGACTTCCAAACCAAGCAAATCCAAATATCGGCATCTTCTATCTGTAATAGATTCTCCTTTGATATTTTCCAGTTTTTGAAATTAGTATTCAGAATCTGTCAAATAACTGGCAAAAACTGTTATTTTCTATAGAAGTTTTTTTGTTTCAATCCAAGTTGTCCTCTTTGGGTATGTCATTTAAGTTGTCAGTATAAAATTTATTATTTTTAGCCAGGCACAGTGGCTCACGCTTGTAATCCCAGCACTTTGGGAGGCCAAGGTTGGTGGATCACCTGAGGTCAGGAGTTTGAGACCAGCCTGACCAACATGGTGAAACCCCATCCCTACTAAAAATACAAAAATTAGCTGAGTGTGGTGGCAGGTGCCTGTAATCACAGCTATTTGGGAGGCTGAGGCATAAGAATCGCTTGAACCAGGGAAGTGGAGGTTGCAGTGAGCTGAGATGGTGCCACTACACTTCAGTCTAGACAACAGAGTGAGACTCCGTCTCAGAAAAAAAAATTATTTCTCATTTAGCATTAAGTATTATAGCAGCAGACATAAAAAGCAAATGCAGTTTTGTAGATCTGAACAAATGGAAAAGACTAAAAGTTAGAAGGGGTCAAAGGATAAAAATTTTACTTAGGAGGAATTAAGTTCAAGAGATCTATTATGGAACGTAGTGACTATAGTTAATAGCAATATATTGTATATGCGAACACTGCTAAGAGAATAGCGGTCTTACCATAAATATATAAGATAATACGTAGGTTCATTAGCTTGATTTAGCAATTTCACAATGGGTACATGTTTCAGAACATCATGTTGTACACCATAAATATATGCAATTTTTATTACCAGTAAAAAATAATTTTCAAAAAAGTGCTAATGAACTAAAGGAAAAATAATTTTTATTAAAGCATGACAAGAGACAGACCTAATTACTGAATCTGATTAATGATTCAAACCTTTTAGATGAGATAGACACTATGCTGCTATGTCAAGATATTGGGCATTTTAAACCCCATGACAGGGCTGGGTGAGGTGGCTCATGCCTGTAATCCCATCACTTTGGGAGGCCAAGGTGGGTAAATCAGCTGAGGTCAAGAATTTGAGACCAGCCTGGCCAACATGGTGAAGCCCTGTCTCTATCTAAAAATATAAAAATTAGCTGGGTATGGTGGTGGGCACCTGTAATCTCAGCTACTCGGGAGGCTGAGGCAGGAGAATCGCTTGAACCTGGAAGGGGGAAGGTGCAGTGAGCCAAGATCGCACTGCAGCACTCAGCCTGGGTGACAGAGAGACTCCGTCTCAAAAAGAAAAACAAATGAACAAAAAAACCTCGTAGGCCGGGCGCGGTGGCTCACGCCTATAATCCCAGCACTTTGGGAGGCTGAGGTGGGTGGATCACAAGGTCAAGAGATCAAGACCATCCTGGTCCACAAGGTAAAACCCCATCTCTACTAAAAATACAAAAATCAGCTGGGCATGGTGATGCGTGCCTGTAGTCCCAGCTACTCAGGAGGCTGAGGCAGGAGAATTGCTTGAACCCAGGAGGCGGAGGTTGCGGTGAGCTGAGATCGTGCCATTGCACTCCAGTCTGGGTAACAACAGTGAAACTCAGCTTCAAAAAAAAAACCTCATGACAGAAACATTCTCCATGTCAATTCTTCTAACCTTCTTGACAGCCTTTAGAGCCTCCTATTTACCTGAGGACAGATCTCCGGCCTCCTTTCCATTTCTCAGATGCCTTTCTTACCTCAGATGCTTGGGGACTGACACCTGGCGTCTTCTCTGCTCCTCTTAGCTTCACTGGCCTCCTGTCTGTGTGGGCCTCCTGTAGGTCACTGACCTCCTGCCTTTTATACTTTAGCCCTCTTGACTAGTATCTTTCACTCGAGTTGCATGATTTACCTGTTCCCTAACCAGCGACTGCCATGCAGATAGTGCAGACAGCAGTGCAGGAGAGGCAAACTATTAATTAACTTTGCCTACTAGTTTAAAAGCAGAAGGGCAGCATTAATAGACTAGAAGAGAGACTCCTCCAGGCAGTGAGGGAATATGATAGCTGAGTTAGGACCACAGTGAGTCTGAAGAATGAAGGAGAAGAAAGACAACCTTAACTTGACACTAGAGAGAAGGAGGTAAAGGGAGGCTTGAGAATGGCAAGTTCCAAAAAGAAAACATGACTCATCTGCCCCGTTTATCCTCCAGAGAATCTCTGCCTTAAGGTTCCTATTTGTTTTTCGCTGACAATAGTTTCCCACTGGTACCTATTCAGCACGCCTTAATTAATTCAACAAATATTATTGAATGCATTCTGTACAACTGGTGCTATGCAAATTTCTAAATTTAAAGAAATGGATAACGTGGGCTGGGCACAGTGGCTCATACCTGTAATCCAGCACTTTGGGAGGCTAAGCCAGGCAGATCACTTGACGTCAGGAGTTTGAGACCAGCCTGACCAACATGGTGAAACGCTGTCTCTACTAAAAATATAAAAATTAGCTAGGTGTGGTGGTATGCACCTGTAGTCCCAGCTACTGGGGAGGCTGAGGCAGGAGAATTACTTGAACCCAGGAGGTGGAGGTTGCAAGGATCCCAGATCACATCACTGCACTCCAGCCTGGGTGACAGAGCAAGACTCTGTCTAAAAAAACAGAAAAAAAAGAAAAAGAAAAAGAACAAGGCAATCCCAGCTGTCAAGGGTACTGGTTGTTTGGAAGTGGGGGACACCTAACGTCGAATCATGCACAGATGCTAATTGTGTACCTCGTCTGTGCCCGACAGTGTGCTGGGATATGGCTGTTGATAATATAAACATGGTTCTCACCTGATGGAACCTATAGTTGGGAGGGAAGCTAAACAAATATTTATTTATGTAAGTGTTACCTCTTCTGAAGCTAGAGCCTGATATGCTTTGCCCTATACCTAGGGACTTAGTCTGACGTAGGGAGTGGAAGAAGGCTCCCCTTAAGGAGTGATATAGATGTTGAGGGCTGACATGTAAAAGAGTGAGCCAGACAACTTTTAGAACAGATTGGCCAATGCCACAATACAGATATGAACAAAGTGCAGTAGAGGAAGGGTGGTGGGCCGGGCATGGTGGCTCATGCCTGTAATCCCAGCACTTTGGGAGGCCAAGGCAGGAGGATTACTTGAGATCAAAAGTTCGAGGCCAGCTTGGCCAACACGGTGAAATCCTGTCTCTACTAAAAGTATAAAAATTAGCCAGGTTTTAATCCCAGCTACTAGGGAGGCTGAGGCACGAGAATCTCTTGAACCTGGAAGGTGGAGGTTGCCGTGAGCCAAGATCATGCCACTGCATGCCAGCCTGGGTGAAAAGCAAGACTGGTTCAAAAAAAAAAAAAAAAAAAATGGTGGTGAGCAAATAACTGCTCAGGGTGAGACGAGAGGGTTGGGGACAGTTTTCTAGAGGGTGAGAGGTTGTAGCTGAATCTTGAAAGATGAGAAACAATTTATTAGGGAATAAGGGAGTAACATTCTAATGAGAGGGAACAGCATGTGTAAAATTGCACAAGTTCAGAGCACATTCTTGAAATAACAAAATCTAGTGTCAGCAGACAGAGAAGTAGGTAGGAGGGTTGAGTAATTTTCGATGAAGTTGGAGAGATTTCCAAGCAAGGATTGTAAAGAGCTTTGAATATGGTGCTCAGGTATTAGGGTTCATCCTTTTATTCTGTTAAGTAGTGTGGGACTGATGAAACTTTTAAATCACAGCACTTAGCTGATTGCAATTTGCGTTTTTTTCTTTTTTTTGAGACGGAGTTTCGCTCTTGTTACCCAGGCTGGAGTGCAATGGCGCGATGTCGGCTCACCGCAACCTCCGCCTCCTGGGTTCAGGCAATTCTCCTGCCTCAGCCTTCCTGAGTAGCTGGGATTACAGGCACGCGCCACCATGCCCAGCTAATTTTTTGTATCTTTAGTAGAGACGGGGTTTCACCATGTTAACCAGGATGGTCTCGATCTCTTGACCTCGTTATCCACCTGCCTCAGCCTCCCAAAGTGCTGGGATTACAGGCTTGAGCCACTGCGCCGGGCCTCCAATTTGTTTTTATTGATTTGCTTCTCTGACTTATTTTTTTAAAAGAAAACTTGCATTCATGAGGAGAATAAAGAGAGGATTTAGGAGACAGTTACAGTAGTCCAGATGAGAGATGATAAAACCCTAAATTAAAATAGTGGTAAAAGGGGCAAACATGAGTGAGCAATTCAAGCGTCGGTCTTACAGTAGAGCAGGTGTGAATCAATGATTAATAGCAGTAGGAAGGTCAGATTGTTCTCATTTAGGTTTCATCAGGGTAACTTTGTCCTCAGGTGATAGCATTATTGCCTGAAGTGAAGGATGAGGGAAGAAAAACCAGTCGATAGTGAACTATTCCTGTGCACAGGACATATTTAAGTTCCACGTTCATAATTAATTACATTAATGGTGACTGCATTAGGTTTTCTGTATTGCATTTGTCTAACCCTAGCACTCTGTTCTAAATAAAAGGCAATACATAAGTAAACAAAGTACCTTCATTGAAAAAGAAGTTCCAAGGTTGAACAGCACTGTGGATTTCTCTGTAATTCTGCAGATCCAGAATGAGGAGAGTGTGGTGCTTTTTCTGGTGGCGTGGACGGTGACAGAGATCACTCGCTATTCCTTCTACACATTCAGCCTCCTTGATCACTTGCCATACTTCATTAAATGGGCCAGGTGGCGATGTCTTGCAGTTTAGTTTCTCATTGTCCTGTGCATGCTGATTTTGTGTGTGGAGCTAACACCAGAGAATTAAAATTTGTGTTTCAGCCTCACGATGCCAGAATGCTGTTGCTTTAGATATTACCTGGTATAACTAATAATTATACAAGTTATGATTTGTATTCTAAAAGCTTCATGATCAGAGAGGAATCATATTAATGTATATTTTGAGTGAAATCAATGCAAGACAAATTATTGTCATATCCTTAATGTCAGAATTGGTCATTCATTTTTTTTGGAATGCACAATATACATTTTTGGAATCAGCTTAAATAAGCAGTGTCCAAAATGTTTTTTGACTATGGTGTAAATTACTTTAATAGTCAGTCTAGCAGCCACAGTGTATGTCATTTATACAGTACAACTGGCTTTTTTCTTTAAATTGCAGAGATATTTTAAAAAGTCACAATTAACTTAAAATTGTATTATTTGAAATGTGGACAAAGTTTGTATTTGAAGGGCTTCAAATATAAATTTTTTGAAGCAACAGTTTTCAAAGCAAAAGATAACTGTTCCTTTTGAAGTTGGAATCTTTGAGCAAGTGATATTTTAGAAAGTCATTATAAAAGCAAAACTGCTCTGTGGAGAACAAATCATAAATCAGTACAGATTTGTTCATTCTCTTCTTTATATTTTACTTATAGTAGCAATAACAATGACAAATGGTATGTGCCTACTGCATGCCTGAGATGCAGGTATAAACAAAACAAATTCTCTTTGTCTTGAAGACAAACGTAAACTAATACATATGTGATATGTCAGGTGGTGATAAATGCTGGGATTATAGGTGTGAGCCACCATGCCTGGTCAATTGTTCCTTTTTAATCTCATGTATTACACATGTTTGAATCTAATAAATGAGAATATAAAAACCTAAAAGAAGGAAATCTACTTTTAAATTACTTTTAATCTCTCTACCCAAGGATAATCACTGTGAATTGTGTTTTATATATATATTTTTTCTTTTTTTGAGACAGGGTCTCATTCTGTCACCCTCGCTGGAGTGCAGTGGCATGATCTTGACTCACCTCAATATCCACTGCCTGGGCTCAAGCAATTCTCCTGCCTCAGCCTCCCAAGTAGCTGGAAGTACAGGCACAGGCCACCACACTAGGCTAATTTTTGCATTTTTTGTAGAGATGGGGTTTCACCATGTTGCCCAGGCTGGTCTCAAACTCCTGAGCTCAAGTGATTCACCCAACTCAGCCTCCCTAAATGCTAGGATTACAGGTGTGAGCCACCGCACCTGGCTGTGTTACCTATTGGTTTAGACTTTTTAATGTTCTCTAGTTCTTTTTTAGGCACTTGTGGCTTACCACTTTGCATATGATGAAATACTTTAAAATTATAATTTGAATTTAAGTATCCTTTCTGTCATAAGAAGGCTGCACTACCATTTCTATGGATTTGTTTGGTTTTAATCTGACTGTACATGAAAATGTATTTACCTCTAGTGAATGGGCTTTTAGAAGGTTGGAAGTTTTGAATGCAGCTGGACTCTAATCCTAGAACACATGAATATCACTTTGCATGACAGTGTTCTGGACCTCTGGCACCTTTGAAAATACTAACTCATGATAAAGTCTCTTTTCATGTGCTGAATTTACAAAATTTGTCTGAAGAAGATAGTGGAATGTACACTGCACATTTTCCTGAGGTCAAGCACGTTACTCTTGATGGCTCTGTGTGTCTGCCTTTTGCAATGCATTTGCATGTCTTGAGTGTCTGGAAAAGTTAAAAACTCTGCCATCGTATGTTGAAGTTTCCTTTTTAGAAACTGCTTATCCATTGCAGGCTCGGTGTGGTGGTTCATGCCTGTAATCCCAACACTTTGGGCAGCCAAGGCGGGTGGATCACTTGGGGTCAGGAATTTGAGACCAGCCTGGCCAACATGGTGAAACCCCATCTCTACTAAAAAATACAAAAATTAGTCACATGTGCCTGTAATCTCAGCTATTTGGGAGGCTGAGGCAGAATTGCTTGAACCAGGAGGCAGAGGTTGCAGTGAGCTGAGATTATGCCACTGCACTCCAGCATGGGCTACAAACTGAGACTCTGTCTCAAAAAAAGAAAGCGTTTTTCCATTGCTTTAATGTTAAACAAGTTATACAGTGTTTCAGCTTTGAAATCATGTTTTGCATAATATATCATTAGTGGATACTAATCATAATTATGTTTCATGTCAAAAAGTTCTCAAAGAATCCCAGCCATCTAAATATATTTCCCGATCCTATTAAATAACGTAAAATAATATTTGTATTTATGTTCAGATGTTGAAGCTGTTGTTCTCAAATAAAACTTCACTTTAGAAATGGCATCTTACGGCCGGGCGTGGTGGCTCACGCCTATAATCCCAGCACTTTGGGAGGCCGAGGCGGGTGGATCACGAGGCCAAGAGATCGAGACCATCCTGGTCAACAAGGCGAAACCCCGTCTCTACTAAAAATACAAAAATTAGCTGGGCATGGTGTTGCGTGCCTGTAGTACCAGCTATTCAGGAGGGTGAGGCAGGAGAATTGCTTGAACCCAGGAGGCGGAGGTTGCAGTGAGCCGAGATCATGCCATTGCACTCCAGTCTGGGTAACAACAGCAAAACTCTGTCTCAAAAAAGAAAGAAATGGCGTCTTACTTATAAGTAGTTTGGCCTATTGTTACAGTTTGAATATACTTTGATTCTATTTATGTGTTACAAGTGTTCTTGGAAAAGTCCTCAGAATAGGTAATTGTATAGTAAGTTATGTTTTTCATATTGATTTCCATTTTGATTTAGAAAATGTACTCCCTTCAAAACAATTTTAGACAGTAATTGGGAACCTTCAAAGATGCATTATCTTTTTTTATTTAATGTGTTCTAACCATAGTTAAATCTCCCACACTGCCTTCAGAGTTTAGAGAGTTAGTGACATGCAATGTTTTTGAAGTGCAAGTAAAGTCAAATAAATTATATAATTTGTTCCCATTTCATTAGAAATTTTCACTGCCTTTAAGACTTTCAACTAGCTTATTGTAGGAGTGATAATTTTTTCTTCTGTTAAAGAATAATTCTGCCAAAAAAATCATTTGAAAGCCACATAAAGTAAAAATTACAACTTAATCAGCTTGGATATTTTACTGAGACAGGTATGTAAAATTTCCAGTTATGTGATTTAAAAAATTAAGGCATAGGAAAGGACTGATTTAAATGATACACAAAAAACTACACCAGACTAGTAAGAAAGCAGGGAGTTTCTCCGAGGCCAGGAAGGGATAAACAGATACTGTGAAGGAATCATTCTTCTTTCTTGAACAGCTCATCTGTTTTGGCAAATAATTCTGCCCTCCTCCTCATCTCTTATCTTCGCATATCCTTGACATATAGGAATACGGTGATTTTTAATTTGTCTCCAACCTTCTTCAATACTGACAACTTTGACTTTTCTTCATAGGTATTTGTTAATGCCAACAAAGTGATTAAATAAAATACAGATTAATTTGATTTCTTTTTCCATCAAAATGTTGACCTTTGGTTTTAAATTAAAAACATTTTTCTTTTTTAAATTAAATTTAATTTTTTTGAGACAGGGTCTCGTGGTGTCACCTAAGCTGGAGTACAGTGGTGTGGTCTTGGCTCACTGCCCCCTTGACCTTCTGGGCTCAAGCAATCCTCCTACCTCAGCCTCCTGAGTAGCTGGGGCTACAGGCATGCACCACTGTGCTCGGCTAATTTTTTTTTTTTTTTTTTGGTAGAGACAGAGTCTCACTATGTTGTCCAGGCTGGTCTGGCACTCTGGCCTTTTGACCTTAATTTTCTGTGGTAACTGTTACATTGTGAACAACTTGGAGAAAAATGATTTTCTTTTTTCTTTTTCTTTTTTTTTTTTTTGAGACGGAGTTTTGCTGTTGTTACCCAGATTGCAGTGCAATGGCACGATCTCGGCTCACCGCAACCTCCACCTCCTGGGTTCAAGCAATTCTCCTGCCTCAGCCTCTCGAATAGCTGGGACTAAAGGCGCGCACCACCATGCCCAGCTAATTTTTGTATTTTTAGTAGAGACAGGTTCACCATGTTGACCAGGATGGTCTTGATCTCTTGACCTCGTGATCCACCGCCTTGGCCTCCCAAAGTGCTGGGATTATAGGCGGGAGCCACCGCACCCGGCCTTCTTTTTCTTTTTTTTTTTTTGAGATGGAGTCTCACTCTGTTACCCAGATTGGAGTGCAATGGCGGACTCTCAGCTCACTGCAACCTCCAACCTCTGAGTTCAAGCGATTCTCCTGCCTCAGCCTCCTGAGTAGCTGGGATTACAGGCACCTGCCACTACATCTGGCTAATTTTTGTATTTTTATGAGAGACGGGGGTTTCACCGTCTTGGTTGGCTGGTCTTGAACTTCTGACCTCGTGATCCAGCCTCCTCGGCCTTCCAAAGTGCTGGGATTACAGGCATGAGCCACCGCACCCGGCGATGATTTTCTTTAACGAAGAAATGTTGTCATCTTGGATCCTTTAGGCCCCTCTTACTGGAGACCAGCCAGTAGAACACAGTGTTTCCTAATTAAAGGTATACATGATGCCTGGCTTCCTGTGTGTTGCAGACCTTGTCACAGACCCAATGAACACATGGTGACTTTGGATTTAGAGTTGAACTTTCTGAGCTCTATTTTAAACAAGCTAACTACTCCTTTAATGTGGGAATTCAGGAAGTAACTTGTCAACTTGGTTTGTTATGGGAGCAGTTTTAAACAATGTAATATACTTAGTAGCTACTCCTGCTTTAGGCGATATCAGTTTTCTGCAATAATTGCTTCTCATTAGTAACCACAGACTTTTCCAAATGCCTCTTAAAAATAACTACCTTGGTAATTTCAAGGTTTAGATATAAAATTTAGGATAATCACTGGTCTTTTTAAATGCAGCATTTGATCAGTAAATTATTAGCTGCCAGGGACAAAAGCAGTCATTTGTGATTCTATGAACCAAAGAAGTTACCATTACACTACATTTTTTTTAAACTACAGAAGCCAGGTACGGTGGCTCACGTCTGTAATCCCAGCACTTTGGGAGGCCAAGGCAGGTGGATCACCTGAAGTCAGGAGTTCGAGACTAGCCTGGCCAACATGGTCAAACTCCATCTCTACTAAAAATACAAAACTGAGTTGGGCATGGTGGTGCACACCTGTAATCCCAGCTACTTGGGAGACTGAGGCAGGAGAATTGCTTGAACCCAGAAAGTAGAGGTTGCAGTGAACCGAAATTGCGCCACCACACTCTAGCCTTGGTAACAAAAGCAAACTCGGTCGCAAAACAAAAACAAATAAAACTACATATACATTTTGTAATGTATAAAGTTATTTTGGTACTCTCAAATTAGTTGACACTATTTTATTACAAAGACCTTGCCTTTTAAAGAAGAAACTGTTATTAGGAAAGAAAGGTGATAATTATGCAAATGATTAAAGTAGAAATATTAACTTTATGTGAGCTTATTGTAAAGAAAAGAAAATTTTGAAGTTTAAATTTAGTAGTAGCAACAGATCTGCAATGTAAAGTCTAATAACTATTGTAGAAAAATAATCCTCTGAGGTTTTTCTTTCTCCAGATACAATTTTTTTATCATCTTATATCCTGTTGGAGTTGCTGGTGAACTTCTTACAATATATGCCGCCTTGCCGTACGTGAAGAAAACGGGAATGTTTTCAATAAGACTTCCTAACAAATACAATGTCTCTTTTGACTACTATTATTTTCTTCTTATAACTATGGCCTCATATATACCGTGTAAGTATATAGTTGTTAGTACTTTGATTTGACATAGAATGTGGAAATTTTTGGAAGGAGAGCATAATAAGCAAGGGGAAATAATTAGAAATAATTGCTTACAAATACATTAAAACTTCAGTTTAATCCCATATTTACTGATAATTTGGGAAAACTGAAGGGAGAGTGAGACAGAAGACATTTCACTAGCTATGAGAATAAAGGCAAGTAGGCCAGGCACGGTGGCTCACACCTATAATTCTGGCACTTTGGGAGGCTGAAGTGGGCAGATCACTTGAGGTCAGGAGTTCGAGACCAGCCTGACCAACATGGTGAAACACCGTCTCTACTAAAAACACAAAAATTAGCCAGGTGTGGTGGCATAAGTCTGTAATCCCAGCTACTAAGGAGGCTGAAGTAGGAGAATCACTTGAAGCCGGGAGGTGGAGGTTGTAGTGAGCTGAGATCGTGCCACTGAACTCCAGCCTGGGCAACAGAGCGAGACTCCGTCTCAAAATAAATAAATAAATAAATAAGGCAAGTAAGTTAATGCATGGATGATAGCTGTCTCAAAATGATTTAAACATCAGCTTAGTATGATGTTTTTTAAAGAAAGATAAAAGTAAATCATGCTTAAAGCATTAGTGTACTTTTTACAAGCATTTAGAATTGTATGTCTGAGTATAAACAATCTATCCAAGAAAATTTCAGATCATTTCTATCTATTCATTAAGCATATACTTGGAAAAATCATCTAGGAGTAGGTTTGAGTCTTATTTGTGTTGCTCTGTGTACTTGAAAACAATACAGTCACTTTTCTTAAAGGATTTTGAATAACTCAGCCTCCTCACTACATTTCTCATCACCTTTCAGTAGTTACAATGAATTGGTGAGGCTTTACTCCATTTAAGTGCTAATAGTGAGGCTGGGCTCAGTGGCTCACTCCTGTAATCCCAGCACTTTGGAGGCTAAGGCAGGTGGATCACCTGAGGCCAGGAGTTCAAGACCAGCCTGACCAATACGGCAAAACTCCATCTCTACTAAATATACAAAAACTAGCTGGGCGTGGTAGCAGGTGCTGGTAATCCTAGCTACTCAGGAGGCTGAGGCAGAAGAATCACTTGAACCCAAGAGTCAGAGGTTGCAGTGAGCTGAGATAGCACGATTACATTCCAACCTGGGCCATAAGAGCGAAACTGTCAAAAAAAAAATGCTGGCCGGGCACTGTGGCTCACACCTATAATGCCAGCACTTTGGGAGGCTGAGGTGGGTGGATCACTAGGTCAAGAGATCAAGACCATCCTGGTCAACAAGGTGAAACCTCATCTCTACTAAAAATACAAAAATTAGCTGGGCATGGCGGTACGTGCCTGACGTCCCAGCTACTCGGGAGGCTGAGACAGGAGAATTGCTTGAACCCAGGAAGCGGAGGTTCCGGTGTGCCAAGATCGTGCCACTGCACTCCAGCCTGGGTAACGAGCAAAACTCCGTCTCAAAAAAAAAAAATGCTAACAGTGATATATTTTTAGGTCAAATATTGATAGCTCTAAAATCTACACTGATGTGATATAAACTATTTTACCTAAAGGAGATGAACATAAAACTTAGCTAGCCTTTTGAGGTATCCAACTTTTTTTGGTTTTTTGAGACCGAGTCTTATTCTCTTGCCCAGGCTGGAGTGCAGTGGTGTGATCTCGGCTTACTGCAGTCTCCGCCTTCTGGGTTCATGGGATTACAAGCACCTGCCAAATGCTCACCTAATTCTTATATTTTTAGTAGAGATGAGGTTTCACCATATTGGCCAAGCTGGTCTCAAAATCCTGACCTCAAGCGATGTGCCCACTTTGGCCTCCCAAAGTGCTGGGATTACAGGTGTGAGCCACCGCCCCCGGCCAATGCCTTTAACTTACATCTTTCCAAAAGTCAGAATTTACTTAGTGGTGAAAGATGTGTTTTCCCCTCATCTTCTACCATTTCAACCCAATTCTGTATCTGATTTTCTACCTGGGCCAGTTCAAGAGAGCTAAGGAGGGGAAGCCTACTCTCTTGGTTCACATCCCTCACTTTTCCCAGTGGCTGGTAGCATGCCTTGAGCAGAACCAGAGCTTGCTTAGGTGTCTTGACAGTTACAGGTTCAAGCAGTGGGTTATTCTCTTCCTCATGGCCTTTGAGGCATCTCCATGGAAACAGAGGACCTGAAGCACCTTTTACAGGTGTCCTGGGAGATGTAGACTCTGGCCTGTACAAGTAGCAGCTTCCCAGTTCACCATGCTGCCAGCTGCTGAGTCCCACTGGCCAGAAGATCACTCGGCCTGGGACACGTTTTTCACTGCATTCTTTTTTTTTCAATTCCCTCCTCCCCCTGCATTCTTGATGTTAGTAGTAGATCAATTAATTTTTCTTCACTTATTAAATCCTTTGTTAATTAAAAGTACTTTTTGACTACTTATTACTCAAAAGTAGCAGTATAATTTCTCATTTACATTAAGATGAAAGAGGTTAAGTGAGTTGCTTAAAAATCACTGGCTGGCGGCCGGGCATGGTGGCTCACGCCTGTAATCCCAGCACTTTAGGAGGCCAAGGTGGGTGGATCACTTGAGGTCAGGAGTTCGAGACAAGCCTGGCCAACATGGTGAAACCCTGTCTCCACTACAAATACAAAAATTAGCCAGACATGGTAGTGGCACCTGTAGTCCCAGCTACCTGGAAGGCTGATGCAGGAGAATCACTTAAACTGGGGAGGCAGAGGTTGCAGTGAGCCGAGATTGTGCCACTGCACTCTAGCCTCAGCGACAAGAGAGATGCCATCTCAAAAAAAAAAAAAAAAAAAAATCACTAGCTGGTGAATATAGTGAATAAAGCTAGGTTTGAACTCAAGCCTATACCTTCTGTTCAGCTACTCAGAATTTTATGAAAGTATTTAAAATAATTGGTCAGTGAGTTCAAGTAATTATGATAGGCCCCTAGGTATATATAATGTAATGGTTACCTTTCTGAAGTTAGGAAGTACCTAAATAAAAAGAAATAAAACCTATTGTGCATTTTGGCTCTGTTTGAGCTAAGTTCTACAAAGAAATTTTTACCCAAAGTTGCCTAAGCAGGATATTCAAAGCTTGTTTTGTGATGAGGTTCACTGGTTTGATTATTCTCATCATTATATTCAGAAATATTTTTACACTGGTATTGTTTATAGCTGATATTAATTTGTTTATCCACCAACATTTATACTGTGATTTGAAACACTGGTTCAAAATATTCTTCAAATTTGACTGAGCAGATGACAATTTGTCCAACTGACCTAATAACATATATTCATGTGTTTATTATGTAATAGACTAAATACCCTTATACCCAGCCAGGAAGAGCGTCTGCTTTAGGCCCCATTTAGAGGACCTTGTTGTAGCCCCTCATTGTCACACCACACAGCACCCCACTGCTTTTTTTTTTTTGAGATAAGAGTCTTGCTCTGTCCCCCAGGCTGGACTGCAGTGGTGTGATCTTGGCTCACTGCAACCTCCACCTCCCAGGTTCAAGCAATTCTCCTGCCTCAGCCTCCTGAGTATCTGGGACTACAGGCACGTGCCACCATGCCTGGCTAGTTTTTTGTATTTTTAGTAGAGACGGCGTTTCACTGTTAGCCAAGATGGTCCCAACCTCCTGAGCTCGTGATCTGCCCACCTTGGCTTCCCAAAGTGCTGGGATTGCAGACATGAGCCACTGCACCTGGCCACCCCTGAGACCATGGAATTTGCTATCCAGATGGCAATGAGCATGCATCTGGGCCCTAACTAGGCTTCTTCCTTGATCCATTGTCCCAAGGGTTAACCACGTATCAGTATATGCACCCCTGAGTAAACAGGCTAGCTGGGGGGTAGTTATTTGTGAGCAGTATGGATGAAGCTTAGATGTATGCACCAGGGTCTCTACACACATGTGCAGGAGACCCCTTGCAGTACAGGTTACAGCCAAGAGAATGGAGAAGAGGAAGTTGGGTGGACCAGTTTTCCCTGTGCTGGAATGTTCTGGCATAGCATTCCAGAGAGTTCAGAACTCTAAATTCAAACATAGTCTTCCATGTCATTATTAAGGTATTTTTAAAAAAGGTATTTAAGTTTGTTAAAAAAAACAAGCAAAAGTAGGCCAGGTGCAGTGGCTCATGCCTGTAATCCCAGCACTTTGGGAAGCCAAGGCAGGCAGATCACTTGAGGCCAGGAGTTCAAGACCAGCCTGACCAACATGGTGAAACTCTGTCTCTACTAAAAATACAAAAATTAGCCGGGCGTCGTAGCATGTGCCCATAATCCCAGCTACTCGGGAGATTGAGGCAGAAGAATTGCTTGAAACCAGAAGCAGAGGTTGCAGTGAGCTGACATCATGCCACGGCACTCTAACCTGGGCAATAGCACAAGACTCTGTCTCAGAAATAAATAAATAAATAAATAAAAAATAAAAACAAAACTCCAACAGTTACAGCATTGTAATATTTAGGCCTGTGGTATGTAGCCTCCATTTGCACTCTTTTTTATTTCAGTCAGAGTTTCGCTCTTGTTGCCCAGACTGGAGTGCAATGGTGAAATCTTGGCTTACCACAACCTCCACCTCCCAGGTTCAAGTGATTCTCCTGCCTCAGCCTCCCGAGTAGCTGGGATTACAGGCATGCACCACCATGCCCAGCTGATTTTTTGTATTTTTAGTAGAGACGGGGTTTCTCCATGTTAGGCTGGACTTGAACTCCCAACCTCAGGTGATGCGCCCACCTCGGCCTCTCAAAGTGCTGGGATTACAGGCGTGAGCCACTGTGCCCTACCCATTTGCACTCTTACACTCCTGAGCTCTGTAAGTATCCAGGGAACAGCAGTGGTATGGAATGTATTTACTCTCTAACATTGCCATATTTAACAGGTTTCAAGTATAAATTATTTTAAAGCAGTTTCTTTGTTTTCTTTTTCAATGAAGTGTTTCCACAACTCTATTTTCATATGTTACGTCAAAGAAGAAAGGTGCTTCATGGAGAGGTGATTGTAGAAAAGGATGATTAAATGATCCCTGCAAACAAGGTGCTTTTTCCAGAATAACCAGGATTACTTGAGTCCAAGTTTTAATAACAAGAATAAACAACTTTGTGAAATATCATGGGATTGTATGGTTTCTTAAAATATAACTTGAGACGTGGTATTTGCCAATATTTGTGTTCCTCTTATGCCAGATCTATTTTTTACAAGAACTGTGCAAATATCAATAACTCTTGGGTAGGTGTTGATTACTAACAAAATAATTAGGTGTATTACCTGAGGGGAAAAAACTTTTACTAATTTTTTTTAAACATACTCAAAGCTTTTTAAATCAATATTTAGAAATTAGTTTAATGATTTACTATTATATCTGTCTGTGATATTTATAAATGAAAGTAAATGCAAATTTGTTAACAACTTGTTAATAATGTATTGGTGTTTTTGAAACCACAATCTATTTTTTCAGGAAACAAGGCAGTCTTATGATTAATAACAATTTTTGGATGCGTGGATATAATTTGCTAAAATAAGACTTTTGATGTAGATAAAATAGCAGCGTAAAAACACACACATGTTCAAGTAGATGTCACAGTTGGAAAATATTCATTGGAAATATTTCTAGGCAGTTGAAACTATTTATACTGCTAGAAAAAAACTATTTTTATTTAAATTAGCTACTTAAAGACAAGCTTTTCAACCTTGAAGATTTTAAGAGGTTAGGAAGAGTATAAGTATTTGCCCCACTGTTAAAAAAATAACAGGACATCTGATTACAATGTTGTATTCAGGCTGGGAGTGGTGGCTCACACCTGTTATCCCAGCACCTGGGAAGGCTGAGGCAGGAGGATCATTTGAGCTCAGGAGTTCAAGACCAGCAACACAGCAAGACCCTATCTCTTAAAAAAAAAAAAATATATATATATATATATATATATATACAAAAAAAATTAACCAGGCATGGTGACACATGACTGTAGTTCCAGCTACTTGGGAGGCTGAGGTGGGAGGATCACTTGAGCCCAGGAATTCCAGGTTATAGTGAGCTATGATGGTACAACTGCACTTAAGCCTGGGTGACAGAGCAAGACCCTGTCTCTGAAAAATAGTGATGATGATGATGATGAGGCTGTACTCAGAACTCTGGTTGAGAAAATCTTCTCTATACTGTGGAATTATCTTGTAACAATTGTTAGGATAATCCACTTGTGGTACTTAGGTAACTAAACATTTTGGGGTATGATCTAAAAACAGACTTAATCTCATTCTGAATTCCACTGAACAGCAAAATGTCTTGTAATAAAGTTCCTGTCCTTGTATTTAATAAAAAAGATACACCAGAGATACTTTAATACCTTAATTTGTAAGTAGGGCCTTTAAAAAATGTCCCTCTTTTATTCAGAAATGTTGATTTACTACCCAGTTTTTGAGAAAATATTAAATATGTGACTTTAAAAGAAAAGAAACTTTTTTTTCCCCCAATAGATACCTAGTTCTAAGTTTGGCTTTAAATGTTCTGTATTGTTTCCATTTAACAATCAACATGTAACATTACACTTTTAAAAATCACTTGATTTTGTGGTGGTAACCTCCTTTACAGATATTTTTCACATAGAGATTTGTAGTTTAGAATATTGTTGCAAATGTTTACTTTCTAACTTGGTTTTTCAAAGGTGCTATTTCTTTTATTACATTACATTGTAATGTTTCCTCTGCAGCTTAATGTTTCATTGAGCAATATGGATTAGGTTACTAGTTCTCAAAAGTCCTAATACTCATTCTGCTCTTACTCTGATCAATTTCGTCTTGGATTTTTATATGGAAGAAACTGTCAGGGAGTCTTTACCTTTGGTAACATAGTATAAGAAATTCACGGGGCCCAAAGTGGCTCCGGCCAGATGTCGTGGCGCTTGTGAAGGCGAGGCCAAGAGTTCAAGGCCAACCAACCTCAGCAACCTTACAAGCTCTCAATGATTGGCAAAAAAAAAAAAAAAAAAAAAGAAATTCACATATTTATTTTATTAAATGCCTGTCTTGTGAAAAATACGTAAATCTTATTTCAAAAATTTGCATTAATTCAACTGGTACTGCCTACAAGTAGCTATAATATTCCCTTTCTTATGTTGTGGAATATCTTGAAGTAGGAATTGTGAATAACTTTAATAAAATGAAAACCCATTAAACTATTTTGTGATCCTTTAATATATGCAAAGTACACTTAAACTTTAGATTTTATCTTCAATATTCAAAATGGTTATTTGTTAAGAAAATAAAGTGCTGGCTGGTTCGAGTGCAGTGGTGTTTACAACTAATTGATCACAACCAGTTACAGATTTCTTTGTTCCTTCTCCACTCCCACTGCTTCACTTGACTAGCCTAAAAAAAAAAAAAAGAAAATAAAAGAAAATAAAGTGCTAAGCAGTAGTTTGATTTTAAGAGGAAAACATATTAGAAATTCCCTTACACTTTGGTTGACAAAAAAGAGTCAAACCCTGTAAAATATTTGAAGAGATTTATTCTGAGCCAAATGTAAATGACCATGGCCCATGACACAGCCCTCAGGAGGACCTGAGAACATGTACCCAAGGTGGTTGGGGTGCAGGTTGGTTTTATACATTTTAGGGAGGCATGAAACATCAGTCAAATACATTTAAGAAATACATGGTTTGGTCTAGAAAGGGAGGACAACTTTGGGGGTTGGTGATTCCAGCTTATAGGTAGATGTTAGAAGTAAAATTTTGAAGTTGCAAAGAAAACGAGCACTCAAGTTTTCAGCAAGGCAATTTTACTTATGCAGAAGGGTGCCACCCATGAACCTGTTCGCCACAAGAGCAACCATGAACAAAGGAGAGGGGGACTTTTCATCCCTAATGCATTAGGCTTCGACCATGTGTCCAGTCTCCATTGGCTGGAGCTGGACCTCAGAGTCTAAGCTAAACCCCAATTGGCTAAGAGCTTAAAACTATCCTAAATTGGTAAAGACAGTGGAGAGCAAAGGGAGGGAGGAAGTCTCTTGCTAAAGAGCTAGGAAAGCAATAACATGTCTAAATAAAGAAAGGAGTATATGCTATAAGCTAAGACATGCCTGGGCACGTCTAGGCACACCCTGGCAGGTTAGGGAATCTGTGGGTTAGGCCTTTTAAAATTCAAAGAACAGGCAGACAGGGTATGCTTTATTTGAGAAAGAACTTGAGCTTAATCTATCAGTAGATTTAAAAATTTTCTGATTGATAACTGGTTGAGTTTATCCAAAGACCTGGGATCAATAGAAAGGAATGTCTGGGTTGTGATAAGAGGTTGTGGAGACTCAGGAGTTTGAGACCAGACTGGCCAACACAGTGAAACCCTATCTCTACTAAAAATGCAAAGTTATCCAGGAATGGTGGTATACCCCTGTAATCCCAGCTACTCAGGAGGCTGAGGTGGGAGAATTTCGTGAATTTAGGAGGCAGAGGTTTCAATGAGCTGAGAATGCACCACTGCACTCTAGCCTGGGTGACAGAGTGAGACCCCATCCCAGAAAAAAAGGTTGTGGGGACCAAAGTTTTATCATGTACATGAAGCCTCCAGGTCACAGGCTTCAGAGAGAATGGTTGTAAAATGTTTCATATCAGACTTAAAGTCTGTGTTGATGTTAACGCTGGAGGTGTATAATCAAGCATGTCTCATTCCTACTTCCTGTCATGGCCTGAACCAGTCTCTCAGGTCAAAAGATCCCTAGTGGGAGAGATCCAAGATGGCCGATTAGCAGCAGCTCAGGATTATAGCTCCTGGTGAAAGTGCAGAGAATGAGTGGATGCCACACTTCCAGATGAATTTTTGTTGCCCATGGACCAGAAGATTCCCGGCAGAGGAGCCCCATGGGTCGCCAGTGTGACTCTTGGCCGGTGCATACAGGACTGGGTGCCCTCCAAACGCCTTTTAGTTGGCGTTTGGAGCTTCGGGAAGGCAGAGTCGCCCATTCAGCTGACTGAAGGGGCGACTGAAGTGGGGAGCCAGACCGGGAGACTCCTGGACAGAGGAGCGCCATGAATCTCAATGCCGCTGTTTCAGCCAGTGCAGTGAGTTGCTGCAAGGGAAATTACACGGATTCAGGTGACTTTTCAGTGGGCAACTGGAACACCTGGGAGAGAGTTGACCGTTCAACTAAAAAAAAAAGAAAAAAAAGAAGTACAGGCTCTTAGACAGGGAGCCAGGTGATCGGGCTCAGCTGGTCTCACCCCCACAAAAAAACAGCAATTGGAAGCGCTGAGGATTGAGAGTTTCACAGCAAGCACAGATGAACCTGGGAAGGTCCAGCTCTGTCAGGGAGGGGCGTCCACTGAAGGAAAACTAAGAAACAGAAAAAAACATCATCACCAACAAGCTGGACGTCCACTCAGAGACCCAATTTGAATGTCAGCAATTACAAAGATGACAGATGGATAAATTCACAAAGATGGGAAGAAACCAGTGCAAAAAGGCTGAAAACACCCGAAATCTGAATGTCTCTCCTCCTACATGGGATCGCAGCTCCTCATCAGCAACGGAACAAGGCCTGATGGAGAATGAGTGTGATGAACTGACAGAGTCAGGCTTCAGAAGGTGGATAATAAGAAACTTCTGTGAGCTAAAAGAACATGTTCTAACCCAATGCAAAGAAACTAAGAACCCTGAAAAAAGGTTTGACGAAATGCTAACAAGAATAGACTATTTAGAGAGGAATATAAGTGAATTAATGGAGCTGAAAAACACAATATAAGAACTTTGCAAAGTATACACATGTTTTAACATCCGAATTGATCAAGCAGAAGAAAGGATATCAGAGGTCGAAGACCAACTTAATGAAATAAAATGAGAAGACAAATAAAACGAAAGAAAAATGGGTAACAAGGAATGAGCAAAGTCTCCAAGAAATATGGGACTAGGTGAAAAGACCTAATCTACGTTTGGTAGGTGTACCTGAATGTGACGAAGAGAATGAATCCAAGCTGGAAAATATTCTTCAGGATATTATCCAGGAAAACTCCCAACCTAGCAAGGCAGGACAATACTCAACTCCAGGTAATACAGAGAACACCACAAAGATATTCCTCAAGAAGAGCAACCCCAAGGCACATAATCGTCAGATTCACCAGGGTTGAAATGAAGGAGAAAATGCTAAGGGCAGCCTGAGAGAAAGGTCAGGTTACCCACAAAGGGAAGCCTATCAGACTCATAGCAGATCTCTCAGCAGAAACCCTACAAGCCAGAAGAGAGTGGGGGCCAATATTCAACATCCTTGAAGAAAAGAACTTTCAACCCAGAATTTCATGTCCAGCCAAACTAAGCTTCATAAGTGAAGGAAAAATAAAATTTTTTGTGAACAAGCAAGTACTCAGAGATTTCATCACCACCAGGCCTGCTTTACAAGAGCTTCTGAAAGAAGCATTACACATAGAAAGGAACAACCAGTATTGGCCATTCCAAAAACACCAAAAGGTAAAGAGCATCACCATAATGAAGAATCTACATCAACTAATCGGCAAAACAACCAGCTAGCATTAAATAGCAGTATTAAACTCATATATCAATCCTAAATGTAAATGGACTAAATGCCCCAATCAAAAGACACAGACAGGTGAATTGGATAAAAAGCCAAAACCCATTGGTATGCTGCATCCAGACCCATCTCACATGCAAGGATACACAAAGACTCAAAACAAAAGGATGGAGGAAGATTTACTAATCAAATGGAGAAAGAGAGAGAGAAAAAAAGCAGGAGTTGCAATTCTCATCTCTGATAAAATAGACTTTAAAGCAACAAAGACCAAAAGAGACGAAGGACATTACATAATGGTAAAAGAATCAATGTAACAAGAAGAGCTAATGATCCTAAATATATACGTACCCAACACAGGATCACCCAGATACATAAGGCAAGTTCTTAATGACTTACAAAGAGATTTAGACTCCCACACAATAATAGTGGGAGACTTTAACACAATATTGTCAAGATTAGACAGATCAACGAGACAGAAAATTAACAAGGATATCCAAGACTTGAACTCAGACCTGGAATAAGAAAATTTAATAAACATTTACAGAACTCTCCACCCTAAATCCACAAAACATACATTTTTCTCAGTATCACATCACACCTACTCTAAAAGTGACCACATAATTGGAAGTAAATCACTCCTCAGCAATTGCACAGCATTTCACAGGTTTAAATGAAATTTTGGTTGGCTGCTTGTTTGTTATTTTCCTCCCTTATTCCTTCCTGTCTCCATTGTTAAGCACATTTATCGGCATAAGAGAGGTTTTTAATACCCATTTTTAGACTGCATTCTAGCCTGGGCAATAGAGCAAGATTCCCATTCTCTCTCCCTCTTTCTCTTTCTTTTTCTTCCTCTCTTTCTTTAAAAAAAGATTTCTCTTTTAAAGTTCAAAAACTACTGTTGTAAAGTAATGCCCATCTCACATTTCTCTCTCTTCTGTTTTCTTTTTCATCATATTGCTGTCTTTCCCTCCTTTTGTTTCTCTGCTTTTCATTTTTCCTATTTGCAACTACACTTCCTTCTAGTAAAAAAAAAGAAAAAAAGAAAAAAAGAGCCCTAGCTGAGGAGGAAGTCCATTTAGATGAATGGGGGCGGGGGGACTTAGAATTTGGTTTATACTGTTTTCTGTGACTGCATCTTGTTTTGAGCTTCTCCATAAATCACCGTAACTTTCAATAGGCAACTCAGGGTTTTCAATAGGCAAGCCAGGGCTTGTATCAGATAGAACTTTAGAATGCAGTCCTATAGACTTTGGCATCTGAAACACAGATCCAGAAATTTTGATACTAGCAACTTTCATTTATACTTGGTGACAATTCCTTTATATTCTGTTTTCCATTTTCATAGCTTTATAGCTTGCTAGATTATACAATATGCAAGTTTTAGAAAATATTTTTCAAGATGTTAATTTGATATGAATACAGCAACATCCTTGATAGTTTTAGCCTTTTAAAGAAGCATGCCAAAAATATAGGAACGTCATTTTCCCCAAGAGTTTTTGTTGCTTGACATCTGTTGATTTTCAGAAGCATTATTTTCCTATCTTTAGATGTTTAAGCATCTAATCATTATGCTGCTATCTCATAGTTTCTAGTGATATATTCAAATGATCTAAATTTTGCAATAATCCCTTTTCCTCCCCACAGATACGTATCTCAGGCCTACTGCTTCTCAGGTCCTGTAGTAGAAAATTAACATCTTCCTCATATCTTACCTTTATCTCCCCTACACAGTAAAGCTTTGGCAAAATTACTGGGTTAGATTGGTTAGTAAATCATATTGCAAAATAATTGTCTGTACTTTAACAAAATACTGTGTGTTGGTAATCTGATGTGATGGGTTCTTTGTTAATTACATGTGTATAAACATATTAGGGTACCACTAAATAGACAGAATTCTGGCTTAAAACAACTTCATAACAAAGTTAATATTAGTTATAGATGATGAGACTGATACAATAGATCATTAAGAGATCTTTGAAGGAAGAAATAACTGTAAAAGACAACATTTAAAATACTTTTCAGGCCGGACACAGTGGCTCACGCCTATAATCCCAGCACTTTGGGAGGCCGAGGCAGGTGGATCACAAGGTCAGGAGATCGAGACCATCCTGGCCAACAGGGTGAAACCCCGTCTCTACTAAAAAAATACAAAAATTAGCTGGGCATGGTGGCGTGTGCTTGTAGTCCCAGCTACTTGGGAGGCTGAGGCAAGAGAATTGCTTGAACCCAGGAGGCGGAGGTTGCAGTGAGTTGAGATCCTGTCACTGCACTCCAGCCTGGTGTCTGGCAACAGAGCAAGATTCTGTCTAAAAAAATAAATAAATAAATAAAATACTTTTCATATGCCTATGGGAAGCATAGAGGTACTTTCCTTTCACATACATTTAGATTTGTATTAATTATATAATTGATAGAATAAAAAATAAGCGATGCAGTTTTGTAATTTCTAGTAGGAAGGCACTAAATAGAACTTAAAATTCAATTTGTTTATAGTTTTAATCTAAACTTACAAAATATTTAAATAGACATAGATATCTCCTTGAGATATGAAGCTTAAAAGTATATTGTAAACATTTTGGATTTTTTTTTTATGTTCTGTTATAGCTTTTAAAATATATTGGTTGCCAGGCATGGTGGCTCACGCTTGTAATCTCAGCACTTTGGGAGGCTGAGGCAGGCAGATCGCCTGAGGTCAGGAGTTCAAGACCAGCCTGACCAACATGGAGAAATCCCATCTCTACTAAAAATACAAAATTAGTCGGGCATAGTGGCACGTGCCTGTAATCCCAGCTACTCGGAAAGCTGTGGCAGGAGAATCACTTGAACTCGGGAGGCGGAGGTTGCAGTGAGCTGAGATCATACCATTGACCTCCAGCCCGGGCAACAAGAGTGAAACTTCATCTCAAATAAATAAAAAATATATATATTGGTCAATTTTTATTTTAAAATAATTTTAAAGTTAAAGGAAAGTTGTTAAGAATAGTAGAAAAAGCACCTCTAAACCCTTCACTTGAATTCCCCAGCTGTTAACATTTTGTCGTACTTGCTGTAGAGTTTTCTCTATTCATAATATTTTGTGAACCATTTGAGAATAAGTTGAAACATTAACCCCTAATTTCGTCAGTGCATATTTCTCAAGAACAAGGACATCCTCCTACCTTGCCACTGTACCATAGCTTAAATCGGGAAATCAACATTGATACTGCTATTAGAAAAACTTCAGCCGAATTAAATTTAAATGAGTTTAATTAAGCAAGGAGTGATTCCTGAATTGGGCAGCCCCCAGAATTAGCAGATTCAGAAAGACTCCAGGGATGCCCTGTGGTCAGAACAAATTTACAGACAAAAAAAGGGAAGTGACATACAGAAATCGGCAGTGAAGCACAGAAACAGCTGGATTGGTTACACATTGGCATCTATCATACCTGAAAACAGTTTTGAACACCTAGCAGTCTGTGAGTGGTTGAAGTATGTCCCCTGGGATTGGCCCAGACACAGCTATTGTTACAGGTGCATAGTTTTAGTTAGGTTATCAATCTTGTCTGCCTATTAAGTTAGGTTACTGTTCGTCCACAGGTCACAAATATAGAAGTACAGACTGCTTCTCAGGCCTTATTTAGTTTAACAATACAATACCTTTATCTAATTGGTAGACCTTATTCCAGTCTCATCGGCATGTATGTATGTGGCACATGTATATTCTGGGTTAAGATCCAATCCAGGGTTAGGAATTACATTTGGTTATCATCTCTTTTAGTCTAGAGTGGTTCCTTAGTTTTTCTTTCCTCACTTGCACATTTTCTACAGCACAGGATGGTTGTTTTATAGACAGTCCCTCCATTTACTTTGCTTGATGTTTCCTCATGATTAGATTTAATTATGTACCTTTGGGCAGGAATATTTGTTCTATTTTCTGGTGATTTAAGTTTGATGTCTCAGGGCTTTTGTTTCTTAATGTTTTGGTTGCACATAGGTATTTTAATAATAAAAGGAGTTCTAATTCATAGTGGTTTGTGAAACATGGCATTGAGTTTTATTTATTTATTTTTTTGAGACAGAATTTTGCTCTTGTTGCCCAGGCTGGAGTGCAGTGATGTGATTTTGGCTCTCGACAGCCTCTGCCTCCCAATTCAAGCAATTCTTCTGTCTCAGCCTACCAAGTAGCTGGGATTACATGCATGCGCCTCCATGCCTGGCTAATTTTGTAGTTTTGTAGAGACGGGGTTTCACTATGTTGGTCAGGCTGGTCTCGAGCTCCTGACCTCAAGTGATCTACCTACCTTGGCCTCCCGAAGTGCTGGGATTATAGGCATGAGCCACTAAGTCAGGCCTGGATTTTTAAAACCAGGTTAATATGCCTGTGATTGCATACATGAAGATTTTTAAGTGCTTAAAAAGCACTAAATTCTTTATACGTATGCAATTTCCAGGCATATTATTAACCCAATCTTTATACTGACGTTTATGCCCCTAGATTATACCTTAGAAAATTCTGTGATTAATTTACTTTCATTTTGCTCAAAAGTTCTTAACTGCAGCATTCTGTTCCATATTACTTTATATTCTTACCATCTTCTCCTGCTTTGCTAAAATTATATATAATGCAAAATTGAGATTGCTGTAAAAATACATTTTATTTCTTGACTTACCATGCCTTACATATTTAAATGCAGTTTGTACAATTTGAAAATTAACAATTATTCTTAAATTCAGTTAATATTTGTGGTTTAACTTTGAGGATAATAACTTTAGAAAAATGGCTTTCAGATCAAATCATTTATGAGTCATCTGAGAATTCAGAATTATTTCTTTAGAGATTTTGCATCAGCAGCGGTAGGGCCAAGAAATCTGAATTTTTTAGCAAGGTGCTAGACACTTCTGGTGTAAGCAGCTTAGTTATCCCATCAGCCTTTGAGAAACACTGCACTAGAGAAAGGCCAGGTGAGGTGGCTCATGCTTATAATCCCAGCACTTTAGGAAGCCAAAGTGGGCAGATCACTTGAGGTCAGGACCGAGGCTGAGGCAGGAGAATCACTTGAACCTGGGAAGTGGAGGTTGCAGTGAGCCAAAATCATGCCGCTGTACTCCAGCCTGGGCAAGAGCAAAACTGTGTCTCAAAAAAGAAAAAAAAAGAAAAATGAGAAGAAAGAAATATCAAGAAGGGGTGAGGAGGTGGGGAATGACTTCTAACAAATGTCATATTCAATGTACCCAACAGAACTGAAAGAAAAAGAAATTAGTCAATCCTCAATGTTTTTTATCAAAACGAATGCTGTAGTTTTAAGTTTATAAAAATGAAAAATGGTATTTTCATAGTCTGACAGGAAGATATTTTGGCAAATATTATTTTATAGCCATACAATGTAGCTGACTTAAGTGTGTAGCTCGGAATAAGGAACAATAGTAAAATCCAGTCAGGTTTTTTGTTGTATTGAATTTGACGACATGATATAAAAGATATAATTACAACTAGAAAGTGTGCTAAAAGATGTGTGAGCCACCACACCTGGTCTAAAGAAATTGTTTTATAGTAGTGTTGTTACTTAAATAGAACTTCTGGTGTCTTATTTTTTTGTTAGTAAGCCCTCCCCAGAAACACACACACACACACACACACACACACACACGCACGCACGCACATACACATCCCCTTTCTTGGGGAGGATGATACTCAAGATTGTGGGAAAGGCATATGTGTCTATTTTTGAGAAATATGCATGACAGAAAATAATTATAATTTGCCTGAATGATTTGTAATTTAATCATAAGTTGACTAAAATAGCTTTGTGGCTAAATTAATGTGTTCAGAAGCTGATTTTATTGAGTTAAACTTTTGCTGAACTTTATTAAAACCTTTACAACAGAGATTAATCTTAAGAACTGAGGAAATGGAAAGGTTAATTTACATTAAGTGTACTCGAGAAGAAAAAATGAATTTAAAACAGTGTTTAGCTTGGAGTACGTAATTTTTATGCATCAAATATTCAGTTTCTTCAAAGTTACAACTTTATTTGTAACTTGGGTGCATAAACATTTGCTCCAAAATCTGGTATTACCTTTTTGTTTCAATTCCAAAATCAACATATGTGAGAATTTTATATAGAAACTTTATTTATAGCATTAAAAATGTATTACCCACTACACTCTGGCCTGGGTGACAGAGCGAGACCCTGTCTCTAAAAGAAAAAAAAAAGTATTATATCTTATGAAACCTGAAGTTTCAAAATTTCAGAATAGATTTTTTTGAAGTAGAGTTAATACTGTCTGTTAGTTTGCATTGATAACGAAGAAAAAAATACTGTCTGTTAGTAAGTTGTATGAAATAACAATGACAGGTAGCAAAAGTTAGGTGTGAAAAGGTAAAAAAGCTAGTAAAAAGGTCTTTTAGAAAGCATTATTTTAGCTTGGCATGGTGGCTAACGCCTGTAATCCAACAGTTTGGGAGGCCGAGGTAGGCAGATCATGAAGTCAGGAGTTCAAGACCAGCATGACCAACATGGTGAAACCCCGTCTCTACCAAAAACACAAAAATTAGCTGGGTGTGGTGGCGTGTGTCTGTAATCCCAGCTACTGAGAAGGCTGAGGCAAGAGACCTGCTTGAACCCAGGCGGTGGAGGTTGCAGTGAGCCGAGATCACACCACTGCACTCCAGCCTGGGCTACAGAGCGAGACTCCATCTCAAAAAAAAAAAGCATTGTTTTACAAAATGTTGCTTATTTTACAAGTTGTATGTTTATAGTGATGAGGCATTTTTGGCCCTAGAAAATTTCAAATTATTTAATATGCTTATGGAGTTAATATTTGCTTTGTTTTTGAAAAAGCATTTAAAAATATTTCTGTGAATTAACTTTAGATGCTTGTAAACTTTGTTTTCTTATTAAAAACTATATTTTGAGTTGGATAAACATTAAAAGAGAAAAAGAAACCTTTATTGCATATATTTTAAAGTTTTAGGAATTAAGGCTGAGCTGTTTTAGTACCAATTATAATCCTGTAGTAAATGAAATGGATTTGTTTAAAGCTATCAATATTTTCTTAGGGGTAAAATGGACTTACTATGTATTTATTTTTTGGCAAATACTAACAAAAGTTATACACAATACCTTAGGGTACTATTGTTATTAGATTCTCATGACAGGTCTTCACAGATTCTCGTTAGTCACATTCAGTGGTGGAATGGTGACATGTCATGGTTAAGGGCTAAGGCCTGGGAGTGAAACTTGCCTTCGATTTGGGAAAAAGTACTTAACTTTCTTAAGTCTCAAAGTCCTTATCTGTAAAATGGAATAAGCAGTTATCTGAAGAGCAAATGAAGTAATATCTATAAATTTGTAGCACAGTGGTTGGCCAATATAAAGACCCAGTAAATGTTAGTTGTTACTAACGGCATTGCTACTTTTCATGGTTTTATAGCGGTTGTACCAGGTGAAATTTCTGAAGTAATACCTCATTTGTTTCTTGGGGAAAATCACTTATGGAGAATAGTTCTGGTAATATTTTCGTTGTAGTTTTTTTCTGCTTTCATCAGTTTGAAAGACTGCCTATGTTTAGCTGTTTTCCTTATCTTGAATTAGAAGTAGAAGGCTACAGTTTCATTTAGTAGTAGCATAAAGAGGAGTTTCCTGTGGCTTAGTCTCCTTTAGGATATATATGGTATCCTGCTGGTCATGGTTTTTGACAGTGAGTATTTCAAATGAGCCAGACACTGGTGAGATATTTCCTGACCCCCTGGCAGTGCATTTGGGGCAGGCAGAGTGGGGTTTTGCTCTCCTGACATGCCCCAGGGCAGATGGGGGGGTGGTGCAGCTACTATCTCCACAACAGAAGATCTTTTAGAGAATTCCATTGTGTCAGCATATTAATAATTTTTATGTATAGTATTAATGGAAGAATATAAAAATGTTATAGCTTTCTCAAATGAGGAGCTCCTTAATCAGAATATGATGAAATAATTTTGTTCAGAAATGCCTCATTAATCTGCCATTGTTAGGAATAAGATGATTTTTCAAAAAACTTAAACTCATTATCCTAAGTCCGCTTTTTACAAAATGAAATGTAAATCTCTTTCATCCTCAACAGTATGCAAAATATGGATTATAAATTATCTTCTATCATTTCTAATCTGAAAAACAACAGATGACAAAGTTGCTTAAAGCTGAAGTCAAACGGTTCTGCTGCTGTGGTTTTGAAGGAGGCAAGTTCACTGGTTTTAATGGAAACACTGTGGCCTCTACAGGTTGTTCAGAAAGGACAGAATTCAAACAATACAGAGTAACACAGGACAAAACAATGTTAGTTCCTCTTCAGTTATTCCCTTTGCCCAATACTTAGAGCATTGATAAAACTTTGCTGTCCTTTTAAACCTTTCTAGAACACTCATTCTTTCCTTTTACACACACACGCACACACACACACACACACACACACGGACAAATACATGGAATTAATCTATATGTATTTTATGATTTTGCAATCGAACAGCATCTTGGAGATTTGTGTGTGTGTGTTACGTGCTTTTTCATAATATGTATTCTCTATTGATGGACATTTTGTTTAGAGTTTATAACTATATAGGTACACAGAACAACCATGTCATAATAAAGTGAGGATATTAGTAACATCAAGATTTGATTTTGATCTATTCATGGAAATTTACTGTGTACAAGGCCATGTATTATTTATCTCATTTGAAAATAACAATGAAATGAGGCATGTACTACTTTATTTATTTATTTATTTTTTTGAGATGGAGTTTCACTCTTGTTACCCAGGCTGGAGTGCAATGGCGCGATCTCAGCTCACTGCAACCTCCGCCTCCTGGGTTCAAGCAATTCTCCTGCCTCAGCCTCCCGAGTAGCTGGGACTACAGGCGCACGCCACAATGCCCAGCTAATTTTTGTATTTTTAGTAGAGACGGGGTTTCACCATGTTGACCAGGATGGTCTCGATCTCTTGACCTCGTGATCCACCCGCCTCGGCCTCCCAAAGTGCTGGGATTATAGGCGTGAGCCACCGCGCCCGGCCCGGCATATACTACTTTAATAAACATTTCACCAAGGAAGAATCAGGTTAAGTAGCAGCCCCAAATATGTTGTATCTTTGTGCAGATGAATGAACATATGAGAGATTCCTAAGTGTAAAACTGATAGATTAAGGGGAACACACATTTTAGATTCCAGTAGATGCTGCTAGTTGTACTTCTCACCAAAAAGTGGTATCAATTTAATTCCAGCAGCCAACTATGACAGCACATTTCCTCATATTCTCACACTAGTGTAAATGTTTTCATTTTTTCCCAATTTGTATTTACTTATCAAAATTGAACCTATTTTCATGTGCTTATTGATATTATTTGTATTTTTTTAAATCATACTTTAAATTCTGGGATACATGTGCAGAACGTGCAGGATGTTACATAGGTATACACGGGCCATGGTGGTTTGCTGCACCCATCAACCTGTCATCTCCATTAGATATTTCTCCTAATGCTATCCCTCCCCTAGCCCTCCACCCTCTAACAGGCCCTAGTGTGTGATGTTCCCCTCCCTGTGTCCATGTGTTCTCACTGTTCCACACCCATTTATGAGTGAGAACATGCAGTGTTTGGTTTTCTGTGTCAGTTTGCTAAGAATGATGGTTTCCAGATTCATCCATGTCCCTGCAAAGGACATGAACGCATCCTTTTTTATGGCTGCATAATATTCCAGGGTGTATATGTGCCACATTTTCTTTATCCAGTCTATCACTGATGTTCATTTGGGTTGGTCCAAGTCTTTGGTATTGTGAACAGTGCTTCAATAAGCTTATGTGTACATGTGTCTTTATAGAATGATTTATAATACTTTGGGTATATACCCAGCAATGGGATTGCTGGGTCAAATGGTAATCCTGGTTCCACATCCTTGCAGAATCACCACACTGTCTTCCACAATGGCTGAATTAATTGACACTCCCACCAACAGTGTAAAACTGTTCCTATTTCTCCACATCCTCTCCAACATCTGTTGTTTCCTGACTTTAATGATCGTCATTCTAACTGGCATGAAATGGTATCTCATTGTAGTTTTGCTTTGCATTTCTCTAATGACCAGTGGTGAGGAGCTTTTTTTTCATGTTTGTTGGTCGCATAACTGTCTTCTTTTGAGAAGAGTCTGTTCATATCCTTCTCCCACTTTTTGATGGGATTGTTTTATTCTTCTTGTAAATTTGTTTAAGTTCCTTGTAGATTCTGGGTATTAGCCCTTTGTCAGACGGATAGATTGCAAAAATTTTCTCCCATTCTGTAGGCTGCCTCTTTACTCTGATACTAGGTTCTTCTGCTGTGCAGCTCTTTAGTTTAATCATACCCATTTGTCAATTTTGGCTTTTGTTGCCTTTGTTTTTGATGTTTTGGTCATGAAGTCTTTGCCCACGCCTATGTCCTGAATGGTGTTGCCTAGGTTTCCTTCTAGGGTTTTTATGGCTTTGGGTCTTACCATTGGTATTTCTCCTGTGAATTGCTCTTCCATGTTGTTTGCACAGTATTCTCTTGGATGATGAGTCTTTTCAATAATTATTTGTAAGTGCATACACATGTATGTGCATTTTTGGTCATATATTTCTTTCCATCAAATGCATGTATTTGGCTGTCTATGATGGCTTTTGTCTTATAGCACATCTAAATTTTTGTGTACAAAATTCCAGTCTTTCCCATGATTTTATGTTTCGCTTAGAAGACCTAGGCACCTCCAAATCTTAAGTACATTTTCTTCTTTTATTCTTTTATTCATTTTATTCTTTTATGGCTTGTCTAACTTTCTTTTCATTGGAAATTTTGATTGTTCATGGTGCAGGATAGAAATCTAATTGTATTTTTGTCTGCATGGATTTCAGAGCATGCTAGCAGAATTTGTTAAATAGAGCTTTCTTTCTCCCACCAAAATGAAATGCTGCCTATAGTATATGTCAGGAGCACTTTTCATTTCAAGGTTGCCTGGATATACAATCCCGATTATAAGACCAGGGAAAGGAGTCTCTGGCTTGTCACACACGTGGGGATTTGTGTGCTTTCAGCCCCACTCTTTTCTTTTTGTCTATGTATTAGTCCATTCTCACACTGCTATCAAGAAATACCTAAGATTGGGTAGTTTATAAAGGAAAGAAGTTTAATTGACTCACAGTTCTGTATGAGTCAATTGTCACAGTTTCTGTATGAGGCTATGGAGGCCTCAGAAAACTTATAATCATGGCAGAAGGTGAAGGGGAAACACGTATCTTCTTCAAAAGGTGACAGGAGAGAGAGCCGAGCAGGGGAAACCGCCTCTTATAAAACCGTCATATGTCATGAGAACTCACTCTCTATTGTGGGAACAGCATGGGGAAAAACACTGCCACAATCCCCAGGATTCAATCGCCTCCCACTAGCTACCTCCCCTGACATGTTGGGAATCACAATTCGGATTACAATTCTCGATGAAATTTGGGTGGGACAAGCCAAACCATATCAGTCTCCCTGTCTCTTCACATACAAGCATGTGTCTACTTTCACTCTAAAACTGAAGCGTTTGTTTGGTATAGGTGAAATAAGTGAAATCTATTTATGATCTCCATGCCGATTATTTTTGCTTCTTGGTAAGGGCCACCCTGAATTAAAAATGGCATATTTGCTTGCCTTTGGTTTGCTGCAGTTTTAAAAAAAGGCATATTGGACCATTTATGAATTTAGAATGGAAACCTTTTACGGGAACATACAGCACTGGACCTAGTAAAAATGTATTTTTTAAAAATGTGGTTTTTAATGTGCATTTTCTACATATAAAAATCTCCAAAATATATTGTTTTTTTGTTTTGAGATTGAATCTTGCTGTGTCACCCAGGCTGGAGTGCTGTGGCGTGATCTCGGCTCACAGCAACCTCTATGATTCTCATTCCTCAGCTTCCCGAGTAGCTGGGATTATAGGCATGAGCCACCACGCTTGGCTATTTTTTGTATTTTTATTGGAGATGGGGTTTTGCCATGTTGGCCAGGCCGGTCTGGAACTCCTGACCTCACGTGATCCACCCGCCTTGGCCTCCCAAAATGCTGGGATTACAGGTGTGAGCCATCACACCTGGCCTTTCCAAGATATATTGTTAGTGGGGAAAAAAAACAAAGAGGCAGAATAGTGTATATAAGATACATATTTTGTTTATAAAAGGGGAAGGGGAGGCTGGGTGTCGTGGCTCACAAATGAAATCCCAGCACTTTGAGAAGCCCAAGTGGGAGGATCACTTGAGCCCAAGAGTTTGAGACTAGCTTGGGCAATATATAAAGTCTTCATCTCTAAATTTAAAAAGTGAAGGGAAAAGCAATCTCTATATATGCATATATACACACATGTACATACACACATATAATGTATGCATATACATATGTGTATATGTACATATAGAAACTCTGGAAAGACCTAAGAAAATAAGGATAGTTTTACCTACTGTGGGCAGGAATGGGAGTGGGACATGCCAGTTGTGGGGAAAAATACAGAGAGGAGACTTCTCTCACTGATAGCACTATTTTAATCTTTCTAGTTGTTGACCCCTGTGAAAAAATTCTCCCTATATATTTTTAAAGAGTGAGTTGTCAGTAACCAAATGCAACAGGAAGTGCAGCAAGGCAAGAAAGAGAAGATGCTATTATGTTTACCAATGATTTAGTTAAATGATAAACCTCACCAGGACAGATGCTTTGGAGCGACACTGGCAGATCACGAAGGCATGCAGTGAGTTGGCATGGGAATGAGAAGTAATTTTATTATGTATTACTGAGTTAAGAAACGACCCCAAAACTTAGTGGCTGAAAACAACAGTCATTTCACTCGTCTCTCACCATTCTCCTGCCATTGACTTGGCTCAGCAAGGTAGTTTTGCTTTTGTTTTTGTTTTTCCCTCTCCAAGTGATGTCAGCTGAGGCTGCAATTGCCTGCAGACTCTCAGTTGGGATAAAACATCCAAGGTGACTCACACATATGACTGTCGTTAGGTGCTGGGAGCCATCTGGGAGCTCAGCTAGGCTTGCACCTAGATTCATATGACCTTTCACTGTGGGTTGGGCTTCTTCAGGATGACTGGATTCAGAGAGGCTGTGTCCCAAGGGAAATGAAAGGTGGCATTCTGGCTTGTAATACAGAATTCTAGTTGTCCCACCAATCAGTTTTCCACTTTTCTAGTAATTGAACCATTCAGTTTTAACTTGGCACTGAGAATAAAGATGTTTTGCAGTCGCTCTCCTAGCGAGACATGGCTGTATGAGTAAGTTCTAGTCAACGGAATGTGAGTGGAAGTGACATGCAACTTCCAGTAAGCATCCCCTTGGGATAGGGATGTCATGTCAGCCATCCATCTTGGGACATGATGCATCTTGGAATTCCCTAGGAATAGTGGAGCAATTAAAATAAAGGAACTCGGATATTTACCATGATGGAGCAGCCCCAGGGCTGCTGAATACAGTTGTGCAGTTGTGAGCACCATTCCCATGACCACAGTGTGAATGGGAATCCTTACAGTTGTGCAGTGCACATCCTGCACAATCATACACAGTAGTCCAGAAACACCTGTGCAGGTAGGATAGACTGGAGGAGTAAGTCTTGGGAAGCTTACACCTGGGCTGTTTATTATTATTTTGGATCTCTGTAAGGTTCTAAATCATGGATAGCATCTTAGGTGTTTTAGTGTCCTTTAGCAAAGGAAGAGAAGTTGAAAGGAGTAGTAATCAAGGGGTGAGATGAGAACTGAAGATTGCTTGACTGAATGCTGAGTGGAAAGCACTATGGTAAGGGCCATGGAGAGTATAAAGAAAGCACAGTGCCTGCCCTTCAGGAACTTAAAATCCAGTGAGGAAAAACATATTTATGCCAATAATTTTACGGAATATCATTCTCAAGAAATGTATATTCTAGGACAGAAAAATATATTTATCCCAATTATTTTACTTTATTTTTATAGAGACAGGGTCTTGCCATGTTGCCCAGGCTGGTCTCCAACTCCTAAGCTCAAACGATCCTTCTTCCTCGGCCTCTCAAATTGCTGGGCTTAGAGGTGTGAACTACTGCACCCAGCCCTATACCAATAATTTTAATACACAGGAATAGTGTGGCTTTAGAGACAATAATCTAGTAAGAACAAGACACTGAGATCAATAACATTAGCATAAGCAGTGAAGCAAATCCTGGAGGTGCCCTGATAGTGAGTAGACTGTAACTAGCTACCCTCAAGTTTCCAAATCACTACATTTGTCAATTTTCCCTTAAGATATTCTCACATTATAAGGTTCAGCCCTAATTTTTCTATTTCAGTGCCGAGTCATCTGGCTTCTGTAGCACATATGCAGTCTGCCTAGTGTATTTTAAAGATTGTTTTTTTCCTAAAAGGAAAAATCAATATTTTTTATTTGCGCAAGAAAATGAAAACCTGCTTGGCCTCAGAGGAACAAAACATCTAATTTATTTTACAATGTTTTCTAAATATTACTCTAGAGAAGCTTCTATTTATGGGTAGTATTTGAATATACCTTTAAAATACATTGTTTTGGTAGTATTGTTTCAAACAGACTATGATAATAATATATTAAAAGGGAAAATGCAGTTGAAAAATGAATGTGTACATGTTTACTGTTTATGTGAGGGCCAACCCCAAATCCTGCAAAACCTTTTCTCAAAGTTAAGACCATCCTCATTACAACAGCATCTGGCGATTAAAACCCACAACAACAAATATTTATTGAGACCCTATTAGGAAAACGACTCTACTGAACCCCGTGGAGGTCTGTTTTCTCAAATTTTTATTTTAAATTTAATTTTTATTTTTAGTTGTGGGACACATGCACAGGATGTACAGGTTTATTACATAGGTAAATGTGTGCCGTGGTGCTTTACTGCACCTGTCAACCCATCACCTAGATATTAAGCCTTACACACATTAACTATTTTTCCTAATGCTTTCCTCCCCCCATCCCACCCTTTGACAGGCCTGAGTGTGTGATGTTCCCCTCCCTGTGTCCATGTGTTCTCATTGTTCAGCTCCCACTCATAAGTGAGAATATGCGGTATTTGTTTTCCTGTTCCTGTGTTAGTCTGCTGAGGATAATGGCTTCCAGCTTCATTCATGTCCCTGCAAAGGATATGATCTCATCTTTTATGGCTGCATAGTATTCCTTGGTGTATATGTGCCACATTTTCTTTATCCAGTCTATCACTGATGGGCATTTAGGTTGATTCCATGTCTTTGCTATTGTGAATAGTGCTTCAGTGAACATATATATGCATGTATCTTTGTAACAGAATGATTCATATTCTTTTGGATATATACCCTTGAATTTAATTTTTAATTATTTGTAGACACAGAGGTCTTGCTTTGTCACCCAGGCTGGTCTTGAACTCCTGGGCTCAACTCATCCTGCTGCCTCAACCCCCCAAAGTGCTGGGATTACAGGTGTAAGCCACTGTGCCCTGCCCAGTATTTTGTGGTGTTTTTTCTTTGGAGACAGAGTTTTATTCTGTCACCAAAGCTGGAGTGCAGTGGTGCAATCATGGCTCACTGCAGCCTCAAACACCTGGGCTCAAGTGATCCTCCCACCTCAGCCTCCTAAGTAGCTGGGACTACAGGTATGTGCCACCACACACCAGCTATTTAAAACAAAATTTTTTCTTGAGATGAAGTCTTGCTCTCTTGCCCAGGCTGGAGGGCAGTGGCCCGATCTCGGCTCACTGCGACCTTCGCCTCCCAGGTTCAAGCAATTCTCCTGCCTCAGCCTCCTGAGTAGCTGGGACTACCAGTGCATGCCACCACACCTGGCTAATTTTTTTGTATTTTTAGTAGAGATGGGGTTTCACTGTGTTCGCTAGTATGGTCTCAATCTCCTGACCTCGTGATCTGCACACTTTGGCCTCCCAAAGTGCTGGGATTACAGGTATCAGCCACCGTCCCCTGCCAAATTTTTTTAATTAATTAAAACCAAAATTATATCACTGCTTCCCACGCTGGTCTCCAACTCCCAGCCTCCAGCAATCCTCCTGCCTCAGCCTCACAAACTGTTGAGATTACAGGTATGAGCCACCATGCCTGGCCTTCTATATTCTCATACAGTAAGTCACTACCCAAAAGGAGACACAGAAACATAAAACTAACTAACTAATACACAGTGTTAAATAGAGGCCCAAAGGGTTGTGACTATGTAGGGGAGGAAAGGATTATTCTTACTGGGTGAAGCTTACAGCCTTCATTGGAGAGATGACTGTTAAAGGGTTGCTAACATTTTGACATGAACCATTAGAAATGAGGATGGGGGCTGGGGCAGGGTTGGGAGGAACATATGGTGCAAAGAGAGGCAAGGAGCATGTAAGATAAAAACAAGGTGGACCAGGCATGGTAGCTCACCCCTGTAATCCCAGCACTTTGGGAGGCTGAAGCAGGTAAATCACTTGAGGTCAGGAGTTTGAGACCAGCCTGGCCAACATGGAGAAACCCTGTCCCTACTAAAAATGCAAAAATTAGCTGGGCATGGTGGTACATACCTGTAATCCCAGCTAATCAAGAGGCTGAGGCAGGAGAATCACTTGAACCTGGGAGGCAGAGGTTGCAATGAGCCAAGATCGTGCCACTGCATTCCAGCCTGGGTGATGGAGCAAGACCCTGTCTCAAAAACAAAAACAAAACAAACAAACAAAAAACCAGGGGCACGTGTTGGGCCATGCGGATTCCTGTCTCTTGGAGAGGCATGGTCTTTGTTTAGCAGGCAGGCAAAGACCAGCAAAGAGTTTCTAACCTGGTGGTGACAGTCCTGTCTGTCCTTTAGTTACGTGTGGGAAAGCCAGGAAGGGTCAAAGATTGAAGCCTGGAAACCAGTTTAGAAGGCTGTTGCCTGAATCCAGGCAAGAAGTCCTGAGAGCCTAAACAGAAGAAGCATGACTAAAAAGACAATGGTAGATGAGCTGTTTGAGACATTCTTGAAAAATAAGCTTGAGTCTGGTTACTGGGAGGAACTGTAAGAAGAAAAGGAGCACCCTAAAACAGTCCTCAGAATTCTTAAGCATCTAAGTTATAGCTATAATTTTATAACCTAACACTAAACAAAAATAAAGCATTGTATTTCCCCCAAAGATACATGTTAATAAACTCCCACATATCAGTAAATGGTAAATCTATTTTGCTGTTCCCTTGACCTTGCAGTCATTGTTGATGTGGTATTTTCTCTCATATTTCTGTTTGCTGGTTTGACCTTCAAAACATATCCAGATGCATGACCGGGCGTGTGGCTCAGGCCCATAATTCCAGCACTTTCAGAGGCTGAGGCGGGCGGATCACTTGAGATCAGGAGTTTGAGACCAGCCTAGTCAACATGGTGAAACCCCGTCTTTACTAAAAATGCAACTATTAGCCAGGCATGGTGGCACACGCTTGTAGTTCCAGCTACTTAGGAGGCTGAGGCAGAAGAATCTCTTGAACCTAGGAGGCAGTGAGCCGATATTGAGCCACTGCTCTCCAGCCTGGGTGACAGAGCAAGATTCAGTTTAAAAAACAAAACAAAAACAAAAGTATACCCAGATGCAGACATTTCACCCTTCCATGGCTAACACTGTCCTGGCCGGGCCATCATTTTCTTTTGTCTGTTTCATCGAAGTTGCCTCCTAACTGCTTTGCTCAATTAATCCCTGGGTCCCTACAGACTACTCTTAACATAGCAGTTGTTTTATGAAACTAAAGTGAAACTGGCGCTTGTAATCCCTGCTACTCAGGAAGCTGAGGCAGGAGAACCGCTTGAACCAGGGAGGCAGAGTTTGCAGAGCCGACATGGTGCCACTGCACTCCAGCCTGGGTAACAGCGCAAAACTCCATCTCAAAATAAATACTTAAACATAAATAAGGTAAAATCATGTTATTCCTTTTTTCAAAACTTTCCACTAATTCCCCACTTCTACTTTTACTATCAGTGTAAGTCAGTGTCCTAACTATGCAGCCTACTAAGCCCTCCGTAACCTGCTTCTTCTCCTCTGCTGTCACAATCACCTGCTACCTTATTGTCCTTTGCTATTTTACTCCAGCCACATTTGACACCTTGCTGTCCCTATAGAATGCCAACCATGCGCCTGCCTCAAGGCCAATGCACTTGGCACTGCTTCCCTGTGAGTTTCTGCTCAGTGTCACTTTGTCCCAGAGGCCTTCCCTGACTACCCTGTGAGGAAGCAACCCTCTTCCTTCCGCTGCATTCTATATTCCCTAACTCCAAGTTTATTTTAAAATAACAGTTGACAAAACACATGTCTACATAGTTTTGTGGGTCCCACTGTATAGATCATAAACTCGATGAGGGCAGGCCTATTGGTCTTTCTTCCCTCTTTCTTTCATTGTTTCTTCACTAATGCCGAAAGCAGCTTGGCACAGAATAGGTACTGAATTTTTTTTGTTTGTTTTTGAGCCAGAGTTCCTGTCACTCAGGCTGGAGTGGTGGTGGCATCTCAGCTCATTGCAAGCTCTGCCTCCCAGGTTAAAGTGATTCTCCTGCCTCAGCCTCCCGGTAGCTGGTATTATAGATGCCTGCCACCATGCCCAGCTAAGTTTTGTATTTTTTAGTAGAGACAGGGTTTCATCATGTTGGCTGGGCTGGTCTCAAACTTCTGACCTCAAGTGATCGGCCCGCAGCCTCCCAAGATATTGAGATATTTATTAAATGAATAAATCCTGTCAACAGAAGGCTGAATTCCACAACTGTGTACTAGAAGCTTCCATTGTTAACACTTGTTTGTAACAGCACCCAATGAGAATTTCTGATAAACTATTTATAAATTGTACCTGGCACAAAAAAAAGTACCTAATCTAAATAAACCTAATCTCTACAATATCTTAGTACTGTGCTACTCAACTACTTTCTAGTAAAACAAAACCTTTTGAGATGTGGAGTTAGGTGAAAGAGTGATTTTGGCATCATTTTTCAAAAGGGCTTTTAAGCTACAGAATTCACTCAGCCATGTAACAACTTTATTAAGGAAGCATCCACATGTCAACACTGCTCTGGGCATGAAGACATGAGAGGTTGTTCCTGCTCTCAAGGGGCTTAAAGTCTTTTTTTTTTAAAGGACAAATTGACTTGCAATTAAAAATGTACATGTCAAGTGGTTTGTGAATATGCTATTGAATTACAGAAGAGAGCCAATTAACTCGGGAGAGACTTTGCAAAGGAGGGCAGGCTGGAGCTGAGTCTTGAGGGATTACGTAGATTTTACTTACATAAAAGATAAATCAGTTTTTATCTTTTTTCTGTGCTGGGAAGAGGCAACTGCAGCCTGACCAAAGGCATAGGGTTCAGGAGGAGTTTGATGGGGAAAATGCTGTGGTTTGCATGTGTGAGTCCCTTCAAAACTCCTGTGTTGGAACATAAAGCTCAAGGTGATAGTACCAAGAGGTAGGGCCTTTGGAAGGTGATTGGATAGGACTGGTGTCCTTATAAAAGGGCTTGAAGGATTGAGTCTGTTTCCTTTTTGCCCTTGTAAAGATGCATCAAGAAAGTGCACCTAGCACTTTGGGAGCCGAGGTGAGCGGATCACTTGAGGTTGGGAGTTCGAGACCAGCCTGGCCACATGGTGAACATTAAAAATATAAAAATTAGATGGTAATGGAGGCACATGCCTATAATCCCAGCAACTTGGAAGGCTGAGGCAGGAGAACTGCTTGAACTTGGGAAGTGGAGCCTAGATCGCACCACTACACTCCAACCTGGTGACAGAGGGAGACTCTGTCTCAAAAAAAACCAAAAATAAAAAACCTAAAGTTTGGCATATGAATGCATCCTATGGCCATAAACTCAGACTTTCTTTTCTTTGTTTGATCTTGGACTGTGAGGTGGCAGTGAACTGAGATCACGCCATTGCACTCCAGCCTGGGTAACAGACCAAAACTCTATCTCAAAGTAAATAAATAAATTAAAAATAAATAAAGTGAAATCATGTCACTCCTTTTCTCAACACTTTCCACTAATTCCCCACTTCTACTTTTACTATCAGAGTAAGTCAGCGTCCTAACTATGCAGCCCACTAAGCCCTCCATAACCTGCTTCTTCTCTGCTGTCACAATCACCTTCTACCTTATTGTCCTTTGCTATTTTACTCCAGCCACATTTGACACCTTGCTGTCCCTAGAGAATGCCAACCATGCAACCTGCCTCAAGGCCAATGCACTTGGCACTGCTTCCCTGTGAGTTTCTGCTCAGTGTCACTTTGTCACAGAGGCCTTCCCTGACTACCCTGTGAGGAAGCAACCCTCTTCCTTCCGCTGCATTCTATATTCCCTAACTCCAAGTTTATTTTTAAATAACAGTTGACAAAACACAAATCTATATAGTTTGTGGGTCCCACTGTATAGATCCTAGGGTTCTATTAACACAAACCTGCTGTTATTGGCTGTACAGTAGTCAATCAATAATTTTTTTCTTTATGATATTGGGTAGGGTATTTTCAGTGTTTATTGACATGGTAATTTCAAACCAAAACTATGAAGTTTTTTTCTTAGATGAAAACATTAAGTCCAATCAGGAAAAAGGGACATGACAAGTAAGAGAACAGAAGAGTTTACATTGAGAAAGAAAGAATGGAATCAGGATTCTCTGTATGGGGCTTCAACATTTTAACTTGAAATTTTTTTCCTGTTGAATTCTAACTTGTTTCCTTCTAATTTCTTGCTAAAACTAATTTGAAATCCTCAAAACTAGGGCAGGTGTGGTGGCTCATGCCTGTAATCCCAGCACTTTGGGCGGCTGAGGTGGGTGGATCACTTGAAGTCAGGAGTTTGAGACCGGCCTGGCCTACATGGTGAAATCCAATCTCTACTAAAAATACAAAAATTAGCTGGGTGTGGTGGCGAGTGCCTGTAATCTCAGCTACTGGGGAGGCTGAGGCATGAGAATCTCTTGAAGCTGGGAGGCAGAGGTAGCAGTGATGCGGTGAGCGGAGATCATGTCACTGCACTCCAGCCTGGTCAACAGTGACTCTCCATCTAAAAAAAAAAAAAAAAAGGAAATCCTCAAACCTTTAGTGGGTAGTAAAGTAAAGCTACCTGCTTTAACCAATGTATCCAGAAGTTTCAGCAGGTTAACATAAAGTCAAGAGGGTGCATAACCCACCTCCGTGCAGTGGATCCAGGGACCTAGGGTCCTTCTATCTTAGGCTACACTGTCTTTAACATGTGCCTTTCAAGGTCGACATGCCTGTCTTTATCACCCTAGCACAGCAGAAGAAACACATAGATTTGCATTGCAGGCAGTTTTTCTAGGCTAAATGTGGAAGTGGTATTCATGGAAGTTTCACTGGCAAAAATGGAGCTGCACAGCCAAAACAAATTGTATAGAATGCTGGTGCCCAGGAATGTAGAGAATGGCACTTTAGAATTGCATTAACATGGGCAGATGCGGTGGCTCACACCTGTAATCCCAGAACTTGGGGAGACTGAGGCAGGTGGATCACCTGAGGTGAGGAGTTTGAGACCAGCCTGGCCAATATGGTGAAACCCTATCTCTACTAAAAACACAAAAATTAGCTGGACATGGTGGTTGGCACCTGTAATCCCAGCTACTCAGGAGGCTGAGGCAGGAGAATTGCTTGAGCCTGGGAGCGGCAGGTTGCAGTGAGCTGAGATTGCACCACTGCACTCCAGCCTGCATGACAGAATAAGACTCTGTCTCAAAGAAAAAAAAAAAAGAGTACTCCCGAGATGGCATCTTAGAGGCGACTCAGGATTGCAGCTCTCAGTGAAGGCGCAGAGGGTGAGTTTTAGCCGCATTTTCGGACGGACCTTTTTTGCCCACAGAACGTTGAAAGTCCCAGGTGTGGGAGAGACACGAACGCTAGTGCAGCTGGCTCGCAAGGCCGTTCGGCCGCCCGAACCAGCGCCGCAGCGCAACCTGGCACAAAACTCACTGGTCTGGGTGCCCTGTTAAACCGGCAATCTGAGATTTGGAAGGGCAGATTGGCATGTCCATCTGATTGAAAGGGACTTGGACAATGAGCCAGACCAGGAGATTCCTGGGAAATGTGATCTGAGCTGGTGCAGTGGGCAGCGGCAAGGGAGATCGCACGGATCCCAGTGCCCTATTGGCAGGCTACTGGGGCGCCAGTGAGAGAGTCGACCGTTCAGCTTGGGGAGAGGAAGAGAGAGAGAGAGAGGACGGACTCTGAGGCAGGGAGCTGGGTGATCGGGCTCGGCGGGTCCCAACCTCACGGGGACAAGCAGGGCGGCGATTGGAGGCACTCGGGGCTGAGAGTTTTGCTGCCGGCATCTAGGACGGTGCAGCCCGGTGGGGGAGGGGCGTCCGCCACTAGGACGCAATCTGCCCCTACTGAAGTACCACCCAGGGCTGAGGCAGCCTGCCGTTGCTGAGGCAACCTGCCATAACAGAGAGACTTGGGCGGAGTGCACCACAGCAGAACGGAGCCCGTGGCAGCAGGGCGGACCTGCGCTAGCAGGGTGGAGCCCCAGCAGGCAAATAGTGAATAGACTGCCTCCTAGCTGGGCAGGACAGTGCAACAGATACTCATAAAGAAAGCCCCAACTCCCTGAGACAGAGCATCTAAGGGGGAAAAAAAAGCAGGGGGCAGTTTATGAGTTCTGTTGCAGCAGACATAAACATATCCTCCCAACATCCCTGAATGAACAACGGAGCTCACTGCTCAGGACTGGAGCTCCTATAAAGCACAGACCGTCTCCTCAAGCAGCTCCCTGACCCCTGTATATCCAAAGAGTCACCCCAAAAAAGGACTAATCAGGCTGACATTTGGCGGGCATCATTCTGGAACAAAGATAGCAGAAGAAGAAACTGGTAGCATCCCTCATTGTTCCACAGCTGCTACAGGTGTACCCCAGACAAGCAGGGCCTGGAGTGGACCTCAGCACTCGTACAGCAGAGGGGCTAGACCATTAGAAGGAAAACTAAGTAACAGAAATACTTCATCATCAACAATCTGGGCATCCACTTAGAGACCCAATTGAAAAATCAGCAACTACTAAGACGACAGGTGGATAAATCCATAAAGATGGGAAGAAACCAGCGCAAAAAGGAGGAAAACACCCAAAACCAAAACACCTCACCTCCTACAAAGAACCAAAACTCCTCACCAGCAAGGGAACAAAGCTGGACGGAGAATGAGTGTGATGAAATGATGGAATCAGACTTCAGAAAGTGGATAATGAGAAACTTCAGTGAGCTAAAAGAACATGTTCTAAATCAGTGCAAAGAAACTAAGAACCTTGAAAAAAGATTCGAGGAAATGATAACAAGAATGGACAACTTAGAGAGGAATATGAAAGAATTGAAGGAGCTGAAAAACACAACACGAGAACTTCGCGAAGCATGCACAAGTTTCAACAGCCGAATTGACCAAGCAGAAGAAAGAATATCAGAAGTCGAAGATCAACTCAATGAAATAAAACGAGAAACCAAGATTAAAGAAAAAAGTGCAAAAAGGAATGAACAAAATCTCCAAGAAATGTGGGACTATGTGAAGAGACCCAACCTACGTTTGACAGGTGTACCAGAATGTGATGAAGAGAATGAATCCAAGCTGGAAAACACTCTTCAGGATATTATCCAGGAAAATTTCCCCAACCTAGCAAGACAGGTCAATAGTCAACTCCAGGAAATACAGAGAACACCACAAAGATACTCCGCAAGAAGAGCAGCCCCAAGGCACATAATCGTCAGATTCACCAGGGTTGAAATGAAGGAGAAAATACTAAGGGCAGCCAGAGAGAAAGGTCGGGTCACCCACAAAGGGAAGCCCATCAGACTCACAGCAGATCTCTCGGCAGAGACTCTATAAGCCAGAAGAGAGTGGGGGCCAATATTCAACATCCTTAAAGAAAAGAACTTTCAACCCAGAATTTCATATCCAGCCAAACTACGCTTCATAAGTGAAGGAAAAATAAAATCCTTCATGAACAAGCAAGTACTCAGAGATTTTGTCACCACTAGGCATGCTTTACAAGAGCTTCTGAAAGAGGCACTACACATAGAAGGATACAACCAGTACCAGCCATCCTAAAAGCATACCAAATGCTAAAGAGCATCAACAAAATGAAGAATCTATATGAACCAATGGGCAAAACAGCCAGCTGGCATCAAAATGGCAGTATAAAATTCACACATAACAATATTAACCCTAAATGTAAATGGACTAAATGCACCAATCAAAAGACACAGACTGGCAAATTGGATAAAAAATCAAAATCCATCGGTGTGCTGTATCCAGGAAACCCACCTCACACGCAAAGATACACAAAGGCTCAAAATAAAGGGATGGAGGAAGATTTGCCAAGCAAATGGAGAGCAAAAAAAAGCAGGAGTTGCAATTCTCATCTCTGATAAAATAGACTTTAAAGCAACAAAGATCAAAAGGGACAAAGAAGGTCATTACATAATGGTCAAAGGATCGATACAACAAGAAGAGCTAACGATTCTAAATATATATGGACCCAATGTAGGAGCACCCAGATATATAAGGCAAGTTCTTAATGACTTACAAAGAGACTTAGACTCCCACACAATAATAGTGGGAGACTTTAACACTCCACTGTCAATATCAGACAGATCAACCAGACAGAAAATTAACAAGGATATCCAGGGCTTGAACTCAGACCTGGAACAAGCAAACCTGCTAGAAATTTACAGAACTCTCCACCCCAAATCCACACAATATACATTCTTCTCAGCACCACATCACACCTACTCCAAAATTGACCACATAATTGGAAGTAAAGCACTCCTCAGCAAATGCAAAACAACTGAAAGCATAACAAACAGTCTCTCAGACCATAGTGCAATCAAATTGGAACTCAGAATTCAGAAAATAACTCAGAACCTCACAGCTTCATGGAAACTGAACAACTGGCTCTTGAATGTTGATCAGATAAACAATGAAATGAAGGCAGAAATAAAGAAGTTCTTCGAAACCAACGAGAATGAAGACACAACGTACCAGAATCTCTGGGACACATTTAAAGCAGTCTGTAGAGGAAAATATATAGCAATAAGTGCCCACATGAGAAGAGTGGAGAGATCCAAAATTGACACCCTATCATCAAAATTGAAAGAGCTAGAGGAGCAAGATCAAAAAAGCTCAAAACCTAGCCGAAGACAAGAAATAACTAAGATCAGAGCAGAACTGAAGGAGATAGAGACAAGAAAAACCCTTCAAAAAAGTCAATAAATCCAAGAGCTGGTTTTTCAAAAAGATCAACAAAATAGACAGACCACTAGCCAGACTGATAAAAAAGAAGAGAGAGAACAACCAAATAGATGCAATAAAAAACAATAAATGGGAAATCACCATAGATTCTACAGAAATTCAAACCATCATCAGAGAATACTACAAACAACTCTATGCACATAAACTAGTAAACCAGGAAGAAATGGATAAATTCCTGGATGCATGTGTCCTCCCAAGCCTAAACCAGGAGGAAGCCGAAACTATGAATAGACCAATAACAAGGTCTGAAGTTGAGGCAGCAATTAAGAGCCTACCACACAAGAAAAGCCCAGGTCCAGATGGGTTCACAGCTGAATTCTACCAGACACACAAAGAGGATCTGGTACCATTCCTTCTGAAACTATTCCAAATAATTCAAAAAGAGGGAACCCTTCCCAAATCATCTTATGAGACCAACATCATCCTGATACCAAAACCTGGCAGAGACTCAACAAGAAAAGAAAACTTCAGGCCAATATCCATGATGAACATAGATGCAAAAATATTCAATAAAATACTGGCAAACCGATTGCAACAGCACATTAAAAAACTTATCCATCATGATCAAGTAGGATTCATCCCGGGGATGCAAGGCTGGTTCAACATACGCAAGTCTATAAATGTAATTCACCACATAAACAGAAGCAAAAACAAAAACCACATGATTATCTCAATTGACACAGAGAAAGCATTTGACAAAATTCAACAGCCCTTTATGCTAAAAACCCTCAATAAACTTGGTATTGATGGAACGTATCTCAAAGTAATAAAAGCTATTTATGACAAACCAACAGCCAATATCATACTTAATGGGCAAAAACTGGAAGCATTCCACTTGAAATCCGGCACTAGACAAGGATGCCCTCTCTCACCACTCCTATTCAACATAGTACTGGAAGTTCTAGCCAGAGCAATCAGGCAAGAAAAAGAAATAAAGGGTATTCAAATAGGAAAGGTGGAAGCCAAATTGTCTCTATTTGCAGACGACATGATAGTATACTTAGCAGACCCCATCACCTCAGCCCAAAAGCTCCTGCAACTGATAAGCAACTTCAGCAAAGTCTCAGGATATAAAATCAATGTGCAAAAATCACAAGCATTCCTACACACCAATAACAGACTTAAAGAGAACCAAATTAAGAATGAACTGCCATTCACAATTGCTACAAAGAAAATAAAATACCTAGGAATACAACTCACAAGGAACGTAAGGGACCTCTTTAAGGAAAACTACAAACCACTGCTCAACGAAATAAGAGAGGACACAAACAGATGGAGAAACATTCCATGTTCGTGGTTAGGAAGAATCAATATCGTGAAAATGACTATACTGCCCAAAGTAATTTACACAATCAACGCTATCCCCATCAAACTACCATTGAATTTCTTCACAGAACTGGAAAAAAACCACCATGAACTTCATATTGAACCAAAAGAGAGCCCGCACAGCCAAGTCAATTCTAAGCAAAAAGAACACAGCAGGAGGCATCACACTACCAGACTTCAAACTATACTACAAGGCTACAGTAATCAAAACAGCATGGTACTGGTACCAAAACAGAGATATAGACCAATGGAACAGAACAGAGGCATCAGAGGCAACACAACATATCTACAGCCATATAATCTTTGATAAACCAGACAAAAACAAGCAATGGGGAAAGGATTCCCTGTTTAATAAATGGTGTTGGGAAAACTGGCTAGCCATGTGCAGAAAGCAGAAACTGGACCCCTTCCTGACACCTTACACTAAAATGAACTCCAGATGGATTAAAGACTTAAACATAAGACCTGACACCATAAAAACCCTAGAAGAAAATCTAGGCAAAACCATTCAGGACAAAGGAGTAGGCAAGGACTTCATGACCAAAACATCAAAAGCATTGGCACTAAAGGCCAAAATAGACAAATGGGACCTAATCAAACTCCACAGCTTCTGCACGGCAAAAGAAACAGTCACTAGAGTGAATCGGCAACCATCAGAATGGGAAAAAATCTTTGCAGTTTACGCATCTGACAAAGGGCTGATATCCAGAATTTACAAAGAACTCAAACAGATTTATAGGAAAAGAACAAACAAACCCCATTCAAAAATGGGCAAAGGATATCAACAGACACTTTACAAAAGAAGACATACATGAGGCCAACAAACACATGAAAAAATGCTCATCATCACTGGTCATTAGAGAGATGCAAATCAAATCACATTGAGATACCATCTCACACCGGTTAGAATGGCGATCATTAAAAAATCTGGAGACAGCAGATGCTGGAGAGGATTTGGAGAAAGAGGAATACTCTTACACTGTTGGTGGGAGTGTAAATTAGTTCAACCATTGTGGAAGACAGTGTGGCGATTCCTCAAGGACCTAGAAATAGAAATTCCATTTGACCCAGCAATCCCATTACTGGGTATATATCCAAAGGACTATAAATCGTTCTACTATAAGGACACGTGCACACGAATGTTCACTGCAGCACTATTTACAATAGCAAAGACCTGGAACCAACCCAAATGCCCATCGATGATAGACTGGACTGGGAAAATGTGGCACATATACACCATGGAATATTATGCAGCAATCAAAAATGATGAGTTTGTGTCCTTTGTAAGGACATGGATGAATCTGGAGAACATCATTCTCAGCAAACTGACACAAGAACAGAAAAAGAAATACCGCATATTCTCACTCATAGGCGGGTGAGAAAAATGAGAACACATGGACACAGGGAGGGGGTCTACTACACACTGGGGTCTATTGGGGGGAATGGGGGAAGGACAGCGGGGGGAGCTGGGGAGGGATAGCCTGGGTATAAATGCCACATGTGGGTGAAGGGGAGGAAGGCAACAAAACACACTGCCATGTGTGTACCTATGCAACTATCTTGCACGTTCTGCACATGTACCCCAAAACCTACAATGCAATAAAAATTTAAAAAATTAAAAAAAAAAAAAGAATTGCATTGACAGTGATTACTAAGATGATTGTTTTTCCTTCCCCGCCCAAGTGTTTGCATCTATGGAATTCTTGATGCTTTAAAAATAAATTTCAAAGAGTTGTTTATCTGATAGGGACATTTATCTTTTGTCTATTGCTTCTCCTACAAATTTTCTTCCTCTCTTTGTTCCTTATAGTTATGAGCTTCCCACACTCCCTCTGCAGTGGACACACATTGCTTTGGCATATGCAAGCTGATTATATTTTGCTTTGTGAGGTCTCTCTTTATAATTTGAAACCACAGAAATCCACATATAGAGGGATGTATATGGGGCTCTGTATTTTATGCCATTGATCTACATGTTTATTTTTGCATCAATTCTGCCCAGTAGGAACCTGAAAGGTATTACAGAGATGAGGGAACAATGTGTATGATGAAAAAAAGAATCAACCAGTTAAGTTTGCATTCAATTTCCTTATTCAGTTGATTTCAGTCTCTCAAATAGCAGCTGAGCATGTGTGCCTGTGTGACTGTGGCAGGAAGATGAGGACGTGAGGATGGACAAATGAAAATAGTGAGAGATTGTGAGGGATTCAGACAGAGCTAGTAACTCTGTGAGCCGGTAAATTGTTTGAGATTCACATTGTCGAACAACAACATTTCAACACATTTTGTTAAAATATCAAATTGGCTTTTATTAACAATCAATTCATGAATTAGGTAGCGTCTTATCTATGAAAGAGAAAAGACCCTCCAGTGGGCTGAGCAAAGGAGGTAGGCTTTATAGGCATAACAGAACTGAAGAAGCAGAAACAGGGAATAGAAAGACTGGTCATTTCCAAGTTACTCTCCTTCTAGGTTTCAGACAGAGAGAATTTTCTCATCATGCCTATTCTGGATGCTCCTTTTAACTGTCTGCTGTGAGTTTTCCTGTTCCTTGGAAAACCAGCACATTTTAAAGTTCAATTAGACCATGTGGTACTTAACACGACTGACTCCATTTTGGTTTGCTCTGGTTTGTTGGGGCTTAGTGAAGGAGCTCAGTCCAAAATGATGCCCTCCTATTAAATTTCATTTGGCTATGCAATAATGATTCTATATTTGCGTATTGATTTCATGAATTCCAAACAATTTCCGAATTGTTAAACTTGTTGGAGCATAACGTTGTATTTGAGTGTTAGTATCTGATTTAAACAAGGTTACAAAATGAGTCATCAATGGCGGTGAACTAAATTCAGTTTTCAGATTTTCCCTAAAACGAATCAAGCAAACAACCTAGAGAGGTATTAAAATTAAGTGCACGTAAAAATGCTGTCAGGAAAGTAGCAGTGTGGTGTTTAATACAATAATTTTGCTTCTTAGGAAGACATAGGATAAATGACTTTTTGAATAAACACTGTAATAATTGTGTATAGAATTCATATTTCTTTAAGCTGAAAGACAAAAAAAGGAATTACTTTGAGTGCAAAGAAATTTATAGCTCAGTTATGAGTATGCATTGCAAAGTGGAATTATAGCTGCCTGAAGTGTATTTGAATTTATAATGAAGGAAACTCAGAAGTAAAGCAGTGTAGACTTGATATTCCCAATGTTGTGACCCTTCCTAAAACTCTTCAGGTTTTTTGATCATATAAAACTTGCTTACAGCAAAGATACAGTGTATGAAATCTGGATGGAATCCAGAACCTAGCACAGTCAAGGGAAAATGTCCTTTCGGGTGCTGAATATATAGAGGCATGATACAAACAAGCCTTCATCTATTTATCATAGTTCATGGTCTGGTCATGTCCCCTGCCAAAGCTTTTCTGGGAAGCTGTAAGGGGAAAATGATTTGCTGGCCTAACTTCTGACTTGACTTCATTCCTCTCTATGGGGGATCACTTTACATTTCCTTAATTGCAGGGACAGCTTGTGTGGTTGGCAGTGGTTTGAATGAGAAATGGACTTTAATGAACTACAGTTTCTTTGGCTCAGCTGGAATTTAAGTAGTCATAGACTAAATTAACAGCCATGGTCAAAGCCCAGATGACAGCTGTGTCACGGAAAAGGAAAGGTAAGGGTTTATTTTGTGCTACTATACTAGGATTATGCTCTTAAAATACTGAGTTTAGCAACTTCAGACTTTTGAGTTATACTGTCATTTTTTTAAGGTACCAAAAGGCTCCTCCAAGGTAATGTTAATAAACCTCAGGTGTGAGGACAGGTAATGCAGCCTGGCTGACTGCAGAGAGTAATTTGTATTCATTTTGTGACTTACAATACATAGTTTTTGCTTCATTGTGACCGAATGCAATGGGTCATGAACATTATTTCTATTTAGCACCTAAGGTTACAAATGTGGATAAAGGTTAAGTCGCATGGAAGAACAGAATAAAAGTTAGAACTATCATCCTTAACCTTTAATTTTACAAGTGGTACCTCTTCTACTACTTCTATGGGCGTCACAAACATTTCGTCACGAGTTTTACAGACGTTACGCAAATTAAGGCCAGGTGCGGTGGCTCACCCCTGTAATCCCAGCACTTTGGGTGGCTGAGGGAGGTGGATCACTTGAGGCCAGGAGTTAGAGACCAGCCTGACCAACATGGTGAAACCCCGTTTCTACTAAAAATACACACACACAAAAGTTAGCCGGGTGTGGCTGCACATGCCTGTAATCTCAGCTACTTAGGAGGCTGAGGCTGGAGAATTGCTGCAACCCAGAAAGAAAAGGTTGCAGTGAGCCAAGATTGTGCCACTGCACTCCAGCCTGGGCGACAGAGCGAGACTCTGTCTCAAAAAAAAAAAAAAAAAAAAAAAAAGACATTATGCAAATTAAAAGTATTACTATTAAATTTGTTCATTCTTAGTTTGTTAATTCCTAGGGAACTGAACTTGCCCAATACTTTTCCAGGAAACTGTTAATGATGTGCTTTAAATGTCTTCCTACTCATTCCTCATTTTGACAAATGGATTTGGATTAACAGATGGTTTTGTCTGTTTAAAAGCCATGCAGCAAATTTGCAGTAAAAAATGGAAACTGTGACAGGGTCTTGCTGTGTTGCCCAGGTTGGGGTGTAGTGTAGTGATCACAGCTCACTGCAGCCTCAAACTCCCAGGCTCAAGTGATCCTCCCACGTCAGCCTCCCGAGTAGCTAGGATAGGGACCTGTACCACACTCCTGGCTTTCTTTTTCCTTTTTTTTTTTTTTTTAATGGGGTCTCTCTATGTTGCCCAGGTTTGCATCACCTTCGTAAAGGCTTGGATGAAACAAAATGAGACAAGAATCTAGTGAGAAAAACTACATCACAAAGTCTCTGCTCTCTTCTCGAAGTGGCAATTCACATCTTATTCCCAATGATAAACTATAAAGATATAGTAATTGTATATATCTCTTGCAGCAAAGGGGACCAGCATATCCAAGTTTGGCTGGGACTTTGCAAGTTTTAGCAGTGCAAGTTCATCTTACTGGAAACTCCTCAGTCCCAGGCAAGCCAGGGTAATTGGTTGCCCTTCTTGCACGTGTACATTCTATAGGTAGAGTAGGGTTCAGGAGGGGCTTGCATCAGTGCTCAAATAATGTCATCTGCATCTCACCTCTCTGGTCTACTGCAGGGTGGGCTGTTTACAGGCCTTAAAAAAGTGACCAGCAATGGTTTCAGGCTCCTCAGTTTAATTAAAAGAAGTCAAATTTCAAACATGTCCTCCCTCCATTAAAACCAGTGGAAGTGGAAAACACATCTATCTTCAGAAACCCTCAAACATCACAGGATTCAGCAAGTTTGTGTATCTGCTCTTGAGCCAATTACTGTGGATGAGTGGGTGAAATAATTTGATTGTGTTCATCAGGGTCCATTTCTGAGGCTAGAGATGGAATTTATGTCACCCTAACCACATGGCTGACAGTAAGTTTCCTTAAAAAACGTTGATGTCATAATAAAGGGGGGTAATATTTGCTATCAAATAGCAACATTGCATTTATACCATGCTAGCAATTAAGAACAAGTGCAGAAAACTTTTGCTTCTATACAGGACTCAGTAAACAGCAGCAGTTCATAGTATGTATCAGAATCACTCAGAGGGCTTGTTGAAATGGACTGCAGGGCCCCACGCTGCAGAATTTCTGAATCATTAAGTATGAGTCGGCATTTATTCTATAATTCTGCAGTAAAGGGAGTAAGTCAAGTTGAGGAATGGTGCAAAGAAGAAAGGAAAAAAGGACTTGGCATTCCTTTTTCAACTTTCTTCAGAGTGGAAAAGCTGTTATTTGAAAAAAGGATTTGCCTTACTTGGTGTGGTTCTTGATTAAAGGTTGCTGTGGCTTGAATATTGAATATTTGTCTTCTCCAAAACTCACGCTGAAATGTATCCTTTGTGTGTATATGAGATGGAATCTCGTTCCATAACCCAGACTGGAGTGAAGTGGCACCATCTCAGCTTACTGCAATCCCCGCCCACCTCCAAGGTTCAAGCAATTCTCCTGCTGCAGCCTCCCAAGTAGCTAGGACTACAGGCGCATACCACCATGCCCAGCCAGTTTTTGTATTTTTAGTACAGACAGGGTTTCACCATGTTGGCCAGGCTGATCTGAAACTCCTGACTTCAGGTGATGCACCTGCCTAGGCCTCCCAAAGTGTTAGGATTATAGGTGTGAGCCACTGCGCCTGGCCTCATGTTGAAATTTAATTCCCAATGAGGCATCATTGACAGGTAGGGCCTTTAAGAGCTATTTGAATCCTGAGGGCTCTGCCCTCATGAAGGGATTCATCCATCACAGATGAATGGATTATCATGGGAGGGGAGCTGGTGGCTTTACAAAAAGAGGAAGAAAAGACCGGAGCTAGCACATTAGTATGCTCAGTCTCCTGGCCATGTGATACCCTGTGCCCCCTTGGGACTCTGTGGGGCTCCCACCAAAAGAAACCTCTCATCAACAGATGAGACTCAGCCAGGATCAATACTTACTTTGTATTGTTCAAGCCAATCAAGTTGACACTCAGTATTAACCATCACAAGGATAAAAGACACGTCCTTATGTAACTGCCAATAGGGAGCTAGCTGGCTGTCCCCTTTGTCATTCCCTTATATAAGAAACCCTTCTTTTGCAGTGGCGAGGTTTCTCTCTTCTCTGTTGGCCATACCCACTGATCTCATTAACTGCCTACAGACTCAGCTTGGAACTCATGCCATTGAAGAGCTCAATCTTCCTTCCTTGTATGCCTTAGTTGTGGGTCACCTCATTGGAGCTTTCCCTGTATTTCCGGCCAGCCTGCAGCTGGTGGCATTAGACTGAATTTCTCTGATACACATTCTTCTCTGTCCTTTAATGAAAGTATCACCAGAAAGCATGCAATCTCCACTTTCATCATTTACTTCTCTTAGCCCTGGATCTGTAAGTCTGGGGAATTCAACATGAGTCAGAGATGGAGATGGTGGTGGTGGTGGTGGTGGTGATGGTAAGTATGGCGAATTCTGTCTTTAGGTATTCTCTACCTGGCCATACCAGGCTTTTTTCTCTACTCTAACAGTACTTATGTGGCCCAGTGAGTGAAATGCCAATTCCTCCTCTTACCCACAGAACTACACATCTTTTTTTAATATTAACAATTATTTTTTTTAGAGATACAGTCTTGCTATGTTGCCCAGGCTGGTCTTGAACTCCCAACTTCGTGCAGTCCTCCCACCTCAGTCTTTTCAATTGCTAGGATTATGGGCATGAGCCACAGCACCTGGCCCATATAACTATAAATTTAACTCTTTTGAGGGCTGTACCCTTGGTTTTGCAAAGGAGAGAATTGCATTCTATCAAAATAAGCCCTGGTCTTTTTCTGTCCCATTCATCTTAAAGCTCTTGTTAGTAAAGATCATCAACATAGCTAAGGACGCGGACAGACATCTCATACCAAGAACCAGACCCTATTGAAATGCCGCTTGGGAAAATGTAATAATGTCATTCTTCACCAAGTTGCCCGCACTATTCTATAACTGAGGGCTGTAAGAGTAGTGAGTAACTCACTTTTTATTTTGTTACGTGTATCAGCTGCGTCTTCTTACTGAGCTCGCAGCCAATTATACCTTGTTTTCTGACACAAGTATGTGAAATAAATAATCATTTGGAGAACAACATGCTAATGATGGGCAAAAAACGTTAAGAAAACATTTCTTTTGATTTTTGTCCTGGAAAAAAAAAAAAGCATAGGAATGCAATGGGATGAAAGTCCAGATTGAAATGTGGCTATGGGACTGTCTCGGGAGTGGGAGGATGAGGAATGGAAGAGGGCGATGGGGTTAGAGAGGGTGTTAGCTGATCTGCAGATCTGTCCCTATAGTCTTGGCAGACACTGTTGAATAATTTACAGGGCTCAATTCTGAAGAGACTTGGATCTAGGCTGAAGAATAAACAAGGCTATTAAGAATTTTTGAGACAGAGAATTACATGTAGATATTACATTATATATAAATATATAAGACTATGTACATACAAAATATGTGTATATATTACATTTATATATTTATATTTATAAATTCTACACATGTATACATATATACATATTTATACGTATTATACATACACATGCACATATTTAGAGAGAGAATTTCACTCTGTTGCCCAGGCTGGAGTGCAGTGGCACAATCACGACTCACTGTACCCTCGACCTCCTGAGGTCAAGTGATCCTCCCATCTCAGCCTCCCAAGTACCTGGGACTACAGGCACACACCACCACACCTGGCTATTTTTTGTAGGGATGGGGTTTTGCCATGTTGCCCAGGCTGGTTTGAACTCCTGGGCTCAAGTGATTCATCTGTCTCGGCTGCCCAAAGTGCTAGGTATACAGGCATGTGCCACTGTGCTCAGCTGACATTTGATATTAATGTAGTGATCATGATCAGGAACCAAGTGTGTTACATGCAGCCAAATCTAAGATGCCATAGATTGTATGCACTATTAGCTTATATAATACTAAGGAAGAAAATATGCTTTCAAAATATATTACTTCCCTATGGCCAGGGGTGGTGGCTTATGCCTGTAAATATTAGCACTTTGGAAGGCTGAGGCAGGAGGATTGTTTGAGTCCCGGAGTTTGAGACCAGCCTGGGCAACATGGAAAAAACCTGTGTCTACAAAAAATACAAAAATTAGCCAGGCACATGGCATGTGTACCTGTGGTCCCAGCTACTTGGAAGGCTGAGGAGGGAGGATTGCTTGAGCTAAGGAGGCAGAGATTACAGTGGGCTGTGATTGTATCACTACACTCCAGCCTGAGTGATGGGAGTTAAACCCTGTCTCAAAAGAATATATATACACACATATATATGTATGTATATATATGTATACATATTGTATGTATATATTCTTTACATATGTGTGTGTGTGCGCATATGTATATGTATATATGCACACATATATATATGTATATAACTTCCCTATGCTTTGTTATCACTTAAAAGTTTTCAGCTGGGCATGGTGGCTCATGCCTGTAATCCCAGCACTTTGGGAGGCCAAGGTGGGCAGATCATGAGGTAAGGAGTTGGAGACCAGCCTGGCCAACACAGTGAAACTCCATCTCTACTAAAAATACAAAAATTAGTTGGGTGTGGTGACAGGCGCCTGTAATCCCAGCTACTTGGGAGGCTGAGGCAGGAAAATCGCTTGAACCCAGGAGGCAGAGATTGCAGTGAGCCGAGAGAGCACCACTGCACTCTCCAGTCTGGGCGACGGAGCTGCTAGACTGTCTCAAAAAAAAAATTTTTTTTTCAAGGACATTTTAAATGACAAAAAAATCTCTTTTAAGCTTATTTTTGCTGACATGAAAGAAATTAATTATACATCACACCTTTGCATACATGAGGCATACAGATGCTCAAAGAAACAGAGGCAAAACAAATTGGTTAGGGTATTACTAAAACTTCAGCTTGTAGGCAAATTCCTCTAAATGAGTTTCCACGTGAAATCATGAAGATTTGTGTTTTGCAAAAGATCTTGTCCTCTGTGCCAACAAGGGTGCTGTTGATGCAGCATTTCTTAAATGACTGCTCCACTCTTGACTCTGGGATAGCCTTCCAAGTGGCTGGCACAGATGCAGAGTCTGGCAGTTTTGATGTTCATCCACACACAATAACTGCGTTGCAGTTGCTTTATGAATGAGAGCAACTGCAAGGTACATCTCAATCTCAGAGATACTGAAATGTGCAAAAATGCATCTTATTTATTTATTTACTTATTTATTTATTCTGAGTCAGAGTCTTACTTTGTTGCCCAGGCTGGAGGGCAGTGGTGCAATCTCAGCTCACTGCAGCCTCCATTTACCAGGTTCAAGCAATTCTCCTGTCTCAGCCTCCCAAGTAGCTGGAATTACAGGCATGTGCCATCATGCCCAGCTAATTTTCATGCTTTTAGTAGAGATGGAGCTTCATCATGTTGGCCAGGCTGGTCTGGATCTCCTGTTCTCAAGTGATAAACTCACCTTGGCCTCCCAAAGTGCTGGGATTACAGGCATGAAACACGGCACCCGGCCTAAAAGTTCATGTTAGAATCAATGAAATCTGTATTTGCAGAACACTTGGAAATTACTGACAAGCAGAGAGAACAATGTGTACTCTTACCTAAATTAGTACTTTGTTCTATTTCCTTTCAGTATTAAAAACATTTTTATTTGTATAGTTACAATCACACCAAATCTATAATTGTGTATCCTGCTTTCTCTCTTAACATAAGCATTATTTCATACTGTTCTATTTACTAGACATGCAGTATTCCATTATGTGAATGTCCAATAATCTGTTTTATTATCTAATTGATCATTTAGCTAATCAAATTCATAAGCCACAATTGAATTTCCAAACAATTTTAAATGAATGAGAGTCAGGTAGACAGTAAGGAAAATGAAATCAACTATATAAGCTTTCAAGGCTTTTTTCCCCCCTAAAAATAGTCCTCAAAATCTTTAATAACAGTTTGAGGCTGGCACATTGGCTTATGCCTGTAACCACAGCACTTTGGGAGGCTGAGGTGGGAGGATACTTGAGCCCAGGAGTTCGAGACTAGCCTGGGCAACATAGTGAGGCCCCTGTCTCTACAAAAGACTATTTAAAAATTAGATGGTGTGGTGGTGCATACTCATTGTCCCAGCTACTTGGGCGGCTAAGGTGAGAGGATGGCTTGAGCCCAGGAGGAAGTCAAGGCTGCAGTGAGCTGTGATCATGCCATTGCATGTCAGCCTGGGTGACAGAGTTAGACCCTATCTCAAAAAAAAAAAAAAGGTGAGATATTAACCTAAGCTATTCACAGATTTTGCAGCACAAACACTTTCCTGGCCTTATAAAATAATACTATCCCATTGCTGCCTCGATCACCAAAAGATACACAGAACTCGCATTTCAAAGTAAGAATGTATTTTGCCCTGAAAAACATTTTATCAAAATGCCTTCTAAGAGTGTTGGAAGAAGATATAAGTATACAAATAAAAATGGTTTTAATACTGAAAGGAAATACACCAAAGTACTAAGGTAGGTAAGAGTGCACATTGTTCTTCCTGCTTGTCAGTAATTTCCAAGTGTTCTGCAAATACAGATTTCATGGATTCTAAGACGCACTTTTAGGCCAGGTGCGGTGGCTCATGCCTGTAATTCCAGCAATTGGGAGGCTGAGGACAGGAGTTCGAGACCAGCCTGGCCAACTTGGCGAAACCCCATCTCTACTAAAAATACAAAAATTAGCTTGGCATGGGGTTGCATGCCTGTAAATTCTTAAATGCTAAGAGTTTAGGTTTTAAGAAAGACCCAGGGCCGGGCACAGTGGCTCACACCTGTAATCCCAGCACTTTGGGAGGCCGAGGCGGGTGGATCACGAGATCAAGAGATCGAGACCACCCTAGTCAACATGGTGAAACCCCGTCTCTACTAAAAATACAAAAAATTAGCTGGGCACAGTGGCACGTGCCTGTAATCCCAGCTACTCAGGAGGCTGAGGCAGGAGAATTGCCTGAACCCAGGAGGCAGAGGTTGCGGTGAGCCGAGATCACGCCATTGCACTCCAGCCTGGGTAACAAGAGCGAAACTCTGTCTCAAAAAAGAAAGACCCAAAGAGTGAAAATTGTATTAAAAGGAGAATGAAAAACTAAGGTCAGGTTAAGGTTATCTTCTCATAGAAAAAGTTATGAGGAAGAAGCTAAAGGAAGAGGTGGTTTGAGTTGATGCCACGTCAAAGGCTTTCTGAAGATGGAGAGGGGGAATGAACACAACCAGAAAAAGAAGGAAAAGAAAGAAAGCAAAAGTAGTACCCTCTAAAAGGAAAGATAATCAGAGCCGCAGAAGAGTAATGTCTATTTTATTCCAGGACAATTACTTAGGTTGATGTTCCCTTTTATATAAACTTCTGGGTTATTAAAATTCTGAGACAGCCTAAATGGAGATTATCACTTACACAATTAAGGATTATGGCTCCTAAAAAGACTGTCATGTTTGAGAAGCACAGCAGCCAGTCCTGACAGTAGGAAAGAAGAAAAAAGCAGCCTTTAAATAGAATAGGAAGTTCATCCCTAGTTATTCTGAATTTTGACAGAAGCAGTCTGTGGGGATTACCTGGAGCTACAAGATGGAATATTAGCCTTGATTTTATGAGGAAGACACAAGAGATGAGAGCACTTATTGGAAAACCCTTTATTTTGGGTTGTTCATAGATAAAAGGCAATGAAAACTGCAGGGGAAGATAAAAAGAACAAGGGGTTTACAGAGAAATGGACTATACATTCAATGGCAACGTAATATTTTTCTCTGACAATCACAGGTTAAATAATTTTTGAGTGGTAACACTGAACTTTAAAACAGAAGGAAAGAAATGGAGAGAAAAATACTAGTGTTAAAGGAATTACATCCAGAGGAATTTTTTCTGGTGGTGTTGTAATCTCAAATAAGCAAACATAAAGTGTGTTTGGTTTTAAACAATTAATAACATATATAAAGAGTGAAAAAATATTTGTAAATCATATAGCTGAAAAAGGGCTTATATTCAAAATATTTAAAGTCTTATAACTCAACAATAAAAAGAAAAATAACTAAAAAATAGTTGAATAGAGGTAGCTCCAGAAAAGCTATTTTATTATGATTATAGGAATGCAAATCAAAGCCATGAGACACCATTTCGTACACACTAGGGTGGCTAATTTTAAAAACCAGACAATAACAAGTGTTGGCAAGGTTGGGTGTCTAAAAACTGGGGCCCTCAAATGCTGATGGTTGTATTAAGCCGTACTTGGTATGCTATAAAGAAATATACTAGACTAGGTAGCTTATAAAGAAAAGAGAGGTTTAATTGCCTCACAGTTCTACAGGCTTTATAGGAATCACGGTGCTAGCACCTGCTTAGCTTCTGGGGAGGCCTCAGGAAGCTTAAAATTATGGCGGAAAATGAAAAAGGGACCAGGCATGTCACTTGGCAAAAGCAAGAGCCAAAGAGAGGGGAGGTGCCACACACTTTTAAATGACCATATCTCAAGATAACTTACTATCACAAAGATAGCACCAAGCCTGGAAGGATCTGCCCCCCGTGACCCAAACATCTCCCACCAGGCCCCACCTCCAGCACCGCGTATGATAATTCAACATGAGATTTGGCAGGGACAAATATCTAAAGTTCATCAGTGGTGGAGCTGTAAAATGGTGCAGGAGTTTGGAAAACAGTTTGGCTGCATGAAGGCCAAAAACAGTGTGATGGCCGTAACAGCTCAAAGTGTTAATCATACAGTTCCCACATGACCTTGCAATTCCACCTCTAGGTATATACCCTAGAGAAATGTAAACTATGTCACACAGAAACTTGGATACAAATGTTCACAGCAGCATTATGCCTAATAGCCAAAAAGTAGACATACCCCAAATGTCCATCAATACGTGAATGAATAAGTACAAGGAGATATATGCACACACTAGAATATTACAAAGTCCTAAAAAAGAATAAAATAGATTCATGCCTCAACATGAATGCAGCATGAAAATATGCTAAGCAAGAGAAGCCAGTCAAAAAGATCACATATGGTATGATTCCATTTATGTAAAATGTCCAGAATATATAAGTTCATAGAGACAGAAAGATTTGCAGTTGCCAGCAGTTTGGTGGAAGGAGAAAATGAGGGGTGACTGCTAATGGGTATTGCCTTTTGGGGGATGATGGAATGTCATAAAATTAGACAGTGGTGGTGCTTAAACAAACCTGTAAGTGTACTCAGAACCAGGAAGGGCATATATATATTTTTTGAGATGGAGTCTTGCTCTGTCACCCAGGCTGCAGTGTAGTGGTTGAGTACAGCTCACTGCAACCTCTACCTCCTGGGTTCAAAGCATTCTCTTATCTCAGCCTCCCTAGTAGCCAGGATTAAGGCATGTGCCACCACACCTGGCTAATTTTTATATTTTTAGTAGAGATGGGGTTTCAACCTGTTGCCCAGGCTGTTCTCGAAATCCTGACCTCAGGTGAGATGAGTGGCCATCTTGACCTCTCAAAGGGCTGGGATTACAGGCATGAGCCGTAACACCCAGCTTGCACACTTCTACAAACGTGAATTTTATGGTATGTGAATTATAGTTCAAGAAAACTGTTATAAGAATTGATAACAATTACATTTAAGATTTATAAACATTGAATTTCTAAAGAATCAGCACAGAGTCAGGTTTCTAGCTTTACACTTTACCTTTTCTTTCTTTTTTAATATTGTAACTACACTATCTTTATTTTGATTGAATCATGAAGGTAAAATTGAAGTCGTAACTATTCTATCATTTGACTGAACCAATCTTGACTTTGATTTCATTTGTTTATTTCCCATTTCATTACCAATTAGGAAGGGAAATAAGACTTTTAATTATTTCTTGAGATAAAGAAAACGTACCATTTTTCCATTTTTAATTACTGTCTCTGTGTGTTATGATAAATGTCAAATCTTGTTTTTCTCCAGAATATACCATTAAAAATTGGTATCTTCTCCAGAGGAGAGATAGGGGAAAGAATTGCATCTGTGTTCTTGCTATTTTCACAGAACTTTTTTCACTTTTTTTTTTTTTTTTGAGACAGAGTCTAGCTCTGTTGCCTAAGCTGGAGTGCAATGGCCCGGTCTCGGCTCACTGCAACCTCTACCTCCTGGGTTCAAGCAATTCTTGTTCCTCACCCTCCTGAGTAGCTGGGATTACAGGTGCCCACCATGACCAACTAATTTTTTATTTTTAGTAGAGTCAGGGTTTCATCATGTTGCCCAAGCTGGTCTCGAATTCCAGACCTCAGGTGATCTGCCCACCTTGGCCTCCCAAACTGCTGGGATTACAGGTATGAGCCACCAGCCACCATGATTTTCTATTCCATGTGTACATTTTTATATGTCATGTAATAATTTCAATTGTATGTTTTCCTTCAATTAATATCATATCAGGAATGCTCTTCTGTGTGATGGCATAGTGTCAGGAGCATTGAGATAAGCAGAATAATCACCTACTTCCTTTCACCTCCAGGAATGTCACCCTGTGGCAAAAGAGACTTTGAAATGTGGTTAAATGAAGCACTTGAGATGCAAAGATTACCTGGGATCATCCGAGAGCACAATTAATTAAAATGGTTCTGAGAGAAAAAGGAGGTAGGAGAACTTGACAAGATGTGATCATGGAAGCCGAGCTCAGGGTGAGGCAGAGACCAAGGGCTGCATGTGAATACTGGAAACACAAGGAGACAGACTGTCTCTTTAGAGTTTCTAGGAGGAATACAGCCCTACCGATCTCTTTTGGACTTCTGACCTCCTGAATCGAAGATAATAAATTTGTGTTGTTTAAACCACAAATTTGTGGTAATTTGTCAAAGTATCAATAGAAAACTAATACAATCATCATTTTAAGTTGTTACCTTGCCTCTAGTCCCAGCACTTTGGGAGACTGAGGTGGGAGGGTTTCAGACCAGCTTGGTCAACATGGTGAATCCCCATCTCTACTAAATATACAAAAATTACCTGGGCATGGTTGTGGGCGTCTGTAATCCCAGCTGCTTGGGAGGCTGAGGCAGGAGAATCAGTTGAGCTCAGGAGGCAGAGGTTGCAGTGAGCTGAGATCTCGCCACTGCACTCCAGTCTGGGCAACAGAGCAAAACTCCGTCTCAAATAGATAAATACATAGATAGATAGATAGATAGATAGATAGATAGATAGATAGACAGACAGACAGACAGACAGACAGACAGATGGTTGCCTGTTGGTTGGGCATGGTGGCTCACTCCTATAATCCCAGTGGTTTGTGAGACAATGGTGGGAAGAACCATTGAGGCTTGGTGTCCAAGACCAGCTGTGCAACATACCAAGACCCCATCTCTACACAAAATAAAAATAAATAAGCCAGGCATTGGTGTGTACCTGTACTCCCAGCTATGTGAGAGGTTTGCTTGAGCCCAGGAGTCTCAGGTTACAGTGAACTGTGATTGTACCACTGCACTCTAGCCTGGGCAACAAAGCGAGACCCTCTCTCTTAAAAAAAAAATGGTTGTCTATTATTCTCATAAGGAACTATAATTTCCCAATTATTTGTTTGTTTGGAAAGAGCAAACATCCTGAAACAGCAATTGAATCCATTCAGCCAAATCTGTGTGTGAAGGCTTGGTTCCTGATTGCAGAGTGTGACCAACTTACATGATGTCGGCCATCAGGGTGGTCCGGGGCCATGTCTATGGACACTACCATCTTGTTCTCCTCTCCAAAGAAAGCTTAACATTGAACAGTACTACAGGGCACTTTGTCCACCACTGCACACAAACTTTATTGTCTCAGGACTCATTACTTGGGTAACACGCAGCTGGGCACTCACAAACCCTGAGGTCAGAAACCCTATTTTCTGAGTGAAACATTGGGAGACAGAATATTTGAAATCAGAACTTTGGGAAATCTGGAACCTACTGTTGTCAGACATCTGACTCAGTGAGGGATAGTTTATAATCCCCTTAATTGGTGGATAACACTGTAAGCACTTCAGAGAGCAGAACTTCATGTGGCTGCCTTCTTGATCCATGATCAAGAAACAATTCCAAATGATTGCTTATTGAAGTACTGGAATTTTCCGTCTTGCCTCTCAAAGATAGCCTGAAGCCTAACAGATGGAGGCACAGTAGCAGTGACCATAAATGATCATGGAGAGAGACTTGTAAACAAAAGGAGATAACAGAGATTTTGTTCCCCACTGTGGAAAGCCCAGGGCTTTCCAGCATTCAGATTTTTACTGGGGTGGGGGGATTAATGGGACTAATGTTCCATTAGATTTTTTCAACCTGTGGGCAGATAGGCTAGGTTAGGCTACATGAGTTATGAACTGTGATAGAAAAAGACAGAGTACATACTGTCCAATTAAAAGCACCTACTGTGACACATATGTGATGTGGACTATTATTAATATGCTTCATGATTAGTGAAATGGCTGCGTGTCCATGTGAATGACCATAATTGACATTATTTGCAGAAAGAACCTTTTATACATTTTTTATGAGATGGAGTCTTGCTCTGTTGCCCAGGTTGGAGTGCAGTGGTGTGATCTCGGCTCACTGCAACCTCTGCCTCCTCAGCCTCCTGAGTAGCTTGGACTACAGATGTGTGACACCATGCCCATTAAGTTTTTGTATTTTAGTAGAGTCAGGGTTTCACCATGTTGGCCAGGCTAGTCTCGAACTCCTGAGCTCAAGTGATCTGCCTGCCTCAGCCTCCCAAAATGCTGGGATTACAGGCCTGAGCCACCACGCTGTCCTAGTATTGACTTTCATCAAGAGCTTTATTTCAGGTATTAATTGAATGCTTTGCTCCTTTATTCTGCTAATGTGGTAAATTACACTGTCTTAGTCCATTTGTGCTGCTATAACAGAATACCACAAATTGGGTAATTTATAAAGAACAGAAATTTATTTTCACAGTTCCATAGGCTGGGAAGTTCAAGATTAAAGCACCAGTATCTTACGCCATTCGTTCAGGGTGGAAGGTGAAAGGGTGAGGAAAAGAGAACCTACTCCAGCAAGCCCATTTAATACCAGTATTAAGTCATTTGTGAGGATGGAAGCCTCATGATCCAAACATCTCCCATGAGGCCCCAGTTCTGAATTCTGTTGTATTGGGGATAAAATTTCCAATACATGAATTTTGGGGGATCTTTTAAAACCACAGCATACATTACTTATCTTAATTTTTTTTTTTCCGCTCTTGTTGCCTAAGCTGGAGTGCAATGGTGCGATCTCGGCTCACTGCAACCTCTGCCTCCCAGGTTCAAGCAATTCTCCTGCCTCAGCCTCCCAAGTAGCTGGGATGATAGGCACACACAACCACGCCCAGCTAATTTGTTGTATTTTTAGTAGAAACAGGTTTTCACCATGTTAGCCAGGCTGGTCTTGAACTCCTGACCTCAGGTGACCGCCCGCCTCAGTATCCCAAAGTGCTGGAATTACAGATATGAGCCACCTCGCCCAGCCACATTACTTGCTTTTTGAATGTTAAACTGCTTTTTCATCCTAAAATAAATTGTCCTTTTTGTTGACATATTGTCCATTTGCTGGACGTCTGACCTTACAATCTTCTGGCTTCATTGATTTGCTAATTTATATACAAAAATTAGCTGGGTGCAGTGGCTCATGCCTGTAATCCTAGCTTCTCAGGAGGCTGAGGCAGGGGGAGGAGAGTCACTTGAACCCAGGAAGTGGTGGCTGCGTTAAGTAAAGATAGTGCCACTGCACTCCAGCCTGGGCAACAGAGCAAGATTCTGTCTCAAAAAAAAAAAAAAAGAAAAGAATGTTTACTGGGGTGGAAGATATGACTCAAGATATTCCCACAGTTAGGAAAAAAATGTAATGATACAACTCAGATCTGAGCTGTAAAGGAAGCACCATTTTCCACTACTCTAAGTGAAATTTAACCTAAACTAAGTCATTTTTGTTTTGCTTTTAACAACAACAAAAAAAAAATAAATAAATAAAACCAAAAGTGATTAAACTAACATAAAGTGCCAAGTATTTTACATATGGAATCCAAACTTCTGCAGGACTCTGAGCACAAATTTAGTGATAATAAAGATCTTATTTCATGAATTCATGCCTCTAAACTGATAGCACGGTCCACCACCGTTTCAAACCTACCCAGTCAGTTCTGGGACCCTGAGCTGGCATCTCCCTTGAGTTTTCTGGATGCACTTGAGGATCACACTTTATTAGTTCTGCTAATATTTCCCTAACTTACTGTTTCTCACCCCTTCCTAGTTCCACTGGTGCCTCCATCTCCCTTACACAATCCCACTGGCACCTATTGTGTTATATGAAGAAGTTAAATCGTTTTTATATTACAACCTAATTAATAGAGATCTCATATTATTATGTATTAAAATGCTAATTCAGGTTTTTAAAATGAAGTACTGCACTTTCACAAACTTAATTTAAACATACAAATTGTTTGATATTAAGGGAAAGGCATAGCAGTTTTGAGTATGCTCTGGTACTTAAATGATTTCACCTTTATTTTTTACAAAAAAGACTGTCCATTCTTTCATATTTGCTCATGTTATTTTATTTATATAGGTTTATTGCAAATAACATATTCATTCATTTTTGTTAACAAATATCGCTAGAGGGCTTCCTATGTGCGATTCCTGCAAGCATTGCAGATACCCCCACGAGCATGGAATTGCAGAGCAGTGGTGGAATAGACATCAAACAAACCATTACATAAGCAACCTTTAGCAACACATGGTCATGGAAGAAAATGCAGGGTGTGACATATATTGGGACCATTGTTTTAGAATTGCAGGTTGGGAAACTTGTGGAAATTTCCTCAAATGAAGGCAATAAAGGATGAATTAGAGTCAGTCTCATAAATGGTGGAAGAAAACTATTTCAGGCAGGGGAAACTGAATGTACAAAGCTCCAGACAGGAAAGCGTTTAGAGCATTTGGACAAAAAGAAGCCTACAGTGGCTAAAGCCAAGATCAGGGGCCCCATTGGGCAGACCATGCAGCCTTTGTTGAGGATTTCGAGTGTTTTCCTAAGATGAATAAAAAGCTTTTAGAGGATTTTAGGCAGAGTGGTGCCATGATCAGATGTGTAGTTTGAGATCATCCTGGATGCTCTGTGGAAAATGGGATAGGGAGGGGAGGCAGTGACCCTGAGGAGATGATTAGGGGGTTATTTGTATTAGTCAGTTTTCTACTGAGAAACAGAACCAACAGGATGTAGATATCCATATATATACACAAAGAGATTTCTTCTAAGGAGTTGGCTCATGTGATTATGGAGGCTGGCAAGCCCCAAGATCTGCAGTTGGCAAGCTGGAGACATGGAAGTGCTGAGCATGTAGCTCCAGTCTGAGTCCAAAAGCCCAAGAACCAGGAAAGCCAATGGGCTAAGTTTCAGGCCAAAGGCCGGGAGGTTTGAAATCCAAGAAGAGCTGAGGTTTCAGTTTGAGTTCTAATGTGGGAAAAGACCCGTGTCCTACCTAGGGAATTCAGACAGGAGGGATTCTCTCTTACTCACAAGAGGCTTGGCCTTTTTGTTCTATTCAGGCTTTCAACAGATTGGATGAGGTCCACTCACATGAGGGAGAGCAATCTGCTTTGGTCAATATGTCTACTGAAACATTAATCTCACCCAGAATCACCCACACAGAGACACCCAGAGTTGTTTGACCAAGGATCTGGACACCCTGTGGCCCAGGCAAGTGTAAACACAAAAGTAACCACTGATACACCTTACACAATAATTAACTCAAGATGGATTAAAGACTTAAACATAAAACCCAAAACCATAAAAACTCTAGAAGAAAACTAGGCAATACCATTAAGGACATAGGCATGGACAAAGACTTTATGATGAAAACACCAAAAGCAAGGGCAACAAAAGCCAAAATTGGCAAATGGAATCTAATTAAACCAAAGAGCTTCTGTACAGCAAAAGAAACTAGCATCAGAGTGAACAGGCAACCTGCAGAATGGGAGAAAATTTTTGCAATCTACCCATCTGAGAAAAGTCTAATATCCAGAATCTACAAAGAACTTAAATTTATTTAAAAACCCCAAAACAACACCATCAAAAAGTAGGCAAAGGATATGACAGACACTTCTCAAAAGAAGACATTTATGTAGCCAACAAACATGGAAAAAAGCTCATCATAACTGATCATTAGATAAGTGCAAATCAAAACCATGATGAGATAACATCTCACACCAGTGAGAATAGCAATTATTAAAAAGTGAAGAAATAGATGCTGGCGAGGCTGTGGAGAAATAGGAATGCCTCAACACTGTTGATGGGAATATAAATTAGTTCAACTATTGTGGAAGACAGTGTGGTGATTCCTCAAGGATCTAGAACCAGAAATACCATCTTACCCAGCAATCCCATTACTGGGTATACACCCAAAGGAATGTAAAACATTCAACTATAAAGACACATGCACATGTACATTTTACAACAGCATTATTTACAACGGCAGCAACATGGAACCAACCCAAAGGCCTATGAATGAAAGACTGGATTAAAAAAATGTGGTACCATGGAATACTATGAATACCATGGAATACTATGCAGCCATAAAAAAGAATAAGATAATGTCTTTTGCATGGACATAGATGAAGCTAGAAGCCAACATCCTCAGCAAACATAGGAACAGAAAACCAAACACCACATGTTCTCACTCATAAATGGAAGTAGAAAAATGAGAAAACATGGACACAGGGAGGGGACAACACACACCAGGGCCTGTTGGGAGGTAGGAGTCAAGGGGAGGGATAGCATTAGGACAAATACCTAGTGCATGTGGGGCTTAAAACCTAGATGACGGGTTGTTAGCTGCAGCAAACCACCACGGCACATGCATACCTATGTTAAGAAACCTACAAATTCTTCACATGTATCTTAGAACTTGAAGTAAAATTATAAAAAAGAAAAGTAACCATGATGACTCGCGCCTTTAATCCCAGCACTTTGGGAGGCTAAGGTGGGTAGCTCCCTTGAGACCGGGAGTTTGAGACCAGTCTGGCCAACATGACAAGATTTTGCCTCTAGTAAAAATACAAGAATTAGCTGGACGTGCTGGTGCATGCTTGTAATCCCAGCTCCTTGGGAGGCTGAGGCATGAGAATCTCTTGAGCCCCAGAGGTGGACATTGCAGTGAACTAAGATTGTGATTGCACCACTGTACTCTAGCCTGGGCAACAGAAGGAGACCCTGTCTCAAAAAAAAGAAAAGAGGTACCATCATACAACTACTCCTAAAAAGAAGACAGGGTGAAGACTGGAAGTAGTGTGGTGCTGGGGAGTAATGAATCCTTTTGACAAATGAGTAAGAGGCAGAAATGACACACTTGGATATGAATGAGGGAGGAGGAGGAGTAGGAACTACCAGCAACTTGTAGGATAATTAACTGGGTGAATGGCATTGCCTTTTGTTGGGAGAGGGCATGCGAGTTCCTGGGGGAGATTGTGAGTCCACTCTGGACTCACTATGTCAGTGGGACATGTAAAGAAAGCAGTTTTAAGCAGACAGTGTGGAGTGAGGATCGTGGGGGACCTGTTGCTGTATAAAACGTTTTGTCTTTGACTGAATCCAGGTAGACTAATTTTTTAGAATGAAAAGTATTACTTCCAGACCTCCACTGACTTTTCTGCTCAGTTTATTTTATGGTGATTGCAGCCTCCAAATGGATTTTGAAAGACAGGAGCTGGCTGAAGAGGTGCAATGAAGGTGAGGAAAGACTGATAGCATCAGGAGTGTCTCAAAAGTCCACACATGCAGCAGCAACAGCTGCTCAGTCTTCTCCATGGCCCAGGTCTTTGGCAAATGATACTGGAGAAGGAAGAGAGTCTTTTCTCATTCTCTTTAGTCAGGCTTATTTTGTTTGCAATTCTGTTGGACTTACATTAAGTTGAAATTATCCCCAATACTAGATTTTCCCAGTGGTATTGATTTTTCTTTTCTGTTGTTGCAAAGCATGTTTTAATGGAAGTTCAAAATGCTATACTATAATTACTAGACAAAAACCATTTCAAACTGGTAGTTAAATTTCATGCTTTCTTTTCTTTTTTTTTTTTTTTTTGAGACGGAGTTTCGCTCTTGTTACCCAGGCTAGAGTGCAATGATCTCGGCTCACCGCAACCTCCACCTCCTGGGTTCAATTCTCCTGCCTCAGCCTCCTGAGTAGCTGGGATTACAGGCACGCGCCACCATGCCCAGCTAATTTTTTGTATCTTTAGTAGAGACGGGGTTTCACCATGTTCACCAGGATGGTCTCGATATCTTGACCTCGTGATCCACCCGCCTCGGCCTCCCAAAGTGCTGGGATTACAGGCTTGAGCCACCGCGCCCAGCCTCTTTTTTTCTTTTTTCTTTTTGAGATGGAATTTCGCTCTTGTTGCCCAGGCCGGAGTGCAATAGCTCGATCCCGGCTCACTGCAACCTCTACCTTCCAGGTTCAAGTGATTCTCTTCCCTCAGCCTCCTGAGTAGCCGGGATTACAAGTGCCAGCCACCACACCTAGCTAATTTTAAATATCTTGCTTTCTGATTTAAAAACAATAGTAATTGGATTTAGTTGAATCTACATAAACAGTATCTTGTTTAGATAAGATACTTTATCTTATTATCTTATTAGATTTAAAGATACCCTTTAAATCTAATCAGACATGTATAAAAATGGTACTATATTATGTTAAATAATTTCCCCCATTTTTAATTTTTTTTTTATTTTTAGTAAAGATGAGGTCTCACTATGTTGCTCAGGCTGGTCTCGAACTCCTGGGCTCAAGCAATCCTCCCACCTCATCCTCCCATAGTGCTGGGATTACAGGTATGTATCACCATGCCCAGACTACCCCAATTTTTAAAGGCAGAGAATTAAAAGTAATGATAAGAACTCAACAAGTCCTTTAGTTTTTCAAATTTATATTTAAATAGATGAATATTTAACATAAATGGGGCATTTTTTTTTTCTCCCATTGAATGACAATATAATGGACCATTACGTTTTTTTCCAGTCAGAGAATTTGGTATTACATCTTAAAAACAAAAGTCTTGGTATTTACAAGCAGTACAAGAACTATAGCCTTACCTAAGGATTTAAAAATATAGGTATTATTTAAGCTCTTGTTCTTTCCTGCATATCAAGAGTACTCAAGATAGCTTTCAGTTTAATTCATAATTAAGTTAATGTCTAATTCAGTCAGTTGGAGGACTGAAAAAGACAACATAAGGGTGAAATACATTGATTCAGGGTTTCTTTAATGAAAATGCAATAGACCCTTGCACTTTATTCATTTCCCTTGTTTCCCTGGGCTCCTCACCTTATGAACACTTTAACAAATATATTTTCACTGTAATATGTAAAATATGTCAGGGCGTCAGCAAAACGTAAACACTATTTGGACCAAATATCAAGTTATCAAGTTAGTCTTTTCAGTACAAACAGAAGGCCATCTTTCATCGTTTTCTTTTGTGCTGGTAAAAGCCTCTCTTCCTTCCGTCTCTCTCTTCTCCTTTCCCTCTTCCCCTCTTCCTCCCTCCCTTTCTTCCCTCCTCCTTTTTCTCCCTCCCTCTGCCTCCCTTTCACCCTCCCCATTTCTCTCTCCCCCTTCCTCTCTCCTTTGCTTCCTTTCTTTCAACAACACACAAAACAAAATCATTCTGCCAAAATATGTCGTATCTTAGTCCATTTCTACTGCTATGACAAAATACCTTAGACTTAGGTAATTTATAAATAATAGAAACTTATTCCTTACAGTTGTAGGAACTAGGAAGTCCAAGTTCTAGGTGTTAGCAGATTCAGCGTCTGGCGAGGAGGGCTTGCTCTCCGCCTCCAGAGGGGACAAACGCCGTGGTTTCAAATAGTAGAAGAGACGGAAGGGGAAAAGGGACAAATGTGTCCAAATGGAAGGGGAAAAGGGACAAATGTGTCCAAATACCGTGATTTCAAATAGTAGAAGAGACGGAAGGGGAAAAGGGACAAATGTGTCCAAATGGCGCGTTTTCAAACAGTAGAAGAGACGGAAGGGGAAAGGGGACAAATGTTGTGTTTTCACGTGATGGAAGAGACAGAAGTGCGAGGTACTCTCTGAAATTTCTTTCTTTCTTTTTTTTTGAAACGGAGTCTTGCCCTGTCACCAGGCTGGAGTGCAGTGGTAAATCTCGGCTCAGGCGTGCGCCACCACGCTCAACTAATTTTTGTATTTTTAGGAGAGACGGGATTTCACCATGTTGGCCAGGCTGGTTTCAAACTCCGGACCTTAAATGATCCACCCGCCTCGGCCTCCCAAAGTGCTGGGATTACAGGCATGAGCCACTACACCCGGCCTTGCAACCTCCTTCATAAGGACATTAATCCCTTTCATGAGGCCAGAATCCTCATGACTTAATCACTTCCAAAAGTCCCACCTTTTAGTACCATGATATTGGGCTTTAAGCTCCGACAGCTGAATGTGGGGGAAACATTTACATTCAAACCATAACATGTGGGTGGTATGTTGTTCTTGATGGTATATATGTATCTTAAAATACCTACATCTAGTAGGGGATGACAGATACAAATGTATGTAATATAAGAGGGGTAACTGAGAGATTGAGTGAGCTGAAAGAGCACACAATTTGGAAGCAGCCAACTCGAGCATTCCAAATTTAAAAATTGAGTTTATGGTGTGGTCTTGGCAGGGCTGGGAGCAGGAGAACTGGCCAGATGGAAGGGGCTCTTTGAAATCACCTCAGTGACTGTAGATGAAGTGATTTGTTGACAACATTTCCAATTTGGTACTAAAAACGAGGATTTTTATGATTGAAAAATTTTATGGGTAAAATTAGAAGCCATTAAAAGCAACATTTAGCTCCAAATGACTTCACTTAACCAAGGACCCACATGGCTTTGTGGATCACAGTTGCTAATGGGAATTGCACTCGGAGGTGAATCCAGAGCCAGAACAGGCTGGGGCCCAGTTGTGTTTTTTGCATGAAGCCAGCACCTCTAAGTGAACAAGCTGCTGCACTGTGATACCCCTAACACTTGGAGCTGTTTTCAAGGGTAGCAGCGAGTAGAGAGAACTCAATCTTGGCAGCGGTTCACTCGATGGCGTTATAGATTCAAGATTAAAAAAAGTCTTGTAGTCAAATAAGTTTACCAAACACTGAGTAACAACAAAGTTAAACAAGATTTTCTACCGCAGGATTTACTACTCTAAGATTCACGCCAAGATTTGAACATATTAACACGAATGGTGAATTTACAAGAATATTATTTCTCAAGTTTATTTGTCCAGCGAGCTCTTTTTCCTAGAGCATTTTCTGAATTATGGTCCACAAAATACACTTCGGGAAACATTTTATTAGACTAATCTTTGAAGCTGGGCTAACAATATTTTTTTATCCAAAGTGGGAGACGTTGAGAGTATGCAGGGGCCTGTTAATAATTATGCTTGATAGAAACTATAATCTGGGATTATCTTGGGCAAATCAGGATGCATAATTCTCCTAGTTATAGCTAATGAGGGATGTCTTAACAGCAGTTATCCTCTGTACATCAGCGTAAAAGCAACAGGACAGCATAGGCTGGGTCAGTTCAGGTCCTCTGGAAAGCAGGTTCCAAAATGAGTGTAGACATGCAGTAGATTTATTGCGTGAAACTTCTGCGAAGGATAAAGGGAGAGAGAACAGAGCGGGGTGGAAAGAGCTTCAGATGCTAATGAAGGTCTGATACCTGCGGAAAGAGAAAAAGCAGGAAGGAAGGGAGGGAAGATTGATTGATTGGGAAGAGCTTCAGATTGTAGCACAGTTCTCTTTTTCTTTTCTTTTTGAGACAGAGTCTTGCTCTGTCACCCAGGTGCTGGCGTGCAGTGGTGCAATCTTGGCTTACTGCAACCTCTGCCTCCCGGGTTTAAGCAATTCTCCTGCCTCAGCCTCTCCAGTAGCTGGGATTACGATTGCATGTCACCATGCCTGATTAATTTTTGTATTTTTAGTAGATGTGAGGTTTCACCATATTCGTCAGGCTGCTCTCGAACTCGTGACCTCAAGTGATCCTCCCACCTTGGCCTCTCAAAGTGCTGGGATTACAGGCATGACCCACCGCGCTGGGCCCAGATCGCAGCACAGTTCTGAGAGACTTGACCAGGCTGAGGAGAGCCCCAAGCAAGGTCACCTGTTGGAGCAGTCCTGCACAGGCCAGCTCTGGTACCTGCATTGTGGAAGTAACATGGGGGACTCTTGTCCTTAGAATGAATGTCATGATGGATCCCAAGAGGCAGCAAGTAGAGGCTCCCTGCAGCAGAGTTTCTTGAAGGAAATCTGAGATGCATACCTCTGTGGTTACCACCACAGTTAACCTGCAAAAGGACAAAATAGTATTTGCTGAATTAAAATATTTTTTTCAATCCTGTTGTTTGACTCTGGAGATTGCATCTTGGCTAGGTCCCCACAATCTAGTGGAAGAGGTGGGCATTTCTTCATAACTGAGAGAGACCTCCTTCTCCAAGCAGGCATTCAGGGGATGAGCTGTCAGATTACCTGCAAAGATCATTTCATCCGGAGGCACACTTCATGAATCAGTGAGAGGATTCCATGCTGGGCTTGTTTGTAACCTGGCTTCCAATGAAATGATATTAAATAGATGTGCTGCTTTGCGATGGTACCAGGACTGTCCTGACTCTGTGGTCCGGGGTTACATGGAATGATTCCCACTCTTGGGAAATTCCAGTATGGAGAAGAGAAAGCAAAATTTCAGCTGTTCGAATTCAAGGCTTAAAAACATAACATGACCCTGACTTGAGTGTTGAGACAGTTCTCAGAGATTGCAGTGTATGCTCTGCAGCAGCGTGTTATGTCTCATCAGAATTGGTGACCTACCTGGTAGATTGCTCTGTCCCCATCTACAATCGTTAGGCCTTGGTGAAGATGGATTTTCCTTCAGCAGAGCAAGAAGTAGCATTTGTCTATGACAAATCTATTGTAATCATGCCTCTGTGACAGTTAATTTTATGTGTCAACTTGGCTAGGCCATGATAGTCAGATATTTGCTTAAACATCGCTCTGGACTGGGCGCAGTGGCTCACGCCTGTAATCCCAGCTCTTTGGGAGGCCAAGGCGGGTGGATTACCTGAGGTCAGGAGTTCAAGACCAGGCTGGCCATCATGGCAAAACCTCGTCTCTACTAAAAATACAAAAAAAAAAAAAAAAAAATAGCTGGACGTGGTGGTGTACACCTGTAATCCCAGTTACCCAGGAGGCTGAGGCAAGAGAATCACTGGAACCTGTGGGGCAGAGGCTGCAGTGAGCAGAAATTGTACCACTGCATTCCAGCCTGGGTGACAGAGCAAGACTCAGTCTCAAAAACAAACAAAAAAACACCAGTCACCAGTCTAGATCTTACTGTGAAAGTATTTTTAAAGATGTGATTAAATCAGTAGATTTGAAGAATGCAGATTATCCTCTGCTAGAGAACGAATGTTTGCATCCCCCACAAATTCGTATGTTGATACCACAGTCCCCACTGTGGTGGTATTTGGATGTGTGGCCTTGGGGAGATGATTAGGTCATGAGAGGGGCACCCCCATGAATGGAATCGTGCCCTTATAAAAAGAGGAAGAGATGCAAAATGTCTCTCTGCTCTCCATTACAGGAAGACACAATGAGAAGGAAGCCATCTGCACAACAGGAAGCAGATACCTGCTCTGTTGACACCTTGACCTTGGACTTCCCAGCCTTCAGAACTGTGAGAAATAAATGTTTGTTGTTATTTATTACCAACTCTCTTACTCAGTCTATGATAATTTACTGTAGCAGTCAGAATGGATTAGATACCCTCCATAATGTGGGCGGGCTTCCTGCAATCAGATGAAGTACTGAAGAGAAAAGACTGCAGTGGCCTGGGGAAGAGGGAATTCTGCCTCTTGACTGCCTTTGGACTTGAGCTGCAACGTTAGCTACTCCATAGATCTCTACCTGCTGGCCTCCTCTGCAGAATTCAGACTTGCCAGTTCCTGTAATCTCATGAACCAATTCCTTAAAATAAACCTCTCTCCCTCTCCCATGGAGATATACACATGCTATTGGTTCTGTTCCTCTGGAAACCCCTGACTGATATAGCCTCCTAATAGTCAGGAGTCATACTGTGCACAATCTTAAATGGTGACTAATTGAATTTGTTGGTAGATTACATTGAAACACCTATCTGCCAACCCTATGTCTCATCCTAATGATGAGGAAAACTATAAATAAGAATACTGATGGTAGTACTGGGAAAAGGAGAGATTATAGTCAGAGTTCTCTTGGAGCACTTGCTAAGTGTAGGCACTTTACATGTATAATGCTTTAAATATGCACTTAACAGCTCTATGAAATCACCACAGTTGTTCCCATTTTATGCATGGGAAAATGGAGGCATAGAGAAATTATGCAGCATGGCTGAGATCTACAGTGAGGAGGTGGTGGAGGTAGAAAACCAACTGAGGTGGTAAAGTTCAAGAGTCCATGCTCCTAAACGTGGCATTCTATGGCCTGTCCCACAGTTGCACGTGACATGAGTGACATGTCAGTGGTGCTGGCTGGGTGTGGCACCAGTCTCATCTGCTCAGCTTGGTCTCTTCCCTCCACACCCAGATAGACCAGGGAGCCCTGGCCTATATGTACTCCTGTCTTGTTTCTCCAGAGGCCCAGAAAACACACCTGCTCTGTCCAGTTCCTCCTCACCCTTCAAAGAAAGCTATACTTTGGCTTGATTTCTAAACCCAGGCAATAGAACTTTCTGTGGCAGGACCTCCAAATTTGTTCCACTTTTTCAGGGCCCTCTGAGAGAGTCCAGAGCTGACCTTACAGACGGAAGGCAGGAACTGCTGTGTTGAATGAATGAGACCAATGCCTACAGGACACACAGAGATTGTTTGAGAGGGATTAAAGCTGTGGAGCATGAGAGAGAAATTCATTTTAAATAGGGATACAGGGATCTGAATATTTTTGTGCCTGTGGATCTCTTCTCAGAATGACGTTTTAAAATACATGAAACAGGATACATAGGATTACAAGGCACACCAATTCTATTGAAATATAGTTACCAAATATTAAAAATATATTTGCAATGTAGCAATATAGGTGCTTCTTTATTGGTGTCTTAACATAAGATTTGGTTATGTTAGTCTTGTAACGAACAGAATTTCAAAGTAGTGAGTAGGTAGACGTGATCTTTTAAGATATCTGCAAACTGCTGTGATATGAAAATATATGTGATTTCAATTGGTCACAAAACCACAGGTATTGCTAATACTAATACAGTTTGTTACCAATATTTATAGCTGAAGAAAATGCTAGATTTCAGTGAATAGCTAGTGACAATAAAGATGTCATTTCTCCCCAAAGCAAGTTTTATGATTGCCATATTAAAAACCATTGTTTTGGGCTAGGCGCATTGGCTCACGCCTGTAATCCCAGCACTTTGGGAGACCAAGGCGGGAGGATCACTTGAGGTCAGAAATTTGAGACCAGCCCGGCCAACGTGATGAAACCGCGTCTCTGCTAAAAATACGAAAGTTAGCCAAGTGTGGTGGCTCATGCCTGTAATCCCAGCTACTTGGGAGGCTGAGACAGGAGAATGGCTTGAACCCAGGAGGCAGAGGTTACAGTAAGCCGAGATCGTGCCACTGCACTCTAACTGCTGAGCAACAGAGCAAGACTCTGTCTCAGAATATATATATATAGCTAAACCATTGTTTTAAAAGTTTCCAGATACTTCTCATCCAGATGGAGACCAAAAATCACCTTGGACAGTAATTTTTATTCTTTATTCTTCGAAGGATCGCTTGGGTAGCCTCTGTCTACCCAGACATATAGGTGCCTAATTGCTCTGTGGAGAGGATCACACAATTGCTTCTGTTGTTTGACAGTCTTTGCTCTATAATCTTTAAGGTATCAGGTTTGGGGAAATACAGAGGAGGGGCATCCTTAAACAGGGCTCAGGGAACCTCCAAGGAAGCAAAGACTTCAATCTCTTCCCTGTGAAATGTAGGGAGTTGTAGTTACAAGCATAGGCCTGGAGTCAGCCTTCCTAGGTTCAAATCTTCCCATCCTGTCAGTTACTAGCTGTGCTACCTAATCTCTCAATAGCTCCATTTCTTCATCAGAAAAACGTGGCAAAAATTATTTACTTCACAGGATTGCTATGAGAATTAAATGGACAAAATACTTAGAACAGACTTTTAAGTATTCGTGTTGTTACTGTTTCTGTTATTAAAGAACTCCTTTGAGAACTGAGGTGGTGCTGACTGATGTCTGAGGCTGGCTTGCAAGGATACCAGGAATTTCCAAGATGGAACTCAGATCAGGAAAAGAGTGTCTGGGTTCGTGGCCAGGGATCAACCAACATAGGACCTTACTTGTTGGTTTCAGGGCAACATTTGGATGAGGCTGGAAATCGCTCCTTCTTCTGCTAGTCTGGGTGGGCTTAGGGCGCTGAGTAGGTGAATGCAAATAAAAGAACTAGAGTCATAAGTGCCCTGCTATGAAGCACCATAGAGAGAGGAATCTTTCTCTTTTTACGAAACTTTACGGGCTGAGCCATAGGATCATTAAAAAACACAGTGAATAAAAGAAAAAAGAGAAAGAAAAAAAGAAACAGTGAACAATGGCACACGGTCTTCAAGAAACTATCTGGCAGCATCATAAACGACGACAATGAAAGTCAGGACTGATCAAATTCACAGTTTTCCTCCACTTGGAAAAACTTCCAGAATTTTTGGGCAATTCTAGACAAGTGGGCATTTAAGTAATTAATGTCAAATTTAAAGATAATAACCTTGCTTGTGTCTGAATGTGGCAAGATAGTCATGCTATCAAAAATTTTCTTTAGATGGATATTATAATTATTTTAATTCTGTGAGTATATGTAGTTTTGGAAGGGGCACTAGGATTGGGGAATAAAGGAGAAAACCAATTTAGAATTTAAAAGTATACCCAAGACTTGTTTTACAAGTAATTTTTATTAGTTCTTGTTTTATTTTTTATTTTATTTTATTTTATTTTTTTGAGACGGAGTTTCGCTCTTGTTACCCAGGCTGGAGTGCAATGGCGCGATCTCGGCTCACTGCAACCTCCGCCTCCTGGGTTCAGGCAATTCTCCTGCCTCAGCCTCCCGAGTAGTTGGGATTACAGGCACGTGCCACCGTGCCCAGCTAATATTTTTTGTATCTTTAGTAGAGACGGGGTTTCACCATGTTGACCAGGATGGTCTCGATCTCTTGACCTCGTGATCCACCCGCCTCGGCCTCCCAAAGTGCTGGGATTACAGGCTTGAGCCACCGCGCCCGGCCCTAGTTCTTGTTTTAAAATATCACAAACCTTGGCCAGGTACAGAGGCTCACACTTGTAATCCCAGCACTTTAGGAGGCCAAAATAGGAGGGTTGCTTGAGCCCAGGACTTTGAGAGAAGCCTGGCAACATAATGAGACCCCATCTCTTAAAAAAAAAAAAATTAGCCTCGTGTGATGGTGTGTGCCTCTTGCCCCATTTACTGAGGAGGCTGAGGTGGGAGGATCGCTTGAGCCTAGGAGATTGAGGCTGCAGTGAGTTGTGATGGCACCACTGCATTTCTGCCTGGGTGACGAGTGAGACCCTGTCTCCAAAATGAAATAAAATAAAATAAATGCAAATCATTTGCTAGTGTTCTGCAGTAGTATTGATAATTCAAAACTAATTCAACTTCTCCCCCTACAACTTCCAGAAACAGATGCAGAAATTCAAACCATAACAGATACTTCTTGAAGTGACAGTGAGTCACATAGGAAGTGTGATGGTCAGGAAGATGGGCTGATATCACTCACGGTCACCCATCTGGACTGTGGACATTCTTGTTTTTCAAATGTTTTTGAATGCATATAATAAAAGCTATAAATTTCTGGCTAGTCTGTAAATTGCAAGCATCTTCTTTGTGGCTTATATGTCTACTTTCCTTAGCTGGGATCAGCGACTTCTCTTGGTCATTTCCTCCAGCAGGCTGGGTCCTCTCTCTGCACAAAAGGTGAAAGGATGTCATCAGCACAGAAAGGAAAGTACATGGAGAAACAAGAGACTAAGGTCCTTGACTTCTCTCCACCATTTAGTGGCCAGGGGATCTAGATAAGTCAATTAACCTTTTTGGATAAAAAATGCCTTAGCTACTCAAGATAGGAACTGGACCAAATAATCTCTTAGGCTCATTGCAAAAGAGCAATACTCCTAAGCAGCTACCAAAATTTTGGACCATGTCTCTGGGCAGGATTATTGTCTTTTAACATTCTCCTCTTTTAAAAAAATTATACAATGAGCATTTACTACTAGTTAAAATTATTTAACCAAGAATTTGCACTATTAATACTTCTTTTTTTCCCAGCCAAAGAATTGCTGAAATGTTTGCATTACAAATTTAATAATTTTTGCTAACATAACTCTGATTTCCATATGTTATTTTTTAAATGGGCTGGGCATAGTGGCTCACATCTGCAATCCTAGCACTCTGGGAGTCTGAGGCAGGAGGATCACTTGAGCCCAGGAAGTTGAGACTGGCCTGGACACCATAGCAAGACCCCATCTCTACTTAAAAAAAAAATCAGATGAACATGTTGGCACGTGCCTGTGGTCCCAGTTACACAGGACTCTGAAGCAGGAGGATCGCTTGGGCCCAGGAGATCAAGGCTGCAGTGAGCTGTATTTGTGACACTGCACTCCAGCCTGGGTGACAGAGTGAGAGTCTGTCTTGAAAAAAAATTTTTTAAGTGTGTGGAATTAATGATACTGTTAATGATACTAAAATCATTAACAACACTGTCAACTTGAAGCACTAGAACGGAAAAGAGAAACCCATCTCTGGTGTCACAAAGGCCACCAGTATTCTTGTTTGGGGTTAGTGCTATGAACATTAAACTTTAGAGTCCCAAATTCCTTGTGGGTTGTGAGACCACAGGCCAGTTTCTTAGAATCTCTTTTTTGTTATCTGTAAAAGAAGAGTTGCTTTATGAACTAAATAATATCTGCAAAGCCTTATAGATAGCATCACTCTAGAAAGGGTAGATATTTATCAGCATTTTATAAATTAATTGTGCTAACAGAAGAAAATTCTTCCAAATTTGTTTCTCTGATTAAAAAATTTTTGTTTTTCAAATAATAGTCTCTGGCTGCAGATTGCCAAATACAAGATGTTATTTTATCTGCAATAATTTTCATTATCTTACATTCAAATCTCAATGTCATAATGTGATACATTTGGTATGTTTTGATTCTTTAAAATAGGATGTTCTTATTAGAATTGTCATACTTTAGACACAGTAAGAATGAGAAAGTGTAAAGAATCAAGAACAAGTCATCATTACTTTGTTTATTTTCATCCAAGTATGATATGTACTTGAATCTCATCTCTAAAATACCATTTCTACCAAACGAATTTGTTCACTAGTGTGGAAATATAGAAGGGAAAGTAAAATTATGGAAACTTTTAAGGAATTATTAGAAGGGAAATGTGGTTTTGACAACATAACAGTGGATCTGCCTGAACATTGCAAATAATTTAATAGGGTAATATTTCAAAATCTATACTTTAATAAATGTCGGGTATATACACAATTAAGTTGGTTTATCAAGAACCTGATCTGGATGCAAAAATAAGGACGTGCAAATCTCAATCTAATTTTGTTCTTTCATTTCATACAGAATATTTTCCTAAAGTTGCTTGATATTCAGTCTCTCTCTTGTCACTTTGAAGACCTTTGTCATGCAAACAATAATTCATTTGCCTGATGTTTTGTGATAACAGGCTTCTCAGTTATTATATTTAGTCTCATTACTGAATAAAATTTGTGTCCCTCATGAAACAGTTTTCAGTGTCTTAGCAGTTTCTGGGGAACTCTGATGCGTTAATTAGCTTGTCACTTGACTAGCCTGTAGAATGGTGTGACATGCAGAAGTGAGAAGATGGGACTTTCTCACTGCAAAGCTTCCCATCCGTTAGATTTGGGCTTATTTTTTTCTGTTGGGAAATTTTCTGCAGTCTTGAGATAAGATTGCTTCCTGTCTGACTGCTTAGTTGGCAACGATCACAGCTTGTGAGTTTGGTTTCACCAAGAACGTCCATGGATTTCTCACCTCTAAACTTTAATCCATGCACTTCTTACTTTGCCTTCCCTGGGAAATCAGTTTCCTGGAATATACGAAGGAGCACATTCCACTCCTTTGCAGCATTCCCAGAAAACCATCAGCATCCATGCCTATGTGAACATGTTTGTGTCTGCATGAACACAGTCATTCCTTCCAGACTCCTTTTTGAGTGGCTTGGGTCATTCTGCAGTGTATTTCCAGATATTTCCCAGAGATTCCCCATCACCAGCTCTGATAACTGGCTCACTAACTTTGGTTGCCTTCACGTCTCTGTATCAGTTTCCCCCCTCACCAATCTATATTTCTTGCACCTTTCAATAGACTGCTGTTTTATTCCCTTTCTCTCCACCCTGCAAACAGGAATGAGAGACCTCAGGAAGCTATTGTTTCTGTGTTGTGTCATTCGGCTTTCTGGGATTTTGCCATATCGTTTAAGTTTAGAAGTGTCCAGAAAACCCTTCAACTCAATCCCAGTTTGTCTGCACTTTCTTCATCTTGTCAGAATTGGCAACAGCTTTCTGGTGGCTTGGATGGATACCTCTTTACTGCCTGATATGGTTTCGCTGTGTCTCTATCTTAATCTCATCTTGAATTGTAGCTCCAATAATCCCCATGTGTTGTGGGAGGGATCTGGTGGGAGGTAATTGAATTATAGGGTTGATTTCTCCCATACTGCTCTCGTGGTAGTGAATAAGGCTCACGAGATATGATGGTTTTATAAGGGAAACCTCTTTCACTTGGTTCTTGTTTTTCTCTCTTGCCTGCCACCATGTAAGACATGCCTTTCACCTTCTGCCATGATTGTGAGTCCTCCCCAGCCACGTGGAACTGTGAGTCCATTAAACCTCTTTTTCTTTGTAAATTACCCAGTCTCGGGTATGACTTTATCAGCATCATGAAAACGGACAAATACACTGTTCACCTTTCAGGAAGCCACCGACTTACCCAGAAGTTTGTCCATACATCTGGTCTACTCACTACTCAAGGCACATATGTTGTCAAACCACCTCTTCATTCTCACCAGGGACAGAGAACCTATTTCAGTTCTCCATCTATCTATGATTCAAGACTGTTATTTCTCATAATTCGCTGGACTCAGTTGAGATGTTCTTTTGCTCCACTTAGTATTGGCTGTGGTGACTCCTGTAGCAGCATTTACCTGGGAGCTCTGTTGAGCCTGCAACATTCACATAAGGTTGGTCTTCCACATGTCTGGTACCTCAGCTGGGTGATGGGACTGGCTTGGCCTCTCTTTCTTTTCTTTCTTAAGAGAGAGGGTCCTGCTCTGTGGCCCAGGCTGGAGTGCAGTGGTACAGTCATAGCTCATGGCAGCCTTGAACTCCTGGGCTCAAGTGATTCCCCCTTCCTCAGTTTCTCAAGTAGCTGGGACTACAAGCACACACCACCATGCCCGGCTAACATTTTATTTTCTGTAGAGATGGGGTTTTGCTGGTCTAGAACTCCTGGCCCCAGGTGATTCTCTTGTCTTGACCTCCCAAAGTGCTGCGATTACAGGTGTGAGCCATTGTCTCCATATGGTTTCTCGCCATGTTATACTCTAGCCTCTGATAAATGGCTACCAAGAAAGTGAAAGTGGAAGCTACGAGTTCTTTTAAGGGCTTGGCTTGGAAGTCTGGGTGAAGTGATGTCCCCTCACTTCTGTTGTGTTCTCTTGGTCAAAGCAAGATATGGGCCAGCCCAGAATCAAGTGGGAGAGAGAGAGATTGATCAATATTGATGAAAGGAGCAGCTGGCACATTCAGGGATTGTGACAATTATTGGCAGCCATCTTTGGAAATGATCTAGCATTACACCTAATCACCCTCACTGGTGGTCAACATCTTGTTTCTCAATCTCTCCTAATTACTTTGATTACTCTGGTCAGAGATTTTCTTCCCATTTTCAGGGGGTCTTCAACCTACCAAAGCTAGTCCTCTCTTGATAATATGCCTCTTTTATACATATTCCACAGGGCATAGCTTACCAATGGGTATATCAGCAGAGATATCGCTTCTATGACAGCATTGGTAGTACCTTTGGTAATCATTTAAATGGTTCCTTTTTGCTTAAATCTAATTAATTATTCAAAAGCAAACAAAACTTAGACATCTCAAGGTGAATCTGTTTACCTAGTCTTTACAAGAACCTGGAAACTGCTGTAGCTATTCAACTATTCCTGTTACATAATGCTCTTCTCATCATTTATAAGATACACATACAACAGGAAGTTAGAGTTGACTACTTGCAAAATTGGCCTCCTTTTCCTAGAATTGTAATGGATGTGAGATCTAAGAAATGTACAGTTGCATTTCTGGAGCTGCTATTGAAGCAACTAGTAGGCTTTGTCCTTGGGGAGACCTGTCGAGCCTTTCTGCCTCATTATCTCCTGGAGTTTTCTCCTAGTGGAATAAAACGACGGACCTTGACTGTTTAGTCTTCCTTCCCCACTCCCACCCCTCAGAGAGTACTTCTCGAATTAAGAACAGGTAGGAGATCAGTCTTCATGTAGAAGTGTTTCTTCTTTTTTATTCTCCTTCTTTTTTTTTTTTTGAGACAGAGTCTCACTCTGTTGCCCAGGCTGGAGTGCAATAGCATGATTTCAGCTCACTGAAACCTCTGCCTCCTGGGTTCAAGCAATTCTCATGTCTCAGCCTCCTGAGTAGCTGAGATTATAGGCATGCGCCACCATGCCTGGCTCATAATTATTTTTTTGTATTTTTAGTAGAGACAGGGTTTCGCCATGTTGGCCAGGCTGGTCTTGAACTCCTGACCTCAGGTGATCCACCCACCTCGGCTTCCCAAAGTGCTGGGATTACAAGTGTGAGCTGCGGCGCCTGGCCTATTCCACTCCTTTCTTGTTATTATTTTGTTACTATGAAAAGATGTTTCCCTAGCACCAAGAGAATTTTGGGACAGTGTTGCAGAGATAAATTTTAAAGTCATGTTGTATATATCTTTAGGATGAAAAGAAATTATTTACTAGTTGCCCTTTTCTCAGCAGGAAAATCATTATTCAGATGACTGAAAGCTATGGCCTTTCATCTCATTTTACAGATACTTTGAAACCTCTTTTGGCTTCTAAGGAGCAATTCAAGGAGCAAAGGAATTTGCCGATTTAATTTCTCCTTTTATAACTGAAATAGAACCATTTAAGAAACAGAAGCCAGGCATGGTGGTTTACACCTATAATCCCAGCACTTTGGGACGTCAAGGCAGGAGAATCACTTGAGCCCAGGAATGTGAGACGGCAATGAGCTATGACTGCAGCCACTGTGCTCTCGCCTGAATGGCACAGTGAGACCCTGTCTCTAAAATAATGGATAAAGAAATAACAGGTGGTGGGAGAGTGTAAATTAGTTCAAACTTTGTGGAAGACAGTGTGGCAATTCCTCAAGGATCTAGAACTAGATACAACATTTGACCCAGCAATCCCATTACTGGGCATATTCCAAAGGATTATAAATCATTCTGTTATAAAGACACATGCACACGTATGTTTATTGTGGCACTTCTCACAGTACCAAACACTTGGAACCAACCCAGATGCCCATCAGTGATAGACTGGATAAAGAAAATGTGGCACACATACACCATGGAATACTATGCAGCCATAAAGAAGGATGGATTCATGTCCTTTGTAGGGACATGGATGAAGCTAAAAACCATCATTCTCAGCAAACTAACACAAGAACAGAAAACCAAACACCACGTGTTCTCACTCATAAGTGGGAGTTGAACAATGAGAACACATGGACACAGGGAGGAGAACATCACACACTGGAGTCTGTTGTGGGGTCGGGGGGCTAGGGGAGGGATAGCAGGGGGTGGGGAGATTGGGGAGGGATAATATTAGGAGAAATACCTAATGTAAGTGATGGGGGGATGGAGGCAGCAAACCACCATGGCATTTGTATACCTATGTAACAATCCTGCAAGATCTGCACATGTATCCCAGAACTTAAAGTATAACTAAAAAAAAAAAAAAGATTCAATGAGAGGGGAGAAAATCTCACTAACTTCACAGTTGCAGTGAAGGTTGAATCAGATGTGGACCACGGCAATATCCATATCCACAGTTGCAAGTCAAGATCCCTCATTTCCCAAATTAACTTCATTTTTATTGTTATTATTTTTTGAGCCAGATTTCTCTGTTCACCCAGGTTGAAGTGCAGTGGCATAATCATAGCTCACTGCAGCCTCAACCTTTTGGGTTCAAAGCTATCCTTCCATCTCAGCACCCCTTCCTTCGAGTAGCTGGGACTACAGGTATATACCACCACACCCTGCTAATTTTTTGTACAGATGGGTTTTCACCGTGTTGCCCATGGTTGGTCTTGAACTCCTGAGCTCAGGGGCTCAAGGGATCCTCCCAACTTAATCTCCCAAAGTGTTGGGATTACATGCGTGAGCCACCATGCCTGATCCCATTTAAACTATTTTTCATAAATCCAGGCATTTACAATTTTATTGCTCTAGACTTAGCTGAAGAGGCAAGAATTAAATGAGTTGTAGAGTCTGATTTCTTCCCAAGATAAATTTTAGAATTTCATAGACCGTAACAAGAATTCAATGTCTAATAATATTAAACAATTCCCTCTCAGGTAAAAAAAAATAAGATCGTGGTTTCTTTTTTGCAAACTCATCTTTTCTGTCCTCGAGTCTGTGCTCAGTTCAAGTCAATGAGCCTAAGTTAAGCACCTCTTGCACACTCCAGCACCATGCTAAACATTTTAAGCAAAGCCAAACAAGTTGAAGAGCTAACCTTTAGATCCATTCGCTGAGCACTTATTTTGCCAAGCCCCATGCTCTTTGCTTTATGTACATGTCTCATTTAATCCTCGCGATAATCATTCAAGGTATTGATCCAGTTACTATTGCTGTGCTACAAATAACCCAAAACTTGGAAACTGAAAAGGACAGTTTTATCATGCTTGCAGCTTCTGTGGGCCAAGAACTGGGCTCATCTCTCTTCTCTTGCATTTTATCACAGACAGAAAGAAGTCCAGTGACTCTTTTAATATTTTATGGGGAAATCTGCTTAGCTAGGTCATTGAATTCCATAGGTATATTTCTATTTTTTTTAAAGTTTTCAGTAATTGTTATTTTTTCCATTGCATGTTTAGATTTTTTTATTTCAGTAGTTTTTGCAGTACAGTTGGTTTTTGGTTACATGGGTAAGTTCTTTAGTGGTGATTTCTGAGATTTTAGTGCATCCACCATCTGATCAGTATACACTGAACCCAATATGTAATCTTTTATCCCTCACCAATCTCCCAACTCCCCCGCAACGTCTCCAAAGTCCAGGATATCACTCTTATGCCTTTGCATCCTCATAGCTTAGCTCCCACTTGTGAGAACATGTGATATTTAGTTTTTCATTTCTGAGTTACTTCACATAGAATAATGGCCTCCAGCTCCATCCAAGTTTCTTCAAAAGACATGATTTCATTCCTTTTAATGACTAAGTAATATTCATGGCATATATGTACCACATTTTTAATCCAATATTTTCTATTTTTTCACATTATCACATGTGACAGTGTGTCCAGACTTTCACCACTAGGGCAAAATGATTTTGCTTTCCTCCAGCTTCTAATGACATGTTCCTCTCTCGTCTACAAGTTTCCACCGATAGCCTTCTCCAGCCTAAGATGATAATAGTCTCCTCAAAGCCCATTCAGCTGCTGGTAGGCAGTGGTCTGAAAGCCAGTGCCTCATGCTTTAGGTTTTGTTTTGTTTTGTTTTGTTTTTTGACAGAGTTTTACTCTTGTTGCTCAGGCTGGAGTGCAATGGCGCAATCTCAGCTCACTGTAACCTCCACCTCCCAGGTTCAAGCGATTCTCCTGCACCTGCTGCCATGCCCAGCTAATTTTTTCTTTCTTTTCTTTTTTTTTTTTATTTTTAGTAGAGATGGTGTTTCACCATGTTGACCAGGCTGATCTTAAACTCCTGACCTCAGGTGATCCACCCACCTCAGTCTCCCAAAGTGCTGGGATTACAGGCATGAGCCACTGTGCCCAGCCAATGCTTTAGGTTTTTCATATATAGCACTCAATTTCTAGGTACTAAATATCTGTTCTGAGTATTGTTGCTGCATAATGACATATCCCCAAAGTTGGTAGCTTAAAGAAACTATTTTATTATGCTCTTGTGTGCTATAGCTCAGGAATTTGGACAGAGCGAAACAGAAATGGGCTGGGCATGGTGGCTCATGCCTGTAGTTTCAGCACTTTGGGAGACCGAGGTGGGCAGATCACGAGGTCAGGAGATCAATACCATCCTGGCCAGTGTGGTGAAATACCATCTCTACTATAAATACAAAAAAAAAAAAAAAAAAATCAGCTGGGCGTGGTGGCCTGTGCCTGTAATCCAAGATAATCGGGAGGCTAAGGCAGGAGAGTGACTAGAATCAGGTAGGCGGAGGTTGCAGTGAGCTGAGATTGCACCACTGCATTCTAGCCTCGTGACAGAGTGAGATTCTGTCTCATAAAAAATATATATATATATATATATATATATATATATATATATATATATATGAATGAAATGGCTTGTCTCTGCTTCTTGAAGATTGGTCAACTGGGAAGACTCAGTGATCAAGTGGGAAGTTGACATTTGAGGGCTGGCATCATCTCTTTAGTCACATGCCTAACCATGGATGCTGGCTGTTGGCTGGGAACTCAGCTGAGGCTTCCTACCAGACATCTAGCCAATGGCCTTTTTGTATGACCTGGGCTTCCTGATAGCCTGGTGGCCTCAGAGTGATTGGACCTCTGAAATGCTAGTTTAAGCCTTCAAAAGTGGATATGTCAGTGAACAGGGAAGAAGCTGCATAACTTTTTTTATTTATTCAGTCTTAGAAGTTACCCAGTGTCCTTTCTCCTGCATTTCATTGTTAACAAACAAGTCACAAGTGGACCTAGTTTCAATAGGAGGGCATATAGATGCTGCCTCTTCGTGGGAGCATTGTCAATTAATTTTTGGACTTTTTTTTTTTTGAGACGGAGTCTCATTCTGTCGCCAGGCTGGAGTGCGGTAGCACGATCTCAGCTCACTGCAACCTCCGCCTCCTGGGTTCAAGCACTTCTCCTGCCTCAGCCTCTGAGTAGCTGGGACTAGAGGCATGTGCCACCACGCCCAGCTAATTTTTGTATTTTTTAGTAGAGATGAGGTTTCACCATGTTGGCCAGGATGGTCTCAATCTCTTGACCTTGTGACCTTCCTGCCTCGGCCTCCCAAAGTGCTGGGATTACAGGCATGAGCCACTGTGCCCGGCCCTTATGGACGTATTTTAAAGTTTTGTGTATTATCATCTTATTTTGCAGAGGAGGTCAAGTAAGTTGGCTCAACCCAAGTTGAGTTAACTTCAAAGCCACATCTCTCAATTATCAAGGTCTATTACTTCCAAATATATTACAGAATAAGCAACAATCACAGAAGGGAGACCATCTTGGGTTAAAAGATTTGTTTTTTGAATTGAGCTTGGGAAGAAGTGATGACACAAAAAATTTTCAGTATCAATTTTAAAAAAATGAGGCTGGGAGGATTGCTTGAGTGGTTCACATCTTTAAGCCCATTGCTTGAGTGGTTCACATCTGTAAGCCCAGAACTTTGGGAGGCTAAGGTGAGTGGATCACCTCAAGTCAAGAGTTCGAGACCAGCCTGACCAACATGGTGAAACCCATCTCTACTAAAAATACAAAAATTAGCCAGGCATGGTGGCAAACACCTGTAATCCCAGCTACTTGGGAGGCTGAGGTGGGAGAATCACATGAACCTGGGAGGCGGAGGTTGCAGTGAGCCAAGATCTGTCTCAAAAGAAAAAAAAATGAGAAGACCAGTTTGTTTTGTTATTTTAAAATCATAAGTTCATTAAGTGGATCATTAACATGTTGATGTTCTTAAAATTAACCAGGCTGGGAAATGTGTTAGGTCAGAAGGAAGGATGGCAAGTGGCAAAGAGTTAGTTTCTGTAGACTTTGGAAAGAGGGGAGGAAAAAAAGTCTTAAAGATGGAGAAAAAAGGGCAGGTCATGTCCAGAAACACGTAGTACAAATTTTTTTGTGAGGAGGATATGTTAGATCTAGGTAGAGAGCAAAGGCTTGACAGGTAAGAGGGTGATTTTTTTTTTAAGCTGAGAGGCTGGAGTGCATTGGCACAATCTTGGCTCACTGCAACCTCTGCCTCCCGGGTTCAAGCGATTCTCCTGCCTCAACCTCCCGAGCAGCTGGAATTACAGGCGGCCATCACCATGCCAGGCTAATTTTTTTGCATTTTAAGTAGAGACAGGTTTTCACCATATTGGCCAGGCTTGTCTCGAACTCCTGACCTCAGACAATCCACCCACCTAGGCCTCCCAAAGTGTTGGGATTACAGGTGTGAGCCACCTCGCCAGGTCAAGAGGGTGGTATCTTATAAGGATTTTCAATGCCATGCCTAGGAACTCGGCCTTTATTCTGTGATCGTGTCATCTAATGTTCCAGAGCAGGAAAGTAATATGATCAAATCTTTCAGATAATTATGTAAGTACTATGATTATGTAAATTATATAAGTAATGTGATTTAATCTGTTTTTAAGACAGATATTTAATTTCAAGACGATAGACAGATTAGAGTGTGGTAAGATTGCAGGCAAATAACTAGAGAATAATTATTTGGCATGATATTATTTTATTTCAGATGTATTTCTCTAAAGAGGTATTAATCTTTTGTCTTAGTTATACCCTCCTAAAAAGACTTCTGACTTTCTGAATGGCATTCTGTAACTGAAGGACTTATTTATATATATAAGTTTATACATATAAATGTAATTTCCATGTATAAATAATATGCATTTATATGTATACATATGTATTTATATGTATGCATTTATATGTATACATATGTATTTATATGTATGCATTTATATGTATACATATGTATTTATATGTATACATATGTATATGTGTCTACTTTCATTTATTCTACAAAAAATTTGAGGTGGTTTAAAAGCTATATATAGTGTGAGAGTGATTTAGAAAAATCAAGGCCAGAGAAAATCTACATTTATTAGCAAGATAAACTAGAAAATATTATGGTGCAATGCAAGGCATAAGGCCGTCAGAGTTTACTAAATTGGGTTATGAGTTTGACCCTGAGCGTCCAGAAAGCCAAAGCAAAAAGGAAAACACAAACTCCTACAAAATGTATATCACCCGTGAGACAGAAATTTCCTAAGGAGAAGCAGAATGAATGATGGTCATGAATTTGAAAGCAGTTATCACATATAGTCAAATAAAATTAGTAATTTGATCATAGTTTTAGTAATAGAAGGAGTACATCTGTGTAGATTTTTCTTTCTTTCTTTTCTTTTTTTTTTATAGACAGGGTCTCACTATTTTGCCCTGGCTGGAGTGCAGTGGTTCAATCTCAGCTCACCGTAATCCCTGCTTCCTGGATTCAAGCAATTCTCATGCTTCAGCCTCCCGAGTAACTGGGATTACAGTCGTGTGCCACCACACTTGGCTAATTTTGTATTTTTAGTAGAGACGGGGATTCGCCATGTTGGCCAGGCTGGTCTTGAACTCCTGACCTCAGGTGATTTGCCCACGGAGGCCTCCCAAAGTGCTGGGATTACAGAGGCGAGCCACCATGCCCGGCCAGATATTTATTTCTTCCGTCAGAGACAGTTTCTCATTCTGTTACCCAGGTTGGAGTGCAATGGTACAATCATAGCTCACTGCAGCCCTGATCTGAACTCAAGCAATCCTCCCACTTCAGGCCTCCCAAGTAGTTAGGACTACAGGTGCATGCCACCATGCCTGGCTATTTTTTTTTTTTAATTTTTGTTTGTAGAGACAAGGTCTCACTGTGTTGCCCAGGCTGGTCTGAAACTCTTGGCCTCAAGTGATCCTCCTGCCTTGGCCTCCCAAAGTGGTGGGATTATAGGTGTGAGCCACCATGCCCAATAGATTTTGGTAAAGTGAGGTAAATGAGGTGCAAACGCAGAGACTAGAAAGAGAAGAAATCTGTCACAGAAGGTCCTGGTCAGGGTACACAATGGGAGGTCAAAATAGAGAAGGTGGAGTCTCACTCATTCTGTATCTCACAGACAGATTATAGATACACACACATGTGAAACATGTATCACCAGTTTTTGTGTTTTTTAAATTTTTCTTTTGGTTCAGAGGTACATGTACAGGTTTATTACATAGGTAAACTTGTATCATGGGGGTTTGTTGTACAGATTATTTCATCACCCAGGCATTAAGCCTAGTACCCCTCAGTTGTTTTTCTTGATTCTCACCCTCCACCCTTTGAAAGGCCCCAGTGTCTGTTGTTCCCCTCTAGGTGCTCATGTGTTCTTATCATTTAGCTCCCACTTGTGAGAACATGCAGTATTTGGTTTTCTGTTCCTGTGTTAGTTTGCTAAAGATAGTGGCCTCCAGCTCCATCCATGTCCCTGCAAAGGACATAATCTCATTCTTTTTTATGGCTGCATAGTATTCCATGTTATTACCAGCTTTTAAACATTTTAGTAGGTATTTCATGGGAATGTAAAGGACTTCTATTATGTGCATATTTACTTTACGGTGTCTAAGATATTAAAGGACCCACCAATTTAATGAATTGACTTGTAGCAAAGAACCCTATTGATGATGGCACCCTAAATGTGAAGTTTGGCTGCAGGGCAAAAACCATTCCAAGGGCCATGAAAAGAGTCAGGAAACATACAAAGCCAATGGTAGTGCTACTGTATCTATTCTGTGAGTCTTTGCCAGTGTGGTATCTGGCGTTGGTATTCATTCCCTCTCCCTTTTATCTTTACTCTTTTCAATAAAGATCTCATTTTTGAAATGTAACTGTTCAAGGCAAATGGCCAGGGATAATTTTCAGGGGGACAAACTTAAAACAAGACCTTTGACAGCCCCGCACAATATGGTAATGACTACTCAGCAGGCGGCACTGAGTCTCTTGATAGACAGATTTCTCCCATCATGAAAACAACCCAGCCTGGCACAGTGGCTCATGCCTGTAATCTCAGTACTTTGAGAGGCCGAGGTGGGCAGTCACTTGAGGTTAGGAGTTCGAGACTAGCGTGGCCAACATGGTTAAACCCTGTCTCTACTAAAAATACAAAATTAGCCAGGCGTGGTGGCATACAACTGTAATCCCAGCTACTTGGGAGACTGAAGCAGAAGAATCACTTGAACCCAGGAGGCGGAGGTTGCAGTGAGCCAAGATCGCACCATTGTGCTCCAGTCTGGGCGACTGAATGAGACTCTGTTTCAAAAAAAAAAAAAAAAAGGAAATGAAGGGACACTTGTCACACTCAAAATGGTTATCTAATATTTAGAAAATATCTTTAGCTATACTGTAGATTGAACACCCAGTAAAACTGGAGGGGAACAGCAGAAGAAACATTTCCTTACCAGAGTTATGGAAACCAATAAACTGTATGTCCCCTAGTTCGAGTTGCTGTCAGAAACATCTCGTTCCTGGATGAAATAAAGACTCCGCCTGGAAAAGAACTAAGCTGAAATAGACACACACTTGACTGCACAGATGCTGAAGAGGAGAATTTGTTTAACCAGTTTTACATAATAGACAGGTCAGCTCTGAAGTGTTTAAATGTTGGCAGACAATACGTTCTTTTGGGTCTATCTTCTTTTTCCTCCACTTCCAAAGGTTAGAATGGCTTTTAGTTTTTTTTCATCTGTAATTTAAGTAAAAACAAAACTAGAAATGACCCCACTTCTAAATTTTCAAGGGAGGATGAGCTCATGATCTCAAATGGTGTGACTTTTTATCTGAGGTATGTCATCCAGTTGAGGCAATTTCTAGTGGAAGCTTTACTGATTTCCTGAGAAATAGTTGCAAAGAAAGCTTTAGCTCACATATCTAAAGTAGTGGAAGAATGACAGAAGAAACTATGGTGCTCATAAAAATAATTAAAAATGCTTACTGATTTTCATTCTAACAGGTCATTGACGGACAGGACATTCATAATCATAACACTCTGAAAAAAAGGCTTAGCATGAGGGGAACTGTTTTTGTGTAAGATCGATCTGTTGGAATCACAGATAAAAAACAAAGGAAAACCTGAAATCTCAAGCCATAAGACAAATCTGTACTAGTTCCTAGTCTGTTAATATTTCTTACTTGTTCAAAGAGAAGCTAAAATAGAAGAGCAGTGTGTGATGGGGTAAAAAGAGCTGAACAGGAAATCGAGAGACCAAGTTCTACCAGTCGTTTGCTATGGCACCTCTATGAGTTCAAGTCTTCTCATTTCTAAGACAGGAGTAATAAAGACTCTCATCAATCTCTCCTAGGACTACTTTTTGGAATAAAGTAAGGCAGTAAGTACAGAAGTTTGTTTGAGTAATGTAAAATATAAGCTAACAATAATTATTACCATTTCTACACATTTATATTATCATTTATACTGAGAATGGTTAGGGTATACCAGACACAGGCTTTAAATATCTTACCTTATTTAAGCACCACAGCAATCTTAAGGTGAGTATACTCGCCATTCTACAGAGAAGACTGCAATTTAGAGAGGCTAAGTATTTGCAAATATCAGGTGGTAATAAAAGATAAAGCTAGAATTCTCTGATTTAACAACTGCTACGCAATAATGTAAACGTTTAGTTTATTTATTTTATTTTTGAGATAGGGTCTCACTCTGTTGACCAGACACACTGTAGCCTCAACTTCCAAGGCTTAGGTGATCTTCCTGCCTCAGCCCCTTGAGTAGCTGGGACTACAGGTACATGCCACCACGCCTGGCTAATTTTTTGTATTTTTAGTAGAGACGAAAATACAAAAGGTTGCCCAGGCTCGTCTGAAGCTTCTGGCCTCAAATGATCCACCCACCTCGGCCTCCCAAATTACTGGGATTGCAGGAGTGAACCACCATGCCCAGCCAGTTATGTAAGCATTAGAACCGGAAGGACCTAATGGGTCATTTAAAAAAATCCTATAATTCAGCAAGTATGCCTATTTTCTTATGTTCCTCCTTCATTCTATTTTTTATTTTGAGACAGAGTCTTGCTCTGCTGCCCAGGCTGAAGTGTAGTGGCGCAATCTCAGATCACTACAACCTACGCCCCCGGGGTTCCAGCAATTCTTCTGCCTCAGCCCCCTGAGTAGCTGGGATTACAGGTGCTCCGCCCCACCTGGCTAATTTTTGCAGTTTTAGTAGAGATGGGGTTTCCCCATGTTGACCAGGCTGGTCTCGAACTCCTGACTTCAGGTGATCTGCCTGCCTCAGCCTCCCAAAGTCCTTTTTCATTCTAAATCCTCCATCCTTGTGTACACATCCTTTCCCTAAGCACCATTGAATTTCCCCTTTCTCAAAACACTCCTATCCTTGACTCTTCATCCTTCTAACTCTTAACCCTCTTTCTAGTGTCAACTCCAACACCACTATAGGGAGGTGATATCACACTTACCCCTGTACTGCTAACTTCAGCACACATCTGGGCACTTAGAAGGTATATAAATACTTAATGAAAGATTGAATGAGGAAAACAGACCTAGAGAAAGAGTGGACCAATGCCATGTGGCAGTGCACCTCCAGATGTCCAGATCCACTGTGCTTTCTACTATATTGCTGGCTGTAACATTTATTTCTGGTCCAAAATAATGGATTTTGAGGCCGAACACTCTGATCATAATCCATTAATTAAAACTGCAGTGATTGCCTAAATTAGTCATGTACTATAAAAATAGAATGATATATTATTTTGATTAAGAAAAAATCAGCTGAGAGGAACACTGAGATAGCTAAAACAAGATTTGCGACCAATTAATAACAGGAGAATGAAAAGCTGGAAGCAATATGCAGCTATAAGAAAGAAAAGCCCAGGGCTACTTCTTATTAATTTTTGCATCATACGGAATACTTTGTGTCAATCCAGTTTGAAGAATACAAAATTCTTCCTCCTACTTAGCTATGCAAAGTTCACTTTTAGCTTTTTCCTGCTAGGGAGCAGCCGCGTTAAAATAAACTGGATGATGAAAAACCTACAGCAATAAAAATTATTACATAAGTAGTGGTTTTAATATATTATGTTTAGGTGAACTTGTAATGCCAAGGCAGGATAATAATTTTAAATGAAAAAAGATATTTTCATCTATTAAGAAATGGGATAATTTCAAAAGTGATGTCACCGTGCCACACAGAATTGATAGATGGTGTTATTCATGCCAGTGGTATAATCTATTCTCTCTTTTGCCTATTTAGTATAGAGCAATCAGTATGTCACCGAGTGTTTATTAAAATTCATTGACAAATGATATAAACCAGCAACAAGGGAAATATGTCACACTTATAAAATGATTTATTCTTTTAACTTAGGGCCCATTTCAAATGGCTTGGTAACCTGAAAAGTTAATCTAGCATACTCATAGTAGATGAACTGGATGAGATAAATTTGGAGCAGAAAACAACAACAACAAAGAAAGCAGAACCATGTGTGTGTTTTAAATTCCCCCTGAGGGGAAATTTTAAGGATATACAGAAATGTAGACAATAGTACAACAAACTCAAAGTATCATCACTCAATTTTAACAGTTATCAACTCAAGGTCAATTTTGGTTTATTTATACTTTCTTGCCTCACTAGATTATTTTGAGGCAAGAGCATTTTTAATATCTGAAACAGTCAGGCCAGGCACGGTGGCTCACGCCTGTAATCCCAGCACTTTAGGAGGTTGAGGCAGGTGCATACCTGAGGTCGGGAGTTCAAGACCAGCCTGACCAACATGCAGAAACCCATCTCTACTACAAATACAAAATTAGCTAGACGTGGTGGCGCATGCCTGTAATCCTAGCTACTCGGGAGGCTCAGGCAGGAGAATCACTTGAACCTGGAAGGTGGAGGTTGTGGTGAGCCGAGATCGCACCATTGCACTCAAGCCTGGGCAACAAGAGCAAAACTCCATCTCAAAAAAATAAATAAATAAATAAATAAAAATAAAATCTGAAACAGTCTCATGATATTCTTTGCGCCAAAATTATGTTAGTATGTATCCTTAAACTATAAGAACTCTTTTAAAATATAACTAGAGCATCATCATTAAATTTAAAGAGTTAAAAATAATTTGTTAATATTATAAATGATTCAACTAGTGTTCGCATTTGATCATCTCAATTTTTTTCCACTTGATTTGTTTGAATTAAGATACAAGTAAGATTCATATGTTGCAATTTGTTAATGTCTCTTACATTTCTTTTTATCTATAGATATCTCATCTTTCCCCTCTTTTTGTTCATTATAGCTTATTTCTAAAGGAAGGCAGGCCACTTCTCTGTTAAGCTTCCCATATTCGAAAATTATCTGATTGCATCCCTGTATATATGATTTAACATGTTTCTTTTTCTTGCATTTTTCTGGGTAGGTTCCTAACACCCGTATGTTAATATATAAATAATAATCTATTTTTATTATTTTCCTTCCATTCAGTTTTTCACTTTTTTCTTGTGATGTTTATTTGTCCTTGCTCGAAGCTTGACCAGTCTGGTTTCATTTTTGATGGTAACACTTTCTAAGTGGAGTTCCGTATTTCTATCAGGAGGCACATATGTCTGGTTGGCTCTCTGTGATGTCAGTGGCCATTAATGATTCACTATTTCATTAAGGTTTGCAAATAGAGTGATATGCTAATTCTATCAGTTTCTTTTTTTATCAGCTAGAATACTTTCAAATTTTCCCTTCATCAGTTACTGTCCCAGGTACAGTTCAAACACATAAGGCAAGATAGCGGCTTGATTTCATTTGACCTGCATCAATTTTCAAAATAATGAGTTGATTCCTTAGCATCTCCCATATGTGATCAATGAGGTCTTTTTTTTTTTTAATTTTAAATTTTTATTGCATTTTAGGTTTTGGGGTACATGTGCAGAACGTATAAGATAGTTGCATAGGTACACACATGGCAGTGTGTTTTGCTGCCTTCCTCCCCTTCACCCACACTTGGCATTTCTCCCCAGGCTATCCCTCCCCAGCTCCCCCCCGCTGTCCCTCCCCCATTCCCCCAATAGACCCCAGTGTGTAGTAGACCCCCTCCCTGTGTCCATGTGTTCTCATTTTTCTCACCTGCCTATGAGTGAGAATATGCGGTATTTCCTTTTCTGTTCTTAATGAGGTCTTTTAGTATAGTTACTGACTGAAGTATTGAGGTATATCTGGCCTATTTCAATTAATGGTGGTTTATATTCCTTCAATTTTCCATTGGTCCCATCTTGGCTAGTTAAATGCTCTTCAATTTGACTCCTTAAGGCATTTTGACAAGATAATTTAGGCTTGTATTGGCACAAAATATTTTAGGTTTACAAATTTTTGGCATTTGTAATGCCAAATATTTTGATGTTACAAAATATTTATGTATTTCTTGCCCTTGACCTGCAATTAGCCATTTATCCAAGAAGCTCTGGTTTCTTTTAGTGCAAAATAGTGATTATATTCCACTACTTAGACACAGGGGGTACTCACTGCTACTTGGCTTATTATTATTAAGCCCTTTCAAAGAACAGAATAGACATCTATATGTGTGTGTATATATTTTAAAATTACATTATTAGTTCATATTTACATTTCCAATTGAAATGTTAGGACTATAAAGTTTTAATGTATATATTTGATCTTATCTTTTTTTTCTCATGTCAAAAGTTCTGATTCCTAACAGCATGCACAGAATTATTACTTGATTTCTCTTATATAATATATAACAGTTTGGCGGGGCATGATGGCTCATTCCTGTAACTGCAGCACTTTAGGAGGCTCAGGCAGGAGGATCACTTGAGCCCAGGAGTTTGAGATCAGCTTGAGCAACACAGCAAGACCCCGTCTCTATTTTAAAAAAGTAATAGTTTCAGATAGCAATGCCAATATTATTAGTAGAAATTTGATTGCTAAAAGGAACAGTTTGAGACTTTCTGCTTGTTTGATTTTATGATACATATCACTAGGGGATGCATCCTCAGATTACTGTACTTTAAAGTCACTTAAAATACTTTCTCTGTCTGTGTTTATGCCACCAACTCATGAAACAGTTAGGTTTATTGATTTCATTTTGCCTTGTTTTATAAAGATTGCTTTTAAAAAATTGTGTTATAATTGTTTATAGTAGTATTGTATCATATAACAACTACATTCTCTACAGTCACCCTGCATCCATCATGTAGTGATTGTTACACATGTAAATATATATATTCAACGCCCACCCGATCCTTATGCCAATTCCTCTTCAGCCGTAGGTTCCTTAGGAAGGACACAGAGAACAAATACTCCCTGAGTTTTTGCATATTCATAACAGTTTGCACATGACTTTAAACTTGACTGGATATAAAATTCTCACCTCCTTTCCTTTCCTTTCCTCTCCTCTCTTTCTCTCTCTCTCTCTCTCTCTCTCCCCCTCTTTTCAGAGTTTCGCTCTTGTCACCCCATCTAGAGTGCGGTGAAGTGATCTGGGCTCACTACAACCTCCGCCTCCCAGGTTCAAGCAATTCCCCTGCCTCAGTCTCCTGAGTAGCTGGGATTACAGGTGCCCGCCACCACACCTGGCTAATTTTTGTATTTTTAATAGAGATGGGGTTTCACTGCTTTGGTCAGGCTGGTCTCAAACTCTTGACCTTGTGATCTGCCCACTTCAGCTTCCCAAAGTGCTGGGATTACAGGCGTTAGCCACCAAGTCCGGCCAAGACTTCTCTCCTTTTAAACACATTTTGATCTGAGCAATCGCAGAGTTTGCCGGAGATCTGGAGCCTACAACGGCACTTGCTCCCTGGGCCAGCCCTCAATAGTTTTGGCTGCTTTTGTCAGATTGACCTGATGGACTGAAAGTGGACCTCATCCCCTGAGGAATGGATGGCTTCCATGTGAGGGTGGACTCCTCCTTTTGGGAATGGGTACTCTGGGTACCCTACGTGCTAAGAGTTTACTCTTCCATTGGGAATGGGTACTTTCCATGCTGAGAGTTGACTCTTCCCTTTGGGAATGGAATTTTTCCATGCCGAGAGTGACTCTTCCTTTGGAGTGGATAGCTTCCATGTTGAGAATAGACTTTTCCTTTTGGAAGTGGGTGCCTGTTGCCAATTTCCTTTCTAGGCCATTTTTTTGGAAGTCATTTTTCTTTCTTCTGTTTCTTCCCACTGCCATTACCATGCATATCTTATTGCTGTTAGTGGTTTGACCCCTCCCCCTCATGGGACTATCTTATCACGTTTGTTGTATATATTGTCCACGAGATGTTGCTTTGCTGTATCAGTGATTCTGTCTGTTTTTGTAGAGGGATTGGGGGAGACTAAAAACTTTTTAGCTGCTGCTATTTTTTTTTTTTTTTGGCCTGTGGGTAACTTTGGAGCAAATGGGGCGCCGTAGACGTTTTGAAGCGTGTTAAACTCAAGGTGATGTTTTATTTGTTTTCTTTGTAATAATATTATCCTTTCTCTCTCCTTAAACCTATCAGATAATAAACATGATACTGTTGGAAAATACAATAAAAATCATTGAACAGTATCTGTAGAATCTCAAAGATCCCAGGAGAGAATGTTGTTTGGTCTGTGTTTGTAACATTATGGAATAAATTATTCCAATCCTCTTCAAAATAAATTCTGAGAATTATGACTTTTTTCCCCGATGATAAGCCTCTTACAAAGTCAAGCTTAAAGAATATATGAATAATAAACCAAGAAACACAAACTGAATAAATGAAAACAAAATTAATTTCTAGACTTTCAAGATCTGCCCATTATTAGTCTGTTACTATGTAATATGCAGCTGCCAACAACTTACATCACTTATTTTCTATTCAAAATGATTAATAACAACCCATAATTTCTTTTGTTTGTTTGTTTCACTCTTGTTACCCAGGCTGGAGTGCAATGGCACCATCTCGGCTCACTGCAACCTCCGCCTCCTGGGTTCAGGCAATTCTCCTGCCTCAGCCTCCTGAGTAGCTGGGATTACAGGCACGCGCCACCGTGCCCAGCTAATTTTTTGTATTTTTAGTAGAGACGAGGTTTCACCATGTTGACCAGGATGGTCTCGATCTGTTGACCTCGTTATCCACCCGCCTTGGCCTCCCAAAGTGCTGGGATTGCAGGCGTGAGCCACCATAATTTCTTATCACATGGTGTGACAATCAACTTATATAATTGTTTCTGTGTTGTTGTTCTCTTTGTCTAAAAAGGATTTGATTCTTTTCATGGAGTAACTAAGTACAATATGTAACATACAAAATCATTTCTGTTAGCAGCTTCTATTGTGTATACAGCTACTACCTTAAATGCCCACTCTCCAGGAAATGACTCTGCCAACCACTTGGTTGCCCAAGCTGGAAACTCAGGTGTTATAATTGACTCCTCCTTCCACCTCACCCCGCCTTTAAATGAGCTATCACATCCTGATGACTTCATCTAGAGATGTCTCTACTTCTCTGTTCTTCCCGCTGTCACTTAGTCCCTGGCCAATGTCTCTCTTGCCTGGACCACTGTATTATGCACTTTCTCCCTCCTCCTGTACCATCTCCAAAGTTTGATTTTCTATTTACTTTTGAGACAGGGTTTGCTCTGTCACTCAGGCTAGAGTGCAGGCACCATCACAGCTCACTTTGACCTCCTGGGCTCAAGCGATTCTCTCATCTCAGCCTCCTGAGTAGCTGGGACTACAGGCATGCACCACCACATTCAGCTAATTTTTATATTTTTTGTAGAGACAGGGTTTTGCCATGGTGCCCAGGTTGGTCTCCAACTCCTGGGCTAAGCAATCCGCCTGCCTTGGCCTCTCAAAATTCTGGGATAATAGGCATGACCCACTGTGCCTGGCCTCAAATTTTGATGTCTCAAAGCAGAAATGTAGCTAGGTGATTTTCTGTATTCAAGACTCTGTAAGGTCACCTCATTTGCTCTGTGGATAGAATCCAGAATCCTTAATATGACTTTGAAAGTCCTCCATCCTCTACCTGCTGCCTGTCTTTGCAGTTTTTGCCTGACGTTTTTTATTCCTCACAAATACTGAACTTCCTTTGCTGCCTGACCACAGACAAGCTGTCTTGCTTGTAGGCTTTTTTATACTCTCTCTTAGAATACTCACCTCCTAGAATACTCTCCTCTTCATAGAGTACCCATCTCTGAACTCATGGATGTAGAGAGTAGAAGGATGGTTACCCGAGGCTGGGAAGAGCCGTGGGGGCCGAGGGGCATCTGGGGATGGTTAAAGGGTTAAAAAAAAATCAGAAAGAGTGAATCAGACCTAGTATTTGATAGCACAACAGAGTGACTAGGGTCAATAAAAACTTAATTGTACATTTTAACACAACTGAAAGAGTATAATTAGATTGGTTATAACACAAAGGATAAATGCTTGAGGGGATGGATACCCCATTCCCCATAATGTGATTATTACACGTTGCATTCTTGTATCAAAACATCTCAGTACCCCATAAATACATACACTTAATATGTACCCACAACAATTAAAAATGAAAAAGAATATTCATCTCCTCTCTACCTCCTCATCATTCTAAGTAATTCCTATGAGTCTTTTAGGACTGAGTTGAAGTATCCTTTCTGCACCCTCACCCTTTACCAAGAGGGTAAAGCCCTCTTGCGGCTGGGCGTGGTGGCTTGTCTGTAATCCCAGCACTTTGGGAGGCCAAGGTGGGTGGATCACCTGAGGTTAGGAGTTCAAGCTGGAGGCTGGAGTTCAAGACCAGCCTGGCTAACATGGTGAAACCCTGTCTCTACTAAACATAGAAAACAAAATTAGCCAGGTGTGATGGTGCACACCTGTAGTTTCAGCTACTCATGAGGCTCAGGCAGGAGAATCGCTTAAACCTCCGAGGTGGAGGTTGCATAGAGTCGAGATCGCACCACTACACACCAGCCTGGGCTGTAAGAGTGAAACTTCATCTCAAAAAAAAAAGTCCTCTTGCTGTAGGTTCTCCATGTTCTTTGTATTTTCTCCATAACTCTCATCATCTTGACTGTTTCATGTATATTTCTTTCACTTTACAGTGAGCTTTGTGAGGGCAGGGACTGTCTTGCTCACTACTCACTCCCTAGAACTGAACCCCATGCCTGATAATCAGTAAACGTTCAATCAGTATTTCTTAAATTGTTTGGATTGTCGTGAAATCTACATATATAACACAATACCCATGGTCCAGAGCTGGAATTTGGCTGGTCCCCAGGGCATCATTCACTTCTGGTGTAAAGTATCAGAGGGTACAAAAAAAAACCACTCAGTAATTAGTATAAATAGCATTTGCAATGGTTAATGTTCTGTGTCAACTTAACTGGGCCACAGGATGCCCAGATACCTGATTAAACACTATTTCTGGGTGTGTCTGTGAGGGTGTTGAATATATTTTTGGAATAGCTGTCTCACTCTGTTGCCCAACCTGGGGTGCAATGGCACGAACATGGCTCACTGCAGCCTCAACCTCCTGGGCTCAGGTGATCCTCCTGCCTCAGCCTCCCAATCTCTTAAATACTAAGAGATGAGTATTTAAATGGAGGGACTGAGTAAAGCAGATGGTCCTACCCAATGAGGGCTGGGGCACCACCCACTGCGTTGAAGACCTGAATAGAACAGAGAGGCAGAGGAAGGAGGAATTCACCCTTTTTCTGCCTGATCGATGAGTTGGGAAATCAATATCCTTCTCTCCTTGATGCTTCTGGTTCTCAGGCCTTCAGACTCAGATTGGAAGGTACGCCATTGGCTCTCCAGCTCTTAGGTCTTCCAAACTACACCCCTGGCTTTCCTGAGTCTCCAGCTGGCAGATGGGAGGACTTTTTCACCTCTATAGTCACATGAGCCAGTATCTTACAATACATCTAAGAAAAGATTTAGATTGATTCTCCTATCTAAATTGGTTATGTTTCTCTGGAGAACCCTGACTAATGCAATATTTTAAGATATCAAAATTAATGCAAAAATATCCATGATGAACAAAATATCAAAATTTTAGATAAGTCAGGCGTGGTGGCATGCACTTATATTCCCAGCTCTGCAGGAGGCTGAGCTCAGCAGAAGCATCCTTTGAGCCCAGGAGGTCAAGGCTGCAGTGAGCTATGATCATGTCAGTGCACTCCAGCCTGGGGACAGAGCAAGACACTGTCTAAAAAAAAAATTCAGATAAAGTCAGCATCAGTCCAAGTGCTGTGTTGAGCCAGATTTGCAGCCTGAGGCAAAAAGAAAAAAAAATCAGTCATAATGATCCTGCATTTATTTAAAAATTTGATATTCGTCTATTATGGGTCTTTTTGCATTAATTTTGATTTATTAAAATATTGTATGAAGGGTGGGCACCATGGCTTACGGCTGGTATCCCTGCACTTTGAGAGGCCAATGCCGGAGGATTGCTTGAGCTCGGGAGTTCGAGACCAGCCTGGGCAGTACAATGAGACCCTTATTTCTACAAAAAGATTTAGAAACTAGCCAGTTGTAGTGGTGCACACCTGTAGTCCCACCTTCTTGGGAGGCTGAGGCAGGAATATTGCTTGAACCCAGGAGGATGAGGCTGCAGTAAGCCGTGTTCTTGACACTCATTCCAGTCTGGGGAACAGAGACACAGTTTCAAAACTGTATGAATATTGTATGAAAATATAATTTGTCTGGATTACGAAGTGGTCTGGAGCATGCTTACATTTTTTTTTTTTAAATTTTCAGTTTCATTAGTTTCTCATGCATTCACCTTCCTACAGTTTGTTGTTCCTAAAAACCCAAAGCCCTTTTCCTTTTTCTTGTCATTTCTCTGCAAAATGGTTGTTCTTTTATCATGACGCTGTATAAGCCCAGGTTCTAACCACCTCTTTGAGTCACTCATCATTAACTTCTATGTGTATGTAGGATGCATGTTAATAAACTGTTGTTTTTTTTTTTTTTTTTTGAGACAGTGTCTCACTCTGTTGCCCAGGCTAGAGTGCAGTATTGTGATCTTGGCTCACTGCAACCTTTGCCTCCTGGGTTTAAGCAATTCTAGTGTCTCAGCCTCCTGAGGAGCTGGGATTACAGGCACATACCACCATGCCCAGCTAATTTTTGTATTTTTAGTAGAGATGGGGTTTCACCATGTTAGCCAGGCTGGTCTTGAACTCCTAACATGACCCATCCACCTCTGCCTCCCAAAGTGCTGGCATTACAGGCATGAGCCACTGTGTCTCAACTTTCTTTTGTTCATAAGTCTTTTACCAGTCTAATTTGCAGAGATCCAGCCAATGAATCTAAGGTGAGTAGAGGAAAAAGGAATTCCCCATCACTCTGTCCACACCATACTGTCTCCTGGTTTCCCACCGGAAAACACAGTTTTCATTCCCATCATTCCATTACGCAAAACAAGCAAGCACCTTTGCCTAAATTCTTCTCTCTGTGACTTGCCCAAGGACTCCTATTTTCTAAACCAAAAAAGTTCATCTAGGTGTTTTTTTTTCCCAATGAATATCCCATCTTCTACAAAAATATGTAAGTAGATGCCTCCACTCTCTTAGAATGCAAAGCTCAGCTATCATTCTTTCCTAAATAACTGGATTTCTTTTTACATATGGATCTTATATTTACTAACTGTTTACTGCTTGCAAGGAACTATGCTAGACACTTTCCAGGTATTTTTATACATTTCTGTTCTTGCAACTATGCAGTATGGATATTATTGCCTCTGTTTTATAGATGAGAAAATTGAGGCTTAAAGAATTGTAGTATTTTGAATGTGAGGGTGTCCTGCCTGTAACACCTGTCACTTGGTTGGATGCCAGGGTTGATTAGGCTGATCTGGCTGGCTAGATATGTGTCCCCTTCCTCCCTTACCGCTTGTGTACCCTCCTGAAGCTGCATACTAGGTTGAAGAGGACTACCATCCCCGAGAGAGGAGGACAGGTCTTTGGTCAAGAGTATATGAGTAGCTGCACTCCCCTGCTAGAACCTGTACACAGGCTCTCAAGAATTGTAGTATTTTGCTTGAAGTCATACAGCTAGTAAGTTGGTGAATAAATTTGAATTAGATCTCACTTCCAAGTCTGGGCACTTGTCCTGAGACTGTGTCACCTCGTGTACTTTAGCTTCCCTCTGCCTTCCCTTTCTCTCTTCCTCTCCCCTTTCCTCCCTCTTGGCTTCCTTTCTTCCTTCCTTAAACAAATATTGACTCTAAATGTGGCGGTGCTCTAGGTGCTGAAGATACAGCAGGGAGTGAACCAAGTCTCTGCACTCATGAAGTTTATATTTGAATTAGTAAAATCAACTTTGCAAAGATTATGACAGTGAGAGAAATCTAGCATGGCTGACTCCACCTTGCATCTGACCTCACAGGCTGGCTGTCCTCACTCATTCCTAGGTGGAGGCCAAACTAACCATGAGAGGAATTTAGTTTATAGCTTAACTTGGAAGGAAAGATGATAATAGACCCTCCCTAAAACTGATCCCTGCCTTGTTCAGGGACCGTAACTGACTTTGTAAGGCTAATAAGGCCAGAAGATTAGAATTATGAGAGGGGCCTGAAATCTGCTAAAATGCAGGTGTAGTTTCTGTGATCCTTTACTACTCAGGAGTTACATGGTCAGAGGTCACAAGATTCATGACTTCCCCAGTTGCTCCCATAGATAACATCCCTATTGTAGTACCTAACATTTGTCTTTTGAGATGTTTTTTAAACTTTTGCATTCTGGCAACTGACTGACCCCACCTGGATTTGTTGTTCATGACTCAGCTGGTCCTGTAGCCCCCCACCCAGAGATGGACTCAGTGCAGGAGGACTGTTTTCTACACCCCTATAGTTTCACCCCCAATCAGTCAGTAGTACCCATTCCCTAGCCTCCTTTCCACCAAATTATCCATAAAATTCCTAGGCGCAGAGTTCTCAGGGAGACTGATTTGAGTTATAACTCCAGTCCTTCTACTTGGAGGCCTTGTATTTACTAAATTCTTTCTCAACTGCAGTACCACAGTTTGAGAGATGTGGTTTTGCCTGTACAGGAGTCAGGAAGAACCCACTTGGCAATTATATTAGGATTGAGTGTAGAGACAGACAATAAACAAATAAGCCATTTTGTATATGTTTGTGTGTCAGATGGTGATAAGTGTTGAAGCTCCCCCCATCATTCCTCCATCCCCCAAAAGGGTAACAAGATATGAGGAATAGGGGCTGCTGGGAAGGAGGTTTGCTGTTCTATACAGGGCATGCATAGACATATGTAGCACAAGACCCACACGTTGACTATTTATTACAATTGAAAAATCTCTCCATCAGCCTCTTTACCATGTAAATCTTTACTAAAGTGAAAAATAATTTGTCATTCATGTCATACTTTTTTCTGTAAGTTTTAAATGCTTTTAGTGAATGCACAGCAATATTGCATGCTCTTCTGTTGAATGCTTCTCAGCTCTCACCAACATAGCCTGTTGGAAGACAAAGCTGAGTTTACCACTTACCATGCTCTGGGAGAATGCTGCCTTGGCAGAGTTTCTACAGGGTTTCAGAGAGAAAGGCAAAGTCAGATTTTATTGAAAATTGAAAGTTTGGTTTAAGGTGGGGCTTTCAAAGCGCGAGTTTGACTAGGATTGGGTCAGGATCATGTTTAACAGTTTAGAGTTAGTGGAAACAGCAAGGCAAAGAATTTGAGGCAAGGGGTTCAAGAATCTTACAGAATGGTAAACCAACAGTTGATGCTTCCCAGTGAAGAGTTGACCGATCTTTTGGGAGCTTCCGATAATGAGCAATTAAGTCATTTGCGAGGACAAGAATGCGATGGAAGAGTGAAGTTATGCCAATCAAGTTATCATAATAAAGCTTTAAAGACAACAAGATAGTAAAGTCATGTTAATGTAAATACTTTGATTATATAAATAGATGGAATGCATAGTAAAACTAGAATACAAAAACATGCAGTTCCCATAAACCATAACATAGATACATTTTTAAATTTTTGAAAAGTTGGGTTTGGGAACTGTATGAAATGTCATGATCAGAGATGATGGTCAGTGTCAAATTTGTTTTCTCTATTTTCTGTTCTGAAATTTCCGAGGTGTTTTGACATCGATTCTTTTTGGCATCTGGCTCCACTGTCTAAAATAGGACAAAAATTGGGTTTCTGACCCATTTTAAATATGTATAGATAGATGATATGAGCATATATTATTCTATTTGCTTAAATTGGCTGTGGTTCAAATAGGGGAGACTCTAGGCCAAAATACTTGTTCTTTGCAACTTTGCAATTTGGCATCTGGTCACCGGGTCTTTGCTCCACTTTATTCGCTTTTCACACCAGGGCTCCGATTTTCCACACTGCTTCATGTAGATGTGGTTCTTTTGTGATGGTGGTAGTGGTTAGAAAGAGGTGAGGAAGTGGAATGGAAAAGTCTTGGCTGGCAAGTTCCCCAAAATACTTTTTAAAACTCTCTGCCCAATTTGGAGAAGTGGATCATTATTCATGTGTGGCAGATGGGGTCATTCATCCTCTTTGATGCATTTCAGTTTCAGCATAGCTGTCAGGCGAAGGAAGTTATAAATCTTTCTGCATGTTAACATTCACATTTAATTAATACTGATAGGCGAAAGTGTCTCTAGAGGGAGATGATGCGTTAGAGAGAAGTAAGTTTGAGAAGCAGATAATAAAGGTAGCGTGTGATGGTATTATATCTGGATCAATCCAGTTTGATTACTAACAATATTACCTTCTGTTGCTTTTTTTTTTAAGTGGCTCTTCTGTGGTTTGGATTTAGAGTTTTCTAATGCTTACTTTAAAAGATTAGACATCTCTTTTTTTTCTTTGAAAAGTTAAGAGAACAAATTCAGACCCATCCAATTTCTCATGTGAGATTTTAGAACTTTTACACCCATTCCTGACATCCATCAGTTTAATGAGAGTCTCAGACAGTTTCTTTTGGGCATCGAGGTATGACAATGTCCAGAGGCTGTGATTTCTAAATGGTCCTTGGGCTCAGTCAAAGTTAAGTTGACTCAGCAGCAATGAGCTATGCAGGCATTAATAGTCATTTGACAATTTCACCCTGCACTTTTACATGTTAAAAAGCAGCCTAGAGGATAACCTTCCCTCAGGTGCCTAAGCAACCCTTATTTAGATAATGAACAACCCATGCAGATTTGGGGGGAAACCCCAAAACCACAGCACACCCAGAACCGTCCTATTTGGTTGTGTTTAATGCGTGATATGCTTCTGAGATGTGTGATAGGAAAGGAAGCTTCATTTAATCTCTCTTATGTGCCTGCTCTTCACCTTCAAAAGCAATCTATGGGATGCCTGCAGAGAGGCCTCCCAGGGAATTTCCAGGTATTACTCTTCCCCAGGTCATGTCTTTCACCAGAGATGATCTCAGAGATAGTCTGAGATCTACAAGGCTCAAAGTACCTTGTGGCCACCTGCAGAGTGTGGAAAAGCAGTAAAGTAGTCCAGCAGCGTCTCATCTAGATGAATTTACTTTCTGCTCCAGGCTCTAGTGAGGGCAACTTCCCTTCCTTCCAGGTTAAAAGTCTCACTATTAACGCGTCAATATTGCCAATTGTTAAGACCTCTTTTTAAATTTATTTCTAGAGATGGGGGAAGATCTCGTTATGTTGCTCAGGCTGGTCTCGAACTCCTGGGCTAAAGTGATCCTTTTGCCTTGGCTTCTCAAAGTGTTGGGATTACAGGTGTGCATTACCCCATCCAGCCGAAGCCTCTTAAACAATTCCTGTATCTGATTTTTGGCTTCCTATTAGGGTGGTGAGCCAGGATGGGTTGCTGGCTTTCTTTTCCCAAATCAACCTTGGGGAATCTCTTTGTCTAAGATGGAAGTATGGATCTGAGAAACTAACATAAACATGGCATGAATGGCATGAGGAATGTGGACAGTGGGATGAACTCCTGTGTGTGGATGGTGTGTGAAATGGGGAACAGGTTGGAGAGACGGAGATAGCTTGAGGAGAAGGATCTCCCAGGCACAGCGAGAGCACAGGTTAAAAAAGCTTTTATGTTCTGCTGTTGCTTCCTTCTTCCATGACCTTAGGTTAATGGTTGCTACATCCTTTGCTGCAGTAATCAGCCATTTTAGCCTGGGTCGTCAGGTTAATATCAGAGCAAAACAAAAGCCTTCCAAGAGTGAAGAGTTTATAGCAATACACGAGGAATGACTAGCCACACTCTGGTGCTTTCTTCACCTCTGTCTCTCTAGGGCAAGTAGGTTATAACTAAGGGAGACTGTCTCCTCACAATGCCTATTCTTTTGAGGAGTTTAAAGATGAATTCTTGACCAGAACAGGTGCTCATCAAGTGTCAAGCGCTATGTATATATTAAATAAATAAACAGCAACAAAACCTCCTTCATCTAGCTGCTATAGTCACGTTTCAGAACATAAAAGACAAAGAGAATTGTAAGTTTCTAGAGATTAATAGCAGATCATCTACAGAGAAGCAAAAATCAAACTTTCCAATAGCAACGCTGAATACGAGAAAACAATGGCTTAGTATTTTAAAGTGAAGAAGAGAAATGAACTTTGAGCCAAGATTTTTATATCTAGCTATATGGCATTTAAACATGAGGGTATAAATGAAAATTTAAGTACTTCCTCCAAATGTGTGTTGTTTGTACAATGGCAGTTGTACAAACAGGATCAATGGGGCAATTTCATGGTATAGGGGCCTAGCCTCCTTCTATTATATTGATGTGTCATGCTGAGGTGCTGACCTCATCTGTGTGATCCACTGTTGTTACTGAAGACACCACCATTATACCCTCATTTCAGCCATCAGAAATGAGGAATGGGAAGACATACTCTTTCTCTTTTTAAAGTTACAAGGAAAAGCTGATCACATCACTTCAACTCACTTCCCATTGACCAGAACTTAGTTACAAGGTCACATCTAGCTGCAAGAGAGGATGGTAAAGGTAGTCTTAATTCTGGATGGCTGTAACTCTAGTTAAAATTCAGAGTTTCTTTAACAAATTGAAACAGTGAAAAAAGGAGATACTTTTGCTACTACTATATACTCCCCCCCTCAAAAAAAAAAATAGAGGAAAAGACAAGAATGCCTCTAATACCACTACTGCTTAACATAATTCCAGTGAATGCCATGAAAAAAGAAAAACAACTGTTGTATAGAGCTTGGTCAAGAAAGAGATAGATAATATAATTTACCTGGGAATGGAATCAATAGATAAGCTGCTAGAAAAGCTAAGGGAGTTGATCAAGGCTGCTGGATACATGATCAATGTAAAAATCAATAATTTTTTAATACTTGTATTAACTGTCTAGAAAATTCAAGAAAAATAAGATGTGATTTACAATCACAATAAAAACTAAAGGTATTTAGGAATTAACAAAGAATAAACCTTTTTTTGAGAAAAAAATTTAAAACTGAACAAAGGACATAGAAATTAATCTAACCTGAGAGTGGCCAACATGTCCGAATGGTAACAGAGCTCAGTTTCCAGCGAGAGTGATTCAGAGGGCGAGTGGTCACCGCATTTCCAACCGAGGTACCAGGTGCATTTCAATGGGACTGGTTGGACAGTGGGTGTAGCCCAAGAAGGGTGAGCTGAGGAAAGGTGGGGCGCTGCCTCACCCAGGACGTGCAGTGAACTGGAAAACTCCCCCTCCTATCCAACAGAGGCCATCGGGGGCTTTTCCAGCCACTGTGGTTCAGATACTGCACTTCTGCAGTCTTTACGTCCCACAGACCAGGAGATTCCCACAGGCTGACAACCACCGCAGGTTTCTAGCATGGCTGTTTCAGTCTGCACCACAGGTTTCCAGCACAAAAACCCACACAAATCTGGGTGGTCATTTTAAAGGGCGCCTGGAACACCTGGGAGTCAGAACCACCTATTCACCTGAAAAAGAGGAGGCTGAAGGCAGGGAGCCAGGTGATCTGGCTCAGCAGGTCCCACCCCCACAAAGACAAGCAATCTGAAATGCACTGGCTTGAGAGTTTCGCAGCCAGTGCAGCAGTTTGAGCTTGACATGGGGTGGTTGAGCTCCATGGGGGAAGGGTGTCCACCATTACCGAGGCAGTCCTCCATTACCAAGGCAGTCTGCCATTACCGAGGCAGTCCACCATTACCTAGGCAATCCGCCATTACTGAGGCAGTTCTTATGTTACCTGTGTAAACAAAACTGCAAGGAAGTTTACACAGCAGCTGGGCAGAGCCCACAGCAACTCAACAATGCCTCTGCAGGCAGACTGTGACTAGACTGTCTCTTTGCTGGGCAGGGCATATCTGAAAAAAAGGCAGCAGCATGTCAGGGACTTATAAATAAAGCCCCAACAGAGCACCTGGGAAAAGAGGAGGTTGTGAGTTCTGCTGCAGCAGACTTAAATGTCCCTGCCCAGCAGCTCTGAATGGAACAATGGAGCTCCCAGCACAACACTTCAGTTCTGATAAGGGACAGATTGCCTTCTCAAGTGGCTCCCTGACCCCTGTACATCCAAAGAGACACCTCATAAAGGAGAGCTCTAACATCTGGCGGATACCCTTCTGCGATGAAGATACCAGAAGAAGGAACAGGCAGTAACCCTTACTGTTCTGCAACCCCCATGGGTGATTCCCAGGCAAGCAGAGTCTGGAGTGGACCACCAGCAGTCCTGCAGCAGAGGGGCCTGCCTGTTAGAAGGAAAACTAAAAAACAGAAAGAAATAGCTTCCACATAAACAGAAATAACATCCACTCAGAAACCCCATCTGAAAGTCACCAACTTCAAAGATCAAAGGTAGATAAATCCACGAAGATGGGAAGAAACCAGTGCAAAAAGGATTTAATCACCAAAAATCAGAATGCCTCTCCTCCTCCAGCAGACCACAACTCCTCACCAGCAAGGGAACAAAACTGGATGGAGAATGAGTTTGATGAATTGACAGAAGCAGGCTTCAGAAGGTGGGTAATAACAAACTTCTCTGAGCTAAAGGAAGATGTTCTAACCCAATGCAAAGAAACTAAGAACCTTGAAAAAAGGTTAGAGAAAATGCTAACTAGAATAACCAGCTTAGAGAAGAACATAAACAACTTGATGAAGCTGAAAAACACAGCATGAAAACTTCGTGAAGCATACACAAGTTTCAACTGCCAAATCAATCAAGCAGAAGAAAGGATATCAGAGATTGAAGATCAGCTCAATGAAATAAAATGAAAAGGCAAGATGAGAGAAAAAAGTGAAAAGAAATGAACAAAGCCTCCAAGAAATAATGGATTATGTGAAAAGACCTAATTTATGTTTGATTGATGCACCTGAATGTGACTGGGAGAATGAATTCAAGGTAGAAAACACTTCAAGATGTTATCCAGGAGAACTTCCCCAACCTAGCAAGGTAGGACAACATTCAAATCCAGGAAATACAGAGAACACCACAAAGATACTCCTCAAGAAAAGCAACCCCAAGGCACATAATCATCAGATTCGCCAGGGTTGAAAAGAAGGAAAAAATGCTAAGGGCAGCCAATATCATGTTGAATGGGCAAAAACTGGAAGCAATCCCTTTGAAATCTGGCACTAGACAAGAGTGCCCTCTCTCACCACTCCTATTCAACACAGTATTGGAAGTCCTAGCCAGAGCAACCAGGCAAGAAAAAGAAATAAAGCATGTTCAGTTAGAAAAAGAAGAAGTCAAATTGTCTCTATTTGCAGATGACATGATTGTATATTTAGAAGACCCTATTGTCTCAGCCCAAAATCAGCTTAAGCTGATAAGCAACTTCATCAAAGTCTCAGGATATAAAATCAGTGTGCAGAGAAATCACAGGCATTCCTATACACCAATAACAGACAAGCAGAGAGCCAAATCATGAGCCAACTCCTATTCATAATTGCTATAAAGAGAATAAAATACCTAGGAATACAACTAACAAAGGATGTGAAGGACCTCTTCAAGGAGAACTACAAACCACTGCTCAAGGAAATAAGACAGGACACAAACAGACGAAAAAACATTCCGTGCTCATTGTTAGGAAGAATCAATATCATGAAAATGGCCATACTGCCCAAAGTAATATATAGATTCAGTGCTATCACCATCAAGCTACCATTGACTTTCTTCACAGAACTGGAAAAAACTACCTTAAACTCCATATGGAACCAAAAAATAGCTCGCATAGCCAAGACAATCCTAAGCAAAAAGAACAAAGCTGGAGGCATCATGCTACCTGACTTCAAACTATATTACAAGACTACAGTAATCTAAACAGCATAGTACTGGTACCAAAACAGAGATACAGATCAATAGAACAGAACAGAGGCCTCAAAAGTAACACCACACATCTACAATGATCTGATCTTTGACAAACCAGACAAAAACAAACTATGGGGAAAGGATTCCCTGTTTAATAAATGGTTTTGGAAAAACTGGCTAGTTGTGTGCAGAAAGCTGAAACTGGACCCCTTCCTTATACCTTATACAAAAATTAACTCCAGATGGATTAAAGATTTAAACATAAGACTAACACCATAAATAGCCTAACAGAGTGTGGCTATTCCTCAAGGATCTGAAAATAGAAATACCATTTGACCCAGCAATCCCATTACTGGGTATATACCCAAAGGATTATAAATTGATCTATTATAAAGCCACATGCACAGCTATGTTCATTGCAGTGCTGTTTACAATAGCAAAGACTTGGAACCAACCCCAATGCCTATCAAAGATAGACTGGATAAAGAAAATGTGGCACATATACACACCATGGAATACTATATAGCCTTAAAAAAGGATGAGTTCCTGCCCTTTGCAAGGACATGGATGAATCTGGAAACCATCATTCTCAGCAAACTGACACAAGAACAGAAATCCAAACACCACATGTTCACACTCATAAATGGGTGTTGAACTGAGAACACATCACACATTGTGCTCTTGGGAGGTGGGGGGCTAGGAGAGGATAGCAGGGGGTGGGGAGATTGGGGAGGGATAACATTAGGAGAAATACCCGAGTAGGTGACAGGGGAATGGAGGCAGCAAACCACTATGGGATGGTATACCTATGTAACAATCCTGTAAGATCTGCACATGTACCCCAGAACTTAAACTTAAAAAAAAAAAAAAAGAAAGAAAGAAAGAAAAAGAAATTAACTAAATACACTTTCAATGTCTCTGGATGAATGTTAATATTATAAAGATAGCAATTCTTCTCAGATTAATTTATACATTCAAGGGAATTTCAATGAAATTCATAGTTGAATTTACAAAATTCATGTGAAAGACTAAAGGTCCATGAATGGCCAATTTGATCTTTAGAAAAGAGAGAAATGTGGTTGTTCCTGTTCTATCAGAAACCAAGACGTACTACAAAGCCTCACAGCAATAGAAACAGTGTGATAGTGGTATACAAGCAGACAGTAAAACAATGGAACAGAATAGGCAATTCAGTAACTTAGTATATGATGAAGGTGGCACTACAGATTAATATGAAAGCATAAATATTAATTTATGTTAGTAGATGATGTTGGGAACATTGATTCCCATTCGAAGAAAGATGCAACTGATTCCTGTTTACCATGTGCTAAGTTGGACTCCAGGTAAAGACTTAGATATAAAAAATATACGTATTTGATTTAATAGAAGATCTAGTATGATAATATCCCGTTACATGAGGCATAGGAAAAGGCTTCTTCTACATTCACAAAGGATATGTCATAAAGCAAAAACTAAGGATTTCCATGCAATGAAAGATGCCATGGGCAAGGCTAGAAGTGACAGATACGGAAAAATCATTGGCAATGCCTAAAGGTGACAATGAATAGAAACCTAGAAAACACAAGGAATTGGGGATTTCTGCCCATCAACCAGAAGAAGGTAGGAACCTTGACATAAAATTAAAAAAAAAAAATCTCAGAATATAAATAGGTGATTTACAGACGGGAACATCCAAACAAAAGTTAACAAACAGCAGAGTTGTTCCAGTGAATTATTCCTCAGAATTTTAAGTCAACATGACAGTGAAATATCATTTCACACACAACAGCCTGGCAAAAGGATAGGGATGTGGAATAGGCTGGTGGAAATATAAATTGGTGTTGCAGCCTTGAAGAACATCCTGGCAAGAAATGACCAAATGAGTATGCATACTTCTAGGATACAGGAATTCTCTTTCTTGATATTTCCGGAAGGAATTCACACACAGGCCTATGTTGGAACAGCCTTACTGATATTCATTATAGCATTGTTTGTGGGAGTTGGAGGTCATCAGGGTACTCATCTCTGGGACAGAGGAGTGTCATAATGTTCTGTATGTCCACCGTGGAACACACTGCAACCCTTAGGAGCAATGCGCTGAATGTCCACACAGCAACGTGGCTCATTCCCAGAGACAGACTGCTGAGTAACAGTTGGAAGAAAGAATGATATCTGTGGCTCAAGACCATTTATGTAATGCAGTAAGAAGTACACACAAGGCTGGGCGTGGTGGCTCACACCTGTAATCCAGCACTTTGGGAGGCTGAGGCGGGCAGACCATCTGAGATCGGGAGATCGAGACCAGCCTGACCAACATGGAGAAACCCTGTCTCTACTAAAAATAATACAAAATTAGGACGTGGTGGTACATGCCTGTAATCACAGCTACTCGGAGACTGCGGCAGGAGAATTGCTTGAACCTGGGAGGCAGAGGTTGCAGTGAGCCTAGATCATGTCATTGCACTGCAGCCTGGGCAACAAAAGCAAAACTCTGTTTCGAAAAGAAAAGAAAGAGAGAGAGAAAGGTGAAAGAGAGAGAGAAAGAAAGAGAAAGAGAGAGAGAGAAAGGAGAAAGAAAAGAGAAACAGAGAGAGAGAGAAAGGTACACATGACAGAGCATGCTGGCTCACACCTATAATCCCAGCACTTTGGGAGGCTGAGGTGGGCAGATCACTTGAGGTCAGGAGTTTGAAACCAGCCTGTCCAACATGGTGAAACCCCATCTCTACTAACAACACAAAAATTAGCTGACACTCATGGCATGCACCTATAATCCCAGCTACTCAGGAGGCTGAGGCAGGAGAATCACTTGAACCTGGGATTGTGCTGCCACACTCCAGCCTGGTCAACAGAGATTCCATCTCAAAAAGAGAAATACAAATCTAAAATAAACTTCTTGAAAGCATAGACACAGATAAGAGAATGTGCATCAGAGATACTTGAAAGTTTGGTGGTGGCAGGGAGGTTGTAGGAATGAGAGTGGGGTGGGAAAAAGAAGAGAATAACTAGAGGAAGGAGGGAGGAGTCCAGCACAGACCATTACTGAAAGCATTTTCTGTTTGTTTCCCTCCTGAAAACATTAGGAAGGGTGAGCCCACCGAGGGATCCTGGCTCTAAAGGCACATGGGTGAGAATGGATGAGGGATAGTGTGAGGGCATGGATTTGAGACGGGTGGATGGGAGTAAGGAATGACTTGAAAGGTTGTTTGCTACTGATAAGAATCCCAAAGAGGAGAGAATTAGAATCCAGGTGAATACTGCCTTCTTCCTACTTTTGATGGCTTTTCCTTGGGAACACATAATCTTTAGATTGAAAAAAAAAATCAAGGCCAAGTACAAACCACAGGGGGGTACTTTTCCCTCATTAAAATTGAAGATCCAGCATCTTAAAAAAAGAAGTCCAGAAAACACGTTGGGAAGGCTTTGTCTTATGTCACTGGGGAGTTTCTGGCTCCACAATTAATTGCCAACATCTGAGCTAATTTCCCCAGGTGTAATTTATCTCCACAAGGGGCCAACCTTTAAATCCTTAGAATGCATGAAATATAGCAGAGAAAGTACAGTTGAAAGAAAAAAAAATAGTCTTTCAAACTTTAAAATCACCTGATCAAAATAAAATTAAATAGCGTAATACTGGTGCAGTGCTATATTTGTTTCTTCAGAGTCCCCAGAAATGCTTTATAGATCTATGCTTTAAAAATATTTAAACTCTTTTCTCTTAAAAACTTTACTAAATCCTACAGTCTTACAGTTTTGGAAAGCTCTGATTTATTTCTTCCTAAAGCTTTGATTTTGTTTCTAATTTTGCTCTTGAAAAGGATTTCAAATTCATTCAAACAAATGAAAATAACACAATAAAAATTTTTGAATATGGCTGTAACAAAAAGCTCAGCTTAGGAATACAACAGCTCTATAGAATATCATCTTATATAGAGACTTTAAAATGCTAAAATGTGTATTATTTCATTTCTTATGCATAAAGGTAGTTGGGGCAGATACATTATCTTGAATTCAGAAAAAAGACAAATCTTTTAAATGAAAGTTTCAAGGGAAGTGTTGGTATTTGAGATAGATTTTGAAAAATGGGTAGACTTCAAGTGACGAAAAGGTCATTGAAGGCAGAGGGACCAATTTGAACAAAAGTTCATGTATTAGCCCATTTTCACATTGCAGTAAAGAACTGCCTGAGACTGAGTAGTTTACAAAGGAAAGAGATTTAGTTGACTGTCAGTTTCACATGGCTGGGGAGGCCTCAGGAAACTTAAAATCATGGCAGAAGAGGAAGCAGGCACGTCTTACGTGGCAGTTGGCAAGAGAGAGCATGTGAGAGCTCAGGAAAAAATACCATTTATAAAACCATCAGATCTTGTGAGAATTCACTCACTATCACAAGGACAGTATGGGGGAAACTGTCCTCACAATCCAATCACCTTCCACTAGGGCCCTCCCTTGACATGTGGGGAATTATAATTCAAGATGAAATCTGGGTGTAGACACAGAGCCAAACTGTATCAGTTGAGAAATGATAAAAGTGAAGACGTTTGGGAACTGGTGAGTGTTCTTATTTCTTAGGTTCTAAGACTGGTCATAACAAGAAACACCAATATAATACCTAGTAAGTGCTTCGTACTATTCTAAGCGCCTAACAATATATTAACTCACTTAATCTTTACACAACCCTAACAGAAGACCTTTCAAGTGGAGTAACTGACACATTAAAAAGTTGACATCTGAGCTCATGCAGATGTTGAACCCTGGTGTCTGGGTGCTGATAATAACAAGGGTATAGTTTGTAGTTTGGATATTGACTGTGGAGTTGATGCAGGACAGGTGAGCCTCCAAACTGGGGCTAAGCCCAGGAAGGTTCTCAACTTCACCCAGTAAAGAATTCAAGGATAAGCCAGTGGAGTTAGACGACAGTCTTTTATTGAATGGTGCTGCACCCTGTGGAGCAGGGCTGACTCATAGGCAGTGCACTAGAGTCAGCAACAGTCTGGGCTCTTGGCAACTGTATTTATACTCATGTGAATCCACTTTCAGTTACATGCAAATTGAGGGGGAATTACTTTGAACTTCTAGGAAATGAGGCAGTAACTTCCGGGTTGTTACCATTGAGAAGAGAAGTAACTTCTTGGGTCATTGCCATGGCATTTGTTAACTGTCATGGCCCTGGTGGGAGTGTCTCATGCTAATAATCAATGAAGATAGCTAATGATCACTTTCTTCACCTTCTGCTGGTTCCTGCTGGTTGGTTTCTTTCTTCCTTTCTTTTTCTTTTCTTTTTTTGAAACAGGGTCTCACTGTGTTGACCATGCTATTTTTTTTTGAGACAGGGTCTCACTCTGTTGACTAGGCTAGAGTACAGTGGCATGATCATAGTTCAGTGAAGCCTTGATCTCCCAGGCTTAAGCAATCCTCCCACCTCAGTTTCCTGAGTAGCTGAGACTACAGGCACAAATCAACATGCTCAGCTAATCTTTGTAGAGACAAGGTCTTGCTATGTTTCCCAGGCTGGTCTTGAACTCCTGGGCTCAAGCCATCTCCTGCCTCAGCTTCCCAAAGTGCAGGTGTGATCTCAGCCTGGTTTCTTCACTTTACCGTCTAGAGACTGGGAAATACGTCCTGCCAGTCTCCTACTCAGTTTCATCTCAATGGCAAGGCAAATTTCCTCTTGCAACAGCAGCATGGCATGAGACCTACATATGACAACTCTGAAGAAAAATATTTTGGAAGTGCCATATAGGATTGATCAGGTTAGGAAGTAAGTGAAGTCAAGGGACCAGTTTTGATGCTATAAGAGGGGAAGATGGTGACAGAGAAAATATATAGAAGAGGTGAAAAGAGAGGGGGAGAAACTAAAGATAAATCTAGGAACTGTAGCCCAAGAGGCTTGACAGTGGCTCAATAGTGTCATCGTAGGAAATAGGCCGAGCGGAAGGTCTAGTTTGGGCAGGAGGAGCAGATAAACAAGAACTTAATTGAGGTACTGGTGGGAAATCAAGGTAGTGAGACATCCAGGAAGCTTCTAGAAATGGGAATGTTTTCTATTCACTAGAGAAGACAAAGCTGGAGGTCAAATTTAGGAGTCATCCAATTAAAGAACAAGAAATCCAATCCGCGCATGCACAATGTTCTGTGAGAATCATAGCAGAGGGCTGGAACTAAGAACTGGACCACAGAGAAAAGCATTTTAGCCTATACTTTTCAAAGATTTTTGGCTTCCTTCCACCCCCTAAATCCAGAGCCGTATAACATACTCATGCCACTAACAAATCCTTTAACTGATTATTACGGGACTCAACATCAGTTTAGGACTAGGCAGTCTAAACAGAGCCTCTGGAAAGGCTGCTCTCAGATGTTGGGGCTGAAAATATCTTGCTTCTGTGTTAAGAATGATTCTCGTTCTGCCTTCTTCCACTTGTTGTTTTGTGTGAGTGGGTGTGGTGGGTTCACTTCTTATAACTGTGGATCTTCATCAACAAGCTATTATTCTATGTCATACTTTTTTTTACAGATGGGATCTCACTATGTATTCCAGGCCAGTTTCAAACTCCTGGCCTCAAGTAATCCTTCCACCTCGGCTTCCCAAAGTGCTGGGATTACAGGCATGAGCTACTGTGTCTGGCTCCAGCTATTGTTGTATACTTTCTGCTTTTTCTGTTCCTGAAAGAATGCTGCAGATATGGACATCACTGGAGAACTCACCTCCTTTTCCCAGTAAAAATGGAATGTTAGTCTCACTTGCAGAGGGTCTTAGAAGGGGAAAATGTTATGCCTGTGTGTTTATCAGGCTGTGAATTCCATGGATCTGCCATTTTCAAATTCAAGAAGCCTCCCAATTTGAAAAAAAAAAAAAAATTCAAGATACTGTCTAGACCAAGGGAAAGCTTTCCCTTTACCCTCTGAAGGTTCACTGTAAGTCACTGAAAAGAGGCAGATTAATAGAAGAAAAAGCACACGCAAGAGAGAGAGCCAAGTGAAAAGGGTTTCTCCTCATAAAAGCATTAGATCTCGTGAGACTTACTCACTCCCACAAGAATAGCATGGGAGAAACCACCTGCATGATTCAATTATCTCCCACCAAGTCTCTCCTACAACATGAGGGAATTATGGGAGCTAAAATTCAAGAAGAGATTTAGGAGGGGACACAGCCAATATCATCAAACAAGGTAGATCAAATAATTTCCTATGGCTTGCGGATGTTTTGTTTTGTTTTGTTTTGTTTGAGAAAGGGTTTTATTCTGTCACCCAGGTAGAGTGCAGTAGCATGATCATAGCTCACTGCAGCCTCAAACTCCTGGATCTAAGCAATCCTCGGGCCTCAGCCTCCTGAGTAGCTGGGATTACAAGCCTGCACCACCATATCCACCTAATTTTAAAATTTTTTGTAGAGTCTGGGTCCCAAGCAAATCTTAAACTCCTGGACTCAAGTGATCCTCCCACCTTGGCATCCCACAACACGGGGATTACATTCAAGAGCCACCATATCCAGCCCTTATTGGTGGTTTTTACACAGAAAGGTTGGAGTTGGGGAGTTAGAATGATATTTTTAGATTTTATAGCTTGTTAGGGGGGAAAAGCATTTCTGGTTTCTATGACCTGCCTTGGGGAAGAGAGATTCTAGTTTCCATGGCTAGCCTTGGGAGAGGATGGGATGAATGAAAGAGCGCAGGAAAAAGTCCGAGAAAAACTTTTGCTTCTGAGACCTTCATTTTGGGGTATTGTTTTCTGAGTCCCAACAATACTATGACATTTATTTATATCTAGGAGACATCATCATAAAGCGCATTTTGCCAACAAACTCCTGATCTGTGTCTTTAATAGGTTATGTATCCATTCATTTGGCAAATGTTTTCTACCACCTACTTAAGTAACAGGGTGGTTCTAAGTGCTGGGGATACAGTGTGAACAAGACAGTCAACATTGCTTTCCTCCAAGAGCTTTGACTTCCAAACAGGAAAACGGTGAATCTGAATGTATTTCCTTAAATGAAAAGAACAGTTAAAAAGAAAATAAGAAAAATGGTGAATTTAAATTTCTTAAATATAGAGACAAGTAAAAATCAATTTAAAAAGGTTAATTGGTCATTCCTTAAAAAAAAAAAGTATGGGAGAACTATCTGTTACTTATATGTGGGGCTCAGAGTAAGTCATATTATTTCAATATCTATATTGAAACATTAAAAATTCTGAATATGTGCTTTATGTAAAAATGAATGGATCAGAAAAAGGTATGAGGAATTTTCCTTCCCTCGGGTGTCTATTAAATGCTGTTTGTTTCAGAGAGGAAGAATCTTCCTTCCCTAGGTTGGTTAATATCCATCTGTTCAGCTCTGCTTAAATCTGATGACCAGCTCTACAAAAAGGTGCGTTCTTAAAATGGCAACTCATCTTTAGCCTGTAATTTTAGATTTGGCAATCTTTTGTATTAAATTTTTATTATCTAGCTGTCCTTTCTTCTAATTAAATCTCTAAAATTTTTTTGTGTGTGTGTATGTGGTGACACTGGTCTATTCCTATATCTCTATCCTAGTATATCACTGACAAATGCCTATAATTTATAGTTACTTAACAAAAGACTCCTGAGTAAAAAATGGCGTCATTTTAACAGCATTTTCTCTGAAAACATGAGTCCCAGTAATACTACTGTTATTATTGTACTTCTTTAAGCTGTTTTCCTGAACAGATTTAAAATAACTAGGACAACATTAGTAATTCTAAGGTGGCATTAAATCATCAGCAGCAATAACATGCCGTAGTTCTTAGGAAGAATGGAAAAATATCTTCTTCCAATTCAGCGGCGACTTGAGGTCATATTTGGTGGGCACCCATGGAGATAGTAGAGATTCCTGGGTTCACAGCTGCTAATAATTTGCTTTGGGACCTGGAAAAAGAATTATTTCACTTCCCACTGGTTGGCTTTCACAGCTGGAATAGAAAGAGTAATTAGACTGTTGTTTGGATAAGGCATGAAAGAAAATTTTAGCTGTGCTCTTCTTAGTCCAGCAATCTAAACACAAAATACAATGTTGGCTCAAATGATCTGAATAACTCCTTTAAACTTTTGTTCTGTGTGCATGTTGGAGACTTGATTGAACAGACAAAGTGGTCACCAAAGAAAAATTATCAAAGCAAAACAAATAAAAAATCCTTGTTGGGGAATACAACAGTGAAAATAATTGGCCAGAGAAGTTCCAAGTTAGTAAATTTCTCAGAAAGCAGGAAGAGAATGCCAAGTTGTCTCGGCTCTATAATATTAGTTACAATATAAATTTGACTAAATTTATATTTTAATTACATACCTATAAGATGTTAAATATCACTGAAATGTCTTAATAGAGTTAATGAGGTGATAAGACAGGGTACAAAATGCCAACTAGGTCAAACATGAAAAGTTCATCATCAAAGTAGGCAAAATATAATTATATTCATTCTCTAGCCTAGGTAATCAATTCATTAGAATCAGGTGCCTCTGAACACAGGTGCAAAATAGGAATCATTCAAATATGCAAAATATAATTAAAGGAACATTTTCCAAGGGAAAATTAATTAAGCTGGGTAAACATATGGTTATCTCATAACTTAAAAGTGAAATTACCACTTACACTTCGTGTAGAGTCTGGGAGAATAAGAATTCTGGTTTATAACCTCAGTGATTTGGAACAGTGAGGTGATCAGCATCCTTGGGATGGAGCCATCCTAAGTAATTCAGTGAATGTAAGAGTGTAAGAAAATGCTCTCCAGAAGCATGGTGAGTCCGATAAGCAGAGATCTTCTCATCAAAAATTCTTCTGAGGGATGATCAATTCTATGTCCAAATATAAAGGAACAGAAGGGAGAATGTCTAAAGGGAAGAGATCTGAAATGAGGCATTTTATTCATCAAGGATTTTTTTTAATTAACAGAATAATTTGGCTTTAAATAACAATTCCTGTGCTACTCATGTGACTCTAGATCAAAAATGCCTCCAGATCTTAATTTCTCACCTCCTACTCTTATAAGGTACAGAAGAAGAGAGATTTAATTTCCGTGCAATTTCCTAATCACAATAGTACTATTTGCTAATCCTCAAATGGCAACCTTTGACTTTCCATTTGGACATCCAATTTTCCATATTTAGCTTTTGGAACAAATAAGTTTCTTGGATCAGTGTTTGATTTTACTAAATTGTACTTTTCTGGGCTCTCAGGCTTGCTTTTTAAAAACTTTGATAGTGATCCAAGAAACCTATTTTACCTGTAGAAAGAAAAGGTGAAATATACTGGGTTTTGAATAATTTACAGTATCTTTGTAGGGAAAAAAGGTAGACATTTTATAGTAAATAAAATATGTATTTAGAAGAACAACATAAAAATGTGATGGGTTCCTGGGTGACTGTTCAGAATACCTTTGCACAGAATGTGTTATATATTTAGACCCACAATATATTTTATTATTTTTATTTATTTATTTATGTTTTTTGAGACAGAGTCTCACTTTGTCGCCCAGACTGGATTGGAGTGCGGGGTGCAATCACAGCTCACTTCAACCTCCGCCTCCCGGACTCAAGCAATTCTCCTGCCTTAGCCTCCTGAGTAGCTGGAACTACAGGCACCTGCCACCATGCCCAGCTAATTTTTGTATTTTTAGTAGAGGCGGGATTTCATCATGTTGGTCAGGCTAGTCTTGAACTCCTGACCTCAAGCAATCCACCCACCTCAGCCTCCCAAACTGCCGGGATTACAGGTGTTTACTTTGCAACAACTTTGGGAGAGACATATTCTTATGCAATTAATGAAATTATTAGAATCGTTAAAACACATACTTAGTACTTAATTCAAAAAGACCAAAGGAATATATGGTGGAATGTTAACTCTCAGGCCACTCCGACGTTTCCTCTCCTGAAGCAACCAGGGCTACCGCTCCTTGTATACACAGCCGTACTTGATGAATACACTCCTTTTCCTAAGCAAGGCAAATGGGACCGTACTATACATAGTTCTGCACCTTGCTTTGGGCACTTATGATCAAGAATGATATTTTTGTCCTGATTTTATAAACAAGGAAATTGAGGCTCAGAGAGGTTAAGTTCACCTTAGCAAACTGAGCGGAACTGAGAATTCAGGTCTCTCCGGCCCACGTCTCAGGTTTATTTTCTCTTGTTGACACTTGAAAGCACAGGTGTGCCTTTTCATCTATAAATAGCAGTGACTGCCACCAAGTCTGGGTGGATTTACAAAGCACCGAAAGTCCGTCTTTTCCTCTTCCTTTGTGAATTCTTCTCCCACCTCCTAGGACTCTCTCCCAGCCCTAAGCTTCCGGTGCCTTCATACAACTCACAATGCCCTACTTCAGCTGTTTCTTTATTATAGGTCTCTATTGTTATAGTTTTCTCCAGAAATGCCTAATGCAACCCCTTCCAGTTCTCTCTCCTTTACACCTCTCACTCACGATCAGAAATTCTTTTTCTAAATAAAACAGCTTAGTGTTGAGTTATCTGGGGTAAGCACCCCACAAACGGGAAGGGAGTGGATCAAAGAACTCTGCAGGTGGCGGCATGTGACTGCAGCTAGACAGCCACAGCCTTATCCCTCTTACTAGAAAGATGAGCTCGTGACTCCAGCTGGGTCCTGTGCAAGGATTTTTCTAACTGCAGCTGGGGTGAAAGTCATCTCTTTGGGACGCTATAGGGCCATAGGTATGAAGCTGAATACAGCTGCTAGATGAAGAGAGCCCTCTTGCATTAGGAAGAAGGAAGTTCAGATGCAACGTGTTCAAGAAAGTCTTTCTCAGGGAATTTGAAGCTGAGATCCAAAGGATAAGTAGACATTAGCCAAATGAAGGATGGATAGGTGGGTGGTGGGGGTGATGGGTAGGACAGACGGGAAGTTGCTGGAGAAAACACGGTGTGTGCAAAAGTCCAGAAGCAATAGAGAATATGTCCCAATAGCTCAACTGCGGGAGAGTGAATGTGGCTAGAGTACAAGACGAGATGAGGAAACTGGAGAGGTGAGAGATGCTTGGATCCCAAAGCAATGCTAAGGATGTGGGGGCGGACAGGAGGCCATTGGAAGTGTAGGTGTGTTCGTAGGGCATGGAGGGAGTGGGCATTTCATGATGTGCCAGGAGTGCTCCTGATTACACATAATTGACCTGGACAGTGGTGGAATTTAATGGGAGGATATTTATTGGCGAGTTCTGGAAACTTCAGGAGGACTAGAGAACACGGATTGGGAAATTGACATAAATCCAAGGAGGCCAGGCAGCTAAGTTATGGGACTCTGATGCCAGTGTGGCCATTCAAACACTAACCACCTCAAAATTTGAATATTGAGGAAGTGACACCAAGCTGCAGGGATGCTTGGGAAATTATTCAGCGTGGTGGCAATGGCATCAGAGATTTCTGTGTTGCTGCTGGTGGTGTGTGTCCATGGAGCAGTGCCTGTAGCAGATCCCCCGTGGGATTGTTTCTGTTGCCTTCCCTGGCACTGACTGGCACATCAGAGCACCCTGTTGTAAGATACAGAGCATGAGGATTTTATTTAATCAGGTTTGGTGTGGATTTTGGCTGTGCCATTCACTGGGTATATGACTCTGAGTGGGATGTTTAACTTCTCTGAGTTTCTTCAACTGCAGAAATGAGGGTAAATGAACCTACTAGGGACTCTGTTCCTCCTCCTGGGTTTTCTAAACCAGGAGTCCCCAGGCCCCAGTACTAGTCTGTGGCTTGTTAGGAACCAGGCCACGCAGTGGCAGGTGAGTGGCAGGCCAGTGAGCAAAGCTTCATCTGTATTTACAGCTGCTCTCCATCACTTGCATCACTGCTTGAGCTCTGCCTCCTGTCAGAACAGCAGCAGTATTAGGTTCTCATAGGAGTATGAAACCTATTGTGAGCTGTGCATGCAAGGAATCTAGGTTGCATGCTCCTTATGAGAATCTAATGCCTGATGATCTTTTACTGTCTCCCATTACCTTGTGGTGGGACCATCAAGTTGCAGGAAAACAAGCTCAGCACCAATTCTACATTATGTCAAGTTATATAATTATCTCATTATATAACTGTTATATTACAGTGTAATAATAATATAAATAAAGGATACAACAAATGTAATGCCCTTGAATCAGCATTGGAAGATTGCAGAGTAATCTATTAAAATCTCAGTACTATATTTACATATCACCTTTTCCAAAGAAATGCGTCCAAGTGAAATTTTTAGCGGGAAAAAATATTTTCACGGGAAGACAACTTGCTAGAACTTTTTTAGTCTGTGGCTGACACATTTATCTGCCCTTTCATTCTGCTTTATTCTGCACTGTTGACTGACGAAAGCATCTCCTTATATTTACTTTTCTATAATTACTGTGATTGTACCCAGCATTTCTAAAGGCCATTGAAGTTTTCAGAGGAAAGGCAGTCGTTAGGCTAGCCACAGAAAAATGTCAGTTGCATATTATAAACACTTTGGCATTTACGTTCATTTCTGTATTTAACAAATGCTTGTTTTGCCCCTTCTGTGTGTTTTAGGCACTGGAAATGCAGGAATAGGGTGAAAGAGACCAAGTCCATGCCTTCATGGAGCTTCCATTGTAATTGGGAGAAGTCTCTAACAATGTACAAATAAATACATAATGTATTTAGTGGTGACAAGTACTAGAGAGAACATAAAGCAATGTAGGAAGGTAGGAGATGTTGGGTGTCTAGAGTTGAAAGGTAGTTTTATTTGATTAAGGTAGTATTTGATTGGATTAAAGAAAGAGGGGGTTAGCCCTGAACATATCTGGAGCAAGAGCTTTTCTGGCAAAGAGAACAGAATGGCAAGTGCAAAGTCATGGTGGCAAAATCACGTTGACCCTGTGTTTCACAAATGCATCAAACATTCCCTTCCTGAGGATGGAGAGCTGATAGAAGGGATGTAAGAAGAAAATGATCTGAAGTTGATGCCTGATTCCCAAATATTCCTAAATATTTATCCTCAATCTTGACATGTCAGATCATGTTCTAGAAAGATGCCTGGGAAAAAAAGAGGCCTTTAAATGAAAAGAAAAAGTTGAATTACTTGTGTCAATAGAGATGAGAATTTTCCACCAAGTCCAAAACCTACATACATACAGGTGGGGACAAAATTGGTCCTATAAATCGGTAGTGAGGATTATTATTCTACTGAGTTGCCAGTGACTATAAAATCAGCTATTTGCTAATTTTCTATTCCCTATTTTCAGAGATAAATACAAAATCAATACTTATTTTGAATGTTAAATATAAGAATGGAACAACTGATACTTTTCAGTTATACCGATTCATAAACTATGAATAAAAGTGTTGAGTATTTTACATGGTTTTATTTAGGTTTAATGCTTTGATGATATTAAGAAACTTATTTTTAATATGTTGAGTAGTCAAATGGCATGTCAAAAACCTTACAGGACCATGGATACGGACTTTACTCAAACAATTATTAAGATCCTGTCTCAGCCAGGCACTGTGGCTCATGCCTGTAATCCCAGTACTTTGGGAGGCCAAGGTGGGCAGATCACAAGGTCAAGAGATTGAATCCATTCTGGCCAACATGGTGAAACCCCATCTCTACTAAAAATACAAAAATTAGCTGAGCATGATGGCACATACCTGTAGTCCCAGCTACTCAGGAGGCTAAGGCAGGAGAATTGTGTGAACCTGGGAGATGGAGGTTGCAGTGAGCTGAGATTGCACCACCACATTCCAGCCTGGAGACAGAACAAGACTCCATCTCAAAAAAAGAAAAAAAAAAAAAAAAAAGAAAGATCCTGTTTTATTCTTGATTTGAAAGAAATTGTTTTTATTAAGCAATTAATTAAGCATATGACTCCCTTTTGATTTGAGATGTTAATTTGTTTTATCATTCTATTTGAAGTGCTGTCATATCCATCTTGTTTAACTAAAGTTTTCTTTCTTTTCTTTCTTTTTTTTGAGATGGAATCTCACTATTTTGCCCAGGTTGGTCTTAAATTCCTGGGCTCAAGTAATGAGTAGCTGCCATTACAGGCATGAGCCATTGTACTGAGCCTGTGTTTTTTTTTTTTTAATTTAGGAAAGTTTCCTAAATATATCCTTTCTAAGATGATAATGGTTTTCCTCCAATACCCAAATAATATGGTAAATAAAATTTGGTTTTCTCATGTTGAACCATCCTTGCACCATAAGAATAAATAGGAGGCCGGGCGCAGTGGCTCAAGCCTGTAATCCCAGCACTTTGGGAGGCCGAGGCGGGTGGATCACGAGCTCAAGAGATTGAGACCATCCTGGTCAACATGGTGAAACCCCGTCTCTACTAAAAATACAAAAAATTAGCTGGGCATGGTGGCATGTGCCTGTAATCCCAGCTACTCAGGAGGCTGAGGCAGGAGAATTGCCTGAACCCAGGAGGCGGAGGTTGCGGTGAGCCGAGATCGCACCATTGCACTCCAGCCTGGGTAACGAGCGAAACTCCATCTCAAAAAATAAATAAATAAATAGAAATGGTTCTTGTATTGTAATTTTGGGTATTTATGGTATATAAAGTTTGTTCATTCATTTGAATTGCTGAATAAACAAGCCACAAAATATTATTGTTCTACTAAGGGACAATTACATAATTTCTATTTCCTTTCTTGGTATAAAATTCTAGGTCGGAAGTAATTTTGCCTTATAATTTTGAAGGTGTTTTCTAGCTTTCAGTATTGCTACCAAGAAAATAGTTATTCACTTATCTAGTGTTTATTACATGCTGGACACTGTCCTAACCTCTTTATATAAATAACTCTTTAATCTTTACAATAGCATTATGAAGTATATATTACTATTATTATTATCTCCATTTTAAATATAAAGAAATTGAGGCAGAAAAAGTTAAATACCTTGCAGGTTAAACACCTGCATGTAAGTGGAATGAGCCGGCTATAAACCCAGGTAGTCTACTTCAAGAGTTCTTTTTCAGTTGGTAGATTTCACCATCTCTTATGACAGTTTAATTCCTGACATGTTGTATGCGACCTGTTATCTGGCATCTAATGCTTAGGTTTTCATACTAGTGCTGGTGTAAACCTTGGCTTCCCAGCAAATCTCTTCTTCCTGGAGCTTTTTTTGATGGTATCATGGTCATATTTCTGCAGGAACCGATCTGGTCCTCACTCATGTGCAATGTGAAAGTGTCAGGGAATGTACAGCTCAGGGGACAACCCCTGACAGATGGGAAACAGTGATGGATAAAGGCTCCCTTTCTCTGCCCTTTGGGTGAACGATTCTGAGATTCCATATGGTGCTCCAGTGGGTGCGCCTAGAGGAGTTGGGCTCCAGTTTCCCATAGAGTGAAACAATTGAGTCATTTCGCCATTCCTCATTCCTACTAAGCTTCCTGCTTGCAAGCCTTTGCCCGAAGCTTTGCTTGGTGATTTGGATGTGATGAACAGGTCAAGCATTGGTATCAGAAGTGGCCCTGGAAAGCAAAACCTTAGGAGGGAGCTCTGAAATGGAATCTGAGCAGTTACATAGCAACAAGGATCCCATTGTTGGTGGTGGGTGGAGTGGCAAGAACCCTTGACATCACAATGAGAGTCTCACTGACATGAATTCAGGAGAGGTGCAGGTAGAGATGAAGCATCCAGTTGAGACACAGGCAAGGCCTTACAATAGTGGGAAGACAATGGTAATGAAATGAATGATGAATTGGCTGGTTTTGGTGAATGCTTTAGAAGCTTTAAATTAAGAAAATATCAGCCTTAGGTCAGCTAAATATCAACTCAACGCTGGCTTTGAAAGCTGGAAGACCTCTATGGCAGCGTGTAAAGAGGGGATCATCACTTGTAGCTGAAGATCATTGTGGCCCAGGATTTAAACTTTGGTGGCAGTGCTACAAAAAGGACTGAATCTACAGCCTTGACAGATCACCTATGCAAATGCCAAGGTTGTGACAGGAAAGGAATGGGACTTTGAGAGCTGTCATGGTGACATTTGGGTGGATTAACCTGAGCATCTTTAACTTCCAGGCTCCCCTAACTCTCTGGGCTGTCAGAAGCAGCCCTTTCCTTTCAATTAGAGCAGCTTCATTTTACCTGTATATACCTCAAAGACCTCAATGGAGGCAGATACTTCTTTTTATGATGTCCTCGTCAAGAGCTGCTTCCACCTCTCTTGTTGCCTCCAGACCAATAACTAGGGTAATTCACGGCATGACTTAAGAAAGAATATGCAGGCAGTCTGGACTCCAAGGGGAAAGAGCATACAGACCAAAGGGATTGTCCGGGCACCATGGCTGACGCCTGTAATCCCAGCAATTTGGGAGGCCAAGGCAGGTAGATCACTTGAGGCCAGGAGTTCGAGACCAGCCTGACCAACATGGTGAAACCCTGTCTTTACTAAAACTACAAAAATTAGCCTGGCATGGTGGCAGCCACCTCTAATTTCAGCTACGCAGGAGGCCGAGGCAGAAGAATCACTTGAACCCAGGAGGCGGAGGTTGCAGCGAGCGGAGAACTTGCCATTGCGCTCCAGCCTCAGTGACAGAGTGAGACTCTGTCTCGAAACAAACAAAAACAATTGCAGCAGTTACTAGCAGAAACTGAGGGAGCACATTTGGGCATGTATCTTGAAGGTCTTGGGACAGACAAGACAGAAAATAAGACTGAAAAAGGGAGAATTCGTGAATATAGCAACATTCTCTTGTGAATCAGTCTAATGTGGGGACACAGTTCCACTGCAAGATGCCTGTCACTCATTCTTGGGCAACCTGAAAATTCAGTGTGCAGTGGGAGCTGAGGGAGTGATGCTAACCTGCTCTCAAACAGAGAACATGGAGGCACTTTCTGTGAAGTTCATCACAGACTCCTTGGCATGATTTAGTCTCTTACTCTCAGGGATGTCCAACCTGGTTATGTGCTTTTACACTGGCTTTCTCTCCTCTGCTTTCCTTTCTATATTTTCTCATTCCTCCTACTAGGGATTTATTTATTCATTTATTTTTTTGAGACGGAGTTTCGCTCTTGTTGTCCAGGCTGGAGTGCAATGGCACAATCTCGACTCACCGCAACCTCCACCTCCCGGTTCCAGCAATTCTCCTGCCTTAGCCTCTCGAGTAGCTGGGATTACAGGCATGCACCACCACGCCTGGCTAAGTTCTTTTATATTTTTAGTAGAGATGGGGTTTCTCCATGTTGGTAGGCTAGTCTTGAACTCCTGACCTCGTGATTCGTCCACCTTGGCCTCCCAAAGTGCTGGGATTAAAGGCATGAGCCACCACACCCAGCCAGAGATTTATTTTTAAATAAACTACCTGACTGGGCACTATGGCTCATGCCTATAATCCCAGCACTTTGGGAGGCCCATACGGGAGGGTCACATGAGCCTAGGAGTTCGAGATCAGCTTGGGCAATATAGTGAGACTCCATCTTTCAATAAAAAAAATACATTTTTAAAATTACGTGGCATGCACCTGTAGTCCCAGCTACTTGGGCTCTAGTAATCCTCCTGCCTCAGACTCCCAAAGTTCTGGATTACAGACATGAGCCACTGTGCCTGATGAGTTGGTATTCTCTTTATCATTTGCTTAGAAGTCTGAGTTTTCTATCTCCTTCACCTTCTTTGAAAGATTTTTGTGCTTTCTTGGGGAGGAGAGGGGTAAAACAATTATGACTTTTTCTGCCTGGTGGGATTTTTAATGATTTAATTGTATTTATGCACGCTGAAAAGTGAAGAAAGTAACATGCTCTTACTACCTTCTTGTTTTATCCTTTCCACTATTTGCCGTAAATGGAAATTTTCCTTTCAAGATTTATTACATCAATATATTATTTCATATTTACCTAACTATTTTTAAACAAAGGGAAATACTTACATTGTGGAGTAAAGTCCTTATTTTGATTCATGTTTTGAGGCTGGGTTATAGCTCAAGTTGATTTTTCTTTTTTAGGATACACACATAAGTATTATGTATTCTGAGTGCTTAAATATTTGAAAGTATTTGAAAATCTCATAGTTAAAAACATTTGCTTTTACCTATGAAAATTCCTGGCTGGGCATGGAATTTGTGAGCCACACCTTTTTTGTTTAAAAACTCTGTAAATATGATTTTGCTGCTGTTTAGTTTAAGGTTGCTCAGTTGAAGTTGGAAGCAAGATTAATCTTTACCGTTTTCTTCTTTCTGATGTTTTTAGGATTCTTTCTTTGTCTTTGAATAATATCTGCAACAAATATGTCATGAAGAGAGTCATTCTCTATTAAATTTATTTGTAACCCCATGAGTTCACATAGTGAGTTCAGACAAGAAGAAGAGATGTTGCAGATTCACATGTTCCTTTGTTCAGGAAAGTTTTCTCCTATTATGTTCTAAGTGTTTTTAATGTTTCATTGTAATGCTTTTTAAAAAGAACATCTAATACCTATTAAAATAATAGTTGTATGTTTAATATCTGTTTTTGGGCCGGGCATGGTGGCTCACACCTGTCATCTCAGCATTTTGGGAGGCCGAGGCAGGTGGATCACCTGAGGTCAGGAGTTTGAGACAGGCTGGCCAACATGGCAAAACACTGTACCTACTAAAAATATGAAAAATTACGTGGGCATGATGGCACACACCTGTAGTTCCAGCTACTTGGGAGGCTGAGGCAGGAGAATTGCTTGAACCGGGGAGGCAGAGGTTGCAGTGAGCCGAGATCATGCCACTGCACTCCAGCCTGGACAACAAGAGTGAAAGTCAGTCTCTGTCTTTTTTGATAACGCAGTTTCCCTGTCCTTTTCCTGTGTGTGTTTTCTTGTTTGTTTGGTTGGTTGGTTTTTGCAATTGTCACCAGTACAATCTGACACTGATTCAGATTTTTGCCATGTAAATTCTGCCAGATATTCTACGTCCTGTAACATTTTTCTGTTTTTTGTTTGTTTGTTTGTTTGTTTGTTTTTAATGATGATAGGAAAGTCCAAAGAAAGAACTGAACGAGTTTGACCACATAACAAAACCTGAAAGGGTTTTTCTTTCTCTGGACTTTCCTATCATAGTGTTTACATTATAATTTCCTGGGGAGTATGAAGTGGTTGTTGCTCAAATTTTCTATTTCTTGGAGTATGTCTTGTTCCAACACATATTCTTCATTTCCCTTGTTACTGGTTACATTTCTTTCCTTTTATCTTATATTTTGCAGAACCTTTGCATAAGTTCCTTTCCTGTCTGGTCGTCTTTGAAATAAGTCATCTCTGCTCCTTTCTGCTACTCGCTGGGAATATTGTGAATGGAAATTCTCTGGCAGTCCTTCTCTTCTCTCGGTGCTCTTGTTGAAACTTAGTTTTGCATTACAGATCGGCTGTGGAATTTTTTTTTTTAAGTTTTCTGTTTATGGTTTAGATTATATGGAAGGAAGAGGTGGGGAAGAGAAGCTGGAGGAACAAATTTGACAGAGTTTGACATATTATCTCTGAGACAGGGTCTTTCTCTGTCACCCAGGCTAGAGTGCAGTGGCATGACCTTGGCTCACTGCAACCTCTGCCCCCGAGCTCAAGTGATCTTCCCACTTCTGGCTGCCAAGTAGCTGGAACTACAGGCATGAGCCACTATGCCTACTAATTGAAAAAAAAAAAGGGCTTTTTGTAGAGATGGGTTCTTGCTATGTTGCATAGGCTTGTCTTGAACTCCTGGGCTCAAGCAATTTTCCTGCCTCAGCCTCCCAAAGTTCTGGAATAACAGGCATGAGCCACTGCACCCAGCCAACTTTTCTACTTGTTTCCCACAAATATAAGATCATAAATAGAGGAGACATGTCTTGAAATTGGCATTCTTGTCCTATTAATTCACCTTCAGCAGGGAGTTTGTGAGATGGGGTTGCTGCCATTTTTTAGTCTTGAGATATTAATAAATAGTGTGCATTTCCCCTTTGGTCATTTGTGGTATTTTAAGTGCATTTCAAAGAGAGTAGTTTTGGAAATTTGAATGTTTATACATTAAAAATCTATTTTATAAAGTAAATAATAATTCTTACATTTTTTCCCATAATTTTAGTTATACTCTTTAAGTTAAAACGACTTTATGTATAGAATTACTTTTTTTTTTTCTTGAGACAGAGCCTCACTTCATCACCCAGGCTGGAGTGCAGTGGCACCATCTCAGCTCACTGCAACCTCCACCTCCTGGGCTCAAGTGATTTTCCCACCTTGGCCTCAGAGTAGCTGGGACCACAGGTATGCACCACCATGCCCTGCTGTTTTTCTTTTTTGTATGTTTTGTAGAGAAGGGGATTTGCTATGTTGCCCAGGTTGGTCTTGAACTCCTGGGTTCAAGCAGTCCACCCACCTCAGCCTCCCAAAGTGCTGGGATTACAGGTGTGAGCCACAGTGCCTGGCCCCCATTCCTTAATATTCAAATAACAGTGGGCAAAAATCTGTAATAAGACATATTTGGAGAGACTCTGAGGTCATTGATTTCTTCAAGTAATTTCTACTTTTATTTACGTCCTATGATTTATTGAAAATACATAGTCTTGGTTATCATATTCTTATAAACATCCTCCCCAAGGTGTAGTTTAATGTTACAAATGACCTATTGTCCTATAGTCCTTACGAATCTTTAATGTTACCCAAACCAATCAAGCAGTCTGAAACACCAGAAATCATCCTTTCTAAACAGAGGTAAACATGTCATCTGAATGAAAGGAAGGATTCTTTGGTGCATCAATTTTTTTGTGTTTCTCACGGCATTCCTTTTTTCCTTATATTGAAGATGTTGATATATACCAGTGAGATATATTTATATCTATTATGTATATAGTGTGCATATACATAGCCTGCATGTATGTGCATTATATATACACATATTTGTTTATAAAGTGTGTACATATACATATGATCTATGTAGAGATATAGATATAGCATATCTATATACACTCATTCACTGGTATATATCAGTAAGAATTTTCAATATAAGGAAAAAAAAGATGTAGATGCATATATATATATACTATCTATGTAGTATATACATAGAAAAAATTATGTAGCTACATTACATATACATTACATAATGTATACATATACATATACATAATATATAGTTATGTATATACACAATATAATATATATTATACATATTATATACATTATATAACAATTTTGCAGATGCATATTACATGCAATGTATATGCATAGTGTATATTATATACATGATATATATACATAATATGTAATGTATATATACATGGTATAATGTATAGTGTGTATATAGTGTGTATATATATATTATATATGATATATATACATAATATGCACATAATGTGTGTGTATATATATTATGTATATATCAAGTGAATCACTTGATACTTGTTATTCATCTTTCTGAATCCCCAAATCCACACCTATGGAAATCTTACGCATTTCTAACTTTCCCCTGGCTCACCTTTTTTGTGGAATGTCACTTGTCAGCCAAATATAAAAACCTTACATTCCATATCAGAAACCAACTTTCAAGAAGATTTCCATAGGCCTGTACACTTTTTATGTATCAAAACTGCCCAATCATTTTTTAAAAATTATTTTGTGAAAGTAAGGACATTCATGATGGTGAATAGAGAATAACAAAGACCAAATGAGAGGCCCATGTGGAGTGGACTGGGTGAGTGATGGAGGCTTGCCACTTGTCACAAGCTTGGGAGCAGCGTCTGGATGTCAACCTGAGTTTATGTTTCCATACCTGACCTCAGCTGTATTTCAAATTACTGCATGGCATATATCTTTAGGGTTGCAAGTCAAACCTGCAAATGTTAAATTACCAAATGCACACTTTTCCAGTAGTGGTTCTATGGCTAATAATACTAAGGAATCATGTTCTTGTCAGGTTTCTTTATCTCTCAAGGATAAGCAAGATAATTCATATCTTACCCACCCAAGTCTTAAATTAGAAAGCTGTGGTAAAGTTCCCTACTGTCAAATTTTAACACTGGGCTCAGAATTCCCATTGCAAATTTACACTTGGTTTTCCAATTAAAATGGGCTTTTGTGAGTCCCCTGCTGATAGCCATTGGCTTGATAAAAAGTAACTTCATTTGCAGCAAGGGTGTTTAGGGAACCCAGTGCAAGGCTGACTCTTCTGCTGTTGCCTTGAGCCCAGCTGTGCTGAAATATTAAACTTTAGTAAATTAGGTGAAATTGCAGCTTCCTGGCTGATACAATAATGCCTTTTTCTTTTTCTGCAAACCATGTTCAACATTAGTTTTCTGCACAATTTTCTGCACTGAGATAAAAATTGGAATATCTTTCAAATCCAGGCAGTTCTTCATTTTCTAGACAATTGTGCCATATTCTACTTATTTAACAGAGGCCTAAACTTTCAAGTATGTAGAATTAGATTACTACATTATTTTATCACTCCTTGAATATGGCATTAATTTATTATGTCATACTCATCTGAAGGAAATGAATCCCTGTAAATGTTCGTCTTAAAAGTAGAAGCCTATTTTTATTCTTGATTAGTACGTATATTAACAGCAATGATGAGTTATAGGATGAAATCATATTCCCAGTCACATTTATTTTTAGTTTTTTTGCTCCATTTTCTCTTTAAAAATGACACTAGATCTTATGTGTTTTTATTAATTGACCAAACATTTATTGCTCAGTTACTATGTGCAAACTTCTGCTTTGCATTCAACCAAATGTTTTTAGAGTAAATCCAGAATTAGCAGAGAGAGATGAGGGACACTTGTATCTCTTTTCTTGACATGTGTTTTCTTGCAATGGAATCTCTGGTGACAGCTTTATTTAGCTGTCTGGCCTGGTTGCTCCGAAATGGCTCTCACTTTGGCCTCTTTCAGGTGAAGACTATAGAAGTCAGCTGAAATACAATATTTTTCTTGCTTGGGAAAGTGAACTTATCAAAGCCCTTTCAAAATTGAAGCCATTTCAAAAGATCTTATCAAGGTACTCCCAAGATGGTGGAATCCAAGAGTTGCTTTTGGAAAAATCTCAAATCTATACAAAATTAAGAGTGAATAGTTTTATAAGCCCACATCTAACCACAATGGAATTAAAACCTAGGGAAGTGGCTTAGTGGGGGCTTGGGCAGTCAAGATAGTTTAGGGTATAAAGAATTGAGACTCACTTCTAAATAAATAATTGGAGAGCCAGTCTGTCTCATAGCGTTATTGGATCACTCTCCTTCAATAGATGAGATACTAACCAATAGGATCTAGACGGTGCTTTCGTTCTGGTGGCCACAAGAAGAATACCATAGGCTGGGTGACCAAAAGAACAGAAATTTATTTTTCACAGTTCTGGAGGGTGAGAAGCCCAGGATCAGTGTGCCAGCATGGTCAGGTTCTGGTGAGAGTCCTCTTCCTGCTTGGAAGAAAGCTGCCCTCTTGCTGTGTCTTTACACTGCACAGAGCAGAGAGAGAGGAGGCAAATTCTCTGCGGCCTGCTCTTATGAGGGAACTAGTTCCATCCACCAGGAAGCCTCCACCCCATGAACTAATCAGGTACCAAAGGCCCCAGCTCCAAATACCACCACATCACATTGAGGATTAGGGTTTCAACATATGAATTTATTATAGAGAGACAAACATTCAACCCATAGCAGTGTTAAAAGAAAAACATCAGACAAATTAAATTTAGCACAATTTATTTTAGCAAAGGATTCATGAATTGGGCAGCACTCACAACCAGAGAACGTCCAGTGAGTTCCACCCAGTGCTGTGAGCGATAAAGCCTGATAGGCCAAAGTTGGAAGCACAGTAGAGAAATTGATTGGCTATAGCCACGCAGGCTGCCTTATCGGGCCTGATGTAATGAGTTGGCTGCATGTGATTGGCCAGGAGCCCCCAGTTCGTTACAGCCTACGGTAGGTTTCCATTGTTAGGTGCGGACTCAAAGTGCAGAGACAGCCTCAAGCTAATGTCCTCTTGCTTATTTAAGAGCAGTATGCAAACGTTTTCTGGAAAGCTTCAAATGGCAAATATTTCAGGCTTTATGGGTTATGCCACCTCTGTCACCACTACTCAATTCTGCCCTCGCAGCCCTAGCTCATACAGCCATGTACAGACATGGATAATACAAAGTCATGGGCATGGAGGTTTTCCGGTAAAACTATTTGCAAACACAGGCTGGGGCTAAATCGGCCTGCGGGTAGTCATGTGCTCACGCCTAAAAGTCTCCTAGTCCCTGATACCAGTTGGCTGTCCCTCTGAATCTAGGTGAAGTAAGCACAGGTTACTGCTTCTGTTCAGTGTCGTGATCGACCCAGCAATTCCCCAGTCCCCAGCTTTCTTCATGCGTGGGAGGATCTGGCAGAGCGACTGCACAGTTTTGAAAGTTTTTGAAGCGGCCCCTTTCTCCCCTCCTGTCTGCAGGCAGAGTTGTAGTGTGGCTAGGTGGGCTGCGTGGGCTTCCGGGGGACGCGCGGGCACTCGGGGCGAGACGAGGGCGCAGAAAAGTTGGAGCCCAATCAGCACGGAGTTGAGCTTCCGCGCCCCAACCTTCAGGTGACCCCGCGCGGCGGCGGCGGCGGCAGCAGCAGTGGCAGCGGCGACCGGAGCCCGCAGCAGCTCGGAGCGCCTCCGGGAGGACAGGCGGCGAGCTCGGCGAATCGTCATCTGCCAGCCGAGCGTGGAGCTCCGCCGGCCAGGGCCGGGGTGGGAGCCCGGAGCGAGCCCGGACGCGGCTTCTGCCTCCGCCCGCCGCGGAGATTCCGCCGGCTGGGCTGGGGGCGCCACTCGCCGCCGCCTGTGAACGTTGAGGGTGCGCGGGGCTGCGGCCACGGCGGCGGTGGCGGCGGCGGCGGGAGCCGCGAGTCGGGGCCGCCCGGGCTGCGCTTCGCCCCGGCAGCAGCGGCGGCGGCGGCGCCTGTGGCTCAGGATGCGGCCGGGGGGCGCGCTGCTCGCCCTGCTCCCCAGCCTGCTGCTGCTGCTGCTGCTGCGCCTGCTCTGGTGCCCGGCAGACGCGCCCGCCCGCGCCAGGTAACCCCCCTGCCCGCCGCGCGCCTCGAACCGCGCGCCGGGCGTCCCCGGACCCCCAAGCCGCTCTTTGCCTCCGCTTCGGCGCGGAGACTTTTGGCCGCGGCGGGGAGCAGCCGACGGGCGGCGACGGCCTGAGAGAGGAGTGGGGGAGGGGGTCGCAGGGAGGCGAACCTTGGAGCGCTGGGCAGCGCCTGGGGGGCAGAGGGACGGACGGGTCAGGGCTGCGGGGGCTCCAGCGCGCATCGCTGTGGGCGAGGCGGCTGCGGAGCGGGACCTGCCGTCGGGTTCCCCATCAGGATCCTGGGCTCCCCATTCTGGTCCTTGCTGTCTCTTCCTTCCCGCCCTAAGGCTCTTCCAACTGTGGGGTTGGGGATCTGGCCGGGGAGCCTGGGATCCCGAGATCTCCCAGCCGGGCTTGGAGCGCTACGCCCAGCCCGTCAGCCAGCGGCTCCCGGCGGGGCGTAGCAACTTAAGTTTTCTCCCCGGCTGTGCAGGATCCTGGTGGAGGAAAGCAGGGAAGCCACCCACGGCACTCCCGCAGCGCTGAGGACGCTCCGGAGCCCGGCGACCGCGGTACCGCGCGCCACGAACAGGTACAGCGGGCGCCCGGCGCGGGCGGACTGGGGCTCGGGGGCTGCGAGCCGGGTGCGGGGCGTGGCTGCACCGGCTTGGACTCGCTTGGAGTGGGCAGGCTGGGACTACGCGATTAAGCTTGAGTGTGTGCGTGTTTGGAGAGGGCTGTGGCGGGGAGGGGGGACTGCACTCTTCACACTCTCTCAACCCTCGAAGCCTTTCCCTCGATATGGATGGTTTTTGAATCAAGGGGGAATCCTCCAACAGCTGCATCTGAAAAATGGGTGCTGAGTTTCCCTCTCCACGACGCTGGGTTGAAAATCCCCCGAGAGAGGTAGCTCAGCCTGTCTTTACGGAGGGATTTGGTTGGTTTGCTTTTTGTTTTCAATGCTTTAAAGTGCACCCGTGTTAAGATTCAGGTTTGTTCTGTGTGCTAGGAATGATTTTGCCCTTAGTGATTGGAGGCTTAATTTTTTTTTCTTATCCTTCCTTTGTGTATTTATTCATAGGCAGTCATTGTTTTTGTTTCAGATTGTAAAAGTAATACGGCTTTGCGCAGAAAGTTAGAAAATAGGACTACATAAAAGAAAATGTTACTCGTTCAGAGTCTTTACCTCCCAGAGACCATATTCAGGTTGGTTTTGGCCTGTGTTTCTTCCAATAGTCTTTTCTATATACATGTTTGAAAAATAGAGCTGAGATTATACATTGTAGTTTATGTTCTGACTTTTTTTGTAAAAAATCATAGACCTACACCTGTCATTACATTTCCCTCCCCCCACAAAAACATTGCTTTGGGTTGTTCCATAATTTATGATCTGAACGTGCCGTAATCTATTTAACAGTTTCCATTTTCAGACATTTAGGTTGCTTTTTCTTTTTGTTTCATTTTTGTTTGCCGTCAGTAATTCTATGAAGTGCATCCTTGTATGTAAATCTTTACCTTCATTTCAAATTAATTGCCCAGGATGGACTGATGGAAGTTGGGATTATTAAGTCAAAGAGTATGTACTCTTTACGTTCTAAGTCACATTGTCAGTTGCTTCCTCAAAGGGTCGAATCAATTTACATTTTCACAAGCAGAACGTACTGCTTTCTGCCTTAGCATTGCTGTTATGATTGCAATCTTCTATACGGTCTCTTTTCCTCTTTATATCTCTTGCAAATCCTTTTTTCTTCTGTGCATGCTTCTCTATATTCTTGGCTCTTGGATCCACCTTAATCTTCTGATGGTACGACTCCAGGCAGCTCCAGCAAGGCTCTAAAGAAGGGTCTGGAAGTGGCTGGAAGAAACCCTGAAGTGAGGAACACGACCCCTTCGGTGCAGTTTCACAGCATATTAGAGGCACTCGGACCTCCTGAAGTAACAAAAGCTTTCGAGAAAAATAGTGTCCTATAGTTTTATTCTTTTCAGGTTGGTTTACTATAGGTAGCCTAGCTTTCTTGATGAACTGGGAAGCGTTCCATCTTTTCCCAAGTCCCGTGGCTATTACCCATTCTAGGGTTGCCCCTTTGGGAAAGTTTGAAAGAATGTACTCATTCAATGACTTGATCTCAGGTCGTTTTTAGAGGAAATTCTGTGACGAATTTTTCAGTTCCTTTTGACATACTTATTTTTTACTTGGCATACTTGGGCTAATATACCTAACTCATAATTCTGAACAAGGCCTATTTTATTAAGCATTTTTAAATTTATACCATTCTTCTGTGTTTGTAAAAGCCTCTTTGTATTTTGACAATGATGTCCCCTTTATCATTTATGATTTTGATTATTTATGGAGTAGGGGTGCAAATTTTAACCCACCATAGTCCTTGGTTGTATAGAGAAATTGTAATCCCTTCACTTTTCTGGAGCTGGTCTGACATTCCCCCATGAGCCCCATGGCAATGATGCTGATAGCAATAAGGAGAACCAACGCTGAATGAACTCTACTTATGGGGCAGACACTGATCTAAGCGCTTGACATTTTTAATTTAAAAATTTTTTGAGATAGGTTTGGAGGTAAAGTGCATTTTTGTTACATGGATATATTGCATAAGGGTGAAGTTGGCATTTTAGTGAAACCATCACCCAGACAGGGTCTACTCATTGTACCCAATGGATAATTTCTCATCTCTCACCTCACTGTCCCACCTATCTCCAGTGTTTAATATTCCACAGTCTGTGTCTATGTGTACCCATGATTGAGCTCCTATTTATGAAAAAATGTGGTATTTGATTTTCTGTTTTTGAGTTATTTCATTTTAAAGAATGGCCTCCAGTGCCATTCCTGTTGCTGCAAAAGACGTTAAATCCTTCTTTTCTTTTGACCGAGTTGTAGTATGTGGTAGGTATATATGCCACATTTTCCCTACCCAGTCCTCTGTTAAGAGACACTTAGGTTGATTTTATGACTTTGCTATTGGGAATAAGCATTTTTCCTTTAATTCATTTAATCCTTAAAAAATACTAAGAGAAACTATTGTTACCCTAATTTTTATAGATGAGGAAATTGAAGCAAAAAGATTAAGTACATTGCTCACAGTCACGGAGTTAACACATTGTGGAGTCTGGAGTGAAAGCCAGGCCAGGGGAATGCAGAATCCCACGCATGTAATCTCCCACTGTGTTGCCTGTCATAGGTGCTGGGAACGATGGGGTGTGTGTGTGTGTGTGTGTGTGCGCGCGCGCGCGCGCAAAACGTTCAATCCAGGTGAAAGCTTAGATATGACAATTTAAGAGACTCTTTCTGGCAAGATTTATTCTTTCTGAGAACAAATGCTGAGGCTCTCAGATTGCTTCTACCATCTCTTTCACTTTAAGATGCCATCCAAGTAGGCTGGGCATAGTGGCACATGGCTGTAACCCCAGCACTTTGGGAAGCGGAGGCAGGCAGATCACTTGAAGTCAGGAGTTTGACACCAGCCTGGCTAACATGGTGAAACCCTGTCTCTACTAAAGGATACAAAAATTAGCTGGGCATGGGGGCACACACCTGTAGTCCCAGCTACTCAGGAGGCTGAGATTCGAGAATCGCTTGAACCCACAAAGGGGAGGTTGCAGTGAGCCAACATTGTGACACTGGACTCCAGCCTGGGTGGCCAGCCAAGACTCTGTCTCAAAAGAAGAAAAAAAATGACATTCAGGTATATTAGGGAGGGCACCTTAGGTGATGCAGTGGTCAAGTCAAGGGTTGGAGCTCATGATCACGGTTTCTTCTCATTCTAATCTACAGGGTGACGTTCATCCTTTTCTATCTGGTGGCCAGGCACCCTGTTGAGAATCAGTGATAAGATCTGCAGCTTGCGGCTCTTTCTTTTCCCTCAGGTGATGCACCTGGTGGTGCTCCTGGCTGTCTTGGCCTCACCTGTGATCCTACTGATGTTACCTTTCAGGGATCTGGCAGAGATTCTCTTTTGGTCCTATTTTGGGTTGTCTCTCTGTGACATTTTCTATGATGCCACTCACTCAGCTGTTGCTAGCTAGCTCCACAGCCAGCCTCTCACCTATTTCTGGGCCTCATCTAAACATATAAGAACCAAAATTCGTTCAGAAAATGAAATATCAGGGCCTCCCTCTACTTGCTCCACCAAGTAGATGTGACCCTACTCTTGTTTATCTCAGGATGGGATATTGCCCAAGAAGTGATGTATTTCAAAATCCTAATTGGAGGAGGAAGCAAAGCCCTTCTGTCCTTGTTATTACTCTTGTCACTAGCTTTTTATTGCCCCCATCTTTCTCCCTCTACAAGCCAAAATGTTTTCTTTCTTTCTCTTCTCCCCCTACTGACTCAATTACAGAAATGTGCAGGCTTCCCTCTTCTGTTTCATATTCTATTTGCCCTGATGCAAACCTCCAGGTCTAATTCAAATTCAAGCCTTAATGATAAATTGTGGGATCAGAGGAAAAAGATTGGGAATATTCAAGGAGCTGTGTCTTCCAGGTAAGATGGATAATGTGCTAAAGTGGGAGAGTGAAAAGAATTTGGAATATAGCAGAAAATTCTATTTTACTTGTCTAAAGTGGATTATTATCTTATTTTCTCTCTGCATTCTTTCAGGAAAATGTCTTAATCTCTCCTTCCTCCCTGCAAAGATGTTTCAAGTTGACTAGGGGAAGGTCATATACTCAGAAAGGCAAAAGAGAAAAATAAACTACTAGTTTTCAAAATAGAACTCCATTATACTGGATCCTTTCTTTTGCTAATTAGTTTTGGGTTCTCAATGGTTTGCTTGTTTTTTAAATAACTAGCTCTTGGACTTATGTCTCAATTTGTATATATTTCCGTGTTCTATTTCCTTTGTATTACTTTTATCTTTGAAAATATTCTATTTTTTCAACTTACTGTCTTGAAATGAATACTTGATTTTATTTATGTTATTCTTTCCTTTTTTGTAACAAACATATTTTAATACTGTGAATTTTGCATCGAATGCAGCTTTGGACTCATTTCTTCAGTTTCTATATATAATGTTTAGATTTTTAAAAATACATTCTAAATTGTATATAATCATTAGAAATGAGGGGTTGAAGTGTTGTGAGATTAATGAAATGATCAGCATAAGCTTGTGTAACTAGCTAATTTGGAGTTCCATGGGAACATCCACGTCTCGGCTATGATTTGGCACCTTTTGGTGGCAGCTGTCTATTTTGGTTTTAAACATCTGTGGTGATGATTTGGGATTGTGTGGCAGCCTGTGACTTCCTGGACAGCAGCTGCTGTCATTCTTTGAATGTCCTGGTTTGTTGGTGTGTTTCATTGGCCCATCTGGGATTATTGAACCGGGGGTTCACCAGAGATAGAGGGACCTCACCTTCACATCTCTGATTTTCTAGAGAGGTTCACCTACTATTCCTCTTAGTGGCCTTTCTCTCCCTTTACTGTGGTCTTTTTTTATCTGCAGAAGGACTTTGGCTTGCCCGAACTTGCTAATTGCTAAAGCTGAGTAGAAATCCTCAAGCTAGGCTGGGCAAGGTGGCTCAGGCCTGTAATCCCAGTGCTTTGGGAGGCCGAGGCAGGCAGATTACTTCAGTTCAGGAGTTTGAGACCAGCGTGGCCAACATGGTGAAACCCTTTCTCTACTAAAAATACAAAAATCAGCCAGGTGTGGTGGCAGGCGTCTGTAATCCCAGCTACTCAGGAGGCTGAGGCAGAGAATCACTTGAACATGGGAGGTGGAGGTTGCAGTGAGCTGAGATCACGCCACTGCACTCCAGCCTCGGCAGAGCAAGACTCCATCTCCAAATTTATTAAACATTTTTAATATTTGTTAAATTAATCTATATAGTTTTGGAGGTCATGTAGCAAAGTGGTGGGCTTTTCAGTTAGTAATTATTACTTTATTATATACTTTTTCATATGAAAAATTGTTTTTATTTGAATCGAGTTATTGCTTAACAACCTAGTGCTATTTAGATTCTCTTTTCAGTGCTTAGAATTGATCATTTTAAATGATCCCCTCCCCATTTCTTCAGTTCTTTATTTTTATTTCTTTCTTGGTCATAAGCTTAGTATCTATTTGCAGAAGTCTACTATTTTTAGCATTGGAATATGTATTACAGTTGTGAAACTTTAAATATTTAAGGGCACAATTTTTTTGTGTTGTTCACGAAAGTTTTTATTTTAAGGAGACTTTTTTTTTTTTTGAGATGGAATTTCACTCGTGTTGACCAGGCTGGAGTGTAATGGTACAATCTGAGCTCACTGCCACCTCTGCCTCCTAGGTTCAAGTGATTCTCCTGCCTCTGCTGCCCGAGTAGCTGGGATTACAGGTGTGCACCACTGCACCCAGCTAATTTTTTGTATTTTTAGTAGAGATGGCGGTTTCATCATGTTGCCCAAGCTGGTCTTGAACTCCTGACCTCAGGTGATCTGTCTGCCTCAGCCTCCCAAAGTGCTGGGATTACACGCATGAACCACCGCTCCTGGCCACAATTTTTACTTTTCATACCTGGGTTCTCTTATTTGATCACAGCTTTATCTTTTTTTTCCTTTCCTTTCTTTCTTTTTCTTTTTTTTTTTTTTGAGATAGAGTCTCGCTTTGTCACCCAGGCTGGAGTGCAGTGGTGCCATCTCAGCTCACTGCAACCTCCTACTCCAGGGTTCTAGCCATTCTCCTGCTTCAGCCTCCCAAGTAGCTGGGATTATAGGTGCCCACCACCACACATGTTTCTTTTCTTTTCTTTTTTCTTTTTTTGTATTTTTACTAGAGATGGAGTTTAGCCATGTTGGCCAGGCTGGTTTTGAACTCCTGACCTCAGGTGATCCACCCACCGCAGCCTCCCAAAGTGCTTGGATTATAGGCATGAGCCACAGTGCCTGGCTCTTTTTTTCTTTTTATTCTTAAAACTTTGTAGACATTTTTCCTCTGTTTTGTGAAGTGAATCTTCGTTTTCTGTGTTGCATAATTCTTAGTCTGTCTTTTCTTCACCATCCTCTCAAGTTAATAACTTTATTTCTCTTTCTGGTCTTTTTCCTCTGCTTTTTGGAATGGCTTCTCAAATTTATCTTCCATGTTACTGAATTACTTTTCCAAAGTGTCACTTCTCTGTTGTGCCCTATCTGAAACAGTAAATTGGTTACATTTTTATTCTTTTTTTTTTTTTTTTGAGATGGAGTTTTGCTGTTGTTACCCAGGCTGGAGTGCAATGGTGCGATCTCGGCTCACCGCAACCTCCGCCTCCTGGGTTCAAGCAATTCTTCTGCCTCAGCCTCCTGAGTAGCTGGGATTACAGGCATGCGCCACTATGCCCATCTAATTTTTTGTATTTTCGGTAGAGACGGGGTTTCACCATGTTGACCATCAGGATGGTCTCGATCTCTTGACCTCGTGATCCACCTGCCTTGGCCTCCCAAAGTGCTGGGATTACAGGCTTGAGCCACCGCCCCTGGCTCACATTTTTATTCTTTATAATTATTTTCTTTCAGCCTGAAACTTACTGTATCAGTTTCCATCCCAGAAAGCATCTAAATTTTACATCTCACTTTCCATTTGTTATTTTGTGTTTTCTTATATTTCATTGAGAGCATGAAGGGAGTGTTTTCTAAAGATTTTCTGTTTCTTGCAGTTAACTTGTTTTTCAAAAGTATGAGTTTTCTCTGAATTTTAAGAGCAATGGTCTCTTCGTACCTTAGAGAATATTTTCATAAGTTTTATGAGTTTTTTGTTTGTTTTCAACCTAGATATCCCCAAATGAGGAGTCCTCCGTCCCACTGTGCTTATCAGATCGGAGGACTTAGGACTTCTTGCTGTCCACCTTGGGGACTAAAAGATTTCCATTTTTGCAGCATTATGGATACCAGAGCCATATAACCCTTAAACCCTTGGATGTTTAAAATGTGAGCTTTTAAAAAAATTGTGATATAATACACATAACATGAAATTTACTAATTTGAATTTTTGGATACCAGACCCCAAAGCTATCTCTTGCTCTTCTGCCTTGGTTTCATGACTGTCAGAAGTACCCATATTCCTAGGTGATCCTGGTCACCCTGATCTGCTGCTGCTGCTGCCAGGAATGGTGCCTGACAAATATCATCTAAAACCCTGGGAGGGCTAGGCTCACCGGGCTGTCCCAGTATCTACCACCCTCTTCCTATGCCAGGGTGCAATGGCCGATTGACTCCCTTTCCTGTTTCCTTTCAATCTTTCAGTGTTGCTGTATATTGTAATACAATACAATAGAATATGTAATCAGTACTTAATCTCAAGAGGATGTAGGAAGAGGGAAATGAATGAGCACTGGGGACAGAGGTACCCAAACAGTCCTTTCTGCCTCAGGCAGCGGATCACTTCCTGTGTGGGAGAAGCTACCTGATTTTCCAGTTGGGGCAGGCTCCCTATTCTTAGATAAAGAAAGGCAGACAGTGGGAGGAGAATCAAAACCTCTCTAGTTTTTTTCTCCCTGGACCGGGTCTGTTTCTGAGGTGAAAATTTACATCAGAGCTAGTAATTCCTCAGAGTGGTTCCATATTTGCTCTTGTCAATGATATCTCTTCTCCAAGCCAGACAAATTTCTGAAGCAGCTGATCGGTTGCCACCAAATGTGCGCTTGTCATTTTGTGTAGACTTGTGTCTGTTCGTAAGAATGTAAATAGTCCGGAAGAGAGAAAATCAGGCACTGTTTACTCTCTGCTGTCTTACATTGAAAGTTGTAATAATGTTTTATTCGACATTTTTAGTTGTATATGTTCACAATGGGATCATAACTACAGGCTTTGGAAAATTCAAGATGCGCGTGAACTAGAGCTTGAAAAAAGAACTGTAAAACTAAACCTAACTCCAGAACACTTGATTTTTACCCTTCTACCCCTTTCCTCTCCACCCCATGCTCCAAATAGATGAAGGCTATTGGATTTTACTTCCGAGAGCAATAAAAGCTTTTTCACGGTTGTGTCTTTGCTTTTTGAAGTAATAATACTAATATGTGTCCTGATTTTAAACATTTAGAATTTAAAGTTGCCTGGAGTATGGTTTCCAAAATGCTTTCAAAAGAGGCTTTAAATCTTGCATTCTGGTTCTTTTTCTACTTTCTAATTCCATCTTAAATTGCAACCGTTCTCTTTTAAGACTGAGAGGGATTTCTCCTCCATGTCTTTTCTGGTGTGACTTGCTTTTCTCCTTGCCTTCCTTGTTTGGAAATGGGTTTCACATTTGCTTCCCAGTGCTTTCATTCTCTGTCACCTCTTCGGATGCTCTGCTCTGGAAAAGCTATCAGGTGCAATTGTCCAGGGCAGCTCACCCAGCTAGAGGGCTACAGAGTATGAGCTGCAGTCACCCCTGAGCTTCTACAGGTGTCTTTCCACATGGGCAAGAGAGCCAGGGAGAGTGTGAAGAACACAAATAAATGCCCTGCTCTTCCCTTTCCTTTGTGGCGTGGGTAGAGGAACAGGGCAGGATTTCATGAAGAAATGATGTCTGCATGCCTACCTCCCATTTCAGAGGTCGTTGGAGGTGGAATTTTATTTTGTCTCACTCATATAACTCTACTACTTACTTGACAGACTTCTCTTAACAAAGAGGCTGGGATGTTTCTTTTTATGACTCAAGAGATGACATTCGGCAGACGATATCATTCACACACATATGGTAAAGTAAAGGTGGTTGGTTTCCTTGCAACATAAATCAAGACTTTCTTAGTGGGGTAGTGTTGCCTGCTCTTGTATATTAATTCAGTGTCTCCTTATTAGACAGTTCTTTTAAGGCAACAGGTATTAGCATACATTTGAAAGAAGAAAAAAACTTGACTGCCCAGTGGAGGCAGGAAAAATATCTGGAGAGGTGGTTATAGAGAAGCAGACATTTTGGCATATTAGGTGCTAACAGTGGAAATAATGAGACCAGAGGCTTGGATACAGCAGAAGGGATATGTAAGGAAGAAAAGGAAAGAAATATATCTACTCTTCTGCCAGGTGCAGCGATTCCTTTCAGAGTCACTGGTCTTTAGCTGTTCTGTGATCTAAGGGTACGAGGGTTCTGTAATCTGTCATTTGCAGGATAAAAAGAAAAGCCCTTTAAAGAGCCACTGATGCTTTGGGTAAGGGGAGAAAGGCGCTCTTTTTCCTGATGCCTTGTTTTACAGCTTTCTTTACCGTTAAGAAGATGGTCATTGCTGTAGCGTATTTATCTACATACACTTAGGAGTTCAGCTTGTCCACAGCTAAGTCCATCTTTTCTATGCTCTCAGATTTAAACACATTTGTTATTATTTTTCACCAAGTACTAAGAATGATTTGTACATGCTGTAGATAATCAGTCATTAATTCTCAGGAACATTCATATCCATGGGCATAATTATTTCTAAAGATAATTTTATGGGGCATAACCTGTGCTTTTGCATTTACTGTAAAACATTTTTTTGTTATCTTGCTAGTTATTGTTGTTATTGAAAAATACACTGAAATTCTCTACCATATAATTTTTAAACTGTAGCATCCCAAAAATTTGAGATTGTAAAGAGACCATTAATTTTGCAAATGATTAAAGTTTCTCACTGGTTGCTGGAACCTCTGTTGGAATGCTGTCTTTAGAACCTATATTCATATTCCAAATGTTTTTTTGAGATTATATCCCATTATTTTCTAACTCTATAAAATAAATGTGTGATTCCAAAATCTGGTGTTTTCCAGGTATCTTTTATGGCTATAATATGTATTTTATAATATTGTGGGTACTTTGCTATTTAAGGAGGACACCTATATCCTACATATTTATATTTGCCAATGTGGTTTTACTGTTTGCACACTAAGTTGTGGACATATTTTTGTATTTTTGACCTGGGAGTTCATCCAACACACCATATTCACTTTGGGGATACTAAAGTACATATGTTTCCTATATTTAGGGAATATTATACATGCAATAGACTCTAGTTCTAGGAGGTGGAAGCCTTGTCTATCTTTTTCACCATTGTACTCCAACTATAATCTAGAACACCAGCTTGTTGGGATTGGAGTCTTGTTGCCTTGTCTAGGTTTTTGGAGGTATACTTTACCATGCTGTATTATAGGATAGACAGACAGTGAGATGTACATGATTAAATAGCCAGAGTTTATAGTTGTGTGCTTATGTGTGAGCATACAAAATAACATTTTATAATCGGAAGAGGATGATTTAAACCTGCAGAGTTGAAAACCCATATCTATAATTATTTCTTAAAGGCAAACTGTATATTAACAAAGAATTTGAATAATAAGCTGGTATAAAGTCTTATGATATTTGTACTTAGGATAATTTTTTTTAAATAAAAACTTGGGAGATTAAGGATCAGATATCTCTTCAGTCAATGTTAGCACTCTTGCTGCTGTAGGATTTTGAACACTCTTTGAAAAGCTACAGATCAATGGAAACTGTGTATAGAAATGTAACTTTAGAAAAACAATGATTTTTAAAAAACGCATCTCTAAGTCAGAAATTCAGTGTTTTTCAGGTTTACACTGAGCAGCTTCTAGAAGACCCTTTTGAATAAGAATGGCATACTTTAAGCTAAAACTCTTCACATAAAACTTTTTATTTTAGGCCAGGCGCGGTGGCTCACGCCTGTAATCCCAGCACTTTGGGAGGCCGAGACGGGTGGATCACAAGCTCAAGAGATTGAGACCATCCTGGTCAACATGGTGAAACCCCGTCTCTACTAAAAATACAAAAAGTTGGCTGGGCATGGTGGCGCATGCCTGTAATCCCAGCTACTCAGGAGGCTGAGGCGGGAGAATTGCCTTAACCCAGAAGGCGGAGGTTGCAGTGAGCCGAGATCGCGCCATTGCACTCCAGCCTGGGTAACAAGAGCGAAACTCCGTCTCAAAAAAAAAATTTTTTTTTTATTTTATAGTTTATTACTACTCACATATGCAAACCTGGCTGGTTTCTTGGAAAAAGCTGTAACAACCTGGAAAATACTGCATTTACTAAATATTGCCCACTGTATAAGGTTCCTTCCATTTTTCTTAAGAGTGCGTTTTGGCAGAATGAGGCATAAATAACATTTTAAAAGATTGTTTTGGCCAAGTGTGGTGGCTTATGCCTGTAATCCCAGCACTTTGGGAGGCAAAGGCAGGTGGATCACGAGGTCAGGAGTTAGAGACCAGCCTGGCCAGCATGGGGAAACCCCATCTCTACAAAAAATACAAAAACTAGCCAGGCATGGTACACACCTGTAATCCCAGCTACACAGGAGGCTGAAGCAGGGGAATCGCTTGAATCTGGGAGGTGGAGGTTGTAGTGAGCTGAGATCGTGCCATTGCACTCCAGCCTGAGTGACAGAGCAAAATTCCATCTCAAAAAAAAAAAGATTGTTTTATATTGTCTTCACCATACAAACAATAAAAAATAGAGCTTGTGTTTAGGGCCAATTTCAAATGTAGAACTTTCAAGTAAGTTTTTTAATAAATGTAATTTTATTGAGTTTGACAGATTCTTTCCAATGAAACGTAATTAAATTAATTAACAAATTTAGAGGCGGGAATTCCAGATGGTGGAGCGAGGATAGTTTCCAACAAATGGTGCTGGCACAATGGGAACTCTGTAAGCAAAAACATAAGTTTAGATTCTTACATTACACCATACACAGAAGAATGGTTTCCACATGGATCATAGACAAAAGCTACAGATGTAAAATGTCCAAAAGAAAACATAAAAGAAAAATTTTGAAACTTAGAGCAGGTAGAGTTCTTAGATGTGGCACCAAAAGCATAATCAATAAGAGAAAAATTTGACAAATTATATTTTTCCTAAATTAAAAAAATGTTTGTGCTTCAACAGACACCATTAAGAATATAAAAAAGATAAGCCATAGACAGAGAGAAAACATTTATATGTCATATATCCAATACAAGACTTTATCAGAATATGTAAAGAACTCTTGCGCTCAATTAACAGGAAGAAAACCCAATTGAAAAATGGGCAGATTTGAAGACCTATGTTCAGCAAAGAAGATAGATAGATGGCTAATAAGCACAATAACAAAATGTTCAACATCAGTAATCATTAGGGAAATGTAAACCAAACCACAATGAGACACAACTCCATGCCTTTCATGATGGTGTTTGTAGCAATGCCTCCATGACATGGAGAAGGCTTCCTCCCAAGCTAAGCCCCTACTGCTGAAGCTCATGACAGTGGTTCTTTGATGGGATCACAGAAAGGTTTATTACTCACATAGGCAGGAAGTCCTGGGGTAGGGTTAGAGGAGGATGAGAAGTTTTAGAACGGGGAGACTGCATAGCCAGTGCAGTGCCCAGGAGTTTGCTATACTCCTTATGAATTTATGGATAGCCCTGAGACCTTGAGGTAAAGTTTTATATTTGAGAAACTCTCACAAATTACATTTGAGAAACTATTACAAAAGTGACTAAAAATCAGTATCCCTTTGCCTCCAGTAATTTCCTATTGCTTGTAATTATGAAAGCTATGGGCCTTGCCATCTGGATTCCCATAGTAATTCCCCATTCAAATTGCTATGATGGAGTGAAGCCAGAGCCAGGAACTGATTTAAGATTGCTAACACTGGGAGTTCATGTAAGATCTTCCTTTCCTTACTGGAAGATCCACACCATTCTAGGGAGTGTTGAATCTGTGTTGTACAATTGAAAATACCTCCACTTGTGTTCATGCACTTTGCCGGAACAGCTGCATAGATATTTTAGTGCTCTAAAAATTTCTAATGAGCCATTTCCTCCTGGGAGATAGCCTCAGCGTGTTCTGTAGTGATGCCTCTTCTTCACTTACCATTGATGGGAGTCTCTAAACTGACACATGGGAAGTGGGGATAAAGTGAGCCTTATTAGAATTGTGCAGAAGGCAACAGACACAGGTGAGAGATGAGGCTTAGAGATTGCTGGCACTACATCAGACATTCATGGAGGTCCATGTGCAACTACTTTGGAAAAGAGTTTGGTAATTTCATAAAAAGTTAAACATAGGCTGGGCATGGTGGCTCATGTCTGTAATCCCAGCACTTTGGGAGGCTGAGGCAGGTGAATCACCTGAGGTCAGGAGTTTGAGAGCAGCCTGACCAACATGGAGAAACCCTGTCTTCACTAAAAATACCAAAATTAGCAGGATGTGGTTGTGAGTGCCAATAATTCCAGCTACTCAGGAGGCTGAGGCACAAGAATTACTTGAACACAGTAGGTGGAGGTTGCAATGAGCTGAGATTGTACCACTGCACTGCACTCCAGTCTGAGCGACAGAGGCTCCATTCAAAAAAAATAAAAAGAAAAAGAAAGAAGCAGCACAGAAAGTAATGAACTGTAAATCACAAGCAGTGAGATGTGTAAAAAGCTGAACACTTGAGATATGAATCTGAAAAGCTTGGAGAGGAAAATTCTATCTCAAGAAATGAAATTATCATTTTAAATGAAGAAGATAGCATTTTCAACTTGAAATTAAGTAGAAACTGTAAAATAGAAAAAAGGCATCATGTGGAAGGTGGTTTGTAAGGTTTTTTATTTGCCATAATATGTCATCTTATGGAGGCTGTGAAGCACATTTTGGGTAAAGCAGTTGGAGTTAGTGACCAGCGCACTGGATTGAATAAAGAATTGTTACCTCTGAAAATGTGATTGAATTATATGAAGAGGCTCAGAAGGTAAGCGTTATTCTAACAAGGTCCATGCAGTATTCTCTTGGTCTCAATCCCTTGTCCTCAGAGATAATAGTTTGCCTTTCCTTTTAGTACAAAGAAAGTGTCTTTTACATGGGAATTTCATCTTTTGCTTTTAGTAAATATCACAAAGGTCAAAATGATTTTCTTTGTTATCTTGTGGTTTCCAAGTGTCTTTACTTAAATAATCAGTATGACGGAATAGCTGAGGAGTTTTGGAGAAACAGAGCTTAGCTTAGAGAAAGATAAAGAGGAGGAGGTGTAGAAAGGGAAGGGAAAGTCTTTGGACCGGAAAGTCTCAGCCAGCTCAGAGACAGCATTTTGAAGCGAGGCAGTCTTTGAGTCCTGAATGTGTTTGGAGCCTTGAGATACCAATTGAGATATGCCTCCTATTTGGACTGTATTTCATAGCTGTGATTTTTTTTTAAGTTTAGTTTTCAGAAAAACAGACTCTTTGAATGATCTCCATAATGTTTGTATATGCTACCAGCTGGAGTCCCAGAGTGAGGAGCTATATTGGCATGCCTTTGAATTTTGAGAGCCATTTGTAAATAAATTTATCGAGGTGATTCGGTTTAGTGCTGAATACACAAAAGCCAAATTAAACTCTAAGTGTGCAAATGAATTGGAGAATAAAGTACATACTGGAAAAGAGTTATCATCCTTCTTGATGAGTATGTACTTTTTCCAGGGGGAAAAATCCCTCCCTAAACAGGAGATCTCATAACCAGGAAAGGGTAAACTTCTCATAATCAATTCCCAAATAAAATAAGCTCAACCAAAAAATAAAATAAAATAAAGAAAAAAAAGAGAGAGTTTAATCCAAGAGAGACTCACCAGGTGGTAAAAGAGGCAACATACAGAAACAGGGGGCCCAAGTTTGGGTACCACAAGCCATATTTCCATGGCCCGTTGATCTCTCTAAGGTGAGTCTGCTTCAGACCCCACTTCTGACACCAAATATGCTGAAATCAAAATGAAATATAGAGATGGTCCAGGCATGGTGGCTTATACTTGTAATCCCAGCACTTTGGGATGCCAAGCCAAGAGGACTGCTTGAGGCCAGGAGTTCATGACCAGCCTGGGGAACATAATGAGACCATGTCTCTACAAACTAAAAATTAAAAAATAAAATAAAATTAGCCATGTATGATGGCACATGTGTAGTCCCAACTACTTGGGAGGTTGAAGTAGAATTGCTTGAGTCCAGGAGTTCAAGGCTGCAGTGAGCTATGATTGTGCCACTGCATTTGAGCCTGAGGCAACAGAGCAAGATCCTCCCTCAAATATATATGTGTGTTTGTGTGTGTGTGTGTGTGTGATAGACAGAGAGAGAGAGAGATGAATCTGTAAGTGAAATGTTTGATTTGAGAATCACAGAATTGCAATTTGGGGCATACAAACAGACAGGGGTGCTCTCGGGTATGCCTGAAGAACAAAGAAGGTTGGGAGTTTGTATTAGCTAGTTTTAATGCTGCTGATAAAGACATACCCTAGAATGAGCAATTTACAAAAGAAAGAGGTTTAATGGACTCACAGCTCCACGTGGCTGGAGAGACCTCACAGTCATGGTGGAAGGTGAAAGGCACATCTCACATGGTGGCAGACAAGAGAAGAAAACTTGTGCAGGGAAACTCCCCATCATAAAACCATCAGCTCTCATGAGACTTATTCACTATCATGAGAATAGCACAGGAAAGACCTGCCCCCATGATTCAATTACCTCCCCATTGGTTCCTCCCACAACACATGGAAATTAAAGATGAGGTGTGGGTGGGGACACAGCCAAACAATATTGGAGTTTTGTCAGAAAGAGAAGTATTATGTACTATTTTGAAAGAAAGCTCATGGGCACTCTAGAAGGTTTTGGGAGCTGGCAAGCTCTGACTGGTGAGTGACCATGGTAAGTAAAACTAATCTTAGAGTCGTAGCAGGAGATTCCAGCAGCTGCTACGTAAAACTCATCTTAGGGTTACAGCACATTGTTTTAGTAGCTCGGTTTGTGGATAATTTTTGAAGCAGGTACTATGTGCCGAGTGCTTCCCCCAACCCCCGCTGGTCCCTTGACTGCTTTATTTGATTATGGCAAGAATCACCCAGTTCACACAATCAGCTTTCACAGAAGTAAAGTTGTGTTGTTGGGATATGAGACAATGTAATTATATTTGAAGAGCACCAACTTTTAAGAAGTCTCCTTAGGTAATCCACATTGTTATCAAAAATATCTTGAGGTGAGACACAGACAGAATAGGCAAAGTCCTCCATTAACATTTGGATTTATTGCATTGCCCCCCGTTTTGTAAGCAGTTCAAGTCAGGGCTGAAATGCTGTATATTTAAGATAGAGAAGTCACCCAAATGGGAGTCCCTGTGATGTATGGGGCTTTGTGTCAAGCTCAATAGGACCAAGAAGTTTAGCAATTATTCAGCTGTTACTAAGCACTAGGTTTCAGCAGCTTTGTATGATTTCAATTAATTCTCACCACAATGTTATTATGTAGAACTGGTAATATTCTCATTTTAACAAAGGAGAAGCCAAGTCACAGAGTGGTAACTTGCTCCAGGCCATAGAGCTGAAGGCTATGCTCCTCATGGCCTTTGCCCTCATGGGAATTAAACTCCAGATGGTGAGACAGAGATAAGTTGAAGTGTGTCTCATAGGAAATGCAGGTCGATCTTTCTGGACATTTAGGGGACCTTGGAAGAAGGAGGTGAGCACATGTGACAGGCTTTTGGGGACAGAGGACCTTGGAGAGAACTAGAGGTGATAGAATTTGGCCTAGAAGCCACATATACTGAAAGATAAGAGAACAACCCAGATCTTTGAATCTCTTCAGATTATGAAGTCAAACATAATGAATTCAGATGTGCAGCAGCAACTAGGAATGCAGAATAAGCCACACATGGAGAGACATCAGCTTCAGGGGGCTTTCCAGGGGGCTGGCATCCCCCCTGGCTGTAATTCAGGCCTCAGGTCAATTTTGAAAATAATCTGGAGAGCTTTCTCAGCATGGGAGTCCTTGCGAAATCTGGGAGCTTGGACCTGCCCCAGTCTGCGTGGGTGGGTCAGAGAGTCTGTGCCCAGCTTTAAAGGCAGAAGCTGTGTGTTCTGGTGGCCACCTCCAGAAAGCTGCCCTTTCGTGTTACAAGAGAAACCATAAACCATGCCACCGAACGTGGGCTGAGACTTCATTATTTACTTTACCCAAGTTGGAGTTAACCCACTCAGTTTCCCTTTTGTGTGTGTGTGTGTGTGTGTGTGTGTGTGTGTGTGTGTGTTCTCCCAACACCTACAGGCACAGGTTCACCCTTTATTCCTGCTGCGTGCAGACTGTATCTGTGGGATTGCATTGTACTTTCAAAAAGGTCCAGGGAATAAACACATCTGCCTTATTCACCATGAGTTTCATTAACAGAAAGTCTCCTAAGAAAAGAGTGAATTTATATCCAAAGATTCTATCCCAACTCACTCAAAAAAGATGATTTTCTTTTCGTTTGAAAATATGCTTCTCAGCACAATACGGACTCCAGCACACAGTCAAAAGGTTATTAATGGATTCATTCATCCATTCAGTGGATATTTATGCTGCAGGAAACCTGTGCTCTTATCTTAGAGCCTGGCCACCAACAGGGTGGATAGGCAGGTGGTACCTAATTTGATTGGATAAAAACATCCTTCTTTCCTTAGGAAGGCAGGTGCTAGTTCCAGCTCTGCAGTGTTTGTGGCAAAGCACATCAACTGTCGAATCTCTGAAGATTTTCTGAGACCCTGCCCTGGTCAGCCGGAGTTTCAGAATCTGTGGACATAGTCCTGAGAACGCATCTGTCCTTGATCCCAAGGAGTTTACCATCTAGAGAGTGGGAAGCAGCATGTGTAATAACCATTCTGCATAAATGCTGTCCTTGAAATATGTCTAGGCATGAAGAGGGGATACCCCAGGGGAGAGAAGCCAGGGGAGGCTGAGCAGGTACAAGTGCCCGTTTTGAGTCTTGCAGGATAAGTAGAAATTCCTTGAGCAGGCAAGGAGGGAAGTAGACACTCACACCACATGTAAAGGCTTGTGGATGTAAGAACAAGACGGGTTTGTGAAGCTGAGGAATCTCAGGATGGCTGGATCTCAGGGCGTATGTTGAGGAGAGGTGAATGTGGGGCTGAAAAAGTAGATGGGGGGCTAGAAAACAAAAGGGAATGGCCTATTGAAGGCTTTTCAGGTGGATGACCTGATGAAGTCTGTAATTTGGGGAGATGAAGGGGTTACAGTGAGGCAGAGCTGATGTTCAGCTGGGATAGCTATATATGTTACTGAAGTGCGGAGAGGGCAGCAGCCCAAGTCCCAGGTGTTCTGTCCCCAGCCCCCGGCCCTCCTTCCACTCCTCTTACACTGGGGGAATGGGTACTTAGCATGGGCCCAGCATCCGTTTCTGATCAGTTGGGGTTTATCATGAACATTAAGTATTATTATGTTTATATTTTTGTTAGTTTGATGGGTGAAAATGTTATCTGTTTTAATTAGAATTTCTTCGATTATCAATGATTGGATATTAAAGCTCTATCTTAGAGCTTTAACTTGGCAAACAAATTAGTGATACCTTGTGATTATTTTTTGGATCATAGGTGTTTAACAATCATTTAAACAAGGGTGTGTGTGTGTGTGTGTGTGTGTGTGTGTAACAACTTGATATAGATATGTCATGTGTGTTTAACAAGCTGATATAAGAATGTGTTATTTTCCTGTTGAGGAAAGGTACAGGTTATTTCTTTTCACCAGATGTAGAATGTTCATTAGTTTCCTGAGTCATATAAAGAAGTCAGTGAAGTAGGGATGTGACCTATCATTGGTCTGTTAATAGCAAAACTTCAGCCAAATTACATTTAAAGGAGTTTATTGAGCACTGAACGATTCATGAATCAGGCAGCCCCAAGAATCACAGCAGATTTGGAGAGACTCCAAGGATGTCTCATTGTCAGAGCAAATTTGTAGACAAGAAAAAAAAGGAAGTAACACACAGAAATCGGTAGTGAGGTACAGAAACAGCTGGGTTGGTTACAGGTTGGCATTTGCCTTATTTGAACACAGTTTGAACACTTAGCAGTCTATGAGTGGTTGAATTGTGGCCGCTGGGATTGGCCAAGACTCAGCTATTGTTACAGGTGCAGACTCTTAAGTTAGGTTTTCAATCTTGTCTGCCTATTAAGCTAGGTTATAGTTTGTCCACCAGGACCCAAATATAGAAGCATGGAGTCCTCAGGCCATATTTAGTTTGCTTTGACAGATATCACTCATCTGTTTCCTTGAGCCATTAAGTAGGATCTAAATCAGACATCAATTTGGCGTCAACTCTTTGAAAAGCTGAAAAGTATGTTTATCACTGCCTGTGAGTTCATATAAAACTGCATTTGTTGGCTGTATTTTTTCCTTCTAGCATGTTTTTAGCATAAAGGTCATAAACTGGCAATAATAATGTATCATAAATGCAGCCAGTCTCTTGAAATTCACATTCATACATATTACATCATGGCAAATTGGTGGAGTGGAAAAGGACCTTCTCTTTCCCCTCTGCCCGGATTGCTGTAATTGCCTCAGAACTAGTGCCCCCTTCCAGAATCTATTCTCAAAACAGCACACTGAGTGGTCTTCTTAAATAGAAACTCCTTCCTGTTGCTCTCCTCCAGTGACTCCTCAGTTCACTCAGTGAAAGCTGAAGTCCTTTCCATGGTTGGTGAGTCATTAAAAACTCTGGCCCCCACTGCCTCTCTGACTTCATCTCTTTCAACTCTCCTTGCTCACTGTGTTCCAACTGTATGGAACTTCCAGCTATTTCTAGAACACGCCATGCTCTGGCGCCTCGTCTCTGACAGTGTTCTCTGCCTGCACCAAGGCTCTTTTATGAATATCCCCCCGCAGATACCCACCTAGTCTGCTTCCTGCTTCAGGTTTTTGTTTTCCAGCTTCCGTCTTTCTGCTTCCGGCTTCCAGCTTTCTGCTTCTGGCTTCCGGCTTCCGACTTCCGACTTTCTGTCACTCCCTGCAGCCGACACTCCTAACCCTACTCTCTGCTTCCTCTTTCTTTGCTCCGTTTTTTCCCGTACTACTTTTCACCATATGACACCACATATATTTCACAGTACTTGTTCTTATCTATCTCCTCTCACTAGGCAGCAAGCTTCATGTGGACAGAGATGTTTGTCTGTTTCATTTACAGTTGTGCCTGGAATAATAATGGCATATGGTAGAAACTGAATATTTGTTGACCAAATTCCTTTTATTTCCCCCCCAAACAAAGACCATGAGGCAAAGAGAAATTGCAGTGATTTGCCTAAGGTCACACAGCTAGTAGGTGTACAGCTTGGGACCTCAACCCAGGATGCCTTCCTGCAGGGTTGTTTTTAGGATAGAGAGGATCTCACACGGGCTGTCTGAATTCCTTCCTTGTTTTTGCAGCGGGCTTTGCGTTGTTGTTCTCATAGTTTGTGCTTTTTCCACTATAGCCTGGCAGTCTATATTTTTCAGAAATCCAAATAAATCTATATTACAGTCACGCCCTTTCCCCACCTTTAAAATGAAACTTTTATTCACTAAAATAACTGCTTTCGAATGAGACTATCATTATTCCGGTCACACTGTGAAATGATGTGCTTAAAATGCCTTTAAAACAGCACTGTGGAGAAATTTCTTTTATATAAATGTCACAAATTGTAGTTCAAAACACCTGCCCTGACTTTCTTTCCCTTACCCTCCATCTTGGGGTGGGAGATACCTGATCCTCAGGGGCCTTCCAGCTGTCCTCTGTGCCTGGTTCTCATCCTCACCTCGGCCACGGGTGGCAGCCCTGGGGGCAATCTGCATTACAGTTGAGAAGGAGAGAAAAGGGCGAGAGCAAAGGGCTTTTTCCTAATGAGGCTTTGCTTTTGTAGTTGAAAAGGCAAGCCCTACTCAAAGATTGCTGCCTAAATCTTTTTGGCCATAAGTGACACATGCTTAACCCTTGCTTCTGGAAGTCTAGAAAGATAAATGTCTCTCTTGGTAGCATGTGTATTTGAAGGCAGGCAAAGGAAAGTTTGGGAATGGCTTCTGGCCACTGTCTGCCACAAGAGGGAGCTTCCTATCACACTGAGCAAGTCTTTCATGTAACCTTAATAAGAATATAAAAGGAATAATCAGCAGAGTGAACAGACAACCCACAGAATAGGAGAAAATATTTGCAACTTATGCATCTGACAAAGGTCTAGAATCCAGAATCTACAAGGAACTCAAACAAATCAGCAAGAGAAAAATAATCCCATCAAAAAGTGAACACAGGACATGAATAGACAGTTCTCAAAAGAAGATAAGCAAATGGCCAACAAACATAGGAAAAAATGTTCGACACCACTAATCATCAGGGAAATGCAAAATAAAATCACAACGAGACAGCACCCTACTCTGGCAAAATTGGCCATTATTAAAAAGTCAAAAACAATAGATGTTGGCGAGGATGTGGGGAAAAGGGGGAACACGGGAATGTAAATTAGTACAAATGCTATGGAAAACAGCATGGAGATTCCACTGAAAGTGGATCCACCATTCAATCCAGCAACCCCACTACCAGGTATCTACCCAAAGGAAAAGAAGTCTATATGAAAAAGACACACACACACACACACACACACACACACACACATTTATAGCAGCACAATTCACAATTGCAAAGATGTGGAACCAATGTAAGTGCTCATCAGCCAATGGGTCGATAAAGAAAATGTGGTGTATATACACAGTGGACTACTACTCAGCCATAAGAAGGAACAAAGCAACTTGGTTGGAGCTGGAGGCCATTATTCTTAGTGAAGTAGCACAGGAGGAGAAAACCAAGAACTGTATATCCTCACTTAAAAGTGGGAGCTAAGCTATGAGTATGCAGAGGCATACAGAGTGAATATAATGGACTTTAGAGACTCAGAAAGGGGAAGACAGGAGGAGGGCTAGGGCTAAAAAAACTGCACATAGGTACAATGTACACTATTCGGGTGCACTAAAATCTCAGAATTCACCACTGTACAATTCATCCATGTAACAAAACAAGCACTGTGCCCTAAAAACTATTGAAATAAAAAATTTTTAACAAAGAATATAAATATCCAGAAGAGAAAGGATGCTATAAAGTATCAGATGTGAAATGACGCTCCAAATGCTAAAATGTGAAGTACAAACAGAAGTTGGAAAAGTAAGACCAGGCATGGTGGCTCACGCCTGTAATGCTGGCACTCTGGGAGGCCGAGGCAGTCAGATCACTTGAACCCAGGAGTTCAAGACCAGCCTGGGCAGCATAGTGAGAACTTGTCTCTACAAAAGATACAAAAATTAGCTGGGCATGGTGGCACACACCTGTAATCCCAGCTACTTTTAGGAGGGTGAGGTGACAGGACCACCTGAGTCTGGGAGGTAGAGGTTGCAGATTTCCTGGGCACACAGGGAGGAAGTTGGAGGGAGGAGAGGAAGTTCGAAGGGCTTCCTGAGAAAAGCATCCACTGAGCTGTATCTCCAGGGAGGAGCTTAGCAACCATCCAGGTAGAGGAAGAGGCAGCCAAGCAGAAGGAACAGCAGGTAAAAGAAAAGCTGATTTCATGCCACTGCATTCCAGCCTGGGCAACAGAGGGACACCCTACCTCTAGAAAAAAAAAAAGAAAGAAAGAAAAGAAAAATAGAAAAAAAAGGTAGAAAAAGCACTGAGGAGTAAACATGTGGGGGTGGTGAGGTTAGCGGTGGTGAGGAAGTGAAAAATGGCAGTATAAATGAATGAGCGATCGTAAATTCCAAGGGTAATTGATGTAGTCCAAAAATATGACACCAGTTTTAAAGAGATATTTCTACTAATACCAGATATAAACCAACAGGAGGAGGGGTACTACAGAACAAAACACAAGACGTTAAATGAAACCCCAAATCGCGCTTCCCGTATGTGCTACTCAGATCATCGTGAATCCCCACACACAACAGAAAGGAGGCGTGGCGGTGCAGCTCAGCCCACAAAAGCCACATAACATGTTGACAGCGTTCAACTCCCATTTATTTCTCAGGTTATCACGGACTGACTTCTGCCCCACCTGCTGTTCTCCTAGCAGTCTCTCTGCTGAGATCATCGGCAATGTAGTCAACAGACATCTATCCTTGTATTACTTGCCTCCTTGCATTTGGCCACGCCTTCCGCCTCTTTCTCCTTGGACTCCCACGATGCCAGCTCTGTGGCTGGCCTCTGCTTCTTGGCACCGCTCTTCACCTTTCTGGCCCCTTTTCTATCAATTCAGACTCATTCTTCTCCCCGGTCTCTGAGCCCTTTTACTTGCTGCTCCTTCTGCTTGGAGCTTCCTACCTAGCTGGTTGCTTAGCTCCTCCCTGGAGACACAGCTGAGCGGCTGCTTTCCTAGGAAAGCCCTTCCAGCTGCCTCTCCTCCCTCTGACTCTCTCCTGGTGTGTTTCTCCACATAGCTCAGTATCACGCCAATGTCGACTGACTTTATTTGCGCATTTCTTTGGTAGATTGAGAACAATGCAACAGCAAGGACTACCCAGCATTTTTGTATCTCCAGCATTTACCGAGTGTCATATATCGAATAAAAATAAGTATTTGCTACATCAGTGAATGAATGAAAGTATTAGGGTTTGTGATGCACTCTATGGACAGGAAGCCATCAACGAGACAACTAAGGAGGAGGGCAGAGTGTGGGGAGGGGAGGGGAAGAACCGATGTCCTGCTCTAGGACACACCCAGCTGGGTGCTTGGCACATATTATTTTCTTATCATCACAGCAGCATATGGAATACATGTTCGAGATTTTGTGTGATAGCATTTAAAGAAATGGACATTGAGGGAGATTTAGTCACTCACTTTAGTGAGGAAATCTGCTAGGGATCATGCTAAAAGTTAATAGGGCTTAAAATAAGTCAAAACAATGTCTCAAAACACTCCAACAATAAACACGAAGATCTTGTTTCTTTTTCTTCGTACAAAGAGGACTTTTGTGCACTTCTGGCCTACTTGAACTCAGAGTCAAAAAGAGAAAGTGCTAGTCAGGGCTGCCCTCTTTTCATCAGCAAGTGTGTTTCATGAATCCAAGATACCTGGCGATTTCCAATAGGCCATTGCTCCTGCTCCTTCAGGGATAAAGGACGGAAGTGCAAGGCATCCCCTTATCAACAGACAAGTGCCCGATGATTGCCTCTGTGACACTGACTCTGACTTCAGTTTTCAATAATATCTTTTTTTGGAAACCGCTTGTCATCCTGTCCACGGAAAAGAATGTCCATGTATATTAGGACCTTGGCTGAATTCACATTCAGGGGCCACCCTCAAGTTCTCATTTTCACTCAACTGTCTCCTTGATCTTGATGTATAGAAAGGAAATCTCATCACCTTCTCCTAACTGCGAGACAGCGAAGACAAAGCTGCTGATTGCTCCATGGCTTCGGCTCATGCTTTGATGGTCCAGCACACTTTGAAGTGGCCTCTTCTGGAATCATTCTGACTCTGTCATATGCCCACCACAGGTCTCCATCACTCTACGTTTGAAATCCTTTGGTTGTAGAACCTTGGCCTAGAGCCAAGTGTGGTCCTCAGACCAGTAGCATTGGCAGCACTAGGGATCTCATTAGAAATAAAAGTTCTAAGATCTCACCCCAGAAGACTTATTGGGAGACCCTGCAGTTGAAACCCAGCCCCTCCTAAGACTTTGATACATACCAAAGTCTGAGGACTCTCTCATTCCTCAATGCTGGAGTTTAGAGAGAGGAATTAGCAGTACCTTTTATCAAACCATGGCATTTAGCATTTTTTTGTGTTTTTTTTTTTATTTATCCCCTTTCATGCCTAGAACTTTTGTTTAGTCTTGAGACAGAGTCTTGCTCTGTTGCAAAGGCTAGAGTGCAGTGGCATGATCTCAGTTTATTGCAACCTCTGCCACTGGGTTCAAGCAATTCTCCTGCCTCAACCTTCCAAGGAGCTGGGACTACATACCTGGCTAATTTTTTTTTTTTTTTTTTTGAGACGGAGTTTCGCTGTCGTTACCCGGGCTGGAGTGCAATGGCGCAATCTCGGCTCACGGCAACCTCCACCTCCTGGGTTCAGGCAATTCTCCTGCCTCAGCCTCCCGAGTAGCTGGGATTACAGGCATATGCCACCATGCCAGACTAATTTTTTTTGTATTTTTAGTAGAGACGTGGTTTCACCATGTTGACCAGGATGGTCTCAATCTCTTGACCTCGTGATCCACCCACCTTGGCCTCCCAAAGTGCTGGGATTACAGGCGTGAGCCACCGCGCCCAGCCCTAATTTTTGTATTTTTAAGAGAGAAAGGGTTTCACCTTGTTGGTCAGGCTGGTCTTGAACTCCTGGCTTCAAGCAATTAGCCTGCCTTGGCCTCCCAAAGTGCCGGGATTACAGGCGTGAGCCACTGCGCCTGGCCCCATACATAGAACTCTATCTGTACCAAAAGATAAAGTCTATCTGCCTGTAGATACATGAATTTTGTGAAAAACATCAAGAAGGGGCAGGAATTTGGTCTAAAGGACCACCACACTTTTGCACGGTAGCAGCCAGGCTCAGCCCAGAGCCCCCCAGCTCTTAGAACGACAGTGCTTGCAGGTCAACTTCCACCTGCCAGCCTGAACGTTTCTTTGCTTGAGGGCTTTCTCTGGCTGGCTGAACTACTTTGGTTGAGATGTGGGAGAATTAATGTCCCTGGGAGCAGCCTTCAATCAATGACTGACAAGTGTTGGCTTTTAAAAAAGCCAGCTCTTTTCCTACTTGGGTATCTCTGAAGCTGGTTCTCACTGGCTCTCAGAACTCTCCAGATTGTTTTGACTGCAGTTTCTCAGTTAGCCATTTAAAAATTCGTTGACAGCATACATTTTATGACATGCATTTCCTTATGCACCTGTTTTAATTGCCCCCTAGTCGCCCCACTGGTAAAGGAGGATTCTCACCTCAGGATTATGGGGATGCTCAGACACGTGACACCCAACACTGGATAAGGAGATGAATGGAAGTGTATTAGTCCCATATGTTCATGGCAGGGCAGAAGAAGACACCGCGTGCCACCCAGGGTCACCAGCACTTGGGAATCCAGAGAACAAGCCGGGGCTGCGGGAGGCAGGCTTTGTATTAGCAATAGGGTGGAGCGCCCCCTAGTGCCTGTGGGAGGATGTGACTGTCTCGTCTGAATAATACCACGGGGTGGCAGACAACTGAGGCCCACTACTCAGAGATAAGCAGAAACTGTGACTGGTTCCTGTGATAATGAGGACAGCTTGGCTATGGGACCTTATCCGTGTGAAAAGAGTGGGGTTGGGAACTTGCAGTTAGGGCATTTGAAGCCCTCACAGCGTTTCCCAGATGTCAAGGCATGCATAATATTGGATCTTAATTTTAGACCTTCTACCATCGCATCTCAGCTTCCCGCTCTCCTCCCATTTTACCTGCGATTATCTCCTAAACAACCTACTTACATTTTTTTTCTTTTTTCCTTTTTTTTTTTTGAGGCGGGGTCCCACTCTCTTGCCTGAGCTGGAGTGTAGTGGTGCGATCTTGGCTCACTGCAGCCTCCACCTCCCAGGTTCAAGCAATTCTTCCACCTCAGCCTCCTAAGTAGCTGGGATTACAGGCACACTACCACGCCCAGCTTATTTTTGTATGTTTAGTAGAGACAGGGTTTCACCTGTTGGCCAGACTGGTCCTGAACTCGTGACCTCAGGTGATCCACCCGCCTTTTACTCCCAAAGTGCTGGGATTACAGGCGTGAGCCACAGCACCTGGCCAACATAGTTACATTTCAGTCCTTGTCTTGTGGTCTGCTTTTGGGACAACCCAAATAGAGACAACTATATGTATACATGTAAGCATATCCTGCTACTAGAGATGTGTGTGTGTGTGTGTGTGTGTGTAAATATATATATATGTAATTTCTCAAAGTAATTTCACTTTATGATAATAACATTCCTAGGTTATTATTCTAATTTTGAGTCTCAAATAACTGGTGGTAAGATGAAGCAATTTTTTTAGAGTTAACACTGATGGGTGGCTGGGCATAGTGGCTCATGCCTGCAATTCCAGCACTTTGGGAGGCTGACGCAGGAGGATCAGTTGAGGCCAGAAGTTCAAGACCAACCTGGCTAACAAGGCAAAACCCCCGTCTGTACTAAAATATACAAAAATTAGCCAGACATGGTGGTGCGTGCCTGTAATCCCAGCTACTCAGGAGGCTGAGGCATGAGATCACTTGGACCTGGGAGGCAGAGGTTACAGTGAACCTAGATTGTGCCACTGCACTCCAGTCTGGGTGACAGAGTGAGACTCTGTCTCAAAAAAAATTGATGATGTTATATATTATTTCTTCCTGAAAGAAAAATAATTAGTGTTTGATGGGCACAGCTGCAAGTACAACAGGGAGATAATGAAATAAGTATGACTAAATGGAGAGGAAATCTCATATTAGGCCTGTCGAAATGTCCTGTGTAATGAAAACACGGTTTGTCTTCTTTTATCATTGACAATCAGAGCACAATCTTTAAATGAATACATTAATAGATGGCAGGTTTACACACATACACTCACACTCATATACTCACACTCACACACCATTTGGGAACACAGGCAGCATTGAAATATGGTGTCTGTTGTGACAATGATGTAAAAACAGAACTTGGAAATAGGCCAGGAGCAGTGGCTCATGCCTGTAATCCCAGCATGTTGGGAGGCCAAGGCGGGTGGATCACCTGAGGACAGGAGTTCAAGACCAGCCTGGACAAAACGTTTAAACATCATTCCTACTAAATATACAAAAATTAGCCAGGCATAATGGTGTGCACCTATAATCCCAGCTACTCAGGAGGCTGAGGCACAAGAATAGCTTGAACTCGGGAGGAGGCTACAGTGAGCTGAGATTGGACCACTGCACTCCCACATGGGCCACAGAGTGAGACTTTGTCTCAAAACAAAAGGGAAAAAAAGAATGTGGAAATAATTCTATAGAGGTCAAGGGCAAGGCAGTTAAGGCATCAGGTGGGTGATGGAGAGAATGTTGCTGCAAGGTGAAAAGTCAGAAAGTGTGAGCGTGACCATAGCTGGACAGAGGATTCAAGGGAGATTTGTTATCCGTCTGTCCTTGATGTGGGGTAGTTTTGCAATAACTGGCACATGGTAGGTACTGGATAAACATGTGTGGTTTCTGCATCACTTTCGTTACCTACAGAGCACCTCCTAAGATATATATTGTGCTGTTCCAAAGATGATTTCAGACAGAGATGTAAGATTCTTCTGAGATTATCGCCTATGTATTTTGGGGCCCATCAGGGATGCCTGACTGCTGGAACAAGTGATCTATTTTGGTGTGCAGAGTACAAAGGAGTGGGAGGGGCGTGTCCCTTTTTTGTAGATGTCATGTTGTTCTAGGGATGCTGTCTGCTATTGTACGCTCTTCAGAGTGGTAGTGGAAGAGAAAGGAAGAGCATCTAGGGACAATGCAAGCAACAACCGAGAAAAGACTGGAAAGTGAAGAGAGCTGCTGATGTGTTGAGAAGATTATTAATTTATTAAAAAGTATATTTGGAGCACCTGTAACGTATCCCCACACTATGCTAGACATACAAGGAACCAAACTGACATGAGATCTCTAGGCTCATGGAGCTAGTTGAAGGAGGGAAACACAAATTACTGAATCCCAGGAATATTAAGTTGTGCGCAGAAAATGAAAATAGGACACTATGAAAGCATATGACAAGGAAACCAGCTCTGGGGGATTCCAGAAGTTTCCCCTAAGGAAATTACTAGGATTTTGAAAACAGGAGTAAGCAATTGAAAATACAGTGAATTTCACAAGCTTCCACTTACTTGTTTCAGTGCGTGTTTGGAATTTCTGGGATAGCTGTGGCTTCTGGTGAAGTTTTAATGTTTCTATCTAATTACTTGCTAATTTGTCTGCATAATTGATCAGGTCCATATTTTTTTTTGTTACCAAGCACTCCCAGAGCGTCTCCTTGGCTCCAGTGCAGCCAACAGGCAACACTATTCTATTAAAAATTGCACCCATGCACATTTATTTCCTCCTGCACTGAAAGGGATTTTCATCATTTTCCAGTTGGCTATATTCATAGTGAAATTAGCATTGTCCATCATCCTGTCTGGAACGTATTGTTCAGTAATTTCTATACTTTCGATCATTCGCATCTCTATCTCTTAGCGTGCTTAAAATTGTTCAGTATTTCTTGTTTCATTTTTGAGCTTTTTAGCAAAATTCTGTTGGCTTTTAAGTGGTACTGAGTCAGTGAAACCCAGTCATTTCAGGTAATTTTAAGTACCATTGACGGTAAAGACATAGACACAGCATCGTCATTAAAGTAGAAGAAGACAAATTGTTGTCCCTAAGAGTCAGTAAAATAGTTTTTTTACAGTCCATTTCACTAAGTGTTTAGAATGTGTATTACCTGATTAATCAATGTGTCGTGAACCATGACAACGTCAATGTATTCTCACTGTTCAGTACAGGGCTGGCAGCAAGAGAGGAGGAGAATTATTAAGGTCTATTTGCCATGAAGTAGTACATTATCAGGCTTATGATTAAAGTAGCTGTTGGCTACCATTTGGTAAAGAGATCAGTATTATGGGAGGACAGAAAAGGATATATAAATTTTGTCTTTCTGATTTACAGTAATTGGATCTGACTGGCTAACTCTTGTCCCATAAAATAACTCTTAATTACTTGGGAGGGAGGTGCTTCAGGCAAAAATGTGGACCAGGGAATAAATTTGTTATTTTGGACATTGAAAATGGTATTTCATAAATGTTTTAGAACAGTTGACTCTTTAAGTATTTTTTTTTAATTTTTTGAGCGGAGTTTTGCTCTTATTGCCCAGGGTGGAGTGCAATGGTGTGATCTTGGTTCACTGCAACATCTGCCTCCCAGGTTCAAGCGATTCTCCTGCCTCAGCCCCCTGAGTAGCTGGGACTACAGGCTAGCAGTATTTTGTATTTTTAGTAGAAACAAGGTTTCTCCATGTTTGTGAGGCTGGTCTTGAACCCATGACCTCAGGTGATCTGCCCACCTTGGCCTCTCAAAGGACTAGGATTACAAGCATAAGCCGCCATGCCTAGCCTGACTCTTTCAAATGTAAGCTTTTCCCTAAAGATTTTTAAATTTATTTTGCTCTTCAATATTCAGGGGTTTTTTTTTCTTTTGCAGCGTGATTTACGACTGTTTCTATTGGCTTAAAGATTGTTCTCTTGATTAAAAGTGAAAGTGCTCTAATATCATTGTTAGGTGCTCTGCTTCACTGACACAGATTTAGGATGGAAATTATCTTTATGTATGAAGTTATAAATTCTCTATTATAATATAAAATCTAGAGTCTAGTCTATAGTAACTTCTGAAAAGGGCTGTATAAAGCAAACATTTGCAGAATCTTTATTCTTCCCTACTTGTTTCCTTTACACTTTGGTGGCTGTGTACCCATGGAAAATGTTGTCCTCAAAAGGATATAAAATTAAAGGCCAGGAACAGTGGTGTGACTATTATCCGAGTACTTTGTGAAACCAAAAAGGTAGGATGACTTCAGCTCAGGAGTTCGAGACCAGCCTGGATAACATAGTGGAACCCTATCTCTACACATTTTTTGTTTTTAAATTAAAAGGGCATGGTGGCACACACCTGTAGTCCCAGCTAGTGGGGAGGCTGAGGCAGGAGGATCCCTTGAGCCCAGGAGGTTGAGGCAGCAGTGAGCTGTGATGGCACCACTGCATTCTAGCCTCCAAAACAGAGCAAGACGCAGTCTTAAAAAAAATTAAGTTTAAGACTTGTTCTCCTGGGTGCAGTGGCTCACGCCTGTAATCCCAGCACTTTGGGAGGCTGAGGTGGGTGGATCATGAGGTCAGGAGTTCAAGACAAGCCTGGCCAAGATGGTGAATCCTGTCTCTACTAAAAATACAAAAAAATAGCCAGCTGTGGTGGCACGTACCTGTAATCCTAGATACTTGGGAGGCTGAAGCAGAGAATTGCTTGAACCTGGAAGGCAGAGGTTGCAGTGAGCCAAGATCGCACCACTGCAGTCTAGCCTGGGAGAGGAAGTGAGACGCCATCTCAAAAAAAAAAAAAAAAAAAAAAGATTTGTTTTAATTTCTATGCGTCCTTTTAATTCTAAGATCTCACTAATTCAGAGTTAGTTAATTAGGCAATTTATATATACAATTATTTTGCATGCCTGTTAGAAGCACAGGTCAATTGCTATACAATTTCTTTTGTATTATGGACTGTTGTAAATTGGATTTCCTGGGCAACACAGTCTGGGATACAGATTTGCATATAAGACACTTATTAGGAAGTGCTCTCAGGAACAATGCCCATGACAGGACTGAGCAGCCAGAGGAGACAGGTAGATCTCAACACAGAGGATCTGAGGAACAGAGGACTCAGCCAATTCCACAGGGGCTTGAGGGTTGAGGGTGGCATGGCCCTTCCCAGTTGAGTTCCACCCCAGATAAGGAGCTACCCTCAGTCAGTCATGGCATGGCTGCATCCCAGGAGCTGTGCTGTGGTCTGGCTCTGTGTCCCCCCGCAAATCTCCTGTCAAATTGTCATCCCCATGTATCGGGAGGAGTCTGGTGGAATGTGATTGGATTGTGGGGCCAGATTTCCCCCTTGCTGTTCTCGTGATAATGACTGAGTTTTCATGAGATCTGATGGTTTAAAAGTGTGGATACTTCCACCTTGTCTCTCTCTCTCCTGCTGCCATGTAAGATGTGCCAGCTTTCCCTTTGCCTCCTGCCATGATTGTAAGTTTCCTGTGGCCTCCCCAGTCAGGTGGAGCTGTGAACACCTATTTTCTTTATAAATTACCCAGTCTCAGGTTCTTTATAGCAGTGTGACACCAATGCAAGGTGTCGACTTGGAAGACACAGTTCATTTCACAGAGGACAATTCTTTGGGAAGGACCCAGTGTCGGATCAGCAGACAAAACTGACTGTATCTGGCAGGATAAAAGCCGAGGGCCTGGGTGACTTGCCACTGCATTCTTTACAGGTGTTACCAACTATTTCATGGTGCCTAAATCAGTCCCAGGAGGTAAGCATCACTATCTAATCTCCAGATGACCCTTAGGGAGTTTTTGGGTATGATCACATGCAGTGCAAATATTCACATGACTTCCACCGTAACAAAAGAAGTGCACTGTCTCTTTTATAAAGCACTTTAGAGTCTTCAGTCTTGGAGGTTACAATTTTTTTAAAAAAAAGTTAACTATATCATGATTATTGTTTTAAAAACTCATTCTTACCTATTTGGAAAACGTATCTATTTAAGGCTCACAGGTAGAAATACCTTTTTAAAGAAAATTCTGATGATATAAATGCAAATGAAAAAATAGGAAGGCATCTTTTAAAATTAGCATGACTGCATGATCTCAGATTCCGAAAGGGTAGGTGGAAATATAAAGTGTGTATGAGAAAAATGTGTGCAAAACAATGGCTGTGAAGTTGTAAGAAGATTGTAGGAAAAAAGCTAAGGAATACAAGAACCTCCAGTGTTTTTTAAAAGCCACGTTTTAAACAAAGAAAAAGAAAGGGATATGATGCTCATTGTTTGGAGCAGATTACATATTGTTCCCCAAGGGTGGGGAGATCAGAATGGCTCCTTTTTTCCTCTGTCTATGACTTCCTTTTCAAAGACAATGATCTTCACTCTGAAAGCATCTAGCCATAAAGGAGGGGATGGAAACCCGACTGTGTTGGGTTAGTCAGAAATCTCCCACTCATTTTTTTTTTTTTTTTTTTTTTTTTTGAGACAGAGTCTTGCTCTGCTGCCCAGGCTGGAGTGCAGTGGCACAAACATGGCTCACTGCAGACTTGTCTTCCCCAGGCTCAAGCCATCCTACCATCTCAGCCTCCCAAGTAGGTGGGACCACAGGCACACACTGCCTTGCCCAGCTAATTTTAAATTTTTTTTAGAGACAAAGTCTCACCATGTTGCCCAGGCTGTTCTCGAACTCCTGGGCTCAAGCGATCTTCCTGCCTTGGCCTCCCAAGGTGCTGGGATTATAGGTGTGAGCCACTGCACCCAGCCTTCCAGTCATTTTAAGCAAATTTCATTCTCCAGATGGAGACAAATTACAGCCTGGTACTAAAGGTTCTTTACACGTATAATTCCATACTTGCTACTAGTGATCATTAATGAATCACAGAGAAGAGGGAGGTGATAGAAAATGACAAAAGGAACAAATGTTATTTTGATATGTAAAGGGAGGATAAAAATATATTTAGGAAACCATAAATTGGTGAGCTTGACTTAAATTTCTGCAAACAATTAGAAAGCAAAATGATAACAATTGGAGGCCATAAGTCTGGCTAACCTCATTTCTTGCTTTGGAGGGAAGCAGGGAGAATGCTAATAACAAGGACCCTGGAGGTAAAACCATGGGTTCGAATCCTGCTTTTGTCATCTATCAGCTGAATGGCAGTGGTCACATCCTGTGACCACTCAGAGCTTCAGTTTTCTCGTGTGTATGTAACCTCGTTGAAATCACAGGCCCATGGCATTCAGCCCAGGCTGGTATTTCAGGAAGCACAACTCAACGTGCCAGAAACAAAAATTGCGTCCTTATTTTCCTTCTTCTTGAAGTACATAAAAAGGGCTCCAGGCTGCACTTGGTGGCTCATGCCTGTAATCCCAGGACTTCGGGAGAATCACTTGAGCTCGGGAGTTTGAGACCAGTGTGGACAACACAGCAAGACCCCGTATCTTAAAAAAAAATTAGCTGAGTTTTGTGGCACATGCCTGTAGTCCTTGCTACTTGGGAGGCTGAGGTGGGAGGATTGCCTGCGCCCAGGAGGTCCAGGCTGCACTGAGCCTTGTATGCCAGCCTGGGTGACAGAGTGGCCCTAATTCAGAATCCTCATCTTTACTTCAATCCCATTTACTCCTCTCAGTTATGTATCTCCCACACCTTCTAGAAACTCAAGTTTGACAAATGCCGAAAGAACTTTCTCACTTACACCTGGCCTGTATAGATTTCTTTCTCTTTCCTGTACTCCCTCCCCTTCCTCCTCACATATACCTCTGTACTTTATTATTTTGGACTGACAATGGATTTCTCCAAGTCTTTCCCCTCCTAAGCCTTTTTCAGGTTCTCTCTTCTATTAATTCCCTGTCAACTCCCTTATCTCTGATGTGTGAAGAGCCCAGGACTGGCCTAGCTGAGACAGCTCTCCCTAGGAGATAGACGGGGCAGGAACAAAAGGAGAAGCAGGGAAGGCAATTAGGGGCTTATTTTGGCATCCTGGAGCTAGGTGAAGTCTGAGCTCAATTTCATTCTTTCAGTGAATGTTCATTGTGCTCCAGGTCTGTGCTTGGTGCTGGAGAATGTGCAGCGTGCATGCCAGACAAAAGCCTGCCCTCCTGGAGCTCATTGTGCTAAGCGGCATGAAAGAAGTAGAAATAAATGATGATGGCAGGGGTGGGAGGCGAGCTTTCTGTAGGGAGTAGCAAAGGTCACTCTGAGGGGTTGACATTGGAGTTAAGACCTGAAGGTCTTAACAATGTTCAAGGCAGAGGGAAAAGCAGCCCTGAGCTTGGCATATTTGAGAAGCGGAAAGAATGAATCGTGGAGGGTGATGGGGTTTGGATGTTTGCCCCTCCAAATCTCATGTTGCAATGTGAGCTTCAGTGTTGGAAGTGGGCCTAGTGAGAGGTGTTTGGGTCATGGGGGCAGATCCCTCATGAATGTCTTTGCAGTAATGAGTGAGTTCTTATTCTTTGAGTTCACACAATATCTGGTCATTTCAAAAAGTCTGGTTCTCTCTCTCTCTCTCTCTCTCTCTCCATGTGGTATGCTGACTTTCCTCACCTCCCACCATAATCGTAAGCTTCCTGAGTCCCTCACCAGAAGCAGAAGCTGGCACTATGCTTTGTGTACAACCTGCAGAACTGTGAGCCAAATAAACCTCTTTTCTTTATAAACTACCCAGTCTCAGGCATTTATTTATAGCAATGCAAATGGACCAATACAGAGAGCAAAGGGAGAAAGAGAGAGATCTACTAAGTCAGGTTATGTTGTAGGATGCAAACCCTGGTAAGGATTTGAGTTTTATTCTAATAATAAGTGAAGCCACAAGGGCATGACAATATGTCATGTATACCAAGTATGATTTAAGTTTTTAAAGGAGTACTCTGATAGCTGCATAGAGAATGGACAGCAGTCAGGCAATGGAAGCAGAAAGACTAGTTATGGGGCCATGGCTTCCATCCAGACAAGAGCTGATGTGCCTTGAATAAGGGCAATAGAAGTAGTGATAAAGAGAAGTAGATGGATTTAAGGCTGAATCATCAAAAGCCCAGGTATAGGAGAGAAGAGAAGGAGTGGAATCAGAATGATAAATGATAAATGTTTGGCTTGAGCAGTTCATTACCATCTATGGAAATAGGGAAGACTGGAAAAGAGAGAAGGAAGTCAGAGGTTATGTTTTGGATATGCTACATTTGACAAGACTATTAGACATCCAAATGGAAATGTCAGATGGAAATTTCAACCGTATAAATGAGTCTGGAGCTCAAGAGAGAGGTCAGAGCTGCACATATCAATCTGGGTGTCATCACTAGAGAGATAGGACTCAAAGCCAGATAGTGGAATGAGCTCATTTAGCTCTGGAGGTGGCTGGAGAAAAAAGGAGGATCTAGGATCAAGTTCTAGGGCATTCCCTCATTTACAGGCTTGAAAGAGGAGCAGGATCCAAGATGGCTGATCACTAACAGCTCAGGATTGTAGCTCCCAGTGAAAGCTCGGAAAATGTGAGGATACCACATTTTCAGAGGAATTTCCGTCGCCCACGGACCAGAAGATTTCCAGTGGAGGAGCCCCGTGGGTCGCCAGCGCGACTTCTGTGGCCGGCGCCGCGGTTTTGTCGTCGCCTCGGCGCGGCAACTCTTCGTGTACAGTGAGCGGGACTGGTTCCCCTACTGACTGGTGTTTGGAGCTCCGGGAAGGCAGAGCCGCTTGTTGGGGACTCAAGAAGGAAGCCCGACCGGAGATTCCCAGGCAGAAGAGCACCATCAGTCTTATTGGCGCAGTGGGTTGCTCGGATTCCAGCACTGGCAATCAATAAACTGGACATCCTCTCAGGAACTTAATCAGAAAGGCGCTAATTGTAAAGACATCAGATGGATAAATTCACAATAAAGGGAAAAAAACAGCCTAAAAAGGCCGAGAAAACCGAAAGTCAGAACCCCTCTCCCTCTACAGGGGATAGTAATTCCTCATCAGCAACAGAACAAGCCCTAATGGAAGAGGACTGTGTTCCAGTACCTGAAGGAGGTTTTAGAAGGTGGATGGTAAAAAACCTCTGGGAATTGAAACAAATTGTTCTAAACCAATGTAAAGAAACTACGAATTTTGAAAAAAGGTTAGATGAAATGTTAAAAAGAATGGACAATATAGAAAGGAATATAAATGAACTAATGGAGTTGAAAAATACAACACGAGAACTTAGTGAAATATGCACAAGTTTGAATAGCCGAATTGATCAAGCAGAAGAAACGATATCAGAGGTCGAAGACCGACTTAATGAAATCGAACGAGAAGACAAGAATAGAGAAAAAAGGATAAAAAGGAATGAGCAAAGTCTCCAAGAATTATGGGACTATGTGAAAAGACCTAATCTACGTTTGATAGGTGTACCTGAATGTGATGGAGAGAATGAATCCCAGCTGGAAAATACTCTTCAGGATATTATCCAGGAGAATTTTCCCAATCTAGCAAAGCAGGATATCATTCAACCTCAGGTAATACAGAGAACACCACAAAGATGTTTCTTAAGAAGAGCAACCCTAAGACACATAATCATTAGATTCACCAGGGTTGAAACAAAGGAGAAAATACTAAGGGCAGCCAGAGAGAAAGGTCAGGTTACCCACAAAGGGAAGCCTATTAGACTTACAGCAGATCTCTCAGTAGAAACCCTACAAGCCAGAAGAGAGTGGGGGCCAATATTTAACATCCTCAAAGAACAGAAATTTCAGCCCAGAATTTCATATCCTGCCAAACTAAGCTTCACAATTGAAGGAAAAATAAAATCCTTTATGAACAAGCAAGTACTCAGAGATTTTTATTACCACCAGGCCTGCTTTACAAAAACTTCTGAAAGAAGCATTACACACAGAAAGGAACAACCAGTATTAGCCTTTCTAAAAATATACCAAAAAGTAAAGAACATCAACAGAAAGAAGAATTTACATCAACAAATGGATAAAATAGCCAGTTAACATTAAATGGCAGTAATCTTAAATTGAAATCGACTAAATTTTCTAATTAAAAGATACAGCCAAGATCTAACGGTATACTATATCCAGACCTATTCCATATCCAAAGATATACATAGACTAAAAACAAAGGGTTGGAGAAAGATTTACCAACCAAATAGAGAAAAAATAAATAAATAAACAAAAAGAAGTTGCAATTCATGCATTTGATAAAACAGATTTCAAACCAAAAAAGATAGAGTGGTATAAGGATCAATGCATCCTAACACCCAGATATATAAGACCCATAAAGAGATTCAGACTCAACGAAACAGAAAATTAATAAGGATATCCAGAATCTGAACTCAGATCAGTAACAAGTTAACTTAATAAGCAAACTCTCCACTTTAGATAAATAAAATATACATTCTCCATTTTAAATACATAAAATAATGATCGGCCATTATTAATAGCCATTTATAGAATAAAGCAATATTTCTGTTCTCTCTCCCTCTTTTTCTTCCTCTCTTTTCCATTCCAAAAAAGAAAAAAGAAAGAAAGAAAGAAAAAAAAAAAGAAAAGAAAATCCTGCCTTTTCACAACCCTACATAAAAAAAAAAAAAAGAAAGAAAGAACAATTATAAATCCCCTCCCATAGCAATCAGGGAAGATTGACTCTTATCTCTGAAGAGTAGAAGTCACCACACCTAAACACACAGTCACAAAAAAAAAAAAAAAAGAAAAGAAAGAGGAGCAGAAGCCAGCAAAGGAGGAGCAGAAGGAGCAGCCAGGGATGCAGAAAGAAAACTGTAGAGTGTGACATCGTGGTTCCCTTAAGAGGAGAGTTTTCGGGGAAGAGAGTCGTTGACTGGGTCAGATGTTCTTGAAAGATCAAATAAGATAAGTGAGGCCCAGCATGGTGGCTCAAACCTGTAATCCCAGCACTTTGGGAGGCTGAGGCAAGTGGATCACTTGAGGTCAGGAGTTCAAGACCAGCCTGGGCAACATGGCAAAACCCCGTCTCTACTAAAAATACAAAAATTAGCTGGGCGTGGTGGTACATCTGTAATCCGAGTGACTCAGGAGGCCGAGGCAGGAGAATCATATGAACCCAGGAAGTGGAGTTTGCAGTGAGCTGAGATCATGCCACTGTACTCCTGCCTGGGTGACAGAGCAAGATTCTGTCTCAAAAATAAAAATAAGAAAATAAAAAATAAGTGAGGTGTCCATTGAATTTGGAACATGGGGGCTGTTGATGAGCCTGAGAATAGCCATGTTGGGGTGAGAGATCCTTTTCTTTCCACTCTGGACATTCAATATTTGAATCTGAGAAATAAACTAACAGATTGCTTAGCAAGAGAAAAGGCAAACAGATATACTGTGTGTACATGTGCATTCCTGGGAAGTGAGTACCCGATGACCCAATGGGACTTAGAAGCTTATATACTCTTCTTCATAGGGGGATGGAAGGGTGGGATGCAGACAGTTTAGAGGAGGGGTAAATGAGTTTTAGGGAAGACAGATGGGCCTGAAGAACAGATGGTATTCTGAGACAAAGCCCATCTGGGCTCCTGGTGTGGCATCAATTCTAGTCTTCACTTCCTGGGATATGCTTCAGTTTTCTCCCAGTGGAAGAGATACCCCCAGGAAGTGATTGACAACAATTGAGTCCCTTAGGGAGAATCCAGCCTTTAGGTAGGGAGGGAACTTTGGGGAAAGCCCTTCCCTGCACTTGTTGCTCCCCACATGCTCTCAGTTTAAAGTCTAAAGTGGCATATTTTGGGCTTTCATTTTCTGAGCCTCAGAAGCTGCATTAGCCAATTTGAAGTCTTCTGATGAGTGAATAAATTGTTGAGGAAGGGGGGGCAGTAATTTTAGATAATTTGTTAGAGAATTGATGCTTAAAGGGAGGTAGAAAAATGAGTTGGGTGATGGAGAGGGATTATGGAGTCCAGGGCGGAGTGTGCTTGTGTGCTTGTCAGAAGGACAACCCTAGTTATGTAAGAGAAGAAATGAGGGGGTTGGGCTGGGTACGGTGGCTCACACTTATAATCCTGGCACTTTGGCAGGTTGAGGCAGGTGGATCACCTGAGGTCAGGAGTTTGAAACCAGCCTGGCCAACATGGCAAAACCCTACCTCTACTAAAAATACAAAAAAATTAGCCAGGCATGTTGGTGCCCACCTATAGTCCTACATACTCAGGAGGCTGAGGCAGGAGAATTGCTCGAACCTGGGAGGTGGAGGTTGTAGTGAGCTGAGATCGTGCCACTGCACTCCAGCCTGGGTGACAGAGTGAGACGGTCTCAAAAAAAAAAAAAATAGAAATGAGGGGATCAGTAATGTTAAGAAAGTAAAAGGGGCAGGGGCCAGAGCACACTGGGGGGCTACTAATTTTTGATGAGAGCAAGGAGACTTTTTCTGTTGGAACACATGGTAAAATGAAGAACACAGGCACTATTAAGGACTGAATTCCATCTCCCCAAAATTCATGTTGAAGCCCCAGTCCCAAATGTGACCATACTAAAATAAGGTCTTCAGGGAGATAATTCTATTTAAATGAGGTCATAGGGCTGGCCTTTAATTTGATAGGGCTAGTGTCTTTATAAAAAGAGCAAGAGACACCTAACCCTGTCGATAACCCTAATTCTAACCCTGCGTGCACCACAAAAAGGCCATGTGAGGACCCAGCCAGAAGGCAGCTGTCTGCAAACCAGGAGGAGAGCCCTCACTAGGTACAAACCATGCCCTCACCTTGAGCTTGGACTTGGAGCCTGCAGACTGTGAGATGAGAAATTCCTGTAACTTCAGCCACTCATTTTGTGGCATTTTGTTATGGCAACCTGAGCTGACTAAGACAGGCACAGAAACTTATAGGTTTATATGTACAGTGGGAGGAGTATGAAAGTGTTGCTCCTTTGCAGGCTTTTATTTTCTCAATAAATATGAAGTGACATCATCAGCTGAGAGTGAACGTGGAAGTGGGGATATGGGAGGCTGGAGGAGAGGGGAGGGAAAAATAACAATTTTGAAAGAGGAAAATGAAATTTATTAGGAAAATGTAGTAGGATTGCCATGTATCCTTAAAGGTCCATTTGAAGTTCATAGAGCTGAGTTTAGAGTGAAATCATTCAGGAGAGTTTCTCCAGCAGTCTTTGGCTACTCAGGGGTAGCTCCAGATATCCAAGAGTTGGGTACATGCATGGCTCCACATTTGCCAATCAAGGGCAACAGAAAAAAAAGAGAGGTAAGAATGTTTTTGAGGGTGTGTGTTGGGGAAGGAGAGAAGTGAATATATGAGGTGTGTATTGGGCATGGGGGTTCTCAAAGAGATTAAAAAATCAATGCAGAGAGAATACTAGAGTGAGCTGGGCAAATAGAATGTATTGACATTAACAGGAATAAATTGTTTTCATCATATGAAACTAGTGATAAAAAAAATACCCTCTTCACAGGATTATTCCAAGGAACAAATGGAAATTCTTGGTGTAAACTATAATGTGAGTTATCAGTAACTACAGTAATGTAGACAATACTGTTGTACTGGCCCGAGCATAGAAAGTCAACACCAAGACAAAAGTATGCCAAATTGCAGGGTCTTTATTGCCAGCGGCCACGGAGGACTCGTGTCTCTCCAACCTGTGACCCCGAAAGGAGGGTGTCAAGACCTTTTATACCCATAAAACCACCTTGGGAGTGAGGGTGAGGGGCAGGGGTGGGGGTGAGGGGCTACAGACGTTCTGAGGGCTAGTGGATTCTGTGAATCACCTCCTGGGCGGAGATGAGGGTGAGGGGCTCCGGACATTACAGTGGATTCCTGGGCGAAGATGAGGGTGAGGGGCTGCGGACACTCTGAGGGCCAGGAGACTTTTGACATTCTGATTGTTACTTAAGTGGTTCACAAAAGTCAAGATCAGCATTTGTTTACACATTGTCTGGATAGGGTGGAAATTACAGTCCTTAATTACTTACTACAAGTCGCAGGGGCCAAGATGGCTTGGGTTTGGACTGCTTGCCTGTCACATTTGAGTCACAGAGAGCAGTTTCAATAGAAAGCCAAGGTATGGCTGAGGTACGCAGTTTTATGGGCTTTTACCATGTACAAACAGAGCTCGATTTCCTTAGGGCATTCTACTACAACTAACACGAACAAAATCATAATATGTAAATGATAACATGCTAACTGGATTTATGACCGTTGAAAACGAATATCAAAATTGTTTATTCTGCTTATTTCTAGCTCTGGCCCAATCCTGGGGCCATTCCCTTGTCAAAATGGTCAGTATTTCTGTGTAAGACTACCTTTTAAGTGAGAAATTTCAGAGTGGGCGCTGTGTAAATAAAGCATTTGGTATTTTCCAGGTGCCAGCAATGATTAGACAGAAGTGGTCTCAAGGAACCATAATTTTAATTTCAGGAATTTTAAGCAAATAGTTGGAGGAACTCTGAAGAAATATAGACAGTCTGTACTTCTTATATCTTCAATTGCTCAAGCAGAATGAGAATGTGATAAGACTCGTAAATTCCAAATTACATTCAATTGTATCTAACAAAGAGATTTAAGAAGTTGAGAAAATATATGTTATTACTGGGAAAGAAATAGAAAAGCAAAAAAAAAAAAAAAAAAGTAGTTGAACTAAATGGAAGCATTCAATGCCTAAGGAAAAAACCCACAGCTGTAATAAAAATAATTATTCTGAATATTACATTCCTTGAATTTAAAAATGCATTCCATCTTTGATAGAGTTGAAAAAGAGGTGTGTTTTTTATTTTTTTGTTGTATTTGGGCTCTGGGGTACATGTGCACGTCCTGCATCCTGCAGGACTGTTGCATAGGTACATACATACATGGTGGTTTGCTGTCTCCTTTCCCGCCCCCCACCGGCATTGAACACATCAGGCATTTCTCCTGGAGTTCTCTCTCCCCATCTTCCCTCCCCCCACTGCTGACCCCCTCCCCTCCCCTGCACCCCTGCCACCTAGCCCTGTGAGTGTTGTTCCCATCCCTGTGCCCAAGTGTTCTCATTGTTCATCACCTGCCTATGAGTGAGAACATATGGTGTTTGGTTTTCTGTTCTTGTGTCAGTTTGCTGAGAATGATGGTTTCTAGGTTGATCCATGTCTCTACAAAGGACACAAACTCATCGTTTTTTATGGCTGCATAGTATTCCATGGTATATATGTGTTACATTTTTTTTTGTCCAGTCTATCATCGATGGGCATTTGGGTTGTTTCCAGGTCTTTGCTATTGTAAACAACACCACAATGAACATACGTGTGCATGTATCTTTATGACAGAACAATTTGTAATCCTTTGGGTGTATATACCCAGTAATGGGATTGCTGGGTCAAATGGAATTTCTATTTCTAGATCCTTGAGGAATTGCCACACTGTCTTCCACAATGGCTGAACTAATTTACACTCCCATCAATAGTGTAAATGTGTTCCCTTTTCTCCACATCCTATCCAACATCTGTTGTCTCCGGATTTTTTTAATGATCGCCATTCTAACTGGCATGAAGTGGTATCTCAATGTGGTTTTGATTTGCATTTCTCTAATGACCAGTGATGATGAGTATTTTTTCATGTTTATTGGCCACATATTTGTCTTCTTTTGAAAAGTGTCTGTTCATATCCTTTGCCCACTTTTGAATGGGTTTGTTTTTATTTTGTAAATCTTCTTTAGTTCTTTGTAGATTCTGGATTATTAGCCCTTTGTCAGATGGGTAGATTGTGAAATTTTTTTCCCATTCTTTTGGTTGCTGGTTTACTCTAATGATTGTTTCTTTTGCTGTGCAGAAGCTCTTAAATTTAGTTAGGTCCCATTTGTCTATTTTGGTTTTTGTTGCCATTGCTTTTGGTGTTTTAGTCGTGAAGTCCTTGCCTGTGCCCATGTCCTGAATGGTTTTGCCTAGGTTTTCTTCTAGGATTTTTATGGTGTTAGTTCATATGTTTAAATCTTTAATCCATCTAGAGTTAATTTTTGTATAAGGTGTAAGGAAGGGGTCCAGTTTCAGCTTCCTGCATATGGCTAGCCAGTTTTCCCAACACTATTTATGAAACAGGGAATCCTTTCCCCATTGCTTGTTTTTGTCCAGTTTGTCAAAGAACAGATGGTTGTAGATGTGTGGCATTGCTTCCGAGGCCTCTGCTGTGTTCCATTGGTCTATATCTCTGTTTTGGTACCAGTACCATGCTGTTTTGATTACTGTAGCCTTGTAGTATAGTTTGAAGTCTGGAGGTGTGATGCCACCAGCTTTGTTCTTTTTGCTTAGAATTGTCTTGGCTATGCGGGCTCTCTTTTGGTTCCATATGAAGTTTAAAGTGTTTTTTTCCAGTTCTGTGAAGAATGTCAGTGGTAGCTTGATGGTGATAGCATTGAATCTATAAATTACTTTGGGCAGTATGGCCATTTTCGTAATATTGATTCTTCCTAACCATGAGCATGGGATGTTTTTCCATCTGTTTACTTCCTCTTCCTCTCTTACTTCCTTGATCAGTGGTTTGTAGTTCTCCTTGAAGAGATCTTTTACCTCCTTTGTTAGTTGTATTCCTAGGTATTTTATTTTCTTTGTGTCACTTGTGAATGGGAGTTTGCTCATTATTTGGCTCTCTGTTTGTTATTGGTGTATAGGAATGCTTGTGATTTCTGCACATTGATTTTGTCTCCTGAGACTTTGTGGAAGTTGCTTATCAGCTTAAGGAGGTTTTGGGCCAAGATGATAGTGTCTTCTAAATATACAATAATGTCATCTATAGATAGGGACAATTTGACTTCTTCTTTTCCTAATTGAATGCCCTTTATTTCTTTTTCTTGCCTAATTGCTCTGGCTAGAACTTTCAATACTATATTAAATAGGAGTAGTTAGAGAGGGCATCCGTGTCTAGTGCCAGTTTTTAAAAGGAATGCTTCTAATTTTTGCCCATTCAGTATTATATTGGCTGTGGGTTTGTCATAAATAGCTTTTATTGTTTTGAAATACATTCCATGGATACCTAGTTTGTTGAGAGTTTTTAGCATAAAGGACTGTTGAATTTTGTCCAAGGCCTTCTCTGCATCTATTAAGATAAATGTGGGTTTGTCTTTGGTTCTGGTTTTTTTTGTTTTTTTTTTTCGAGATGGAGTTTTGCTCTTGTTACCCAGGCTGGAGTGCAATGGCACAATCTCGGCTCACCGCAACCTCTGCCTCCTGGGTTCAGGCAATTCGCCTGCCTCAGCCTCCAGAGTAGCTGGGATTACAGGCATGCGCCACAATGCCCAGCTAATTTTTTGTATTTTTAGTAGAGACGGGGTTTCACCATGTTGACCAGGATGGTCTCAATCTCTTGACCTCGTGATCCACCTGCCTTGGCCTCCCGAAGTGCTGGGATTACAGGCTTGAGCCACTGCACCTGGCTTTGGTTCTGTTTATGTGGTGAATTTTGTTTGTAGATTTGCCTATGTTGAACCAGCCTTGCATCCCCGGGATGAAGCCTACTCGATTGTGGTGGATAAGCTTTTTGATGTGCTGTTGGATGTAGCTGGCCAGTATTTTATTGAAGATTTTTGCACTGATGTTTATCATGGATATTGGCCTTAGTTTTCTTTTTTAGTTGTGTCTCTGCCAGGTTTTGGGATCAGGAAGATGTTGGTCTCATAAAATGAGTTAGGGAGGATTCCCTCTTTTTGTATCGTTTGGAATTGTTTCAACAGGAATGGTACCAGCTCCTCTTTTTATGTCTGGTAGAATTCAGCTGTGAACCTGTCTGGACCTGGACTTTTTTTGGCCAGTAGGCTATTAATTGCTGTCTCAACTTCAGATCTTGTTATTGATATATTCAGGGTTTCAGCTTCTTCTTGGCTTAGTCTTGGGAGTGTGCACGTGTCCAGGAATTTATCCATTTCTTCCAGATTTACTGGTTTATGTGCATAGAGTGGTTTGTAGTAATCTCTGATGGTGGTTTGTATTTCCGAGGAATTGGTGGTGATCTCCCCTTTATCGTTTTTTATTGCATCTATTCAATTCTTCTCTCTTTTCTTTTTTTATTAGACTAGCTAGCAGTCTGTCTATTTTATTGATCTTTTCAAAACAACAGCTCTTGGATTTATTTTTTTGAAGGGTTTTTTTGTGTGTGTGTCTCTTTCTCCTTCAGTTCTGCTCTGATCTTAGTTATTTCCTGTCTTCTGCTTGCTTTTGAGTTTTTTTGATCTTGCTCCTCTAGCTCTTTCAATTTTGACAATAGGGTGTTGATTTTACATCTTTCCTTGTTTCTCATGTGGGCATTTATTGCCATAAATTTCCCTCTAGGCACTGCTTTAAATGTGTCCCATAGGATCTGGTACATTGTGTCTTCATTCTAGTTGGTTTCAAAGAATATTTTTGTTTCTGCCTTTATTTCACTGTTTATCCATTCGTTATTCAGGAGCAAGTTGTTCAGTTTCCATGTGATTGTGTGGTTTTGAGTGCTTTTCTTAATCCTGAGTTCTTATTTGATTGCACTGTGGTCTGATAGACTGTTTTTTATGATTTCTGTTCTTTTGCATTTGCTGAGGAGTGATTTACTTCCAATTATGTGGTCAATTTTGAAGTAAGTGCAATGTGGTGCTGAGAAGAATGTGTATTCTATGGATTTGGGGTGGAGTTTCCTGTAAATGTCTATTAAGTCCACTTGGTCCAAATCTACATTCAAGTCCTGGATATCCTTGTTGACTTTCTGTCTCGTTGATCTGTTCAGTATTGTCAGTGGAGTGTTAAAGTCTTCCACTATTCTTGTACGGGAGTCTAAGTCTCTTTGTACGTCATTAAGAACTTACTTTATGTCTCTGGGCACTCCTACATTGGGTGCATAAATATTTAAGATAGCTCTTCCTGTTGCATTGATCCTTTTACCATTATGTAATGCCCTTCTTTGTCTCTTTTGATCTTTGTTGGTTTAATGTCCATTTTGTCAGAGGCCTGGACTGTGCAACCCCTGCTTTTTTTTTTTTTCTCTCCATTTGCTTGGTAAATCTTCTTCCATTCCTTTATTTTGAGTCTATGTGAGTCTTTGCATGTGAGATGGGTCTACTGAATATAGCCACTGATGAGTCTTGACTTTTTATCCAGTTTGCTAGTCTGTGTCTTTTGATTGGGGAATTTAGACCATTTACATTCAATGTTAATTTTGTTATGTTTGAATTTGATCCTGCCATTTTGTCACTGGCTGGTTGTTTTGCCCATTAATTGAAGTGACTCCTTCATTGTGTCCTTATTCTTTACCATTTAGTATGTTTTTGCAGTGGCTGGTACTGGTTGTTCCTTTTCCTGTTTAGTACTTCATTCAATGAAGTACTTAGCTCCTGTAAGGCAGGTCTTGTAGCGATGAAATCTCTTAGCAATTGCTTGTCCATAAAGGATTTTATTTCTCCTTCACTTATGAAGCTTAGTTTGGCTGGATGTGAAATTCTGGGTTGAAGTTCTTTTCTTTAGGGATGTTGAATATCGGCCCCCACTCCCTTCTAGCTTGCAGGGTTTCTGCCAAGAGATCCACTGTGAGTCTGATGGTCTTTCCTTTGTGGGTGACTTGACCTTTCTCTCTGGCTGCCCTTAGGATTTTTTCCTTCATTTCAACTGTGGTGAATCTGACAACTATGTGCCTTGGGGTTGCTCTTCTTGAGGAATATCTTTGTAGTGTTCTCTGTATTTCCTGGATTTGAATGTTGGCCTGCCTTGTTAGGTTGGGAAACTTTTCTTGGATAATATCTTGAAGAGTGTTTTGCAACTTGGATTCATTCTCCCCATCACATTCAGGTATGCCAATCAAGTGTAGATTAGGTTTTTTCACATAATTCCATGGTTCTTGGAGGTTTTGTTCATTTTTTTTCACTCTTTTTTCTCTAATCTTGCCTTCTCATTTTATTTCATTGATTTGATCTTCTATGTCTGATATCCTTTCTCCTGCTTAATCGATTCGGCTGTTGAAACTTGTGTATTCCTTGCCAAGTTATTGTGCTATGTTTTTCAGCTCCATCAAGTCATTTATGTTCTTCTCTAAGCTAGGTTATTCTAGTTAGCATTTTGTCTAACCTTTTTTCAAAGTTCTTAGTTTCTGTGCATTGGGTTAGAACATGCTCTTTTAACTCAGAGAAGTTTATTATCCACCTTCTGAAGCTTGCTTCTGTCAATTTGTCATATTCATTCTGTCTTTTTTTGTTCCCTTGATGGTGAGGAGTTTTGATCCCTGGGAGGAGAAGAGGTGTTCTGTTCTTTGATTGTTTCATCCTTTTGGTGCTCCCCCCCCACCCCCCGCCCATCTTCGTGGAATTATCTCCGTTTAATGTTTGAAGTTGCTGATTTCAGGAGGAGTCTTTGAGTGGACGTTTTTCTGTTGAGGTTGGAGCTGTATCTTTTTTGGCCTGTAGAGGGCGCTGCTGGGCTCTCGGGTTCAGTCAGGTTGCTGGGTGGGTGGTCCTTCCCTGGAGTTTGTTTGCAGGTGAGATTGGCCCCGCCTTCCCAATGGCGTCTCTCCTTCCCCAGCTGGATCTTCCTGGTTGGGGTCAAGCTGGTGTAATTGCTGCCAAGCTCTCTAGCAGGGCTTCAGTTTGAGTTCTGTGGAGATGGGCCCTGCCAGGCCTTATGGTCTGTTTCCCCACTTTCAACTCTACCTCCCTCTGTGGGACAGTCCCTCCTGGTGTTAGTCCGAACTCCCGCCCAGGTCCCTGCGACAACTTGCCGCCCTGGCAGTAGCTGCTGCTCAGATTTGCGTCGACTCTGCTCGGAGCCCCACCGTCTGGCAGGGCTCTCCTGGACCGTGGGTTGCAGGAAGGATGAGGTAAGCACAGGATCCGAAACGGAGCACCGAGGGGGTTAAGTCCCTCGACCCTCCGAGCCGGCTGCACGTTTCAGGTGGGGACGCGCCCCCCCACTCTTGATTTGCCCCTCTGGGCAGCTCTCGCCCTGCGGCTTCTTCCCTGAGCCTAATTTCAGTGCCCTATCAGTGCCACAGAAATGATCCTGGCACTTCATTTGGATTCGTGAGGTCCTCTAGCCCTCTGCGTCTCATTCGCTGGGAGCTGCATTTCCGTGCTGGCTTCTCTCGGCCATCTTGGCGTCCCCAATCAAGAGGTGTTTTAGATAACAGAATGCTAGCACTGTGTAAACATTGATCTCAAATTCTCTTTAGTTCTCCTACCTAATATGCACTTATATCCATTTACAGGTACTCAGAAGTACTTACTGATACATACTTTTATCTTTTTTAAATTGATGTATGATACATGTACATAGCTTTGGAGTACATGACAATTTAATACATTTATATAATTCATAAATATCAAATCAGTATACTTGGGAGATCCATTACCTTAAGTATTTGTCTTTATGCAAGAAACATTCACCTTTTTCTCGTAGCTATTTTCAAATGTGCAACAGATGGTTGTAAACTATACTCTGGTGATTTATCTGTCATTAGGTCTTATTTCTCCTACCATATTGTATAATACCATATATAGTTTTAAATGCTTACAGACACGCATTCCAGTAAAATTTTTGTAGTAAATATTTCTACAGACCTGAAAATTAGGAAAATGCAGGTTTAGACATAAAAAGGACACCCGAATGCAGCCCTGGATGTAGCAGTGACTGCCTCCCTTAGGCTCAAATAATGCATTGACCTTTGGAGGGCAGCCAGGCGGAGCTCACACAGGTTAATCCCAGTGCATGGCCTTGTTAGGTCACATCATATCCCCTGACTGTTGCCAGACACTTATTGCAGGAATAGTATGGTTTGAAGAGCCCCCCTCTGTCCAAAATTTGGTACCTGCTTCAGAGTCAGAATCCCAACTTTAGTGCCTTTGATTGGATTAATAATTTCTCTGAACCCCAGGTCTGGGGTTTGGGCTTGGCTTGGCAGTAGTGTTGGTCAATGGGATATGATGTGGCTTTGGAGTTGGGGTGGCTGAGGTTGGAGGGCCTGGGGTGAGGGGTAGGCTGGCAGGGAGAGCAGGCGTTGTCCTAAGAAGCAGAAGCCCATGAGTCTGATGTGAGGATGGTCGCAGCAACGGCTAACCATGCCAAGAGGGATCCCCAAAGCTGAAAGCTGAGAATGGCAAATCTGTTCAGCTGGAGTGGGGGCAGAAGTTGAGACTGGGACAAGCGTGGGCGGGCTAGGGAGCCAAGAGGGGCCCACACGCGGTGAGAAGGGCTTAACTGATTGCAGCAGTCTGAACAGGCTGGGCATGGCTCTCTTTAGTTTTGCTTAAAGGCAACCAACCGAGTTGGGAGTGAGGGCAGAAAATAAACCGTTCCTTAAAAGCATGTTCTGAGGCCAGGTGCAGTGGCTCAAGCCTGTAATCCCAGCACTTTGGGAGGCTGAGGCGGGTGGATCACGAGGTCAAGAGATCAAGACCATCCTGGTCAACATGGTGAAACCCCTTCTCTACTAAAAATACAAAAAATTAGCTGGGCCTGGTGGCCGGGCCTGTAATCCCAGCTACTCAGGAGGCTGAGGCAGGAGAATTGCCTGAACCCAGGAGGCGGAGGTTGTGGTGAGCCAAGATCGTGCCATTGCACTCCAGCCTGGGTAACAAGAGCAAAACTCCATCTCAAAAAAAATAAATAAATAAATAAAAATAAACGCATGTTCTGAAATGCAAATATATGTTCATCGTGAGGTGTGAAACATTAACAACTCATTAGAACTCATTGCCATGCATGATGCTACTCACAAAGACTAGTTTGGCAGATGAATAGGAAATAGAACCAGGAATTGGTTAAAGAACAAGAACAGATATGCTCCAGGTGGAAGGTGCTTTGGAAAGAAACCTGCGATGTCTTGGAAAAGAGGTCTTGCAGGCAAATAGAGACAAAGCACCTGGCTCTGCCAAGTTAGAATGAAGACAGCAAAACAAAAGAAAATCCGTAACAAGACAAAGTAGCTCCAGCTTAACTAGATGCAGGTTTTTCCAAATTGTAAGTGAAATAACAGCAATACATTTTATCAGCTGGGAAATTGGGAATGAGCAGATAGAAGATTAATATACTTTCATGCAATCAAACGTTCAAGTCTAGGCCGGGTGCAGTGGCCCATACCTGTAATCCCAGCACTTTGCGAGGCTGAGGAGGGAAGATCACCTGAGGTCAGGAGTTCGAGACCAGCCTGGCCAACATGGTGAAACCCCTTCTCTACGACAAATACAAAAATCAGCCGGGAGTGGTGGTGGGCACCTGTAATCTCAGCTACTAGGAAGGCTAAGTCAGGAGAATTGCTTGAACCTGGGGGCAGAGGTTGCAGTGATCCGAAATCATGCCATCACACTCTAGCCTGGGTGACAAGAGAGACACTGTGTGTCTCTAGCCTGGGTGACAAGTCTCAAAAAAAAACAAACCCCAGTTCAAGTCTGTTGGGTAGGGTTATTGCTTCTGAGTTGTCTGAAATGTCACGTGATTGACTGCACTTCTCGGAACCGACCACCGCATTTGAGTAATTTTATTCCAACTTTATGAGGATTATTGTTTTGTGCTGTTTCCTTGTTGAAATTCATCTGTATTGCTTCATTTTGTGATTGATAGGTCCCTTGGGATGCCCTGCTAACCCTTCCTAATTAGTTTACCTAAGCACAGTAAATTTGGTTAGCCAGTTCTCTTACACTTTCATTAAATATTAATGAGAACACTTGAGTAGCATCATTTTAAGTATGGTAAAATCTCAATTAAATAGAATAAATAAGAATTGAGCTTTTCTAGTTAATTAAATCTTATAATTAGCTGAAGATTAACCAGGGGAACTTTCTGGTTGGAAATCCTCCTGTTTTTTCTAGAATGTTTTGTTTTTCAATCTGATCCACTCCAGATTTTAATTTTCCCTGGATGGGTTACCATCTTGCAATACCTCATGCTTAGTTGTCTCTTATTCATTCATTCATTTGTTCAAATTTATTAGGAGGCTACTAACAGATGAGGGCTTATGGCAGAGACAGACATGAAAACGGTAAAACAGCAGATCAAGGGCAAACTCTAGAAGTTGTTCTTTCAACAAATTCTAGTTTATAGTTTTTTCTTATTATTATCTTACAAAGCACGGACCATAGAAAAGAAACGTCTTGGTGATGGGGAGATTCTTGTGTGCTTCCTGTAAACTGGATGGAGTTTTCCCCTTTGCATTTCAGAATTTTGAAAATCATCGTTATTTTTTTGACAGGGCCTTTGCCTCATTTATAAAATTGTCACAGTATGATGAGACATTTCACTTGTTATTTTTACTTTGTTGTGACATATTCTTCTTGCCATTTCATTTCGTATTTAAGGTACACGCAAATGTTTGGGCATGATTTCTGAAAGATTTTTTGCACTAATCTTTGTTCCGATGACACTCAGCTGAACTCCACAAATAAACCCCCAACAGTCTTTAGAAGATACACAAACACACCAGTTTTGAATGTTAAGCCAGTAAATTCGGATTTTGTTCACTGCTCACATGTGTCTGACAACTAGTTTTTGTGGTGTTAGGTTTTCATGGTATATAATTTCACTGGGGCTTCCACATGAATCAGGCAGCTTTTCTATATTTGCTCCCAGACTTGCACCATTGGTTTTCATGGGTTTACTTCTTTCTTGCTTTTTTGGTCAGAAATCACTATATAATTTTTTTTTAAGAGATAAGGTCTTGAGTCCAGGTGCGGTGGCTCATGCCTGTAATCCTAACACTTTGGGAGGCCGAGGCAGGTGGATCACAAGGTCAGGAGATAGAGACTATCCTGGCCAACATGGTGAAACCCAGTCTCTGAGGCAGGAGAATCCCTTGAACCCAGGAGGCAGAGGTTGCAGTGAGCAGGGATCGCACCACTGCACTCCAGCCTGGTGACAGAGTGCAACTCCATCTCAAAAAAAAAAAAAAAAGAGGGTCTTGCTGTGTCACCCAGGCTGGTGTGCATTGGTAGGGTCACAGATTACTGCAGCCTCATACTCCTAGGCTCAAGCAATCCTCCCACCTCAGCCTCCTGAGAACCTGGGACTACAACTGTGCACCACTATGCCTGGCTAATTTTTTTATGTGTTTTTTTTTTTGGTAGAGGCAGGGTCTTGCTATGTTGCCCAAGCTGGTCTTGAACTCCTAAGCTCAAGTAATCCTCCTGCCTTGGCCTCCTAACTTGCTGGGATTATAGGCATGACCGTCACACCTGGCTGCTCTACCCTGTTAAACTTCCTTTTGCCTTGCTTTGTTCTTTTAAAGAAGATTCCACAGCACTCTCTACAGGAGTTCTTAGTTACTGAACCTGATGCTTTCCTGAAAATGAATATAAAACATGAATATGTAAGAGTTGAGCTACAGACTTGCAGAATGTAAGAAAATCTTTACTCTTAGATGAGTAAACTTATTTTAAAACTGTAGTTATGGTTCAAATAGTTAAGTATTTGTAAATTCTTGAATGTTAGGGCATCTATATGGCCTTCTCAAACACTCAAATTAGCATGAAGTCAACGTTGAATACAGATAAAAGATATTTTCCAATTACAATTCTTATCTTGGCCAGGCATGGTGGTTGATGCCTATAATCCCAGCACTTTGGGAGGCTGAGGCGGGTGGATCACCTGAAGTCAGGAGTTTTGAGACCAACCTAACCAACATGGAGAAACCTCGTCTCTACCAAAAATACAAACAACAACAAGAAAAAGCATTAGCCAGGCGTGGTTGTACATGCCTGTAATCCCAGCTACTCAGGAAGCTGAGGCAGGAGAATCACTTGAACTGGGGAGGCAGAGGTTGCGGTGAGTCAAGATAATGCCATTGCACTCCAGCCTAGGCAACAAGAGTGAAACTCCATCTCAAAATAAGTAAATAAATAAAATAAAATTCTTATCTCAAAATTCACTTATTTGAGTTTTAGTGAAGACATATTTATTAATTTAATTTAATTAATTTTTTTTGAGGCTGAGTCTCACTCTGTCACCCAGGCTGGACTGCATTGGTGTGATCTTCGGTCACTGCAATCTCTACCTCCCAGATATAAGCAATTCTCCTGCCTCAGCCTCCCAAATAGCTGGGATTACAGGCGTGTGCCACCACACCCACCTACTTTTTTGTATTTTCAGTAGAGACAGGGTTTCACCATGTTGACTGGGCAGATCTTGAACTCATGACCTCAGGTGATCCACCAGCCTTGGCCTCCCAAAGTGCTGAGATTACAGGGATGAGCCACCGAGCCTGGCCTGAAGAAATATTTAGTTAGTAGAGAAATTCACTATTTTTTTGGTTGGGAAAAAGAACTTGCTGATTGTGATTGCATAACAAATATGGACACATAAGTATGGATATAACTGACATTTAATGACATTTTCAGAACTCACATTCTTGGATTGGATGTTTTCTCAGAAGCAACAGGGTTTCTTCAGTTGTCATCCAGTTTGCTTGCACAATCCTTATTTAAGGGTTACATTTGTTGGGCTGAATCCAGAGCACAGCCTGACTGGGGGCTTTGGCCAGGATGGATGGAGGTTACTCTTCTCTGCAGCAGATCTCCTGGGAGACTGAACCATGCCACTGAGTCAGGAAAACAATTATGTTAAATGTTGCCGGTAACATATGTTTCCTCTTCTATTATTTCCTTGGTCATGCTTTTTATTCAAAAATTAAAAACAAAACAGAACTCTTATTAGTGACATGGTGACTTAGCTCACTTTACTTCTGCAGCTTTCGAATTGACTCATTGCTTTTCCCATGAACGCTTCTGCTTAGGAGACAGTCCCACATTTCTTGTGTGTGAAGTCTTGCTCTAGACTATCATGAAAAAGACTGTCAGGGCAGAATAACTTGATCCAGGAGACTTTTAAGACCTTGTTACTCAAAGTGAGACTTTTAGTTCAATGGAATTGGCATCATCTGGGAGCTCGTAGATATGACACCAAATCAGGTTCATTCTGCTTGGACACAGTAAACCAATCACGGTGACAGTGGGTTTTGCAAAAGAGAAAAGATTTATTCAAAGGGCAGCCCAGCCAGGAGATGGGAGAACAGTTCTTAAATCTACCTCTTCAAGGATAGCGCTTAGGGATATTTATGGAGTAAAGAATTAGGATGATCTAAGGTAGGGAAAGGTGATAGATGGTAGGGGGAATTAATTGGTGATCTGAGTAAGTGTAGTCTGGGTTCATGACTCTTCCTAGGACACATAGTCAGAAAATGGCAGTGTTAACCTGATCTGAGGGTGCAGTTTTGGCCCTCTGATGTCCAAAGGTCACTTTTTGGACATCCATGCAGGTGCATTCAGAGGGTTGCTGGTCTCAGCTGGTTTGAACTGGACAGTTTCTGAAAGACAACTGAAGTAACTGTTACTATGGTGACATATATGTCAGAGTGTTATTTATAAGGAAGCTAGTGAACTTTAAGTTACAGCATTTAGCAGCCTCGCTTTAAGCTATGTGGGTTTAAAAAAAATTAACAAGTGTCAGACTTGGTGGCTCACACCTGTAATCCCAGCACTTTGTGAGGCCAAGGCGGGCAGATCACCTGAGGTCGGAGTTCAAGACCAGCCAGACCAACATGGAGAAACTCCATCTGTACAAAAAATAAAAAAATTGTCAGGCGTGGTGGCACATGCCTGTAATCCCAGTTACTCAGGAGGCTGAGGCAGGAGAATCGCTTGAACTTGGGAGGCTGAGGTTGCAGTGAGCCAAGATCACACCATCTAGCCTGGGCAACAAGAGCAAAACTCTGTCTCAAAAAAAAAAAAAAAAAACAAGCAGCCAGAATCAAGGAGCAAGCAACTTAAAAGATAAGCCCTTGGTTTCAGAAATGCAGAATATTAAGCCTTACCCTGGATCTACTGAACCAGAATCTTCATTTTAACACATTTCTCAGGTGATTCATGGGCACACTGCAGTTGAAGAAATGCTGCTTTCAAGTGGCCTGCCAAGACAATAACCACTGCTGTATAGACTAAGAAAGGGAGGAAAAAGTAACTCTTCCTCAACCCTCACACGTTTGTAGTTGGGACAGGCTTGCAACAAAAGACAGATTAACAAGAGAAAAACAAGCAAGTTTATGAATGCATGCAGTGCATGTCCTGTGGGAGAGAAGTAACTCAAAGCAGTGGCTTTAGGAGTCCAGCTTATGTCGTATATTTGACAAAGAACAATAAATTTCAGAGAAGTGACAAGACAAAAGGAAAGTCGTCCCAGGATCCTAGAGGTAGGAAAATGTGGGAAGGCAAATTTATGGGAAATGAAGGGAGTGAAGAATCTCCTGGCTTTGTTGCTGAGCTGATAAAAGGTTGTAAAGGAGAATTTACACCCTGGCTTTGGATGGCAAATAGGGGGAGTGTAGACAGACCTTTTGTCTTTAACAATTCCCTTGCCCTGCTTTTAGGCAAACAGAAGGAAGGCAGAGAGCTTTTTTGAGTCAGCTTCTTAATTGCCTTTAGCTCAAAAAACATTTATGTCAAAGAGCATATTTTGAGGGGACACATTCTGGTTTCTTTTAACAAATACTCCTGATTACTGATTATTATGCAGGGTCTTCATTCCAGTGACTGTGCTAAGCGTTTTTATGCATTGTCTCCTACAGATTTTGCATCAAATTCATCAAAGAGAGGATTTTTCCCATTTTGCATGTGAGGAAGCTGAAATCATAGAGGAGTTTAACTTTCTTTCTTTTTTTTTTTTGAGACGGAGTTTCACTCTTGTTACCCAGGCTGGAGCCTGGCTCACCGCAACCTCCGCCTCCTGGGTTCAGGCAATTCTCCTGCCTCAGCCTCCTGAGTAGCTGGGATTACAGGCACGCGCCACCATGCCCAGCAAATTTTTTGTATTTTTAGTAGAGACGGGGTTTCACCAGAGTTTAACTTTCTTAAGGTTGAGCATCTAGTGTGTATCAGAGCAGGAGTTTGGACGATTGTCCACTTGCCATCAAAGTTTATCCTCTTGATTACTGCAATTTGTTTACATGTTTCAAAAATGTTGTCAGCACTCTCATTTGAGGTGTGAAAAGATACTTTTTATATAACGGTAAAACCACATACAGATATGAAAATGATCAGTTTTTAAATGTTTTATTTTTTTATTTTTATTTTTTAGACAGGGTCTTGCTCTGTCACCCAGGGTGGAGTTCAATGGTGTGATCACAGTTCACTGCAGGCTTGACCTCCTGGGCTCAGGCAATCCTCCTATCTCAGCTTCTGGAGTAGCTGGGACTACAGGCATGTACCACTATGCTTGGCTATTTTTCTAAATTTTTTACAGAGATGAGGTTTTGTAGTTTCCCCAGGCTGCTCTCAAAACTCCTGGGCTCAAGGGTAAAGATTTTATTTAAATAATCACTGAGAAAACTAGTAAGGTGTTATAACCAATTCAAAGGAGAATCCACAGAACAGGTACATTTACATATATAGATCAGGACTACTAAGCTGAGTGTGTCAGTGGAGGCAGAACTCCTTTTTCCTTGTGGTGTGGAAGAGGGAGAATTGCCTCTCCACTGGGCACAGTTCATTTGCATGCCTATAAGAATTATTTTGCATTGCTATCACTTATGTACAATTTATAAAATTGCAAAATAGCCCTGTTAAAGAAGAAAGTTCAATGTGAGGAGTAAATGAGATGACACGTGTGTAAAGTTTGTAAAACAATACATGGCACCTAATGACCACTCAATATATATCACTCTTATGACCTTCATTCTTTGGTTTTTCATTTATTGGTTTGTTTTTGAGATAGTGTCTCACTCTGTTTGTCACTCAGGCTGGAGTGCAGTGGTGCCATCTTGGCTCACTGCAACCTCCTTCTCCTGTGTTCAAGCGATTCTCCTCCCTTAGCCTGCTGAGTAGCTGGGATTATAGGCATGCACCACCATGCTCAGCTAATTATTTTTGTAATTTTAGTAGAGTTTCACCATGTTGGACAGGCTAATCTCGAACTCCTGACCTCAGGGATCCACCTGCCTTGGCCTCCCAAAGTGCTGGGATTACAGGCGTGAGGCACTGTGCCCAGCTCCTTCATTCTTAACTAAGAAGGCATATGAGGATTTTTACATCAGGGTATGTAGATATTAATATTAAAACGATGCTTAGTGTTATATCTGAGTGAGTTGTTAAGAAAGCGCCACACTCTGAAATCTGACTGAGTCCTTTATTGCCAGTGACCAAGAGTCAGCTCACGCTCAGAATCTTTTGGGCCCAAGGAAGGGGTTTGATTTCCTTTTATATGTTGCTCAGGGTGAAGGGGGCAAAGTGGAATTTTACAGAAGCAGAATAAGCAAGTTAGGGAAGGAGTCAAGAGGCTCCCAGGATTATTGATTACCTGAGAAGGTATACACAAGCAGTTCCTATGATTGCTGGTTACCAAGGGGGGCATTCGGTGCTTTCTATACAATCAGTCAAGGGGGTATGCACAATAGCAAGTGGGCTTGTCAAGAAGGATATGTTTACAGCGGCTATATGTTTCTATAGTTCTAGGCACAACATGACCCAGTACAGTGTGGCCCAGGTATGCACTCAAGGGAGAAATCGGGGGGGGGGGGGTGGGGGGGGGTGGGGAGAAGCCAAGATGGAGTCAGTCAGGCTCACATCTAAGATGGAGTTAGTTTGGTTCCTCTCATTAGCATATCCAAGATTTTCAAATTCAAAGGACACTAAAGAAAAGTCAAAATAATCTTGCTATTTAGAGTAAGAAAAAAATATATGTATTAGACTAGACAAGTACAGTAATGAGAAGGGGAAGAAGAGTAGAGTGAGGAATTCAATCTGTAACTTCACGGTGAACAATAAATTGAGATAAGTCACTACCTTCAGACTAGAGTAAGAGAATATTGTTGGAAGTTGGTTAAAAATGTTAGAAACATTGCACTGTGGGTGAATTCCACCCTGACTCTGCACTTTTAGGCATGCTTCCCATAGCCAAGGACCTCTCGCCTCTGGACCAGTGAAAGGAGACATGGATGCTCATGTTTGCAACTTGTCTTCAATCTGTTTCTATTTTGTTTTATCTCTACTTGCCTGAAGACACCATTGCCTAATTAGAGTCCTACTCTGGCCCGTTGAATCTGAGGTTTTCATAAATCTCCATCTCATACTTGTCCTTTTGATAACTCTCACTTCAGGTAACTCAGATAAGGCAATACTTTCTGACTGCCCAAATGACTCATGCCTGAGCCACATCCATCTGTTTCCCTATTTGGGGTTATCTGTGGGGTGGAGGGAGACTGAAATTCAGAAGTGGGAGTCTGTGAGGCTCATTCCTATGAGCCTTAACATTAGAGTGATGGGCAGTGGTAGTGTTTATGGTGTAGGGAAAATTTTGTGCCACAGTGGATAGGTTTGCATTGTTTAGATCACAGACCGCTTTGACTTTTAGTTTTGTTGTTTTTTTGGAAACAGAGCCTCACCCTGTCACCCAGGCTGGAGTGCAGTGGCATGATCTTGGCTCACTGCAGCCTCCACCTCCTAGGTTCAAGTGATTCTCCTGTGTCAGCCTCCCACTGAGATTACAGGTCTGTGCCACCATGCCTGGCTATGTTTTGTATTTTTAGTAGACATGGGGTTTTACCATGTTGACCAGGCTGGTCTCAAACTCCTGACCTGAGGTGATCCACCCACCTTGGCCTCCCAAAGTGCTGGGATTACAGGTGTGAGGCACTGTGCCTGGTCAGATCACACACCTCTGAGTTAACTGATTCTGATCCTATGGGAGCTATCTGAGAACTCCAAGTTGCAGTTAACTGAGAGCAATGCAAAAGAATTCTTGTCCATAAATATGCAAATTATATCCTGCGTGGTAGATGTCCCAATGACTCATCCTCCCCCTCACCCTCCCATTGACACATAAATCTCAATATTCCTGATCTGTAAAGGTGGCGGTACTCTGCATTCTTCTTTGACCTGGTTCCCTCATTACGAGTAAAACAAAAGCTTTCACCCATGTTCATTTTATATGTGTGTGAGAGTTACAATTTTCCTTTTTTTTTTTTCTTTTTTTGAGACAGGGTCTTGCTCAGTCATACAGTGGTGCAATCAAAGTTCACTGCAGTCTCCACTTCCTGGACTCAAGCAATCCTCCCACCTCAGCTTCCTGAGTAGCTGGGACCACAGGCACACACGTCCATGTCTGGCTAATTTTTAAATTTTTTGTAGAGACAGGAGATTCACTATGTTGCGGTCGCAAACTCCTAAGCTCAAGACCTTTCCCTACCTTGGCCTCCCAAATCCCGGCTGGGATTATAGGTGTAAGCCACAGCATCTGGCTGATTTTACATTGTTGAAAACTTATCTTTCAACCATGGTAGGAGAGCAAAAATACATTATAGTAACTGACTCAGAAGCAGAGAGCTAGCTAATTAATCTTCATCGAGGGTAACTGAAGGCAAATAAAAACCAAGTAGGCAGAGATTATTTGCAGAAATTTTTGCAATTTTAAGCTGCCTGCAATGTTTATGTATAAAAGAATGAAGCTCTATAAAGTCATTTTAAGAAAAGTTCCTCTATTTGAATTAAATGGCATTCACCGTAACACAGAATCATGGTTTCTGGAAATTAATATGATTCCGGAAAATAGCTGGCTTTCATTCTGCAAGCTCAGATGGTAATTGTGTGTTCACTTGCCTGTCATCCCCACCAGCCTGTTTGCTTCAAGGCAGCAGAGAAACTGTCTTGTACCTTGTTTTATCTCCAGCACTTACCATTCTCTGGCACAGATATCCGGTGAATGACAGAATTAAAAGGCAGTCAGAATCTGCCCCTCATCTTGGTAGGCACTGTGACTTGATTTTGTCAGCTCCTGAGTATGATGGATACACAAAGGCAGACTTTTGTTAACCAGATTCATAGAGGATGATTGATAAACCAGAATATTAATTTGTTAATTAAGGAGAGTACTCAAACCATGGAGTAGACTGGGATGGTTGCCTTTATCTCTCAGGAAAACTACATGGCATATGTGTGTATGGTGCGGCGGGGGTGGTGGCTACATTATAGTTAGAAGTTTGCTTAATGAGCTGGAAGCTGGAGCACAGGTAATGACTGTGGCCTCTGTGGCAGGGGCAGGTCAGCCTGCTACATCCCTCTACGGTGCTCAGGATGCTGGTGGCTAGGATGCTCTCCTGGCTCCTCATCCCTGGAATGAGGACGAGTGTTTCTAAGTATATGAAAAGAACCTTGTAACTCTTTGGGCTTTCTGCTCTTTGATAATACTCGCTGTCTGTTAAAGCATTCTTTGTTCAAAGAGAATAACATTGATTTGGTTTTAAGCTTTACATTTAAATTCACAATCCAGCTTTATCTCCTGTACAGTCACTGTAAATAGAATTTGGATGTTCTTGAAACTCCTTTGTCACCCATATGCAGATTATTCTTTGGGATGTTTTACTTGGTTGGGGGACTGATTGCATGATTGCATTAATTATGAGTCATACTCAGAGGGTGACATTAATTCTATGTTTCAGGGGCCTTTGTGGATACTCAGTAAGCACTGATGGCATTGTTTTGTAAGGATTGAACAGCTTGTTTCCTTCAAGAGGCATTCTTTGCATTATCAGAATCTTAATTTTTCTTATTTGGTAGTAGCCATTACAGTCTCTGAGCTTTCGGCTATTCTATGGAATCTTGTCAGTGGGCTTCAGTTCAAGAATGACTTATGAGGATCTAATATTTTAAAAGCACATCAACCATATGTGGATAACAGTGATAGCGGAACTGCTTGTTTTTGTGTATCTTTTCTTTCCAACCTTGTTAAAGATTCACCCCCCCCCCCGCCCCGCAACATACTGAAGTGATGAAAATGTGCCTAAAGTCTTGGTTGCCAGTAACAAACGAACAAATTCTGTAATCAAATAATAAAAACAGCCAGAAGCCGTAATATAAGACTGGAAGGAACTTAAAAAGGGAAATGTGTACCAATTAATGGTTAACAAATACAGGCAGGGGCCGGGTGGTGGATGGCTTTGCAAGCCCAGTTAATAAAGAGTACGAAGCCCATCTCCAGAGTGATGGGATGGAAGGTTTTTGAGCAGGGAAATGATGTGATCAAATGTGCACATGAGACAACCCATCATGGAGGAAACGAGGATGGAGCTGAAGGGGAAGGAGGTTGGGAGAGGTGTTTAGAGGAAGCCAGCGGGCTAAGACTCAGGCCATGGAGGCAGTGGATGGGGAAACACTGGTAAACCGAATACCAGCCACTTACTTTAAGTTCACATCAGGAAAAGAAGACCCATGGGAAATACCCACTTTTATGCACTGGCCCAAGAAAGATCCTGCAGAAGGACCTTGAATAGCAGAGGTCAGAGGACAAGAAGACGGGACTGTGGTGGAAGCCACGTGCTGAGTGAGTTGCCAATGGTTCAGATACCCTCGGCGGTCAAGTCCAGATGTGTTGACATAGCTCTTGGACTTGGTGATGCTTTCCAAGAATGGTTTAGCAGATTTGCAGGTAAAGAAAAGGGACAATTGTTGGTTGCTCTTTGAATGATAGGTAAGGCAATAGATGGAGGAGCATAGCAGAATGGGTGATTTTGTTTATTTCTTATTTTAAGATGGATTTGAGCTGGAAAAGGAGACCATGGTAGGGAGAGAGGAAAGATTCAGGAGAGATAAAAATCAAGGGATGGGCTGGATCTCAGAGGAGATAGACAGGGATGTGATGGCAGGTGGATTATTCTTTTGTGAGAAGGAAGACATTTCTTGCTCTGAGATGGAAAGTCAGGATGGGTTGAACTTAAAAGCCAATGCTCACCCAGCTGCATCATGTTTCTCTGAAATAGGAGCACAGTTAAATGAGAAGTTAGGAGTGCAGAGAACAGGAAAAGACAATAGGAAACTGGATGCATAGCATAGCCATGGAGGGAACTGGGCATGTCATAGAATTGACAAGGTATATAAAAGGCCTTGCAAATTGGGCACCATGGATTTACCAAGGCACCAACCCACCCACATGATTTTTTTCCAGCACTTCTCATGGGTCAGGTGTAGGAACGTAGGATGCCAGAGGCTGTATTGCTATATTAGTGCAGATTTGCAAAGTGACAAGATGTCAGTGGATCAGGGAATCGAGAGGACTGGTAAGATGTGACAAATGCTACAAGTCGGCAGAAAAGCGATCTTACACATTGACATGTGAGCAGAGATTGTGATCTTCTAATGGACCAATTAGAGAAACATTGGCAGAACAGTTAGAACCATCTCCACTCATGCGTCAGAGGCTTCTCACGCTAACCAGACTATAGAGTTCTAGCAGAACACCATGAGGGTAGCTATGGTCTCTGCCATGATTTGTCTCTTTGGGGGCACTCTCAACTGTATAGTTTGGCAGTTCTGATGTGAACAGGTCCTTTTTTCTGTTTCAACTAATTCTGGTAAGAAGTTTTTAAGAAGTGCTTTCAACAGAAAATTGGAATAAAATGAAAAAAATTGTTTTAGCCTCAGAATTGACAGAAACAGAATTCATACTTTGAGCCTGTGAGAGCCTGGTCCCAGGGTTTTGGTTCTTAGAGTTTGTCTGGAGCACCACTGAGTGCTGTTCTTTTTCTCTCCCTTGACTCAACTGCTCAGACGACTAACTTGATTAGTTTTAGGTGGGTCTCTCTCCATTTATATGGGACTTCTACCTGGAAACAAGCTCTCCTGTAGCAGGATGTGATATAGTCCCCAGTGTATTAGTCCATTTTCATGCTGCTGATAAAGATATACCCAAGACTGGGTAACTTACAAAGAAATAGGCATTTAATGGACTCACAGTTCCACATGGCTGGGCAGGCCTTACAATCATGGCAGAAGGCAAAAGGCACGTCTTACAAAGCAGTAGACAAAAGAGTGAGAGTGAATGGGGTTTCCCCTTATAAAACTATCAGACTTATTCTGTACCATGAGAACAGTATGGGGGAAACTGCCTCCATGATTCAGATATTTCTAATAGAGTTCTTCCCATAACACATGGGAATTATGGGAGCTACAATTCAAGATGAGATTTGGGTGGGGACACAGCCAAACCATGTCACCCAGTAACACTTCCTAGGCTTACAGATCAGCCCACGTTTGTCTTGCAGCCATCTTTTGTCTCACCATGTTGTTTCTGGTTCAGAGTCTTTGCAATTCCTACTTTCACCTTGATCAGTTTCTCTCCGTCCCCTCTGGCTTGTCTGAGAGATGTCCCCAAATCAGCAGTTAAAGAGGACTTAACCCAATGTCTTCATGTATGGTGGGCACCAACCTCTCAGATGGGATCTGCTCACAGGTAGTTCTTATCCCAGAATTGAGAGGATCTCTTTCCAGAGCAAGTTTGAATGACATTAGATGAAAAAGGAAGAAAATTCTGAAGACTCTTGGAATGAAAAGGAGAGGGCAGGAAATGTACAGAGGCAAAGATAACTAAAAGGGCTTCCTTGTCTGTACCTTTCATTACTGGTGATAACTTCCTACTCGTGTGAGATGCTTCCTACCTCTATGGCAATAATGACTCATTGGAGGAAATAATGCAATGACTTTGAGAGAATAAGAACACATTTATTTACTGACTTTGGCTTGTCAGATGTTTTTATACACATCCCATTCAATTCCTAAAATTTCTTTATTGGGTAAGGATTTTTTTTTAAAGGCAATCCCAAAGCTCAAAAGTTAAGGTCAGAGAGTAGAGCCCAGATTCAGATATGGCCCTAATGACTCCCAAAACCCACTTTGTCCCCAGGACTTCATTCTGTCACCTCCACTTCTATGCTGGATCCTCTCATTTGTTTCCAAGTATCTTTTGTGATTTTAGTTTGCCAAACTAAACCTGTTCTGAGTTTTTATTTAAAAAGATACTCTCTGATTTTCTGGGTGTGGTGGCTCACACCTGTAATCCCAGCACTTTGGGAGGCTGAGGTGGGCAGATCACATGAGGTCGGGAGTTGGAGACCAGCCTGACCAATATGGAGAAACCCTGTCTCTACTAAAAATACAAAATTAGCCAGGCTTGGTAACGCATGTCTGAAATCCTAGCTCTCGGGAGGCTGAGGCAGGAGAATCACTTGCACCCAGGAGGCAGAGGTTGCGATGAGCCAAGATCACACCATTGCACTCCAGCCTGGGCAACAAGAACCAAACTCCTTCTTAAAAAGAATGATGGGAGGCTGAGACAGAAGAATCGCTTAAACCGGGAGGAGGAGGTTGCAGTGAGCCGAAAGCTTGCCCCTGCACTCCAGCCTGGGCGACAGAGCAAGACTCGTCTCAAAAAAATAAAATAAGATAAAATAAAATATACCTAAGGAGAGACATAGGACACACAATCCTATTGGTGCCTACCAGTCACAGTTTCACAATGCAATATTGCAGCACCGTCATAATTCAAAGCATTGCTGGCTTGGTAATTCACTTCATTAACGGTCCTGCGTGCATAAAATACATGGCAAACTGGAAGCAAACAAATCCTTGGACAGTATGATAATACATGCAGAAAGCAGAGGGTGATGTGTGGAGACCATACTAGAGGGAGGGGGGAAGGAAGTTTCGGGGAGAGAAATCCTATCAGGATTAAGAGGGACTTTTGTGAGCCCATGTGTACTGGGCAGGCAGTGTTTTCAGAAAGCATTTCTGAGAAATATTGGAGAATTAATTATGAATCTGCCTTGTTTATATTTTTACCTTTATGCCTTCCTATCCACTTCCGACATCCAATATCCTATGAAGTCCTGTCAGTCTTGCCTTTAGAATAGGCCTGGTGGCTCACGCCTGTAATCCAAGCACTTTGGAGGCCAACGCTGGCGGATCACCTGAGGTCGGGAGTTCAAGACCAGCCTGACCAACATGGTGAAACCCTGTCTTTAAAAAAAAAAAATAGAATAGATCTCAAATCTGTCCATTTCTCTTCCTGCCAATGGATGCAATGTGTGGCTAGGTCTCCAGTTACACCTGTGTCTGATCTCCTCTCTGGAGACACAGGAAGGTGGCTCATTTCTGACTCCCACATTGCAATTAGATGGGGCAGGTGACCAGTTCTGGCTAATGATGCATTGTACTTCTCACTCAAACATTTGTATACAGAGCAAGAACTTCCAGCAGGTTCTTCTCCTGCCACAGCAATTATGGAAGCAGGTTATTGAAATGAAGGTGCCACAAGACTGAAGCAATTTGGATCCCTATGTTAGTCAGAGTTCTCAAGGAAAACAGAACCAATAGAGTAGGTAGTAAGAGATTGATTACGAGGAATTAACTCCCATAATTAGGGGAGGCTAAGAAGTCCTCATAACCTGCCGCCTTCAAGCTGGAGCCCTGGGAAATCCTGTGGTATTGTTCAGTCTAAGCCCAAAGGTGGAGGAGACTTTAATGGAAACCAGGGGGCCAACAGTGTGAGTCCCAGTCTGAATATGAAGGCCATAGAACCAGGATCACCAATGTCCAAGGGCAGGAGATGATGTCCCAGCTCAAGAAGACAGAGTGAACTCACCCTTCCTCTGCTTTTTTGTTCTATCCAAGCACTCAGCAGATTGGTTGCTACCCACCCCCATTGGTGAAGGCAGTCTTTGCTCAGTCTGCTGATTCAGATGCTCATGTATTCCAGAAACACCTCCACAGACACACCCAGAAATCATGTTTTACCAGTTATCTGGGCACGCCTAGGCCAATCAAGTTGACACAGTAAATGAACCATCACAAGCTCCAATCTACATGGAGCGCAGCTGCCCTAGATGGCCCTCCAGACATACAGTGGCCATTTCATGGGCAAGAAAAAAACCTTTGTTTTATAAAGCAACTGAGAGCTTGGCTTGTTTGTTATGTCATAGTCTATTCTATCCTGACAAGTAAAAGGAGTTGCCATCATCTCTCTCCTAGTGTCCAGCAGAAACCTCTTAATGTTTTCATTTCCTCTCTAGCCTCATTTCCCCTCATTTCTCTGCAATCACCCCATGGCTCTTCAGCCTTGAATCCTTTTATCTTTTCAGTTCCTCAGATATTCGAGGCTGCTCCCCGTTTTAGAACCATTGCACTTTTTTTTTGAGACAGGGTCTTGCTTTGTCACCCAGGCTGGAGTACAGTGGCCTGATCATGGCTCACTGCCGTCTTGGACTCCTGGGCTCAAGTGATTCACCTGCCTCAGCTTCCTGAAGTGCTGAACTAGAGGTGTGAGCCAGTGTGCCTGGCCTGCACACACTTTTTTCTCTGCCTCAAATGCTCTACCCACTTTGTTTGGATCCTCCTTGAGTGTCTCCACCTAAATGACACTTCGTTGGAGGCCTCCTTCGACCCCTCAGTGTGAGTAGAGACCTCCTCTTCCAAGCCATGTACTATGGTTCAACCATAACCAATCACAGTTCATAATTCCATCTTCCTTTGTGTGGTTATTTTCATCTTTCTCCTTAATCAAACTGCAAGCTCCACTAGGGAATGAGACCATGTCTATTTTCTCTTCCTCTCTGTCCTAAATAACCTGTGTATGGCCCAACCCATATTAGGCTGCCAATAAATATCTTCATTAAATAAATGCATTAACAGCAAGTTAGAGTTGCATATATATTTTTTGGTCGGGGCAGAGTCTTGCTCTAGCACCCAGGCTGGAGTGCAATGGTGTGGTCTTGGCTCACTGCAACCTCCGCCTCCCAGGTTTAAGCGATCCTCCTGCCTCAGCCTCCCAAAATAGCTGGGATTACAAGCATCCGCTAGCATGCCTAATTTTTGTATTTTAGTAGAGATGGGGTTTCACCGTGTTGGCCAGGCTGGTCTCGAACTCCTGGCCTCGTGATCTGCCTGCCTCGGCCTCCCAAAGTGCTAGGATTACAGGCGTGAGTCGTGCCCAGCCTCATATATATATTTTTAAGTCTTGGAAAGAGATAGTTAATTTTTTTGAGCACTTAGTATGTGTGATGCACGTTACAATTGCTTTACATTGTTACTTGGCACAGTAACAATAATACTATGAGGTAAGCACAGTTATCCTTGATTTAGAGATATGGGAGTCTACGCCTGGAGTGGGTCGAATAACCTGCTTATGTCCATGAGGCTTATAGGCAGGTGAACTTTGTAACCCATGTCCTTAATCTGACTTTGGATTTTTTTTTTTGGTTCCACCTCCAGTTTTCAAAGTTTACAAAACAAATAGCACCAGGCCCTTCTATTGCAGCTATTATAATAATCAAAGGCCAGATTTGTGTTTATTATGGAAAGGATTAATGATTGCCTATGTCCGCATGTTTTCTACCAAAGAAAACATCTTTTAAAAATAAACACACAGTGATTATAACTATTGAATAACTTGTTGATTGTTCTCAGAGTATGAAACCCTGCCAGTATAAAGTCCTCAAAATAGAGTTCTTTTATGTTTGACTTTAGAGCATAAGTTATTTTGTTTGTTTGTTTTTTTTTTCATTTAGACCCATCAGAGGTGAAAATATTAATTTCCTTTTCTGTGGAGAAATCCAATAATGGAGTAAAAATCAGACTTCATTTGGACACAGTTTATCAATTAAATCTGATTTTTGTTAACAATATCTTATAAGCTCTCATTTTAAATCAATCTTTTTAAAAATCTCTTTCATGAAACAGCACATATCTGAATGAGAAGTCGCTCCAGCTGACGGAGAAATGCAAAAATCTGCAATATGGCCTTGAGTCTTTCTCTAACAAAACGAAAGGGTAAGTTCTACTCTTCACATTTAATTTCCTTTTACAATTAGGGTTTTATATTCAGAATGTTTGACAGTGTCTCTGAAGTCACTTGGAATATGAGACCATGTTCACTCTCAGGCTTACCATTGAGCTCTGAAGATCCTGTCGGTGAGCAGGATGGACCAGAGCCAAACAGTATGCACCAGGACCAGACCCTGGCAGTGGGACTCAGCTTAACTTGTCCCTGGATCCACACTTGTTAAAAATACCACATAGGGGCCAGGTACGGTGGCTCATGCCTATAATCGCAGTGCTTTGGGAGGCAGAGGCTAGAGGATTGCTTGAGGCTGGGAGTTTGAGACCAGGCTTAGCAACATAGCAAGACCCCCATCTTTACAAAAGATCATCAAAATCAGGTGGCATGTGCCTGTAATCCCAGCTACTCAAGAAGTGGAGGCAGGAGGATCATTTAAATCCAGGAGTTCAAGGCTGCAGTGAGCTATGATTGCTCCACTGTGCCCAGCCTGGGTGACAGACCGAGACCGTGTCTCCAGAATCAACCAAACCACCCCCCAAAACAACACGTAGTTTTACTGGCTACACTTATATGCCTTCAATCCTTTTGAGAATCTGATATGTATTCTGAATGCTATCCTAGAAAAATACACACCTGTACAAAATTGTGCTTACAGTTTTAGCAGGTGAATGATTTACCCCCAGTCTCAGCTGTGCCACTCCCTCAGCTTCCCCAACGCTGCCTACAATACTGGATTTTAGAGGGTTTGCTACATCATCTCCTTCAACCTGCGGAAAAGGAAATGCAAATGCTCCATGCCTCATCTACATGGAAGAGGCACTGGTGGCCTGAGACTGATGTGAGAAGCACTGTGTTGATTGTTCCTGGAAAGTTCCCAGTCTAAGGGTGCTGGACAAAAGGGATATGTGTGTGTTTGTGTCAGGCAGAGACTCGAGGTTATGCCTTTGACCCCCCTGAAAGGAAACTAACCTGAGTTTCACCTTGCTTGATGCTTGCCTGACAAAATTTGAAGACGGTTCAGTTAATATAACTGACCAGGGGGTTCACCTTGCCCACTGCCTAAATAGAACCGATTTGTCAAGACAGGAGAATTCTAGTGGAGAAAGAATAATTCACACAGAGTTGACTGTGTGGGAGAAGGAGGTTTGTTTTTTTTTTTTTTTTTAGAGGAAGTCTGTCTCCCAGACTGGAGTGCAGTGGCATGATCTTGGCTCATTGCAACCTTCAATTCCCTGGTTCAAGTGATTCTCCTGCATCAGCCTCACGAGTAGCTGGGATTATAGGCACATACCACCATGCCCAGCTAATTTTTGTTTTTTTAGTAGAGAGGGAGTTTCACCATTTTTGGTCAGGATGGTCTTGATCTCCTGACCTCATGATCCAACCACCTCAGCCTCCTAAAGTGCTGGGATTACCACACCCGGCCTGGAGACCAGAGTTTTATTACTCAAATCAGTCTCCCCAAGCATTCGGGGATCAGACTTTTTAAGAGATAATTTGGTGGATAGGGGCTTGGGAAGTGGCGAGTGCTGGTGGTCAGGTTGGAGATGGAATCATAGGGAGTCAAAGTGAGTTTTTCTTGCCACCTTCTGTTCCTGGGTGGGATGGCAGAACTGGTTGAGCCAGATTATGGTCTGCGGTGGGGGTGCCAGCTAATCCATCCAGTGTAGGGTCTAAAAAATGTCTCAAGTACTGATCTTAGGTTTTACAATAGGGATGGTATCCCCAGGAGTCATTAGAGGAAGTTCAGATTTGGAGCCAGAGGCTGCATGACCCCTAAACTGTAATTTCTAATCTGTAGCTAATTTGTTAGTCCTACAAAGGCAGACTGGTCCCAGGCAAGAAGCGGGTCCTTTCAGGAAAGGGCTCTTAGCAATTTTGTTTCAGAGGCAAACCATGAACTGAATTCCTTCCCAAAAGTTAGTTCAGCCTACACCCAGGAATGAACAAGGACAGCTTAAAGGTTAGATGCAAGATGGAGTAGGTTAGGTCTGATTTCTTTCATGTCATAATTTCCTCAGTTATAATTTTCAAAGGTGGTTTCAGTAAGAGGTATTGCTGTTTTCCACATGCCAATCCTATACAAGGAAGAGCCAGTGAGTGGTCTTCCTGCCTTCATGTTTTTCTCTTTCTTTTCCTAATCATCAGTGATTCTCTCTCTTTCTCTCACTCTCTCTCTCACACACACACAAACACATACACACACACACCCCTCTTCTTTTAATGTTAGAAATGTTTTTATGGGAGGAAGGAGTAAAGCAGCTGCCTCTAATCCTTTCCTTCCCTTCCCTGGAGGCGCTGGAGATTTGACCTGGGGAAAACCAAGGTAGGTAAACTGGTTTAACCTATGCCTCTACTGAGCCTTTGGGTAGAGAGACTAATGATATTTGCTTAGAGGAAGAGACATCCATGGAGTGTCCCTAGCAGGCTGATCTCTGCTTTAAGGCTGAGGTCCTGCTTTAAGTTAATGGAACCCCAGATCCAGGAGGCAAGACTCCCTGGAGAATGGCTCAAAGGCTGTGGAACTTGCCGGGTCTAACAGAGAAATGTTTCACAATTTAAAAGTTTCTGCTGTGTGAGAAAACTGACAGAACTCTCATAGAGACCTCACCTTCTATCCTGGGCCATGTGCAATGTGGGAAGGCACAGTTGGTGCTATATGTAAGTTTTCAGTGCCACAGAAGAAATAGTACTTGAATATAAATTTTCTCTCAGCAAGGCAACTTTACTTTCTGCAGAAAGGGTACACTCGCCAGCAGTTTGCCACAAAAGTACAAAGAACAAAGGAAAGGCAGACATATTTATCCCTTACAGACTGGCCCCTACCTCTGTGCCCTGCCTCCATTGGCTGGAGCTGGGCCTCACAATCTAAACAATACAGATTGGCTAATAACTCAGAACTCTTCTGAAAAGGGTAATGGCAAGAGAGAACAGAGGAAAAGAGGAAGTCACTTACAAAAGACTTAAAGAAGCAATAACATTTCCAAATAAGGAAAAGAAATTAACTATGGGATGAAGCCTGCCTGGGCTTGTCCAGACATGTCAGGGCAAATATCTGGGCTAGAGTTTAAGAACTAGGAACACAGAATATACCTACTTCTTTATTATAACTAATAGCTACTTAGGATTATTAACAAAAGGCTTTAGAGTAAATCAACCTCTGAAGAAGCTATTTTTCATTTTTAATAAGCTAAGAAGATAGCTTTGAAGGGGAACTTCTATTTACTTTTATTTTCTACAGCTGGGGTGTCCATGCTTTTTTTATTTTTTCTAGTAGGACAGGTAGGTAATGCTGCTAAATGGGGTGTCCATTCTTGATGTCCGAGCCTGTCTCTGGTTTGTCTGAGCCTCTTGATACAACCAGAAATTATGTTTTACCAGCTATCTGGGCACCCTGAGCCTAGTTACATTGACACAGAAGATGAACCATCACAAGCCCTAAACCACATGGAGTGCAGCTGCACTAGACAGCCCTCCAGATATATAGTGGGCATTTCATGGGCAAGAAATAAACCTTTGTTTTGTAAACCAACTGAGAGCTTGGCTTTGTCTGTTATCACATCATAGTCTATACTATCCTGACAAGTAAAAGGAGTTGCCATCATCTCTCTCCTAGAGTCCTCCAGAAACCTCTTAACTTTTTCACTTCCCCTCTAGTCCCGTTTCCCTCATTTCTCTGCAGATCATTAAAATTATTAGGAAAGCTTGATACTGGTTAAGATCTCTGATTTGAGTCAGTCAATTTGACAGCAGTCAAATCTTGTATGTTAGCTCAGTTTCTCACAGGATAGCTCTATTAAAATTCTTGTTTTCTTTTCCTTAAATTCCAACTAGCAGGCCTTAAGCTTGCAAAGGGAATCCACTATGCTGTGTGTCTTCTATTTGCCCCACCTACTCCACTCCCTCCCACTCTCATAATGTTTCACGACAGTTTCATCTCTGCCTTTTCTCAGGGAGGTTGACATATGTGGAAATCACTAATAGGTTCTGGCCTCTTTTGCCATCAGGGTATTTTTTCGGATTTGACCAAGAAGGAGCATGAAAAAGATATCTGAAAGAGTGAGGAAGGAGAAGAAACTCTGTTTTTGGTGTTGTCACAGCTTAACTACTGCTTTTCGTGTGTGTGTGTGTGTGTGTGTGTGTGTGTGTGTGTGTGACAGAGTCTCACTCTGTCGCCCAGGCTGGAGTGCAGTGGCATGAACACAGCTCACTGCAGCCTTGACCTCCTGTGCTCAAGCCATCCTCCTGCCTCAGGTTCATGAGTAGCCAGGACCACAAGTGTGCACCACCATGCCTGGCTAATTTTTAATTGATATTTTGTAGACATGGGGTCTTTCTGTGTTGCCCAGGTTGGTCTCAAACTCCTGGGTGCTAATGATCCTCTTGCCTTGGCCTCCCTAAGTGTTGAGTGTACAAGCATATGAACCCAGAAAATCTGAGACAAGTCTCAATTAATTTAGAAAGTTTATTTTGCCAAGGTTGAGGACAGCCTCAGGAAGTCCTGACAACATGTGCCCAAAGTAGTTGGGGCACAGCCTGGTTTTATACATTTTAGGAAGATATGAGACATCAATCATTATATGTAAGAAGTAACTTGGTTTTGTCTGGAAAGGCGGTGACAACCTGAAGCAAAGGTAGGAAGATTCAAAGTGGCAGTGGTGGGAACTTCCAGGTCACAAATAGGTGAGACACAAATGGTTGCATTTCCAAAGAAGACAATCAGATATGCATCTCTCTTAGTGAGCAAAGGGATAACTTTGAATAGAATGGGAGGCACATTTTCCCTAAGCGGTTTCCAGCTTGAGTTTTCGCTAGTGATTTGGGGGCCCAAGATATTTTCCTTTCCCATTTCCTCCCTTTTCTTTATTTAAATCTTTTGGAGAAAGGATTGTACAAAAAAGAAAAATGAGTCTCTGGTCTCAGGTTTCATCTGATCTCTCATGGCTAGGATGGCTTATTACTAGAAAGGTCTAGATGGGTAGGTCCCAAAAGTTCATTTTAGCAGGTTGTGAAGTCTCCTGTCCTTTTTAAAGAAAATTAGAGGGAGGAAGGGGGAAAAAAGCAATGACAAAGCAAAGGACAATCTGGAAAAATAGATATAGGCCACATTACTCTGAAGTCCATACGTTAGTAGGTAGGTGTGAAAGTGGCTTATGTATGTAGATTGGTCGCTGTTATTTTCTTCTGAAGTTTAAATTGTCCGGCTTCAGTGTGTATGATTTTAAAAAAGCACAGCTTAGATTTCAGTGACTCCAAACTAGGAAAAATGGAGAAAAGAAAAAAATAGAAAACATTATTTTGAAGACTTGTAGCGAAGAAAAATTAGAATTTGGTCCAAACTGTAGAAAATAATAAAAGTTAAAAAAAAATTAGGCAAGAATAGAATCTGACAGGTGTAGTACTGTTTTGAAACACAATTTTTTTCTCTCTCCAGTTTCCCATTTTACTAAAGGTAAATCATGATAGCACTGATTTGCTTATTAGAGTTGGCCTAATTATTTGTATACAGTGCAGCAAAAATAATTATTTTTTACAAAGATTTTTAAATTGGCTTTGATGGAACTCTGTTCCAAGGAAGGAATCTCAGATGAGATTTTTAAAGCCAAGCCCAGCCATGGATTTGTGCCATCAAATACTTATGAGTTTGGCGAATTTCTTCTCTTCCTGAGGTTCCAAGTTTAACCTTGGGGTTCTGTGCCTGTCAGCAAGTGACATTCTTTATTTACTACAGGTCCCTTATTTACCCTGAACAGAGACTGTCTACACAAAATATGAGGCTGGTTTTTCCGAGGGCTTTATTGGCTCCATAAGTCAAGTTTGATTCCTTAAAGGAAAACACCATTCCAGTCAAAGCCTTGTTAAAATAACCAATTTCTCCAATTGTGTCCTGTTATAAATTAAAACAGATTCCTATTACACTTATGCAAATAAATGCATTGCCGTAATTTAAGAATATGCACAAATAGTTTCCAAATTCCAGATAAATCAGGGAGAGAGAAACAAATATGCTCTAAATTTTGTTCATGGGAATACACTAAATTGTTAAAAAAGCTGTCAATAGTGCAAAAGAAATGTTTTAAGACTCTGAAAAACAAAACAAAGGATCAGCAAGCATTTTAATCAAAAAAGTCAAAAAGATTGGTTCAGTCCATGCAGTTAATTTTTGTTCTTCTTATACTCATGAATATTTTAGCTCTACATGAATCCTGAAAGTTTTTCCTGATATCACAATCTTCCAAGTTGTTAGAAACCTGCATTTAAGAGCATCTGTTGAAGTTTTATAGCTGATTATCAAACCACCCTCTAAAGAGGAACAAAACAGGACAATTGTCCATGGATAAAAAAAAAGTTTTAAAACAGCCATAGCAAAAGACACAATTGACAAGAAAATTTGTTACTTCTGTGGCACAGAATAATTTTAACATAATGATTATTACTGATAATGTACACTAAAATATATCAGAATTACTGGAGTTTCCCATAATTTTGGAACACATACCAACAACATATTTATACAAATACAATCCAAAGAAAACCAAACACCACTTTATATTTGACAATGCTTCCTGTATAGCTTTATACCAAATAAGCCAAATTATGTCATTTTTGGACTTTAGAGAACCTAATGTCTTAAATGATTAGATTAGAAAAAGAATTTATAATTTGATTTTAGAAAGTTTGTCAAATATTAAAGATTTAACACACTATATATTACAAAATAGGATTACAGGTCATTTAAAGGTCATTTATCTAACCAAAGTGATAATTTTCAAGGATTTTTTTAAAAAGTAAAAACCTTGATTCTTTGAGAAAGGAGACTGAATTTTCCAAACAAGAAGCCCTAATAAAACCAGCATGAAGCCAATTACATTTGTTTTTCAAAATGTAAACAATCTATAAAATTTAATCTTGATTATAAAATATAACTTCCACAAGCCTTTTATAACCTTTATTAAAGGGTTGGTTATGCTTCTAGAAAACCTTGTTAATCTGAACCATATACTGGTTTTGCATCAGTGTGCCTTTGACACTAATGATTAATTTATAGAGAACTTATTTCATCTTTCAAGATCGGCCCTTAGGACCTTATGGGCCCACTTCTTCCACAATAGTCCCTGGGCCTTGAGGAGTTGAATAGATTTAATTACTTGCCCTGTGTCTCAGGAATGCAGTTATTTTGATTGGCCTCTTCTATGGGGCAGGAAGATGAGGCTTTAATTGCTGTCAGTACTTAAAATTTAGCAGGACTTGATGTCCTTTTTAAACCCAGGAGTTAAAGCCCTGTTACTCAATGGTACAAGGACTTTAAAAGCACATACAGGGGCCAGGTGCACCGGTGCATGCCTGTAATCCCAGCACTTTGGGAGGCTGAGGTGGGCAGATCACCTGAGGTTAGGAGTTCAAGACCAGCCTGGCTAACATGGTGAAACCCTGTCTCTACTAAAAATACAAAAAATTAGCTAGATATGTGGTAGATACCTATAATCCCAGCTACTCAGGAGGCTGAGGTGGGAGAATTGCTTGAACCTGGTAGAAGGAAGTTGCAGTGAGCTGAGATTGTGCCATTGCACTCCAGCCTGGGCAAGGCTCCATCTCAAAAAAATACATGGATGTAATAACCTTAATTAAAAAAAAAATTTTGTCACTGGAACTTTTTTATTAGAAAATACCAAATTAATGAAATATCTATTATTTATTAGAACTCTTTATTCTAAATTATGACCAGTTTGTCTACAAGTATTTATTTCATTACATTTACCTATTTCATTTTAATAGTTTAAGATTGTTTATGAAAACTGTGATCGTCATGATTTAAAGTTATAAAACCACCATTGCAAAATTATAACTGAGACAGTGAAAAAATTTTGACTTGACTCCATCTTGTTCTTAACCTCCTAGCTGTCCTTGTTCACTCTTGGCCACAGGCCAAACTAACTTGGGGAGAAACTTCGTTTATAGTTTAGCTTTGAAACAAAGATGGTAACAGTCCTTTCCCAAAACAAACCTCCTTATTGTCTCTGGACTAGACTGCCTAAAACCACAGGATTAGAAGTTATGGTAATCTTACTAAATTTGAGATGCAGCTATTTTCATTAAACCCATATCAATGTCTTACTTATTAAAAATTACACAAGCACTGGGTGCGGTGGCTCACGCCTATAATCCCAGCACTTTGGGAGGCTGACGCAGGTGGATCACGAGGTCAAGAGATCGAGACCATTCTGGTCAACAAGGTGAAACCCCGTCTCTACTAAAAATACAAAAATTAGCTGGGCATGGTGGTGCACGCCTGTAGTCCCAGCTACTCGGGAGGCTGAGGCAGGAGAATTGCTTCAACCCAGGAGGCGGAGGTTGCAGTGAGTCAAGATCGTGCCATTGCATTCCAGTCTGGGTAACATCAGCGAAACTCCATCTCAAAAAAAAAAAAAAAAAAAAAAATTACACAAGCAAAGATAATTCTGTTTTGGGCTGGGTTTATAGTTTCGTAAACCCTGTGCCAAATTTTGACACCTTATAGTATTTGGCAGGGATAAGTATGACATTGCTTGATTAATAAGTGCCAACAAAAATGAATGCTGGCAATTCTTAAGACTTTTCTAGTATTACTTTACCAATAATTTTAAAGCCAGCTTATTTATTAAAGATTTTACTTAAGTTATATAAATTTGAAAAAGCATTTGGTCTTTTCTTTTTCAGTATCTGATTTAAGCACCTTTATTTTTCTTTAAGTTAATTAATTAGAACTCTTTTATATATTTTTACTAGTGAAACATTGTGTACACAATGCCTAAATACATATAAAGATTAGGCATGCCGGTGGTAGTACCTTTTATAGATTTATAACCCCCACTTTTTTCCTATCATAGACTTTCAGATTCTTGATAACCTGTTTCACAACCCTAGGCAGTTTTCAGCTAAATAGCCTTAAGTTTGCACAGTAAAGGAAACAACTCAGGTGAAAATCAAATAGCAAAATTTACATCATAAGGTATGGAAAGAAAAAGTCTGGTAGTACTAGAGGGAGACACTTTCATTTTTATTTGAGTCAAATTAAACATAACATTAAAGTACACTCTCTGCCCTCAGCAGGTTCCAGCTTGAGTTTTCCTTAGTGATTCTGGGGCCCAACACGTTTTCCTTTCACAGGCCTGACCCAACACTCCTGGCCTTCCTCCTTGACTGAAAGAAGTGCTTTTGTTCAGAAGAACTGAACAAAAGCCAAGGTTATTATTAGTCTTTCACCCTGTCCTTTTCTCATTCTTACTCTCTCTCTCTTTCACTCTAGCTCTCTCTCCTTCCCTTTCTGTCCATTCCCTCCATTGGACCCTTTAACTTAGGGATAAGATGTTAATAATCCCCTACTATTCTACGTAGATTTCTCTACAGCTTGCCCAGATCTTTGGGAAAAATCCCTTTTTAAAGCCCTTCTTAAATTCCACAATTGGAGCAGGCTGTCATTCCTGCTAGGACTCTAGGTTTCTATATGTAAGGACCTATAAACTGACTGTACCATGGACTGTACAGGCCATGGTGACCCCGGTAACCTGCACAGATACCTCCAGAAGGCCTCCAAGTGCCAAAAAGTCTGAAGTAACAGGAAAACCACAGAAGAAGAATGGCTAGCTCCTGCAGTGCCTAATTAACCAACCTTGCAACATTCTGCCATTATTCCTGCCTTAACTGATTACCCAACCTTGTGACACTGGACCTTGGGACACCACCCCCCGCTCCCCCACAACACTCCCCCTGGCTTGCAAAAACTGCCCTGAACTGTAACTTTCCACTGCCTACCTCAAACCTATAAAACCACCTCCTATCCGACTAGCCTTCACTGACTCTCCTTTTGGATTCAGCCCCCTCACACCTGTTTGAATAAAACAGCCTTGTTGCTCACACAAAGCCTGTTCAGGTGGTCTCTTCATTCAGAGCATGCCTAACACCATAGACTGGTTGGAATAAAGACTTTTGCAAATGCTTCTTCCCTTTCACAATAAAGTCACTGATTTTGGGAGTGGACTTAAAGTAATTCACACATCTGAGATGCACTACATGCTGGTTTTGATGTTGGAGCTGTTGTTCTGTTTGTTGTTTGTCAGGTATGTGGGTGTTGTAAGGATCTTCCTGAAGCTTTTCCTGAGGGACTTGAGTTCCAAGCCTCTTGTGGTGCCCTCCACATATCAGGCATGTGACAAAAATGATGCATGAAAAGTAGAACAAGGAAATTGGTTTTTGCTCCGCCAGACCCTGTGGAAAGCTGGCTGTACTCCCTGAGTGATGTGTAAATTAGTGAGCAAAACTTGCCTTTGACTCTGCAGCGCTCTCTGACATCAGCTGTTTTTGCTTTCCAAAGTGACAAAAGTTCTCAACTTGAGGGTGACAAATATCTGTGTGTTTTTGCAAAACACTTGAGTCAGCAGAGGGAGAAAATTCTCTAATCATGGAAAGCATCTTTTTAAGGCGAAGAATTTGACAACTCTGATGTGCATCAACAAAAGTGGTAACTGCAGGATGCTAATTAGAATGCTGGGTGCCCATACCCCCGTATTTGCCCTCTCACTTCTTCTCTGTTGTTTTCTATTTGGTGCTAAGATCTTTTCTCAGCTACTCTTTAGGGGGATGCCTTTCCATTAAACACACGCAATTTCAGCTAGCTCATATAATTAGCCTGTACTGGTATTCTATTTGGCAAAGGTCTAGAGAGAGCAGACATGAATTGCCTGTTGTTATAAAAGTTTTGCACACAGGAGACTAATTTTTTGGTTGTATTGTCTATGGTCAGGGATTGTGCGTTCTATAACCAGTGCTATTCCAGACTTAGGGAGTGCAATCGGGAAAGCCATTCAGTGTACAGCGATAAAAAAGTAATTTCATTTTCTTAGAAATAATTATCTGGCCCTATTTTTGTCATGGTCTGTTAAAGACTTAGAATTTTCTCTTTCTTCAGCCTAAGTGTCCTTTTCACATTGCTAAAATAGCATTTAGGAAGATGGAGTTACAGTGGGAGGAAAAGTGCCCTTTTCCTCCCCTAGTCTTAACTGTATTTTTTGAATAAAAGAAAATTAAGCAGTTGCCATTAGGAGAACAAGTGGGATAGGGTCTTCTGTGCCATAATTCTCTATTCTGTGTGTTAGATTGTGAGCTCCAAAAAGAGCGGGACATGTCTTGTTCACATGTCTATCCCGTGGTGCCAATCATAAGGGTTCAGCACACAGCAGTTGCTCAATAAATTTTTGTTGAATAAGCAAATAAATGAATGAATGTATTTCTTAGGTTTTCAAAGAATTTTGATACTATCTGTAATTCCTAGATTTAAAAAAATTATAAATCTATAAACCAACACCGTTTTGAAACCAATTTTAACTTCTTTGACTCCTTCTCTTACTTTGGATCTCGACTTTTCTGATTTTTTTTTTCTACCCTGTCCTTTTCCCTTAAATATTTCTCTGCCTTTCTGCAGCTCTATTCTTTCCAGTAAGTTATCTCCCAGATAAAATATTATACTGTATTAAAACTCCTTATAGCCATCTTATCACTGTGAGTTTGCTCATTTTTCAGTATGGCAAACTTATTACTTGTAATCTTTCTTGCTTATATTTTTAGAAAAATGTCTCTATGGATATCCAAGCTGTCCATCTTATTCCTCATTGCCTCAGATAAATGAAATGATTTTTCTAAGAGTAGATACTTCAGAGGTGCTAACCCAGGAAACGAACTCATTTCCTTTTCTTGGACTTTTCTGCCTCTGTTGTTTTTACTTCTCTTTTTCATGCTTTTCTTTTCTTTCCCCAAGAGTCCTGGCTCCCAAGAAAATGTACCATTAGATTTGTTCGGTTTCTACCATTTGGTCAGAATATACACCCTGCTCTAACAAAAGCTCCCAAACTCTAAATCTGAGCAAAATATTTTACTCTCTCTCACACAATATAAAATGTTCCTTCTTTATCAGGCAACTCTCCTGGATGGCTTTTCCCCCGGATATTGATTCAGAAATACAGACTCCTTACATCTTAAGATCAAGCCATCTTCAACCCTCTTGCTCAAAGAGCAGGTACTAATAAAGAGAAAGCCAATACTGGACGTAGCCTGCAGGGGGCGCACATCACTCCCATTTTCACTCTACCATCTGGGACTGGCACTTGTAAACGTTGGGAAACATGTTGGGGGTTTTGACCAATAAAATGCAAGAGGCGCTGATGTGCTGTGAGTGAGTGGGAACAGAGTGTCTGTTTTGGGCAGCTGTTTGCAACAACAAGTGTGTGCTACAGAAAGGGAGAGCCAATCAGTGGTAGTCCGTCAGGCATCTCTGCCACGTATGTGTTAAATAGCTTTACCATTCTCATCATTCTATTGATTATAGGCCGCCAGGGTGGCTCTTAAAGGTGGAAAGAAACTTTTTAAACAACAGCAATCTTGTACATCTTGTGAACACTGGAGCATTTAAAATAGAGCCTCTAGTAAGGGACTCAGATGTCTTCTAAGAAACACCTTGTAAGCCACTGCCCTGTAACTGTCCGCAGAATTGCTAGGGCATGGTGGGCTCACTTGTATTCAGACAGCTTTCTGGGGTAAAATACTAATGCTCAGAATCAAGATTTGGAACATCTGCCTTGCAGAGACTAAGTGCGGCTTGTGCCATAGGTGAGTGTCTATGTTTGATGAGCTATTTCATGCCGTACCATTTAAAATCACTGAGAACAATCGAATTTTCTGAAAGATAGATTCTTCATGGGGTGACATAAAGCCAGAAGGCACTGTTAGTCAGAAGGCACTGTTTTGCAGGGTGAAATGTGAAGGGAACTGAAGACTAGCCCTAAGTGTTCTTCACTCTGTTATCCTGGGGAGAACAACATGACCTGATTGCTACTTGAAAAGAAAAGGCATAAATTATGGCCGATCAAACTTCAAAGAGCCCAAGTGTGAGCATATCACTTGACAGCCTGCTAACCATGCAAGTAGTCTCAAGTTTCAAGCCGTCCAGCAGGAAGAAAGATTTTTGGTCATAGACAAGATTTTCTTGGCCTAGAATGACGTATGACTTGTTTCTGTTCTGCTTTAAGTCTATGGTGCTTTGACTGCTTTTTAAAGCAATGTGCACGGTTTTGTCTTTCTACTCACCTCTGACCCTTTAACTTGCCTTTTCTCATCAATTTTTAAGAGTTCCAGGGCTGGGCATGGTGGCTCGTGCCTGTAATTCCATTGTTTTGGGAGGCTGAGGCTGTAGGATCACTTGAGGCCAGGAGGTTGAGGCTGCAGTGAGCTGTGATCACACCCCTGCACTCCAGCCTGGGTGACAGAGCAAGACATTGTCTCAAAATTGGGGAAAAAAGGGCTACAGATTAGAAAATAATACATCAACACCAAACAGCCATTCATATCAACACATTACATTCTTAGTATTTGGGGAAATTCCTCTTGGTAATCAAAGCCAAGGCTTATTTGCTGATATAAAATTTCAAGTTGGGAGGGCAGATGAGCTAATAATATATATATGTTTTTTGAGACAGGGTCTCATTCTCTCCCCCAGGCTGGAGTGCAGTAACCTTGGCTCACTGCAACCTCTGCTCCCGGATTCAAGTGATTCTCCTGCCTCAGCCTTCTGAGTAGGTGGGATTACAGGTGCCTGCTACCATGCCAGCTAATTTTTGTATTTTTAGTAGAGATGGAATTTCACCATGTTCACCAGGCTGATCTCAAACTCCTGACTGCAGGTAATCCACCCACCTTGGCCTCCCTAAGTGCTGAGATTACAGAAATGAGCCACCACTCCTGGCCGAGTTAGTAATATTGAAAGTATGATAAAAGTCTCTGACAGTGTTTGCATTTAAACAAAAGTTATGGCAGATTTATTAAAATGTGGTTTAACAGTCATTCTGTACTTCAAAGAGTATGTGAAAAATAATTACAATTTAAGAGTTTGAAAGCATAGTCTCTCTTAAATTATTTGAATTCGTATATTGTTTGTTTCAACTATGAACATGTATGACTTTTTAAAAAAATCTAATTCCCTCAGTTTAAAGATAAAAAATGGGATTATGACTTGTTCAAAGTCACGCTATCTGTTAGTAGGAAGTTAATAAAGACTGTATTTTTTCCGTGTGTGTGTGTGTGTGTGTGTGTGTGTGTGTGTGTGTGTGTTTGGTGTGGTTGTTGACATTAAAAGATAACTAGCATAATCCTAATATGAATTCTTTAGTTAATACTTGGTAAGAGTTCCTTACTATCATTTTTTGATGCTGAAGATTGGAATTGTGTATTATTTTATTGTAAGTACTTGTCAATGGAAACAAAACTAAATTTTCTCTCAGAGAAATGTGGAAACGCTGGCTTGCTAGTTAGACAGCAATGTTGATTACGCATTCATATCAGAAGGCTTCCTTATACTTCCTCAAATAACTAGCCATTTGAACAAAGCCTTTCTGGGAAGACCATGGCAATAAAAATAATAAAACTTATTTAAAGTCATTGAGAAAGAATTGGAATTATTTTCAATTTTAGAAGTGGCACAGAGAAAGCAAATCTGTTGCTGTTTTCAGCATCTTCAAATATAACAGGCAATGTTAAAGGTATAGTTTATTTGCTATTTGTGGTAGCCGGAGCTGCAAGGTGACTGTCATCTGAAAGGCCATCAGGATGACTACAATAGTGGAAAGGAGGGCTTTATTGGCATTATCAGTTTGCAAGCTGGGAAGAGAGTCTCCAGCATGGACCATAGGTGCTGTCTCTTCAAAGAGAGGAAGAGCAGGTTGGGTTTTATGCCTCACAGGGTCTCTGTTACATGGTAAAGTCAAACATATTCAGCATGTTTCAGGGAAAAGTTATGCATATTTATAAGGGGGAGTCAAGCGCATGTGCTATGTATGTAACATACATCCCATATTCACTTTGGGGTAAATTACAGCATTCAAATGAGGTGGAATTTGGCTCTTTATGTCAAAAGGTGAACTCTAGGACACAAACACAATTTGTGCACAGCCTCTGGAAGCTGCTGAAACTGGCTTAAGGTTGGCTGCAGTTGCTTGTCAGAAAACAATAAGGCTGTCCTCTGTCCAATCAGAGTTAAGGTTATCTGGGTTATAAATCAGCCTGATAAATTGCCTGGTAGCTCCTGTTATTAGGGAGTTTAGAGAGAGTGTTTTTTCTTGCAGCCCTGGGAATTTATGGAGTTGCCGTGCTAGAGCCCTGAACCCTCAACCTGTAGGTAACTTTTTTTCCCTAACCTTATGGTTCTTTTTAGTTCATAAAAGGACATCTATTTTGGTCTTTCAGATCAAAGCCTCAAAGATCCTCTCTTCCTGGTATTTGCACACTTCTATAGTCCCTGCCAGCCTAAAGAGGGCTAACCAATAGAATATTGCAGAAATAATGTGTGACTTTCAAGCAAGGTCGTAAGAGACTTTGTGAGTTCCATGCAATAATGAATGTTTATGGTTACTTTAAGCCCCTAAATTTTGGAGTGATTTGTTGCATAGTCATGGATAACTAACTCATTACTCAGTTCATAATCCTCTACATTATTATATTCTTGTCAAATTGGCGATAATTATTACTAACACAATTATCAATCGTGATAGTCACAACTACCATTTTTGTGGGCCAACTCTCTGCCAGGTAATCTAAATGTATGCATAGCTCTTGCAATACTTCTTCAGAGTAAATTTTACTATTTTAATTCTGCAAGTGAGACAGATGAGCTCTGAGGATGGCTTGCAGAACATCAGACAGTTACAAATGGCAGATCTGAGATTTGGATAAAAGTCTTATTGTTCTCTTTTCACTACTCCAAGGCATCACTCTTAATGACAGCAAATTTGTAAGTCAGAAATTTAAAAAGATGAAAGCACTGGATTTTGATTTTAAAATGTGAAGCTATTCAAAAGTGATCCAGCTCCAAAACTGTAACACACGTTCCTCACTTTACTTATTTTACATAAGCGTCCATAATATAAATGTACTTAGAATTGTCTTATGTAGCAGTACCCTACTTGCAGCTGGGTTATCCATATGGTTTTTCTTGGTAAGATCTTGGCTGATGGCTAATTATTGTCATTGTTCAAAATTGGTGTCTGAAAACTTTGGACATTTTTAAGTTGTAGTCATATATTAAATGTTAATTTCAGAAACACAAAGCAACTACCATGTGCCTCATATCATGGCAAGTACAGAATGAGTTATTTTCAACTTGGAGAGTGCATTAGACTTACTCGGGAGCTTTTCTAAAGTATACATGGTTGAGAATGGATTTAAAACTCTTGTATATAAGGAGCATGACAATAAATATATTATTTCTATTTCTTACCTGTCCACAGTATATTAAGAGAGTCATATATTTAAACAAATATTGCCGGGCACGGTGGCTCACGCCTGTAATCCCAGCACTTTGGGCGGCTGAGGCGGGTGGATCACGAGGTCAAGAGATCGAGACCATCCTGGTCAACATGGTGAAACCCCGTCTCTACTAAAATACAAAAAATTAGCTGGGCATGGTGGCACGTGCCTGTAATCCCAGCTACTCAGGAGGCTGAGGCAGGAGAATTGCCTGAACCCAGTAGGCGGAGATTGCGGTGAGCCAAGCCCGCGCCATTGCACTCCAGCCTGGGTAACAAAAGCAAAACTCCATCTCAAAAAAAAAATATTTATCCTACAGTGGCTTTCCCTTCTCATTCTTTTATATATGTATATATCATATATATTATATATAGTATATATTTATAATATATACTATATATAATATATATATTATATATATGGAGTCTCATTCTGTCACCCAGACTGGAGTGCAATGGCATGATCTCAGCTCACTGCAACCTGTCTCCTGGGTTCAAGTGATTCTCCTGTCACAGCCTCTCAAGTAACTGAGACTACAGGCATGCGCCACCATTCCCAGCTAATTTTTTGTAATTTTAGTAGAGAAGGGGCTTCACCATATTGTCCAGGTTGGTCTTGAACTCCTGATCTCAGGTAATCCTCCTACCTTGGCCTCCCAAGATGCTGGGATTACAGGCATGAGACACTGCTCCCAGCCCCTTCTTATTCTTCACTGCAGATTCCTTCTCACGTCTCCTCACTTTTGACACTGGATACCCCAGAATTCAGTCCTCAGGCCTCACTTCTGTTCATCCTCATCCCTCAAGGACCCCAGTGAGTCTCATAGTTTTAAATAGCATACTGACAATTCCCAAATTTCTATCTCCCACCTGAACCTCTTTGCAGGTTTGTATGTATCTCTGCCCAAGTCAAAGCTTTCCTGGAATGTCTGTAAGGGATCTCAAACCTAGCCTGTCTCACACTCCTGGACTTCCCTTTAAACTTTGTACTTTAGCACTCTTCCCTGTATCAGTTAATGACATGTCTGTCCTGCTAGTTGCTCGGACCTGAAACTTTGGAGTTATCCTTGATTCCTGTCTTTTTAGCCATACCACATCCAATCTATTATCAGATCTTATGGTCAACCTTCAAACCAAATCCAGAAGCTGCTGATTTCTTCCCAATCCCACCATTTCCACTTTGGTTTAAGTCACCTTTATCCCTCTGCTGGATTATGGCAAACATCTCTTAATTTTCTCCCAACTTCCATCTCTTGCTCTCTTAAGGACTATTTTCAACAAAGTAGACAGAGGGATCGTTTTTATGTAAGTAGACAGATAACTTCTCTGCTCCAAAGTCTTTCAGTTTCACTCAAAATAAAATAAGAAGTTCTTCTAGTGACCTACAAGGTCCTTACAAATGCTTCTCAAATATATATGTAAATGTTTTCCATTAACAGCACAAAGGAAGTAATCTCTAGCAAAGCTATACTGTGCTATAGAAATGACAAGAGATGATAAAGTAATAATGATAACAAGGTCTAGTTGGGTTTGTAACGTTAATAGGTATAATATCTATAATAATATCATAAAAAGGAGGAAAGGAAACAGAGCTATGTAGGAATAATGTTTTTATGTATCCCTGCAATTAAACTTGTATAAATTTGAAGCTGATTCTGTTAAGATGTGCATGGTAAACCTTAGAGCAACCATACTGAAGATAGTTAAAATTATTAAAGATGTAAGATGCTACATTAGAAAATATTTACCTGAGTCTAAACAAAGCTATAAAAGAGGACTAGAGAAACGAAAAAAAAACCTGAAACATACAGCAAACAAAAAGTAAAATAGCAAACATAAATCTAACTATATAAATAATCAATTAAATTTGAATGGATTAAATCACCCAATTGAAAGTCACAGATTGTCACACTGAATTAAAAACATGACCATTTCTATACTGTCTACAGAAGACACACTTCAGACTCAAAGATATGACAGATTTAAAGTAAAAGGACGGAGAAAAAGATACATTGTGCAAATAGCAACCACAAGAAAGCTGGAGTGGCTCTGCTGATGTCAGACAAAGTAGACTTTTAAAATAAAGTTAAGAGATAAAGATTTTATAGTGATAAAGGTCTTCCATTAGCAATGTATAATAATTATAAACATGTATGCACCTAGTAACAGAGCAGCAAAATACATGAAGCAAAAAAAGAGAGAAACAAGTCAACAATAATAATTCAAAACGTCAGTATCCACTTTTAGTAGTGGATAGTACAATGAGAGAAGATTAACATGGAAATAGAAGACCTGAAGAACACTATAAATCAACCAGACATACAACACTCCATGTAACCACAGACTGTGATGATCTAAATGTACACAAATCATTCTCCAGCATATACCAAGTGTTAGATGATTTTTTTTAAATGCAGTAAATTTAAAAGAATAGAAATAATGCCAAGTATAATATCTGATCATAATGAAGTGATACTTGAAATCAATAGCAGAAAAACAATTTGGAAAATTCAGAAATTGATGTGAATTAAACAACACATTTCTAAATGTCCAGCGCATCCAAGATGAAATCAAAAGTAGAATCAGAAAATACTTCTAAGATGAATGAAAATGAAGACATGGCATACCAAAACTTAAGGGATGCAGGGAGTAATAGATAAAGGATGCAGGATTTTTTTTTTGAGGTGTTTAAAATGTTGTAAAATTGACTGCAGTGATGTTTGAACATGTCCTTGAATATAACAGCAACCATTTAACAGTATGCATATGCTTGGCGAATTGTATGGCATACAAATTATATCTCAATCAAGCTACTAAAAACTTTAATGTGTCTACATATCACCTGTGGGATTTTGTTTCAATATAGATTCTAATTTTGTAGGTCAAGAATGGGGCCTGAGATACTGCATTTTCTTTTTTAATTTATAAAGAAAATGAATTTGTTATTTGTTTAAACTTTTTTTGAGATAGAATCTCACTCTGTTACTCAGTCTGGAGTTCAGTGGTGCAATGTTGGCTCACTGCCACCTCTGCCTCCTGAGCTAAAGTGATTCTCCTGCCTCATCCTCCTCAGTAGCTGGGATTACAGGGGCCTGCCACCACACCCAGCTAATTTTTGTATTTTTAGTAGAGACAGGGTTTCAACATGTTGCCCAGGCTGGTCTCAAACTCCTGATCTCAGGTGATCCACCTGTCTTGGCCTCCCAAAGTGCTGGGAGTACAGGCATGAGCCACTGTGACTGGCCAAGAAAAGGGAATTTCTTTCTTAAGCTATGGAGACTAAGAAGTCCAAGGCTGAGGGGCTGCTGAAGGTCTTCTTGCTGGTGGGGACTCTGTAGAGTCCCTATCCTATGTGATACCAATACCACTAGTCTCAGCTCCACACTTTAAATAGCAAGGCCAAGAGCATCAGACTTTTATTACCTTTTTGAACTCATCTCCTGCAACATTCATGACTGGATTCACGAGTGACTGAGAGGTGGATCACAGCCACCCAGATCATTTCGTGTCCCTCAAACACACCGTGCCCACCTCTACCTCCAGCCTTTGCAATTGTTATTCACCTTGCCCAGAATGCTCTCCCCACACTTGCACCCCCTTGTATTTGCACAGCTTACTTAATTACATTTTTCAAGTATGTGCTCAATTATCACCTCTCAGGGCTTCCTTGGCCACCCTACAAAACTGCAACCCTATTCCTCATACTTTCTTTCCCTGTTGTCCTGCTTTAATCTTTTTTTGTGTGTGTGTGTGTGTGTGTTACTTAGTACATTGAAGTACCTAGCACTTTAACATGCTATTAATGTATGTATTATTTGGGTTTGCTGTCAACCCTTACTACAATATAAACTTCATGAGAACATAGATTTTTGTGTTCTGTTGATTATTACTGATGCACAGAACAGTGTCTCAGGCATAGCAAATGCCCAGTAAATATTTTTTCAATAAATATGTGAAAATAAAAGGATAAGCGCTATAGGGATATGTAATAGATATAGGGATGGTACGAAGGAGAGTCAGGAGGGAGGGAAGGATCCACTTTGCTTATGTGAGTTGGGACAACTGAAGATGCAAAAGGTTAATAGCCATTCATATATAGCTTAAAAATCTTAGCAGGTGTTCTCTGTGTGTTTGCTCCTTTGCTGTTGTAACTTCAAGAAATGGTGAAATAGTGAATTTATTGGTTCTATCAGACTCTGCAATGTATAGGACTTATTTGTAAAAACTGATGGTATAAAATCACTAAATTGTCACTTTTATCTCTGGATATCCTCTTATAGATCTGGAGATTTCTTTCTATAAACTTGTAAAGCAGGTCATCATTTTTTTCATCTTTAGAAACCTTATAGTGATTGTGTGACAAGAGGAAATGTGAAAATCTTAAACATCAGACTCATTATTTGTTTATTCATTCTCTTTATCCTGGTGATGTATTTGCAGGTTGCAGATATTTGTGAAGAAGAAGTGATATAGTTTGGCTGTGTCCCCACCCAAGTCTCATCTTGCATTATAGTTCCTATAACCCCCATTTGTCATGGGAGGGACCTGGTGGGAGGTAATTCAATCATGAAGGCAGGTTTTCCCATGCTGTTCTCATGATAAATAGGTCTCAAGAGATCTGATTGTTTTATAAAGGGCAGTTCCCCTGCACAAACACTCTTGCCTGCCACCATGTAAGACATGCCTTTGCTCCTCCTTTACCTTCCTCCATGTTTGTGAGGCCTCCCCAGCCATGGGGAATTGTGGGTTCATTAAACCTCTTTTTCTTTAGGAATTACCCAGTCTCGGGTATTTCTTCACAGCGGTATGAAAATGGGCTAATATACAAGACTTCAAGATACTGAAAATTCTGTTTTGTGTTTTGCTGTGAGCCACTGCTTGATTTTGGCATTGTATCAAATTTTCCATGGAGGTACAATTCAATTACCCCAAAATAATGCTGAGAAATAGCATCATGAATAGATTGCCATTTGTGTTATAAATTATTGGCTGATCATCCAGATCTATCACTTGTGCTTTTTCTTCTTGCTGTAGGTACTTGAGGCTGACTTCCTTGGACTGTGTTAATAAATGTACTCTCTTTATCTTACCCTTTGGAGTCTGGTTAGGTTCAGCCTATGGAAGTCATTGGCAGGAGAGTTGAAGGTGGAAGGAGAGAGAGAGATTGGAGGATTTACTCCCCGAATCCCTCTCTGTGGGCTGGAATTAGGGATGACTGCATCTTCTTCCAAAGGCTATCACCCTTGTCTTCACCTACAGTCACAGCTCTCATTCGGTCACCTGTAGATTTGGGGGTGGTAACAGCTCTTTTACTCTACCCTGCTGATGGCCCTAGTGTGCTCCACCAATCTGTGTAGCTTCTCCTCCATCACATCCCACCCCTTTGTAAATAGATACACCATTCCCTCCTGCTTGGCTAAGGTTAGTCACTGCTCACAGCATTTCCTAGCACATCTTAAGTATATGCTTAATACCAGTACCCGTTCTAGAACAAAGGAAGCATCCCTTAAAAAAAAAAAGTCTGACTTTTTCAAATAATACAATATAGCACTTTGGCGATTTCACTGGGGCTGGGAAGATGCACTGGCATCTTCAGGAGTTAATCTCTGAAGCTGCTTTCTAATATTTACTTAACTTATCTGAGGGACATTAAAAGATACAGAGAAAATAAAAGTTTCACACCCCCTTTTCCCATGCCAGTTAACAATACCCATGACACTCTAATTAGAAGTTACCATGGCCGGGCGCGGTGGCTCACGCCTATAATCCCAGCACTTTGGGAGGCCAAGGTGGGTGGATCACGAGGTCAAGAGATCGAGACCATCCTGGTCAACAAGGTGAAACCCTGTCTCTACTAAAAATACAAAAATTAGCTGGGCATGGTGGTGCGCGCCTGTAGTCCGAGCTACTCGGGAGTCTGAGGAAGGAGAATTGCTTGAACCCAGAAGGCGGAGGTTGCGGTCAGCCGAGATCGTGCCATTGCACTCCAGTCTGGGTAACAACAGCGAAACTCTGTCTCAAAAAAAGAAAAAAAGAAGTTACCATTGGGCCTGGTTGAAAACAATGTAAATTGAAGTCTTCTACCTTTAGTGGATACAGTGTCAGAGCCACTGCGTAGCTCAACACAGTCTACCTGCCAGACACTTCTCCTGGTTTCCCTTTCCTACACTCATTAGCTATTCCTTGAAAGAGTATTACCCAGTGGAAATGATTGACTGTATTGACTGAAAGTCTTGTAGCTCTGCATTCGTTTGCAGATTCTATTTTCAAGTAGAGCTGAGCTCTTCAGGGGCTTGGTGAAAATGCTGCAAAAGACTTTTTGATCTACACAGAACACCACTGAGAAAACTACTGACTTAATATTACTGTGTTATCCCCACCTGTTTCAGTGGGTGAAAAATGGTTGGCTTTCACCATGAAAAGATGTCATAGGAAACCAAATCAGTATCTCAGCTGCTTAAATAAGACTAATAAATTAATATCTCCAAGATAACTTGTAGGCACGTAGTAAGTATCCAATACAGTAGTCCCCCTTGTCTGCATAGGATGTGTTTCGGGACCCCCTGTGAATGCCTGAAACCATAGACAGTGCACAACCCTATATGTACTATGTTCTTTAAGTCTGAAAACTGAGACGGCTTCGAAGTAACTAAGTCAGCAGGCAGGTAGCATAGACAGGGTGTATCTGCTGACCAGACGGATAATTTACATCCCAGGCTGGATGGAGCAGGATGATGTGAGATTTCATAGGCCACTCAGAGCAGTCCACGATTTTAAACTTATGAATTGTTTGCTTCTGGAATGTTCCATTTAATATTTTTGGACTGTGTTCACCATGGGGAACTGGAACTGAAGAAAATGAAACCATATATAAGGGGAAACTACTGTAAATATTTAATCATTTAATTAATTAGCCATAAATTATAGTGTTTGAAAAGCCCTCTTTATATCTTAATTGAGATCAAACTAGTCACAGCATGTGGGTCTTCATCTTCAAAGAGATGTTTCTAGAAAAATGTTTAAAATTTTAATATGACATTTATTATCATTTAGTAGGTTATTTATAATTTGTGGCTCATTTTGAATATTACTAATAATGATTTAAATAGGCATTATTTATTCTTTTGAACATAACTTGCTGCATTATTTATTGTGATTTATTGTATGTCTTGGGACAGAAATGTTTCTGTTGGGATTTTCAGTTTCATTATGAAAATAGATGAGCTACAACATGATATATTGGAAAGAGCCAGAATGTGAATCAAAAGACATGAGTTTAATTCTTAGCTCATCTACATCCAGTGCAATATTGAGCAAGCTGTTTATCTTCTCAGAAGTTTTAGTTTTGTCACCCAGAAAAACAGACATGATATCTGAAGCAGAGCGACCTCCCAAGATTTTAGGGCGATATGTAAGTGTGCAGAAAGCATGATGCAATTTAAAACATTTTACTTAACAGGAAGCTTTTGCAGAGATGCACCTATCACCAAATTGGCCCACAGCTGTAGCACACATGTGGTTTTAACTCCTCAAATGATTTTTGGTTGCAACCATGCTTCCATTTTATAATTGTGATGATCCTATGGCAATCTTAATTTTCTAAAAAAACTGTTGGTGATTTAACTTTCACTAAAAAAGGGTAAGCACTTAGAAAAAAATTCACTTTGATATCCCTTATTCTTTTGTCTCCCTCTCTATACTGTCAGAGGATAAAGCTTCATTTCTAGATGGGATGTGAAAATTACTTTTGAGCACATAATCTCAGGGAGTAAGTAGCCTGAGTGGTCTTCCAATTGTAAAATGTCCGGAAGTATATCTAATAATAGATGGATCTGCTACAAGGTATTCACTTGGTTTTACATATCAGTGACCACAAAGTCAAAAGCCATTTTATTCGGCTAACTTACCAGTAAACTTAGATATATTATGATTGACATCTTTCAATATTAGGTTAAATTGGAACCAGCTACAATATATGGGGAGATATTTAAAACAAAATATTTTAGACTATCCACATTCTACAATGCACATTTTTCCCAATTGTCCATAGATGGTAATTTTAATGTTCTATACTAAGCTCAATATACAGGCAAGAATGATTGCAAGAAAATCTCTGCTTTTCAAGTAAGCTAAAGTAAAAGTATAATATACTCAGGAGCATTTGCAAACAATTTTGGTGGTAATAAAGTCACCTTTAATTTTGCAAGATAGTTGCTGTTTGGATGTTATATGATCATTTTGTATAACCCAGAGCCACTCTGGATCAGTCTTATTTGATGACCTAGGTGTGGTGGCAAAGTCTCACCTGGCCTTTACAGCAAGCTTCAGTGAAGCTCAAACCATGGGGATAATGAATGGGTATGAGCCAGGCCAACAGGCTCCTAGCTGGGATGAGAAGTATAGGAGCTATCGTGAGCTCATTTATGTTTTACTATTAGCTTGGGTCGAGTGGGGAAGCAGAGAAACCTGATTTGTCAAATTTGCTAATTCCTGTGATGTAAATGCTCCCATTTCAGCTGATTTCAGGCTCCTAATGGTTTAATGACGTGTTCACAACATTCCTGGAAACTTAACAGTCAGTTCCTACAAGGCTGTGTGAGCCAACTCCAGCATATTAATAAGATAAAGTATGGAGGAAGGGACAAGAGGATCCCCACATCCATGCCATGTCAACAGAAAGGGCTGAGAAAGATTACCCTCAAGTCCAAGCGTCAGCCAAAAAGAGATAGGGATTTATTGTATTCTTTGTTTTTAAGTTGCAGAGGTTAGATCACTACTACCTAGCAATATAACCCCCTTTCTCCATTTCCTTTGTGAACTTAGCGGCAAGCTCTACATTGGCCACTACTGAGAGAGCTCAAAAAGGAAGATGTGTACAGTCAATGTATGGGTTACTCAGGGAAAAAGGGAGTAGTAGTTTAACAGGACACATACACACACACGCATGTGCATGCCTTCTTTAATGCTAAGAAACTGGGAAATTTAGAAGGGTGAATTGGATTACTGGACTGAGAAAACTGACTAATGACCTATTAAGCTCTATGTGAGAACTCTCAAGCAATACACTGAAGGAGGGCTGGGCTTTAAATGGGCGATGTGTAAATAGGAAGAGTCAGTGGAAGTCAGCGCTGAGGGAAGTTTTCAGTGGAAGCCATGATCCAAGCTTGGAGCTTATTCAGAATAGTTTATGACATCATTGCATGTTATATTTACATTTAAACATGCATTTCCTAGGTTAACAAAAACAAATCAGCATGTCATAGGGATTGTGCTGGTACAAAAATGGTCAGACCTCAAAGTCCTGAGGGGAAGGGGGAGACTGAGAAACCAACATGTAAACTCATAATTAAATTCAGTGTGAGAGAGGAGATTATAGAAATGTTGGTCAACGCAGTCTGAGAGCTCATAGGAAGTAGTAACTTACTATCCAGGAAACTCTTTAAAAAAGCATATCAATGTAAATATACTCTAGGTTCATAATAAATCAAATTTCAGATTTTTGATATTTGATCCTTAAAAATGGCTGATATGCTCAAGCCTGTAATCCCAGCACTTTGGGAGGCCGAGGCGGGTGGATCAAGAGGTCAACAGATCGAGACCATCCTGGTCAACATGGTGAAACCCCGTCTCTACTAAAAATACAAAAAAATTAACTGGGCATGGTGGCACGTGCCTATAATCCCAGCTACTCGGGAGGCTGAGGCAGGAGAATTGCCTGAACCCAGGAGGTGGAGGTTGCAGTGAGCCGAGATCGCGCCATTGCACTCCAGCCTGGGTAACAAGAGCGAAACTCCGTCTCAAAAAAAAAAAAAAAATGGCTGATACATAGTGCTTATTATCGTAGTTATAGCATCATGGAAAATATAATTTTTTATTTAGTAATAAACATTTAAAATTTTTTTGAGGATAAATGATGTTCAATGAACTTCCACTTTAAGTGCATAATTTGTCACGCACTGGCATATGTATACAACATTTCTGCAATCATTAGATGATGATGTCATCTCTGAATGAAGACAGTTTTACTATTTCCTTTTTAATCTGGATGGCTTTATTTCCTTTTCTTCTTTATTGCATTTGTTGGACCTCTAACACAATGTGGCATAGACATGGTGAAAGTGGACATTTTTGCTTCATTCCTGATCTTAGGGGGAAAGCATTCATCATTCAGTCTTTCACCATTAAGTGTGATCCTAGCCATAGGTGTTTTTGTAAATGCTCTTTATCAAGTTGTGGAAATTCACTTTTATACTAAATTTTCTGAGAGATTTTGTCATTGTTGAATGTTGGATCAGGTCAAATCCTTTTGTGTACTGAGGTCATTATTTGTGTTTTCTTTTTGAATCTGGTAATACGGAAAGCTGCTTTGATTGATTTTACAATAAACCAAATTCCTGATACACACCTCAGCTGGTCACAGTGCTTTATCCTTTCTACATGTTGTTGGGTTCAATTCAATAATATTTAGTTGAAGATTTTTTGCATCTATTTTATGTGAAATGTTGTTCTGCCTGTTTTTATTTTTTAATGCCTTTTCATTATTTTTGTTTCCGGGTAACCCTGTTCTCATACAGTAAGTTTGGAGGTGTCTTACCCCCTTCAATTTTCTGGAAGAGTTTGTATAGAATTGATATTAATATTCCTTAAATGTTTGATGAAATTCTCCACTGAAGCCATTTGACCCTAGTGTGTTTTGCTTTGTTTTGTTTTGTTTTGTTTTTTGTAGGAAGAATTTTGATTACAAAAGCAATTTTATTGGCTATAGGCTTTTAACGGCTATAGGACTATTTTTGTTATCAATTTCTTCTTGTGTGGGCTTTGGTACTTCGTGTCTTTCAACACATGTATCCATTCCATCTAAGTCACAAAACATTTTGGCATAAAGTTATTATATTTTAATGTTTTTAAGATTCTTAGCACTCCATCCTCTCTCATTTCTGGTACTGGTCATTTGTATCTTTTCTCACTTTTTCTAATCAGTGTGACAACAGTTTTATCAATTTTATTGATGTTTTCAGTGAACCAGCTTTTGATCTCATTAAATTTTAAAAGTTTTCTTAATTTCTACTCTAATCTCATATTTTTCATTAATATTCTTTGCTTGGGAATATTATTTTCTTGCTCAAAAATATACTGTCAGTAAAGCCCTTCTAATTTTGTTTTAATGATTCTTTTTTTTTTTTTACGTTTATTTGCTTATTTATATAAAATATGCTTCATGTAGACAACATGTGGATTGGTTGTTTCTTCCTCCTCCTCCTCTTCTTCTTCTTCCTTTTTGTCTTAGCCTTCATCTTCATCTTCTTTTTCATCTTCCTTCATCTCCCAGTTTGACTTTTTTTGCCTTTTAATTGGTGTGTCTAGATCGTTTATATGAGTTGTGATTAGTCAGACAGTTGGGCCTAAGTCTGCCGTCTTGCTGTTTGTTCTCTATTTACCTGTTCTTTGTTCCCTTCCCTCTTTTTCTGCCTTCTTTGGATTGAGTATTTCTGTGATAACATTTTCATAATTTTGTTTGGTTTTGCTGGTTTAGATGAGAAGAATGCATCTTTTTCTTATTGCTGTCTGTTGTCAAATGATTTATACCACTTCTATTTCTACTTCCTGTCCCCCACCTCCTTCTGGCCTTTGTTCTATAGCTGTCATGTATTTATGTCTACATATATAACCACCCCTTGAAATATTATTATAGTCACTTTAAACAATTATCTTTCAAGAAGACTTAGAAAAATAAGAGAAAATCTTTCATATATATTTACGTATTTTCTACTCCCAGTAGTCTTCATCATGTTCTGTTAATCCAGCTATCAGTCTGGTTTCATTTTTCTTCTCCATTATGTCTTCAACATATATTCTATCTCATCGTTGTAGAGCCTTTGATCACTAATAGCTGGCAACTAATGAATAAGTTACTAATTGAAATAAAATTTAAGAGTTTTCTCACTCAAAGGGATATTTGCATTTCAAATGAGAACACAAAGACTAAAGGATATTCTGTGCTTTAGGAATTAATACTTAGTGGTGGAATTTCAGATAGGGAGAGATCTGCTGGGGCCTGGGATTCTGCTCCATGCTTCTCAGACTGTACCACAGTACCTATAGATGATTATGTCAGTAAACATCTCTCTCAACAGTCCAGTCTCGGTGTTGAATATACAGTTTGAAATTAAAATTTAAGATCATTATTTGGAAGAAATTTTTGTCCATACATTCCAAGGTAAATGTATGAACTTGAGAGTCTGAAAAAATCTATCGACTACATATTTATGGCAAACATCTGTAAATATATATTTATTTGTCAATTATTTCAAGGCAAGGTGAAATGCCCACAGGATGTATATGTGAGTTGGTGTGCTGTCATGGTTTTTAATACTATACTTCGCTTATGATATGTGCAAACTACAGATCCCTAAACCAACTTAATAATCATTTACAAATTGTATTTTCTTGGTGTTTTGAAATGAGTATGATTTTAATTATTCCTGCCTCACCTTATATCAAAAAAGATTTTTAGACTAAAATGAGATTATAAAAGTATCTTCTAAGAAGATTTACATATGAAATCATTATTTTCTAATTATATCAACATTTACTTTTTAGGTATTCAGAGAACGACTACCTTCAGATTATCACAGATATACAGAGTTGTCCATGGAAACGGCAAGCAGAAGAATATGCAAATTTCAGGTAAATTATTTTTTTCATTAAGAATATGAGATTTTTAAACTGTCTTGTTCATTTGCTTTGTAGAAAAATTGGCAATATGTTGTTAAAAATAGAAGTAGAACCAACCCCAGCCTGCAATGAGGCCTATGGAATTCTAAGACCCTCTCATGAGATATGGGGTGTTCCATCCCCATCTCTTATGTAGAAATTTGCATTATGTTACTGTTTTCATTATTTAAAAAATCCCAAATTCAAGAGAAATATTTTATTATGTTTTAAGTTATATTTTAGAAGATGCTGTGTTTTTTGGTACCATTTACATTTGTTATTTATTTATTTAGTAAATAAAATGTGATAGTATTAAAGAATGTTTGGAAAACATAATCCACAATCCCATCACTTTAGAACAACTTTTGTTTTCTGCATACACTCTTCCAGTTTTTTCTCATTCACTTTTTAACACAAGTGACATTCAGGGGTGTGAGTTGCTCTAAGTAATAACTCAGGGAGGAGGCGTCAACTGGCAAAACCAGGTTATCACTTGACCATTGTAGGGCTGTGGTTGGAAAACTTGTAGCCCATCCAGACAAAAATAAGCTTTATTAAAGCAATATGCAGTGAGGGAGAGTCAATACTGATCTGATAGTTCTGTCCCCCATACCTCCACATATAGATCAAGGTCAGTCATCTCTGTGCTTGCTTGGTCCAGATTGCTCTGGTTTTGGTTTGTAAGGGGTGGCTTCTTTTCTTTTCCCTCCTTCTTTCTCTTTGTCATCTTTTTTTTCTTCTTTCTTCTTTCTCTCATTTCCTTCTCCTCCTCCTCCTTCTTTTTCCTCTTCCTCTTCTTTTCTCCTCCTCTTTTTCTTCTTCCCCCTTCCTTCTCTCCTCTTCTTCCCTCCTGTTCCCTCCTCCTCCTCTCCCTTCTCCTCCTCCTCCTTCCTCCTTCTCCTCTTCTTCATCTTTCTTCTTTCTTCTTCTATCTCCTTCTTTCTCCTTCTCCTTCTTCTCTTTCTTCTTCTTCCTCCCCTCCTCCACCTCCTTCTTTTCTACATTCTGATTCTTTCCTGTACATTCCATTCCAATTTCATCCTATGCCACATTATTTTATTCTATTTTGATCCAGAGACAGGTCTTTATCTTTACTCATTATTTTCAAAGTTTACGTGAAGCATTAAACTTATAAAAATATTGCTCAAGAGACTTTGCTTTCCCCTAATATACTATAAGAAATATCTGCTGTATGGTTCTATTTTGCATGTGGGAAGGCAATTCTTGTTTGCCTTGTGCAGTGGCTCTGCTTTTCCTTCTTTAGTCAGAATATGCTGGTATAATTGGACCAACACCTTTGATTCTGCTGCCAACCTGAGGGGGTTGTGCTCCACCCCTACTGAATGAAAGAGTACCTTCCTGGTTGTGTCAAAGCCAAAAGTGGGTATCTTCCCTCCACTGGGTAGACACATTGATTCCATGACTTCCTGCACGATACCATTTAGCATCTTTCCTACCTGATATTTTAGGAAGAGAGGCTGGAAAGGGGATTCCTGTTTAACTATTTTATTTCCAAGATGTTTTATGCTATACAATTCTATTTAAGACTGGATTTGAGAGGTCCTGGTGGCAGGAAGATGAGATTGAAAATTGCACAGTCATAACCTGAATGACCACAGGGTCAACAAGTGATAACAGAGTCTGATTTTGAGAGACCTTTCTGCATATGAAAAATAGACAAAAAGAAAGGGAGAGGGAGAGATTCAGGTAGTGAGCTAATGAGGATGAATCTAAGATAATTAGCTGAAAGATAGATTAGTAATGACTCTAATGATCAGAGGATCAATCTAAGATAATTAGCTGGAAAGATAGGTTAGTAATGACTGTAATGATAAAGTAGGGAGTATAGGAGCCTTTACTTCTTCTGGCTGTTGAGTTCGGATCAAGCCTCTTGATAGTAATGCAAATAAGATAAAGTGTACCAAACACCTGTGTGAGGGCGCTGGCGTGCCACCAAGTCAGGGTGAATTTAAAAGACTAAAGCCTGGGAGGTGAGGGGAGCCCAATAATAGGGGCTATTTTTCTCACAAGGAACTTGCCAAATATAAAGGCAAAATTTGGCTGAGAGGCAGAGAGGCTGAGCAGAGCTTCCAGCAATCCCTGGAAAAACCAGTTTTAAAAAAAACTGAAGGCCAATTTTGAATCATTTCCATCCTGAGTTGGATTTAGATCTGCCCTTAGCTTAGATGCCTGAGAGGAGCAAAAGGAAATTCCCTTTGGAGGAAGGTAACCTTATTCAGAGCCTTAAATCATCTCTGTACGTATTCACTCACAGTGTCTGACTCAATCTCAAAACGATATTATCTGTCTATTTTTTTTCTTTCTTTCCTTTCTGTTTTTTTGAACAGAAGTCAGTCTCTTCAAATCCAGAGCTATATGAGAGTCACTGCTGCAGATTATGATGTATGGAATCTGCATAGATGGCTGCTCCATGGAGGGTACAGCCATTCTTACCTTAGTACCATTTTGATGTTAAAAAAAAAATTCATCAGTAACTGTGACGATTACTCCCAATGGCCTCTCCATCCCTTCAGGGCCAATTTAGATAAACATCTTAGGCCAGGCGCAGTGGCTCACATCTGTAATCCCAGTGCTTTAGGAGACTGAGGCAGGTGGATCACTTGAGGTCAAGAGTTTGAGACCGGCCTGGCAAAAATGGTGAAACCCCATCTCTACTACAAATACAAACATTAGCTGGGAATGTTGGTGCATGCCTATAATCCTAGCTGCTTGGAAGGATGAGATGGGAGAATCACTTGAATCTGGGAGGCGGAGGTTGAAGTCAGCTAGACTGTACCACTGCACTGCAGCCTGGGTGACAGAATGACTCTGTCTCAAAAAAAAAAAGAAGAAAATAGTAAACATCTGGGGCTATAATACACTTTCTTTGTTGTCACAGAACAGAACAGGCACAGAGATTTTTTTTACCGACTTGAATATTTATTATATTGTAATGTTCTTTTTATGGGCATATTTCTAAACTAAATTTTAGAACCCCTCAACAGAAGTTTATGCAATTAAATCATAATAAACCACCTACTTTCCTAAATTTTTACTGATATAGCCAAATCTGGGGAGTCTCTGGCTTGTTGAAAAAGCTTATATTATGGATATGTCCCCTGTAATTAAAAATGTCAGGTAGCTAAATCATTTTTAATTTTATTGTATTTACTTAGAGAATTTTATACCAAACTGAAAAAAAGTAGAATGTGAGTTTTAAAAATGTGGTAATTTTTAAGCAGCAGCTACAAAAGTTACATTACATTTGGAAGAATACAAACAAGTGAATATATTTTTAACCCATCTGTAACCTGATGGTTGGAACTTCCAACAGTCGATACCTGGGGATTGTTTGAAAGTTATAGGACTCCTGTGGTCAAATGATCTAACAATAAGAGAGCTTAAAAGTTATTTTTCTTAAATAAATATGTCACTTGGTATCAAAAAAGGTAAAGGTTATTTAGCCAGAAACATTTAGGATTTAGCCTTTTTTCATGCCTGGTAGAGTGCTGGGCACAAAATAGGGTCTTAATAAAAATATTAAATAAATGGATGTATGAAAGTAAACAAAAAAGTATGTTTTCTTACTGAACTCAAAGGATTTATAGTCACTTTAGAAAAACAAGAAATATAAATATGAATATTTATGATTGAATATCAGAATAAGTGATTTAGAAATACTATGCTGTGTTAATGCAAGATCACTGTGAGATATAGTTTTTTGAAATTTTGTGAGAAGAGGCAGAACTTGAGCTGTAGCTCTAAATTTAAAGATGGCTGGAAAGGGAGAGTGAGACCAATTTGGCAGTGATGAGGCTAGGAATAAAGGCCAGTAAGTTTCAAGGCCAGTTGGGCTGGCACAATGAACTTGTACCATTAGGTTTGCAGGATAAAGGGGATCATTTCAGATAGACAAGGAAGGATCTGATGCATAGAGATCTGGTTATCAGAGTAAAGTCCACAGACATTCTGTAGATACCAGGAGCCCAAGAGTGTTACATGTAAATTTTCAGTGCCACAAAAGAAATAGTACTCAAATATAAATTTCCTCAGCAAGGCAATTTACTTCTATAGAAGGGTACATCTCACAGGTGGAGCAATGGCAAGTACACACGTGGACAAGGGAGAGGAACAGGTTCTTATTCCTGATGCAGGTAGCCCCTACTGCTATGTAGTTCCCCTATTGGCTAGGGTTAGACCACACAGTCTAAGCTAATTCCAAATGGCTATTTTAAAGCAGGGGTATGAGCTGGAGTGGCAGGGTGGATAGTTTGGCAGGAAGGATGGTTACGGGACGGGTCAGTGCAGATGACCAGGGGTGACTCAGGTCAAAGCAGGTGACCAGGGCAGGTGACAAGAGCAGGTGACTGGGATGAGTCAGGATGGAGCAGGGGTCTGGTAGAACAGATGTGAACTACTGAGTAGAACTGGTGGAAAAGGTTATTTACTGAAACCACAAGAAAGTTAAACTTTAAAATGGAGAATTAGAGAATAAGAGAGCTGAGCATACTGACACTGATACTGACACTTTGAAGAGAAAGTTGGAGTTCACTATATCTAACAGGAGAAATATTGCTAGCAAAGGAATTACAAGATGAATTCATTGTTTTAGGGAAAGTATTCGGACAGCAAATGAATAAAAGCAAGCTGGAGTATTAGGAGGGAGGGAGTAGTGTAGAAAATCAGAGCAGGTATGGGCTAGTTGCAGACAAGTGACTATAGAATGGTGACCACCTACAACATCAATGGTAGCTATGAAAATATCAAGAGAGAGATGCTTGATTATGAGCCCTTTGGGATACAGTATTATCTTTGTATCTCCAGTGCCTATCACATAGATGGTACCTAATAAATTGCTCCATAACTGAAGACTTGGTAGGACTTGGTTTCTTGTTGACTTCCAGTTCTCTCATTGAAGGAGAAGAAAAATAAAGTCAAATGAGAAATCTGGCATCTGCAATACTCATGCTGCTACTGACTGTAGGGAGCCAGCCCTATATCACCCATGGCTTCCCCAAGTTTGGTGGTGACAAAGGAATGAGAAAAAGATTAAGAGAGACAGTAGGACCAGGGGCCATCACTTTATTATTCTAGAGGAAACAGTGAAGGCCCTGAGCTCTGATCATCCACTCTATTTATTGGTTACAATCACTTTGATCTACAGGGTAGGGGTGGAGTAATGGTGGGGAGAGAGTGATGATGGAGTGAATCAGTGAGCCAGAACTGAATCAGTGAGCCGGAACTGATGTGTCATTCTAAGGATTGATAACAGTGGTGGTTTGGGAGTTTAACAAAACAAGAACATGTGGTTATCTTTAGCCTATTATCTATGCCTTACAAGGAGCCTACAAACAAGTCTGGCTGTGACATAGTGCTACGAAGGGGTTTTATGTCCTTGAGCACAATGTTTATGGTAACAGAGCCAAGGTCACCCTGCACCGGAACACAAGGCTTGAAGAGGCCTTCCTCCTTAGAGGCCTGGGGCCTTCCACAGTTTGTTGTTCCTTGTTTAGGTGTTACTCATAACCAATTTATGTAGGCAATCTGTAGGTCCCTTCTCCTTTGTTGCTTTTCCTGACACTGACAGATATAAAGATTTCTGAGAGAAGTTGGATTGAAAGGTAAAACCATCTTGGACAGGATGTGTTTCAGCTGACTTGGGGACAACTGGATACAGAAGACCTTTTCCTTGGTCTGGGAAAAATATAAATGCTAAGAGAAAATGAATTCTCTCAAAAAATAAAAGCAACTATGGTTTAAATCTGGCTTTTGTAAGAAATAGAGCTTCTCCAAGTCTATCTTCTCAGCAATTTTATTTTAACTTTCTTTTTGTGCTGTGAGGGGGTTTGTCCTCTTTTCACAGATTCCTGAGCACTCATTCAGCACTTAACTATGGGTCTGAGAACTGGGTAGCTGGAGCCTGAGCCTCAGATTTCCTTCAGCTTTTACCTGGAAACATGAGAGGCTTAACTAGGAAGATTCTTAATCTGAAGTCCATAAAAGTGGTTTCCTAAAACTCTTAAAATTGTTTGTGATATTTTACACATGTTTCTGGAAAAAGAATCTGTGATTTTCATCAGATTCTCAAGGAGTCTGGGACCTGCCACATGGAGTAATGTATTTCTAACGATCTTTCTGGCCCTGAAACTCTGTTTGGGATTCATTGCCTCTTTCACCTTCCATGATGCGTGGTTATCCCAGGCATAGGTGTGATTCTGGCTCACGTTTACCTCTACTGCGCAGATTGTAAGTTTCTGCTATGAATTTGCATTTCATGAGACACCAGTTGGACTCAGTTAAAGAGAGATTTAAGTCAGAGTTGAAGATGCCCTGCCTTGAATCTTTGAAGAATCTTGAATCTTTGAAGAAGGACGTTCTTTCTTGCTATCTAATTTATTTTACGTGTAGCTGTACAAAGTCAACAATGTTGAGGTGTCTGCTGTTTCTGCTTTTAAAAGCTTGACTGATTCTCCTATAAGAGGTCCCCTCCCCCTTCCCTCTAAGAACAAACTAATGCACAGAATAATTTGTGATAAATCTACCTGGATTTCAGTCTAAGAAATTACTACGCTTCACAGTCTCTCCCTCTGATTTTTAGAAACTGATGGATGATCATTTGCTTGAGTGTGACACACAGCTATTTGAGAGTAACATTGAGATGCTTAAATTTAAATTAAACGTAACATGAGACGCCCTCTACTCCTCCTTCCCTACTTCTTCTACTTCACCCTTGAAGGCTCCTTTGTGAAACTCTGGAAACTTCTGGTAAGCAGGTTTTATCCCAGCAGAAGATCTTTGAGCTTCAGTAATTAGTCTCAGATTCCCTAGGTAACTTGCATGGTAATTACTGCATTAGCTTTCTGGAATCGTTTTCTAACTTAAAAGAACCGTATTCATTTGTATAACCAATTACGGAAAACTGATAGGTACACAGTAACAGTGCTTAATTTTTACTTTACTTTCCGTTCCCCCACCCCCCAGAAATACATGCACTATGATTTTGTTTTTTAGTTTCTTTTGGAGCCGCTAATACCATTTGATTTTTTTGGATATCCTCATATTTCAAAGAGATGAGTTGGAATCCAAGATGACTGAATATTATCAATCATGTGTTTACTGAAAACACAGTAGCAGCAAACAGTGGTATTATGTAAACCCACACATTTATGACTCATGGAAATGAGACACTTTTCAAATGACTCGTAAAACAGGTATTTAGTGCCTTATTGCTTTGTTACAGATAACTATTACGTGGTAGCAATTTGATTAAATCTTGAATTATCAGGGCCCAAAGTGGCTCCGGCCGGATGTCGTGGGGCTTGCGAAGGCGAGGCCAAGAGTTCAAGGCCAACCTCAGCAACCTTACAAGCTCTCATTGATTGGCAAAAAAAAAAAAAATCTTAAATTATCCCCTCAGGTTTGGTAAAATTAAAATTTAGAAAGTTATTCCTTTGTCTTTCTTGTGTTAGATATGTAAGAAAAGGTTCCAGTGCCGTATTTGTAGATTCATTGATATTTAAAAAATAAGTCACTATGTTACTTTCATTTTTATTTGCACTCTTTGAAGAAAATAGTGTTAAAATAAACTTGCCTATCTACCACATGTTAATTTTTTTATGTTAACTATATGACATTTACATGACTCGAACCAGGCCATTTAATGATTTAACTTTGCGAAAGAATGTAAATTATGAAAATAAAGAGATAAGTTAATATTTTGCAATAAATCACAGAACTGGAAAACCACATTTGGTTTTACCACTAAGTTTTCAGTTACTTTCTGAACTATTTCTCCAAAAGCAATTGTATTTTTTGATTTGTGTTAGCATTTTGTGAGCTTGCACTTTTTCATTCAGTCAACATTTATTGAACCTTGTTATGTTCCAGGCATTTTTTTCTTTAGGACAAATTTCTTGGAGAAAATAAAAAATCATCTCTGCTAGGGGCTTCTTTTGATAATCGAAGACGAAGTTCATTTTTCTGAGCCACCATTCTCCTCCTGCAAATGTTTGCTATTTACAATTCATACAGGGTAACTACATTGACAGCTGAAAGCAATACATATTTTATTTTATTTTTAATTTAAGAAGATGTGTGTGCTTTACGATAGGTGTTTTGGGTCAGTTGTCAGATTGAAAAAGCTTTTTTCTTTGTTTCCTCTGCATTGAGACCATTTTTCATCATTAATATACTGTCATATCATCTTCTATTTTGTCATGCTATACAGCATGCCTGTGCATTTAGAAAAAGCAACAAAAACCACACCATGTGATTACTTCTGCCATATTTAATAAAAGCTAGCTCTTGTACATTTAGGGACTAGCTCCTCTCCTTGGTCTTCCGAATATGAACTCTGCCATCAAAGTATGTGGCACTCACACAGGTTCACTGATCTTCTAAATTCTATTTCAAAATTTATCTCCCAAGTTGTACTCAATATTTCATGTTCACTTGTCAAATAAGCTCCATTTAGGCTGTGTTGTGTTTCAAATTCTCTTTTCCTTATAGCATTGCTTGTGATGTCTTCTTTGGTAAGTTACATTGTTTACACTGGCACGAGATCCTGGTAGATAGATCTTTCTCCAGTGTTTCAGCATGGACCCTTCACTTATGAGTTTATATTTCAGTTGACTTCCTGTCCTTTGATTTAATAATCATATTCTTTTATATTTCATTTTGCCTTGCATTAGTTGGGACATTCTACTCAAAGATGTGAGCTGATCTTTTATAAACTTAATATCAGTGTACATATTAGCTGTTAAGGGAAAAACGAGACATGTGAGTTGCTGATTGAATTTGGTCTTTTTGAAGAGTTCTACCTATTATTCTTTTAAATTTAAATGCTTATTTTTAATTGACAAATATTGTATATATTTATGGAATAAAACATGGTGTCTAGATGTTTGCATACATTGTGGAATAATTCTATCAAGCTAATTAACATATCTATCAGCTCATATGCTTAGCATTTGTTTTGTAGTGAGAACACTTAAAATCTACTCTTTTAGCAATGTTGAAATATGCAGTACCTTATTAGGAGCTATGGACACTATGCTGTGCAATAGATCTTGAAAAATGTATTATTTCTGCCCAACTGGAACTTTATACCCTTTGACCACCATCTCCCCATTTCCCCCACCTCCCAGCCCCTTGTATCTACCATTCTACTCTGTACTTCTATAAGTTCAAGTTTCTTAGATTCCACATGTAAGTGAGATCATGCAGTATTTCTCTTTCTGCGTGGACAGTTTAGTTCACTTAGCTTATTAGCTTAGTTCACTTAGCATAATGTCCTTCAGGTTTTTTCTTGTTGTCTACAAGTGACAGAATTTCCTCATTTTTTATGGATATGTACTATTCCATTGTGTATATATACCACATTTTCTTTATGCATTCAACCATTGATGGACACTTAGGCTGATTCTACATCTTGGCTATTGTGAATCAAGCTGCAAGTGTATTCTGGAAGGAGCTGTCTATACTCACTGTCTCATGGTACCTTCTACTTACTCCGTGATGTTCAAACTGGTCACTATGAACCATGGTGAATCCTTCTCATCTATTTCTTGTGCAATAACTGGAAGGAATATGGACTTTGGCCACATCGCTCCAACCACTTCTGCGCCTGCTGCAACCAGTTTAAAACCAGTTATCCCTTCCTCAGGGCAGCCTTCCCCGGACAACCTGATTCAGTCATGGCGGCTGTACTATCTTGAAATTCACTTTCATTACACTAACCACAGGTATAAATTTTCATTAGAGAGAGAGAGAGAGAGAGAGAGAGAGAGAGAGTGTGTGTGTGTGTGTGTGTGTGTGTATGTTTAATTTACAGACCTGGTTAATCTGAGCCATGTGTTTTATGGAGTGCATCAAGAGGAACAAAGAATCTTTCTAGTTGGTTCAGAAAATAGATCAAGGCTCACCACAGGAACTAGTAGCTGGGGAGGGTTGGATACAGTCTGATTTCTAGGCTTAGCTTTAAGTTGACTCCATGTGTCTTGTTCATTTCACGTATTTTATTATTGACGTTTCTTGTTTGTTATCCCTAATCTTTCATTTTCTTTTAAATTTGGTCTTTCCTGTAAGTGAATGAGTTCCTACTAGAACATCTTAAAGGCACCATTTTACCTTTGCCACTGGTTACTGATGAAAACATCTTTATTCTTATTAGGCTAGGCCACTTTTCCCAGCCAGTGTCTTCAGTAGTAAAATGGAGACAATACTTACCTCTGTGAGTTTTTATGAATATTCAATATGTAAAATGCTCAGTCTGTTATATGTTGGAATCTCAGCATGTCGTAGCTATTATGATTATTTCCAGTTTAATATCATTTTTCTGGCTTACAATTAGTATTTTACTAATTAGTTAAACTCTTTGTATCTGCAGTAAGTACAGCAAGTCTATGGTGCAGCAATAATGCTATAATAGTTTCAGTTCCAGTCCTCTGCCTAGGGGGATGTATAAACATTTATAAACACTGGTTTTGCTTTTGTGATCATTTCATATGGATTGTATCACAAACTTGGTAAGGACCAACCCTTCCTGTTCAATTCGTTCTGTTTGAACTTTCTTTGATCTTTTCATGATGGAAAGTAGGTCACACAGAGCAGAAAGTATTAAACTTCAGCTTTCTAAGTTATCTTTTTGTGTATTATTTTCCGTGGAAAAGGATTTACCTTTATATGAACTGTCTGCTTGTCCCTCCCTTTCAAGATGGCTGGTTAAAGCACGTGCTCTCAGGTCTAATGAGGAATCACTCTGAATTCCCTGAAAATTAATCAGCTCGAGTATAGGCAGAACCAAGATTTACGCTTCCCACCCCATCCCCAGTCCCCAGATTACTTAGCCCTTGACTAGAGCTAAATAAGGGCTGAGGAACCTAGGATAGGAATGGATTGTTCTTATTTGAGATTCTGCTGGGTGAAGCCTAAGGGCATAGATGAAAAGTTAGGATTTGGAAGGGAGCCAGAAGCCAAAAGCAGTTCCCAGAGGCCGAGCAAAAACAGAAGCTGAGTGTAGGGCTGAAGCCAAAAAGCAGAAAACGATGAATTCCGCAGTGGGAGCTGTGTTGGAAGAATGCATGAGATGTGTGTTTGCTTTCCAGGGGCGCTTAGGACCTCTTTGGGTATGTGAACCTGGCTCATTAAATGGCCATGAGCAGAACTGACCTGCCTACCTGTTTCTCCCCCTGTGCAAGACAGTTTCCCAGTCAGGGCACAGACGAAGCTCCTTGAAATACACGTGCATTGCTGGACCTCACTGAAGCCTGCCATTATGACTTGGTCTGGTAAATTGAAGTTCATGAAATAATGAGACATTTAATAAAAGAAAGTGGCATAAATACAAAATATACTGGGAACATTTCCCTTAAGAAATGTTTCACAGAGTAGCATGTTGGTATAATTACACTAAGACTGATTCAGCATTATCGTTACAAAACTCTGGTTTCATAGGATTCAGTGTTAATTCAGGCTCTCAATATCTTGCCAGACAATGACTGCAGAAAAGAAAAAAAAGAAGTTTCCTACTCTTCCTTTTTCCTCCTCTAAACATATCTAACTAAATAAAAGTTTATAAGCCGTCAACAAAATTTGGTTTCTTTACATGCTCTTCTTCACACATTGAACAATAAATAATGGCAATGACCTAGATTTTTTTTTGTCTGCAAACTAAAATATATTCCAAAATCATGTTGATTTTGTATTTTTAGAACTTGTGTTTCCACACTTAGGCAATTCACAATTGGCTTTAAATTAATTGTTAAAAGGCAGGGGACAGTCATGCGGTTAGAGCAGTAGGGGGAACCTCGCAAGTCACTGCAGTCACAGGTTTATGCTCATTGCACATGGCACCTGAAGCAAGCCAAATGGGTGCACCCCTCACTTTTCCAAAGCCTTCAGTCATGCTTTTTCACAATCTCACTTCCAGTTCTGCAACGTGATCCCATTTGTTTTCTTTACAAGTGTTAGCATGAATTAAAACCACAGCAGGGACCAGGCACGGTGGCTCAAGCCTGAAATCCCAGCACTTTGGGAGGCCGAGGTGGGTAGAACACAAGGTCAAGAGATCGAGACCAGCCTGGTCAACATGGTGAAACCCCATCTCTACTAAAAATATAAAAATTAACTGGATATGGTGGTGCGCGCCTATAGTCCCAGCTACTCAGGAGGGTGAGGCAGAAGAATCGCTTGAACCCGAGAGGTGGAGGTTGCAGTGAGCCGAGGTTGTGCCTCTGCACTCTAGCCTGGGTGACAGAACGAGACTCCACCTAAACACATACACACACACACAACTGGTCACCACCTTCATTATGAACATATCATAGCCCTCTCCCGTCTTGTTTAGGCTACTCTGTATGTCAGAGAAAGCACCGTCTTCCCAGTAGCCTGAATCAGAAACCCCTGCATGATCCTCACCGTCTTTTTCTCCTTTAGTGCCCATTTCTAGTCCATTGCCAAACTTTTGCTAAAGTCTCACGCCCTAAACATGTGTCAAATCTGTCTTCTTTTTGCAATCTCATCACCCATCTCTGGTCTGGATTACTGGAATTAATTGTATGTGTCTACTTGGCTAGGCTATAAAACCCAGTTATTTAATCAAATGTGAATCTAAGTGTTGCTGTGAAGTGTTTTGTAGATGTGGTTAACATCTACAATTGATTGACATTAAGTAAAGGCACTTGCCGTTGATAATGTGGGTGGGTCTCATCCCAATCAGTTAAAGGCCTTAAGAGCAAAAACTGAGGTGTCCCAGAGAAGTAGTTCTGTTTCAAGACAGCAGAATCAACTCCTGCCTGGACATCCAATCTGCAAGCTTACCCTACAGATTTTAGATGTGCTAGCCCCTACAATTGTGTGGACCAATTCTTGAAAATAAGACTTTTTAGACAGATACATAGATAGATAGATAGATACATACATACATACATACATACATACATACATACATAGAAGATAGATACATAGATAGACAAAAGATATATAGATATATCTAGATACATAGATAGATACACAGATACATAGGTAGAAACAAGATGATAGATATATAGATAGATACATAGATAAATACATAGAAGATAGATACATGGATAGATATATAGTTACATAGATAGATATATAGATAAAAGATACATAGATAGCTGGATACATTGATACCTAGGTAGATACATAGAAGGTAGGTAGGTAGGTAGGTAGATAGATAGATAAAGATACAGATAGATATATGGATACATAGATAGAAGACAGATACATAGATAAAAGATACAGATAGCTAGATACATAGATCTCTAGGTAGATACATAGAAGATAGAGACATAGATAGAAGGTAGATACATATATACATAGATACATAGATGAATAAATACACAGATACATACGTAGACTACTGATTCCATGTTTCTGGAGAGCTTGGACATATATGGCTACTGTTCTCTCTTAACTGGCATCTTGGTTATCTGTTGCTGCATAATAAACTGCCCCCAAACTGATGGCTGAAACAATAATTTCATATTCTCTCTCCGTTCCATGGGCTGCCTGGGCTCAGCTGGGGAATGCTTTTGTTGTTGTTACTGTTTTTTAGACAGGATCTCACTCTGTCACCCATACTGGAGTGCAGTGGCACCATCACAGCTCACTGCAGCCTTGATCTCCTATGATCAAGCAATCCTCCTGCCTCAGCCTCTTGAGTAGCTGGGACTATAGGAGTATGCCACCAAGCCCAGCTAATTTTTGGAGTTTTTGTAGAGATGGGGTCTCCTTCTGTTGCCCAGGCAACTCCTGGGCTCAAGCGATCCTGCCACCTCAGCAAAGTGTTGGGATTATAGATGTGAGCCACCACACACAGCCCAGGGAACTCTTAATGGAGGGCTTTCATAGCGTTGCAGTCTGCTGCAGTCATCTGAAAGCTTACCTGAGCTGGATGTCCAAGATGTCACACTCACACATCAGCCTTGCGTGTAAGCACACATTGACTGCTTACTAGGAATTCAGCTAGGGCTGCCATTTAAGGATCTTCAAAGGAGCCTCCATATGTGACTTGAGCTTCTTGTAGCATGGAGGCTGGATTCCTTGGGGAATTGTCCAGAGAATGAACGTTCAAGAGATCCAGGCAGAAGCCACAACACTTTTTATGACACAGCATTGGAAATCCCAGAATGTAACTTCTTCTGCAGCATTCTACTGGTTCAAGCACTTACTAAGGCCAGCCCAGATTCAAGAGGAGGAATTTTAGGTTTGATTTTTTGACATGTGCATGTAGGGAGAGAAAGAGTTGCTGGTGGCCATCTTTGGAGACTGACTGCACCACTGGGTCATTGCCTATCCTCCTGACTGATTAGTGGGATCTTTCTGCAGCTCTACTAATCTGTCCTCACTGAAGCGAGGCTGCACAACCTAAAATGCATATACCATGTGTCATGTCCATAACTAAGACCCTTCAATGCTTTGCTTTTCCCCATAGAAGAAAGCCACATTATTGACTTTGTGATGCCTATAAAACTCTCTATATAGTACTGCAGCATTCTCAACCTAGCACTCCATCTCTCAAGCCACACAGGATTTCTTTCAGACTTTTGCACATTCTGTACACTCGCTCGCTCTCTCTCTCTCTCTCTCTCTCTCTCTCTCTCTCCCCCCCTCCCCCTCCAGGCTTTCACATTCCCTCTTTCCTGCTTCTCAAACAGTCTTTACCCCTCCATCTCCTTCTCCTGCCTTACCTGGCTACTTTTGTGTACCTTTAAGTTTTCAGCTTAAGCTTTGCATCTTCTGGGGAGCTCAGTCCCCAAACTTTGGGTGGCTTAGGTACCTTCCAACATGCTCTTGACCCCACAGCTGGCCCAGCTCCTTGGGCTTGCATGATTGTGAATTGTACTCAACCAAACTTGCTTGTACTTTGCTATGCAACCAGCAAAATATCAATACAAGATCAAGGATTCAAGAGAGTGGACTATCCCACTCAGAGCAGCACCTGAAGTGCTCCAGGAACCGTGGGCTCCCTAGTTTACACTGGCAGGCATCTCAGTCTCAAAGATCCACTCTTGTCACAAAAGGAAGTGGGCTTTTATGCTGCAGTCTCACCCCTCCCAGCTCTTTCTCTTAAGCCTCAGAGGTATACAGTAGGCCTGGCCTGGCCCACCTCTTCCCTCTTCCTCCCTGTGTTGCCGTGTAGACTGACGGCATCATGTTCTGATTGTTGGCTGTTCTGTCTCACCAGCTAAAAGTTCTCCATGAGAAGCTCTCTTTCTATTCTGTTACATTTCCAGTAGTGAGAACAGTAGTAAGTGCTTCATTTATTTATCCATTCACGTCCATATGAATTACTTCTGTTCTTCTGAGTATTTCCACCCTATCTTTTATGCAGGAGTTTATCTTGGTTTACCCAGCCCCAAGCAATCTGTTGCCTGGGCAGGGATTTTCAGCCTTAGCCTTGACTCCATGCACCAGTTTCCAACCTGCAGTCCCTTAACCTGTATCTGACTGGGTCTTCCCTGGCCCTTGAGAGGGAAGGATTTGGACCCTGTTTCCCTCTTTTATTATGCACATAGCTGTGAACATTCAGCACAGCTTAAGAATATTTAATCACAATTTACAAAATTTCACAAGATATAGATATTTTCCCATGAAGGACAGATGACATGGTTTTGTAACCGGGTTGTGGTGCAGGGGCTCAGCTCCTTCTCTGTGCTCGCCAAAGATGTAACTGGGTATCCCCAGGTTCTTGGGCTCACTTGCCCCAGGAATGGGGAAAGGGCCCTGGTGGCCGGTGAGCTTACTGTTCAAATATATATTGTACCAAAGAGTTTAGCAGAGAGCAATTTATTAGTCAGAGAGAGAAAGAGAGCGGGAGAGCTCCCACGCTGCTGTGGGAGGGGAGTCCCAAGGGGATATCCGCACAGGTAAAGAGCAGCAGAGTTTTAACCCTGAAGTTTTTCCCGCCTCATTCATGTTCCTGTCCAATGAGGGGAGTTCTTTCAAACTTCCTCTGGTGTTATTGATCTTTAATTCCGATCCTGGATTGGTTGCTTGGGCCCACAACAGAGCCCCTCCTCCCAGGGCTTTTGGCCCACTTTCTGAACAGAAGCAGCTCACCTGGAATTTCTACCTAGCCCGTGTACAGGAAAGTTAGATAAAGAACTTTATATTCCCGGATGGGGGCGTGGATGGAGGTATGGCAAGGGGAAATTCCTGCCTTTGAAACATAGGCAATTTTCCTTAACACAGTCCTTCAGTTTGGCTGTGTCTTCACCCAGATCTCATCTTGAATTGTAGCTCCCATAATGCCCACGTTTTGTGGGAGGGACTCAGTGGGAGATAATTAAATCATTGAAGTGCTACTGTGAATCCATTAAACCTCCTCCCCATCTTGGGTATGTCTTTATTAGTAGCGTGAAAACTTACTAATACAACAGAGTCTATTCATGTCTTGTGACAGTGACTGTGTGGGCTTTCTTCTTGATTTTCCCCCCTCTGTGCATCTTTGCCATGATTTATTTGTGCATACATTAGACAACAATTAGAGGAATATAGGGAAGTATTCAGAGCACACAGTTATTAAGACTAGACTGCCTGTGTTCAAGTCTCAGTCATGTCATTAGCTAGCTGTGTGACCTCAGGCAAGTAACTTCACCTCTGTGACCCAGCTGCTGCATCTGAAAAATGGGGACAACAACAGTGATTATAATAGTGCTTTTCTCATAAGGCTCTTATAAGGATTAAATAATATATAAAGTGTTTGGAAGAGTGCTTCAGACAGTAAAGCCATGCATGCCTTTATTATTATTGTGTATGCATCTGTAGACATAAGCCTCAAACACACGTTTCCCTTTTTATGCTCCTATCTGAGTCTCTATCTTGTGTGTCTCTTTCTGGCCCCCTTCTGTTGAATATTCTGTCTGGGTAAACCTGCTCCTCTGTGACCATGTGTTTGCATTTCTATCTGTCTATTTCATCTCTATGTCCTTGGTTTTCTGTGGGTGACTGTCTTTTGCCTTCTGTCTTCATCTCTTCTGATTTTCTCAGGGCTTTCTTTCTGTGTTTTATTTCATGTGTCCACCACTTTTCTTTCCTCCTCCGTTCATGTTTCTTCTTTTTTTTCCCTTGGTTTCTGCAGTCTTAGTTTACTCTTTCTGTTTAACCTCTCCACCTCTCTTCTGCAGGTACCAATAGCATCAGAGCTGAAATTTAGAAACTTTTCTGAGCTCATTAAATAGTTTTCAATTCCCTTTTCAAACATTTATGAGCTTATGAATACAGTATTTTCTATGGCTCTCTAGGGGGGAATCAAATTGTTCTTTGCTTGCATAACCATCTATTGATTTTTCTTCCTGTGGTTCCTGACCCTTTGTAGAGAAAAGATTCCCTCTATCTTGCTGACCTTTCTTTCTGAACCATAGTTAACAACCATTGTTCACCTTTGTTACCTTGTTCAGTGGCTTCTTCCATCTTCTGCTTCTCATCTACATTGTGGTGTCCCAGGAGCAAGATGAGGACAGGCTGGGGGTCTGGGTCATTCCTTGGCATATCCCCAGAGCCTAGCACAGTGCAAGATGCCTGGGATGCCATTGATGAGTATTTGTGAAATGAATGAATTCCCCTGGGAGTGCTGAGGCTTAGGGGAAGACCAAGAAGAACATCTCATATCAACCATTTTAGTAATGCCCTGCTGCCTTTATCATTTTTATTTTTTTATTTTTTTGAGAGGGAGTCTCTGTTGTCCAGGCTGGAGTGCAGCGGCATGATTTCAGCTCACTGCAGCCTCTGTCTCCTGGGTCCAAGCGATCCTTCCACCTCAGCCTCCTGAGTAGCTAGGACTACAGGCACCTGCTACCATGCCTGGCTAATTTTCGTATTTTTAGTAGAGATGGGGTTTTGCTATGTTGGCCAGGCTGGCCTCGAACTTCTGACCTCAAGTGATTTAACCACCTTGGCCTCCCAAAGTGCTGGGATTATAGGCATGAGCCACTGTGCCCGGGCTCTTCTTTCCACCTACTAAATATATCTCAAGTCTCCTTCCTCCTCTTTTCAATTCTACAATTGTTCCATGTAGGTTCTTTTAATCTTTAATTAGGTGACTCTAGCAAAAGCCTTGCAGTCATGTCTCAGGTGGCTTTCCTCCCTCTGATTTCCTTCCACTGCCATCCATCCTATATGACCCAAAGAATTATCCTCAAACACAGGTTTATTCATTCAGTGAAGAAATATATATCAAGTGCCTCCTGTGTGCTGGGTGCTGTGTTAACAGCTCCATCAGAAAAACTCCCCTAACTCCCAGGTTGGCTAAGTGCCTTTCCTCTGTGCTGGGGAAGAGGAAATTCCCCACTGGTATTTCAGTATCATTTCACTATAATATGAGACAACATATTATAGTGAAATGATACTGAAATACCAGTGATGCTTTGTGTCTGTCTCTCTTAATACACTTAAACTCCCAGAGGGTAAGACCCATCCATGTTTTATTCATATTTGTATTTAATACTTTGCAAATCGTAATAGCACAACCTTGGGCCATGGACATCACTGCTGACTGCTCAGTGAATGTGTGCTGAATTGCTTTGTGTATTGGTCTTTGTCTCAGTCAGCTTGGGCTGCCATAACCAAATGCCATACACTGGGTGGCTTTAACAACCACCATTTATTTCTGACAGTTCTGGAGGCTGTGAAGTAGAAGAGCAGGGTGCCAGCATGGTTCTGATAAGTTTTGGTGAGGGCCCTCTTGTGGGTTGCAGACATCCAACTTCTTACTCTAACCTCACATTCATCAGCGCTCCACCCTCATGACCCTCTCTAGTCCTAATCACCTCTCAAAGACATCACCTCCTAATACCATCACACTGGGGCTTTGGCTTTCAACATACTAATTTTGGGGAGACACAAGCATTCAGTCCATATCATTCCTTGTTTTTTATTTTGAAGCTACAGAAGTTAAATCTAATTATTCCTTCACTTTATAATCCTAAAAATATTCAAAGAGAGCTATTGAATGCTCCAAATCTGCTCTTCTCTAGCCAGGCTGTTATTAATTTTTCAGCTGCCATGGATTTCAATCTGTTCCCTCCAGACGGGCCCTGGTTTGTCAAATGCCTTTAAAAGTCAAACTTCCACAACAGACCCGAGCACGCCAGGCATGGTTTTGAGCATTATAGAATAGCATGTATCTCTCTCCTCTTTGTAGCCATAATTCCTTTAAATATGCAGTTTCAGATACACTTGAGTTTTGGAAAGTGAGTGCATACTCCTGGGTCCTAGCAAGTCAAGTGAAAGCCTGTAAATCTTCTTCTCGCCTTCGATGGCCTCTGACAAGAGATGACTTGTTCTTAACCTCCAATACCAAATGATTCTCTCTCACCTTCTCCGGGCCTTGCCTCCCATAGCTGCACAAGCCAACAGGTAAACACAGACTCCTGCAAAGTCTAGAGCAGTCCCTGGGACATGAAGATGGTCTGTGGAGGCTGGGTAGTTAGGGTGCAGGGGATGGGTCTTCTACACTATGTGACAGCAATGGAAAGGCCCTTTTGTATTGTTTTTTTTGAGATGGAGTCCCATTCTGTCACGGAGGCTGGAGTCCAGTCGCACAATCTCAGTTTACTGCAACCTCCACCTCCCGGGTTCAAGCAATTCTCTGCCTCAGCCTCCCAAGTACCTGGAATTACAGGCGCCTGCCACCATGCCTAGCTAACTTTTGTATTTTTTAGTAGAGACAAGGTTTCACCATCTTGGCCAGGCTGGTCTTGAGCAGACCTCATGATCCACCCACCTCAGCCTCCTAAAGTGCTGGGATGACAGTTGTGAGCCACTGCACCCGGCTGGAAAGGCCCTTTGAGCCCAGAAAGCTCTTTTATTTTTTGTTAAAGAAGTTCTTTCAAATATGAAGTTGAGAATTCTAGAAAAATATTTTGGGTTGTAAGATATGGTGGCTCAGATAAGAACATTTTAATTTCCCCCATTGTACACCATGGTTCTTTGCGGGGCATGCCCTGGCAGTGGGCTTTAGAGTAAGAGTTTGAATTCTAGGTTTGAATCTTGGCTTTGCCACTTACTGCCTTACAAGTCATCTTTCTAAACCTTTTCTTTTTCTTCCCTACTGGACCACAAACACAATAAAAGCAGAGACAGTGTGTGATTTATTGACCAATGTGTAGCCAGCACCTCTCATAGAGCTCAATATTTAACAGGTGCTAAATAAATATGAATGAATACATTCTATATGACCTTCTTAACTTTATGATCCTAAGTTATCCTCATCTATAAAATGAGACTGTTGATTACTTCTATTTTGCAGGGTTATTGCAAGGCTTAAGCGAAATAATCTACATAAAATATTTAGCATGCAGTGACAATGTACTAAATGTTGGTTATTGTTATCATTGGTCAGTCCATGAATTACATGTCAAATGGAGCAAGAAGAGAGGCAAAAGAGGGACATCAACAGGAGAGAGGCAAGTAGTGGGTTGTTGGCCTACATGTGTGATGTTTTCGTAAAGAAAAAGAAATGTGGCCATTTTAGAAATGGTTTGGATGGTAAATAAATCCTTTGACTTTCTGCTGGTGCTTACATTTTAAAAGTCTTTTTCCTAGGACCTTCATTTGAATCATAGAGAATGAATTCTGGAATTCTGGAAAATGAATTTCCAGGTATTTTCAATACCTGGAAAGGGCCTGCAGCTGCTACCTTACACCTCTAACTTCCCCACATCTCATCAGGGAGTCTCAGAGTTTACTAAACAGAAGAGGTGCCTGGGGGCCATGGGCTTGGGCCTTTCGGTCATTAGTACTCCAGCTGCCCTAGTGCTCTGTGAACTGTCTGGCTTAAGTGGTTAACACTTCATGGAAATCCAGGAAGCACTGCATTTAGAACTGAAGAATTTTAACCTGAGACTTGAAACAAAAACAAACAACAAACAAAAGAAACAAAAAGAAAATAGCACCTACAGTGAAAAAACAAAAAGAAATTTTTACAATTTTAGTAAAGATCCCTTTCTCAAAAGGAATTTGTAATGCAAAGGTGATTTGACCTGTGATGCAAAGATGATTTTGTATATCTTCAATTCTGTCTTTATAAATCCAGGTGAAAACGTTAAGTCAGATTCTCCCAGAGCCAACCTACTCCTTGAAAGTTAAGCATTTGTCAAAGTATATGAACTCTCCTGAATTCTAGAACTCAGTGCAGTACAGAAAGTCCCAATTCTTTCCTGGGGGTATGGAAGGCAGTGTATTCTCTTTTGAACCTGGGTTGCATGCAGGAAATTAGTGAAGATGGAATGCAGCAAGAGTTAGATTCTCATCAAGTCAGGGGCTTCTTTTCAGTTTATTTTAGGGCACATCGTTCGGGTCACCTGATAATCCTAGTCCCATAGGGCAGCTTATACATCTTCCATGTAAAAGGAGAGCCTCAAATGTCTCAGTTATATAGGCTTTGAAGTAGTTATATAGGCTTTGAAGTAGTTATATGTAAATTGTATGATAGCCTTTGAATGGACTCTAGGTCTAGGTTTTCAGCAAGATCTTACCAGCATTACTTTGGGAACAAGTACGTATGCTATGTTGGTACCATTTTGGAAAGCATCCTCAGGGAAAAGGCTGAGATAATGGCATTTCCCCCAATTAAAACATACTCTAGTGTAAAATGCAGAGAAGTGAATGTCAAAAGACAAAGTTTGAGTTGTTTACAACCTACATGCTTTGGTCGTATAACTCACCCTCTCTCAATGCCAATTTTCTCATCTTTAAGCCTCTTTGCTTGCTGTGGAAATTGGGTGGGGGTAATGGCAAAAGTGTACAGTGTTTTGACATCTGTGATTGTCAAGGCTTGTGCCTACTCATCTGGTGGGGATATTTACTGCTGCTGTGGAAGGGTGACACCTTGCATTATAGACAACTGAGGTATCATAGAAATGGCAGGATTTCTGATGAATACCCACAGTGTCTTCCATTTCTTAATGTATCCTCTTCTTTTTACCCAAGAAGGGAGCAATGGTCATACCCATTATTGTGAACATGTCTAGTTGGCTTTAGAGTTACCCAAGGACAGAACTGACTCTGATTTCAGGGGTGATGGAAAATAGAGTAATAGCGATAAGAATTCCATTTTGTTTTATTTGTTGTAAGCAGCTAAGCCTTATACCAAATCTAGCTCTTACTGTCTGCCACATGGATGAGCTCGAGAGTGACAAAGAGCATACACTTAACACTCCACCACTGCATATAAAAGCTGGAAAAGTCCCCTTAGCCTGTGACTAAAGGGAAGTTTCAGAAATGACATCTTAGATGATAATTCTGATATTTTTCCTGGGACATTATAATGAGTGCTTTAGGGGTTGAATGTTGATTTTTGATAGTGAGATCTTCAAAAGTTGCAAGAGGGATGGCTAAACCAACTCGGGTACATATCTATACCATGGAATACTACTCCAGCAATTGAGAACAAACTGCTGCTAATCATGGCAGAAGGCAAAGAGGAAGCGATCATATCTTACATGGCCAGAGCAGGAGGAAGAGAGAGGAGGGGGAGGCACTACACACCTTTAAACAACCAGATCTCGTGAGAACTCAATCACTGTCATGAGAACAGCAAGGTGGAAATCCACCCTCGTGATCCAATTACCTCTCACCAGGCCCCTTCTCCAACACAGGATTACAACTTGACATGAGGTTTGGACAGGGACAGAGACCCAAACCATGTCACATGGCAACATATGTGAATCTCAGAAAACATTTAGGCCTAGTGAAAAAAGTCTTACATAAAAGGGTACATGTGGGCCAGGCATGACAGCTCACACCTGCAATCCCAGCACTTTGAGAGGCCAAGGCAGATGGATCACCTAAGGTCAGGAGTTCAAAACCAGCCTGGTCAACATGGTGAAACCCCATGTCTACTAAAAATACAAAAATTAGTGGGGTGTATTGGTGGGTGCCTGTAATGTCGGCTATTCAGGAGTCTGAGACAGGAAAATCGCTTGAACCTGGGAGGTGGAGGTTGCAGTGAGCTGAGATCACACCACTGCACTCCAGCCTAGGTGACAGAGTGAGACTCCATCTCAATTAAAAAAAAGCATACATGTGATATAATTAATTGTGTTCATATACTAGAACAGACAAAAGTAACCTATGGTGAAAAATCATCACTAAAGTGTCCTCTGGGGCTTGGTGGAGGGTCTGGGGATCGGAAGTGTTTAGAGATGACATGTACTCAGATCTACAGTTTACTTTGAATTGCAACAACTATAACAATGAAATTGGATTAGTGGATAATACACAATAAGGCAAATATAGTGAAAAATTAATTGTGAAATCTAGCTGTGGGTTATTCAAGTGCTTATTGTCCAGTTATTTTAACTTTCCTATAGGTTTGGAAATTTTATATGATATTTAAAATACATAATTTCAGAAAAAGGCCTAGTACAGTGACTCAGGCATATAATCCCAGCACTTCTGCAGGCTAAAGTGGGCAAATCACTTGAGGTCAGGAGCTTGAGACGAGCCTGGCCAACATGCTGAAACCACATTTCTACTAAAAATATAAAGCATAAGCCAGGCGTGGTGGTGCACGGCTGTAGTCCCAGCTACTTGAGAGACTGAGGTAGGAGAATCACTTGAACTACCACTGCACTCCAGCCTGGGTGACACAGGGAGACTCTATCTCAAAAAAAAAAAAAAAAAAAGGTCAGCAAAAACTCTTAATATTTTTATTTTATTTTATTTTTTCGGAAATTGGAAGGCATTTTATTTGAAAAAGGGATCTTTTTCGCTTGAACCTCCCACAAAACTCTTAATATTTTTAAAAAGCATAAGGGGAGATCTGATTTAGTGTTTCTGCTGATGCAATATTCTTGTAGGCCCTGAATATCCTTAGAGAAATTACTTGCCAAAGGTAAATGAGAATTTATTGTGTTGTCTGTTCTCAAAATGCTAGATAAAAGAGCCATTAAAAATTATATACACCTAAGAATTTCTGAATTTGCAATATGTCACTCAAGTTTTTATCAAATTAAATGTATAATTAAAAACTACCTAGTATCATGTTTTTGACTATATACCATTTCATTTTCATTTTCTTTCTTTTGTAAATCTCTGTGAACTATCTTTTCTAAATGGTAGGTTGTAAAATACAAAAAGAAATAATAAGTGGGTGACAGAATCCAATTAAGAAGGATATACTATTTTAATGAATATTTTAACTTAACTTGAGTTAACTGATAAGCAGTATTGTTGAAAACGTTAAGTTTGAGGTGCAAATATTACCTTTACTTTTCATGCCTTGAGAATTATTGGAATTCAGAAGAGTCAGTTTAAAATGACCTTGACAAATTAGAGCATTGTATTTTTTCAAAAGGGCAAAATTCAGTTAAAACATGTATGGAAGTTCACTTTTCAGGACCGAACCAATAACAGAAGTGTGGCCCGAAGAAAGACTTTCTAATGACGCACTGTCATCAACATTTCTTGGTGAATATTCACTGTCTCTTGTCTTATGATTTGAGCCGGCTTGGATACAGATTTTTAAGTAATATAGAGAAATAAGTAGAGATTTAAAGAGAAACAAGATGACTAAAATAATGAAAAACTGGTCCTATGAGGAAAACCTGAGAGAAGAGAAATTTCCATAAACGCTTCAAGATTGAAAAAGGCTAAAGCTTTGCTTGATTTCCATTTTCAAGTACATGAAGTATTTTTATAAGAAGAATCTATGAAAACCTAACAAGGAAAATAGATTTACATTAAGATGTAGCTTCATTGTGCAAATGCAGAAATCTCTTTGACTTTAAGTTTGATTAAACCCTGGAATAATTATCAAGAGACTTTAAGGAATCTACATCATTGGAGAATTAAAGACATGAAAAAGGAATTCCAAGTGGTTCTACATCTACTCCTGCCAGAGGTTGATCCTTGAAACAAATTCCTAGGTCTGCATTCTAATAATAATGTTTCACTCCATGGTAATCATTTTAAAGTATAGCTTGGGAATTATTTATGCTTCTCTAGGCTTTCTATACAGAATGGCAACTTCAAATTCACCTCACTTAAAAATTCATTGTATTAGATAATTCTTTTTTCCACTGGGGTTGTCTCATAATAAATAATTACATATTTTTTTAGTGACTGTCATACTGTTACTAACTTAGTTTCTGTATTTTATAATTATTATAAAATCATTATAATGTATCCTCTCATTTTTTGTCTTTAGTATTATAACAGTATCATCAGAAGAAAGTTTGTATTTTTAAAAATGTTATATTCATGAGCATTTTCCATTGGTGAGGAGGTTCTTATCTGAGTATAAGTATGTTTAACTGCTTTGCCATTTATCTTGCCACGTCACCAAGCTCCCAGTTAGAAGTCTAGTGAGATTTTTAAAAAACTATCAGGTGCAGTGGCTCACACCTGTAATCTCAACACTTTGGGAGGCTGAGGGCGCAGAGCACATGAGGCCAGGAGTTCAAGACCAGCCTGACCAACATGGTGGCACCCCTGTCTTTACCAAAAATACAAAAATTAGCCAGGCATGGTAACAGGTGCCTGTTTCTAGCTACTCAGGAGGCTGAGGCAGGAGAATTGCTTGAACCCGGGAAGCAGAGTTTGCAGTCAGCTGAGATTGTGACACTATACTCCAGCCTTGGGGACAGAGTAAGATTCTGTCGCAAAAAAAAAAAAAAAGACTTTTGTTGCAGTTTCTTTTAATGTTTCCGTCATGAAGTCTTTGCCCCTACCTGTGTCCTGAATGGTATTGCCTAGATTTTCTTCTAAGGTTTTTATGGTTTTGATTTTACATTTAAGTCTTTAATCCACCTTGAGTTAATTTTTGTATAAGGTGGAAGGAAGGGGTCCAGTTTCAGTTTTCTGCATACGGCTAGCCAATTTTCCTGGCACCATTTATTAAATATGGAATCCTTTCCCCATTGCTTGTTTTTGTCAGGTTTGTTGAAGATCAGATGGTTGTACATGTGTGGTGTTATTGCTGAGGTCTCTGTTCTGTTCCATTAATCTTTATGTTTGTTTTGCTACCAGTACCATGCTGTTTTGATTACTGTAGCCTTGAAGTACAGTTTGAAGTCAGGCAGCATAATGCCTCCAGCTTTGTTCTTTTTTGCTTAGGATTATCTTGGCTATATGGGCTCTTTTTTGGTTCCATTTCCATCTGAAATTTAAAGTAGTTTTTTCTAATTCTGTGAAGAATGTCAGTGGCAATTTGATGGGAATAGCATTGAATCTATAAATTATTTTGGGCAGTATGGCCGTTTTTATAATATTGATTCTTTCCATGAGGATAGAATGTTTTTCTATTTGCCTGGGTCCCCTCTTATTTCCTTGAGCAGTGGTTTGTAGTTCTCTTTGAAGAAGTCCTCCACATTCCCTGTAAGCTGTATTTCTAGGTATTTTATTCCCTTTGTGGCAGTTATAAATGGGAGTTCATTCATTATTTGGCTCTCTGATTGTCTATTGTTGGTGTATAGAAATGCTTGTAATTTTTACCCACTGATTTTAAACTAGAGAGCTTCTGCATAGCAAAAGAAGCTAGCACAGAGCGAACGGGCAACCTGCAGAATGGGATTTTTGCAATCTACGCATCTGACAAAGGTTTGATATTCAGAATCTACAAGGAACTTAAACAAGTTTATGAGAAAAAAAAGGAACAACACCATCAAAAAGTGGACAAAGGATATGAACAGACACTTCTCAAAAGAAGACATTTATGCAGACAACAAACATAATTTAAAAGCTCATTATCACTGATTATTAGAGAAATGCAAATCAAAACCACAGTGAAATATAATCTCACACCAGTCAGAATGGTAACTGTTAAAATATCAAGAAAGAGCACATTGGGAGGCCGAGGTGGGTGGATCACTTGATGTCAGGAGTTCAAGACCAGCCTGGCCAACATGGTGAAACCCTGTCTCTACTAAAAAAAATTAGCAGGGTGTGGGTGGTACACACTTGTAATCCCAGCTACCGAGGCTGACGCGGGAGAATTATCTGAACCCAGGAGGCAGAGGGTGAGGCTATAAAGAAATAGGAGTGCTTTTATACTATCGGTGGGAATGTAAATTAGTTCAACCATTGTGGAAGACAGTGTGGGTAATTCTTCAAGGATCTAGAACCAGAAATATCATTTGACCCAGCAATCCCATTACTGGGTATATACACAAAGAAATATAAATCATTCTGTTATAAAGACACATGTACATATATGTTTGCTGCAGCTCAATTTACAATATGAAACACATAGAACCAGTCCAAATGCCCATCAGTGATAGATTGGATAAAGAAAATGTGGTACATATAAACCATGGAATACTACACAGCCATAAAAAGAATGAGATCATGTCCTTTGCAGGGACATGGATGAAGCTGGAAGCCACCATCCTCAGCAAACTAACACACAAGCAGAAAACCAAACACCACATGTTCTCACTCATAAGTGGGAGTTGAACGATGAGAACACATGGACACAGGGAGGGGAACATCACACACTGGGGCCTGTTAGCGGGTGGAGGCAAGGGGAAGGAGAGCATTAGGATAAACACCTAAGGCATGCAGGGCTTAAAACCTAGATGATGGGTTAATAGATGCAGCAAACGACCATGGCATATGTAAACCCATGTGAGAAACCTGCATGACCTGCACATGTACCCCAGAACTTAAAGTAAAATAAGAAAAATTTTAAAACGTTAAAATAAGATTAAAGCAAAAGACAAAAAGAAAGAAAAGAGAGTCAGTCTCAATCCTCAAGGGATATAGAGCCTGGAGGGAAAAAAAGAAAGCCATCTTTGTGAATAATTATCTTCTTTTTGAAAGTCAATATGGCAAAATCCTCCTTTGCATCCTCCATTGTGGTCTCTATTTTTGGTTTCTTAATCTTATACTGTTGCTTCCTTTTTATTCTTATCCTTTGCAGAGCAAAACTTGCTTCCTGCTGTGATGCTGTTCAAAACTTCGTTGTTTCTCAGAATAACACTCCAGTTGGGACTAACATGAGTTACGAGGTGGAAAGCAAAAAAGAAATCCCAATTAAAGAGAACATTTTTCATATGTTTCCAGTGGTGAGTAAAGATGTGTGGTGGGTTATTTGTGTTACCATTCCAGGTAAATTTTCCCCTACTTTAAGCTATAACTTAAAATTATGATGGAATTAATTAAAATACCACACTGTTACGTTGTATAAAATTTGGATAGTGGGCCATCTTTTAAACAGGCCCTTTTGAATGCAGTGCAGCTCTGCGGGGAAGGAATATTTATATCTTAAATGATAAGCTCATCTAGTTCTGAGTCTTCCAGACTCTTCTTCAAATGAGATGAGACACTTGGGCTTTCTGCTGAGTAGTTACTGAGGCTTGTGAAGATGGCCATTTTTCACCTCAAATAAGATTCTTCCAATTGTCAGTTATGGTGACTAAATCAATTCCTTCACAAGGAACAGTTCGTTTATGTGGCTCATCTTTGGGAAGTAAACATGTAAGAATTTATAGTCAATAAACATGCCGACCATAAGATAGAGATTTTTTTCTACTGTGTCTAGTGATGTATCCCAAACCCCTAGGACATTTCCCAGTACATGTATACACTCACTACCTATTGTAAAATTAGAAAAGTGAGTAATGATATGATCTAAAACTGCTTGACACAGTGAGGAGAAACTTGACTTGGGGAAATTTTGGCTCTGAAGAATATAAACATCTCATTGCTTATAAACATACATTCTCTAGCATCTTTTCATGATTTGATTAAAAAGCAATTAGGCCACATCAAGATGGTCAAAATGGGATCACTGTCTATATGCAGTGTACCAGCTGTGGGATATGAGACTCTTACAGTTTTCTTTTGTTGGAGCCTTGACTTCTTTCAGCTAATTTTTTGTTGCTTATGTAAGTTGTTCCAGTTTTTTTTATATATTAGGATTCAGAGGAAGAATAACTTGCTGAGCATGAATGAGAAATAAATAGAAAATGATAGAGGAAAAATACTGTAAATTTTCTGGAAGGAAAGGGGGACAAAAATTATAACTCAGAGCATTCTCATGATGCACTGAAATGATCAGTGATTGAAAACATGATAATGCAAGAGTATTTATTGTTGGGGTCACCACCTGCGGGGGTCTGTCCTGCAGACCCTGACTCAATGACCGATGAATAAAGTACACTCACACACAGATATTATGCTTTGACAGTTTGACTGAGTGTGTACCAGTGGCTTACAGGCACCCTGGAGAGTGCTGTAAACAGTTGTGACCACGGGCCCCCTCCAGCCAGCAAGCCTTGCATTTATTCAGTAAAGTTTAATTGACAAAGGCTTGAGTCAACACCACTAGAGTGAAAAGATTAAAAGAAAGAGCCCATGCCCAAAGCAAACACCATTAGTGGGTAATATCCCTGGTAAACCTCCTTCCCTAACCTCCCCAGAGGATTATCTGGCTCAGAGGCTAGTGTTAAGACCACATGAGTAAACAAGTTACTTAGGTAAACTACTCACATTCCTTGGTATTTTCGCCCTCATCTCTCTGGCTCCTGCAAGGAGACTCTGGCTGCCTTCAGCCAAGAACTGTAGAAAAGACCCTTAGGCCTTCCAAAAGAGTTTGAGACTATAATCTATAACTTTCTCTAATATTTTTCCCTTCATATTTTTGCCGCCACCCTGAGTGAATCCCCACAATTTATCTTTCCTATCAGGGAAAGCCTTGGAAAGTTTGATAGTGAGCAACTCTTTCACTCATTCATCCATGCAGGTTTTGCCAGTGTTTGCCTTGTTTTTGACTGACCAGAACAGAGGAGCAGCAACCACTTTACCTCTTATTTGGTGCTTTGAAAGGATTAACTTAATAGAGACTTGATAAATATGTATGCAACTGGTAATTGCATCCGCTTTCCAAATGTATACTGATTTTTTTTTTTAACTGGGGAGAGGAAATTTTGCAGTCAGTAGGGCACCAGTTGCAGAGCTAGGCCCCTTTTTTGTGTGTGTTTCTCCAGCCTTCCCCTTTCATGGACGGGGCTCGTGGTGGCGAGGTCCTCTTTCCCACCTTGCTTTACTCTGCCCTTCTACACACAACTCTCCTGGACGAACTGCTGAGCGCCTGGAAGACTGCATTAAATGTTTTCAGGAAATGATGTGGAGCCACTTCCTCCACAAACTTTGCTAAGTTACTTGCAGAGGAAAAAAAAACAAAAGTCGATTTGGTGAGCTCAACCCGAGTGAGCAATGAGCAGGCAGTGGAGCGTGCAAATTTGCATTTTCTTAGGAGGTTTATTTAAGGAAACATTGAGGTTTGTAATTTGTTTAAATTCTTACTGAACATGAGATGCTAAAGTGTATAGAAGTTTTCCTCTCAGTTGACCAAGAAACCAGAGAAAAACATTCATTATTGTGAGTGCATCATGTGAGATATGTTTCCTTCAGTAATCTTTTCTATTTTATACCATAAAGAGCCTATTTGCATTTTTGCATCCTACCCTATCTATAAAATTCAGAATTTATGGTGGCACCATTTAGTAGATACTGGCTGAAGACATCTTGACCTAGAAGTTGAATGACATGAAATAGCCTGAGGTATCTGAGAACTGTTCTTTTTAGAGCCAGTCACTCTGCTAGGCATTGCAGATATAACAAGAAATAGGACACGTTATTCAGTTATTTTAATCCACAGAATTGTGAGAAACTATAATGTGTAGTGGTTTAAAGCATGTACTCTGGGGCAAACTGGGTTCCTATTCCAGTCCTGCCACTCTCTAGCTGTTACTTGGACTCATGCCTGCCTTTTCCTATCTGTAAAACACTCAAAAGGTTGCTGTCTAGGTTAAATGTGCTAATAAAGTACGTACTTGAAATAGTTCCTCTTGCATAAAAAGTGCAATAGGACTTTTACATTTCAAAGACAAAACTACAAAGAGAGATGTACTGAAACTGAGTTTCTATGCTAGTTGGGCAGCTCCCAGAGCCAGCATCAGGGCAGACAGCAGCCACGGTGGTTCTGGGGCATCTTCTGTCACTCTGGGCTGCTCAGAACCACATCAGCCCTGGGCTATTGCCAGTGGGGCTGGTAAATTGCGTTTGGCAAGGGTGATGTGCCTTGCTTTTGTAAACTTTGGCAACTTCAGTGGCATCAATATCCCTATCCTGGAAAATGTTTAGTTACCAATGGTTAAATACCAGCTCCCAAAATTCCTGAATATTTACTAGTGGCCCCTTCAGTGGTTACAGGCCAGGGCCAGGTTCATTCTGCACACGTGCAGTAAATTAATGACCATGATACCGGTTTTGCAAAAGAAATAAGATTTATCCTCAAAGCCACCTAGTGAGAAGGTGGGAGAGCTTGTTGAAAGCTTATGAGATGAGTACTGAAAGCTGTACACATTGCACTGTGCAAGATCAGGAGGGCGAAATGAGGGGAAATTAAAACTAATAAACAGCCTCTCTGCTCTTGAGGACTTACACCTTAATCCTAGAGACAAAATCGGTGGATCAGGACCTCATCATAGAGAAGCATGAGCTGGGACCCTGGCTGTGGGCCCAAGGTCACATGATTACTTCACAGAAAGTGACCAGGAAAGTGAAAGTGCACCACTGAATTGAAAAGTTCGATTTCAGGCCATGCAGAACTTGGGGAAAATAGGAAACCCTCTGGGGTAAGCAGGTCGGGTCCTAAAAGGAATAAAAAAGATTGAGGTCTTGGAAATTAATTTGAAATATGTCAGTACAGTTGGTAGGCCTCCCTGAAGCACGCTGGCTGGTCATTCGCAGAGACGGCAGACATTAATCTAATGCCATTACTGAGCCTGAAGGTCTAACTATTTAAGAAGCACAGGAAATTTTTGCTAAATCACCTATTAATTTTATGCCTTAGAATAGATTTATGCTGCTTCCTAATTTCTTTATTTTCTCTTTCTTGCTGAAAATGTCCTTGTTTATCAGGAAGGTGGAATATGGGATTTTGCCCTTCTAATTTTTTTCCTTAATTATACCATGTAAAATACATGATACTGCATTTTGTATTATTACATTATGTTGTATATGATATCTGTTTCTCTCAAGAGAAATCAAACTTAGGTTCATATAATGATTTTTTATTTTATTTTACATATATACACACACTACACACACACACACACACACACACACACACACACACACATTTCTTTGAGATGACGTCTCCCTCTGTCACCCAGGCTGTAGTGCAGTAGTGCGATCTCAGCTCACTGCAATCTCTGCCTCCCAGGTTCAAGTGATTCCGCTGCCTTAGCCTCCCCAGCAGCTGGAAATACAGGCACCGCCACCATGCCTAGCTAATTTTTGTATTTTTAGTGGAGAAGGGGTTTTACCATATTGGCGAGGCTGGTCTTTAACTCCTGACCTTGTGATCCGCCCACTTTGGCCTCCCAAAGCGCTGGGATTACAGATGTGAGCCACTGCACTGGGCTGGTGTTTTATATGAAGGCATAAGTTGATTAGCAAACTGTGCTGCTGCTTTTCCTTGTTTTTTTGTTTTGTTTTTGACGGAGTCTCCCACTCTCACCCAGGCTGGAGCACAACGGCGTGATCTCGGCTCACTCTAACCTCTGCCTCTTGGGTTTAAGCGATCCTCCTGCCTCAGCCTCCCATGTAGCTGGGATTACAGGTGCCTGCTACCATGCCTGGCTAAGTTTTGTATTTTTAGTAGAGACAGGGTTTCACTATGTTGGCCAGGCTGGTCTCAAACTCCTGACCTCAGGTGATCCACTCTCCTCGGCCTTCCAATGTGCTGAGATTATAGGCATGAGCCACCACACCTGGTCCCTTCTTCTTATTCTTCTCCTTAGCATGTATAAAAAGTTAAGTTACTAGAATTAAGCTGATGTCTGTGGTTCTAAAATTAATGGTATTTCATGGTAGTTTTCCACTTTCTCCTACCAGTCCCAGCCTTTTGTGGATTACCCTTATAATCAGTGTGCGGTGGTTGGAAATGGGGGAATTCTGAATAAGTCTCTCTGTGGAGCTGAAATAGATAAATCCGACTTCGTTTTTAGGTAAGACCTGTCAAATTGGTTTCTTTGAAACAAAAGATGAGTTGGGTATTTCAGAGGAATAGTGTAACCATATCCTTTGTGTATTTTGACCTTTGAGCTCTGTTACAAAAGTCTATTAATTATCCAGGAAGGTTTTCCTGAAGTGTTGTATGGCTCATGAATTCCTGAGAATGTCAATATCTGAAGAATCAAAATGTGCTATGGTGATAACGCTGGGTGAAAAGCGTGGTGGTGAAAGAGGGTTTTGTATTGCAGGAGTTCTCAGAGCGCTCAGTCTGCTAATGGGTACCATGGCTACTTTGGGAGGACTCTGGAGGGCGACATAACCCAGGCTTACCTGACCTTGAAGATCCTTTTTCAATTGTTTGTTTTTGTTTAACAGAATATTTCAAGAATGTTTTGTTCTCAGACAATACTCGGGAAAATGCTGATCAAGACATTTTATAGCCATACAAACTATATTAATGTTTCGTTTTCTGGCTTGCAATTTAAAAAACAAATTTGTACAGCTTCTAAGTTCTGGTCTTTTAAAATGTTTTCTATCTCCATATCAGCCAGCATGCCAAAATAGAAACAAAATGGGTTTTATGCATGCCTTGTATTAATAAGCCACACCAAAGCATCTCTACTTTCTCAGTCTGATGGAAAGGTAATTCATCCATCTGAGGATGGGTTTCAATTGAAATGCGCCTTTTTAAAGAGTAAGTGGAAGTCTGGTTCTTCCTGTTTTAGGAGCACTGTTTTCATACATCAGACGGGACCCTTTGATCTTTCTTGATTTAATGTTGCCCTTTCAAGCAATTGAAAAAGAAACAGGGTTTCTAACAAACAGCTTAGAAACCCTGTTTTCTAATTTTAATCTCATTTTTAAATTTTGTGTTGAAGGTGATGATGAAACAACAATAGACCTGACAGTACAACAACTATTGAATGTCTTCTTCGTGACTGGTATTAAAATGGTCAATATCTGAATGGTTTAGCCATTTTGTTCAAGTACTCAGTGTGAAAAAGCCATAAGGAAGATAATTCTTCTTTCAGTAGACTTTTTATAGGCTTAAAATTCCAAAAACATCTGTGATGAGGATCAGGCCTAAACATTCATTATACTTTATAGCAAGTATAGGCAATAGAAGAAGTTTTGGGTTAAAACCCAGAAGAAAAAAAACTCAGCAGATATTTAATTTATAATTCTAAAACAACTGTCTGCATATGTAGATTACACATTTGGTGATGATGGGTGTTTTCCTGAATATAGAATTTCCTGTAAAGCTAGCCATTCAAACTGAAAGGCAAAATGAGGGCTAGATGTGTTTGGTGTCATTAAAGTCTATTTCATATTTTAAGCCTGTATTTACTTTGGTAAATAATAATATAGTATTATATGTAATTATAGTATTATAGGTAAATAATAGTATCTACATATAATACATATATTTGCATATAAACTTAATGCAGTATTGTATGTAAATAATAGTATATGTATATATCCTGTATAATACAGTATTGTTATTATATATATATGTATGCATAGTATATGTTACCTAATATGTATATATAATATATAGTATTATACATATTGTATGATATAATATGTATATATAATATACATACATATTATGTGTATATAATTACATATATACATATATAATTATATATCAGTGTTACATGCTATTATATGTTTAATATGTGTACATATATTACATATTATATATAATAAAATTATATAACTATATTTGTGTAATATGTATACATAATATATATTATATAATAGATGCATATTATATGTATAAAATAACATACACTGTTATATAATTTAAATTTAATATGTATGTATGTATAATACATACCATGACCTATACTACTCTTTGTGTGTGTCTGTGTGTGTGTGTGTGTGTGTGTGTGTGTGTGTACTCTATATTCAGGAAAATACCTGCCAAAACTTACTGTATTTCCTCTATAAAACACCCTTTCCTATGGAGTCTCCTATAATATTCTACTAGAAATCACTTTTGATTCTTCAAAAGAATATGACACTGTTTTAGAAAGGGCATTTTTTTATAGGAGGCCCACTAGTGAGGTCACTTTTGTGGCCTAGTACCTATGATTAATCTTTATCATTTAATATTTATTATTAATATTAATGTTTGATATTTATTTTGCCAAGGTGCCATATTTATTTCATTTTCTGACATAGCTTTTATATCAATGAGGGAGGAAGTTCATGTTTAATTAATTCACTCTTGTTTTTTGAGAGGGAGTCTTCTCTGTCGTTCAGGCTAGAGTGCAATGGTGTGATCTCAGCTCACTGCAACCTCTGCCTCCCAGGTTCAAGTGATTCTCGTTTCAGCCTCCCAAGTAGCTGGGACTACAGGCATGTGCCACCACACCCGGCTAATTTTCTGTGTTTTTAGTAGAGATGGCTTTTCACTGTGTTAGCCAGGATGGTCTTGACCTCCTGACCTGGTGATCCGCCCACCTCGGCCTCCCAAAGTGCTGGGATTACAGGCATGAGCCACCACGCCTGGCCTCATGTGTTTTTTTTTTTTTTTTTTGCCAATCATTGAGAGCTTGTAAGGTTGCTGAGGTTGGTTGGCCTTGAACTCTTGGCCTCGCCTTCGCAAGCGCCACGACATCCGGCCGGAGCCACTTTGGGCCCCGCCTCATGTGTTTTATAGGACATGGAATGGCGTATTTCATCCTCAGTCGTGTTACAGATCACATGAGCTTTGAATAGCCTTTTTCAGGAAGCACTCCAGGATGCTCCCTTCTTATGTTTTTTACTACTTGAACTTCAGTAAATGAGATTTAGAAAGTCATAACCAAGTTTTCCTTTTTTGTGACAAGAATATAATTACTCAAAATTAGAATTCGTATTTTGTTTTCCAATTTAAAAGCAAATTAGTACTCAGAGGAAGATGAGAACATCAGTATGAAAAACATCACTATAAGAACATTAGGATTTTATTTATTAACACCATAATTTGGTGGCAAAACTATCCGCATGGGAATTGGGAAGTTTTGATTTTTTTAATGTAGTCTTTGCTTCTGGCAGACTGTATAACTTTAGTAACAGTGCATCAATTTTTTAAGAACATGCAAATGGGTGATCATACCACTATGGGAATGTAATTAATATGAATAATATAAATAACAATTTTAATAAAAGGATTGGGAACTCTTCTAAACTTAGACAAGGTATAATTGTCATTTCTGGTTTTGATACTTATAAAAGTTATTGTCCATATTGAAAGCATTTATCAAATTTGTATAGTTAAGCCAGGCATGGTGGCTCATGCCTGTAATCCCAGCACTTTGGGAGGCCGAAGCAGGCGAATCACTTGAGGTCAGGAGATTGAGACAAGCCTGGCCAACATGGTGATACTCTATCACTACTAAAAATACAGAAATCAGCTGGGTGCATGCCTGTAGTCTCAGTTATTCAGGGGGCTGAGGCAGGAGAATCACTTGAACCTGGGAGGTGGAGTTTGCAGTGAGCTGAGATAGTGCCACTGCACTCCAGCCTGGGCAACAGAGCAAGACTCCATCTCAAAAACAAAAAGTGTATATTTTATACAACATTGAAATGTCAACTAAGAGCTGAATAATTACTACATTAAATCGTTTTAAATAGAAACCAAATGGATTCTGAGGCTCTCTTAATAGCAGTGATTTATCCAATATAAGGACAATTTTATATATACATGTATGTGTGCATATTGTGTGTAAACAATCTTTTCTTAACAAGTTCTATTTTGAAAATAATTTTCTTTTAAAATTTCAGGTGTAACCTCCCCCCAACCACAGGAGATGTTAGTAAAGATGTTGGCAGTAAAACAAATCTTGTGACTGTAAATCCCAGTATCATAACTCTGAAGTAAGTACCAGCAAGTTACGTAACTGGTCAAGAACATTTTTTCATTGTTCAACATGTTTCTCAGCTTAAGTGCTAATCTTGTTGCTGAGGCTCACTTGCAATACAGCTGGAATGACTTTTTGGAAAAATATATAAGAATTCATTTGCAAATGTTGCATTCTGTCAAGGTTGTTGTTCATAAGAGTTATGACTCAGTTGTATTTCCAATGTCATAAGCTAATCAAATGAGAACATATTTATTTCATCTCTTTTAACAATAATGAAGCCACTATTTTTCCTTTTTTTTTTTTTTTTTTTTAATTTTTTTTTTTTGAGAGTGAGTTTTGCTCTTGTTGCCCAGGCTGGAGTGCAACAAGATTTTTAGTAGAGATGGTTTTTCACTGTGTTAGCCAAGACCGTGGCTCACCGCAAACTTTTCCTCCTGGGTTCAGGCGATTGTCCTGCCTCAGCCTCCCAAGTAGCTGGGATTACAGGCATGAGCCGCCATGCCCAGCTAATTTTGTATTTTTAGTAGAAAGGGGGTTTCACTGTGTTGGCCAGGCTGGTCTCAAACTTCTGATCTTAGATGATCCGCCTGCCTCTGCCTCCCAAAGCTCTGGGATTACAGACGTGAGGCACTGTGCCCGGCCTTTTTCTTTTTCTTTTAGAGTGTTAGCATTACTCTCTATCTTGGTAGCACTTTCTTGATAAAACTTACTCTATTTAGAAACTTCAGTGAGTAAGCTCTAAGACAACTTGGCAGAATACAGTTATCATGTTGGAGAGTTTATTACCAAAAAATAATTACCATCTTTCATTTCTGCAGTGTAACTAGCATAAAGGTGTTGGCTAATGAAAACTCTTATACATAGTTATTACTCCATTGGTTTCATCAAAAGTGACTGATAAACATCAGTAATAGAGTATGTTCCTACTAATAGTTATAGCATCTCTTGAAAGAAAATAAAATATTGAACCTGCCTTTCAAAGCATATTTTCTAAACACTCGCAATTATGCTTACCAGGATACCAAGTTATTTAAATCATACATATAGATACTACAATGCATGGAGGAAAATTTTTTAAATAGTATATATGTATATCTATATTTGCATTTAGATATTGTAAGTTTTCCCTCCCTCCCTCCCTTCCTCCTTTCCTCCCTTCCTTTTCTTTCTTTGTTTCTCACTCTTTCTCTTCTTTCTTTTTCTCACCTTGTCACTGAGTTGAGAGTGCAGCAGTGCAATCACAAGCCACTGTAGCCTCAAACTCCTGGGCTCATGGTTTCCTCTCACCTCAGCTTCCCAAGTAGCTGGGACTACAGGCATGCACCACTGTGCCCAGCTAATTCTTTTCGTTTTTAATAGAGATGGGGGGTAGGGTCTCGCTGTGTTACCCAGACTGGTCTCAAACTCTTGGCCTCAAGTGATCTTCTCGCCTCAGCCTCCCAAAGTGCTGACAGGCATGAGCCTTTGTGTCTGGCCTATTTTAAGTTTTCTAAAGGAAACATATAATGAAATATGTGCAGAAACTGGACCCTTTCCTGACACCTTACACTAAAATTAACTCCAGATGGATTAAAGACTTAAACATAAGAGCTAATACCTTAAAAACCCTAGAAGAAAATCTAGGCAAAACCATTCAGGATATAGGCATAGGCAAGGACTTCATGACTAAAACACCAAATGCACTGGCAGCAGAAGCCAAAATAGACAAATGGGACCTAATTAAACTCCAGCACTTCTGTACAGCAAAAGAAATAGTCATTAGAGTGAACTGGCAACCAACAGAATGGGAAAAAATCTTTGCATTCTACCCAACTGACAAAGGGCTAATATCCAGAATCTACAAAGAACTAAAACAGATTTACAAGAAACAAATAAACAAACCCATTCAAAAGTGAGCAAAGGATATGAGCAGACACTTTTCAAAAGAAGACATATGTGAAGCCAACAAACATATGAAAAAATGCTCATCATCACTATTCATTAGAGAAATGCAAATCAAAACCACTTTGAAATACCACCTCATGCCAGTTAGAATAGCAATCATTAAAAAATCTGGAGACAGCAGATGCGGGAGGGATGTGGAGAAATAGGAACACTCTTACACTGTTGGTTGGAGTGTAAATTAGTTCAACCATTGTGGAAGATAGTGTGGCGATTCCTCAAGAATCTAGAAATAGAAATTCCATTTGACCCTGCAATCCCATTACTGCATATTTACCCAGAGGATTATAAATCATTCTATTATAAAGACACATGCACACGTATGTTCATTGCGGCACCGTTTACAATAGCAAAGACCTGGAACCAACCCAAAAGCCCATCAATGATAGACTGGACAAGGAAAATGTGGCATATATACACCATGGAATACTATGCAGCCATAAAACACTATGAGTTTATGTCCTTTGTAGGGACATGGATGAACCTGGAAACCATCATTCTCAGCAAAGTGACACAAGAACAGAAAATCAAACACCGAATATTCTCACTCATAGGCGGGTGTTGAACAATGAGAACACATGGGAACAGGGAGGGGAACATCACACACTGGGGCCTGTTGTGGGGGTTAAGGGAGGGACAGTGGAGGGTGGGGAGGTTGCGGGGAGATAACTTGGGGAGAAATAGCAGATATAGGTGACGGAGGGATGGAGGCAGCAAACCACCTTGCCATGTATGTCCCTATGCAACAATCCTGCGTGATCTGCATGTTTCCCAGAACCTAAAGTACAATTAAAAAGTATACAAATCATAAGTGTGCAGCTAAATGAATTTTTAAAATGTATTGATATGCATGCTATGCTTGAAAAAATAGTTTTTATTTTAATTTTTTTAAGACGAAGTCTCGCTCTATCACCCCAGCTGGAGTGCAGTGACATAATCTTGGCTCACTGCAACCTCTGCCTACTGGGTTCAAGCAGTTCTCATACCTTAGCCTCTGGAGTAGCTGGGATTACAGGCATGTGCCACAACACCCAGCTAATTTTTGTGTTTTTAGTAAAGATGGGATTTCACCATGTTGGCCAGGCTGGTCTTAATCTCCTGACCTTGTGATCCACCCACCTCGATTTCCCAAAGTGCTAGGATTACAGGCATGAGCCACTGTACCTGGCCTGAAGAAACATTTTATTGTTATACATTTGGAAGGTGTTTCAAGAACAAAAAGCAACTTTAGGACAAATTACTGAAAGAAATAGAAAATAATACAAGAAATATCTGTTCAGTATGAGTGCAGCCCAGTAAGAAACGGAAATTGAAAGGATTCCAAGAAAGATAGAAGATACACCATTGATACCGACATAATGCTTACTTGAATGAGTTTTATCTGAGTCCACACTCTGTTTTATATACAGTATATAAATCGTTCAGTTTTTTGACCAATGGTAAATTCAGCTTCATGTTCTCAAAACTGCTACTTTGATTATTATTCTTGGGAATACTATAATTTGTTTTTAATTTGGCAGATATGGAAACTTAAAGGAAAAGAAAGCCCTATTTCTGGAGGACATCGCAACCTATGGAGATGCTTTTCTTCTTCTGCCAGCGTTTTCCTTCAGGGCCAACACGGGTACCTCTTTTAAAGTGTACTACACACTTGAAGAGTCTAAAGCAAGACAAAAGGTTCTGTTTTTCCATCCCAAGTACCTGAAACATCTGGCCCTTTTCTGGAGAACTAAAGGTGTGACCGCATACCGCCTGTCCACCGGCTTGATGATCACAAGTGTTGCAGTGGAACTGTGTGAAAACGTGAAGCTGTATGGATTCTGGCCCTTCTCTAAAACTATAGAAGACACACCTGTCAGCCATCACTATTATGACAACATGCTACCTAAACGTGGTTTCCATCAGATGCCCAAAGAGTACAGCCAGATCCTCCAACTTCATGTGAAAGGAATCCTCAAACTGCAGTTTAGCAAATGTGAAGTTGCCTAAACAAAGTATCCTAAAATGGGCATAATTTTAATATGACGCAGTAGGTGAGTAAGTGTCTCCAAGCACCGAAGGAGGTGGCTACTATTCTTAGATGAGACCCAAAATTTGGTTTGACCAAAGCTGCCCCACTCATTTTGCTACCATGTCAAGTCATTCAGTCCTTCCGATCTTCATTTTTTCTCTTTGTAAAATGGTCAACATGATATCGGACTCATACAAATAAAATGTGGTAATTTATGAAAATTGTTGGCATGGCCTTTCGTGTTAGGTAGGGACTCAAAGAATATTTCTTTGTTACTATTTATGCCAGCCACCTCCATGTTCACCAGACTCTTAGTAAAAGCATGCTGTCTTGGAGATCTTTTCTAAAGACAGTAGTTGCATTACCAGTATGCATTGGGTTTCTTTCTGTGGCAGGTCTCTATCAATAATATCTTTCCCATTATTTTGTCTTAAAGAGTGCATACAAGAAAATTATGTACTTAAACAAGAAATTCTTGATCATTCAGGAATGAAATTCTTCTTTGACTATGGCAGTAGTCCTGCTTCTGATTAAATTCACTTTTAATAGTAGCTGTGATGAATCGTTGGTTATATTTAAGCCATTTATTTTCCTCCTGTGTCCACATCTTTTCATCACTTCATGGTTTTATTTTAACTTCCTGCCTCATTCTTAGACCTTTTTCTTTCTCACTTAGAGGATGTACTTCAAGGACATGAACAGTTACAATACCCAGTCTTTCTTACCTGTTGTCTTGTCTGTGGGGTCACCCATTCAATTTTGTTTTAAAATTATTGAATAGCTACTTCATACCAGGCCCTGCACTAGGCTCTGTGAGAGAGCAAGAATGATTATTTCCTCTTGTAGGAGAAAATAGATGTGCATATCATTAATTATGATAGGGTATGGTAAGTATTATAACGACAAAAGCTGTGAATAAAGTGCTACAAGGAACAGAAGCAGGGATAATTAAATCTATTTCAGCAGAATCTATTTCAGTGTTCAGTAGTCTCCCCTGATCTGCAGATATGGGAAGACCCCCTGTGGATGTCTCAAACCATTGATGAAATATATAGTTGATGAGTAAAAGTTACAAAATATACTGAAATAATTAAATATACAATGTGGGGACTTCCTATGCTATTTTAATAAAAATTATAGTTAGGACATCTAGAGCTTAAGATGTTTTCCCCATGTAATATCCTATCTTAACTTAAAAATTTTTCTGTAGAATATCAAAACAGATTCTCTAGTATCACTTATATGGATTTCAGAAATATTCCAGATGCTGTGAGACCAAAGAGCATAATGATACCCATGTTTCACTAACACTTTAGAGAAAAAAGAATGTTGTGAGGTTTTTTGTGTGTGTGGAGTAAATTGTAGACCTTTCCACATGAACACATCGGAAGTTTCTGGTTCAACACCTGTGAAAAACTTACAGTAATTCACCATTACAGAGCGACAAGAACTGCGACTCATGCTTTATAATTTACATAGCTGACATGGTGTATTGTCTATATCCAATTCTGTCATATGTAGATATATGTGACACATATAACATGTGCATTCATATTCATTGTAACATGTAACATGCATACTCTTTGTATCTTTTTCTCAAGTAGATCTATTGTGCTTTCACAACACATTGGGTTTCTTGGCCATTATTTGAAGTGCTCCTACACTCTCTATATAGTCATCGTGTTGCAGAGAACTAAAGGGAGTGAGACACAGTGCCTCATTCAATCCTAACATTTTCTTCCTGGTACAGTATAGCCTTCCATATATCCCACTGTGAGGTGGCAATAATGTTCTTTTGTTCCAAAACAGAACATTACTTAGAACTTTCTAAAATACTATAGAACATAAATGTTGACAATACAGCATATCAGCTATGTAAACTAAAACATAAGTCACAGTTGTTTTTGTCCTGTAAGGGTGAATTATTGCAAGAGCAAAACAAAAACTATAAACTCCATCTTGTAGATTTGTAGATTCACCACAACCAGTTCAGACTGTGACACTCCCAAGAAATCTGTCTGTAATCAACATTGCTTAAATGTTGTTAGATAGATCTAATGTGATCTTCTGCTCTTAAAGCTCGAGTACATCCAAGGGCATTGAGAATGGAAAGTCTGAGTTCTGGTACTAGACAAGAGTAGCACTTTAGGCTAGATGCAGTGGTTCACACCTGCAATTCCAGCACTTTGGAAAGTCAAGGTGGGTCACATCAGGCCAGTAGTTTAAGACCAGCCTGTGCAACATAGTGAGAGCCCCTCTCTACAAAAAAAAAAAAAAAATTAGCTGAGCACAATGGCATGGACCTGTGGTCCCAGCTACTTGGGAGGCTACGGAGGGAGGATCACTGGAGCCCAGGAGGTAGAGGCTGCAGTGAACTGTGATAGTACCACTACATTCCAGCCTGTGTGACAGAGTGAGACCCTGTCTCAGAAAAAAAAAAAAAATAGCCCTTTAGTTAGGATTCTAGCTCAATGCTATATACTACCAGTTTCTAAGAAAAATACTAGCGTGCCTGATTCTATTTTCCACTTGTTCAGCCTCATTGGGCAATGAAACGGTAACAAGATTCCAATATAATTTTCAGTCAAATCCAAAAGCAAGGCAGAAATATTCATTTAAGTGTATAGTCCATAGTGCTCTATGACCCCTGCAAAGGGATCCATGATCTTTTGCACAATGTAGTAATTCTTGAAGTCTCTGGTGCTTTTTCCTTTGAACAAAAGGCAATGACAAGTAGATCATGACTTTCACTAAAGGAGATTTCCCTCTTCATATAAATCCTAACCCAGTAATGTGTGGGCTCTCAGCCAGGTAATCAGTCAAAACTCTTTTTTGAGGACTGTGTAGAATACAGAATCAAGCAGCAAATCAGACCTGTTTTTGCCTAAATTTTTCCTTGCTTACAAAAAATTTACCAGTTAAATAATATGTAATGTCAAGAACCCTAAATCAATTCATGAATTAAGAAGCTTTGGGAAAATTGGAAAATTTTGTGGAAAACAGGTTGACTAACATCCTAAATAGCTACTGCAGAAGTATAGTTATGATGTGATATATAATACATTGTGAACTTCAAAACATTGATCTAATATGACATAGAAACACATTATTATACCATTAATAATTGAAGGCATTGTAGGAATTCGTCTGATATATCTGATGCACTTGATCTAATAAGACTGTTTCTTTCTTTATACTTGATCAAAAAAATTCATTTGAGGCTGCTAAGGGTGTTTAAGTTTTCCTATTTACATGTGGCTTCAGAAGGCTGATCCCATAGTGAGCAGTGTCACCAGCACTCAGAAGGCTGATCCTGTAGTGAGCAGTGTCACTCTCACTCTTGAGAGTGGAAGGGCAGGGATATTTCTCATGCTCTTTTTTATTTTTGGTCATCACTCTTCCAGAAGCAGTCTTCTTTTTATTAAAAAAAAATGTAGGCGATAAATGATACAGATGCACCACCTATGTAATGAAGACAGGGCAAAGTCTTTATCATATAGTATTGAAACATTGACTCATTGAATGGAGAAAAATAAATGCCTGCATTGCATATAAAAAGTTGGACTGTAGAGGGATTAAAAAGATGGTTTAAAAAAGTAAAACTTTAAAGCTCATAGAAGAAAATGTAGGAGAATTATGTTTGAGATATAGGTAAGGAACTGTACTTCTTCCGAGTGACCCAGAAATGATTTTTTAAAGAATTGGGCTAAGAAAGAATGGCTAGGACTATATTCAAATGAAAGATTTCTAGTCAGTGAATGACACCTGAAAGTTAATAGGCTGGGGAAAGACTGAAATAGCTGTTAGCAATGCATAAAATTAATGACATTAATGGAGAGGCATTCCAAGGAATTGTAAATCAACAAGTAAAAGACAGGAAACTCAGTATAAAAATGAACAAAAGATAAGAATGTAATTTACAAAGGGGAAAGCTGAGTAGCTAATAAGAATAGAAAGTGATATGAAATTTCCCAGTAATCAGAAATGCAAATGAAAGTGAGATACTATATCCATTGCATTGGTAAAAATTAGTAAGATCATTAACTTCAGGTGCTGGTGGAAGTATAAGCTGATTGAACCATTTTGGAAAGCAACCTAGGAGTACTGAGTTAGTAAAATTCATCATATGTCATCCTGTAGTCCAGTAATTGCACTTTTGGGTGTATAGCCAAGAGAACTTGTTCTGATCCACACAAAAAATCAAGTACTAAGATATTTATTCCATTATTGTTTGCAGTAGTAGACAATTGGCATACAGATGTCTGCCTCTTAGGAAATCAGTGAACTAACTTTGTTGGATACTTAATGTGGAATACGATATAGCAGTTAGAAGCAAAGTACTGGACATATATACAGAAATAAGGGTAGATCCTTAAAATTTAGCATGATGGGAAAACAAGAGTTTTAGCACAATGCCATTTAATTACTTAAAAGTATATGCATGCATACATACAAATATATTCAAGGCCACATGTCAAATACAAAAAGGGGACCCATTAAGGAGAGGGTAATGGGAGTGGGTTTAGGGATGGAGAAGAAAAATATACATGTTATCATATTTAATACAGAAAGCCTTTGACATATATATTCTTAACCTCACATATGATATTCTTACTACTACATAAATACATATAGAAGCTGAGACTCAAAATGGTAAGTAATTTATAGGTTGTATTATATATAAGAGCAGAGCTAGTATTCAACTCATATGTCTGACTCTAAAGCCAATATTATTTCCATTATGCAATTATGAAAAGAAAAATCAGTGTTATCCCATGTCATTGACATGTAATAAACGGCACATATTTATGTACATGCATACACCCATGAAACGATCTCCCCAATTAAGACAATGTATATATTCATTACCCCAAAATGTTTTCTTGTGCTGCTTTGTAATCCCCCCTCTTCCTCCTCCCTCATCCCCTGGAAATTCCTAATCTGTTTTTCTATAGACTAATTTACATTTTTACACTATAGACTGTTTACATTTTTTAGAATTTTATAAAAAATGGAATCATACTGTCTATATTTATTTCTTTTCTTGAACTTTTGCTCAGCATACTAATATCAGAATTCATTCATGTTGATCGTGTATCAGTAGTTTATTCCTTTACTGTGTAGAATTATGTTATATGGATGTACCACAATTGGCTTATCTGCTCACTTGTTGATGAACATTTTAATATCTCCCTTGGGCTGTTACAAATAAAACTATCATGAACATTTATGTGCATGTCTTCTTGTGAACATATATTTTTATTTCCTTGGGACAAATATCTAGGATTGGAATGACTAGGTCACACAGTCCATGTATGTCCAACACTTTTAGAAAACTACCATGCTGTTTTACAAAGTGGTTGTAATATTTCATGTTTCTATCAGTAGCTTATGTCAGTGGCTTTTGCCTGACATCTCTGACAAAATTTGGTTTGGCAGTCTTTAATTTTAGACAGTCTGTTGGGTACACAGTTGTATCTCTGTATCTCATTGTGATTTTGACTTTCATTTCCCTTACGATTTTTTTAATGTGTTTATTTGACTTCCATATATCTTCTCTCTTTTTTTTTTTTTTTTGAGACAGAATTCCACTCTGTTGCCAGGCTGGAGTGTGTTGGTGCAATCTCAGCTCACTGCAACCTCCGCCTCCCAAGTTCAAACAATTTTCCTGCCTCCTGAGTAGCTAGAACTACAGGTATGCATCACCACACCCAGCTAATTTTTGTAATTTTAGTAGAGATGGGGTTTCGCCATGTTGGCCAGGGTGGTCTCGAACTCTTGACCTCGTGATGAACCTGCCTTGGCCTCCCAAAGTGCTGGGATTACAGGCATGAGCCACTGCACCCAGCCCATGTATCTCCTTTGATGAAGTGTCTGCTCAAATATTTTGGCCATTTTGAATTGGGTTCTCTTCTTATAAATGACTTCTAAAGGATATTTATAGATTCTAGATACAAGTCTTTTACCAGATGTGTATTTTGCAACTACTTTTTCAGCCTTTTCATTTTCTTAGCAGTGTCTTTTGAGTAGCAGAAGTTTTTAATTTTACTAAAGTCTAGTTTGTTAATTTAAAAATTTTATAGTTTGTGTTTTTGGTGTCAAGTTTAAGAAATCTTTGCCAAACCCAAGGTCACAGATTTTCTCCTCTGCATTCTTTTAGAAGATGTATTGTTTGTTATATTCAAGCCTAAGAACCATTTTGAGTTAATTATTTTCCGTATGTGTTTAGGGTGTAAGGTAAAGATTAAGTCATATTTTTGCATATATCTGATCCATTTTTCCAGTAGTTTGTTGAACAGATTTTTCTTTGTCGTACTGCTTGGCACCTATGTTGAAAATCAATTTATTTATATTTGGGTTTATTTATTTGTAGACTCCATTCTGTTTCATTGATATGTCTATTTTTATGCCAATATCATGCCATTTTTATTATTGTAGTTTTATACGTCTTGAGATAAAACTCCAATCTCATTCTTTTCCAAAGCTGGTTTTGTTTTTGTTTTTGTTTATGTTTTGGTTTTTGCTGTTCTGGAAGAATTTGCATAAGTTCAGCATTTTCTTCTTTACATTTGGTAAAATTCACTGGTGAAAGCATCTGGCCTGCAATTTTCCTTGAGGGAAGATTTTTAATATTGAACAATTTCTTTAATAGAATGCAGGACCATTCAGATGGTCTATTTCTTCTTTGGTAGTTTGTGTTCTTCAGGAAATTTATCTTCTTCATCAGAGCTGTAGAATTTACCATAATAAAGCTGTTTGTAAGATTCCCTTATCCTTTAATATTGCAGAGTCTACAGTCATCCCCCGATTTGATTTCTCACATTGGTAATTTGTGTCTTCTGACTTTTTCCACTGGTCTCTCCAGCTTGAGGTTTATGAATTCTATTGACCATCTTAAGAACCTGCTGTTTCTTCTCTGATTCTTATTATTTCTTTTATTTCAGTTGTATTTGCTTTTCCTTTTATAGTTTCTTAATGTCACTGATTTGAATTACCTGTTTTTAAACATGGGAATTTAGTGCCATATTTTCCTCTAAAAACTGTTAGATCTTTCTCACAAATTTGTGTATTTCATGTTTTCATTTTCATTCCTTTCTAAATATGATCTAATTGCCTTTTGAAATCTTCTTTGGACCCAGGGTTATTTAGAAGTATATTATTTAGTTTCCAAATATTTCTGATTTTTTTCATATGTGTTACTGCAGATCATTTTAAGTTAATTTCACTCTAGTCATTGAATATGCTTAGTATGATTTAAATCCATTTAAATGTATTGAGACTTTGTTACAACCCAGAATATAGCCTTTCTTGGTAAATATCTTGTGTGCATTTCAAAAGAATGTGTCCACCTAATAGTTGTAGTTAGGTGGAGTGTTCTACTAATGTCAGTTAGATCAGATTGATTGATGCTGTTAGTCAAGTCTTTTATCTTTCCTGATTTTCTGTCTCAAAAATATTTTTTTGTTTTTTTTTTATTAAGTGCTGAGTATATATTTGGCACCTATATGAGAACTTGGCCTAGATTATCTTATTTTATTTAAACCTAAGTCAGGGTAGAGTTTTGCTATCTACATTTTATAAATCTGAAAATTGAGGTTAAGAAAGGCTAAGAAACTTGCCCCAGGTTATATAGTTAAAAACGTTAGGGGCAAGTTTCAAATTCAGGTTTTATACCCAAAGCCCCTGTGCTTAATCAATATTTTATCCTTTCTTTTAGTTTCATTGTTGTTGATGTTTGAAAAAAAAATAGCATCTAAAATTTAAAAATTTTAGAATTTATCATCATTATATTGGGTAGTTGCTTTTTCTAATTGTCTAATTCTTTGTGATAGGTTCCAAATTTCAACCTTTCTCAGTTAAGGAATTCACTCAAGCTTATACTATAAATTTTATATATTCTACTGGATTTTTTTTTTAAGTTTAATTAATTTTGGAATTGTCCAATACATTATACTCTGATAAATAGTTTATTTTCTGGGCCTATGTGTATGTGTGTGTGACATCCAATAAAATACCACTGCATTTATTACATTATTATTCCATTCTTTGTCTTTTGAGGATCTCAAAAAGATTGAAAACCCAAGTGATTACAGTGTCTTCCCTGGATGCTAATACCACTAACTCATCTGATGTGAAAATGCAAGCAATTAAAAATCCAGGCTGTTAAAAATTTGCTTAGTTTTTCCCTGTGTTAATAGCAGGTATTCAGTGTGTAGGCAATAAACACCCCACTTCTGGTGTCCTTTGTTAAAAGCTTGCTCTGTGCCAAGCACTCTGCCTGATACTTTATGTATATTATCATGAATTCCTGCAAGAATGCAATACAGCTATCCAGCTGACTTTCACAGATGAAAAACTGGCTCAGAATGATTAGGGTGCTTTCAGCCACAAATATCAAAAAGCCCCATCAAATTCTTTTATACTGTTTGGAATTCTTGGCTCACAGATCTGGAAGTCTAGAGACAGGGAAGCTTACCTGTTGCCTTCACCCTTTGGTTCTGGTTTCATTTCCCTGTGGCGTTTCCCTCTGTGTGACTACTTCATGCTAAGACCAGCTGTTGAACAAATGTCGTACATGCAGGTCTCATATCTGTAAATCTGTACATCTGCAGTGTAGAGGAGAGGGTCACTTCTGGACTATCCCAGGAGAAAGAACTTTTCCTTAAATCCCCTGTAAACCTTTGCTTGTTTCTCATTGGTTCAAATCATCCATATGCCTATTCCTAAACCAGCCATCTGCAAAGGGATTTGGGATGTCACCTTTACCTTTAGTTTCATCACTATGGGTTCTAGTGGGGACACATGTGTGCCTGAGCAAATTTAGGGTTCAATTGGGAAGGAGGAAGGGAGGAATAAATGATGCTGGTTGGGCACCTAACCATATTTAGTCTAAGTAGCTTCCCCTATCTCCTAAGTGACTGAACTAGAGTTTGAGCTCAGACAGTTTGGACTCCACATTTCATGGTCTTCTCTCAAGTCCTGAAGTTTCTTATAATGCTGTCCTGCTGATCACTGAGCAAATACACTGTAGGTGACATTAAATTTTTCCCCATAAAATTACTTACTAGACATGACATACATTCACTCTAGAAACAATGCTTATATAAATGATGCCTTTTTAAAATTCCTTTTACATACTGATTAAATTAAATCATCGATATTTTATTAATATCATAGCATGTAAACAGATGATATTATATAAAAACCATCAATATTATATTAATATCATAGTGTATTACCACTGTGTGTTAACACTAGATTATATCAATTTAATAGATACTGTGTTAAGTGTGTTAACACAAGATGATATGAGATAGGTAAATATCATTGATATATTAACATCATAGTGTGTTATTACAGGGTGCACACAGGTACACAGGGTGTATACCCACTGTGATAATATGCAGTAATGTTGAAGATGTTATTAATAATATCACAGTGGGTGTACACACTAGGTACACCCACTGTGATATTAGTAATATGTAAGATGTTATGATTAATATCACAGGGTGTATACCCACTGTGATAGTAGCAATAATACTGAAGATATGAGTAACATTACAAGACATACACTCACTGTGATATTAGCAGTAACATCAATGATATGATGAGTAATATGATAGGGTGTATGATATTATGAATAATATCACAGAGAGTATGCATCCTCGGTGGTATTAGCAGAAATATCAAAGATATTATAAATAAATTCTCAAAGAGTGCACACTCACTGTATTATTGGTAGCAATATTGAAAATATGAATAATGTCAAACAGGATATACACACAGGATGTACGACCACTGTGATATTAGCAGCATTATCAAAGATGTTTTGAGTAATAATATCACAGAGTGTGCACACAGGGTATACACCCAGTGTGATAGTAGCAGCAATATATAAGCAATATTACAGATAACATCATGGTGTACACGTACTGTGATATTAGCATTAACATCGAAGAAAGATATTATGAATAACATTCAGACTTTGTAGTAGACTTTCTGAACCTACTGATCTTTGGGTAAATATAGTGATGTTTTAACAAGTTTGTCTAAAGAGCTCAATGCTGACGGCTTCCTAAAATGTTGCCCTTTCATTCAGTATTCTCCCAAGTTGCTCTTCTAAGAATCATGCAGTTTCCTGCACATTAGCAGCACCGTAGTAGTTCTATTTACAGGACAGTGGTTGGTTTCCTAGTAATAAACATCTCCGAAGATAGTGCACCTTTTCATTTTGCATCAATAAGTCCACAGCTTATAAAAGTTTATTCTTAATAGAGTAATCATACATCATAGTTTGCCCAGACAGTCCTAGTTCACCCTTTTCATTCTCAAAGTTGTCTAGTTTGAATGGCAAAGTATGTAGTTGCCAAGGTTCTTTGAAATTAGAATTTTATAAATGAAATTTAGTAGGAATGTACCATATCATTACTGAAAAGTCTAAAGTTCAGGTTTTAAAACTCTTAACGAGATATGTCATATTTCTAACTCTCTGAGATTCAAGGGGACATTGATACCTGGTCACATGGGTATATAAAGGTCTTCAGGGGAACTGCCTGGATTTTGGATGCTTTTTGTCTCTACTGTGAATAGATTTTGTTTTCTGAATGGGCAACTCTCTAGAAATGAGGCATAGCTATGAGGTCAGTTCCAGTACTCCCTGTAATAAAGGTGGTATCAGTATAGTTTCTTATCATAGTAGATATTATATAAGGACGCAACTACTTGTAACTGACCAAAACCAAAATACATAATCTGTCACTAAAAATAACTTGGAAGATTTGTATAAACTATCATCAACTTTTCTTATCATTTCATTGAATTCTTTGTGGTTGTCACTAGTGTTTTATCCTCAATTTATAGGTAAGAAGTTTAAAGATTCAAAACTTGTGCTAGATTTATAGCTGGTAAGTGGAAACTAGAAAAATTACATGTTTACAAACTTATTCTGAAATATTTCAAATTTTCTAGTAATAACATTTTCAAGAGCAGTATAATAAATTCCTCATATGCCCCTTTACATGAAACTACCAATTGATTTAGGGTCAAGTGAATGAGGTTATGATCCTTTACCCTAAATTCCTAAATCACCAGGTATTTTCTTTTCTTTCTTGAGACAAGAGTCTTGCTCTGTTGCCCGGGCTGGAGTGCAGTGGGGCAATCTCGGCTCACTGCAGCTTCCACCTCTTGAGCTCAAGTGATCCTCTCACCTCAGCCTCCCAAGTAGCTGGGACTACAGGCACGTGCCACCATGCCTGGCTAATTTCTTTTGTATCTTTTGGTAGAGACAAGGTCTCACTATGTTGCAAAGGCTGGTCTTGAAATCCTGGGCTTAAGTAGTCCTCCCACCTTGGCCTCCCAAAGTGATGGGATTATAGGTGTGAGCCATTGCGCCTGGCTTCACCAAGTATTTTCTGAGAACAGTATCATTCACTTATATAACTACAATATAATTATAAGTGAATTGCAGAAAACAAACTTCCTTCTTTACCAATATCCTTGATTGCCTCCTCCTCCATCTGGGTGAAGAACAAGAGTAGTATTTATGTCTGAAACCCTTGAGTCAGTTATTTATTTGGTTCATGAGAAAAATGTTGCCAGTGTTTTTGCTATTCTTTGGCATATTTGTAGGCAACCGGTGAGTAGTATTTTAGCTGTCAGGGAAAGCAGTCTGAAAACACTTCAAAAAATTCTTATTATTATAACTCATTTTTAGCTAGCTTTTAAGCAGCCTACATGGCCTCTGGATGCAAATTAGAAAATTGAGCAAGAGATGAGAGTCAGCAGATTTTCTCTTCCACAGTATCATTCAGTACATTTACTGTGGTGAATAAAACAAAACAGAACCCTTTGGTCTTCAGAAGTCTTTGGTTTCTTCCGTATGCCTTAAGAAAAATGTTAGGGCCATTCATTTTTGTCACAGCCTTTCTGAGGATTATTACAAAACACTGGAAGGTTTTAGGGTTTCCCTGTCTTCTCTCCACTTCCAGCAAAAGGGTGAACACTGTTTTTTTAACACATTTTCAACCAGAGGACTCTGTAGGTTTCCTATGACATGCATTCCAAGGATGTTTTTATTTCTTCTGCATAATAAAATTTGGAATCAATGAATTCTGACATTAAGGACTTTATTACATTTCTTGGTTGAGCCATGAACCTGGAAGCATTTTGTGAGCTCTCAACCTTGGCACTGTTGCAAGGCAAGTGATACGGTTTGGCTGTTTCCCCACTCAAATCTCATCTTGTATTGTACCTCCCATAATTCCCTTGTGTTGTGGGAGGATCTGGGAGGAGATTACTGAGTCTTGGGGACAGTTTCCCCCATACTGTTCTCATGGTAGTGAATAAGTCTTATGAGATTTCATAGTTTTATAAGGGGTTTCCTCTTTCACTTGGTTCTCATTCTCTCTTGCCTTCCGCCATGTAAGACATGACTTTTGCCTTCTTCCATGATTGTGAGGCCTCCCACGTGTAACCGTGAGTCCATTAAATCTCCTTTTCTTCATAAATTACCCAGTCTCAGGTATGTCTTTATCAGCAGCATAAAAACAGACTAATACCGTCAGACACAAAAACAAACCAGCCACCTTACATCATCTCATCACAGGTGAGCAGTTTGACTTTTCATTCTAGCTCCTTATCTATACATACATAAGTGTTTGTATGATATTAGACACTTGGAGGTATGACCTGTCGACCTCTGACACAAAGGGGATGGCAAAGCACCTTTGTTTAATAAAGAGCAGTATGAAATGGCACTTCTGACACTAAATGTAACATCCGTCTTTCCCCAGACACTTCACGGAAGCCAGATTCCTGATGAGACAATGATCTCATTCCCATTTTATTTTTCATAGACCTACAGTCTCAAAGCTTAAAACTGGCTTTAAGTTTCCAATATTTCAACTATATGTCAGATTCACTGAGTTGATGAATTCAACTCTCTTGCCATGCTGAGAGTTCTGCCTGCTTAGCCACCGGCCAGGTCTCAGAAGAGAGCTCAGAGATGCCTGCCCTAAGACGTTTGCTGTCCTCATCTCTAAAGCTCTTTCCTTCATTTCCCCAAATAAACCAGTGGAGACTACTTTGTCCAAGACAAGTGGGGTGGGAAGGACATTTTTCTTTCTTTCTTTCTTTTTATTTTTCTTACCACCACTTGTCAGCAGGAAAGGAGGACATTTTAAAGGCAGGATGGGGCTGGACATAGTGTTTCACACCTGAAATCTCAGCACCTTGGGAGGCCAAAATGGAAGGATCGCTTGAGCCCAGGAGTTTGAGACCAGCCTGGACAATGTAGTGAGACCTCATCTCTACAAAACATTTTAAAAACTAGCCCAGTGTGGTGGCACATACCTGTAGCCTCAGCTACTTGAGAGGCCCACGTGGGGGTGTCTCTTGAGCCCAGAAGTTTGAGGATGCAGAGAAACACAAATATAGATCCTATGCAAAAGGGGAAGACCCCAAAAGTTTTCCCTGAGATTGCCACTGACCAAGCCTCCACTTCCCCGGGCTCAAGTGATCCTCCTTCCTCAACCTCACAAGTAGCTGGGAGTACACAACTGGCTAATATTTTGTATTCTTTTTCAGTAGAGACAGGATTTCACTGTATTGCCAAGGCTGGTCTTGAACTTCTGGGCTCAAGCAATCTGCCCACTTTGGCCTCTCATAGGTGTGAGCCACTGCACCTGGCTGCAATTTTTATTTGTCAATCAACAAACTTTTATCTGTCTCAATAAAGTTGCGGGCGGGGGGGGGTACTCACACGGCTGCCAACACTCCAGTCTGAGCAGGAACATGGGAGGAGGGGACTGTACTTAGAGAAAGGACACTGTGAGGTCTAAGCAGACACCACAAGGAGATATTCTACAACCACTACCTTAAAAATAAGAAGGCAGAGACATTGAGAAGGTAAACAATTTATCCAAAGCCGCTAAAAAAAGGAGAAGCCAGCAGGATTACAGCTCAGGTCTGTGTGACTCCTAGGTCCATATTGTTCAGCTTTGTCCTCAGCTTCCTGTAGGGCATTCACCAGCCGTTCTTTGAACCACCGTCTTCTGATTTTATTATCCGAATTCAGATATATACAATTCCTAAATAAATGAATAACCCATGATCAGCATCATCCTCAACCCGTTTACAGATTTTAATAAATTTTCAGTTAACCTGTCTCCTCCTTAAGGATTTATCCAATGCTAATCACACTGAAGAAATAAGTTTTTAAAAGCCTTTCTATTAATTTATTTTCCCACTAAATCCAGTGGATTTCCCAAAAGTTGAATCTTTTTTTTAAAAATACATTATGCTTTTAATAGAACTATTCCCCAATACATCAGGAACTAAAGTTATTGTGACCTTGTTAATTTTACAATTCTGTCCTTTTCCATAGCCAAAAAAGGCCTTAAAAGAAAGAGACAAACCTCTAATTCTTCATCTGACTCCCCATCTTCAAAGCAGATTTTCTTTTCTCCCTTGCATTTAGACTCCATTCTTCTGCTTGAGTTAGTAAGTTCAGGGAATTTTCAAAGAGACAAAAGCTACTCAAAATAATGTAAATGTCAAACACATGTAAATTTCTTCCGTTCCATTTTTCCCCAAGTCGGGAATGTCCTTTGTTGCCTCCTGGTATGTTTCAGCGGGCTGACATCTCTGGTTGAGGAGCAATCATCCGGGCAGCATCCTTATTCACAGGCAGCAACCTCAGGACTGACAGCTTAGGGCTTTTCAAAAATCTCTTTTAGCAGCTCCTGGTCATGAGAGTCACAGCTGCTCCATGGTTTACTCTGCCATCTGGAGCCTCCTTGGAACTTTCATACAAATGGAATCTGTTAAAAGTTGAATCTTATGGGAAAAAATGTTTAACTCATTGATAGGCAGAAATGAGAGACCCATTGAGTAGATAATATGATTCCTCTGGATTTTTTTTTTTTTTTGATACGGTCTAGCTCTGTTGCCGAGGCTGAAGTGCAGTGGCACAATCTAGGCTCATTGCAACCTCCACCTCCTGTCTCAGCCTCCCAAGTAGCTGGGATTACAGGCATCTGCCACCACCTCCAGCTAATTTTTGCATTTGTTGTAGAGACAGTGTTTCACCATGTTGGCTAGGCTAGTCTTGAACGCCTGGCCTCAAGTTATCTGCATAACTCGGCCTCAAAAAGTGCTGGGATTACAGGCGTGAGCCACGGTGCCCATCCAGATTTAGATGCTCAACAGGCATGAGCCACCACACCCGGTTGACATTTTAAAAATCTTAAGGCCTGCTGTTAGTTGTGGTTAGAGCCTTGTAATTCTTCTTTATAACCAAAATAAAGGAACACCCCTTGAGCCGGCTGCTGTCCTAGTTATGATATTTCTGTTCTGCAAGGAGAAATAAAGGTGAATGGACGGTGAAATGTTTTCTGCCATCAGAAAATAAAGATTTTATGATTCTGAGAAAACAAAAAGTAATAAGAGCAATTCCAGGTGAAGGATTCTGTTCAAAAATGGGTAAGCTTTTAATCTTACCAGAAGAGGAGTGATTCCGCTCTGTGGCGCTTGAACCAGTCTAAATGGAAACAGGCTGTCACATAAAATCAGCATGAATTCATACCTGCAATGGCTTTTTGATGTGGATTGACTATCCTGTAGGGCCCTCTAGGGACTGAACTGTAATCTCAAAAACTTGTTTCAATCAGACCTGAGAACCAGAAGTGAAACCACTTGTGTTCAGGTGACCCAGGTCCTCAGCTCAATCTTGTCTTCAAGAGATTTTCTGCAATCTGTCATTTGACTTCATTCACTAGGTACAAAATTAATATTTGAGAGAGGAAGGAAGAGGAGCACCATCATATTTTCTTAAAGGATTATTTATTTCAGTGGAGAGTAGCTATCAGGGGACCGAAGTTTTGTAATCACCACTGTCTCCTAATAACCTGCACTTTGGCTAAATCAGATTTGCTCTTTTCCTGAAATGAAGGATTATCAGAATTGTCAGTGCTGAAATGGCAATTTGATATAAGCTTCTATTTTCCACAGTTTAACAGAGGTGAGAGCGGTTGACACTGCATGGGACACAAAGGTGTCCAGTGGAATGCTTAATGCTGACAGCTGTGTGGAAATGCTCCTGCTCTAATAGATGATTCTTTCTCGTTATACACAGAATGCTACTCAGAAGCTATAGCTACAGGGAGTCAAAATATTAGATTGTAACCACAGGACACTTTTAAATTTAAACCCAGCTCTCCAGGTTGCTAAATGGTGACCGGGGTGATAGTTATTTTCAGCTTTTGATTTTCAGAGGTTTCTGAGGGTACTTTGGGTTGGTCACAGGTCAATGTTCCTGTTCTTTTTGTTTCATAGGGAAATAAAATTCTCACCTCCTGGGTGTGGGGACAGTTTTTCATCCTCAAAAACTTAGGTGGGGGAACAGTGAAGATTCTCCAACTTGCTCAGGATTCAACTTGTAAAGCCTCCAGTATTCATAAATTTCAGCTCATGTGATGTTTATTGTAGACAATTTAAAAAATTTTAGCCTGGATCTCTTTTATGAAGTGGGTCTTCTGTGCCAAAAATGATTTAGTGGGAACTCAAAAATATTTACTGATTCATAATTGCATAACTATGGTGCAAGTGATGGGGAAAATGAAAAAATAGTGTTTCTTTTAAAATAAAATAACACTCAATAAAAAGTTGTTCTTCTCTCCCTTTTCAGGCTAGACATTAATCCCATGGTGCTCTCGGTGTTCTAAAATACAGTAGTCCAAAGGAAATATTTCTTTCTTTCCATGCACCTATGTGTTTGACTGAATGTAAGCTACCTTCTGTGTTTTCAACTGATTGTGAATTACTGGCAAAACAGCAATGGTAGTGCTACCAACAGCCATTTGACCAGCATGAGTAATAGTGATACCAGCTTATAAGAAAGAACTATGACTTCTTCCCTTTTCTCTTTTTTTCATGAGACCTTCAGGGTAGCAGCTCTTAACCGGTAGTTCAAAAGAGCAATATTAACATTTTGATTTAAAAAGAAAAAAGTAACTCCCCATCCAAACAATACTAACCCAATAGTAGAAAAAGAGAATGTTGAGAAGAGAGATTATTTAGACTGGTCCTGGTATGGCTGGCAGCAGCCTCTTTCTTGCTTATTAGTATTATACTAAGTTGAATTTGGTTTATTCAAACTAGAACTGTTTGTCAAGTGACTTCCATAGTTTGTGTCACCTGTACATACAGCTTGAGTCCTTAAAAGGTACATGGCAAACATATATAAATTTACCTGTAAAAGGTACGTGGTAAATGTATAAAATTTACCTATAAAAGGTGCATGGTAAATGTATATGTTTACCTGTAAAAGGAGCATAGTAAATGTACATAAATTTACCTGTAAAAGGTGCATGATAATTGTGTGCAATTAATGTTATACATGCATAGTAGCAGGTGGACTATTGCACAGAGTGGACGGGAATGTGATATGGAGTAAATAACTGCTCCTGAAAATGATTGGTCTCAACTTCATGTCGCTGTCAAGGAAGGAAGAGTATTTAGGAAGCGGGTGAACACTTGAACTCCTGAGTAAATAAGATAAAGCTGTCAGGATAGGAAACTGTTGTATTCAAAAGATGCCTGGGACAATTCATTGCAGAATCTGAGGAAACCCTCCGTTTCACACCACGATGTATTCAAGAAATAATTATTACTGTGGAAATGCATTTCTGACAATTTGTTTTGTATTGTATGAACCCAAAACTAAGTATCTGAGACACATCTCAATCAATTTAGAAAGTTTATTCTGCCAACGTTAAGGACATGCCCATGACCCAGCCTAAAGAGGTCCTGACAACATGTGCTCACGGTGGTCAGTGAGCAGCTTGGTTTTATACATTTTATGGAGGCATGAGACATCGGTCAATACGTGTAAGATGTACATTGGTTCGGAAAGGCCAGACAACTTGAAGCCGATAAGAGGACTTCCATGCCATAAGTAGTTAAGAGATAGTCAGTTGCCTTCTTTTGAGTCTCTGGTTAGCCTTTCACTGAATACACAATTTACCTGTGAGAGGAGGGTAGATGAATAGTCACTCATGCCTCAGTCTGGCTCAGTGAAACGACAGGGCAGAGGATGCAGTCAGATATGCATTTGCCCCACATGAGCAGAGGGATGACTTTGAGTTCGGTCTGTCCTTTGTCCACAAGGAAATTCCTTGTGGCAAATGGTGAGGGAGGGAGGTAGCTTGTTTACTCTTGTAGCTCTGTTGTTTAGGAATCAAATGCAAGGCAGCTTTGCCTGATGCAGTTCCCTGCTTGACTTTTCCTTTTGGCTTAATAAACTGGGGATCCTGAGATAGGAGTCTCTAGGTCCCTCCAAGTATATCCAGCTTTGTGCATTTCCAAGAATAAAACAGACATGGATCCTATGCTCCAGAATGCGATGAACTAGTTAGGGAAGTAAGATATGTTAGAAGTAATTCTAATAAAGCCTGGAGGTGAGCCACGGTGAGTGAGAAATAGAGTGGGATAGCCCTGCTGTGCCGTGCTGTGCCGTGCCCTGCTGTGCCGTGCCCTGCTGTGCCGTGCTGGGCCGCGCCGTGCCGTGCCGTGCTGTGCCGTGCCCTGCTGTGCCGTGCTGTGCTGTGCAGATTTTTCTGCAGATCCTCTGGGAGGTGATCTGCCGTGGGGAGTGAAATTACCTAACGAGCTCCACCTGCCACACCTCCAGGACTGCAGACTTCACCCAGGGCCACTCCCTCCTCGGGCTGTTCCCAGCCAGTCAGGTTGGGACACCTGAGCCAAATCATCCCAGCCCGGTTCAGGACTCTTAACAATCTTTGATCCAGGGCACGCCATCATCCTGGCCAGACTCAGAGCTGTGCTGGAGTCTAAGGTTCTTTCTGACTCCTCCTCCTTCCTCTTCTTTCACAGGTGTCAAACCACAAGCCTGGTCTGGAAGCGCTGCCTACTCTTGTTCCTCTCTCCTTTACCTTCTACAGGGGATTCCGATTCCCCTAATACATTTCTTGCATGTCTTACTCTATATTGATATCTCTTTCCCGAGTGACATAAACTGATAATGAAAGCTAAAGTCTGAACGTTCAGAAAAGTGATCAGTTTTCATTCATTTGCGGAGATTGGGAAAGAAAACAAAGATAAGGGAACATTTGAGCCAGAGCCCCGATATGAAACAAATAGGAGTAAAAGTTTTTGGCACGTTTAAAAATATGAAATGGTTTATATTAATGAATTCTAAAACCATTCTTTAGGCTGGGCATGGTGGCTCATGCCTGTAATCCCAGCACTTTAGGAGGCCAAGGTGGGTGGATCACGAAGTCAGGAGTTCGAGACCAGCCTGGCCAACATAGTGAAACCTGGTCTCTACTAAAAATACAAAAAATTCGCTCGACATGGTGGCAGGCACCTGTAATCCCGGCTACTTGGGAGGCGGAGGCAGGAAAATTGCTTGAACCCAGAAGGCGGAGGTTGCAGTGAGCCAAGATCTCACCATTGCACTCCAGCCTGGGTAACAGTGTGAGACTCTGTCTGAAAACAATACAAAAAACACACCAAAAAAATCATTCTTTGAGACTGCCATAGTGATGCTAAATTTATTTCAGCACCAACTGGTATGTTTTGGATCTGTATCCCCTCTCAAATCTCGTCAGATTATAATCCCCAGTGTTTGAGGTGGGGCCTGGTGGGAGGTGCCTGGCTCATGGGGCGAATCCTTCATGAATGGTCTAGCACCATCTTCTGGGTGCTGTTCTCATAATAGTGAGCAAGTTATTGTGAGATCTGGTTGTTTAAAAGTGCATACCTCCCCCTTCCCTTTCTCTCTGGTCACATAAGAGGTACCTGCTTCCCCTTCACCTTTTGCCATGATTGTAAGTTTCCTGAGGCCTCCCTAGAGGTAGAGCCATTGTGCTTCCCGTACAGCCTGCAGAACCATGAGTCAATTAAACCTCTTTTCTTTGGTTGGGCACTGTGGCTGGAGCCTATAATCCCAGCACTCTGGAAGGCCGAGGTGGGTGGATCACTTGAGGCCAGGATTTTGAGACCAGCCTTGCCAACATGGTGAAACTCCGTCTCTACTAAAAATACAAAAAATTAGCCAGGCATGGTGGCACGTACCTGTAGTCCCAGCTACTCGGGAGGCTGAGGCAGGAGAATCACTTGAACCCAGGAGGTGGAGACTGCAGTGAACCGAGATCACACCACTGCACTCCAGCCTGGGTGACAGAGGGAGACTCCATCACAAAGAAAAAACAAAAAAGCTGTTTTCTCTATAAATCACTCCAATCATGAGGAAAGATTTCTCCCATGCTGTTCGTGTGATAATGAGTATGTTCTCACGAGATCTGATGGTTTAAAAGTATGGCACTTCCTCCCTCAGTCTCTCCTGCTACCATGTAAGAAGTGTCTATTCCCTTTGCCTTCCACCATGATATTGTTTCCTGAGGCCTCCCCAGCAATGTGGACCATATCTCTTCATATATGTATAAGTTACCCAGTCTCAGGGAGTTTTGTATAGCAATGTGAAAATGGGCTAATACAGATATTATACATATTTTTAAACGTTGGGTGTCTCTCTCCTTCCCGAACATTGGCATTACTACCATCTCTCTCCACCACCAGCAGGAGTAGGTACCTTGTGTAACAAGCTACTGAGCATCCTTCTAGACATTCCTTCATGCTTTCGTATAAGCATAAACACAGACACAATGTGATTTAATTTTTTTTTAATAAAATGAAATCATATTGTGGAAATTCCTCCATATCCTAGCTCTCTCACTTAATAATATGTTGAAAAATTCTTCTGATTTGATCTATTTAGATATAACTCATTTACAAATTTTATTTTATAAATTTATTTAATTTCTTAAAAATTATTAGTAGAGATGGAACCTCGCTATGTGGCCCTGGCTGCTCTTGAACTCCTGGCCTTAATTATCCCCCTGCCTCAGCCTCCCGAAGTGCTGGGATTACAGGCCGCCATGCCTGGCCATAACTCATTTTTAATAGCTAAACGATTGTACATGTTATGGAGGTATTAATGTCTTTAGTCATTTTCCTATCGATGGGCATTTTCTTTTCTAAAAACCTCAACAATATTGCTGTAAAACTTCCCTGATTATATATTCCTGCAGATTGTTGCTTTTATTTTATTTCCATGGGATGGATCCCCAGGACTGGAATTGCTAAAACAATTACACACACACACACACACACACACACACACACACACACACATACGCACAACTTGAATTTTAATGGATATTATTAGATTGTTTCTCAATAGGTTGTGACAATTCATATTTCCACCACCAAATACAAGACAATCTTTTATCTTGTGGGCCTCCAACCATTGGCATCTGCGATTCCTCATTGTAATTACCAATATTACGGGTACGATGCTGTCTATTGTTTTAATTTGCATTTGCTTGCCCACCAGGGCAATTAACATATTTGTGCCCTGGTAGTTGTTGCAGATACTCTCAGTGTTCTGTCACATCCTCTGGCTCTTACTTTTTCTGTGAATGCCTGCTGGACTTCCAGCTGCCAACACCTGCATCTCCTTGCTAGAGGGCTTTCCTCAGCTGTGACGGTATCTTATACTGCTGTCTTTCTTAACTGTAGAGATTCCATTATCTTTTCCATCCTTCTATAGTAATTTGTTTATTCACGGTTTTTCCTTCCTCTGGGCTCAACAGTGGGAGCTTATATTTTTGCTCAAAATATATACATTTCTGGCCGGGTGTGGTGACTCATGCCTGTAATCCCAGCACTTTGGGAGGCTGAGGTGGGCAGATCATCTGAGGTCAGGAGTTCAAGACCAGCCTGACAAACATGACGAAACCAAACCTCGTCTCTACTTAAAAATACAAAAATTAGCTGGGTGTGGTGGCACGTGCCTGTAATCCCTAGGGAGGCTGAGGCAGGAGAATTGCTTGAACCTGGGAGGCAGAGGTTGTGGTGAGCTGAGATTGCATCATTGCACTCCAGCCTGGGCAACAAGAATGAAACTCCATCTCAAAAAAGAAAAAAATATATACACACACTCGCGCACACACACGCACACACACACATTTCCTCCAGGTTTTGTCCTTTATTCTATGCATTGTATCTAGGATATCTTTAAACTATTTTATTGCCTTCCTTATCGATGGTCATGTTTTCTTTCTCATTCCTGAGCTTGTGTATTTATGTCCTCTTTAATTCTTGATTAAACTCATGAGCGTTTGTCTATTTTATTGGTCTTTTGGAAGAACCGGCTTTGGGATATATGTAACCCATTATTACATTTTATTTCTTTTCGTTACCTTAATTCCTTTTTGTGCTGTCTTTTGTTTTTATTTCTAATTTCTTAAACCAAGAATTGTATTTTTAAAAAATGTATTGTTTCTTCTAAAATCATAGAGGCATTTGTGCAGAAGGTGATAACTGCAGGTCTGGCTGCTAAACCCTGCTCGTTCCCAAAGAGGCCTGTCTTTAGGATCAGCCTCAGCTGGCTCTTGGGAGCTGAGCCCTGAGATGTTGAAATATTCGGCAGGATCAGAGAGTTTGCATGACTGAGGCTTTGGACTACCTGGTACTATTTTAGTCAGATGTTTTCTGCTAACAATGTGATTTATGGTGATGCTTCTTTTTGCTATTTTTGCTCTGAGTGGCTGAGGTTAATCATACACGTACTGTGTTTATGTTAGTGACTCTGCCAATAGAAACCCTGGACACCAAGCCTCAGGTAAGTTTCCCTGACTGGCAATACTTTGCATATGTAATCACACATTCTTACTGGGAGAATTAAATGCATCTGTGTTTCTCTACTGGGAGAGGACATCTGGAAATTTGCACCTGGTTTCTCCTGGACTTTGTTCCACAACCCTTTGCATTTTGCTGATTTTAATCTGCATCCTTTCCCTGCAATAAACCATAACTGTGTGCACAATAGCTTTTCTGAGTCCTGTGAGTTCTTCTAGTCTATTGACTGAAAGTGGTCTTGGGGAACCCCAACACAGCTTTCAAGATTGTAATCTCCCACTGAATATAGCTTTCATTGTTTACCAGACATTTTATTACTATTATTATTACAGATAAATTATTGATCTGTTGCCCAGGCCAGAGTGAAGTGCTACAGTCTCGGGTCACTACAGCCTCTAGGTCCTGAGTTCAAGCAATTCTCCTGCACCAGCCTCCCAAGTAGCTGAGATTACAGGTGCCCACCACCACACCCAGCTAATTTTTGTATTTTTAGTTTGTTGGCCAGGCTGGTCTCAAAATCTTGACCTCAAGTGAGCCACCTGCCTCCCAAAGTGCACTGTGCCCAGGCTGTGTGGCAGAGGTTTTAGAACGTAGTGGCCTTCCTTTCACTGCTCTACCTATAGTTCATGGTTTTATTTTGACTTTTATGTTTTATCCACGATTGATGTAGAAGTGATTTATTATTTTCTTAGAGACATAGTTTTACTTTTTGTTTATCTGTATCAGATTATGATCAGAGAATGTGATCTCTTAAAATTTCTACTTTTGAAAATGTGTTAGCTTTTTTTTCTTGTGTGAACAAGTAGCTTCACAATTAAATGCTGTTTCTTGACTATTACAGGAAAGCAAGATACTCCAGATACTCTATTTCCCTATCGCTTTTATTCATACACCAGAAAGAAGATAAATTGAGACTATCCTTCTAATTTTACCTAACTGCCTCCCATCCCCTCAAGTCCTAGGTTTTGCTAAATTTATAACTTGTAGTACAAGACTGTTGTTAGTATTTCACTCAGTGCATGGAAGAAAGAGGCTTTGTACTGTGTATGGATCAGATCTGTCAGAGGCAGCTTAAATCACTTCTCTACCTGTTGGGAATAGAACTGGTAAGGGAAGAAAAAGTGCTCTGAAAAACAGGAGAACAGGCACAGTGTGGTGGATTCATCATCACAAGTCCAGAAAGTTCACATCCAGAGTGGTATGATACTTATCACAAGACTGCTGAGTTAATTTACAGCTGACTTGAAGAAAGTCAATTTCCCATAACAAACGTTTTAAAGCTTTGTGGTTAAACCATTATATTTACAGGCCTGGTTGTCAAACACTTAAATTTCTCAGGAATTCTTGTTTTTTATTTTTTTTCTTATAACTGTCAGTACATTTAGGGACAACACCTCTAACTAAGCTAGCATATGGTTTATTCTCCCAGAGAATTAATGCATTTAGTTTCCAGCACTGTGTTTGTATAGAGTGCTCTTATGGTCAACAGGATATATTCTGTATATATTTTTTTCCTTATCTTGCTAAGAAAGGCAATATTAGCACAGCCCTTAAGGACTTATGTCACCAAGTCTAGCTTCCTCACAAGGCTTCTCATCAAATAAAAGGGTAAATTAGATTTCTATAACTAAGATCAGCCAGCCAAATAAAGTAAATCCATACTTTCTAATTTTTATATTCTACCATTCTCTGTTTAGACTTAACAATGTATATAGTTTTTGAAGTGTTCATTACTGGCCACTATTTAATCTTTTTTTCCCCTTGCTCTGTCCTCCAGTCTCTGGTTTGAGATATTTTGTTGTTTAACTAAAAGTTTTTTTCTTGAATATTCTCTTTGAATGTTCACAGATTATATATTTTTGGAATTCTGGCATATTTCCAAATGTCTTCATTTACCTTGTTGGGTGAATGATATCTTAGATGGAAACACATTTCCTGGATTTTAGTGTGCGGGTGTCCACACCCTTCCATGTTCATTCTACAGATAAATATCATGCTAATCTCATATGTGTATGTATACATCACTAAATTTTATGTCTAGAATGTTGTAAAAGTGTATTCTTCATTTTGGAATTCAGTAATTTTGACAAAATGCGTAAAGACACACCAGTACTCTCAATTATTGAATCCCAGACTCCGTTGATGTAATAGACAGAATAACGGTCCCCCCACTAAGATATCTAATCCCAAGAATTTGTGAATATGTTCTATTACTACAGGGAATTAAGATTGTGGATGGAGTTAAGGTTGCTAATCAGATGACGTTGAGATGGGGAGGTTATCCTTGATTATCTAGGTGTGCCCAATGTAATAACAAGGTCCTTACAAGTGAGGAAGGGAGGCAAGAGGGTCAGAGTCCTGTAGAGATTTGAAGATGCTCCTTTGCTGGCTTTGAAGATGGAGGAAGAGGCCACGAGCCAAGGAATGTAGGTGGCCTGGAAAAGGCAAGGACACGTGGACTTTTTCCATAGAGCCTCTCAAAGGAACACAGCCCTGCCAACAATTTTCTTTTAGTCCAGTGAGACCCATTTAGAACTTCTGACCTCCGCAACTGTAAGAGAATAGATCCATGCTGTTTTTAAGCCTCTAAATGCATGGTCATTTGTAATAGCAGTAATAGAAAACTCATACACTTGATCTGGCTTCAAGAGGGAAACAAATCCTGCCTAAGCTTTTTCCTTTGGGCCTGGGTACAGGCTCTGCTGCATTCCTCCAGGTCTGTTAATGGCTTATAGGTGCCAGACTGCAGAGAAACGGCTGGAAATTGGGAGTCCAAAGAAGAAGACAGTAGGAAAGCAGTCTGAGGCCCTCTTGCTAAAATCCTCGTTACTTAAACTTTTCAACCTTCTCTCCTGCCATTTCCTAGCACAGTATCTTCATGTTAGCGCTGGTCTTAATTTCTCTAGTAAAACCAGGCTACATACCGTTTTTCCATGTCATTTGTTTGAATTGAAATACTCTATTGTCTGGGCACGGTGGCTCACGCCTGTAATCCCAGCACTTTGGGAGGCCAAGGAGGATGGATCATGAGGTCAAGAGATCGAGATCATCCTGGTCAACATGGTGAAACCCCGTCTCTACTAAAAATACAAAAATTAGCTGGGCATGGTGGTGCGCACCTGTAGTCCCAGCTACTTGGGAGGCTGAGGCAGGAGAATTGCTTGAACCCAGGAGGCGGAGGTTGTGGTAAGCCGAGATCATGCCATTGCACTCCAGCCTGGGTAACAAGAGCGAAACTCTGTCTCAAAAAAAAAAAAAGGAAATATTCTATTGTAACAAATGCAGAGGTTGCAGGCAAGAGAGAAGAAAAACAAGCCTAGATATGAAAATCGAACAAAAGCATTGTCAAATATTGCTCTTGTTGTCTGGGAGATAAAACCAGAGTTACGGATCACAGAGATTTTGACATTCCCTGACCTGTGTAGGGTAAGAGAGCCTCTACCTGCAGTAAACAAATAAATTAGTGAGAATAATTAGCATGATCTAGAGTAAGACCAAGGTTAGGCTAAAGAAAATAACTGACTAAATAGAGTTAAAGCCATGCCTGAGACTTTCAGTGAGAGAATTAAAAAGCAACAGATCTAATTAAGTAGTCTGGTACATCATTTGGAGTTTGGAATTTGCTTGTTAATTAGAAGCCTTGCTCTATTTGGCAATAATTATTGCTGACTGGAAAATGTATACATGCAGCAGTACTCTTTTTAATGAGGGAAATGCACTCTCAAACACACTGCTCTGTCAAAAGTATACATTACTGCAGGCAAAAATAAGATAAAAGGCATAGGAATACATTTCCAGATATCAGACAGCAGTTTAAGAAATGTAAGTAAAATAACATCGAATGTTCAAGGAAGAATAAGCTATGTCGGATTTTGTTTGGAGAGGAGAGGATGGTGAATTGCAGAGGAGAGAAACTCACCAGGGATGGGCTAACACCGGATGATGAGGTGAGATTCAGGTCCTGCCTGAATCCAAGAGTGGGCAACAGGTGGTTAGAGCAGGGTGGGGGAACTACAGCTCATGAGACCAATCAGCCTGCTGGTCTTTGCCAATAAAGTTTTATTGGAACATAGCTAGCCACACTGATTGAGTCATCATTGTATATGGCTGCTTTTGTATTACAGCAGCAGGGCCGCATAGTTGTGGCAAAGACCATACGGCCCACTTTGGGAGGCCGAGGCAGGTAGATCACAAGGTCAAGAGTTCGAGACCAGTCTGGCCAACATAGTGAAACCCCATATCTACTAAAAAAAAAAAGTACAAAAAATTAGCCAGGAGTAGTGGCAGGCCTGTTATCCAAGCTATTCAGGAGTCTGAGGCCTGAGAATCACTTGAACCTGGGAGGTCCAGGAGCCCCAGGCAGAAGTTTGTCACAGAGGTGAAGCTACTGCAAAGACCCCACCAGGGCAATGCCTAATGGAGCTGCAAGAGTGGGGCCACCTCTGAGATCCAACAACTGTAGAGTTTTTTTGTTTATTTGTTTGTTTTTTTATTTAGCCTTATGAAACACAAGGCCTCAAAAAATTGTATAAAGACTCATAACTGTTCCTCTCCACAGAAATCTTTAGTAAAAGGCAAAAGATTTATAGAACCTGAAGAGAAACCAGAGTATTGTTTGTTTTTTGAGACAGAGTCTTGCTCTGTCACCAGGATGGAATGCAGTGGCACAATCTCAGCTCACTGCAGCCTCTGCCTCCTGGGTTCAAGCCATTTATTAAGTGTGACTTAATAAAGTTGGGGTCCTTAACATCTCATGCCATGGCGAATGCAAAAGTTTGCATCTCCTTTATTCTTTCATTTCTTTGGCATGCTCCACATACTAGAATCTGATGAATGTCTTTAAGCATCAGATTTATCATAGCGTTTCCCTTCTGAAAAAAGTCACAATCATTTGTAATAAAATGAGAGATTGATTCCCAGACTATTGACATGGCATTTCAAAACCCCAAAAGTATAACCCTAATCCAGCTTTTATTATTATTTCTTTTTACTTTTTTTGAGATGGAGTCTCACTCTGTCACACAGGCTGGAGTGCAGTGGCGATCTCTGCTCACTGCAACCTCTGCTTCCCAGGTTCAAGCGATTCTTCTGTCTCAGCCTCCCAAGTAGCTGGGATTACAGGCGTGTGCCACCAGGCCTAGCTAATTTTTGTATTTTTAGTAGAGACAGGGTTTCACGATGTTGACCAGCCTGGTCTTAAACTCCTGACCTCAGGTCATCCACCCGCCTCGGCCTCCCAAAGTACTGGTATTACAGGCATGAGCCACTGTGCCTGGCTGAACTGTAGAGTTAATAATTTGCAGCTTCAGCCTGGGAGAGCTGAAGCCATGATACTTCAACTCATGAGAGCTTCTGCGTCAACTGAGCCCAGCAGGCACAGCAGTATAGTAGCCCTATCCTGCTAGCTCCAGATGGGCAGGGCTGCTCTGGGCTTTGGGAACTCAGCCCTCCCAATGTGTCCAGGTAGCAGCACAGGAAATGAAAGACTATTCTGGAGTTTTAAGATTTAATTTGTCTGCCTTCCTGGGTTTGGGAATTACTTTGGACCTGTTACTTCTTTCTTTTGGCCCATTTCTCCTTTTTGAAATGAAAATGTCTGCTGGGAACGGTGCCTCGTGCTTGTAAGACCAGCACTTTGGGAGGCTGAGGTGAGTGGATCCCCTGAGGTCAGGAGTTCGAGACCGGCCTGGCCAACATGGTGAAACCCCGTCTCTACTAAAAACACAAAAAATTAGCCAGGTGTGGTGGCAGCCACTTGTAATCTCAGCTACTCAGGAGCCTGAAGTAGGAGAATTGCTTGAACCCAGGAGGTGGAGGTTGCAGTGAACGGAGATTGTGCCATTGTACTCCAGCCTGGGCAACAAGAGTGAAAGATTGTTTCAAAAGAAAAAAAAAGAAAGGAAGCATCTACCCTATATCTGTCTTACCATTGTATTTTGGAAGCACATTACTTTATTTTTATTATTATTTCACAGGCTTGCAGCTGGAGGAAAATTTGCCTCAGGATGAATTGTGCCATGGGTCTCACCCATATCTGATTTAGATGAGACTCTGAACTTTAAACTTTTGCATTGGTCCGGAAACAAGTTAAGACTTTTGGAGCTATTGGGATGGAATGAATGTATTTTGCATGTGAGAACATGAATTTGAATAGTCAGGGGCAGAATGCTATAGTTTGAATGTATCCACCAAAGCTCATGTGTTGGAAACCTAATCCCCAATACAACAATGTGGAGAGGTGGGACCTTTAAGAGGTGATTAGGTCATGAAGACTCCGCTTTAATGTATTAATGCGGTTATTGTGAGAGTGGGGTTCATTATTACATGAGTGGGTGCCTTCTGAAGGATGAGTTTAGCCCCCTTCCTGCTCTCTGTCACCATGTGATACTTTCTGCTAATTGTTTGAGAGAGCAAGAAGGCCCTCACCAGATGTAGCCCCTGTACTTGGACTTCCCAACCTCCATAACCCTGAGCCAAATAAATGTCTGTTCATTATCAGTTACCTTTTACAGCAGCACAGAATGGATGAAAACAAGTGCCTTTGAATGATTCACCCTGGAGAGAAGACACTGCTTAAAATTGCAGATTTTTGAGTGTTTTCCAGAGTTCTGAATCTATATCCCTAAATGTCTAAATCTCTGGATATCTAATTTTTAACAACTTTCCTGGTGATTCTTAAGCACATTAAAATTTGAGAACAGGCCAGTTTCAGTGGCTCATGTCTGTAATCTCAGCACTTTGGGAGGTCGAGGCAGGTGGATCACAATCAGGAGTTCAAGACCAGACTGGCCAACATGGTGAAACCCTGTCTCCACTAAAAAAAATACAAAAATTAGCTAGGCATGGTGGCTTGTGCCTGTAATCCCAGCTACTTGGGAGGCTGAGGTAGGAGAATTGCTTGAACCGGGACCCAGGAGGCAAAGGTTGCAGTGAGCCAAAATCATGCCACTGCACTCCAGCCTGGGCTACAGAGCAAGACTCTACCTCAAAAAAAACAATAAAAAAATTTGAGAATAGCTGCTCTATGTCCAATATCATTTAAACCTGGAAAATATGTACTCACCAACCCTTCAATCAATGTTATTACCTGAGTTTGCCTGATCATAAAGGTCACTAAAGGGCTTGATAAAAATACACACTCTTGGCTGGGCTTGGTGCCTCACGCCTGTAATCCCAGTACTCTGGGAGGATGAGGCGGGTGGATCACGAGGTCAGGAGATCAAGACCATCCTGGCCAACATGGTGAAACCCTGTCTCTACTAAAAATACAAAAGAAATGAGCTGGGTGTGGTGGTGCATGCCTGTAGTCCAAGCTACTCAGGAGGCTAAGGTAGGAGAGTTGCTTAAACCCAGATAGATGGCAGAGATTGTAGTGAGCTGAGATCGTGCCATTACACTATAGCCTGGTGACAGAGCAAGACTCCATCTGAAAAAAAGCACATTCTTAGTTCTCCCTGCTGTTGGGAATCATATATGAAACAAAGCCCAAGAATCTATATTAATTTTTTTGTTTTTTAATTTTTTATGCTTTTTTGCCTTTTTTGAGATGGAGTATCACTGTTGCCCAGGCTGGAGTGCAGTGGTATGATCTTGGCTCACTGTAACCTCTGCTTCTTGGGTTCAAGCAATTCTCTGGCCTCAGCCTTCTGAGTAGCTGTGATTATAGGGTGCCCGCCACCATGCCCAGCTAATTTTTGTATTTTTAATAGGGACGGTTTTCACTATGTTGGCCAGACTGGTCTCAAACTCCTGATCTCAGGTGATCCACCCGCTTCAGCCTCCCAAAGTTCTGGTATGAGAGGTGTGAGCCACCACGCCAGGCTGAGAATCTACATTTAAATGCAGTTGTTAAATGTTCTAAGTAACTCCACACATTTATCTACTTTGTGGAATTACTGGAATATAGATCAGTTAAATTTTGAATAGCTTTAACCCAACATGATAATTTTAGGTTTTAAATGGCAGTTTATTTAAAGCCATTGCTTCTGGAATAATTTAATCCGATCCAGTGTTGGATTTTTCTTTCACTCATAGAAACAAAAATAAAGATAATAGCTAGAGCATTTACTGAGCACTAACTATGCGCCCACCACTGGATCCTCGTCAAACCCTCCGAGGCATGGACCACTGTGCTACTGCCATCCCCATTTTATGGAGAAGATACTGAGGCAAAGGGGGGTTAAGTACCTTTCTAGGCATGGGCAGCTATCAACGCGGTAAAGCTGGGGTCCCAAACCACTCTTGTAACCAATGCGACACTGCATCTCTGGACTCCAGACCAATTTTTCTGATACTCAACATTTGCCTGCATTAAATGCACGTTTGTGAAATATATTTCTTTTATTTCTTTTTTGAGATGGAGTCTCGCTCTGTCACCCAGGCTGGAGTGCAGTGGCCCAATCTCAGCTCACTGCAACCTCCGCCCCTTGGCTTCAAGCAATTCTTCTGCCTCAGCCTCCCAAGTAGCTGCGATTACAGGCAGCCATCTTAATGCCTGGCTAATTTTTGTATTTTTAGTAAAGACAGAGTTTCACCATATTGGCCAAGCTGGTCTTGAACTCCTGACCTCAGGTGATCTTCCCACCTTGGCCTCCCAAAATGCTTGGATTACAGGCATGAGCCACCACACCTGGCCAAAATATATTTCTTGTGTAAAAGAGAATGTTTTCATTGTGCTGTGTTCTACTCATGGCTAAAAGTTTCATAAAATGGGCTTTGTTCTTTTTTCTTCTTCCTCTTCTCCAAAGCAGCTAGAAAGAAATAGCATTGTTCTTAACTCAAAGAGGCCTCTTCTAAAAATTTCTGTATCAGCAAAACTAATTAAATTGGATAATATCACCAACTAAATAAATAAAACAAGGTATAGCATTTTGCTAATTATTTTTGAATAATTTATTCCTGGGCTCCTTATGACTTATTGAGGAATTGCAAGATACTGGGAAGTCTCTAATTAGGGAGTTTTAGAATAAACACAAGTATAAACATTCATAGGAGTTAGATCTGAAGACAACTGCTTTAACATACAGACGCATCAGGATGTCAGCGTCTTGGTGGGAGTTGTTTATTATATGTTTTAGTTTGAACGGAGAACATGCACACTGATGATCTCAAAGGTGTTCTTATCCTCGTATAGTGAAGGAAATGTATGCAAGGCAAGGTGAATGTGCTCTGCAGGGAGATTCAGGCACAGCTGGTGTTTGGCTTCGCTATTGGCTGCAATGTGGACTGTCGGCAAATGAACTCACCACTTTGTGAATGGCCCTTAGAGAAGAAATCCTAACAAGATCCCAGGACTTGCAGCAGTCACACAGGAGATTGAGCCGTCAAGGGAACAGAGTGCTGGAGAACACAGAGACACTTAGGTTAGCTAAAGATGAAACATGAGGCTGGGGACAGTGCTGCATACCTGTCATCTCAACAGTTTGGGAGGCCAAGGCAAAAGGATCACTTGAGCCCAGGAGGTTGAGGCTGGCCTGAGTGACATAGTGAGACCCCTATGTCTACTAAAAAATGAAAAGAAAAAAAAAAAACAATTGGGCCAGGCGCCGTGGCTCACGCCTGTAATCCCAGCACTCTGGGAGGCTGAGGCAGGCAGATCATGAGATCAGGAGTTTGAGACCAGCCTGACCAAATGGTGAAACCCCATCTCTACTAAAAATACAAAAAATTAGCTGGGCATGGTGGCATGCATCTGTAATCCCAGCTACTGTGGAGGCTGATGCAGGAGAATCGCTTGAACCTGGGAGGCGGAGGTTGCAGTGAGCCAAGACTGTGCCATTGCACTACAGCCTGGCAACAGGGCAATACTCTGTCTCAAAAAAAAAAAAGGAAAGAAAAGAAACCAATCAGGTATGGTGGCATGTGCCTTGTGGTCTCAGCTACTCAGGAGGCTGAGGTAGGAGAATTGTAAGAGCCTGGAGAGGTGAGACCTTGTCAAAGAGAAAGAGGAGGAAGAGAAAGAGGGAAAAAAGAAGGAGAAGAAGCAGAAGGAGGAGGAAGAGGAGGAAGAAGAAATAGAAGAAAAAGAAGAATCTGGCCGAGCACAGTGGCTCATGCCTATAATCCTAGCACTTTGGGAGGCTGAGGTGGGTGGATCACTTGAGGTCAGTAGTTTAAGACCAGCCAGACCAAGATGGTAAAACCCTGTCTCTACTAAAACTATAAAAATTAGCCAGGCACGGGTGGTGAGCACCTGTAATCCCAGCTACTCAGGAGGCTGAGGCAGGAGAATTGCTTGAACCTAGGAGGCGGAGATTGCAGTGAGTCGAGATTGCACCACTGCAGTACAGTCTGGGCAACAGAGTGAGACTCTGTCTCAACAACAAGAGAAGAAGATGAAAGAAGAATAAATAAATGAAGAAATGGTTTCCGAAGAAATGGTTTCCGAAGAAATGGTTTCCAACCTACCTCTTGCTGGATCTATGGGGAAAACATTAAGGAAGAGAAGGTCTTCTGAGAGAGACTAGGTTTGGTGAGTAAGAGATTCAAAAAGCTGGAAGGAAAGTAAGATATTGAAGTTACTCTTACTGTGTAATATATAACCCCAAAACTTTGGGCGCTTAAAATAACAATCTGTTTTTTTTTTCATGGTCTGGGAGTTGACTGGGGTCACGTAGGTGATTTTCACTCAGGGTCTCTTATGCTGTTGTAGTGGCTGGGGCTGGAGTTATTGCAAAGCCTTCTTCAGTCTCATGTCTGGCAACTGATGCTGGCTGTCATCTGAAACCTGTGCTGGGGCTGTTGATTGGAAGATCAAAATGTGGCCTCTCCCTGTGATCTGGGCTTCCTCACAGCATGGCGACTGGGTGAAAGAGCAAGCATCCCAGGAAGACCACGGACACATGGTGTCACTTTTTATGACCTACCTTGAATCACCTCTGCCAGTCACAGACCTCGAATTCCAGGGGGAGGAGCACAGACCTGACCTCATCATGGAGCAGTGTTAAGGTCATGTTTGAAGAAGTACATGCTATTATTATTGTTATTAAGAAGCGATAGCTCACGCCTGTATTTTCAGCACTTTGGGAGGCCAAGGCAGGCAGATCACCTCAGGTCGGGAATTCAAGACCAGCCTGACCAACATGGAGAAACCCCCATCTCTACTAAAAATACAAAATTAGCCAAGCTCGGTGTACATGCCTGTAATCCCTGCTACTCGGGAGGTTTTGGTGAGCTGAGATCGTGGCATTGCACTCCAGCATGGGCAACAAATAACGCAAAAATAGAGGGAGTCTTGCTCTGTCACCCAGGCTGGAGGGCAGTGGTACAGTCTTGACTCACTGCAACTTCTGCCTCTCAGGTTCAAGTGATTTTCCTGCCTCAGCCTCCTAAGTAGCTGGGATTACAGGCACCTGCCACCACACCCAGCTAATTTTTGTACTTGTAGTATAGATGGGGTTTTACCATGTTAGCCAGACTGGTCTCAAACTCCTGACCTCAGGTGATCTGTCCACCTAGGCCCCCCGCAAAGTGCTGGGATTAGAGGCATGAGCCACTGCAGCCAGCACATGCTATTAGAAAAAAGTCAGAAAACAGCCAGATGTGGTGGTTCGCACCTGTAACCCTGTACTTTGTGAGGCCAGAGTGGGCAGATCACTTGAGGTCTGGACTTTGAGACCAGCCTGGGCAACATAATGAGACCCCCCCGCCGTCTCTATAAAAATTAAAAATTAAAAGTCAGAAAACAACAGATATTGGTGAGGATGCAGAGGAAAGGAAATGCTTATACACTGTTGGTGGGAATGTAAATTAGTACAACCGTTACGGAAAACAGTACGGAGACTTCTCACAGAACTAAAAATAGAACTGCCAGTCAGCCAGCAATCTCACTTACTAGGTGTCTACCCAAAGAGAAAGAAATCGGTATATCAAAAAGTGCCTGTACTCATATGTCTATCACAGCACCATTCATAGTAGCAAAGATACGGAATCAACCTAAGTGTCTGTCAGTGGCTGATTAGATAAAGAAAATGTGGTACATACACACCGTGGAATGTGACTCAGCCACGAAAAGAATGAAATCATGTCATGAAATCATGTCTTTTCCAGCAGTGTGGATAGAACTGGAGGCCATTATCCTCAGTGAAATAACTCAGAAACAAAGTCACATACTGACTGTTCTCACGCATGGGAGTTAAAAAATAGGTACACAGGAGGAAAAGAAGACACTGAAGATTCCAAAAGATGGGAGGAGGGCAAAGGGTGAATATTCCCCTACTGAGTACAGTGTTCACTATTTGCTCATGGCTACGCTCAAAGCCCAGACCTCAGTGCTCCACAATAAGAAAACCTGCACCCGTACCCTCTGAATACATCAAACATTTTTTTCTGTTTTATTTATTAAAAGATTCAACTGATTGGGTGCGGTGGCTCACACCTGTAATCCCAACACTTTGGGAGGCCAAGGCAGGTGGATCGACTGAGGTTGGGAGTTCGAGACCAGCCTGACAATATGGCAAAACATTGTCTCTACTAAAAATACAAAAATTAGCCAGCCTGTGGTGACATGCACCTGTAATCCCAGCTACTTGGGAGGCTGAGGCAGGAGAATCACTTGAACCGGGGAGGCAGAGGTTAACAGTGAGCCGCTGTCAGGCCACTGCACTCCAGCCTGGCTGACAGAGTGAGACCATCTCAGGGGAAAAAAAAAAATTCAACTTTTGGCCGAGCACAGTGGCTCATGCCTTTAATCCCAAAACTTTGGGAGGCTGAGGCAGGCAGATCACTTGAGGTCAGGAGTTTGAGACCAGCCTAGCCCATAGGGTGAAACCCCGTTTCCACTAAAAATACAAAAATTAGCCAAGCATGGTGGTGCACACCTGTAATCCCAGCTACTCAGGAGACTAAGGCAGGAGAATCACTGGAACCCAGGAGGTGGAAGTTGTAGTAAGCTGGGATTACTTCACTGCACTTCAGCCTGGGTGACAGAGCAAGACTCTGTCTCAAAAAAGAAAAAAAAATCAACTTTTATTTTATTATTATTTTTGAGACAGGGTCTCACTCTGTCACCGAGGCTAGAGTGCAGCGGTGTGATCATGGCTCACTGTAGCCTTGACTTCCTGGGCTCAAGCAATCCTCACGTCAGTCTGCTGAGGACGTGGTACTACAGGTACATAACACCATGCCTGGCTAAATTTTTTTTTTTGAGATGAAGTTACACTCTTGTTGCTCAGGCTGCAGTATAATGGCACGATCTTGGCTTGCCAAAACCTCCGCCTCCCAGGTTCAAGCGATTCTCCTGACTCAGCTTTCTGAGTAGCTGGGATTACAGGCATGCGCCACCAGGCCTGGCTAAATTTTCTATTTTTCTGTAGAGACAGGGTGTGGCCACGTTGCTTAGGCAATCCTTCTTCCCCAGCTTCCTGAACAGCTAGGGCTACAGCATGTGCCACCATGCCTGGCTAATTTTGTATTTTTATTTTTTGTAGAGATAGGGACTCACTATGCTGCCCAGGCTGGTTTGTGACTCCTGGCCTCAAGTGATCCTCCCACATTGGCCTCCCAAAGCATTGGGATTACAGGCATGAGCCCCTGTGCTCCACACAAAACACTCTGTTTTTTTTTTTCTTTAGACGGAGTTTCACTCTTGTTGCCCAGGCTGGTGTGCAATGGTGCAATCTCAGCTCACCGAAAACTCCATCTCCTGGATTCAAGTGATTCTCCTGCCTCAGCCCCTTGAGTAGCTGGGACTACAGGCGTGCGCTACCACACCTGGCTAATTTTGCATTTTTAATAGAGACAGGGTTTCACCATGTTGGTCAGGCTGGTCTTGAACTCCTGACCGCAGGTGATCTGCCCGTCTTGGCCCCCCAAAGTGCTGGGATAACAGGCATAAGCCACCATGCCCAGCCTACAAAACACTATTTAAAAACTTTTCATCTTTTTTTTTTTCTGGAGTGGTAAAATAATCTCTGTGGCGAGGACTTCCTTTTTATTTGGGAAAAGATGTTTGCTGTGGGCCTATTGTTTGTACAAAGATACTAACAGCTAACATTTTTTGACTGTCCATTCATTCATTCATTCATTCATTCAAAATATATATACTGGGGCCAGGCATGGTGGCTGATGCCTATGATCCCAGCACTTTGAGAGGCCAAGGCAGGTGGATCACTTGAGATCAGGCTTCTGAGGCCAGCCTGGCCAACACAGTGAAACCCCGTCTTCTACTAAAAAATTAGCCAAGTGTGGTGGCTACTTGGGAGGCTGAGGCAGGAGAACTGCTTGAACCTGAGAGGCAGAGGTTGCAGTGAGCCGAGATCACGCCACTGCATTCCAGCCTGGGCAACTGAGTGAGGCTCTGTCCTAAAAACAAACAAAAAACGAAAGAAAAAAAAAACCAAACCAAACAAAAAAAAAAAAACAAAATACCTACAATGAGAGCCCTCTATAGAGTCACCAAAAATCCGAAAACTGAAAGCACTAACAATGCGAAAGATGGGGAGGATGTGGTGTAACAGACTCATGTAGCTCTAACGGGAGTTCACATCAGTACACCCACTCTGAAAACTGTTTGGTAGTGTGGTGGTGGTGGTGGGAACACACTCAGATCTCCTCATTTTATTTTATTTATTTTCTTTTCTTAAAGACAGAGTCTTCCTCTATCACCCAGGCTGGAGTGCAGTGGTGCCATCTCGACTCTGTGCAACCTCTGCCTCCTGGCCTCAAGCAATTCTCTCCTGCCTCAGCCTCCCAAGAAGCTCAGACTACAGGTGCCCACCACTATGTCTGACTAATTTTGTATTTTTAGTACAGTCGGGGTTTCACGTGTTGTCCAGGGCAGTCTCAAACTCCTGACCTCGAGTGATCCACCCGCCTCAGCCTCCCAAAGTGGTGGGATTACAGGTGCGCACCTGTGAGAGAGCATACTGGCTGGGCGCAGTGGCTCACACCTGTAATCCCACCACTTTAGAAGGCTGAGGTGGGCAGATCACGGGGTCAGGAGATCGAGACCATCCTGGCCAACATGATGAAACGCTGTATCTATTAAAATACAAAACTTAGTCGGGCGTGGTGGTGCATGCCTGTAGTTCCAGCTACTAGGGAGACTGAGGCAGGGGAATCGAACCCGGAAGGTGGAGGTTGCAGTGAGCCAAGATTGTGCCACTGCACACCAGCCTGGGTGACAGAGTAAGACCCTATTAAAAAGAAAATGAGAGAGCCTCCTGCAGGAGGTCTAAGAGGTCTGGCCAAGACACTCCATCTGCTACACACTTGGGCCCACCATAGGCTTCATCCTGAGGCATGCTCTTCCCAGGCTGTGCCAGCCAATGACTGCATGCCAGGGATTCCAGATTCAGGCCATTCCTGCCTTACAAACTGCTCCTATGTGGACAGTCTGCTCTGGGCTCTCTGCAGAGCTCCCAAACAGTTGTCAGACCTGCATTGTGGTCAGTACATGAATATTCTTTTTGCTTATTTTATTTTATTTTAGATAGGATTTGGAGTGTGGTGCCTAGATTATGGCTTATTGTAGCCTCCACCTCCTGGGCTCAAGCAATCCTCCCACCTCAGCCTCACCAGTAGCTAGGACTACAGATGCATACCACTATGCCCAGCTAATAACTTTATTTTTTTTGTTGACACAGGGTCTTGCCATGTTGCCATGGCTGGTCTTGAACTTAAGGGAGCCATTGCCAGGATCACTTAGGAAGGATCTCACTGTGAGTGGCTGGGTTAGTCCTTGGCCCCTCCCTCTAGGATGGCAATCTTGCCATGTTGCCCCGGCTGGTCTTGAACTCCTGGCCTCAAGTGATCCTCCTGACTTGGCTTCTCAAAGTGCTGGGGTTATAGGCATGAGCCACTGTGTCCATCCAGGCCTTTAAAAACATTTTTTATTTTTTAAAATTTTTATTATTGAGACGGAGTCTCACTCATTCTCTCCCCAGGCTGGAATGCAGTGGTGTGATCTCAGGTCACTGCAAACTCCCCTTCCTGAGTTCAAGCGATTCTCCTGTGTCAGCCTCCCAAGTGGCTGGGATTACAGGTGCCCACCACCATACCAGGCTAATTTTTGTATTTTTAGTAGAGATGGGGTTTCACCATGTTGTCCAGGCTGGTCTTAAAGTCTGGACCTCAGGTGATCTGCCTGCCTTGGCCTCCCTAAGTGCTGAGATGACAGGCGTGAGCCCCTTCACCCGGCCCAACCATGCTTATTCTTGCTCCCCTTTTCCTTTATTCTTCACGGGCTTTTTTTTTTTTTTTTTTCCCCTGTCAATCTCTTGCACATCAAATTCCACCTTGGCATCTGCTTCTTGTGTTATGGAACTGAACTAGGATCAGCTCACCTGGTTCCTCATTTGTTCATTGTACTCATGGCACAATGACTACTGGGAGTACCCTTACTGTAGTCCAGGAAGTTTTGCACAGGTTGAATACAAAGTGCCTGGAGGTGGTGGTGAGATCATCAGGTCATAGGAGGGTGGCTCAGGAGCCCCAAGCATTGGCCAGGGGTGATTTGGATTGTGTCAGAAATATCAAGTGATAACGATGAAAAAGAGAGAAAGAATGGCAATTGATTGCCATCCTAGAGGGAGGGGCCAAGGACTAACCCAGCCACTCACAGTGAGATCCTTCCTAAGTGATCCTGGCAACGGCTCCCTTAAGTTCCTCCCCGGACCCCTCCCTTCAGGCTCCGCGACGCACCGCCTCCGTCTCTGTTGGCCAATCCGGCCTCCTCGACGGTTGCGCGCTCCTTCTCCTCCCTCCGTGCCCTTGCGCGTCTTCCCCGCTTTGCCCGCCTCCTTTCGGGGCGGTTGGGCCGCGCGCCCGTGGGGGTGGGGCCCGCAGCAAAAGACCACGCCAATGGGGCGCGCGCTGGGTCGGGCCGACGGAGACGGCGGCTCAGTTGGAGGTGGAAGGAGGCTTCGGCCGTGGAGGGGTAAGATGGTGGCTCCTCTCCTCCTGAGCCGCGGAGGGAACGGGTGGCCGGGTAAGCATTGTGCACCGCCGGGATTCTGCTCTCCGTCTAGCCTACCACGTGGAGCGGGAGAAGGAGAGGGACCCTGAGCACCGGGCCCTCTGCGACCTGGGGTCTTGAGTGAAGTGCTTCGTCGCCCTTGCCGCCAGGTAGCCTTTGGGGAGTGGGCCGGGAGCAGCCGCGCTGGGCGAGGACGGAGGCTGGGGGTGGCGAGCGCGCGGCGGGAGCTCGGGTCTGGGCCGGTGGGACCCGACCGCGGGGGAACGGACGGGGTCAGAACCCGGGCCGGGCGGGGTCCGCGCTGGGCTGGAGCGCGAGAGTCTGAAGAGGGTCCCGGCCAGGCTGACAGGTTTCCGGGTTCTCAAGAGGCGGGCCGGGGGTGTGGGACCCTATCTGCCGCGCTTGCGAAGCCAGCGGCCACCTCTTGTTCACCCATTGCTGCAGCCGAAGCTTTGGGGCCAGCGCGGACTCAGGGGGGTTGCGTTTCCCATTGTCTTCCTGGCGCTAGGACAGGAGTTTCCATGGTCAGCCTTCTTTGTACTCCAGCGCTAGTGAGAATTTGCAGCCTTACTGGGACGGTGGCATTTGCGGGCAAACAGGAGTTTGACCCTACTCTGGAAGAAGATACCGGCACTTACCAAATCTGATTTCTTGGATTTCCCCCTCGTATATTTCAGTATGCCAGGAGGGGGAAATGGTCTGAGTTTGGGTCTGAGTTTTAAGCTTCATTGGAGTAAAGGACAAGTATGTTACATGTATGGTGGTGTTTTAGGCGTTAGGATGACTTTTACCCGTTGTTGCTTATTAGTGTAATAGGATACCTACAACAGATTAAAAACACATGCTTTGCTAAACTTGAGCGTTTGTGTTACTGCTCGTTTTATTTATTTTTTAATGTTGTAATTAGTTTGTCTGTTAACGTTTTATTTTAAGGCATTAAATTTTCCTAGGCACGTTACTTTGAAAAAGGGAGGAATTTACACTTTAAAGGTGGCTGCTTTTTTGCGGGGAGCGGGATTTAAAACAAGTTGAAGGAATGATTTCAGAATTGATAGGTTACGAGTTTAATAGAGACTATAATATTTAGATGTTTGTTAACAGTAGTCAAATTTGAGCAATTTCTTCTCCTCCTGTTGATTGGCAAATTGTCATGTAGACAGAAATGTATAGCTCACTAGTTTATTTCGACTCACATATTGTTGATTACATGAACAAGGTAGCAGTGGAGTTTGTCTTATTATTGGTTACAAACTTCAGGGTGCGGTTCTTTCCACTTAGCCTTCTCATGAACCAGATACTCTATCTCATTTGCTCTTAAACCAAAATACTGTCGCTTTTTTTTTTTTTTTTTTTTTTTTTTTTTTTTTTTTTTTTTTTCTCTTCGAGATGGAGTTTCGCCCTTGTTACCCAGGCTGGAGTGCAATGGCGCGATCTCGGCTCACCGCAACCTCTGCCTCAGGCAATTCTCCTGCCTCAGCCTCCTGAGTAGCTGGGATTACAGGCACACGCCACCATGCCCAGCTAATTTTTTGTATTATTATTATTTTTTTAGTAGTGACGGGTTTCACCATGTTGACCAGGATGGTCTCGATCTATGCTGTCGCTTTTTACAGGGAAAATAATTATCACATGGCCAAATGAAACATTTTGAAACATTTTGAAAATGGATTTAAAATGCAGGTATTAGTTTACAGGGGAAAATACAAAGATGTGAAAAAAAGCTCACATTTGTTGGTGGTTATTCCAAACCAAGGTAATAGGCTGATTAGACTCTCAGATACCCTTTGAGAAACATTGAGTGTCTTTCATGCACCATTTTTATTTCCACATTGGGAAAGGACTTTTAAACTCATAAGTGCCTTCCACCTGAAGTTAGTTGATTGAAGAAATATGTAAGGAAAACTTTATGCGGCAGCACATTTCAAGTATTTAAGAAACAAGAAATAAAAATAACTTGATCCTAAGTTAATATGGAATTTAAGCAGAATTATTACCAATTTTAGATTTTTTTTGAAACAAGTAGTCTAAAATAAATGGACCTTTTAACATTGGAGCATGGAAGGAGTACTTTATGCTTAAGTTCTTAAAATGGACTTTTTTTAAAGAACAGACCTTTGAACCATTTAATAACCATACACTCTAAATATTCTCATAGTTATATATCCTGCAAGAGCTGTGTGTTTGTGCATCATAAAACATCAAGTAGTATATTAAAAGCATATATAAGTACATGTAAGACTAAAGGTAACTGGATCTCCTTATAGTTTAAATGTGAATTTAATATGTTGTGACTGAAAGTGTTTTTTCAGTGTGTAGCTGTGGACATAAAATAGTTTAACTTAGATGCTTGTTATAGGATAGGTAAAAATAAGATATGCTAATAGGGAGTAAATAACTTGCTAACTACACAGTGAAATTATTTTAAGAAATTTGTTCAGTTTGATCAGCCTGTTCATAAACTACTTGCAAAAATCAAGTAGTTAATAAACTACTCATTTAATAAATGAATTTACAGGTCAGCTTATTTTGGAAATAGTTTATAAACAGGCTGATCACATATGTATATATACATATATAATCACATATATATACATATATAGACTAATTTTCTTTTGGAAGTAGGTAGACAAAACGTTGAAAGTTTTTATTTTGTCAAGCTGAAAGAGACTTTAAATGAAAGCTGATTACTGGACACCTCAAGTTAGTTTCTTTTGAGTAGTGATTGCCATGTGGCAGTACTACTGAAAGATATGACTCTTAGGAAAAGAAAGTTTGAGCCCGGGCCAGGTGTGGTGGCTCATGCCTGTAATACCTGCACTTTCAGAGGCCAAGGCAGGCGGATCACCTGAGGTCAGGAGTTCGAGACCAGCTTAACCAACAGGAGAAACCCTGTCTCTACCAAAAATACAAAATTAGGTGGGTGGGCATGGTGGTTCGTGCCTGTAATCCCAGCTACTCAGGAGGCTGAGGCAGGAGAATTGCTTGAACCCGGGAGACAGAGCTTGCAGTGAGCCAAGATCACACCATTGCACTCAAGTCTGGACAACAAGAGCGAAATTCTGTCTCAAATAAATAAATAAAGTTTGAAGCCACCTGGCTCACGCCTGTAATCCCAGCACTTTGGGAGGCCGAGGTGGGTGGATCATCTGAGATCCGTAGTTCAAGACCAGCCTGACCAACATGGAGAAACCCCATCTCTACTAAAAATACAAAATTAGCTGGATGTGGTAGTACATACCTGTAGTCTTAGCTACTCAGGAAGCTGAAGCAGGAGAATCACTTGAACCTGGGAGGCAGAGGTTGTGGTAAGCCAAGATCGTACCACTGCACTCCAGCCTGGGTAACAAGAGTGAAACTCCATCTCAAAAAAAGCAGAAAAAATGTTTGAGCCCAGCGAAATGTTAACAGATGAAAAAAATTCTGAAGAAAGTTCTCTTCCAGGATCCAGGGTCAGCACGTGGTTTTGGATTGCTTATACTCAACTTTATTCTCATTTGGGGATTAAGACATCCCCAAATGTCTTAATCCAAACAGAATAAGGGAGCAGTTAAAGAGAGAGTCTTGAGGGGTATGTGTTATCTGTGTATAAAGTCCCCTGTTATTTTGGGGCCATAATGATGTAAAGGGCCAGACTTTTAGATTTCTAAAGAAATACTTCCCCAAAATTAGGAGGCTACAATAGAAATGCTGATTTTTTTTCTGAGACAGAGTCTTGCTCTGTCGCCAGGCTAGAGTGCAGTGGCATGATATCAGCTCACTGCAAGCTCTGCCTCCTGGGTTCAAATGATTCTCCTGCATCAGCCTCCTGAGTAGCTGGGATTACAGGTATATGCCACCACGCCCAGCTAATTTTTGTATTTTTAGTAGAGACACGGTTTCACCATGTTGGCCAGGATGGTCTTGATCTCTTGACCTTGTGAGTCTCCGTGCCTGGCCTGGTTTTTTATTTCTATCAGGTACAGCCAATAAAAGCAAATAACACACCACCATCTCCTGTCACCATCATTTTATTTAACAAAGTATATTTTTACTCAAACAATTCAAAAGAACAGAATCTTTCATAAAAAATTTTATTTTTTAATTTTTTGAGACGGAGTCTTCCTCTGTCACCAGGCTGGAGTGCGGTGGCACTATCATAGCTCCATCTGCAGCCTCCATCTCCTTGTTCGAGTGATTCTTCTGCCTCAGCCTCTTGAGTAGCTGGGACTACAGGTGCGCACCACCAAGCCCAGCTAATTTTTGTATTTTTAGCAGAGATGGGGTTTCACCATGATGGCCAGGATGGTCTTGATCTCTTGACCTCATGATCTGCGGGCCTCGGCCTCCCAAAGTGCTAGGATTACAGGCATGAGCCACTGCACCTGGCCTGAATAAAAGATCTTTAAGTGGAATCATTTAGTTATATTAAAAAGTTTAGTTTCAGACCAGCCTGGCTTACATGGTGAAACTCTGTCTCTACTAAAAATATAAAATTAGCTGGGTGTGGTGGCATGCACCTGTCATCCCAGCTACTTTGAAGACTGAGGCAGGAGAATCACTTGAACCCAGGAGGCAAAGGTTGCAGTAAGGAGAGATGGTGCCATTGCACTCCAGCTGGGCTACAAGAGTGAAACTCCGTCTCAAAAAAAAAAAAAGTTTATTTTGTGTTTTTACTTTTCCCCATTTTCCCAGAAATCAATAAAAATTCTGCTGCAAACTTAAACCAGCCTGCCAGCTAACATTAAGTTAGCCCTCCCTGCCTCCTTGGTTTGGTATACTGAGCTCAAATCTAAGGGATCTGGGTGGGGCGGGGGGGGGGGGGGGGGGGGGCTTCCATCTCAGACATGTGGCCTTATCCTCATGGTGCCTCAATTTCTTTTGTTAAATAGGGATTATTACACCTACTTAGGGCCTAGCTCACACCTGTAATCCCAGCACTTTGGGAGGCTGACACCTGGCAGATCTCTTGAGCTCAGGAGTTTCAGACCAGCCTGGACAACAGGGCAAAACCCTGTCTACAAAAAATTAACCAGGCATGGTGGCGCATGCCTTTAGTTCCAGCTTCTTGGGAAGCTGAGGTGTGAGGATCACTTGAGCCCGGGAGGCTGAGGTCACTGTGGAGTGAGCCATGATGGTGCCACTGCACTCCAGCCTGGGTGGTAGAGAGATCCTGTCTCAAAAAACAAAGAAACCTACTTTGTCAGATGAATGTTAGGATGAACAGTGATTACATGTACATTCCTGAAATAACGTCTGTCCTCAGTTATAGCTGTTAGCATTGATTGGAAATGTTACTTTTTCAGTGTTGGATAATAAATGCCTTTAAGTATAGTAACTTTCTTGTATATAGTCGTTTATATGTTTAAACATTAATTGTTTAAATGTATTTTATTGCTGACTTCATGGCATAGCATAAAGATGTGTTCATGTAGGGCCATAGGGGCCCCAAAGGGTCGTGGGGTGTCTCTTACGCTGTGCTGAGGTGCAGGATCCGAGAAGTAGAGACAGGACACTGAAGAACTGGTGAGGAGCATCTGGACTTGGGAGGCCACGCCACCTGTGAGTGGAGATCGGCAGGGGCTCCCCAATGCCCAGAAGCATCTCTATTTATTAGGTAGAATTAGGGGGCAGGGTCGTAGTGAGGTCATTATCTATAGTCTTAGTAATAGGGCATACATAATCATGTGAGTCACAAGCAAGGGGGCCACCCCATTATGTCACTTGGGCAGAGAGATGGGCCGTGCACAGTAGGGGGCTGTGCTGTGTGCAGTGGAGAGTCATGTACAGAAAAGGGGTCCACCCCAATTAGGACACCGAGGCAAGGAAGTGGGCTATGTGCAGCAGGTGTTTTGCATAACACTTACTATCTGGGGGCTGGAGACTTCAAAGGATTTCTAATAGAAGGATACTATAAGCCAATGCAGTGGGAGCTGACAAACTTGTGCTCTTCTCTTAAGATATTTATGGGAGGATGATTTGAGCTAGCACAGAAGCGAGAAGAGACTGACAGGATGTACAGACACCGTGACTGGTCACACCGGAAGGATTTGTCTCCCTCGGTTATTTCCAGGATCTCATGCCTGAGGCCTACTTTCCACAGGAACTGGATGCAAGGTACTATAACTCCTTTATCAGGAGGAGAGGCTCTTGCTCCAAGCCTGCCATACAGCGTATGCCTTTTCAGGCAGGGACGCCACCCTGCCTGGGTCTTTGGTTCTTGTCCTGGTCTGGCTGTTATCCCATGTATTACTCCTGTTCTGTGACTGCTCTAGGCATTCCTCCTACTACAAACTACTATATGGTTATATGGAAGAATTACATAAATCAGCACTAAATGTGTCAGGACAGCTCCAACTACATCCATTATATTATATAGAAAAATTATATAGAACTAAGTATGCTACCTATAAGTATTAATATAAGCTAGATATATGTAAGCAGTAAGTTACACTTCAGGCACTAATTCTATAAACGAATATATGATTATATATAACGGATTATATAAAGGAAACAGCTGAGCAATAACACTATAAGATACTCTTCAGGCACTGCTTGTGCCTGGGGTCGGGACAGTTCTCTTTCCTCGGTGCCCATGGGGGGTGTTACCCACATGTTCATTTAAAACACTTTTGAAGTTGTGCAAGAGAAACTCATATGCAGAATATTCTTTCTTTTTGAGACAGACTCTCACTCTGTCACCCAGGCTGGAGTGCAGTGGCATGATCTTGGCTCACTGCAACCTCTGCCTCCTGGGTTCTAGTGATCCTCCTGCCTCAGCCTACTGAGTAGCTGGGATTCCAGGCTCCTGCCACTATGCCCAGCTAATTTTTGTTTTTAGTAGAGACAGGGTTTCACCATATTGGTCAGGCTGGTCTTGAAACCTTGACCTCAAGTGATCTCCCCACCTCTGTCTCCCAAACTGCTGTGGTTACAGGCATGAGCCGCCATGCCCGGTAACAGTTATTTTATAGCATGTCCACAAAAGGGCTGAATATCCTGCCTAAAAGGTGCCCAATGTTTTCTTGTTGCATGCCCTCTGCTGTGCCCCTGTGCTTGGCCATGTGCTCTCCAGCCTGGTTCCCACCTGTGTGTGCCCTGGAGGGATGTGCATTCTCTGAGGCCAAAACCACTGAACCTGGCTTATGCCACATCCAGCTGTGGGCCTCAGGAAATGCTGAACTGGACTGCTTTTCAGAAGCAGAGTTGTGTGTCCCTCGGCAAGCTACCTCCCCTCTCTGTCTCAGTCCCCTTGTGTGTAAATTGGAATAACTGAAGGACCCTCTACGTGGGATTACTGTGAGGATGACGAGGCACTGTGATACTGCCCCTGCTTTTATTCTTGCCTTTCTGCCAGGGTGGGCAGCCCGGGTAACTCACTTTCATTCTTGTGCCTTTCCAGAGACGACCACTCATTTCATTGACTCCATCCATAAATATTTGTTTTTTAAATTTTTTTATCAAACAAATAAATTTAATTGGTGTCTAAAAACAAAAATTCACCCAACATTGAAACATACTTCAAGATTTATGTCATTGTTTTATTCTTTCTTTTTTTCTCACTGCAGTGTGAGGAACAAATCACACAGTTTAGAGAAAGAGAGAACATAATGTAGATTTTACAGAATCACTTTTTAAAATCTCTGTATTGTGTTCCTCAAATACCCAGAGCCAGTGTATGCATTAAAAAATCACACTGTTGTCTATACCCTTAAAACTTGGCATCAGCCTAAAGATATAGGTAAGATGTACTACTACTTGCTATTTTGAAATGATCTATTGCCTTATCCAACCTAATGATAGTTACCTAAAAAATTATTTCTTCTATAGGAAGTCTCTGACAAGCTGTTATTCATTTCCTTGAGGTTAAAAAAAATCTGGGGGCAACATTTATATTTTGTTAGAAAACATTTTAAAAAGTTTACCTACTATGTTCATATTAAGAACAATATCTATGGCCGGGTGCCATGGCTCACTCCTGTAATCCCAGCACTTTGGGAGGCTAAGGTGGGCGGATCATGAGGTCAGGAGTCCAAGACCATCCTGACCAACATCCTGAAACCCCGTCTCTACAAAAAATACAAAAAATTAGCTGGGCATGGTGATGCGTGCCTGTAATCCCAGCTACTCAGGAAGCTGAGGCAGGAGAATTGCCTGAGCCCAGGAGGTAGAGGTTGCGGTGAGCCGAGATCACGTCATTGCACTTCAGCCTGGGTGACAAGAGCGAAATTTCATCTAAAAAAAAAAAAAATTAGCTGGGCATGGTGGCAGGCACCTGTAATCCCAGCTACTAGGGAGGCTGAGGCAGGAGAATCACCTGAACCTGGGAGGCGGAGATTGCAGTGAGCTGAGATCATGCCACTGCACTCCAGCCTGGGTAACAGAGCGAGACTCCGTTTCACAAAAATAAAAACAATTTTGATACAAGTCAGTTGTACAATTTTAAGAGAAAAGTGAACATGAACATCAGATTAATTCTGGCAGACAAAAGCGAGCAACTATGATCTAGTCAGCCATTATTATAGAGAGCTGACAGCTTTACAACGGGTATCACTGACCTACTGAGAGATGATGTTCCCTGTTTGTGCCTTCTACCGCTGGTTTACCTTCTGTGTTAGCAACTGTGTCACTCTTGTTATGTCCATATTTATTGAGCACCTACTATGTTCTCTGAGCCCTGGGATACAGCGGTGAACAATTAGAGCCTGTCCTCACTGAATGGTTGGTGCAGTAAGCATTGGAGACAGAATACACTTGAGTATATGAGTGTGGAGAGGACCAGAGGCAGGCAGTTCTCTGTAGGAGAAGGCAGTGTGGGAGGGACAGAGAGATGCAGGGCTGAGAGCCCCCCGCATCAATCAGAGATCTGCAGTATGTGAGGGGGTCATATAGGGAAGAGCATTCCAGGAGAGCAAACCCCTAGTGCTGAGGCCTGGGAGGTCACTTTGGGCAGCAGAGTGAGTGGGAGGGGAGGTTGGGGGAGTCACAGCTTTCTAGGATGGACTGGGAATTCCTTACTCTCTCCCTCTGCTGTGATCGAAGGTACCTTGGCAAATCCAGGAAGCAGCTCCGCCCAGCAGCTGGCTCCAGGTGGGCCAAGTGGAATTCTGGAACTACTGCCCGTGTTGCCGAGATCATCTGGATTTTGTTCCCAGGCACATCAGTGTCAGCATCAATGGGGGATAAAGGGTGGGTACATATCACCTCCCATTCCCAGTTAGGCACAGGGTGCCACCAGGTGGATGAACCTAGCTGCGGCATCTGCCCTGTCACTTACAGCTCCACACCTCCTCTTGAATGGCTGTTGCTGGGGGTGGGAGAGGGTTGTGGCAGTAAAAGTTGTTAGAGCACATCCAACTTGTAGAAGTGAAAGCTTTAGGTGAACTGATAGCCCGAAGACTAAATGAGCCCCACAGATATGTTTTGGAAGTTTTTTTTTTTTTTTTTTGAGACAGGGTCTCACTCTGTCGCCCAGGCTAGAGTACAGTAGTGTGATGTCAGCCCACTGCAACCATAGCTCCCCAAGTCGGGGGACTACAAGTGGTTGGGACTTACAGGCGTGTGACACTATGCCTGGCTCATTTTTGTATTTTCTGTAGAGATGGGATCTCACTATATTGCCCAGGCTGGTTTGGAACTCTTGAGTTCAAGCGATCTGCCCGCCTCGGACTCCCAAAGTGCTAGGATTATAGGAATCAGCCACCATGCCTGGCCCCTGGAAGCAGCTTTTTTTGTTGTTTTTTCCAGGGAGGGGGGTGGCGGGGGCGGTTTTTGAAACAGAGTCTTACTCTGTTGCCCAGGCCGGAGTGCAGTGACATGATCTCGGCTCTCTGCAAACTCAATCCCCCGAGTTCGAGTGATTCTCCTGCCTCAGTCTCCTGAGTATCTGGGACTATAGGTACATGCCACCACACCTGGCTAATTTTTGTATTTTTAGTAGAGACAGGGTTTCACCACGTCGGCCAGGCTGGTTTCGAACTCCTGACTCGAGATCCACCTGCCTCGGCCTCCTAAAATGCTGGGATTACAGGCATGAGCCACCGCACCTGGCCCTTGCTAAGTCTTTATGGCTTATCTTGTGTCATGAGAATTTTTGCACACATGCTGCTCTGTGACACCCCTGTAGGAGGGCAGAGGAAGCCCATCTCTCAAGAGCCCAGGGAGAACTGGAGATGAGCAATGTCATTATTGGCTATTAGCTGGAGAACGTAGTTTCTTCAAGGGAACATGTTAATAGATCAGGTCATGGCAAAGGGCATGGAACATCTGCTTGAATCTTTCAGGTATTTCAACAGCTTATGATGGGAAACTCACCATCAGAGGTGTGAAAAACAGCGTGGAGAAATGAGGAAATACCTAATGATTAGTTAATAGTTATGGAGTCGAAACAGCTTTGTTTGAAATTCCTTCTGCTGCTTGCGTATCTCTTTTGAAGTCTCTAGTAACCTATCAAAAGCTGAGGAATTCCTTTTGGAAGTCTGGCAAAGGGAAGTGTGTCTTTTTTGACCTTTGGCCAAAACACCTTTAAAGGAGTGTCTCTGGGCAGTGGGTGAGGGAGGGGGTGTGGAGTTGGGTTGACCAGATGACTGATGCTTGAGGTAGGGCAGAGATAAGGGCACTGTGGGGCAGGGACAAGTCCAGATGCCAGCATTCCCACCACACCCATTCCCTTCTATCCTGTAGGTTGGCATCGTGGGGCACATGGGGCCTGGGAAGTCATCGCTGACCCTGGGCTTCTTTCAGATCAACAAGTCTGCCGAAGGAGCGATGATCATCTATGACATCAACATCACCAAGATCGGCCTGCACAGCCTCTGCTTCAAGATCACCATCATCCCCCAGGTGGGTTCTGGGTGCCACCCAGGGGTGGCATGCCCTAACAGTGATGTATCTTTAGTTTTGGGACAAACACACATGTGGCCCTACTTCTTTTTTTTTTTTTTTTTTTCTGAAATCCGTCTCCATGCAATCTTGGCTCACTATAACCTCCACCTCCCAGGCTCAAGGGATTCTCCCACCCCAGCCTCCTGAGTAGCTGGGACTACAGGCACATACCACCACACCCAGTTTTTTTTTTTTTGTGGAGACAGGGTTTCACCATGTTGCCCAGGCTGCTCTAAAACTCCTGGGCTCAAATGATACGCCCACCTTGGCCTCCCATAGTGCTGGGATTACAGGCGTGAGCCACCATGCCTGGCCTTCATTATTGTTATTGATTAGGCTATGCTGCTGCTTCCCTGAATTTCCTTTTAGCATGCGATTAACAATGTAGAAAATCACTGAGTATCACTCCTGACTTCCTGTCCCTGCAAGTGGTAGTTTTCTGAGAATCTAGAAAAATCTAAAAAGACACTGTCTTCTCTCTCTCTGCTGTCAGTCAGACTGAGAATCTCTAACCCTTCTAAGAGCTAGACAAGAAATAAGAATGTTTTATGTTTAATTTTAGATCACAGGGTGCTTGTTACATGGGTATCTTATGTAATGTTGACTCTTGGGCTTCTACACATCTCATCACCCAAATACTGTACAGAGTACCCGAGAGATTACCCTCCTCCATCTCTCCTTACTTTTGGAGGCTCTGGTTCTGTTGTTCCCATCTGTACATCCATGAGTACCCAGAGTTCAGTTCCCACTTAAAAGTGAGAACATGCAGTATTTGGTAAGAAAAAAGGAATTTTTTGTTTTTAAATGGAGACAGAGTCTCGCTCTGTCTCTCCCCAAGATGGAGTGAAGTGGTGCAATTTTGGCTCACTGCAATCTCTGCCTCCTGGGTTCAAGTGATTTTCCTGCCTCAGCCTCCCAAGTAGCTGGGATTACAGGAGTGTCCCACCATACCCGGCTAGTTTTGGATTTGTAGTAGAGCTGTGGTTTCACCATGTTACATAGGCTTATTCTCAAACTGCTGACCTCAAGTGATCCGCCCGCCTCAGCCATCCACAGTGCTGGGATTGCAGGGGTGAGCCAGCATGCCTGGCCAAAATCAGGATTTTCTAAATCAATCCCTGCAGGTGGATTCCTTAATATGTTGCCTTCTAGTGTAATCTTCTCTAAAGTTTGTTAGAAGATTCTCTTTTGGAGTTGGAGGACAGAAATCCACAGGATTTCTGTTTACCGTTAGGATTTACCTCTCACTTCTGGAAGGTTCTCAACCTACGTGCCTATTGAAGGCTCTAGGAAGTTGTATGGAGAGGAAATTTGTATTGTTTTGCCACACTCGTATTTTCCAGACTGACTTTTCTTCCATTATTAAGGAATTTATTTTTTGGGGGGGACAGTCTCACTCTGTCACCCACAGTGTAGTGCAGTGACCTGATCTCGGCTCACTGCAACCTCCGCCTCCTGGGTTCAAGTGATTCTACTTACTGCCTTAGCCTCCCGAGTAGCTGGGACTAGAGGTGTATGCCACCACACCCAGCTACTTCTTTTATTTTTAGTAGAGACTGGGTTTTGCCATGTTGGCCAGGCTGGTCTTGAACTCCTGTCCTCAAGAGAGGTGCCCACCTCGGCCTTCCAAAGTGCTTGGATTACAGCCATGAGCCACTGTACCTGGCCTTTTACTCCATTATTAACATCACCAGAAATAGTGATTTCAAGGAGCTCTAAACCCCACCTTCTCCAGTCCTGGCCAGAAGTCCTTATGTCTCGCCTCTTCTCCGTCCATGTCAGTGTGCCGCAGGCATCACATGCCGCCACTCTCTTCTCTCTGAACAGGATCCTGTTTTGTTTTCAGGTTCCTTCTGCATGAACCTGGACCCGTTCAGCCAATACTCAGATGAAGTCTGGACGTCCCTGGAGCTGGCTCAGCCCTTCCTGATAAGCAGGACCACGAGTGTGCAGAAGGCGGAGAGAATCTCAGGTAGGCGGGGGTAGACTGAGGAACATCAGATAAGGTCTCCTAGGCACCACCTCAGTAGGGATGTTGGAAGATTCTGTCCAGAGAGAGCCCCTGGAGGGAGGGATGAGTGGAAGCAAGGCCAGGCAAAGCTCTTAGAAAACATGCCAATGGGCAGAGGGAACCACCCCAAAGACCCCATGGGTTCTCCCTCCGTTCCTCCCACCAGGAGCTCCATCTCCCCAATAGGCCCCAGCTAGCCTGAAAACCTCCATCTCCTACACAATCCCCAATGAGTTAGCATTCATAATCTTTTTTTCTTTTCTTGTTTTTTGAGACTGAGTCTCACTCTGTTACCCAGGCTGGACTGCAGTGGCGTGATCTCTACTCACTGCAACCTCCACCTCCCAGGTTCAAGTGATTCTCCTGCCTCAGCCTCCCAAGTAGCTGGGACTGCAGACGCATGCAATCATACCTGGCTACTTATTTGTATTTTTAGTAGAAACAGGGTTTCACTGTGTTAGCCAGGATGGTCTTGATCTCCTGACCACATGATCTGCCCCCATCAACCTCCCAAAGTGCTGGGATTACAGTTATGAACCACCACGTCCAGCTTTATTTATTTATTTATGAATGAATGAATGAATGAATGAATGAATGACAGGGTCTTGCTTCATTGCCCATGTCACCCAGGCTGGAGTACAGTGGCACAATCATGGCTCACTGCAGCCTTGACCTCCTAGGCTCAAATAATCTCCCCACCTCAGCCTCCCAAACAGCTGGGAGTATGACTTTGTACCACCATGCCTTGTTAATTTTAGTATTTTTAAAGAGATGGAGTCTCGCTATGTTGCCCAGGCTGATCTCAAACTCCTGGCCTCAAGCAGTCCTCCCTCTGCAGCCTCCCAAAGTGCTTGGATTACAGATATGAGCCACCACACCCATCCAGAAAGGGTTTTCTTGAACACCCACCACGGGTCAGACATGCTCATGATAACCTCCATTTCACAGGTAAGGAAACTGAGGCACAGAGAGGTTCAGCCACTGGTTTAGGGTCCTGCTCCTAGAAATCTGAAGTTCCATGAAGTTACAGCCAGACAGGACTGTTGAAAACATCAATCTAATCATATCTTGTCACTCGTCTGTCCACAGCTATCTCTTGCTCTTAGAAGAAATTCCAGCCAGGCAGCTGATTCACACCTGTAATCCCAGCACTTTGGGAGGCCAAGGCGGGCGGATCACCTAAGGTCAGGAGTTCGAGGCCACCCTGGACCAACATGGTGAAACTCCATCTCTATGAAAAATACAAATTCAGCCAGGCGTGCTGGCGGGTGCCTGTAATCCCAGTTACTTGGGAGGCTGAGGCAGGAGAATCGCTTGAATCCAGGAGACGGAGGTTGCAGTAAGCTGAGATCGTGCCATTGCACTCTACCCTGGGTGACAACAGTAAAACTCCATCTCAGAACAAAAAACAAATTCCAAGATGCTTATCTTGCCCGCACTCACTGCCTGCCAACCTCATGGGACCCCTTTCTCTGGCATCCTAAACCACTTGCCACTTTGGAGCCATTGTGCCTGCTGCTTCCTCCGCCTAGAGTATTCTTTTTCTTGCTCTTTGTATGATTAGTTTCTTCACACATTCTTGGGGAAGCTCATATGTCACTTCTCAGAGCATCCTGTCCATACCAACCGTGACTCTCAGTTGGTCTCCATTTCATCATTCTTTAAGAGGCAGGGTCTCACTCTGTCACCCAGGCTGGATTGCAGTGGCATGAGCATAGTTCACTGCACCCTTAAACTCCTGGCCGCAAGCAGTCCTTCTGCCTCAGCCTCCTAAAGTGTTGGGATTACAGGCGTGAGCCACTGTGCCTGATCATTCTTATTTTTTCAGATGGAGTCTCGCACTATCATGCAGGCTGGAGTGCAATGGCACGATCTTGGCTCACTGCAACCTTCATCTCCTGGGTTCACATGATTCTCCTGCCTCAGCCTCTCCAGTAGCTAGGATTACAGGCGCCCACCAACATGCACAGCACATTTTTTAATGTATTTTTAATAGAGATGGGGCTTCACTGGGTTGGCCAGGTTGGTCTCAAAATGTTGACTTCATGATCCACCCGCCTTGGCCTCCCGAAGTGCTGGGATTGTTCTTATTTTCTTTATAGCACTTATTGTTATCAGATATAGCTTGCTTATTGCCTAATTGTTTTCTCTCCGTCTATCCTCACTAGTATCCAGTCTCCACCACACTTACAGGCTATGTGTTTGTTGGATGAATGAGGGGGTGGGTGGGTGGGTGAATAAATGAGTGGGTGGGTAGATAGGTAGGTATGTGGATGAATGAGTGAATGAATGGATGGAAAGATCAATGAAAGGATGAACAGCTAAACAGATGCATAGGTGAGGGAATGCTTGGTATGTATTGTTAGCTGGGTTAGATGGATGGGTTGAATAAAGGAGTAGGTGGGTGAATGGATGGGATGACAGATAAATGAGTGGGTGGGATGGATAGATGGTGGGTGGGATGAACAGATGAGTGGGATGGATAGACGGTAGGTGGGTGAATGGATGGATGGATGAGTGGGTCAGATGGATAGATGAGTAGGTGGGTAAATTGATGGGATGGATGGATAAATAAGTGAGTGGGTTGGGGTGGGAGTATTGTCTGTGGACTCAAGAGTGGGAAGAGCTCCCCTTCTTGTGCTCCTGCCATCTTTCTTGAAAATAGCATTTCCAAATAGAGAAACAGAGGGGACTCTTTCAGCCTGTCTCAAGAAGACAAGGAGTCCATCTGACCTGGGCTAATCATCCAAGTCAGAGCTGTAGTAGTCAAACCACAGATGCATAAGCAAGAAACAGCTGCTGTTGTAAACTGATGGAATCTGAGGGGTTGTTTGTTACGCAGCACCATCACAGCAAAAGCTGACAAATACAAAGGAAAACTGGACTCAAGTGGAAGGGGACGGTGAGAAACTGGGGTTAGGACTGGATGCTAAGGGCATCCTCTGCCTTTGCCCTGTGCCCTCTGACATGTTCTCAAACTTACTGTTCCCTGGAGTAGCCTGCCAGGCCCGATGACCTGGTTGAAGATGTGCTGGCCAACGTGGGCGTCCAGAGCCACCAGGGGGTCATCCAGCAGGTACACAGCTGCCTTTCTGTACATAGCTGGGTGAGGCTTAGCTGCTGCTTCTGGTCCCTGAGAGATTCATGCTCTGTGGCCACAAAAGAAACTGTTCTGAGTTTGTATCTACAGGGTGAAACTGGGGAACCCAAGCAGGAGCAGGTTGGGGCACATCTTCCCATCAGGGTGAGGTGTATCTCCCCATGCCTGTCCCCTGGGGACATGCTCAGCTTCAAAGGCACTCACTTCCAAGCCGGCATCCCCTCCATCCTTACCAACCTCACTTCTCCCCTTCCCAGCACGCTTCCTGGAGGAATTAACTGCACTTCCCAAGCAACTCTGTCTCCTACTTACTGTCTGTATCCATGAGTCCAACTTCTGTTCCCTTTCTCCACTGAGACCACCTTTAATGAAGACACCATTCATTTCCCTATTCTGTGATCCAGTGGTAACTTTTCAGTCCTTAAATTTTAAATTTTAATTGACTTACCTTAGTTTTTCTTGATATGTAATAGTTGTACCGACTTGAGGGGCACAGGTGATATTTTGAGAACTGTAGCGCAGTGGTCCACAACCTTTTTGGCACCAGGGATCGGTTTTGTAGAAGACAACTTTTCCATGGACCTGTGGTTTCAGGGTGATTCGAGCACAGTACATTTATTGAGCACTTCTATTATTATTATTACTTATTGAGATGGAGTTTTGCTCTTGTCACCCAGGCTGGAGTGAAATGACATGATCTTGGCTCACTGCAACCTCTTGCCTGCTGGGTTCAAGCAATTCTCCTGCCTTAGCCTCCTGAGTAGCTGGGATTACAGGTGCCTGCTACCACACCTGGCTGATTTTTTGTGTTTTGGGCACAGATGGGGTTTCACCATGTTGGCCAGGTAGGTCTCAAACTCCTGACCTCAGGTTATCTGCCTGCCTCACCCTCCCAAACTGCTGGGATGACAGGCATGAGCCATTGTGCCTGGCCTGCTTCTATTATTATTACATTGTAAAATATAATGAAATACTTATACAACTCACCGTAATGTAGAATCAGTGAGAGCCTGAGCTAGTTTTGCTGAAACTAGATGGTCCCTCTGGGGGCCATGGGAGACTGTGATAGATCATCAGGCATTAGATTTTCATAAAAAGCATGCAGCTGCAGGGCGTGGTGGCTCATGCTTGTAATCCCAGCATTTTGGGAGGCCAAAGCAGGTGGATCACAAGGTCAGGAGTTTGAGACCAGCCTGGCCAACATGGTGAAACCCCGTCTCTACTAAAAAAAAATACAAAAATTAGCTGTACATGGTGATATGTGTCTGTAATCCCAGCTACTCATGAGTCAGGAGAATCACATGAACCCGAAAAGCGGAGGTTACAGTGAGCCAAAAACGTACCACTGTACTCCAGCCTGGCAACAGAGTGAGACTGCATCTCAAAAAAAGAAAAGCAGCAGCAGCAGCATGCGACCTAGATTCCTTGCGTGTGCTGTTTACAGTAGGGTTTGCGCTCCTATGAGACTCTAACACTGCCACTGATCTAAAGGTGGAGCGTAAGTGGTGATGCGAACAATAAGGAGTGGCTGTAAACACAGATGAAGCCTCACACACCTGCCCACTGCGCTGCCTGTACAGTTCCTAACAGGCCTCAGACTGGTACTGATTTGTGGCCAGGGAGTGTGGAGACTGTTGTAGACAGTATGTAATGATCATATCAGGGTAACTGAGATAGTCATCACCTCAAATATTTATCTTTTGTATTGAGTACACGACAATCCTTGTCTTCTAGCTATCTTGAAATTTACAAATAAATTCTCATTCACTATGATTTCCCTTGTGTCCTATTGATTACTATAACTTATTCCTCCTATCTAGGCCTTCTTGTCTTTCATGCATTCTTTTTTAAAATTATTTTTGTTTTTGAGACAGAGTCTTGCTCTTTCATCCATGCTGGAGTGCAGTGGCATGATCTCGACTCACTCCAACCTCCACCTCTCGGGTTCAATCGATTCTCCTGCCTCAGCCTCCCATGTAGCCTGGATTATAGGTGTGCCATTTGCCTGGCTAATTTTTGTATTTTTAATAGAGATGGAATTTCACCATGTTGACCAGGCTAGTCTCGAACTCCTGACTTCAAGCAATCCACCCACCTAGGCCTCCCAAAGTGCTGGAACTGCAGGCATGAGCTACCATACCTGAACTTTCATTCATTCTTACATCCATTTATTCCACTAATAACTACTGCCTGGTTATCATATCCCTGGCAGGGTTCTAGGCTTTGGGGAAACAGCAATGAACAAAACAAAGTTTCTGCTCTCTGAATGGATCTGTTATTCTAATGAGGAGGATAGAGACAGGCGAGCCGTAAACAAACCAGTAACACAGACAGCACATCAGGTGGAAAGCGCTATGAAGAATAAATATTAAAGTAGGTACAGCCAGGTGCAGTGGCTCACGCCTGTAATCGCAGCAGTTTGGGAGGTCGAGGTGAGTGGATCACTTGAGGCTAGGAGTTTGAGACCAGCCTGGCCAACATGATGAAACCCCATTTTTACTAAAAGTACAAAAAATATCAGCCAGGTATGGTGGCATCCGTCTGTAATTTTAGCTACTCAGGAGGCTGAGGTGGGAGGATTGCTTGAACTTGGGAGGTGGAGGTTGCAGTGAGCCAAGATGGCGCAACTGTACTCCAGCCTGGGGAAACAAGACTCTGTCTCAAGAAAAAAAAGGAAAGGAGAAAGGAAAAGCAGGTGTGGGTGTAAGGCGCAACTAGCATGAGCAGGGTTGCGGTGGTGGCAGAGGATAAGGTAATCAGGGAAGGCTTCTCTGAATGTGATAGAAGTGATGGATGAGCCCTGGAACTCCTAGGGAGAGATTTCCACCAGTGGGAACAGCAGGTACAAAGGCCCTGGGGCCAGAGTGGGTGGCGGGGGATCAGGGAACATCACAGACACTCTGGAGGCTGGAGTGAAGCCACGAGAAAACAATGGGAGATGGGAATGATAGATACCAGAGCAAGGTGACAGGGACCTTGCCAGGGATCATCACGACTTGGGCTTTGACTCTGAGGAAATTGGGGAGACCACCTGAGGTCAGGAGTTCGAGACTAGCCTGGCCAACATGGTGAAACACTGTCTCTACTAAAATACAAAAAATTAGCCAGGTGGGGTAGCATGCGCCTATAATCCCAGCTACTCAGGAGGCTGAGGTGGGAGAATTTCTTGAATGTTGGAGGGGGAGGTTGCAGTGAGCCAAGATTGCACCACTCCAGCCCGTGCAACAGTCACTCCGTTTCAAAACACACGCACACACAAGTGGAGGTCTGGATTTGGCCTGGGGGTCACAGTTTGCCAGCTCCTGCCCAAGCCATAGCTCCAGATGCATATATCCTGTGTCTTGGACATCTCTGTCCAGACCCTTTGGTGAGACCCAGAGAGGGGGAGCAATTAGATTAATGTCACCTAGCAAGGCAGGGCAGAGGAAGACAGGAGCCTAGTCATCTCACTCTCAGTTGTCAGAGAGCCTCTCATCGCCAATCCCTACCACAGAGCTTGCCTCTCTGTGTCCATTTCTATTTAGTGATTAATGATTATTTATTGAGCACCTACTATGTGCTTGACCCTGAGCTGAGCCCTTCTCTACTTCCCTGACCACTGCCTGCATTTCTCCATCATACTGCTCATCATGAGTCAGGGACCCAAATGACCCCCAACCGCAATGCCTCCCTGACCCAAAAGACGCCGACACTCTCACCTGCTCCCCAGTTGAAGTGTCAACTCCAGCAGGGAAGCTGTCCACATCTGACCATAGGGCACAGGCCTCTAGGACTCCCTCCAGCCTGCCTGGGTCCCGGCTCCTGCCCGAGGCACACGTTCTCCACCACAGAGGTGTTCTGCATCGAGGCCTTCTGGAGCATGCAGGCCACCGAACACTAAAACACAACTTACTTTGGTCACAGAAGGATGATGGGGACAGACGTATGACAGGTTTTGAGGAGCAGTGGGAGCTGGGCTCAGTGGGTGGGTGGTGGGTAGAATGAAAGAAAGTGAGCATGGCTGGGATGGAGAGGGGTGGAAAGGCAATGAGGAAGGGGGACTTGCAGGATGATGGGGACGTCCTCGCAGACAGGCAGAGGGTGGCCTCACCTTGATGTTCACAAACTCCTCCACCTTTGACAGCTCCCCAAAGAGGACGGACAGCAGGGAGGACTTCCCTGTCCCCACTGAACCAACTCCAGCCAGGAAACAGCCCTGGGGCATGATGAGGTTTATTCTTTCAATCCAAGAAAGGAGACATGACCTTGGTTAGGGTCCAGTCCCCATCTTTGAGGAACGGTGAACCCCCAAAAGAGCCTGGCTTTCCTGTCTGGGAGTCTAAGAGCACCTGTGGGGCTGTTCTTTTCCCAGTCCTTGTCTGGCTATTTGAGCAACCATCCTGTGCACATTTGTGCATGTGCACACTCATGCACACACAAAGCGTGCACACATGCATGCACATTTGCACACCTATACAAGTATGCTAGCGTGCCCAGCAACATACAGTGTGGGTACACATCCACACAAAGTGCATGTGCATACCCCAGCAATCCATGCTCACACGCATACATGTGTGCACACACCAGGCACACACATGCATGCACGTCCACTCACGTGCACACACACAGTTGGCAGTGGCCTGAGGGTTTCACCAGCCTGGCCTCCTGCCTTGGCTCTCGCAATAACTGGGCTCTTTCCTCCCCTCCCTGCCCCTGCTCTTGGTCCCGCCCCACTCCTGTCCATGTCCCACAGCCCATCCTCCACCCCGTGACCAGAAGGATTTGTTAAAACCCAAGTCAGCAGTGGCTCACGCCTGTAATCCCAGTACTTTGGGAGGCTGTGGTGGGCAGATCACCTGAGGTTGGGAGTCTGAGACCAGCGTGACCAGTATGGAGAAACTTTGTCTCTACTAAAAATACAAAAATTAGCTGAGTGTGGTGGTGCATGCCTGTAGTCCCAGCTACTTGGGAGGCTGAGGCAGGAGAATTGCTTGAACAGGGAGGTGGAGGTTGCAGTGAGCTGAGATTATATCACTTCACTCTAGCCTAGCAACAGAGTGAGACTCCATCTCAAAAAACAAAAAACCCAAGTCAGCTCTTAACACTTCCCAGCTAAACATGTCAGCACTTTCATTTCACTCAGGGTCAAAGCTAAAGTCCTGATGATCATGAACGGCGTCCCGGCTCCTTCCACTCTGTGCCTCAGCTGCTCTTTCTTGTGCACGCTGACCTTGCCGTTTCTTGAACACAATAGGTCAGTGGTTCTCAACTGGGGGTGACTGCATCCCCCAAGAGTCATTTGGCAAGATCTAGAGATATTTTTGAATGTCACAACTGGTAGGGGGTGCTGCTGGCCTCTAGTGAGTGGGTAGAGACTGGGGGTCCACTAAACATCCCACAATGCACAGGACAGAACCCAACAATGAAGTTTCAGCCCAAAATATCAACCATGCTGAGGTTGGAAAACCCAAGTCCAGGCATATTACTGACGCAGGACCTTTGCACCAACCTCCTGCTGCCTAGAAGGCTCTTCTCCCAGGCCAGGCACGGTGGCTCATGCCCGTAATCCCAGTCCTTTGGGAGCTGAGGCAGGTGGATCACGTGAGGTCAGGAGTTGGAGACCAGCACGGCCAACATAGTGAAACCCTGTCTCTACTAAAAATACAAAAATTAGCTGGGTGTGGTGGTGCGCGCCTGTAATCCCAGCTACTTGGGAGGCTGAGGCAGGAGAACTGCTTGAACCCAGGAGGCGGAAGTTGCAGTGAGCTGAGATTATGCCATTGCATCTCAGCCTGGGCAACAGAGCAAGACTCTTTCCAAAAACCAACAAAAAACCCCACCACTCTTCTCCCAGACACCTGCACAGCTCACTCTTCCCTTATGATCTCAGCTTGAACACCAAGCCTTCCCTCACCAGGCATGCCATCGTGCTCTATCCCCCTGCCCTGGATTTCTGTTTGGGCCTCATCTCTATCAGCACATCACCCCAAGAGAGCTGGGCCCTTGTCTGTTTCTTTCACACAATCCCCCATCCCTAGAATAGAGCATGGCCTAAAGCTAATGTTCCATCAATGAAGTGAGTGAATGACAACCCATACAAATACTGCCCAGGACATATTCTCTCCCTTCTTACGGAGTTTCAGGGCTGGCTGGGATTTTTGGCCACAAAGACCAAGCCATGGAGTTGGGAGCTGTAGGTGATAATGATGTGGCACTGATATAGGTGGCACAGAAGTGAGCCAAGCTGATGAGGCTGAACCGTGGGGCTCCTCAGCCAGCCCCACCTTGGCAATGTCTTGGCCAGCCTGGGAGCAGAGGGTGTTTCCCCCTGATGGGGGAGACTCAGATTCCCTGGTCCCCATGCTGTACGGGTCCCCACCTGCAGGAGGTACAGTAGCATCCTGGGAAACCTCTTAGCAAAGCCCCAGGCCAACCTAACCCACCCTCCTGTCCCAGGCTGGAAACCTGCACAATCTCTCAGGTGGAAGGTGGCAGGAACTCCACGCAGCTTCTCCCTTAAAACATGAGGCTGGTTTCTATAGGTGTCATTCTATACCTGTGGAGGCAGGGAGGGCTTTCCTGGAACCAGGTGAAGGTGGCACCATGTTTTATGATTCAGTTCGTCTTGGCAGCTGCAGGGCAGAAGAGTCCAGCTACAGGAGACCGCTGACCTGGCCAGCCTCTGCATCGGAGAGGCCGGGGGCAGAAACTGCCACAGGAAATCTCTCCCACTCAGCAAACTCTCCTGCTACTCGCTGGCTTCTGTGTGACCCTGCAGGGGTCTTGTTCTTTTCATGTCCCCTGGCTAATAATCTAGGGGAAGGCAAACCATGGCCCAGATACCAAATCCTGCCTACTGCCTACTCTTATCAATAAAGTTTTATTGGAACACAGCCAAATCCATGCATGTCTGTATTTCATGTTTTGAGCAGTTGTGACAAACTGTCTGGCCCACTAGCCTAAAATATGCATAATCTGGCCATTTATGAAAAAGTTAATGAACTTCTTATATGAATTACATTCTAAGCTCAGTTTTCTGAGAGCGTGAAGGGGGTGTTATTAATTTCACTGTGGCCAGGCGTGGTGTCTCACACCTGTAATCCCAGCACTTTGGGAAGCCGAGGTGTGTGGATCACTTGAGGTCAGGAGTTTCAGACCAGCCTGGCCAACATGGCAAAACCCCATCTCTACCAAAAAGTATGAAAATTAGCCAGGTGTGGTGGCGGGCACCTGTAATCACAGCTACTTGAGAGGCCACGGCAGGAGAATTGCGTGAATCTGGGAGGTTGCAGTGAGCCGAGATTGCACCACTCACTGCACTCCAGCCTGCAAGACAGAGCGAGACCCCATCTCAAATAATAGTAAATACTTATTAGAATATATATTATATATTTACTTTTAATTATGTAACTATAATAATTATTATAACCATTATAATCAGTAATAAATATTTTACTGTGACAAGCATAATTAGATTAGTGGTTCTTGATCCTTAACACAGTTAGAATCTCCTGAAATATTTTCTAAAAATCAAAGCTCTCATGGCTCAGCCCAGATCTTCTAAATCCATTCTCACAATCAGCTGCTGTGACGATTGATATGCCCATTTTGCAGATGGAAACACGGAGGCTGAGAGAGACGATCTACTTGTTAGAATCAACCAGCTAGTCAGTGCTGGGGCTGGGATTTGGACCTGGGCAGTCCAATGCCATAGGCTAGGCTTTTTACCACTAGGTGAGTGTTTTTCACGTACACAGTTTGCCCAGGTTCTTCAGTACAACAAGGGGGAGGGTGGCTTGGTCCGTGGGGTGACAAAAGGATGGGGAGGAAGGGCAAGCCCAGGTAACTTGAGTTTGGGGAATCTTATCATGCAATGATGCTTGCAATTATGATATTTTCTGATTTCCTTTTCTTTCCTTTTATTTTTTTCTAAGACGGAATCTTGCTCTGTTGTCCAGTCTGGAGTGCAGTGGCATAATCTTGGCTTACTGCAAACTCTGCCTCCTGGGTTCAAGTGACTTTCCTGCCTGAGCCTCCTGAGTAGCTGGGATTACAGGGGCATGCTGCCATACCTGGCTAATAACTTGTATTTTAGTAGAGACAGGGTTTCACCGTGTTGGCCAGGCTGGTATCGAACTCCTGACCTCATGATCCGCCCACCTCGGCCTCCCAAAGTGCTAGAATTACAGGCATGAACCACCGTGCACGGCTTGCAATGATGCTATTTTCTAACTTGACCAAAATGTTTTTATGCTTATCATCTTGGACTTGCTGCATGAGGACAAGGACCTGATCTGTTAGAGCATGAGTCCCCCACCCCGAGCTCACAGACTGGTACCAGTCCGCAGCCTCTCAGGAACTGGACCATACAGCAGGGTGAGAGGAGGACTGGCAAGCATTGTGTCACCTGTGTTTATAGCCACTCCCCATCACATGCGTCACCGCTTGAGCGCCACCTCCTGTCAGATCAGCAGCGGCATTAGATTCTCATAGGAGCATGAACCCTATTGTGAACTGCGCATGGAGGGATCTGGGCTTCATGCTCCTTATGAGAATCTAATGTCTGATGATCTGTCACTGCCTCCCATCAACCGCAGATGGGACCGTCCAGTTGCAGGAAGACAATCTGAAATCATTTCATTACATGTTACAGTATAATAATAATAAATGTACAATAAATGTAATGTGTTTGAATCATCCCAAAACCATGCACCCCACCCCGGTCCATAGAAAAACTGTCTTCCACAAAACCAGTCGCTGGTGGCCAAAAGCTTGTGGACCACTGTGGTTAGCATGTTCCCTGCCCAACGCCCAGGATGGCACTAAGTGGGTGCCCAGTGAGTGGTTGCTAAATGGCTAACGGAAACAGCAGCACAATGTCTGTTTCCAGTGACATGCGGATGGCGTGATCTGTACGTGCCAGTCCATTGCATGCAGTCCCCATCTGCCCCAAGCGCTGGTGCTGGCTTGCCTTATGGGCCAGGGTGGCCACCACGCCCCCATCCCTCCCATACCCCTCCTGCCAGACACAGCACTCACAGCATCCAGAGGGACTGAGTCCAGTCCACTGCACCAGGCCCAACTTCTTCCAGGCAGAGGAAGGCAACCAGACGGTCAGAGGACACCCAGGCCTAGGGAAACCAAAGCCCCAAGTCACCCAGCCAGAAAGCAAAGAACTCTTTGTGTTTTGGTGTCTCAAGATGTGTGGCAACAGCTTCCTGTCTACCAAGTTCTGCATGTGCAAGGCGTGAGGACAAAGCTTTCCAGTTCATGGGAAACAAAGCACCCCGAGTGGTGAATTGGATAGTGGTGATCTCCCACCTCCACGCTCCTACCAATCAGCTGCCATTCCACAGACAAGATCTGGGAAGAGGATGGTGGCTTTTCCAGTAAGATTATCAAGCCATTATACGGAACAATTTCAAATGTTGTCCACCTGGGGGCGCCCTCTCCCAGTCACAAACCCACCTTTTGGAAAGAGAGAGATCAGTCCTTAAAACAGAGATTAGGGGTTGAAGGCAGTGGCACACGCCTGTGATCCCAACACTTTGGGAGGCTGAGGCTGGCAGATCGCATGAAGTCAGAAGTTCAAGACCAGCCTGACCGACATGGTGAAACACCGTCTCTACTAAAAATACAAAAATTAGCCATGCATGGTGGTGGGCGCCTGTAATTCCAGCTACTCGGGAGGCTGAGGCAGGAGAATTGCTTGAACCCAGCAGTCAGAAGTTGCAGTGAACAGAGTTGGAGCCACTGCACTCTACCTTGAGTGACAAGAGCAAGACTTAGTCTAGAAAAAAAACAAAACAAAACAGAGATTAGGCCAGGTGCAGCAGCTCATGCCTGTAATCCCAGCCCTTTGGAAGTTTGGGAAGCCAAGTACAGGTGAATCACTTCAGGCCGGGAGTTCAAGACCTAGGCAAAACAGCAAGACTCTTGTCTCTCCGGAAAAATTAAAAATTAGCCAATGTGGTGGCCCATGCCAGTTGTCCCAGCTATTCAGGAGGCTGGGGGGGATCATCTGGGTCCAGGAGTTCAAGGATGCAGTCAGCTGAGATCACACCACTGTTCTCCAGCCTGGGTGACAGAGACCCTATCTCAATCAATAAATCAATCAATAAAGCTGAGCTTGGTGGCTCATGTCTGTAGTCTCAGCATTTTGGGAGGCCAAGGTGGGCAGATCACCTGAGGTCAGCAGTTCAAGACCAGCCTGGCCAACATGGTGAAACCTCATCCCTAATAAAAATTCAAAAAAATTAGCTGGGCATGGTTGTGCATGACTGTAGTCCCAGCTCCTTGTGAGGCTGAGGCAGGAGAATCACTTGAACCCAGGAGGCGGAGGTTGCAGTGAGCAGAGATCGCACCATTGCCCTACAGCCTGGGTGACAGAGTGAGACTCTTTCTCAAAAAAATAAATAAATAATAAAATAAATAGAAATAAAAAATAAGAAACATAGAGATGGCTCAGGTATGCGACCATTTCTTGTTTTCATCATACTGAAAGGACTAGAGATAGCAAAAAAAGAGAAATAAAATTGCTTTTTATAAAAAAGGGAACTGACATGATTGCTTGTATGTGGAATCGCTCAACGGATGAGCCTACATGTTCTGAGGCTGTTTGTGAAGAGGTCCGCACATTATACAAAACAATTCCAAATGTTATCCATGTGGGGGCGCCCTCTCCCAGGCACAAACCCATTTTTTGAGGATCAGGCCAGGTGCAGCAGCTCGTGCCTGTAATCCCAGCACTTTGAGAAGTCAAGTGCAAGAGGAGAGCTCTCCTGGTTCTAAGCAAAGGTACTTGTGACCAAGTGCTGATTGAGTTGGTGACACCTGCTGTCATAGCAGGCCCTGTGGTTCTAGATCCTCATGGAAATGGTTGTCCGATTCCATGGTAACAACAACTTATTAGAACCTTATTAGGGTCCTTATTAGAACAGAAGACAATCCTATTACCCAGGAGATTCCAAGGGATTTAGGAGCTCTGTGTCAGGAACCAGGGCCAGAGACCAAATAATAGAACATAAGATGCACCTAGTACCACTATTGTCCAGGAAATTATAAAAGTTTTAGGAGCTCTGTGCCAGGAACTGGAGACAGAGACCAAACATATATTTCTTATGAAGTCACAACCTGGAATCTGGATCACGTGTGAATTCCTTGTTCCCAATGGAACAGGAGATGCAATACATGGCAGACAGTGGGAGCGGGTTCCTCACTGTTGAGAGGTTACAGACACGAAATGGGGAAAGCCTAAAATGAGCTCTGTGATAATGGATGAGAGTCTACTGAGTGCAGACATGAGTATAAACTCACATCTAGCTCGATATCTACACAGATGGTTCCACGTAGAGACCTTTATAGTTAAGTGGGTACATGTGAGTTCGAATTTCTTTGCACTGTCAGCTGTGAGGGTCATGATGCAATGACCACATTTAGTGGCTGGATATGTTTTTAATACCATTCTCTAACAAAGGAAATCAGGGCTCTTTGAAGAAATGGCTGAAACTAACCCGAGAACAGAAAATATAGGAGCCATGATACTTTTGAAATAACACAAAGAAATTGTTAAAAAAAAAAAAAAAAAAAAAAAAACAAGCCTGGGCGCGGTGGCTCACACCTGTAATCCCCGCAATTTGGGAGGCCAAGGTGGGTGGATCACGAGGTCAAGAGATTGAGACCATCCTGGTCAACATGGTGAAACCCCGTCTCTACTAAAAATACAAAAAATTAGCTGGGCACGGTGGTGCATGCCTGTAGTCCCAGCTACTCGGGAGGCTGAGGCAGGAGAATTGCCTGAACCCAGGAGGCAGAGGTTGTAGTGAGCTGAGATCACGCCATTGCACTCCAGCCTGGGTAACAAGTGAAACTCCATCTCAAAAAAAAAAAAAAAAAAAAAACATTAAATTATGTCAAAGGAGCCAGTGGAAAGAGCTGCCAGTGGTCACGGGTATAAATAAAGAAAAGCAAAATACTGTAGAACGGATAACAACCAAAAGATGAAAGTAATGATTGAGTATCCATACCGGTATAAACAAATGATTAAATACATACACAGACGGGCTGCATAGAATTTTCTCATACAGAAGAATGCAAAATACCTGATACAGACATTCAGTCATTAAGGACGTATGGCTAACTCCTCACTCCTTACGTGTGGGCTCTGTGTGGTGACTTCCTCCAAAGAAACACATACAGAATTTTCAACCCAGAATCTCATATCCAGCCAAACAAAGCTTCATAAATGAAGGAAGAATAAAATTTTTTGCGAACAAGCAAGCACTCAGAGATTTCATCACCACCAGGCCGGCTTTACAAGAACTTCTGAAAGAAGCACTATACACAGAAAGAAACAACCAGTATCAGTCATCCCAAAAACTTACCAAAAGGTAAAGAGTATCTCCATAATGAAGAATTTATATCAACTAATGGGCAAAATAGCCAGCTAGCATTAAACGACAATATTAAACTCACAAATATCAATATTAATCCTAAATTTAAACGGATTAAATGCCCCAAAGACACAGACAGGCAAATAGAATAAAAAGTCAAAACCCATCGGTACACTGTATCCAGATCCATCTCATAAGCAAGTACAAAGATTCAAAACAAAGGGTTGGTGGAAGACTTACCAATCAAACAGAGAGCAAAAAAAAAAAAAAAAAAAAAAAAAAACAGGAGTTGTAACTTTCGTCTCTGACAAAATAGACTTAATAGTAACAAAGACTAAAAGAAACAAAGAAGGACATTACATAATGGTAAAAGGATCAATGCAGCAACAGGAGTCAATGATCATAAATATATATGCACCCAGTATAGGGGCACCCAGATACATAAGACAAGTTCTTAATGACTTATAAACAGACTTGGACTCCCGCACAATAATAGCAGGAGATTTTGAGACCACATTGTTAATATTCTATGAATCAATGAGATAGAAAATTAATAGGGACATCTATGATTCAAACTCAGACCTGGAACAAGTAAACTCAGTGAATATTTATATAATTCTTCACCCCAGGTCCACAGAACATACATTTTTCTCAGTATCACATTACACCTATTTTGAAAGTGACCACATAATTGGAAGTAAATCACTCTTCAGCATTTGCACAGCATTTCACAGACTTAAATGAAATACTGGTTGGCTGTTTGTTTGTTATTTTCTTCCCTTATTTCTTCCTGCCTCCGCTGTTAAGCACAATTATCGGCATAAAAGAGGTTTCTAATACCTATTTTCAGATTGCATTCCAGCCTGGGCAAGAGAGCAAGACTCCTGTTCTCTCTCCCCCTTTCTGTCTTTCTAAAAAACAAAAACAAACAAACAAAAAAAACCATACATTCATACATTAAAGACACAGGAAAAAAGTAACTTCACAGGAAACCTGAAAATACTCTCAGCCAGGTGGTCAAAGGTAACAGTAATGGTGGTAACACATCTTGAGAGCATGAAGGGACTAGAAAAGCACTTACAAACCAAAAATAAAATTCAAAGGCCCTTCCCCCAATTACCTGCAAAGAGGTGGTCACACGTGCCTCATTATGCCCTCCTCCCTTTTGGAATTCAAAAAAAGCCAATCAGCATTTAACATCAACACAGACCTTAAATGTGGTAAGCAACACAATCTATTCTCTCTGAAGTCGGCTACCTGGAGGCTTCAAATGCATGATAAAACTTTGGTCTCCATAACCCCTTATCATAGCCCAGATGTTCCTTTCTATTGATAATAACTCTTTCAACCAATTATCAATCAGAAAAATTTTAAATCTCCCAATAACCTGAAAGTCCCTCTTCATTATAACCCACTGGGTTCTTGCACCTTTCTAGACCAAACCAATATATATCTTAAATACATTTGATTGATATATCCTATCTCCCTAAAATTATAGAAGCAAGCTGCAGCCCAGATTTTTCTGGGGCTTCCTAGAGCTTATAAACCCTAAAGCCCTACCCCAACCCCAATTGCTAACCCCTAACCCTAACCTAACACTAAACCTAACCCTAACCACAACCACAGCACTCTAGGAATCCAGGCAGGAGGACCACTTGAGACTAGGAGTTCAAGATCAGCCTGAGCAACAGAGGAGACCTTGTCTCTACAAAAATATAAAACTGGCTGGGCGCAGTGCCTCACTCCTGTAATCCCGACACTTTGGGAAGCTGAGGTGGATGGATCACTTGAGGTTAGGAGTTCGAGACCAACTTGGCCGCCATGGCGAAATCCCATCGCTACTAAAAATACAAAAATTACCTGGGTGTGGTGGCACGCACCTGAAATCCCAGCTACATGGGAGACTGAAAAAGGAGAATTGCTTGAACCCAGGAGGCAGAGGTTGCAATGAGCCGGTATCAGGCCACTGCACTCCAGCGTGGCTGACAGGGCAAGATCCCATCTCAAAAACAAGAAAATGCTTGGGAGTGGCAGGGTGCAGTGGCTCACACCTGTAATCCCAACACTTTGGGAGGCTGAGGCAGGTGGATCACCTGAGGTCAGGAGTTCGAGACCAGTCTGACCAACATGGATAAACCCCATCTCTACTAAAAACACAAACATTAGCCATGTGTCCTGGGGCGCACCTGTAATACCAACTGGAGGCCGAGGAAGGAGAATCCCTTGAACCCCAGAGGTGAAGGTTGCAGTGACCTGAGACTGTGCTATAGCACTGGGCAACAGAGCAAGACTCCATCTAAAAAAAAAAAATACAAAAATTAGCTGGGCACGGTAGCAGGAGCTTCTAATCTCAGCTACTTGGGAGGTTTGGGCAGGAGAGCCATTTGAACCCAGGAGGTGGAGGTTGCAGTGAGCCAAGATTATGCCACTGCACTCCAGCCTGGGTGACAGAACAAGGCTCCTTCTAAAAAAAAAAAAAAAGAAAATGAAAAAACCCACAGAACAGAAGAAAATATTCGTGCATTATATATCTAACAACAGTCTGTTAACCACAATGTATTATTTGGAGAACTCAACAACAAAAACCACCAAATTACAAAATGAAGAAACAGTCGAACACACGCTTCGCCAATAAAACATATAAATGGAAAACAAGCACATAAAACGATGATGAATACCATCCTCCTCACGGCCATGTAAACTGAAATCACGACACTCTCCTCCACACACGGCCGTCTAAACTGAAATCACGACACTCTCCTCCACACACGGCCGTCTAAACTGAAATCACGACACTCTCCTCCACACACGGCCGTCTAAACTGAAATCACGACACTCTCCTCCACACACTCCAAAGGCTATGGTTCAAAACATGTGACACTCTCCTCCACACACTCCAAAGGCTATGGCTCAAAACATGTGACACTCTCCTCCACACACTCCAAAGGCTATGGCTCAAAACATGTAAAATAACGTGTTGGCAAGGTCGAAGAGAAATCACAACCTTTCAACACTGCATGTGGAACATAAAATGGTGCAGCCTACTTTTAACATAGTTTGGTATTCCCTCAAAAAGTTAAAAATAGGCTGGGCATGCTAGCTAACACCTAGCATATTCAGAGGCCGAGACAGGTGGATCACAAGGTCAGCAGTTCGAGATCAGCCTGGCCAACATAGTGAAACCCCATCTCTACTAAAAATACAAAAATTAGCTGGGTGTCATGGTGGGTGTCTGTAGTCCCAGCTACTCAGGAGACTGAGGCATGAAAATCGCTTGAACCCATGAGGCAGAGGCTATGGTGAGCAGAGATTGTGTACTGCATTACAGCCTGAGCAACACAGGGAGACTCTATCTCCTCAAAAAAAAAAAAAATTGAGGGTCATCTCACCGGTGATCTAATAAATAATGGATTCTTTCCTTGTCTTTAGAAACATCACATTATTAACTTTCCTACTTTTAGATAACATAACTGCTATGACTTTAAGAACTTATCTAGACAAAGCCTTAAAAACCTAAGGTGGTCCCTGGGTGAATGGACTGGGAGAACATATATAAAATCCCCGCTGAGACACCCGGGAGTCCGTGTCCCCATGAGAGGGACTGCAGGCAGGTGTAGCAGACTGGATGGGAGAGGGCAGCAGGCAGGAGCACTCAGGGTCTGGAGGCCATGGTTCTAAGGCCACTGGGAAACCACTGGCAAAGTCAAATCCAGAGCTTGACAGGATGAAATTTGTGATTGTAAATAAATATTTTGACATTATCAAGTGAGGTTGCCAGTGGTGGTAGGATGGATGAAAGATCCTCCAGCTGGGCTGCCCTGAGGAGAGCATAGCACCAGGCCAGTGTGGTCCTACCAGAAAGGCGGGGTCTGCAGCTGTTCAGGAGGAAAGGCTGGGTAGACCCAGTGTGGAGTCATCTCTGCTCTTTACATCTGTCAAGGCTGTGAAAACTGAGAGAGTCAGCTGGGCATGGTGGCTCACACCTGTAATCCTAGCACTATGGGAGGCCGAGGTGGGTGGATCACCTGAGGTCAGGACTTTGAAACTAGCCTGGCCAACATGGCAAAATCCCATCTCTACTAAAAATACAAAAAAATTAGCCAGGGGTGGTGGTGGATGCCTGTAATTCCAGCTACTTGGGAGGCTGAGGCAGGAGACTCTCTTGAACCTGGGAGGTGGAGGCTGCAGTAAGCAGACATCGCACCATTGCACTCCAGCCTGCGCAAAAAGAGCAATACTCCATCTCAAAAAAAAAAAAAAAATCAGAAAATTGAGAGTGTGTCAGAAACAATTCCAAAAAAGGAAAATTGAGCCCACATGGAAAGAGACATTTTTCTGCCAACTGGGGCAGGCAGTGAAGTGAAGTAGGTCTGTGGACTGGACTTTAACACAGAAATCATCTATTTTCAGCTGGGGGTGGGACCTCATGCATGTAATCCCAATATATTGGGAGGCCAAGGCAGGAGGGTCACAAGGTTAAGAGAGCAAGACCATCCTGACCAACATGGTGAAAACCCATCTCTACCAAAAATAGAAAAAATTAGCAGGGTGTGATGGCACACGCCTGTAATTTCAGCTACTGGGGAGGCTGAGGCAGGAGAATCCCTTGAACCTCACTGAACGGAGGTTGCAGTGAGCTGAGAACATGCCACTGCACTCCAGTCTGGCAACAGAGCAACACTCCGTCTCCAAAAAAAAGAAAAAAGAAAAGAAAAAGAAACCGTGTATTTCCATGGAGGGCCCCACACTCCATGCTGCCGATGTGGGTGTTATGTGGGGGTCACCTGGAGGAGTGTTTCTGCTTGTGGTGAAACACACGGGGGTATTTTGTGTGAAGCTGCATATCTGGCACAGCAGTAACTGCTGGGGAATTGGAGGGAAGGAGAAGGCACACTAACTGCAGGTGCCAGTTTCCCAGAAGTATGACGTTACTGGAAAGTCAACTACTTTTTAAAACAACCCTGTCAATACCACATCAGAAACGCAGAAACAACATCACACTTCATAACACAGGCCAAATCCAGCCCTAACCCAGCTCGGCACAGGCTGTGAACCCAGTACTCCGGTGAAAGCTGGAGGGCCCCACACTCCGTGCTGCCGACGCTCCAAAGGCCATGTTTGCATCCCGAGTGATATGCGTGTTCTAAGGAACACACGTATGTTCCCAGGGTTATATGCATGTGATGGTTGCTGTGTTAGTCTTACGGTGTCATGGGTGTTCTGAGTAATATGTGCGCCCTGAAGGACACGTGTGTTCTGGAGGTTATACCACTATGACAGGTGTTGTTAGTCTGACGGTATCATGGGCATTCTGGGCATTACATGTATGTTCAGGGACACACGTGTTCCGGGATTAAATGAGTGACGAGTGTTGGGTTAGTGTGACAGCGTCCCCTGTGCATTCTGGGTGATAAGAGAGCTCTGAGTCTGACGGTGAAAGAGTCGTTCCTGGTGATATGTGTGTGTTCTGAGGGACACATACATGTTCCAGGGATTATATGAGTGTGACGGGTATTGGGATAGTCAGTCTCACTTCTGCGTTCCAGGTGATATGTGTGCACTCTGAGTCTGATGTTGTCACAGGCTTTCTGGGTGATATGTCTGCACTCTGAGGGACACATCCGTGTTCCGGGGATCAGACCACATCGTTAGGAGACGCTTGAGTGTATTTTAAACGGTTAAAGCCAAGGAGAAAAAAAAGAAACTCAACTCCTGTTATGGTTTAATAACAAAGCTTAATAGTTAACATATTTCATCTAATCTAAGATGCTAATGATTAACAGACATTATTTCACGCACCATCTCAAAGAGGTCACCAATTAAACCGACTTTCTGAATAACAACAAAAATGTGAATTTACTTCTATTAATGCCAGTAAAGTAAAATGAAAATGTATTATGGTTTTGACATGTTAAAGCAAAACAGGAGGAGGCCGTTAGCCTGAGGTCTTGCAAAGCAAACGGAAGTCAAACTTGGAGGCGCTTAAACGGACTTAAAAAAATTTAACCAACCACAGTCAATGACAGAAAGCCCAGCCGCCAGTCGGCTGTATGACTAGGGACACTGAGGGAGCCATCCCCACAACAGGCGGTCGCCTAGCTGGAGCCAAGGAGAAACCTCACTTAGCTGCCACCGCTAAGAGCTCGAAGCCCCAAACCTTGTTTTCCGTTCTGGTGCTTCAGGCGTGATTCAAGAATCATCCCTTTGCTCAAATAAACTGTTTAAATTTATTTTGCCTAAAATTCTTCTAACCCCTAACGGGTAACCCCTAACTCTAACCTAAGCCCTAGCCCTAACCCTCACCCTAAGCCCTAACCATACATTGCTTTCTACGTTTGCATTATTACATCAGTGTTGATTATTAAGAGCGCTGTATTGGCAGGGCCATGTGGGTGGTACGGATTTTATATTAACATTTTTGTACTGAGGTTTTGCGTTAGCATCGCAGGTGTTTTCTACATAACCACCACACTGCGGGTGTTGTATTCGTGTTTCAGATGTCGTATCTGACTTAGGAACGCTCTGTGTTCTGAGGCTGCAGTGTGGACCGTGCACTGCTGCCTCCTGGCCTTGGTGGGGGAGAACCTCTGCGCAGGACTCAGAGGGGCTTTTGGTGTCCAGTTTTCCACACCAAGACCTTCTTACTAGCCTCTGACCCTCAGCAGTCATGGCTGCAAACAGGAAGGATTTTACTCACCGTGGAGGAGGCCCGCAGTTGTCCCAAAGCGAGGCGGTGCCCCCGGGGTCTGTGCTGAGAACGCTGTTCTGCCTTCGTGGTGCCCGCGGGTCTGTGCTGAAGAGAATGTGGCTACACCCTTGCAGTGCCCCCAAGGTCTGTACTGAGGAGAAGCCAACTCCATACTGCCAGACCGCCCTGATGCCAGCGTCACAGTGGCATCACCCAGGCTCGACTTGCTCTGTCGCCCAGCTTATGCCTCTTGGCAGCCTCCCCAGGCAAAGCTCCTGCAAGCCAGCAGCCTCCCCAGGCCTAACCTCTGCCTCACAGCAGACTTCATGCCCAGCGTCTGCCTTACCACTGCCCCACCAAGCCAAGTTCTTGCCTTTTGGCAGCCTCTACATGCCCAGTTCCTGCCACCCAATGGCCTCTTTGGGCCAAGCTCATGCCTCACAGAGGCCTTTCCAGACCCAGCCTTTGCCTCATGACAAGCTTCCCCAGCCAGGTTGCTGCCTGTCCCCCTGCGGGATAGGGCCAGGTCCTGCCACACACCGGCCTCTCTGCGCAAAGTTCATGCCTCACGATAGCATCTGCAGGCGCAGGTTTTGTCCTGGAATGGTCTCCAGGCCAAAAACTTCCTCAGGTCAGCCTCTCTAGGCCCACCTACTGCCTCCTGGTGGCCTCTGAACACCCAAATCCTTCTCAAGTTGGCCTCTCCTGGCCCAGCTCCTGCCTCCCATCGACCTCTAAAAACCCAGCCTCTGCCTCATGACGGCTTCTCCAGGCCCAACTATGTGTCTTAGCTGACTATACAGCACGCCTGGGGCCTCAGGAAACCTCTTTTGGCCCAGCTCCCGCCCATTTGCCATCAACCACTACAGGCCCAAACTGTCCTAAGTTCACCTCTCCAGGTCCAACATGTCTCCCAGTGGCACGTTAAGGCCAAGCTTGAGCTTGAGAACACCCTCTGCAGAACCCACGCTTTACTTCGCAAATGCTTTTTGGAAGCCTCTCTGGACACAGTTCATGCATCTTGCGGCCTCTCCAGGCCCAGGTGCAGCCTCCCGGCATCCAGTCTGGGCCCAGCTCTACCTCCTGGCTACACTGATAGGCCCACGTCCTCCCTCACAATAAACTCTGTGGACTCAACTCCTGCCCAGCTCCTGGCAGCCTTTGTAGGCCCAAAAGGTCCACAAGTCAAGCTCTCCAGGCCCACCCAGCTCATGCCTCATGGTAGCCTCTCCAGGCTCAGCTCCTGCCTGCCGACGACGGCTTCTCTAAGCCCCAAATTTCCTCAAGTTGGCTTCTCTCGGCCTGGCTCCGGCCGCCACGGCAGGCCCAAATGGCCCTGAAGTAGGCCTCTCCAGGCCTAGCTCCTGCCCTCCCAGCAGCCTCTCCGGGTGCAAATCTTCCTGACGTAGGCTCCTCCAGGGAAGGGCCAGCTCCTGCCACCCAGTGGCCTCCTTCAGCCCAGTTCCTGCCTTCCATCCCGCCTCTCCAGTCTTGGCCTCTGCTTCCCTCATAGCGGCCTCCCCAGGCCCAGCTCTTCCTCCTGGCTGCATCTACAGGTCCAAGTCCTACCTCCTGACAGCCTCTTTTAGCTCAGCTCCTGGTGGCCTTGCCTTTGTGGGCCCAAAGCTTTCTCAAGTGGAGCTTTCCAGGCCTATCTTTTGCCTCCTGGTGGCCTCTCCAGGCCCAGCTCCTGCCTGACAGTGGCCTCTCTGGGCCCAGCTCTGGCCTCCCTGAAGCCTCCCAAAGACCAGCTGTTGCCTGGCGGCAGCTTCCCCAGGCCAACTTACTGCCTGCCTCCTGGCTGCATGCACAGGCCCAGCTCCTCCCTCACACTGGCCCACTGAGGCCCACCTCATGCCTTTGGCGGCCTCTCCGGGCTTAGCGCTGGCCTCTAGTGTAGGCCCAGGTTCTACCTCACACTGGCCCAGCTGTCTAGGCCCGGCTCATGCCTCTGACAGACTCTCCTGGGCCAGCTCCTGTTTTCCCCCAGCCTCTCCAGGCCCAAAGCTCCCTCTCATGGGCCTCTCCAGGCCTGGCTCTTGCCTTGTGGTAGGCCCCTCCAGGCCCAGCCTCTGCCTCTCAGTGGACCCTCCAAGCCCAGCTCTTGGCCTCACCAATCCTCTCTCAGGCCCAGCTCCTGCCTTTTTGGCAGCCTATTATGTACAGACCCAGCTGCAGCCTCCCAGTGGCCTCTTTAGGCCAAGCTGGTGCCTCCCGGCGGCCTTTCCAGGCCCAGCGTTGGCTTTCTGGCATCCTCTCCAGGCCCAGCTTCCTCCTGGCTGTGTCTACAGGCCCAACTCCTGCCTCAAAACAACCTTGTTTGGCTGAGCTCCCGCCCAGCTCCTGGCAGCCTCTGTAAGCCATAGCTTTCCTCAGGTCGGGCTTTCTAGGCCCACCTTCGGCCTCCTGGCAGCCTGGACAGATCCAGCTCCTGCCTGACAACAGCCTCTCCAGGCCTAGGTCTTGCCCTCAACATTGGCCTCCCCAGGCCATCTCTGCCTGCCCGCCTGCCTGCCTGGCGGCAATGTGGACAAACCCAGCTCCTGCCTTTCCAATGGCCTCTTTAGGTGCATCACATGTCTTGCCACGGCCTCCCCAGGCCAAGGGAGGCTCCTGCCTCTCGGCAGCTTCTGCAGGCCCAGCTCCTGCATCCCAGTTGCCTCTGCAGGCCCAGCTCATTCCTCATAGTGGCCTTCCAGGCCCAGTTCTTAGAAGCCTTTTGGCAGCCCCTCCAGTCCCAGCTCATGACTCTCGCAGCCTTCCCAGGCCCAGGTGCTGCCTCCTGGCGTCTTCCCCGGGCCCAGCCCTTCCTCCCAGCTGCGTCACAGGCCCACCTCCTGCCTCACCTCGAAACAACCTCTGTGGACTCAGTCAGCTCCCGCCCAGCTCCTGGCAGCTTTTGCAGCCCCAAAAGGTCCTCAAGTCAAGCTCTCCAGGCCCACCCAGCTCATGCCTCACGGTGGCCTCTCCAGACTCAGCTCCTGCCCACCAACGGCATCTGCAGGCCCCAAACTTCCTCAAGTTGGCTTCTCTCGGCCTGGCTCCAGCCTCCTCCTGGAGGCCTCAGCAGGCCCAAATGGCCCTGAAGTCTCTAGGCCCTCCCGCAGCCTCTCCGGGCGCAAAACTTCCTGATGTGGGCGCCTCCAGGGCCAGGTCGGCCTCTCTAGGCTCGGCCTCTGTGTCCCTCATGGTGGCCTCCCCAGGCCCAGCTCTTCTTCCTCCCCCTGGGTCTATGGGCTTAACTCCTGCCTGGCAACAAACACGTTTGTCCCAGCTCCTGCCTAGCTCCCAGCAGCCTCTGTAGACTTCGGTTTTCCTCCAGTCTGGCTTTTAAGGCCTTCCTTCAGCCTGCGAGCGGCCCGGACAGACCCAGCTCCTGCCTGACCACAGCCTCTTCAGTCCAGCTATTCGCCATATGGGCCTTTTCCGGCCTCATTACTGCCTGTTGTTTAGCCATTTTTGCAGACCTTTCATTTGACTCACAGTGGCCTCTTCATCCCCATCCTCTGTGTCATGTCTGTCTCTCAAGATTCAACTATTTTTTTCACAGTGGTCTTTCTTATACCAGCCTGTGCTTATCTTCAGGCTTATCTTCTGCCTCTTAGGGGACACTCCAGGCTCATCTCCTGCAACGTGGTGGTTTTTTCTGCCCTGCACTTGCCTCACAGTGGCCTCTTCTGGATCCAGCTCTATAGGTCTTTGATCATCAACAGCATCAAAAGGCCCAAAGCTCCCGTGGACTCTCATTTGTTCACTTTTTAGCAGTGTGCCTTGGCCGAACTTTTAACCTGGAGAGTGTAGTTCTGACAGATTTGTAGTAAATTCTGCCTGTGTCTTCTTACAGTGACGTCTCTTTTATTTAGTGTCTCATGGTTTTTCTTGTCTTCTGGGGGTTCGGCGGGGAATGGGCCTCTGCTTGGGCTGTTTGACTTTGCCCTGGACATGGTAGCTTCTCATTTCATGTCTTCTTTATCTTTTACAGTTAACTTTTTTTTCCCTCGGGGTCTTGCTCTGTCACCCAGGCTGGAGTGTCGTTGTGTGATCACGGCTCCACTGCAGACTTGGCCTTTTGGCCTCCACTGATTTTCCCAAGTCAGCATCTTGAGTAGCGTAGACAACAGGCATCTGCCACATCCCTGACTAATGTCTGATTTTGTTTGAAAGGTTGGTTCTCACTCTGTGGCTTAGGCTGGTCTTAGGCTTTTGGACACAAGCAATCCTCTTGCCTGGGCCTCTCAATGTGCTGAGGTTACAAACATGAGCCATCATCTGTGGCCTCTCGTTTGCTTGCCATGAAGTGTTAAGAATTTACGTTTTGAATAATATACTATGAATATATACATTTGTGAATATATATATATTCACAAATATATATAATATATAATATATATTATATTATATATTATATATTATATATATTCACAAATATATAATATATTTGTATATTATATATATATATTTGTGAATATATATTATATATATATTCACAAATATATTTGGGATACCAATTTTTTTTTTGAGGCAAGTTTCTGCTTTGTCATTCAGGCTGAAGCGCAGTGGTGTGATCTTGGCTCACCACAACCTCTGCCTTCTTGTCTTAAATCATCCTCCCACCTCAGCCTCCTGAGTAGCTCGAACCCTAGGTACAAGCCACCATGCCCATCTAATTTTTATATTTGTTGTAGAGACGGGGTCTCACCATGTTTTCTGGGCTCAAGTGATCCTCCCCCCTTAACCTCCCGCTGTGCTGGGATTACAAGTGTGAGCCACTACACCTGGCCTGCCATGCTCTTTTCATGGATCATTAAGAATTTACCTTTTAATTAGTATACTATAAATATATATATGGAGATATGTGTGTAAATATTTGTATGTGAATATATGTATGTCTATATTTTCATCGCATACACACACTCCCACATATACGTTGTGAAAGAGATATTTCCCTACTAAAAATTGTTAAGCTTCTTCCAGCTTTTGAAACCATGCTTAGCACGAACAAAAGAAGTACAAAGTATCGTTATTAATGACCATGGACCAAGATGACTGTGAGTCAATAGTACTTAGCACCTCAACCACCTTCCAGAAGAGCATCTCAAAGGGCTGGATATATCTGAACATCGTGCCCTTTCACATAGATGAGGACACTTCATAATTAGTACTTCTCTTGAGACCTCAGTGTGACCCTCATCGGTGTGAAATCAGAAACTAGTTCCCAAATCATAGAGAGGTTGAATAACAGGTTTGGCCAGAAAATAGTTACTGCATTTGGTTTGTCAGGACAAATTCCTGGCCTAGGCAGATGGAATATTGCAGAAATGTGTGTGAGTGTGTGTGTGTGTGTGTGTGTGTGTGTGTGTGTGTGTGTGTACATTCTTGCACACAGATATGGGGGTAGAAGCAGGGGGTTGAATTTGATAAAACCAGAAGTGGTCAGGCTGCTGGGACGGGCACTTGTTTTGGCAGCAGCTGTGTGACTCGAGTTCAGAAATCATTGTAAGCCTCAGTTTTGTCTCCTGGAAAATAAAGATTATAATTCCTGCCTTGATATGTCAATTATGTGGTTTGCTATATGCAAAATATCTAGTATATAATAGATGCTGAATAAATACTATTTTCTGTAGCTCATTCTTAACCACTGCTTAATTTTAAAAAGTTTAGGATAATAAAGGCTTTTGTAAAAATTATTTGTAATTATTATATAAAATTCAAGTCCTATAGAAAAGTACAAAGAGGCTGGGTGTGGTGGCTCACACCTGTAATTCAAGCACTTTGGGAAGCCGAGGTGGGCAGATAAGTCAGGAATTTGAGACCAAAATGAGCAACATAGCAAGATCCCAACTCTCTAAAAAAATTAAAACCAGTTATGGTAATGTGCACCTGTAGTCCCAACTACTCAGGAGGCTGAGGCAGGTGGGTCACTAGAACCCAGGAGTCTGAGACTTCGGCCTGGGCAACAGAGTGAGATAAGAGAGAGAGAGAGAAAGAAGAGAGATCTTGAGAGGTGTCAGTGATGAAGAGACCCAGAGGACGTTTCTTCCTTAGCAAACCAACCTGTGCTATCTGATTCAGGGTCATTCCAGGGATGCCTGTTTGACAGCCCTCCCTCCTCATTGTCCATCCCAAGGTCAACATCAGGTTTTCCTTTCCATCCACTGAAAAGGCCTAATGGTGATTTCAGGTGTTCCTTGTATCCTGAAAATATTCTACTCTGTTGGAAGTGTAGGGTGGTGAGGGTGGTGGGGAGATGACTATGGAGTTGGGGACATAGGATGAGAGGTTTTGAGAAAATGCAGCCTCAGACTGAGCAAATATCAAGAGTGAATCTGTAAGGTACATGGATGTGTTTTGGTCAAAAATGAGGCTGAAGTAGACATGTAGGCCTGCGTGACTTGGTGAATTTAGAGCACAGGTGCAATACTCCACTTGTTACATAACCTGTTTGTGTAAGCTCATGCCCGTCTCGGAGCCATTATTGTTTGAAAAGGTATAACTGCCTTGCTGACGCTGTGCATACGGCTTGGCTCAGCCCAGTACAGAATGGCATCACTGGACATGGCTCGGCGCGCTGGTGCCCAGAGAGAGAGTAAGACTACTCTGACCCCTTTAAGGGAGAGTAGGTCCTTTTGAAGGCAGGCAGTGGGGAGCCAGGAACCGACTTGTGCCCACAGGGAAAGAGTTAAGCTGCTCTCCCAGTAAGGGAGAGCTGGCCTTGTAGTCCAGAGAGTGCAGCTGCAGGCATGGGGCCTGCAAGAGCTGCAGAGCTGGAGCAAAGAGCCAAGATAAAGGTGGATGGCGTGAGTAAGCTGCTGCTGAGAGCGGCTGAATAAAACCATATTCACCTGCCTATGCACCGCCCCTCCCCGGAGTGTTCTTTCAGCTCTCTGCCTATCCACCCACTCCCCTCAAACCTCAGCTGGGGCTCGTACCTGACAGAATCGATTTCTGTTAGTCCCTGCTTAACTGATACCAGATTCTCTCCAGTTTGGGGAGTGGAAGGAGGTGGAAAGAACAATGGCAAAATGGTTTCCTAAAAAGTAGAATATCACAGAATTTTTCCAAGGCAGGACTGGGAACGTATTGAAGGCAGACAGGGGATCTAGGGAGAGAAATTTTGAAGATCACGATTTTATGAAACGCTGAGCTGTTTACCTTCAATTTGACCAGGAAAAACAAGCTTTATGTCAAAATATGTCATTTATTTATACAGCAGGCCCCTGCTTTAGGTTACTTAGAAAGATACTTGAGTCAGGCCGGGCATGGTGGCTCACACCCGTAATCCTAACACTTTGGGACGCTGAGGTGGGTGGATCACCTGAGGTCAGGAGTTCAAGACCAGCCTGGCCATCATGGTGAAACCCCCACCTTAAAAAAAAAAAGATACTTGAATTGTCTTGACAACTTTTCTCTTACTTGTTTTTTTTTTAATCATATATGTAGATTCCACATGCTTTAAAGGTTGGGACTTTGTCCTATCTCACGTTAAATGCCTCTGTTGCAGTACCTGATAGCGCTCAGTACATAAGTTGATTGCAATTGGTCACAGGCACTTCACGAATGGTCATCTAACAAAGTTGAGCAATGCTTACCCAGGTGTTTGATGTGGAGGAGTGATTTCATTCCTGGAGGTGGGAGAAGCAGCTAGTCCTTCATTTGTGAGAACTGAAATAGTTTTTGATGTCTACCGCCATAAATGTATTGTTCCAAATTCCCCCCTTATACTCGTGGTCTCAGAAAGGAAACAGAAAATGGGAAAAATTCACCATTTATAAATATATGTGTATACACACACGTATATATATGTATTATGATTATACATATCATATGTATTATGATTATATATCTATCACATGTATTATTATTATATGTATATATGTATATAATCTGAGTTCCTGGAGGGAACTGTGTATCCCCAACACTTAAAATGTTACCTGACACACAGAAGAGACCAAGTTTTTAAATTTTTTTTGTTTTATGTATTGTTTGTTTGATTTGTTTTGTTTTTGAGACAGAGTCTTGCTCTGTCGCCCAGCCTGGAGTGCAGTGGTGCAATTTCGGCTCACTGCAACCTTTGCCTCCAGGGTTGAAGCCATTCTCTTGCCTCAGCCTCCTGAGTAGCTGGGATTACATATGCATGCCACCAAGGCTGGCTAATTTTTATATTTTTAGTAGAGATGAGGTTTCACCACGTTGATCAGGCAGGTCTTAAACTCCTGCCCTCGTGATCTGCCCACCTCGGTCTCCCAAAGTGCTGGGATTATAGGTGTGAGTCACCACGCCCAACCTATTTGTTTCCGAGACAGAGTCTCTCTCTGTTGGCCGGCTGGAGGGCAGTGGTGCCATCATAGCTCACTTCAGTCTCAGCCTCCCAAGGTTAGGGGATCCTTCCACCTCAGCCTCCCAAGTAGCTGAAACTACAGGTGCACACCACCATGCTCAGCTAATTTTTGTATTTTTTTTTGTCAAGACAGTGTTTCACCAAGTTGCCCAGGCTGGTCTCAAACCCCTGGGCTCAAGTGATCCCAGAGTCCTGGGATTCCAGGCATGAATCATTGCACCTCACCAAGACTAAGTACTGTTAACATTTTACTCTTAACAGGCTTTTTTTCTTGTGTTGCTGTAGCTTTAACTCCTCAAGTCAAGTATTCTGATTTCTGAATGTCTTTCTGTAACCACAGGGAGGACTTTAGCAGATATCAATATGCAGATCAAATGTAAGATGTGAATAAAACAAGAATAGAGAAGTAGGTTTTAAAATATTTGATTTCTCAATAAAGTGTTTCTTTACTTCCCTAACTTTATTCAATAGCATCTTATTCTTATATATTTTGCTTTCTCAATTCAAAGATGTCATTTCAGTTTTCATTTCACAGGACAGCCCATAAGGTTGGGGGAGCTACTGTTTCTTCAGGGAAGAAGAAGCAGTGGGCCGGGCACAGTGGCTCACGCCTATAATCCCAGCACTTTGGGAGGCCGATGTGGGTGGATCACTTGAGGACAGGAGTTCCAGACCAGCCTGGCCAACACGGTGAAACCCTGTCTCTAATAAAAATACAGGACAAAAAAAATACCTGGGCTTGGTGGTGGGGGCTTGTAATCTCAGCTACTTGGGAGGCTGAGGCAGGAGAATCACTTGAACTTGGGAGGTCGAGGTTGCAGTGAGCTGAGATCACACTACTGCACTCAGCTTGGGCAATACAGGAGTCTCATTCCCCATCCCCCCACACCCCCCCCAAAAAAGTGGCAACTACAATATACTCCTTACTTTACACAGCAAGGACTTAGTGTAAAAAGAGGGCACTTACCTAAGTTTGAGGTAGACAGAAAAATAACTTCTTAGGCTTCCGAAACCCTTCACTATGCCCCATATTCTCTTTTTAACAAGAAATAAATAAAAGTGAAATCTGGAATGAAGTTAGTATTTTAGAAGTACTGTGATCCCGTCTATTTGGTAAAAGAGAAACAGTATAACCTTCATGTTTTTAAAGTTCTTTCAAGAAGATTTGAAGTAAGTGCAAGAAGGAATACAGGTTCATAACCTTGATCTACTACACGTCATAGGGATTTTAGGTTTCTGTAGCAGGGATGGTGTGCCCCATAGCTAATCCTGGTGTACATCATTCTTTTAGAGTTATACCTAGTGTTCATTTGCTTTCAAATTTGAGATATCCATTAACTTGAGATTTCTATTTTTATGTTTCAAGATAGCTGGAAAGAACAAGAATCAACAAAAGGTGATGATTTAATAGGTGACAATTGTGTCATTCTGAGACTAGTGAGACTTCAGATTAGAAAATAACCCAAAGTAAGACTTTATTACTATTATCATTATTGTTATTTGAGAGGGAGTCTCGTTCTGTCACCCAAGTCAGGGTGCAATAGTCGGATCTCAGCTCACTACAGCCTCTGCCTCCCAGGTTCAAGTGATTCTCCTGCCTCAGCCTCCCAAGTAGCTGGGACTACAGAAGCATGCCACCATGCCCAGCTAGTTTTTGTATTGTTGGCAGAGATGGGTTTTCACCATTTTGGCCAGGCTGGTCTCAAATTCCTGATCTCAAGTGATCTGCCTGCCTCAGCCTCAAGACTTGTATTATTTTAACATTAAATTGGAGACTGTAGGATGAATTTTAAAGAACTGAATAAAAATTATTGTTCCCTTTAATAAAAAAGTTGTACAATGTCTATATTTCTAAATAAGAGAAGATTTCACTGTTACTTTGAGATTTTCTGTTTGATGATCTTCAACTCACTTATTTCTGGAGTATCAAAATAAGGTGGGAATTGGCTCCCACCAAGTTGCTGGTCTTCTCTATTTGAAAAAAATAAAGACTTAGAAAGTGTCATTCCAACTTTGAAGTTATTTTATATAAACTTTGAATTTAAAAAAAAATCACCATAAGTTGAAATAGAGCTCAAGGTTAGGAAAGCAATTAGAGGATTTGGAGGAGAGAAAGGAAATAAATAGCTATTTGACTGAGCCAGTTTCTGAAAAATACTATAATTTGGATTTAATCTTCTGACCAGGTGGCTTGTTATGCAGTCTGCTTTCAGGCTTTCTCCAAGTATTGAGTACTTTTATGGAAGTCTTGATTGCTAACTATAGATTATATCATGCTAACATGGTTTTATTTCTCAGGTTTTAATGAAACGCTTAGTCTTGAAGAAAGAAAAATTCAGCATATTGAACCTTCTTTACTCATGTTATAGGTTCTGCAACACCATAGTAAAACACGCTTCATTTTTTATATTAGTGGTGTTTTGATATAAAATTCCTGTTAATTTTCCAGCTAATAGAACAGTGTGTTCTGATTCAAGACAAGACTGGTCAGCTTTGTTGTGCGTATCTGATGGAAAATAATTGCCCTCCCTGCATGTTATCTAGTTAAATGAATTTTAATCTCATTTCTGAGATGTTTTATATACCATAATCACATGGAACTTGAAAGGGATATGAAAATTTGTCTGTGATGGCAAATCTCACCTTCCTTTATTATTTTAAACCACTATTATGCTTTAATTTCCTTCTGTCAGTTTTTGCTTTTCCATTGATTATAAATCAGAGTCTATTTGTTCCAGTATACTAGTCATCGATCATAATGACTTTAACAGATGGGTGGAACATCGTGATTTTCAGTGATTTTACGTACACATTGTCCCATTTGGCCCAAGGGGGCACTCTTATTCATTTTGAAGAAGGGGAGGCCACAGCTCCTCAGGACCGAATGGTTCCATGTAGACCACTGAAGTGTACCTAACACGTGGACTGTTGTGGGATGGGCACACTTGGCCTATGTGAACTGTGCATTTTTCAAAAGCGTATCACTATTATAAAGGGCCACACCCTACTCTGTTGTTCATCACTGGCACGATGTATAATAAACATCAGCTGATGGAGTAGTAATTCATTTAAGACTTTCCAGCTCCTTTTCTTAAGCTGGCAAGCACCTGTGTTAGGTGCTTTTATGTGTGTTCATTTTTAAAGTGAAGAAGGAGGCTTAAAGGGGAGAGCAAAGAAGCTGGCAAACACCAACGTAAGAAAAGAGTTAGCAATTAAGATAGTAGGAGAGGCTTACGCCTGTAATCCCAGCACTTTGGGAGGCCAGGGAAGGTGGATCACTTGAGGTCGGGAGTTCCAGACCAGCCTGGCCAAAATGGTGAAACCCTGCCGCTACTAAAAATACAAAAATATTAGCTGGACATGGTGGCATGCATCTGTAGTCCCAGCTACTCAGGAGGCTGAGGTGGGAGGATAGCTTGAATCGGGGAGGCAGAGGTTGCAGTGAGTCGAAATTGCACCACTGCACTCCAGCCTGGGCAACAGAGAGAGACTCTGTCTCAAAAAAAGGTAGTAGGGGCCAGGCGTGGTGGCTCACACCTGTAATCCCAGCACTGTGGGGGATCAAGGTGGGCAGATTACAAGGTTAAGAGTTTGAGACCAGCCTGGCCAATATGGTGAAACCCTGTCTCTACTAAAAATACAAAAACATTAGCCAGGTGTGGTGGTGGGTGCCTGTAGTCCCAGCTACTAGGGAGGCTGAGGCAGGAGAATTGCTTGAACCCAGGAGGTGGAAGTTAAAGTGAGCCAAGATTGTGCCATTGCACTCCAACCTGGGTGACAGAGCAAGACTCTGTCTCAAGAAAAAAGATAGTGCGAGTTAACCACTGGGGAATCAATGCTGCAGTCCATACAAGGTCAAGAGAAGTCAACTCAGACTGCGTTCTTCTTCCAAAACAACGGTTTGTTTACTTATCCATGAGTATTCTTACTACAAAGTGTACATCCGTAAGACATGACTCTCCTTAGTATTTCTAACTCATAAAGGGACATCTCATGGAATTCATGTCTTGACATGAATTTGTAGGAATTATCGGCTCTGACCCTGGCTACACACCAGATTCTACAGAGCAAAACAGAAGTAAAAGGAGGCAGTGGGGAATGAAGTCCTTGAATAATCCGTATCATAAACCATCACACAAACCACGCTGAACCTCTCTGGAGCCTGAAAGCTGTGAAGCAGAGCTCTAGACAGTTAGATGTTAGATATTTATATTCTCTAGAGTTCTAGTTTACAGCAGAAAAGATGGAAAAGAAATCAGATGAGAGGCCAGGCTCAGTGGCTCATGCCTATAATCCCAGCACTTTGGGAGGCCAAGGCGGGTGGATCACAAGGTCAAGAGATCAAGACCATCCTGGTCAACAAGGTGAAACCCCATCTCTACTAAAAATACAAAAATTAGCTGGGCATGGTAGCGTGCGCCTATAGTCCCAGCTACTCAGGAGGCTGAGGCGGGAGAATTGCCTGAACCCCGGAGGCGGAGGTTGTGGTGAGCTGAGATCGCGCCATTGCACTCCAGCCTGGGTAACAAGAGCGAAACTCCATCTCAAAAAAAAAAAAAAAAAAAAAAGAAAGAAATCAGATGAGAAAATTTGCGTTTAACCAGCCATAAAAACTGTGTGTGTATGTCTGTGTGTATGTGTGTGTGTGTAAAATCTTATTATCCTTTCTAAAAATCTTGAGCAGATTTTTTTTTTCTTTTGAAATGGGGTCTCACTCTGTCACCCAGGCTGGAGTGCAGTGGCACGATCTCAGCTCACTACAACCTCTGCTTCTCGGGCTGAAGCTTGGGCAGGTTTTCTAACATGACCATTCACTCCTGACAAAATGCATTCCCAGAACCACAGCATAAGATACATCAAGTCCATAATATCCAGAGATGGACCTTAGTTCATCCTCAGATTGGAGTCATAGAATTTAGCCCACCTACTAAAGAAGAGAAAAGCAAACCAGCACCTATTACGCCCTCATTTGAGGCTGGCCCTGTGCTAGGTGCTCTTATCTGTGTTTGTTTTTAAAGTGAAGAAAGAGCATTAAAAGAGAGAGAAAGATGGCTTAGAATAACCAGAATGCCAAATGCCTGCTTGAGTTTACAGCTTGACTATCACAAGGTAAAAGATACAACCTTAAACTAGAGAACATTCTTTCATATTCTCCTCTCTAAAATACAATCTCTATTTAGACAACTAATGGTCCTTAAAATGCCTCATCAAGGAGGCTGTGGAACATGTTTCAAATATAGAGTTGTTTTTCCTTTCTTTTTTTCAGGTTATAAAACTTGACATTTAGGAAACACAGTTCTAAATCTAGGAAGCACGCCGTGTTTTCAGCTGTGCTCAGTCACATACGTAAATATTTCTTATCAAACAGGCTTTCGTTTATTAGTGTGGGAGTTGCTGTCAGCTTTGGAAAGGGAGCTTACAGCCTGTAATCTCTCTGTCTGTAAACAGAGAATAGAGTGATATTCAATTTAGAATTTCGGAAAGAAGGATAATTACTTTTTAATCCCTTCTCCTGCCTTTCTTGGTGCCTCGTGTACCTTGCACAATTATGAATCATGGTTTGAACTGTATTTCCTCAGATTACCCCAAGAAGGTTGGCAGTTAGCTTTAGCCAAAAAAAAAAAAAAAAAATGCAGGCTTGGTTTATCAGGTCTTAGTGGCAAGCTACACACTCCAACTCTGGCGATCCTTAACTGCATTTCCAATTTATTGGAAAGAGATGGAAGCTGGAGGACAAGGCTTGGAAAACAACGAAGCAGCTTGGGGAAGCTAGAGAGCTGGAACCACGCAAGAGAGCATGCTGCGTCTAGTCCATAAATCATCAACGACGTGGCCGTGACCATTAACCTCAGCCATCCCTCTACCTTCCTAACAAGCACTGAAGAGTTGAAGTCCAAGGAAAGAGCCCTCCATCCCTGACTACTTTGCAGTGCAAAGAGGAAAGATCTTTACTTAGACTTCAGTAGAAAGACTTCCACACTATGGGAGATTTCCTGAAAGGGAGAATAGGGTGTCAACAGAAGAGGAACGTGGATGTTGGATGATGCTTTGGATGACATTATATCCTCAACATTCAAGGACAAGCTTATCTAAAATAGAGAAGACGATACAATCTTATATTTCATCTTCTCTCTCTTCCTCTGGAAGTGACCACTGGTAAATCAAGTTGAGCCTAAATCTACCTTTTTACATAATTTAAGTTCGGCCTAAAGGTTTCTCTGTACCTAGTGAACCATAACCTAAATGGAGCTGTAAACAGACTGCAGCCTACTCTGGCACCAATCACCAAGCTTAGGCCAATCATATTGGCCAGCTGTTCAGACCATGTTCAGATAAGGCAAATGCCAAGCAATAACCAGCCTGGCGGTTTCCGTACCTCACTTCCGTTTTCTGTGTGTTGCTTTCCTCTTTCTGTCCATAAATCCTTTTCCACCATGTGGCTGTTTTGGATCTCTGAGCCCACTCTGGCTCAGGAGGTTGCCCAAGTCATGAGTCATTCTTCACTCAATTAAATCATTTTAAATTTAACTCAGCTGAAGTGTTTATTTTAACCGCACCGTCCCTACAACCAATTAGAAAGAAAAGAGGACTCTTGGCTATGATCTAGTTCAGAGTCCTCCTTCGACAGGTAAAGTGAGATTCTGAGAAAACCATGCTTTTGCTCAACATCGCCAGTGAAAAGTAACAGTGATGGGACTTGAATTCATTTCTTCTGAGCCCACAGTGACTTTTTCCATTAATCACCCTCAAGTCTCAATCATCCACTAGTGGTAAAAACATGGAGCATTTTCACCAGCCCACTTAAATAGTACTTTCTACTCCTTGAGGTTCTACAATAATTTCTGTGGGAGAGTGTCTTTCATTTGCCACCTGCATGGTCTTAAACAAGTTGCTTAATTTCTCTGAATTCATTTCTTTGCTTGTAAAAGATAAATAAAAACATACCCTTTCTACGTTACACCATTGTTTTACAAAATGATGATGATGGTAGGTAAGGAAAACATTTGTATACCTCAAAAAATTATCCATGTGTAAAAATACTTAAAAATATTTAACTACTTGCAATAATTAAAACATGACTTTGGGCTGGGCATGGTTGCTCATGCCTGTAATCCCAGTACTTTGAGAGGCCGAGGTGGGTGGATTACTTGAAATAAAGAGTTCAAGTAATGAACCACCAACCTGGCCACCATGGTGAACCTTGTCTCTACTAAAAAATACAAAAATTAGCCTGGTGTGGTGGCAGGTGCCTGTAGTCTCAGCTACTCAGGAGGCCGAGGCAGGAGAATAGCTTGAACCTGTGAGGTGGAAGTGGCAGAGAGCTAAGATCACTCAGGAGTACTCCAGCCTGGATAAAAAGAGCAAAACTCCAGCTCAAAAAAAAAAAAAAAAAAAAAAATGCAGGGATCTAGGTAGACAAGTCAGGGGAGTCTAAGGAGTTCCAGAACCCAAGTCAGAAAACACTATGTCCATGTTAATACCCCACTATATGGCTGGGCACGGTGGCTCGTGCCTGCATTACCAGCCAGCACTTTGGGAGGCTGAGGCCGATGGATAACCTGAGGTCAGGAATTGAAGAGCAGCTTGGCCAACATGATGAAACCTCATCTCTACTAAAAATACAAAAAACTAGACAGGCATGGTGGCGGGCACCTGTAATTCCAGCTGTTCGGGAGGCTGAAGCAGGAGAATCACTTGAACCCAGGAGGCAGAGGTTGTAGTGAGTCGAGATCGCACCACTGCACTCCCGCCTGGGCAACAAGAACAGAACTCCGTCCCAAAGGAAAAAAAAAAAAAAAAAACACTGTTGTTAATAGCAACTAATGTTGAGGGCTGATTGTATAGCAGGACTTGACTGACTTTTCCATTCTCACACTGCCTATGTTGTGATCTCCCTGCTGTGCAGATGAACCCTGAATCCCAGAGATGCTCAACACCAAGCCCAAAGTCACCCACCATTCTGGTGGTGGAACAAAGATTTAAACCTGCATCTCTCTTCCTGCAAAATAGCATTCTGTGATGTTCCACTCCTTTCTCTTCCCCAAAGCTACAGTGCTATACTTAAAAATTAAGGGATGGCTCGTGCCTGCAGTACCGGCTACTCTGGAGACTGATCGCTTGAGCCCAGGAGTTCAAGACCAGTCTTGGCAACACAGAGAGTCTCCATTCTCAAAACAAACAAACAAACAAACAAAAAAAAACAAAAAAAAAACTGTACTGGGGAGAAATAACAGCTGCATTATTTTGTCTAAAAACAATTATAATACAATCATGTATTAAGCAGTATATGTGCTAATGTCTTATCTGTATTATCTCATTTAACCGTTCACAATATTCACAGTACACTCTGAGAAATCTGAGGTCTAGAAAAGTTAAGGAAGTTGTCTATGACCTTGCGGATGGCAAGTTGCCAAGTCAGGATGCAGATTCACCTGTGACTCCAAATGCCATTAGCTTAATTGCTTGCCATTGCCAGATTCTAAAGAAAGCCTAAAGCTAAAACAGAACAAATTCACTGTCACCCTTGCTGAAGCAACCTTGATCTTCTGGGCACTCAGGCGATCTTCCAACCTCAGTCTCCCAAGTAGCTGGGACTATAGGCATGTGGCACCACACCTGGCTAATTTTTAAATTTTTTGTAGAGATGGGATCTCGCTATGTTGCCTAGGCTGGCCTCAAACTCCTGGACTCAAGTGACCTTTCCACTTTGGCCTCCTGAAATGCTAGGATTACAGGTGTGAGCTAACACATCTGACATATGGGGCCATTTCTGATTCAGAACCCAAACATTTCTTCTTGCTCATGATAAGTAGAATCTGTACATTGGGAAAGAATATGAAGTAAATTTTTAGTTTATTTATTTATTTAGGAGAAAGAGTCTCTCACTCTGTTGCCCAGGCTGGAGTGCAGTAGTGCAATCTTGGCTCACTGCAACCTCTACCTCCCAAGTTGAAGTGATTCTCTTGCCTTAGTTTCCTGAGTAGCTGGGACTACAGGCACATGCCACCATGCCCAGCTAATTTTTTTTTTTTTTTAATAGAGACAGGGTTTCCCCATGTTGGTCGGGCTGGTCTTGAATTCCTGACCTCAGATGATTTGCCTGCCTTGGCCTCCCAAAGTGCTAGGATTACAGGTGTGAGCCACTGTGTCTGGCCAATTTGTAGTGTTTCTCCGTCAGGCAAACCCATCTTCCCTGGCAGTTTTCTTATGTACTGTTTTTTACTTTGAACCAAGTGCAATTTTGAGAGCTACTTCCCCTCACATAGGAAGCCAATTGACAGGGACAGGTGGACAAGCGCTCTTGACCACTCGTGGGGATTGGACCCCACGGATTCTTGCTACCCAGTGCTGTCTCAGGCCAGCAGTATCAGCATCTCTTGGGAGCTTGCTGGAGATGTGGTATATCAGGTCCTGCCCTTGGCCACTGAACCAGAACCTTCATTTTAACAAGATGCACTGGTCAGTTGTGTGCCAGTTAAAGTTTGAGAAGTACGCTCCTAATCACAGCTTGGTCAGTCAAGAAGCAATGGTCCCAGGATGTTTCTATCCTTTAAATGTAACAACAGCCCCATTACTGAGGGGTTTTGTTGTTGTTGTTGTTGTGTGTTTTGTTTGTTTTTGAGACAGAGTGTCATTGTATCACTCAGGCTGGAGTCCAGTGGTGAGATCTCAGCTCACTGCAACCTCTGCCTGCTGGATTCAAGCAATTCTCTTGCCTCAGCCTCCCAAGTAGCTGGGACTACAGGCACATGCTACCACACCCAGCTAATTGTATTTTTAGTAGAGATGGGGTTTCATCATATTGGTCAGGCTGGTCTCGAACTGCTGACCTCAGGCAATCCACCCGCCTCAGCCTCCCACAGTGCTGGGATTACAGTTGTGAGCCACCGTGCCTGGACATTACTGAGTATTTAATGGTAGAGTCATTTAGGGCAGGTATCCTCAATTCTCATTTCTAGCTGAGAAAGACTGAGATTTGGGAGACTAAGTAACTTGGGAGAAATCACAAATAAATGAAAGTTTCTGGATGTGAACCCAGGTTTATCTTCTGACTAAGCAATATTACTTCCCATTCTTCTTGCTGTTTTTCAAAGCAGTGTTTTTGACGAGGTACGTTCTGGGGTCATAAGGAGAAAGGAATTTTGTTCGTTTTATTCTTCCCTGGACTGTGTGAAATATTTCAGGAAGAGAGACTAAGTTAATGCTTATCTATCTGGTGGATTAAAGAATAGACAATTCAGAAGTAGTCTTGATGGTTGTCAGTTAATTTTTTACATTTATTTAGAAGGGATCCTCAGGAATGCCTAATTGTATCCACTGGATTTTAATTCTTTCAATTTCATGCAGCTAAATGTGACCCTTGGAAAAGGCCTGTGACTTCCAAACCCACCAGTAGATGTCAGTATTTCTTTGGACACCACAATGGCCTCTCAAGTGTTTGCCCTACCAGGCTCTTTGTAAGATTCATGGTGTATGAAGAAGGAGTAGTGGTTTATTTTTCTACATTTTTACTTGGTTGGAACAATCTCCTGAGGCAGCTGTTAGTGACCCCCAGATGATACTCTCTTGCCCTATCTCCCTGTGTCTCTCTGTCTCTACGTGTCTCTCTTTCTCTTTCTCTCCCTACTTCCTCTCCCCTTGCCCTCACATTGACTTCTTTAAAATAAAAAAGGTATTTTATTCCGTGAAGATATTTCTGTGCAGATGTTGGAAAAGGACATTTGAAGGCATTAGAGCCAGATTTTTGTCAAGCCCTCTGGCTGGTAAACCAAGCAGATCCCACTCTCCAGGAATGAAGCAACTATTAGCTTGGGCCTACAGTGATTGCTACTGCTTCCCCCTCACCCCCTCTCCCCCGCCCTGCCCTGCCCTGCCGAGACAGAGTCTAGCATTGCCGCCCAGGTTGGAGTGCAGTGGCACCATCTCGGCTCCCTGCAACCTCCGCCTCCCCAGTTAAAGTGATTCTCCTGCCTCAGCATCCCAAGTAGCTGGGATTACAGGCGCCTGCCATCACACCCAGCTAATTTTTGTATTTTTAGTAGAGACGGGGTTTCATTGTGTTGGCCATGCTGGTCTACAAACTCCTGACCTCATGGTCTGCCCACCTCGCCCTCCCAAAGTGCTGGGATTACAAGCGTGAGCCACTGCGCCCAGCCAGTTATTGCTATTACTTTTACTGGCAAAAATCGCAATTATTTTTCCCCAACCTAATACCACCATGCTAAATTTCAATTCAAAAAGGATTGCCCTTTGAAGAAAAGGAATCAGAAATCAGCAGGACAGATGGCTCACGTGAAATATCATCAGAGTTAGCTCAGATAAAGTTTGCAGCTTTCTACTAAGGTATAATTTATTTCTCAAAGAATATTTTACATGCAAATATTTTCTGGGCTCTGTTCTGGAGCTTTATTAAATGTGTAAGGAGGCTGAATAATTGAACAGGTTACCCGAAGACAGGAATTTAAGATGACAGGCATTTGAATTTACATACTGGTGTTTCATTTGCATGGTTTTTTCATCCATCTGCCAGCGGGTATGCTAAGACAATTACGTTTTTCTCACTGGAGTGCTTTGTCTTGTTTCCCTTTCAGAATGATCCTGCTAGTTGTTTTTTTTTAGAAAAAGTTTGTTTTAGGTTAACCGCATACAATTATTTGACAGGTATCTGAAGAGACTCACTTCCCTGACAAGGGAGGTTATTAGTAGCTTCTTGGTGAAGAGGAAAAAACAAAAAAACCCAGAGAGGGATTAAATAAGAGAAATACTTTCTGAGTCATTAGATGCCAGACAGGTTAAAATACCAGAAGAGTACACTGTAGCATTCAATTTGGCACTAGGTAATGACTTAATGGTTTCTCGATTTCTGTCATTCAGTGTGGAACACTTAAGCCTTTCTGAGGCCTGATTAGCAAACAATTTTATTTCCCTGCTGAAGAGGATGTAATCAGTTGTTAGTTGGACAATTCAGAGGTGCTTTAGGATTATTCACAATGCCTGTTTTATAATTTAGCAATTATGTAGCTTGATGGTGAGAGTCATTATGTTCAAGAAGTTTGGCAATTGAGCTAGTTCAGTGTTTCTCAGAACCTCATCTATTTACAAGCTAGAGAGTTTTTTTTTTTTTCATTAATATTCTCTAGTGGTTGAGGGCACATAGTCTGTAACTGCATTCAGAGTCCAGCTTTGTCACTTACTAGCCGAATGACCTTGTCATTATTACTTAACTTCTATAAACCTCAGTTTCCTTATCTGCAAAATGGGGGCAATAATTCTTTATTTGTAGGATGTTTGTGAAGTGTCTATAATGTAATCAGTTCTCTATCCCCATCCTCCACCCTGAGGACTGGTTTTAGGTATCTATGGGGGAGGCTGGCCTGCTACTGATTTTATCTACTCTTTCAAAATAATTACATATTATGCACATACTCTGCCAAGTAGTATGAACTGAACACCACAGATACTCCAGTGAACAAGACAGAAGAGGCTTCTCCTCACTTGAAACTTACATTCTGATGGAAGACACAGAAAATTATAAAGTAAACAAACACATAAATATGTAACAACATAGATAGTAATAAATGTGTAGAAGAAAAATAGGATAAGGAAACAAGAAGGAGATCAAGGAAAGTCACTTTGAATAAATGACTATTAATCAATTCTGACATTGCTGTAAAGCAATACCTGAGACTGGGTGATTTGTATTTCAAAAAGAGAGGTTTAATTGACTAACAGTTCTGCCGGAAGTACAGGCAGGGTGTCGGGGGAGGCCTCAGGAAACTTACAATTGAGAGGCACGGGGAAGGAGAAGCAAGTATGTCTTCACAGAGCAGCGGGAGAGAGAGCATGAAGAGGGAAGTGCTACACACTTTTAAACAACCAAATCTGAGAACACTTTGCTATCACAAGAACAGCAAGAGGTAAGTCCACCCCTATGATTCAATTGTTCCCACCAGGCCCCTCCTCCAATACATGGGGATTGCAATTTGACATGAGATTTAGCCAGGGACACAGAACCAATATATCAATAACACTAAAGGGAAACAATAATTTTAAAACTTTAGCTGGGCCTTCATGTAGCTAAGGAGGCCATCAAAAGATGGATGGATATGTGACTAATTTCTTTTTGCAAATGCAGAGAGAGCCAAGACACAGTCTGAAAAATGAAAATGAACACAGACATTGTTCTATCTCAAAATGTAATATTTTCTTCTCATTGGAGGCTTGGTAGAATCTTTGCAGATTATGCTGCATTTTTGGAAATACTCTTCTTTAATAAAAATTAGTATGTGGCCCTGATGACCAAACAGATGACTATGGAAGATGAGAGCTCCCTTTGAGAAATGGAATATAGCTGATTGACAGTCTCAAGCTGTCACACCTCTGCATTCATTCTAAACCAGTTCTCCCACTAGGCTTTTCCCATCCAAGTGGCATAGGACTGTCATGTACACTGGCACAGGACCATTTGCATGATGAAATATTCTTCTAAAGGACAACTTTTGCCAAGGACTTCCTATTGGTGTAGGCAAGACTTTTCTTAGAGTAGCTCTGGAAGCTCAAACTTTTCCAGATCAATTCTTCCTTTTTTCTCTCATTTTACAGATACAAAATTTTCACTGTGTTCTGAAGGCTTTTCTTGCCTACTTGTTCTCCAGCCTCCTTTATTCATCACAGACTATATTAGTCTGTTCTCACACTGCTAATGAAGACTTAGCTGATACTGAGAAGATTACAAAAAATCACTATCTTTTTTTTTTTTTGAGACAGAGTTTCGCTCTTGTTACCCAGGCTGGAGTGCAATGGCGTGATCTCAGCTCACTGCAACCTCCGCCTCCCAGGTTCAGGCAATTCTCCTGCCTCAGCCTCCTGAGTAGCTGGGATTACAGGCACGCGCCACCATGCCCAGCTAATTTTTTGTATTTTTAGTAGAGACGGGGTTTCACCATGTTGACCAGGATGGTCTCGATCTCTTGACCTCGTGATCCACCTGCCTCGGCCTCCCAAAGTGCTGGGATTACAGGCTTGAGCCAGCAGGCCCGGCCCAGATCACTATCTTTTTAATGGACTTAACAGTTCCATGTGGCTGGGGAGGCCTCACAATCATGGTGGAAGGCAAGGAGGAGCAAGTCATGTCTTACATGGATGGCAGCAAGCAAAAACAGAGCTTGTATAGGGAAACTCTCATTTTAAAATCATCAGATCTCATGAGGCTTATTCACTATCACAAGAACAGCACAGGAAAGACCTGTCCCCATGATTCAATTATCTCCCACTGGGTCCCTCCCACAACACATGGGAAATCAAGATGAGATTTGGGTGGGGACACAGCCAAATCATATCACAGACATTTCATCCAATAAATCTTTTGAACATATAATCATGTCTTGGCTTCTACTTCTTAGAAGACCTGAACAGATGCCATTGGAACCAGGAGTGGTCAGAGAAAACAGCTGGTAAGATAAGGTCTGCAGGCCTGGACTGATGGTGGGTGAGGAAGACAGAGCTGGGCTGAGAATAAGTGTGAGGATGGGGTGTCACTTACCCATCAGAAGCCAGGGAGTCATGAAGACCATAGTGACCAGCAAGCTTGGAAGAGCACCAAAGAAAGCACCCACAGAAAGTTGTGAAGATGGTTAACAGAACCTGGCTTCTTTAGGAGAAAGATAGACCGTCAGCCAGCAAGGGGACTCGTTAATTTCTACAACAAGAAAAAAGGCAAGAATGGAGGAGCAGAAAACTAATGGTGATTACCCAGTAAAAAAGTTTGGATACCTTGCTCAGTTCTCAGACATTAGTCAATTTTCAGGTCTAGAAGCTATTGGCTCAAGAGGTAGCCAGAACCCTAAGAAAGCAACCTCTGCAGTGCTGCAGTGATAAGTCTAATAATGATCCCAAGTCTTCTCTCCAGAGAGATCTGCTGCTGTTGACCAGAGAAACTCTACGGGGTAAGGGGGATGTTGAGACCTTTTGGGGACTTTTGGACACAGGATTTCAACTGATTACAGTATCCAGAGATCTGAAGCAACACCATGGCCACTCTGTTAGAATGGAGGATTTGGGGACCAGGAAAAACAAAGAACAGAGTGCTGCGTGAAGTCTAATTTAGAGTGGACCCACTGGGTACACGGACTAGACCACTCATCATGTTTCCAGTCTCCACGTGTGCGGTTGAAATGAATATACTTGACAACCACAGTATCCCCACCTCGGGACATTAGCTTACAAGGTAAGAGCTATCGTGGTAGAAAAGGCCAAGGAGAAATCTGAATCTTGCCCCTCTTCTTGGTCAGGATAGTATATCACAAACATTATCACATACCAGCAGATGACAAACATAAATACCACCATTAAAAACAGGAGGAATGCAGGAGTAGTCGGCTCTATCCTATCTCTGTCCAATCCACCGTCCGTGTGAGCCTTGTAGAAACTGGCTCAATCCAAGAAAATGACTGTGGACTAGTGCACACCCAGCCAAGTCGTAGTCCCAGTTTTGGTTGTGGTGGTAAAAATGGCATTGCTAGAACAGATTAATAATGTCTCCAGTAAAGAGTGTGCTGCCGCTGATGTGACAAATGTGGGTTTGTTTCCTTTTTTTTTTTTTTTTTTTTGGTGAGACAGAGTCTTGCTCTGTCACCCAGGCTGGAGTGCAGTTGTGTGATCTCAGCTCACTGCAATCTCTGTCTCCCAGGTTCAAGCAATTCTCCTGTCTTAGCTTCTCAAGTAGCTGGGACTACAGGCATGTGCCAGCATGCCTGACTAATTTTTGTATTTTTAGTAGAGATGGGGTTTCACCATGTTAGCCAGGTTGGTCTTGAACTCCTGACCTCAGGTGATTTGTGCTGGGATTACAGGCGTGAGCCACTGCACCCAGCCTCTATTTGTATCAGAGACAGTTTGCATTCACATGCAATGGACAGGAACATTTACAGTTTTGCTGCAGGCTTCTGTTAATTCCCCACCCTCAGTCATGGAGTAATCCAAGGAGATCTAGACATCCCACAGAATATCATATCCATTCTCTATATCTATGCCACCAAGCTGATTGAGCAGGACAAGGAAGAGATGACCAGGACACTGACAGCCTTGGTAAGAAACATGCACAGCAGAGGGTGGAAGTTAAACTCTGTGAAGAGTCAGGGACCTGCCACTTTATAAAGTGTTAGGGGTCCAGAGGTTAGAGAAATGCCTGGCTATTCCTTCCAAAGTGAAAAACATTTGCTGCGTCTTGTATCCCTTTCCCCAAAGAGCAGCACGAAGCCTGTGAACCTCTTTGGAACCTTCTTGGTTTATGGAATGCTCCTCTGGTCCATACAGCAGGTTAACACAGAGGGCTGCCTGAGTTCAGAGCAAGGAAGGGCTCTGCAGCAGCTCCAGCCCATGGAATGAGCAGCCTTGATTCATTGGCCATGACATCCAGCTGACTTTTTGGTGTCAGAGGGGTCTGCAGTAAGAAAAGATGCAGTGCGTCATTTACGAAAGCCCAGCAGGACAAATACTACACAGACCCCTGGTTCTGACGGAAGGCCATGTCAGATGATGCAGAGAATCGCATCACTGAGGAATAGTTACCTTTACTGCATCTTAGTAAAGGTGGAAATGGTACATCCCAAGTTGAGCCTGAGCAGGGCCAGAGCAGGCAGGTAAGCTGCAGGAGCAGGTAGCCCAGGTCCCCATGTCACCATCTGTGGTTGCATTAGTCTCCCTTCCCAGCTCACACCTGTGGCCCTATGGGGAGAGATGCCACACAACCAGATTAAGGAGGAACAGCTTGAGTTTGGTTTATATATGGGTTGGCTCAGTTTGTGGGTAGATGATTAAAATACCTGGCAGTTCCATTGCTGTCATATTCAGAGGTGGCCTTAAAAGATAGTGGGTGCCAGGTATGGTGGCTCATGCCTGTAATCCCAGCACTTTGGGAGGCCGAGGCAGGTGAATTGCCTGACGTCAGGAGTTCAAGACCACCCCCGTCAACATGGCAAAACCCCATCTCTACTAAAAATACAAAACTTAGCCCAGCAGAGTGGCACATGCCTGTAATCATCACTACTCAGAAGGCTGAGACAGGAGAATCACTTGAACCCAGAAGGCTGAGGTTCCAGTGAGCCAAGATCATGCAACTGCACTCCAGCCTGGGTGACAGAGGAAGACTTTCTAAAAAAATAAAAATAAAAAAAAATGTGGGGAGGAGAAAGAAAGTTTCCCAATGAACAGGATGCAAGTGGTGCATCTGGCAGAGGAGGAGGAGGAACCCAAGGTTAAGATTATATAGAGATTCTAGGTTGAGACCAATAGTGTGGCTAGCTGGTCAAAGGCCAGGAAAGAAAAGAACTTGACCTTTAGACACAAGGAGAGCTGGGGTAGAGGCATGTGGATGGACAAAAAGGAGATGTACAGTGAAGAAAACATTAACATGTGACACAGGAATCCTGTGTACAAATTTTTTTGGATCACATGTTAGTGCCCACCAGAGAGCATCCCACCACAGAAGTCATGCTGAACCGCCAAGTGGACAAAATGACACAGCCAATTAATGTTAGGCAGCCTCAGCATTGATCTTCATGGAAATGGGAAAGTGAGCATAAAAATGGAGTGGCCATGGTAGCAGACCAGAGGCTACACATGGACCCAGTGCTGCAGACGCCCATTTCTCAAAGGCAGTCCGGCTACTGCAGACTCTGATTATAACGTCAAGCAACCCTGCCTGCCCCTGGACTGTGTTATAGCTTTGCACTTAGTATGCATAACCAGAGACCCAAAATCTCTCTCTGTTCTCTGAGCAGCTGGCTTGATTCCATAATTTATCTTCTCTAGCTTTGATCTGAAGACAGTAGTCCATCCTTAGCAGGAACCCATTTATAGCATATTTTTAGAACATCCAGGAAACCAGTATTTGAAATTCAACTTTGCGTCCTTCTAGTAGGCTCAAATTTTATAACCTCAGGCTTTATTTGCAGAAACCTATAAAAAGAAGGTCCAGCCAGGTGCAGTGGCTCACATCCATAATCCCAGCACTTTGGGAGGGTGAGGTGGGTGGATCACCTAAGGTTAGAAGTTCGAGACCAGTTTGGCCAGCTAGCCAAGATGGTGAAACCCCGTCTCTACTAACAATATAAAAAATTAACCAGGCGTGGCAGCGAGTGCCTGTAATCCCAGCTACTTAGGAGGCTGAGGCAGGAGAATCGCTTCAACCTGGGAGGTGGAGGTTGCAGTGAGCTGAGATCGTGCCACTGCACTCCAGCCTGGGCAAGCAACAAGAGCAAAACTCCATCTCAAAAAATAAAAAGAAGGTCCAGTAACAAAATTGTAAGAATGCAGAGTTGCTTTGGAATAGGCCACCTTGTCGTTTTCTGATCAACCTTCTTTAGATAGCTGTTGCCATCACAAAGTCCCGCTTTTGCTGTTGAATTTAGCACAAACAGTAAAATCTCATCCATGCAGTATTGTCAATAGAACTTTATGGTCAAGCCAAGAGATGTCATTAGCTCATGGTACTGAAAACCAGGCATAGGTCTGAATATATCAAATTCTTGAATACGACAGACTGGAACTGTATGGGTGACATTCTGTTTTCATTTTGCTCTGTCAGTTTGAAGCAAAAGAACTCAAGGTGACTGCTCAGAATAGGCAGAATGATTTGCTAGAGCACATGGCAATTGGAACAAAAATTGTCTGTATCTGTCAAACCCCATAGGGAGAAACATTTTGAAATGTGTTTCTGCCTGGAGCCGATTGCACTGTTTCATAGGCAGTTCATCCTATCTACCACCTGGGGACAACTTCAACCTATCCGTGTCTTCTTTCTCACAGTAAACCAGTTTATGATCAGTGAATCACAGAGGGGAAGAGAATGTATCTGGAGGTGGTAAGGAGAACATTTAATTATCTGACCATACCCATAACCCTACATGGGTTTGATTCTATAATGGTAATTTACGTTTTCCATATTTAATTGGAATGCAAAGATGAGATTTCTGGGATGAAATTGGCAACAAATAGGAACAGAAACGCTTTTAAAATTGGCAAGCATAATATAGGCTTTCTGTAACTAACTTCAGACTACATATTTATCTAAAATTAATTTCATTTATAGTTGGTGGACAATTAGGTATGAAATTTGTGTATTGTCAAAGAAATCTTTGAAAAGTCATAAAGGGACATTAAAACCATCCATTCATCATCACTTTTCCTTAAAGGAGGAACACATTTCTTCAGGTCAGAAGACAGGGCACAGAAAGAGAATACTAGGTACGTGTTACAGAAAACTGTCACAAAGACTTTTGGGTATATAATGCTGGCATCTCCCTTTTAAGGGTCCTCCTCAAGATAATATTCCAATTAATGCATATTAGAGCAATGCTCACTTTATCAAAAATAAAATTCCCTACACATGGCTTTATTCTTGAGTGCTTTATTATGTTTCCTTGGTGTCTGTTTCCGTACCAATCTAGGCTATTACATTTTAGCCCTATCTGGTAGGATGTGTTTTCCTATCTTGACATTCTCCTTATCTTATCTTATCTTATCTTATCTTATCTTATCTTATCTTATCTTATCTATCTTGAGTGTCTTATTTCCTCTTGGCCTTTTGCTTTTCTTTGTACATTATTTATCTTTAAATAGTTTGGGATTTTCCAAATAAGAAATAATATCATTTGTAATTCATGACATTTTAATCTCTTCTATTACTATACCTTTTAACTATTTTTTTGAGACAGGGTCTCACTCTTTCACCCAGGCTGAAATGCAGTGGTATGATCATAGTGCAGAAGTCGGGCAGTCACATATGATCAACAAATCTGTAAGCCATGCATTCATTCCCTGTCAATGACTTCGCAAATTTATAGCTTTTCAAAATCTGTATCACAGGCCTTTCATGACTACAGACAAGGAGAGTGTTTTTCTCAATGTTTGACGGTGTCTCTAGTATGAGCTGAAGTGTTTCCCCAAAATTCATATGTTGAAGCCTTAACCTCTAGTACTTCAATATGTGGCTATATTTGAGTCTGGCATGGTGGCTCATGCCTGTAAACTCAGCACTTTGGGAGGCCCAGGCAGGCAGATCATTTGAGGTCAGGAGTTTGAGACTAGCCTGGTCAACATGGCAGAACCCCATCTCTACTAAAAACACAAAAGTTAGCTGGGTGTGGTGGTGCACGCCTGTAATCCCAGCTACTAGGGAGGCTGAGGCAGGAGAATTACTTGAACCCAGGAGGCGGAGCTTGCAATGAGCCAATATTGCACCACTGCATTCCAGTCTGGGTGACAAAGTGATACTTCATCTCAAAAAAAAACCTGTAATGGTATTTGGAGATAAGGCCTTTAAATAGTTAATTAAGTTAAAATGGAGACATATGGGTAGGCTGTAATCCAATAGGACTGGTGTCTTTAGAAGACACTAGGACAAAGACCACAGACTGAGGGGTGACCATGTGAGGACACAGGGAGAAGGTGTCATCTGCAAGCCAAGGGGAGAGGCTCCGAATAAACCAACCGTGCCAGCACCTCCATCTTGGACTTCGAGCCCCTGTCACTGTGAGACAATAAAATTCTGTCATTGAAACCACCCAGTCTCTTCTGTTACAGCAGCACTAGCAGAGTAATACATACCCTTCTTCACGTAGCTGGTCTGGCAGGCTGGAGAGAGAGCCTTCGTGTGGGCATAGTGTCTGCTTTATCCTTGCTTCCTTCAAAAAGCTCATGAAGACTCTTGAGGATGGACCTGTCTTAGGCTGTTTGGGCTGCTGTAACAAAATCACATACACTGGTGGCTTTTCAACAACAGAAACATTTCTCCCAGTTCTGGGGGCTGAGAAGTCTGTGCTCAAAGCGCCAGCAGATTCCGTGACTGGTGAGGACGACTTCCTGGCTTAGAGATGGGGCCTTCTTATGTTCTCACATGATGGAAGGGACAAGTGAGCTTTTAAGGGTCTCTCTTTTTTATTTTTTTGAGATGGGGTCTCCTCTGTCACCCAGGCTGGAGTACAGTGGCACCTTCTTAGCTTGCTGCAACCTCAAGTTCCTGGGCTCCAGTGATCCTCCCACTTCAGCCTTCCAGGGAGCTGGGACAGTAGCGACACCACCATGCCTGTTTGCTTGTTTGTTTTTTGCTGTTGTCACTGTTTTGTAGATACGGGATCTCACATTGTTGCCCAAGCTGGTCTTGAATTCTGGTCTCAAGCAATCCTCCTGCCTCAGCCTCCCAAAGTGATGGGATTATGGGGTTTATTTTATTTTATTTGAGGCAGGGTCTCACTCTGTGGCCCAGGCTAGAGTGCAGTGGCGTGATCTTGGCTCATGCAACTTCCGTCTCCTGGACTCAAGTGATCCTCCTACCTCAGCCTCTCAAGTAGTGAGGACTGCAGTTGTGCACCACCAAACCTGGCAAATCAATCTTTCTTTCTTTCTTTCTTTCTTTCTTTCTTTCTTTCTTTCTTTCTTTCTTTCTTTCTTTCTTTCTTTCTTTCTTTCTTTCTTTCTCTCTTTCTCTTTCTCTCTTTCTTCTTTCCTTTTTCTTTCTTCTTTCCTCTTTCCTTCCTTCCTTCTCTCTCTCTCTCTCTCTCTCTCTCTCTCTCTCTCTCTCTCTCTCTCTCTCTCTCTCTCTCTCTTTCCTTCTTTCTTTTTGTAGAGACAGGGTTTCACCATGTTACCCAGACTGGTCTCAAACTCCTAGACTCAATCCACCTGCCTGAGCCTCCAAATGTGCTGAGATTGCAAGCGTGAGCCACCACACCCAGCCTGGAGTTTCTTTTATAAGGGCACTGATCTCATTCATAAGGACTTCAGCCTCCTGACTTTTCACTTCCCAAGAGACATATATGTGAATACCATCATGTTGCAGGTTAGGTTTCAACATACACACTTAGGGGGACACAAACACTCAGACCGTAGTTAGAGTGAAAGTCTGCCTCTCACGTTGCAGGTTAGGTTTCAACATACACACTTAGGGGGACACAAACACTCAGACCGTAGTTAGAGTGAAAGTCTGCCTCTCACGTTGCAGGTTAGGTTTCAACATACACACTTAGGGGGACACAAACACTCAGACCGTAGTTAGAGTGAAAGTCTGCCTCTCACGTTGCAGGTTAGGTTTCAACATACACACTTAGGGGGACACAAACACTCAGACTATAGTTAGAGTGAAAGTCTGCCTCTCACCCCCATCACTACACACACTCCCTGCCTTAGTCTCACAGCCTTGGAAAAGATTTTGTTTTCTTAGCACCTTTGTTAGTGGCTAGTTGTGGGAAGACAACTCACTACATTTTAGGCTAAGATTAGACATTTGTTTCATTCACCAGCAGCCTCTTCCATCTGTCACTGTGAGAAAACTTAGCAGGACTTCACAGTCACATGAGTTCCATGGATTTCACTATCCCCTTAGGAACTTTTTTCAGACTCACACTTTATGCATCATTTCCTTCTCCCCACCCCCCTACTTTTTTCCATCTCCTTTAATCTTGGATTAATGTTATGCATAAAAGAACCAAGCATTAATCTCTCTCAACATAGGTGGTGAGAACATAGTTTCTTTTTACAAATGTTTCAAAGTGGAAGATAAGGAAAAATGCTAACAGTATAATTAAAGATAAAATAAAAGAAGACCGAAATAGATTTGAATCCTTATGAGACAGGGCCTCTGCGAAGCTTCATTAAGGTCTAATTTCTGGGATGTAACTTTAGAAAGAGCTGTCAGAATTTTTTTTTTCTTTCTTTTTCTTTTCTTTTCTTTCTTTCTTTCTTTTTTTTTTTTTTTTGAGACAGAGTTTTGCTCTTGTTACCCAGGCTGGAGTGCAATGGCGCGATCTCGGCTCACCGAAACCTCCGCCTCCTGGGTTCAGGCAATTCTCCTGCCTCAGCCTCCTGAGTAGCTGGGATTACAGGCACACGCCACCATGCCCAGCTAATTTTTTGTATTGTTTAGTAGAGACGGGATTTCACCAAGTTGACCAGGATGGTCTCGATCTCCTGACCTCATGATCCACCCGCCTCGGCCTCCCAAAGTGCTGGGATTACAGGCTTGAGCCACCGGGCCGGCCTTTTCTTTCTTTTTTTTGAGCCAGATTCTCACTCTGTTGCCAGGCTGGGGTACAGTGGTGAAATCTTGGCTCAGCCTCCTGGGTTCAAGCAATTGTCTTGCCTCAACCTCCCGAGTAGCTGGGATTACAGGCGCATGCCACCATGCCCAGCTAATTTTTATATTTTTGGTAGAGAGGGGGTTTCACCATGTTGGCCAGGCTGGTCTCCATCTTTGACCTTGTGATCCACCCACCTTGGCCTCCCAAAGTACTGGGATTACAGGCGTGAACCAGAGATTTTGCTTTTTTAAAATTGAGATTCAGGTGTATATGCGCAGGTCTGTTACATGGATATGCTGTGAAATGCGGGAGCTTGGACTTCTATTGAACTTATCAGCTAAATATTGAACACAGTACTGAACAGGAAGCTTTTCAACCCCTGCCCTCCTCCAAACCTCCTCCTTTTTGAAGTTCCCGGTGTCTAGTGTTTCCACCTGTAAAGGATTTTTTTCTTTTTTTGAGACAGAGTCTTAATCTGTTGCCCAGGTTTGAGTGCAGTGGTGCAATCAGCTCACTGCAACCTCCACCTCCTGAGTTCAAGTGATTCTCATGCCTCAGCCTCCCTAGTAGTTGGGATTACAGGTGTGCATTACCACACCCGGCTAATGTTTGTATTTTTAGTAGAGACGAGGTTTCATCCTATTGGTCAGGCTGGTCTCAAATGCCTGACCTCAGGTGATCTGCCCACCCTGGCCATGGCACCTGTTCTCCATCTGAAGGAATTTTTAAGGGTGGGAGTCCACTAATCTCAATGGGTATAAGCAGAACTTGCTGCCTGATTCCTTTCCTCTAAAAGAAAACTGTGGCTTGCTTTTTAATTTTTTCTCTAAGTAATAAAAGATCTGTTGTGTGAAGAAAACCAACTTGTGACTGGGGTCATCCCTGGTGACCCTTATAAGCCAAAGGTGGGTAGAAGTGGAAGAGGAGACAGGGACCACAGCGCTAGGAGGCTGTGGGGAACAGTGGGAAGAATGGCTGAAGAACAGAAATCAAAACAATTAATCAAATAGGAAAAGTTTCTTAAAGGTCCAAAGACCTAGACGTTTACAATGATAAAATTAGTTATGCCATTTTCCATGTCACTTGTTTGAATATGGGGGTTGAGGGGACTGATGCATTCAGGAAATCCCAGGATGAATTCCCTTTTCTATAAGATTATGCTTTGAGAGGCGGAGGTGGGTGGATCACAAGATCAGGAGTTTGAGACCAGCTTAGCCAACATGGTGAAAGCCTGTGTCTACTAAAAGTACAAAAATTAGCTGGGTGTGGTGGTGCACACCTATAATCCTAGCTACTCAGGAGGCTGAGGCAGGAGAATTGCTTGAACCTGGGAGGTGGAGGTTGCAGTGAGCTGAGATCGTGCCACTGCATTCCAGCCTGGAGGACAGAGCAAGACTCTGTCTCAGAAAAAAAAAAAAAAGATTATGCTAAGGGTAGCATGACCACATACAATGTATTGTCTAAACTGTTGTTATTAATAATTATGCTTATACAACAGTCATAAACCAAGACTGTCCCAAGTAAACTAGAATATAAAATCACTCTGGCTAGGAGTTACTTCAGCAGCCAATCCATTTTTTTTTTTTTTTTTCCCGAGACAGAGTCTTACTCTCTTGCCCACGCTGGAGTTCAGTGGTACAATCTCTGCTCACTGCAACCTCCACCTTCCGGGTTGAAGCAATTCTCCTGCCTCTGCCTCCTGAGTAGCTGGGATTATAGGCATGCACTACCATGGCCGGCTAATTTTTGTATTTTTTGTGGAGACAGGATTTCACCATGTTGGCCGGGCTAATCTGGAACTCCTGACCTCAAGTGATCCATCTCCTCTGCCTCCCGAAGTGCTGAGATTACAGGCATGAGCCACTGCATCCAGCCTCAGTCCTTTCTTTATTCATGCGGTACCCACAGTAACCAAAATGATGACAGTCACAGCGAACATTCCTGCAAATGAGCAGGGCTTTGTGAGAACCATCTCACTAGGCAACTCCAGAGGGAGGCAGATGCAAACACAGAGAAATCACGGCAATATCTACCACATTATTCTCAGAGGAGAGCAGATAATAATAATTCCAGAATCTGAAACTTCGAGGAGGATGAGAATATACTCAAAGGAGTTTTCACTCCAGAACACACATTATTGACCATTACTACTCTATTGCCTCTCGACGACCTTCTCTCATCTATTTATATAAATTCTATGCTCACACTGAGTGGTTTCTAGGGAGCTTTCCGTGACTACCTCACTTCATTTTTATTGCTCCAGGCTTTGAAACCTTATTGCACCTACAGTTAGCAAGCACCATGTGATTCACATGCAATAATCTCATCTCCCGGGAGGAAATGGTAGGGATTTTTATTTTGTGCCTAATACCATTTCCCAAACACAAATATCAATATCTATAGATAGATGGATATAAGTATAGATCACACACACACACACACACACACACACACACACACACACACACACACAAAATAAAGCAGACTGGTTTCATATATTAAAACTTGGTGAACTAGCCTGAGTGTAGTGGCTCATGCCTCTAATCCCAGCATTTTGGGAGGCTGAGGGAGAATCGCTTGAGCACAGGAGTTCCAGACTAGGCTGGACAACATATCAAGACCCCATCTCTACAAAAAATTTAAAAATTAGCCAGGTGTGTGGCTAGTTGTGAGAAGAAAACTCACATTTTAGGTTAAAGTCTAACATTTGTTTATTTGTCAGGAGGTGATATAAATGTCAGAATGACATAAATTTGTTTATTTATATCATTCAGGAGGCTGAGGTGGGAGAAACACCTGAGCCTAGAAGTTACTGGCTGCAGTGAACTATGATTGAGTCACTTTACTGCAGCCTGAGTGACAAAGTGAGATCCTGTGCTAGAAAAAGGAAAAATGTGGTGGACTTGTTCCATTTCTCTGCATCTTGCTAGCGGAAGACAAGACGCTAGATCTTGGCCACTTCCCATGCTTTAACTCTCAAAGTAGAATTTGTGTTACTCGTATGCTGCCTGTGCTAAAAGGTTTTTACTTTTTAATTTTAGGAAGTCTCTTCATTATAATTAAAATCCCCCAGCTGAGCTCATTTTAGAAAAAGACTTTTCATCGTTTTGGTACAAGTTAGTTTATTCTACAACACCTACTTGTAAGTTTTTTTAAGTAATAAAAAAAAAGACGTGGCTGGGTGCAGTGGCTCACACCTGTAATCCCAGCACTTTGGGAGGCTGAGGCAGGCAGATCACGAGGTAAGGAGATCAAGACTATCTTGGCTAACATGGTGAAACCCCATCTGTACTAAAATTTTTAAAAATTAGCTGGGCGGAGTGTCACGTGCCTGTAATCCCAGCTACTCAAGAGGCTGAAGCAGGAGAATTACTTGAACCCAGGTGGCGGAGGTTACAGTGAGCCAAGGTTGTGCCACTGCACTCCAGCCTGGGCAACAGAGTGAAACTCCAAAAAAAAAAAAAAAGAAGAGGTCTATCAAATATAACAAAATTAAGAACTACACATCAAGCATAAATAACCTGAATTTGTCAAGTTAACATAAACATGATTTAATGACAAATTAACTACTAGGTCCAAATAGAGAATTATTTAGATAATATCCAATAAATAACACAACGAAAGAGTTTTCCCAAAGATTTATTGAAGCAGAAACAAGTTGGTCAAATTCTTGCTAGAAAAAAAAGCAGTTTTAATGATATTCAAAATACTTTTTAAAAAGTATCCTAGCACAAGATTTTTCTGTAAACTAGATTATGTTGTAAACTTTTGTCTAAATCTTTTAGGAGGTCGGTTGTTAAGAACTAGAGCCTATTTCTATTCCAAATCTATCTTGCGCTCCTGAAAAACTGCAGAAAGGCACTTGAAAGCTGTTTCTTTAAGATATAGATTTTTTTTTGTTATTCTTGCTGGTAATATATTGCTCCACTGAGTGTGGGCAATTTTTATTCAAGGTCATCATGATGCTGAGAAGTTTCGTTGATAACCTGTTTAAAAAAAAAAAAACAACAAAATAAGTATAATGCCACATGCTAAAGATTAAATTATCCTCTATATCATGGCAGATAAAAATCTTGCTAAATATATATAATTTATTATGTAAATTAGGTTATGTTGGTTCTACAAGACTGAAAGCTAGGAGGGACAGACATACGAGACACTCTTCTACTAAAGGCAATATAAGTATCCAATGGAATGTTGTAACTTATAAAAAGAAATTCTTTTTAAAAAACTGTGTTTATGAAGAATAGTATAATAGTTATACACAGCCAAGTTTAAAGTAATTAAGACATATTAAAATGTACAGCAAGCACAGTTTAAATTTATGTGCAAGGGAAGATTTCATGAAGACTACAATAAATTGCAACCGTTTCTTTCCTGTCATAGGGAAGTAATAAACTAAATGATCATATGGTACATGCTTGTATTATATAGATGGGTTTAGGAATCTATACTTAAAGTATGAAGGTAGGAGGATGCCATATGTCCAGGATCAAAACATTTCTCATATTTAGGTAATCCACTGAAGCTGTTTCATGAAGCTGCTTTAGGAAGTAGCTTAAGGAAGCTTACTCCCACTTCAAATTGAGAACCAAAGCAAATCACTAATTTTGGAGTGCAGGAAGACTGCTATCTCAACTTCACATCCAGGAGCCAAATAATTAGTTGGCTGTGTGTACTGCTGGAAGAAGGAGCCTATTCTTTTTTTAGTAGGCATGAGTGAAACCTGAACCTCTCATATTAGCTAGCTGTATCTGAGATGCAGATTCATTGATTAAAAAAGATATGAATTCCTGTCTGAGATTACTCTATTTTTTACTTAAAAGATACCAACCTGTCCATCTCTAGTTTCAACCGTCTTAATCAGAAGTGTCCTTTTTGAGTGTGTGTCAACCAGAGGGAGTGAATCCAGATTAGTTTCTAAATAAACAAACAGGCCCAAAATGAGTAAAAATGAAATTTTTCTTAGAGAAACCAAGTAGCCATTTTACTCAAACAACTATGATTTGTGGGGAAGAGGGAGTTGTGTAAAGTGCTGCTCCCCAAATAATTTTAGAGTATTCTCTGTTTGCACACCCAGGGCCTGACACATTTACGCATCAGGATGAGATAGTACTTCCAGCGGGAAGAAGGAAAATGGAGTTTGCGTTTAACTTAAAGCATAGAATGTAAGCATACTTGGGTTTGAAAATTATAGATGCTGTATAGAATTTTCTCTTATATGGCATTTTTCTGATATGCTAAAATTAAATGAATGCTTTGACATAAACACAATGGTCACAAGCTGCTGACATTTCTCATAAAGGGAAATAAAATGCTTACCCCTCAGGTTCAGGGAGGAAAAGTTTGGAAGAGGCAGAGAAATCCTATAAACAGATGAAGAAAAACAGTAAAATTGTTGGAAATTAACTTCATCCGCAGAAACAAATTAATACACTTCTTGTTTTCGTCATGTACGAAAATGTACTGCTGTAAATCATAAACTAGGAATTTGCTTTGGAAGCATTTTCCCATGACTGGTCTTGTTAGTACATTTAAAATATTTTACTACAAGCATTTTCTCCACAGGAACATGAACAGGAGTTAGAAGCGGGAAGGCTTTGACAGAGTTGTGGGTTCAAATCCCAGCTCTGCTGTTGATTAACTTTTACTTCAGCAAGTCATTCACTCTTTCATCCCAAATTCCTCCTCTACAAAAATGGAAAGTAGTTACCTGAAAGGAACTTCTACAAATTAAGTGTGATACTGTGCTTAGAGCCCAATGGTTCATGCATCCAAGTCTGAGCTCCTACCTGCTCTCCTCGCCTTCCAGCAGCTTCCTGTAGGTGGCAATCTCAATGTCAAGGGCCATCTTAACATTGAGCAGGTCTTGGTATTCACGAAGGTGACGAGCCATTTCCTCCTTCATGTTCTGAATCTCATCCTGCAGGCGGCCAATAGTGTCTTGGTAGTTAGCAGCTTCAACGGCAAAGTTCTCTTCCATTTCACGCATCTGGCGTTCCAGGGACTCGTTCTGCAGGAGGTGAGAAAGGTTTCTGGTGTTATTTCTCAGAAAAACCCAGTGATTCCCAGAACCATTTAGTCTTCTTGCAATAATTTCCATTAGTGGCAAATGACAAGTACTATAGTTGTAGGTGGAGAATGCGAGTGCCAATGATGTGAGAAGCAATGATATACACATGTGAGAAGCAATGATATACACAAGCTAAAACATTCAAGAGCTCTATCAAGTCCTTTTTGAGTTTGTCGTCATAAGTCATTTTCTTTGCATTACCGTATAAATTTTGATTCACTCAACATTTTGTTCAGGCATCGCCGTTAGCATAGTCAGCAGAATGGGTCATTATTTCCCCTCTTTTACTGCAGGGTTGGTACTCACGGTTCCTTTAAGAGCATCCACTTCACAGGTGAGGGACTGCACCTGTCTCCGGTACTCATTGGACTCCTGCTTTGCCTGGCGTAGGGCATCATTGTTTCGGTTGGCAGCCTCAGAGAGGTCAGCAAACTGTCGGGAAGAAAACAGAAATGTACATAGCTCCTGTTCAATTCTTTTGACTCTCTTAGAAAAAAAGATATTTCTCACTGAATGTCTTCCAGTATAGGCTTAAATTTCTGTTTTGAAAGCCAGAGAAACAGCAGTGGAACACTGAAATTACTATCTTCAGAGTTCACTCTACTGTACTCATTTAAACACAGTAGAGGTCAAAGTATGGCATTGGGGTTTACTTGGAGGCAAGGTTAGGAGGAAGGGAGTCTGCTATTCTGAAGGAGGTGATATGGCCAGGAGTGGTGGCTTACGCCTGTAATCCCAGCATTTTGGGAGACTGAGGCAGGCAGATCACATGAAGTCAGGAGTTCAAGACCAGCCTGGCCAACATGGTGAAACCCCATCTCTACTAAAAATACAAAAATCAGTCGGGCATGGTGGTGCTTGCCTATGATCCGAGCTACTTGGGAGGCTGAGGCAGGAGAATTGCTTGAACCTGGGAGGTGGAGGTTGCAGTGAGCCAGCCTGGGCGGTAGAGCAAGACTCCATCTCAAAAATAAATAAATAAATGTGAGCAACAAGTCAAAGCCAGCTTTCAACTGGAGCTACAGGATAGGAATCACACACAGGAATGGTGTTCTGAGAACTCAATGCTTTTCTTCTGTGCAAGCCGCAGGGACTTGTTTCCTACCTTAGACTTGTACCATTCCTCTGCCTCCTGCAGGTTCTTGGCAGCCACACTTTCATACTGCTGACGTACGTCACGCAGGGCAGCCGTGAGGTCCGGCTTGGAAACGTCCACATCGATCTGGACATGCTGTTCCTGAATCTGAGCCTGCAGCTCCTGGATTTCCTGCACAAAAAACAGATAGAAGGTGAGCTGTGCCAACTGTGGGGGTTGCCTTACCTTCATTCATTTCCCGAAAGACCCTCTACTAACCTCTTCGTGTATTTTCTTCAAAAAGGCAATCTCTTCTTGCAAGGATTCCACTTTGCGTTCAAGGTCAAGACGTGCCAGAGACGCGTTGTCAACATCCTATTTTGAACAGAGAAAAGACAGGACATGGAGGATGTAAAAGTCTATGGCTTCTCTCATTTATTCATCTTAGACTAACCATCTAAACCTAATCTCCTTACTACAGAAAAGGTGTTGACAAATTTTACCACCCTTGAGTAAGTTTAGAAATCATTTAGTGCTGTCATATGCTATGCTTTCTCCTGCTCACTAATAAATTTTAATCGTGACCCCTTGTGTTTTACTCAAGGTGGTGATCAGACAATTTTAAAATAAATAAATGTCTACAAATGTGGTAAACTGTACGCAATCATGACTGAATCCACATTTTACCAGTGACATTTTAAAATTACTTTTTAAGGCTCGGAGTAGTGGCTCATGCCTGTAATCAACAAAATCCAACCTGTATAGATCAGGGGTCAGCAAACTGCAGCCCGTGGCTGTCTGTTTTTGTAAATAAAGTTTTACTGAAGTCCGGGCATGGTGGCTCATGCTTGTTAATCCCAGCACTTTGGGAGCCAGAGGCAGGGGGATCCCCTGAGGTCAGGTGTTCGAGACCAGCCTGGCCAGCATGGTGAAACCCCATCTCTATTAAAAATACAAAAATTAGCTGGGTGTGGTGGCACACACCTGTAGTCCCAGCTATTCAGGAGGTTGAGGCAGGATAACTTCTTCAACCTAGGAGGCAAAAGTTGCAGTGAGCTGAGATCGCGCCACTGCACTCAAGCCTGGGTGACAGAGAAACAGTCTGTCTCAAAAAAATTAATTTAATTACTTTTTAAATCTAGAAAATCTATGTCACATTTTTAAGACTTGTTTTGTAATTTCATGGAATAACATGATAATAGGCATGGACAAAATTTCACAACTTCATATACACTTGAGCACATAAAGAACAGAAACTCATGCTTTAAGAGTTTTAGGATTTTTTCGCCACTAGAATCTTCTGAAACTCATCCTTAGGCTCCAGAGCAAATATGTAGCCATCTGGCATCCATTGTACAAGGCTAGATTTATATTCAATAATAGCCCAATTCAGGAATATGAGCATCGCCTAAGATTTAGTTCAGGAAAAAATGGAAAAGACACATAACTCTTAATGTATTTGCCTTGCTTTCTCTGATGGAGTTTTCTTCTAAAACTCCTTCGGCTCCACCCATAAAGGCATGTCTTTTTCACTTGCTACTGTATCAGTTCAGTTAGCCTGTTTCAGAATCCGCGGCCAAGCTTGCAGATAATGAAAACTACATGAATTTTTGCTGATTCAGCTATCCTTCTATGTTTCCATTTGTAAATGGCAACATTCCAAATCAGAATATGTACTTTTGCAACTAAGATTTTATTTTCTCTCAAAAGGATGCATGAGGATTGCTTATCTTGTCAGTAATTATATTTGGAGTTCAGTTTATACTCTTACAGTATTAAACTGTTGAGACTTTTCTATCATCTTTGGGGAAAAATGAATGAAGAGTGGGTGATAAAAAGATCAAACTTAATGAAAACATTCATTTTTACTTAAGCCCTAAAAAAGACGTAACAGATATTTTACTAACCTCTAAAAAAAGATCAATAGCATATTCTATTACACTGAAGAGAATGAGAAATTTTGCTTACATTGAAGAGAATGAGGAATTTTGGTTAATCTCAAAACAGAGGGTCTTTTGTATTGATGTTGTTTTTTTGTTAACTCACTACTCTGCAGGAAACATTACAGGTAAAATAATCAAAAACGCTAAAGGACTAAAAGGAACCACACATTGCTGTGGTTAAATTAATTTGGTAAGTGTATTTCAGCTTCAGAATGTTATACTACACTATTCATCTGAGAGTGCTTTGCAGTTTATCCCAGTAAATATTCAGGGAATAAAACTATAAACTATAATGGGGATCTTCTGGCTTTTGGATTCTAATGTTAAGTTAAAAATCCTGGAAGTTCATCTAACTTTGGTGAAAAAAATTAAGAAAACATGCACAAAAGTCCTGTATTTAAAAATTCAATTTTTCAGCCTTGGGTTTATTACTATTATTATTTTTTATGGAGTACTATTATTATTAATTATTATTTTTTATGGAGTACCCAATCAAGAAAGGTCTTTCAAAACATGAGGTATGCTTGTAGCTTTAAAAACTTTTCACATTACATACTTCATAAGTCTGGGCCAGATATTGGATAACGGATGTTAGCAAATACTTGTGACCAATTAGAACCGTGCTTACATCATTACATATTCAATAAGAATGTAGCCTGTTGCAAAGCTTCCGTGGGAACACAAAGACTCCTATTATTTCTGTCCAGAGCCACCACATTTGCCAGAATGTCTGTATCTACATTCCATAGTGAAGCCCATAGAAACCATTAATACCCCTCAGCCGAGGGGACAGATGGCTCCTTTCCACCCTTATTAGGTCACAAAATAATTGTGCATAGTGATACTTCCATCAAACTTAATGCCACAATAGAAGTTGCAAAGAAGAAAAGAAACTTGCTGGCTCGATTCCAGTTGGAAACTAAGTTTTCTTATCTTCCAACGCGTTTTCCATTTTAAACTGCAGGGCATAACTGTGCTTTTTGTGGCCTTGGAAAAATTAGACAACTTGACTTTGGCAAACCGCAATCTTAAAACTGTAACCGTTCGAAACCAGAATGTCAATATGTTGCAAAACTGTGCAACATTTTGGAAACAAAGTAAAAAGTTAAAATATTTTTCTTTAAGTTCCAAGGAACTGCTTAAAAATCGTTCAAGGATCGCTTGAAACTGGGAGGTGTAGGTTGCGGTGAGCCGAGATCTCGCCACTGCACTCCAGCCTGGGTGACAGAGCGAGACTCCCCACCCCTATCAAAAAAAAAAAAAAAAGAAAAGAAAAAAGAAAAAGAAAAAGAAAGAAAGAGAGAAAGGGAGGGAGGGAGAGAGAAAATCATTCAAGGGGTTTTATTAATATTTCTTCTAATCATAAGAAGTTGCAATCTGTGGTCTTCCCGCCACTAGAGGGCCTAACGCGCAGCCCTGAAGTTTTGCACTTTTTAGACGTGGGTTAAGCAACTTTTAGAATTGCTTGTGGGTTGTTGGGTGGGGTCAGGCGGCTGCGAGTGTGAACAGAATCTACAAACCTGTCTGAAAGATTGCAGGGTGCTCTCGGCTTCCTCTCTCTGAAGCATCTCCTCCTGCAATCTGAAAAGGTTTCGCATTAACCAAAAGGGAACTGGGAAACCGCCAGGGGCGGGGCGGCCACACCCAAACACCACGTCGCCGCGCCGCGCCACCAGAGCTCCTGCGCCACCTAAGCAACCAGCGCCTGCAGCTTTCAGACCTGCTGCCTCGTCAGGTTTCATCGGGACCTCGGGCACCGCGCAGAGGGGCAATCACTGTCGGTCGCCGAACAGACCTGCAGGACAGCCCCGCCACCCCGCCCCCGAGGGACCATCCCTTTGTCTCGCTTCCTCCACCGCTGCTCCCTCCTTCCTCCTCCCGCCCTGTGACTGGCAGCCCGCCAGAAGGGGCAGGAAACTTTCTAAAAGTTTGGAGGACTCGCTCTCATTGTGCCCAAGGGCCTTCAACTGCACACAAAGTGGTAGTTTTAAGAAATCTGTGACTTGAAACGGAGCATCCTTGGCAATGCCTGGGGACAGAGGGGGAAATGCAAAATGCAAGGTCTGGGTTCTGGGCGGGGCTGCGCCTCCACAGCCACTGCCCTGCTCTTCTCGGTCCCCCCCCCCGGGCTGGCCTCCCCCAGGCCATATCCCCCAGGGCGTGGCAGCCCTCTCGGGTGTGGGGGGGCGTTCCCCCTCCCTCCAGCCCCCCCCCAGGCCCCACGACCTGCATGTGCGCAGCCTTACTTCTCCCGGAGGCGCATGATGTCCTCGGCCAGGTTGTCGCGTTCCACCTCGACGCGGGCTTTGTCGTTGGTGAGCTGGTCCACCTGCCGGCGCAGCTCCCGCATCTCCTCCTCGTAGAGGTCCCCCAGGCGCGACTTGCCCTGGCCCTTGAGCTGCTCGAGCTCAGCCAGCAGGATCTTATTCTGCTGCTCCAGGAAGCGCACCTTGTCGATGTAGTTTGCGAAGCGGTCATTCAGCTCCTGCAGCTCCACCTTCTCGTTGGTGCGGGTGTTCTTGAACTCGGTGTTGATGGCGTCGGCCAGCGAGAAGTCCACCGAGTCCTGCAGCAGTCGCACCCCGGGCACGCTGCTCCGCAGGCGCACTGCCGAGGAGCGCGTGGCATACACGCCGCCCGGGGACGAGGCGTAGAGGCTGCGGCTGGTGCTGGGGCGCAGTGCGCTGCCCAGGCTGTAGGTGCGGGTGGACGTGGTCACGTAGCTCCGGCTGGAGCTCGGCCGGCTCGCGGTGCCCGGGCCGCCGAACATCCTGCGGTAGGAGGACGAGGACACGGACCTGGTGGACATGGCTGCGGAGGGTGGCGATGGGCTGGGCGGCGGCGGTGGCGCGGATTGGCTGCCGGAGGAGAGGCGAGCGAGGGCGCGGTGGGTGTGGGTGGTGGGAGCGCGGCTGCGTCTCTGGCGCGGGGATCTCGGAGCGAGAGTGGCAGAGGACCGGACCCCGCCGCGGGAGCTGTTTTTATAACCCCTGGTGGGGACGAGGGTCCCTCCCACTGCCATCCCAGCCACGGAGCGCGCCAGCCAATAGGGACCCGGCAAGAAGCGGGGAGGGTGGGCGGGTTGGGGTGGGGGCGCCCTCGAGCCTTCCTCCTCCTGGGCTGAGGACTGGGCACGGTCCCGTTACTTCAGCGCTGGGCTGGGACTTTTGGGGGCTTTCCGGATGCTGGTCGGAGCTGGGCTCAACGTAGGGGGCTGAAAAGGGTGGGGTCGCGTGGTGAAGGAGTTGGGAATCGCCCAGAACTGGACCAGAGGGGTCCGGTGGTACCGTGCCAAAGGGGCGTGGGAGGAGACGCGCGGCGGCCTCGGAGCTGCGGTCAGGTGGGGGAGACCCGCGGGCGAAGAAGCGGGAAGAATGGGGAGTAAGGGATCGGGCAGATCTGAAGGCTCCGAGAAAGAAACAAAGAGCGCCGGAGATTGGAACAAGGGGTGGCGGCGCCCAGCGCAGGAACGCAGGGCTGGGGCCTCGCGCGGCCTCGCGCACCGCCCGCTTGGAAAGGGGGGCTGCTCCAGCCTGCACGTCTGTCCATCGGTTTGCATTGGCTGGGGAATGCTGGGGGGAGGGGAGGGACTGTTGAGGTACCTAACGGGCTCAGTCTAGCTTCGGACGGCGGGAGTTGCGAGGGGCGGTGGCAGAGGAAAGCCCGAGGGAGAGGGGTGGGGTCGCTGAGTCACTGGCGGTGACTCACCACGCCTTGCTATCCCGCGGATTGAGGGCTTCTAGCGGTTTAGGGGAAACCGTTAGAACAGATTGACTCAAGTCTCCGCGGACTCCGCGCGTGCTGCTGGTTCTCAGTCCTACCAACTTAGAGCTGGGCCACCGCTTTAATGTGTGCGTTCGGGCCCTGCGGGGACAAGAGCGCCCCTAAGTTCTTAAGAACTCGCTAAAGCCTGGCTTTGCTCGAATGTGCGGACTTCTCCTTAGCAAGAAACTTCTGCAGCCTTTGGAGAGGCGCCCTACGCGGGCCTCCGGGATCGTATTGCACCGGGGAGGCTTTTCTTGCAGAGTCCCCGCCCTCGTCCCTCTGGTCTCCGCTCGCTCATCCCCCTCCCCCCAGTGAAACCACACCCAACTTTTTAAACAAGATCTGAAGATCTTTCCTGGGTGAAAGAGGAAACTCGACGTCTGTAGTTTCAAAATTGAACTTAGTGATCAGTGGTTTTTACGCTGGTGGAAGTCATTAAAGGTATAATTTGAGCCAATTGAAGAATTAAGGTGTTGCTTAAAAACCCCAATTTGATTAATGAGTTCAAATGAAAGGCAATTATATAACACACATGACGGAATGTTTGGCGGCAGTAGATTTATGTGTTAATTTTAGGACAGCAAGGCACAGTGCAGGGTTCATAGTGATTTGTCTGGGAAATGTCACAGGTCCTGTTTTCCAAAAGAATTCGTGCAATTGACCTTGGGGTGAGGGGGATAAAACTGTCTACGGAGCAAAAAACTTGGCGTCCAAGATACGGAGGGAGAGTTCAGATTCGGTCACCTTAACCTTTCTAGGGAAATCACTCAACTCAAGGGCTGTTGTTTCGATATTAGTAATGAGCAGAACTGAGTACTAACCCGCCAAGGGAGATAAAGGGAGGTCGGGTGAATCAGTCTTCTTGTGATTCAGTAGCAATTGAAAAAGAACAGGGTTTTTCAGTGTTTAGATTTATGGTGTACTGAAAGGATTAACTACAGAACCACTGTAAAATTGATTCTGCAGTGGATAGGAGAAAAAAAGTATTTCTCTTTTTTTTTTTTTTTTTTTTTTTGGTGGGGGTAGGGGGTACTGCAGGTTACCTGGTGTTTAAGAAAAATAATTTAGAGGCAAATGAAGAGTTTATTCTGGCTTCTTTGGACAAGCCTCTTTTAGGCTATCTATATGTTGTTTACCTTATCCCAGTTCACTCTTGCAAATGGTGCTGCTAAGGTGGAATTACAGGACTCTACTGCCCAGCTCACCTGCTGTGGCTTTCTTTTATTCTGTCTTTCACTGGGAGGCTGCAGGTCACTCCCCAAGAGCATTCCTGGGGCTGGGTGCCCTGGAGCACAAGCCTGCGCTCTGAGTTACCATCTTACTTTCAGAGAGCCTTTTATTCAAGCCACTGCTCAGCAAATGTCACCATTGTGAGTTTGCCTGGAACTCTTAGAATGAGAAAAGCGATCTCCCTATGGGAGGAAGAGAGTGTGGAACTCACTGCTACATGCAATGCCGATCCCAGGGCAATGTGGTGGCACTGTCAGGATGCCTGCTGACTGACTCACTATGGAAAAGGAGGACAAGGCATTGGTGGGGTGTGTCACTGCTCCCTGCTGGTGCCCATAGCCAATTCCTCAGGACTGTGGTGATGGCTCCTGGAATGGGCACTGCTCTTCATCATTTCAGGGATAGGTAGCTCTTCCTTCTAACCTGTCCCCATTCTGAAGTCTCAGGGCTGTGATAGGCTGCTCTGTTGCCACAGACATATGTTTGTTTGATGCATATAAAATGTATAAAAGTGTATGTGTTCTGTAATCCCAGCATTTTGGGAGGCCAAAGCAGGAGGATTGCTTGAGATCAGGAGTTTGAGCCAGCCTAGGCAGTATAGTGAGACCCTATCTCTATTAAAAAAAAAAAAAAAAAAAAATTAGCCAGACGTGGTTGTGCATATCTGTGGTCCCAGCTTCTTGGGAGACTGAGGTGGGAGGATTGCTTGAGCCTTGGAAATTGAGGCTGCAGTGGGACGTGCACATCACAGCAGTCCACCCTGGGCAACAGAGAATCTGTCTTAAAATAAAGTGTATGTGTGTACTATACACACACAACACATATACATACACACATATACGGTGTTCAGTGTTCCCTTCCTATTAGAAAATACCATCCCTTTTTGTAAACTGTAAGAGAAGTGAAAGCTACAAAAACACTTTCACTCATTCATGTAGAATTCATAAGGTTTAAGAATACCTTTCGTTCTGAGGTAAGATATACAGCGTCTCAATCAATGGGAGATAGTCATCAGTCGGGGAGATCAGTGAATCTGAACTCACATCCTTGAGTGAGACAACACAGCTGCTCTCTATGCTACCCACGTTCTTATGTATCTTTTGGGTACACAGAGATGCTTTCCTGGGTTTCGTGTTTACTTTTTGATTGCCATGAAAACCTGTCTCAGAAGTATTTTTAAGTGCTAGACTAGGAAGCTGCTTTCCACACTGCATGATGCAAGCTGCATATAAATAAAGACATGGGGTGGTACATTTCATAGGCCAGGGATAAACACTACCACATCTAAATTACCACCAGTGATTCTGGAATTTGCAAGCTGTCATGATATCAGTTGAGTTGGGTGACTTAAACTGACAGACCAGCCAGCCGTGTGGACAGAAGCTTAGTGGCCTACGGAGGCTTTGGGAAAGCTGGCTAGCTATGCCAAGAGAACAGCATCTAACAGGACTGTTTGGATGGAATGTTAGACAGAAGAAGGAGTGTACAGTGAGAGGGTGAAAACCTCTCACTAAATGCCATGGAAATGCAAATAATAATAATAAATAGTATAATATGTGCTTTAAATTTGATGCCAACTGGATGACCAGCACTGTGTATGCGTTTAATTTAACTTAATGCTCTCACACCCTCCTGCAAGAGAGACTTGATGATCCATTTCACTAATGAAGAGTCTAAGATGCAGGCTAGCAATTTTCTTGTGGTTGTACGACTAGCAGAGGAGGGAAGAAGGGGACAAGAATTTGAATGGAGGCCTTTCTGACTCTAAATGCACGTCTCTTTTCTGTTTACCTTGATAACAACATTTTGCTTACTATCAACCAGTTCAATTCAGAAACATTATGTTCCAGGCACTGAAGAGTTGAGATGATCAACACAGATCTTGCTTCAAAGGGGCAGATTTTTAGAGGAATTTGGCAGACAGCTACACCACTACGTTTTATGTTATTCAAACGATGTAACAGGGATCATAACATACAAGAAGGGAGATTTGTTTTCACCTGCATTCTAAAAACTTACTTTCATTTGTGAGTTAAACATTTTCACCTAGATTCCATTTTGCCTCTTCAGAGGAATCACATGCAAGATTCGGTTTAGCTCATCTCACACCATAAAACCCATGAACCACGGTCGCTTCCCCTCCCAGCTTCCCTGTCTAGTCAGAGCAATACAGCAAAATAACAAGATTGGAAACTTTCACCCTTGCCACTTCCTTACTCTTTGATCTCAGATCCAATGAGTATCATGTCCCACTGCTTCCTGGATCCACTCCTCTGTTACATTGCTATCATTCAGTTCCAAGCCATTTCATGCCTCCTTCCTGCAATACTGAAATTGGCTTCTGTTCCTCCATGCTTTCTTTTCTCCCACCAATGCATCTATCTTCAAGCTCTCACCTCTTTTTCTTAAAAACTTCATTATAATATATTTGTATTATATATTTAGAGGCAAAGACTTGCTCTGCTGCCCAGGCTGGAGTGCAGTGGCACAATCACAGCTCACTGCAGCCTCGAACTCCTGAGCTCAAGCATTCCTATTGCCTCAGCCTCCCAAGAAGCTGGGATTATACGTGTGTGCCACCCATGCCCAGGTAACTGTTTATTTTTATTTTTTTGTAAAGCCAGGATCTTGCTATGTTGCCCAAGCTGGTAACTCCTGGACTCAAGCAATCCTCCAGCATTGGCCTCCCAAAATGTTGGGATTATGTGCATGAGCATCTACACTTGGCCAAAAACATCATTCTGTAGATGTCCTGTAGGGAATTGCTCATTACCTCATTAGAATGTAAGCTCCGTAAGGGCAAGCAGGAATTTTTCTCTTTTGTTCCCCATTCTATCTCCAGTGGCTAGAGGAAAGCCAGGCACATCTGTTGAATGTATGAATTAATACATGAGTAGTTCTTAGAAGGAAAGAATGGTGTGGGGGCTAATATTTTCTGGTGCTTATTATGTTTAAGCATTATGCTAGTCACTTGAGACATGACAATGTTTAATCTTCACAAGGTATCATGATACACAACTTTCATTCATTTACTGTAGACATAATTATTGAATATTTGCCATGTGCCAGGCACTCTGGTAGACTTTGGGGAAGGGATCAAAACAGGTATGGCCCAAAGCCTCTTGGAACATACAGTTGAGTCTGTGTATGTATGTGATACAGAGAGACAATACTTGTAAAGGAACAAACAAAATAATTGCAAGTGATGATAAAGACTGTGAGGGAGGGGTCTGCAGTGGCTCCGGCCAGATGTCCTGGCGCTTGAGGAGGCGAGGCCATGAGTTCAAGGCCAACCTGAGCAACGTTACAAGCTCTCATTGATTAACAAACAAACAAACAAAAGACTGTGAGGGAAACAGAAATTTTTCTGCAGAGGAGGTTGAGGATCAGAGCTAACTGGTGGCCTTTGGAAGCTATGTTAAGTATGCATATCCATCCTCATTTTCCACTGTTCCCCCCAGGCAGCAATTTCAGTAGAACCCTAAGCTCCTTCTCATTCCATGAACGTAGTACATTTCCCCCCCATGCTGATGTGAGGATGTAGTGGTCTTTCATCATATTCCATTCAACAGATACATGTATTCATATTTTTTCTTGCTCTGCCTGCTATGATTTTTAGTATATTCAGGTAAGTAAGATAATTTAATGCCTCTAGGGCTCTCATAGCCTTGTGTAAGGATAAGCAGATAAAGAGTTGGAATACATAGCAGAATATAGTGAGTGTTGTTGCACAGAGAGGATAAAATCCTGAAGAGTTTAAATGGAGAAATAATCATTGCAGCAGTATTCACAATAACAAAGACATGAAATCAACTCAGGTGCCCATTAACAGTGGATTGATAAAGAAAATGTGATACATATACGCTGTGGAAAACTACATAAGCATAAAAAAGAATGAAATCATGTCCTTTGCAGCAACATGGAGACAACTAGAAATCATTATCCTAAGCAAATTAATGCAGAGACAGAAAACCAATTACTGCATGTTCTCACTTCTAAGTGGGAGCTAAACATCGAGTATGCACAGACACAAAGATGGAAACAGTAAACACTACGGATTCCAAAAATGGGAAGGGAGTGGGGAGGCAGGGGTTGAAAGACCACCTATTGAGTACTATGTTCATTATTTGGGGAACAGGATCATTAGAAGCCTAAACCTCAGTATCACACAGTATACCCATGTAACAAACCTGCACAGGTACCCCAAATCTTTTTTTTTTTTTTGAGATGTAATCTCGCTCTGTTGCCCAGGCTGGAGTGCAGTGGTGTGATCTTGGCTCACTGCATCCTCTGCCTCCCAGATTAAAGCAATTCTCTTGCCTCAGCCTCCCAGTAGTGGGAACTACAGGCACACACCGCCATGCCTGGCTAATTTTTTGTATTTTTAGTAGAGACAGGGTATCACCATGTTGGCCAGGATGGTCTTGATCTCCTGACCTCATGATGCACCCACCTTGGCCCCCCGAAAGGACTGAGATTACAGGTGTGAGCCACCACACCTGGCCAAATCAAAAATTTTTGAAAAAACTATAATACTATACTAAAAAATAAGCTAAATATTGTTGAAAAAAACAAAGGATTATACCTACCTGGGGGAGATCAGAAAATATTGTTAGAAAAGATAGTATTTGAGGAATGAGCACAATTTCTACAGCTTATCACAGTAGAGAAAGGACGCTCCGGTGCTGACCAAACAGTATAAGCAAAAACTGTGTGGGTGACAGAGTGCTGGGGACATTTAGGGAACAGGAATAATCCCAGGGTTGCTGGATTATGGGGGATTTGTAGGGGAGAAAGGGAACTGAAAAATCAACATGGAACCATGCGTTGGACGAGTAAATGCCATGAAGAGGAGTTGATAATTAATGTGGTGGGTAGTGGGAATGCACTGTGAATTTCAAGTAGGAGAAAGACACACTTGTAACTGTATGTTAGGGGTGGAGAATGAATCAAAGAGGCTTATTTGAGGGCTGCTTGAGGTAGATCAAGTGAATGGTGAAGGGAGCCTGACGCAGAGGTGATTTTAGCAATTGTGAATTTTTAAGGGTGAGGGGATAAGCAAAACCCAGTGGGCTGTGAGCCTTCTGAACAGGGTAATTAAAAGAATAGATGCAGCCAGGCAGGGTGGCTCATGCTTGTAATTCCAACTCTTTGGGAGGCTGAGGCGGGCGGATCACGAGGTCAAGGAATGGAGACCATCCTATCCAACATGGTGAAAGCCCATCTCTACTAAAAATACAACAACGACCACAAAATTACCTGGGTGTGGTGGCACGTGCCTGTAATCCCAGCTACTCAGGAGTCTGAGGCAGGAGAATCACTTGAACCTGGGAGGTGGAGGTTGCAGTGAGCCGAGATTGTACCACTGCACTCCAGCCTGGGAGACAGAGTGAGACTCAGTCTTAAAAAAAAAAAAAAGAAAAAGAATAGATGCATTCCAGACAGAAATAATTATTTGGAAAGTTAATTTGCATTGAAAGACAGTTAATTCAGATCCCTTAACCTGGAAGTATCGTCCCTTCTCTAGTCTGCATGAATTACAGCCTCATGAAGGTAAGCAATAACTGGATAGTGTGGTTTTACATTATCCAGCAGTGGTCCCCAACCTTTTTGGCACCGGGGACTGATTCCATGGAAGACAATTTTTCCATGGACCAGGCAGAGCTAATGGTTTCAGGATGATTCAAGCACATTCCATTTATTGTACACTTAATTTCTGTTATTATTATACTGTAATATATAATGAAATAATCACACAACTCACCATAATGTAAAATCAGTAGGAGTCCTGAGCTTGTTGTCCTGCAATTATTTGACCCCATCTGGGGGTGATGGGGGACAGTGACAGATCATCAGGCATTGCATTCTCATAAAGAGCACACAACCGAGGTCCCTGGCATGCGCCGTTCACAATGGGGTTCACACTCCTAGGATAATCTAATGCCCCCTCAACAGTTATCAGACCATGACCCAGGGTCTACAGCATTTCTAAGCACTTCTAACCTGTTCACTTAAGGGAATACAGTTGATGGTCTTATATTGTCATTTAGCTGCTTTGAGTGTGTTAGTCTTGTTCCGACAGCTAGTATAAAATCATGAACTTCACAGGATTCTCTAAAACAGTTTTTAAAACATCAGAAGGGAAAGAAAAACCAGAAAGCCACTTCCAGGAAGGTATCTTTGAACACTTGAGGGGGCAGACACAGATAACAGTTCCCTGTAGACGATCAGTAATTTTTACTTCATCAAGGTCTGATTCACAGTCTGTAACAAGGAAAGAGAAGGTAGTAATGATGTAGGGGAAATACAAGATTTTAATTAACATATAGAGGAGAAATCTAATGCAAAAATCAATTCCAACTGATGTTAGACAAAGAAATAAAGCTAGATTTTCAGTATTAGATCACTTGATCAAAAAACAGTAACAACCAGAAACAAACAAAACCCATCAATCCAGTTATAAAAACCTCATGTCCCCCCGGCTGGGTGCGGTGGCTCAAGCCTGTAATCCCAGCACTTTGGGAGGCCGAGGCAGGTGGATAACGAGGTCAAGGATCAAGACCATCCTGGTCAACATGGTGAAACCCCATCTCTACTAAAAATACAAAAATTAGCTGGGCATGGTGGCGCGTGCCTGTAATCCCAGCTACTCAGGAGGCTGAGGCAGGAGAATTGCTTGAACCCAGGAGGCGGAGGTTGCGGTGAGCCGAGATCGCACCATTGCACTCCAGCCTGGGTAACAAGAGTGAAATTCCGTCTCAAAAAACAAAAAACAAAACAAAAAACCTCATGTCCTTTGAAAGATCCCTAATTGACATCATCCCAGTTCAGTCACTTGCTGAGTGAGACTATCATAGGTAAACTAGCAGGTATTTGCCCGGTGGCCTATAACGTTGCTTCTGCCATTTTTTTTTAAGGGAGAGAAAAAAGGTCATGCCACAGCTAGAAAATCTGCCAAGTGCAATTGGCATCTTGGGAATTTGCTCTGCCTGCTTTGAGGAGATCATGTAGTTCCCAAGTGGTAGATGTTTTTTCCTCAAGATATTTAGGTAAGGGACCTAATAATAATTTTGTTTAATAGCACACTTTTCTTTTTATTTTTAAACTTTTATTTTAGGTTCAAGGGTTCTTGTGCAGGTTTGTTATATAGGTAAATTTGTGTCACGTGGGTTTGTTGTACATATGATTTCATCACTCAGGTACTAAGCCTAGTGTCCAATAGCTGTTTTTTCTGCTTCTCTCCCTCCTCCCTCTTTGTGTCCACATGTTTTCATCACTTAGCTTCCACTTATAAGTGAGAACATGCAGTATTTGCTTTTCTGTTCCTGTATGAGTTTGCCAAGGATGATGGTCTCCAGCTCCATCCACGTTCCTGCAAAGGACATGATGTCAGTTTTTTTGTTTGTTTGTTTTTTGAGATGGAGTCTCACTGTCACCCGGGTTGGACTGCAGTGGCATGATCTCAGCTCACTGCAACCTCCACCTCCCAGGTTCAAGCAATTCTCACTGTCACCCAGGTTGGAGTGCAGTAGCACGATCTCAGCTCACTGCAACCTCTGCCTCCCATTTTCAAGCAATTCTCCTGCCTCAGCCTGCAGAGTAGCTGGGATTACAGGCACATGCCACCATGCCTGGCTAATTTTTGTATTTTAATAGAGATGGGGTTTCATCATGTTGGCCAGGCTGGTTTCGAACTCCTGACCTCAGGCAATCTACCAACCTCTGCCTCCCAAAGTGCTGGGATTACAGGTGTGAGCCACAGCTCCTGGCTGATGTCGTTCTTTTTTACGGTGGCATTGTATTCCATGGTGTATATATACCACATTTGCCTTAGCCAGTGTACTACTGATAGGCATATCAGTTGATTAATTTTCTTTTAAAACATGGAGAAACTTTTAATATATATTTTTATTTGCCTTTATGGTAACCTATGACATTGGAAGGGGATTACTGGTCATTATATAGTCATAATCTCTTTCCTGTAAATCTGGGAAGTATTATGGAGCTCCATCTTATGTATTTCAAAACTGATGAATGAATTGACCAATGAATTGAGCAATATTTCCAAAAATGAACAATTGGGAGATGATTTAACTCTGGCATATCACATCCACACAGCCAGTGACATGATTTTCTTCAGCATATTAAATATTATATTTAATTGTGAATATGTCTGATAAACTCAGAGTTTAAAATAAACCTCTCAAGCTTTGGTTTCTGGGTATGATGACAAAGGCCAATATGATTTGCAGAGGTCGGAAATGAAAATCAAAGGCAAAGTCTAGGAAAAAAACACGAAGTAACCCCAGATGAAACCATGTAGCAAGTGAAAGGAAATATAAAATGACAAAATGGCGATACACAAGGATGAAAAGATGAGGAAATTCATTAAAATCACGATAGATATAAGTGAAGAAAGACCATTCAGAGTCAACTGTAGCAAAATAAAGGGTTTGGCAGCCCTCTTAGTAACTCTACCAAGATGATTTCTAAACTGCTGAATAAGCTTTTCTGTTTCTAATTAGCTAAGAACTAGAAATATTTTCTCTAATGTGACTCATATGAATATGTGGCATAAGGACAAAAATTTCTGTGGAACTCGAGCTTAATATAGATTAAATACATGTTCTTTGTAACATAAATTATGAGAAATTGTTTTGATATAGTATTATAATTTCCTCGAATGGCATCTCTAGAACTTTAGACAGGTGTTATAGAATATACTGCAGAGATGTTTATGTGTTCGATTAGGGTTTTTTCCTTTTTTTTTTTTTTTTTCAAGATGGAGTCTCACTCTGTCACCCAGGCTGGAGTGCAGTGGTACTATCTTGGCTCCAACCTCTGCCTCCCAGGTTTAAGCGATTCTCCTGCCTCAGCCTCCCAAGTAGCTGGGATTACAAGCACCCACCGCCACGCCTGGCTAATGTATTTTTAGTAGAGATGGAGTTTCACCACATTGGCCAGGCTGGTCTTGAACTCCTGTCCTCAAGTGATCCACCCACCTCAGCCTCCCAAAGTTTTGAAATTACAGGCGTGAGCCATCGCGCCAGGTCAGCATTTCTCTTTTGCCAATTCTGGGCTGGCTTTCACCATCCTTGACTAATACTAGGACTTTGAGTGAACCCAAAACAATGATAGCCAGGTACACTTTGATATCATTGCTAAAACTGGAAACTGACCTGGATAGAAAGGCTAACGGTAACCGTAATGATTGCTTTCATATAGGTGCCTATGATATATAAAAGCAATCATTAGGTACTGCTCATGGGTTAACTTATTTAATCCTCACAACTGCCCACCTTGACATATGAAGAAACTGCGGCACAGAGAAGGTAAGTAGCTTATTTAAGATCATCCAGCCTAGAAGTGGCAGACTTCTGGCTGCAGTCCCTAAACTCTAAACCTCACTGCACTGTGGTACTTTATATGCAATGGTAATTTTGTACTACTGTTGGGGATGTCCCCACACTTCTTTAGCATCGTTATCATGTTTGTCACTTTGTTCTACTTTTTTCCTGTTCTGATGCAGCAGCAGAACTCATTTTGATTTGGAGAATATGGTGCCCTCAATGAATCATCAGGAAGTCCATAAACAGTTTTAGGGGTTTTCTATGGAGATCTCATTTCTTAATTCTGACTCAACCCACCAGAATGAATGGATAATTATGGCATTTGAATCTTGCATACAGTTAAGTGAGTAAAAATGCTTTGTCCCATTTGCTAGAGGAAAAGAAATAAAACTGACCGCAGTTTTGGAACATACTACTTCTATCAGTAAAAACAACTTCTCTCTATACTTACTGTCTATTAGTTTGATTTTTAGGGAGATTTATTAATATTTTAGTCCTTCATGGTACTACTATTGTGCAATCCAAGAACTATGGGGGAGTTTCTGGAAATGAGAGGAAGCTCAGGGAATTATAGGCAACCAAGATGCTCCAGACCAAACCCAAACGGCGTTACTGATAATACACATGTGCTTACTAGCCAGTTTTTACATTTTCTTGTTTAATACTAATCTCATTGCTTTTGTATATCAGATTTTCCTAAGTAGTACTCATCAGTACCAGGTTTATTTTAAAATAGAGCATGCTTAATGTACTTCACATGTCTGCTAGGGGAACAGCAGCAAATACCACAGTCCCATTATATATATAAGGGAAAAAGAGGGCATATACGTGTTAAAAAGCCCGATGAAATCCTAACTCAGTAGGGGCACAATTACTTCATAGATTGGATTATTTTGAAAAGAACTAGCAAAATCCATTTTTGGATATATTTTGACTCTTTTTTTTTTTCTTTTTTTTTTTGAGGTAGGATCTCACAATGTCACCCAGGCTAGAATACAGTGACACCATCACAGCTCATGGTAGCCTCGACCTCCTGAGCTCAAGTGATCCTCCTACCTCAGCCTCTTGAGTAGCTGGGACTATAGGCACATGCCACCATGCCCAGATAATTTTTAAAATATATTTTGCAGAGAAAGGGTTTTGCCATGTTTCCCAGGCTAGTCTCAAACTCAGAGCTCCAGTGATCCCTCCTCCGCCTCCCAAAGTCCTGGGATTATAGGCATGAGCCGCTGCACCTGCCTGGCCTGTATTTTGCGTCTTTGTGTGTGCCGGTTCCCTGCTAGGTGCTAAGGACACAGAAATGAATACCACCCCTCCCTTGCTCTCAGCCGGCTCCCAATCTGCTCCTCCTTTCTCTGTTAAATCATTTTGCCTTCAAGTCTTGCATAATGTGGTGGCCACATTGAGACCTAGTCGAATAGTTTCACAATAACTCCCTTCAGTCAGAGGGCCTTGGTGAAATAACTTTGACTTTTACTCTGAAATCCATGGAAATGCAAAGTTTACTGTTTTGTTCTCCTTGATAAAATATAGCATAATAACTAGTTGCTGGGTTACTACCTAAAACACAGACTCCAAACTGCAGCCGGGAAGAGCAGTTAGCAATTAAGTAAAGGAAATGACTATGACTAGTGGGTTTGAAACCCGACACACAGCCCATATCCGTCTTAGCATAGAGAGGCATTGATGTTACTTAGGCAACTTTTATCACTAAGGAAGTAGTTTTGGTGACTCATGCTCATACAGAGTAACTCATTTCAAGTCCTGGGTGTTCAGTAACCTTACCATTATGCTTCTGTTTTCTACTTTTTGGACTCAGACAGCAAAGCTCCATTTGGATGACATAGATTAATCACTTGGTAGTATACCATGTATTGGCTGTCCCACATTTTGAAATTTAATGGACTCATGGTGATCAGAATAAAAGGTCAGTATTTCCTAAAATATATTAATATGTTGAAGGTAGAACTAACATCCTATTTTCTAAGCAGAAATATTATCGTGTTAACATATCTCATTAAATGTGTTAGTTGACATTTCTTGCCAATTATTTTTTATTTAATGTAACTGCTGTTTTAAATACTAGTCATTATTTTAATAACTAAAATGAAATACTGAATAATTTTATACTATGACATAACATGCCTTATTTTTTCCCCAAATAGATGAAAAATGGAATTATAATCTCTACTGAGGGTTGCTATTCCAAGAGGAAGGAATCCTAAGGAAATTCACTGGCCAGGTTCTCGGTTCAAATTTTACAACCCACCTGCTTGATGGCCCAACAGCATTTACTTATTGACAATCGACATTTTTCTTCTGTGTTAAAAATAGCAGAGAAGTTGTAGAAATATTAGTTAATTAAAAGAGTTATAGTTTGCTAATGTGTTTGGAGAACAATATGGAAAAAGTTACTGTTGACAGAAAAAGCAAGCCACAAGCCAAGGACCTAAGCTGGCTTCTGGGGCAGTGCAGGAGCATCGTGGCTTGGGCTCCAGGGTTTGCTGGGAACCCGGGAGGTGACAGCTTCCAGGACTTACTTGAATCACTAGTATACCTTTTGTCCTAATTCTAGAAATCATGCCATAAATCTCAAAACTTGGACAGTGTTACTTGAGCTGTTTTTATTTTGCTTTCCATTGAGCCCTTTTCTGTTTTTAATTTTGTGGCTGGAAAAGCATGAAAAAGGCAATGGGTCAGGACAATATTTCTTTTCTTCTCCAGATAGAAGTCTTCGATGTGAGGCCCAGGCATCGGGTATCGTGTGTGATTCACAAGCCTTGGCATCGGAACGCCTTTCTGGAAGGACCCATTAAGACAACATGTTGGGGATGTACTAGTGAAGTGATTCTCAAAATATGGTACCCAGACCTGTAGCATCAGCATCACCTGAAAATCTGTTAGAAAGTCCAGCTGCTAATCCCCACTCTAGACCAACTAAATCTGAAACTCTGGGAGTAGGTGGGGCCCAGCAATTTGTGTTTTTACAAGATTTACTAGTTGATTCTGAGAACCACCGTGCTGGTGAATTGTTCCTGTCTGTGGCCACAGAGAATACAGAAAGTATAGGGTTGGAAGATGGGGAAATTGATGAGTGTTCGCTTATGAGGAAATGAAGAATAGACAGAAAAGCATGAGTTAACTTTTGGAATTCAAAAAGGAAGCAATTTGTAAAACCAGGAATTTGATTTGCAGGACTAATTGCTTGCAGAATCTTTGCTGTCTCAGAGAGGGGCAATCCAGATCACTAGGTTACCGTGAAATATATTGGTATGGTTCCAAAATTCTAGAATAATCTCACTAGTGAGAAAAGGCATACCTTTCCATATTAGGACAAAACTTCATATCAGGTTTGTAAAACCCTGTAAGATTCTTGTATCACATTGTCGTGGCCAACTTGTTTCTCTGGAGACCCCAGTTTCTACATCTGAAAACCATATGCATTCCTGCTCAGCATGAGCTATCTCACTGAATGAAGCAAGAGATTCAGGATGTGTAAGAGCATTTGTGAAGCATTTGGATTTCCAAGAAATGGGAAGTATAAAGATCAAGAATGATTATAAAGACTGATGCTAAAGAGGTATTTAGAAGTTGCTACAAAAAATGAGTTGCTTCTTTCAGTCTCTCTTTGCTATATCTGCCTTTTGAGTGCTGACTTGGTTATGTATTCACTACTTGATTTTAAATGAATCACGTTTTTTAAAGCTTTTAATCTGTTTCCTCAACAAAAATATAGTATTAATAATATTTACTCACAGAATTGTTGTGAGAATAAAATTGATTCAATTGGCTTTCCAAAAAATATGGAAATATAGTTTCAAAAAATAAAGCAATACCATTTTTTGTTATACTAGTGCTGTGACTTTTATTTTATGTCTGGGTTGAGGAATCCTAAAGGACTGTTGACATAATGACATCATCTAGGGGTTTGGAATAAGAGTATACATCAGCAAGTTTTCTGATTATAAAAAGTAGCTATGTTTACTTTTCTGTTAATTCTTCAGTGGAATGTTTCAATTTTCTCATGCAATGGGGGAGATCCATTTATTAAGAGCTCTGTTTTATTAAAGAAAGCAAGTCTGGTGGCTCCTGCCTAAAATCTCGGCACTTTGAGAGGCTGAAGTGGGAGGATCACTTGAGCCCAGAAGTTCAAGACCAGCCTGGGCAACACAGCGAGACCCCATCTCTGAAATTTTTTAAAAATTTAGCTGGGCGTGGTGTTGTCTGCCTGTAGTACCAGCTACTCAGGAGGCTGAGGTGGGAGGATCACTTAAGCATTGGAGGACTAGGCTGCAGTGAGCAGTAAGCTATGATCATGCCACTGTACTCCAGTCTGCAGGACCCGGCAGGACACTGTTTCAAAAAAAAGGCAAATTTGATACTTTGTATCCTCTGAACTGAGAAAATACATTTCACTCATTCTTTCAGGGAAAGAAGTGGGACTCTGGAGTCAGAGTACCCAAGCCAAATTTCTCAGCTCCTCTGCTTGTTAATTATGCTACCTTGGAAGAGCCTCATTTTCTTGGAGAATTGCTTGAACCTAGGAGGCGGAGGTTGCGGTGAGCCGAGATCGTGCCATTGCACTCCAGTCTGGGTAACAACAGTGAAACTCCATCTCAAAAAAATATAATAATAATAATGGAGGTGATAATAAAAGACAGTTGTATGTGCATGAAATGTATATAAAATACATAATCAATTGTCTGGCCTAGAGTAAATACTCAATAAATGTTGGTGGTGATTTATGATATTGTTTAACTGTGGCATAAACAGGAGAAAAAGGAACCTGTGTCCAAAAACCAAGGGCAGGAAGGAACAGGAATACAAGAGAGCAGTTGATAAATGATCATTTTACAAATGAAAATTCATGCAGCTCCTATGACTTTTCCAGTCATTTATTAAAACCAAACCATTCTCTGATCACTTCTAATGAGAAAAGTGATCACAGTAATTTACGATGCTCATGTCCATATAACTTTCAAAATTTCAATCTTGCCTGAGAGTTTACATCTTCCTTCCCCTGCCTTGACTGTGCCTTTGGAAAGGGAAGTCCTGGGTTTCTCACTCTCCCTACTTAGGTGCCTCCCTTTCTCCTTCCTCATTTTGCTAAGTTTTCTTGCTGCTGCAGGGTTAGAGCTCACAGAGGGAAAGAGGTGCAGGAGATAAGAAAATTCTTACTTGACAAGGGCTCTTGGTGGCCCTTAAAGCTGGCCCTTTTTCTGGTAGGTGCTTCTTTGGGGTTTTCTTATCTCTGGGAATTAACCTCTCTCTTTCTCTCTCTCTCTCTCTCTCTCTCTCTCTCTCTCTCTCTCTCTCTCTCTCTCTCTCCCTCTCTCTCTCTCTCTCTCTATCTATCTCTATCTCAAAGCTTCCCTGAGAAAGGAATGCACTTGTGTTCTGCTTCTCTGTGACTGCTGCCACAGCACCTCAGAGTCATTCAGTGGTATACTCCTTGTTCCTTTTTGCACTACTCTATTTTTCTTGTGGGCAATCCCTTGAACAGGGCTTAAGACAGCTTGCTTTCTTGTATGCCTCTGATTTATCCAAGGGAGTTACTTTGCCTCCCCAAACTTGAAGGTTATAGGGTTACATTTTAAAGTCTCTGGGTGGTTTTCTGAAGCTCCTTGTCTCAGGCTTGAAGTGAGAGGCAGACAGCCCCTATGGCATGTTGATAAATTTCTCCAAAGACCTTCTCTTTGTCTTCAAGAGCCTTTACCTCTTTTCTGCCTTCAACACGAATATATGACTGTAAGAATCATGTAAGTATTTCTGCAACCCTTCCTTTGAAAAATTTGCATTATACTTCTGTATTCCACTTTGGAATATGTTTCTAGTGTTTGGATACCTTAGGCAAAATGTCCTTCTTTTTTTTTCTTTTTGAGAGACAGGGTCTCATTAGTCACCCAGGCTAGAGTGCAGTGGTGCAACGATAGCTCCCTGCAGCTTCAAACTCCTTGGCTCAAATGATCCTCCTGCCTCAGCCTCCTGAGTAACTGGGACTACAGGCACACACCCCCACACCTGGCTAATTAAATTTTTTTGTTTTGTTTTGTTTAAAGGCTGGTCTTTAAATTCTGGCCTCAGGGGATCCTGCTGTCTTGGCTTCCCAAAGCACTGGGATTGTAAACATGAGCCACTGCACTGTCATGGCCAAAATGTGGTCTTTAGCACCATATTAAAGGCAAAAGTGGGGAATAAATCACTTTGTGAATGCCCTGACTTTACAAACCATCATTCTGTAGGAGATGGGGCTGCCAGGGAGAAGATCGTTTACATACACAGGGCTGGTAATTTTTGTTTTCTTTTTTTGAGACAAACTCTTGTTGCCCAGGCTGGAGTGCCATGGCCAGATCTCAGCTCACTGCAACCTCCACCTCCCAGGTTTAAGCAGTTCTCCTGCCTCAGCCTCCTGAGTAACTGCACTATAGGCATGCACCATCATGCCCAGCTATTTTTTTTGTATTTTAAGTAAAGACGGGGTTTCACCATGTTGGCCAGGATTCTTTCGAACTCCTGACCTCAGATGATCTACCCACCTTGGCCTCCCAAAGTGCTGGGATTACAGGCATGAGCCACTGTGCCCGTCCAGTTGTGACTTTTATGGTACTTGGTCTAATCACAAAATAGAGCTTTAAAGGTGAGTGATTTTTGGAATGTTTACATTTATTATTTTCCTCATAGGCAGAATTTTGAAAGAGTGCTTATCTGAGGGCTGATATATTATTGTTTTGGGAGCTAAAATGTGTTTAAAATATAACACATAAAATATAACATAAATATAAAATACAAGTTGTAAGATGATTCCAGATTCCAATGTATATTGAAATACATCAGCCTTAAGACAAAGTAAACAAAAGGTATATGTATTTTGTTTAAATTGTTATTTTTTGCACTTCAGGCATAAATATTTTTAAATATGAAAACTCCCACATAAACATATGTGTACAACTCAGCACATGTCAAAAATGCCTGTGACTGCCTTGCCATGGTTTTGGAGATGAATAGCCTTGCACAGTGGCTCACGCCTGTGATCCCAGCACTTTGGGAGACCTAGGCGGGCATATCACAAGGTCAGGAAATCAAGACCGTCCTAGCCAACATGGTGAAACCCGGTCTCTACAAATATTAAAAAAAAAAAAATTAGCCAGGCATGGTGTTGTGTGCCTGTAGTCCCAGCTACTAGGGAGACTGAGGCAGGAGAAATGCTTGAACCTGGGAGGTGGAGATTATAGTGAGCCGAGATCACACTGTTGCACTCCAGCCTGGGCAACAGAGCGAGACTCAGTCTTAAAAACAAAAACAAAAACAAAAAAGACATTCAACAAACTTAATTTTTTTTTTTTTTTTTGGAAGGGAGAAGATGGAATCAAGGTTAACAGAAGAAAGTGCCTTTTAATTTTTGTATACTTTTGTAATTTGTTTTACCTCTTACCATTTTTTAAATTCAGAAAAATAAAGTTAGCATTTAAAAATGGTATATCTCTTTGATGTATTTAATGAAGTACAGTACTGACAATGATAACATATTAGGTGAAAAAGAGCAAGGTATAAAACATATGCAATCAGACTCTGATTTGGGTAAAATACAGTTAGTTCGAAGACTATGGGGATGACACATCAAAATGTTAGCTATGGCTGTGCACAGTAGCTCACGCCTGTAATCCCAGCACTTTGGGAGGCCAAGGAGGGCAGATCAGTTGAGGTCAGGAGTTTGAGACCAGCCTGACCAACATGGTGAAATCCTGTCTCTACTAAAACTATAAAAATTAGCCAGGTGTGGTAGTGCATGCCTGTAGTCCCAGCTACTTAGGAGGCTGAGGCAGGAGAATCACTTGAACCCAGGAGGTAAAGGTTGCAGTGAGCTCAGATTGCGTCACTGCATGAGTATTTTACCATTAGCAAAATAGAGAAAAAATGATCAGAAGAGAGACTCTTGCAGTTCTATTGGGATTTCAGTACTTTGGGCTTTTCTAATGTTTGTTTAAGTCCCTTTCACTTTAGGTGCTAATCAAAAATTTATTTTCCAGATAATAATGCCTCATCTCTCTAAGGAATGAGTGATATTAAAACTGCTTTTTGATTTTAAAACTCTGAACGCTACAAAGATATATAAATAATGCTGTTAGTTGCTTTCTTTTTTCCATCCTGTTCTAGGAGTTGGTCCTAAAATGAAAGAGTTTAAAAAAATAACATGTAGATTCCTGACATTCTTTCCTAACCAGAATCGTGTCTAACTCCTAATACGAAATTCTTCCTCAAAATATATACTAACTCCCTTTCGTTTTTTATTTGATGCCTTCCAGCCTATTTTTTTCTCAAAACAAAACAAAAAAACAAAAACAAACTAGTGTTATCTTCCTAATTCCCTTCTTTTAAAAATATGGTTGTGTGATTTGTAAATAAATATGTTGACCTGCAGAATATGAACTTATGTGACATTGAGCAAATGACATGAAGTGTTCTACTTTTTATTTGTAAAAAAAAAATGAGCCGGGCACGGTGGCTCACGCCTATAATCCCAGCACTTTGGGAGGCCGAGGTGGGTGGATCACGAAGTCAAGAGATCGAGACCATCCTGGTCAACAAGGTGAAACTCCGTCTCTACTAAAAATACAAAAATTAGCTGGGCATGGTAATGCGCGCCTGTAGTCCCAGCTACTCGGGAGCCTGAGGCAGGAGAATTGCTTGAACCCAGAAGGCAGAGGTTGAGGTGAGCCGAGATCGTGCCACTGCACTCCAGCCTGGGTAACAACAGTGAAACTCCATCTCAAAAAAAAAAAAAAAAAGAGAAGCTGATAGGTCTAAAATGGGTTGATAAGCATTTTAAAGATTTATAAAGTTATTTGAAATGTACAAGTCATTCTTGTATTATTGATATTTTTCTATTAGTCAAACACACTTTTTCTGTCTTTTGGAATATGGTCTATTTTGGTCAGCCAGTATTCTCTGAGTGACTAAACACAGTACCATTGGAGGATTTCTCTAGTTTAACTTAGCAGTAATTACCTTAGATGGAAATAAAACACTTCAGTCTTGATCAGCAGGAATAAGTTTAACTCTCTAGAGGTTGATAGGCTCTAGATCATTCCAAGTATGAGGAGAAAGTTTGAAAGATAAAATGTGCTTGTATGTTGTAATATGCACACATAAGTGACTTTGAAAACTGATAAGAAACTTTTAATAATTTAAAATAATACAAAGGTTTTTTTCTTAAAGAGTGAATAGATACAGCAATGGCAGTACTATGGAAGTGTTATTACATTTTAGTTATGTTTGTCATTTTTGGGTCATATGACAACAATTCTAAGTGATACTGTTTTCTACGTAAACTAGTACTTAAGTAGGGTAAAATTAAAAGTCTTCATCTTTGAATTTTCTCTGGGTTTTAATTTATCAGTTCCGATCATGTAGCAACACAGACAAAAAGACTATAAAGGAATGTGTGCCTGTGTGTATGTGTATATATGTTTTCCCTTTCCTGGTGTGACTGGGTCTGATTTGTGTTCTTTAGTTACCTTGAGCCGTTCTAAATGCTCAGATAAATTACAAGAGAAAAGGAGCAAAGTACTAACAGCTCTCCAAGGTACTAAATTCTGTCTCCTGCATTCCCAACATGGGTCACGTTTTTTCACCTGAAAATATTGACGGCTATAACAGAAAACAATAAGGAAAGACATTTTGTTAGGCAATATGCAAATGAATCTCTTGGCAATATACCCATTATGAAAACATACTAGGAAAATAATTCTATTAGAAAAAAATGGGTTATACATTATGACAAAATTGTTCAGAAAGTGAAAGGAAGCCAGTATTTATTGTTCTAGGCAGATTGTGGAAATATATATTGATATACATATATCAGTGTGTGTATGTGTGTGTGTATATACAGACACACATATATGTGTATATGTATATACATGTATAATTGAAATATATGTGTATGTATATATGTTGATATATATACATATATACACACATATATACATTGTGTATATATTGAAATGTACATTATACATTGTATATATACACACATTATATATATTGAGATGTACACATAAATATATGTATATATCAATATGAACACATATAATTGATGTGTATAATTATATCATATACATATGATAAATACACACACACAATTACCTTGTTATCAAATATTACCTGTTTAATATGTGAAGAAAGACAGTAGTTAAGGCAGCATCTGTGGTAATCCATCTAATTCTAAGTACCGTATTCTTTGTAGCATATCAAGCGGCCTTAGCAGGAGTGATTGGGCAGGGAATATGTTATAAATGCTAAAAGGTTGTGAGATAGTCTCTTTCTTGTGCAGTTATGTTAACATTTTCTGTCTAGCTTTTATAACATGCATTGCCTTATCGGATAAGTTTGCTTCCTAGATCTCAGACGTTGCCCTCAGTCTTCAGGTCAGCCTCAGAAAGTGACGTATTGTGGTTCCTACGATTGATTGCTTTGGTTTAGATCCCTGGCTTTGCCTCTGGGTGTAGGGGGCCAGCCACAGGACCAACTGAGCCTACTTAGTATCTTCTATACTAAGTTACAGTGTAGCTCTTGCTCTGCCTCTCTATCTTTGCTCCCCATTCCAGAGGAAATGTTTTTTGAACAAAACACTTTATCTCTAAAAATAGTTTGAAAAACAGGGTATCACATAGTCCTTAAGATACTTTCCAGTTCTAACTTTCTGTGAAGTTATAAAAGCAATTTTAAAGAATGGATCCCACTATACTGACTTTAAAATATCATCCTTTAAATTTGCTGCAAAATATTTTTAAATTGAGAATTTCAGAAAGAGCCTCCAAGAGCAAAATCCATGTTAAAAATCTATGACTGAGTACTTTGAAATGGCAAAGTATGAGGCAAACTGCATGGTTTCTATTTTATTCGGCAGAAAATGTATAATTAAATTTCTTCATGGTCCTAATTTTTAAAAACATGTTTTCAGCAGGGTGCGGTGGCTCACATCTGTAACCCAGCACTTTGGGAGGACAAGGCGAGTGAATCACTTGAGGTCAGGAGTTCGAGACCAGCCTGCCCAACATGATGAAACCCTGTCTCTATGAAAAATACAAAAATTAGCCAGGCATGGTGGTGCACACCTGTAATCCCAGTTACTCAGGAGGTGGAGGCAGGAGAATGACTTGAACCCAGGAGGTGGAGGTTGCAGTGAGCTGATATTGTGCCATTGCACTCCAGTCCGGGTGACAGAGTGAGACTCTGTCTCAAAACAAACAAACAAAAAACTACTCCTTAAAGACATCATGAAGTTCATTTTCCATCGGTTCTTTTTCTCTTGAAAGTTTATCACATCCACTGACTGAACACATCTGCTGTTCCTGTTTCTTTTTCTCCAGGACAGTTTATCAGGAAAGTGACTGGATAACAGAGAAAGAGAAAGAATGTTTGGCTGCAAAGTTTGCTTTTATTTGAGTTCATTTTGCTCCATATTTGGGAAGGCATTCATTTAAAATTGGTGCTCAGTATGCAATAATGGATGCACACATTCCAACACTGGCCATTTATTGATGTGCTATTCATCAAGGCCGTAACTAAAAGGGACCATCACTGCAGAGCAGCTTTGCCCAATAGAACTTTCTGTGGTGATGGAAATGTTCTATATCCGTGCTGAGCAACATGGAGCACTTGATATGTGCCTATTACGATTAACTCAATTATAACGTTATTTAAATTAATTTAAAGTTAATTTACCAAATGTGGCTCCTGGTTATGCTATTGGATAGTGAGAATCATTTAAATTAGAAAAAATGCCCTATGCTTAGGAAATGAAAGTATTCAATTGCATTTTTTACTATTGGCACTTTTATGGTCTGAAATAGATTACAAAGTTTTACACTTTGTTTTTTGTTTTACACTTTGCTTGTTTGTTTTTTGAGACAGAGTTTCCCTCTGTCACCCAGGCCTCCCAAAGTGCTGGAACTACAAGTGTGAGCCACTTCTTTAGCTGCTTTTTAAGGTTTTTTAAATTGCAAATCTCTTCAGTGCCTAGGGAATGAAAGCATCAACACAGGACTAGCTGCTATTAACAGATTCTCCTCCTCTCCACCCAAGAGCTCCCCAATTCATGCCTCCTGGTTAAGGTCACTGAAAAAATTTTACCCAAAGATTGCCAGAGCTGTAGCTCTGGACTTCACAGCTGTTCTGGTTCTTCAGGGAGTTCAGTGTTAAGGGGTATCTCTCTTACTACGAATTCTGCTGTCTATTCTCTGACTTCCTCTATTTCCATGCTCAGCACCTCCTCAGTTAGGGCTGGGGCTTTTCATCCTCACAGCAACTGCATATCCTATTATTTAGACATTTTAGAGGTGCACTTGGACTCAAAATGATGTATTGACTTTCTCCATGTCACCTAGCTAGGAAGCAGCAGCAGCAGACCTGTGCTTCCTGTCTACACTGCGGCTCTCAAGCTTGCATTCTTAACCACAAAGCAAATCATTATAGAAGAGGAAATTTTTTTTTTTTTTTTTTTTTTTTGAGATGGAGTTTTACTCTTGTTGCCCAGGCTGGAGTGCAATGGCACGATTTCAGCTCAGTGCAACCTCCACCTCCCAGGTTCAGTGATTTTTTTGCCTCAGCCTCTCAAGTGGCTGGGATTACAGGCATGCACCACCACACATGGCTAATTTTTGCATTTTTAGTGGAGACAGGGTTTCACCATGTTGCCCAGGCTGACCTCAAGTGATCCGCCTGCCTTGGCCTCCCAAAGTGCTGGGAACCCACCTCGCCTGGCCCACACCCGACTACTTTTTGTATTTTAAGTAGAGACAGGTTTTGCTATGTTGGTCAAGTTGGTCTCAAACTACTGACCTCAGGTAATACACCTGCCTCTGCCTCACAAAATGCTGGAATTATAGGCATGAGCCATAGTGCACAGCCAGAAGAGGAAGAATTCCTTCAAATCGGTGCAGAGGGCAAACCTAAAAGAAACTGGAATTTAGACTATAAGGAAGAATTTTCTAATCATCCCAGCTGTTTACAAGGAAACATTTCATTTTTTTCTTTTTCTTCTTTTTTTTTTTTTGAGATGGAGTTTCCCTCTTGTTACCCAGGCTGGAGCGCAATGGCGCGATCTCGGCTCACCGCAACCTCCGCCTCCTGGGTTTAAGCAATTCTCCTGCCTCAGCCTCCTGAGTAGCTGGGATTACAGGCGCGTGCCACCATGCCCAGCTAATTTTTGTATTTTTAGTAGAGACGGGGTTTCACCATGTTAACCAAGATGGTCTCGATCTCTTGACCTCGTGATCCACCCGCCTCGGCCTCCCAAAGTGCTGGGATTATAGGCGTGAGCCACCGCGCCCGGCTTCACAGTGAAACATTTTCATTAGCAGTTTGCAAGCTGAGGCTTATTGCTCACGGATCAGGAAAATAGTAGAAGGCATTCTCAAAAAAGTGGGAGCTCAGAAGTGGTAAATGAGCTCTGTGGGCCTTTCCAAATCAAATTTGTAAAATTTGCTCTCTTGAGGACATTTCTTATTGTCAATTTCTTCCCATGTGACTTTTTAATTTTCTATGCAATTCACAGAGACCATTCTTTTTCGGTGTAAAAACAGAATGCAACTTATTCATGAATGAAATTGGCGTAAGCAGGGTGTCCTCAGCCTGTAAGTGAGCCTGTATAGGAATCTACATCATGTTTCACTGAGAAATAGAGTGGTCTGGTCATGGAAATTCAAAGATGGTTGCAAACAGTATTTTAAGCACTTGGAAAACTGTATTTCATTTTATTAGATATTAGTGATCAGTGGAAGAACACATAGGAGAGGAAGATAAAAATGTCATTAGATTCCAAACCCAGTGCCTTCAATAACTGAGTGTATACTATGACTATTTTAATATAACCCGTAGTATTATGATGTGCCCCTTAATTATTTCTGATATGCTTTATATGTGCCTTTATTTTCCAGGTGTTAATTAACTTTTTTTAAAAGAAATGTGTTTCCTGCTTTTAGAGAAAATGTGCTGAATATACTAACATTCAAGTTTCGATACTTGTTTGCATTTTTAAAAGTGTGTCTTGTTTCTCTAATTAAAATATAAATAGTATTGTACATATCACTGAGGATGACTTTATGGGAAACTATGGGACTAGAGAGCTTTTCTTCTCTCTTATGAGCCTTCAGGATTTGCTTTGGGAAAAAAGTATATCAATATATACTTTCATTCTGCTCATCCCACTTTCCTCCTCAACTACTCCTTATTATGCCACCTCCACCAACCCTCCCACTCTTCCCCTAAATCACATAATTTGTGCCCGTGATTGGAAGACATTTGCATACATAACCTGAGAGGCCCTAATATCTGCAGATGCTTCCATGGAGATAGTTGTAAATTATGACTATGGAGAGAATTTTCATTCTTGAAATGATTATCACAAGAGATAAGCCTTAGAGAGGAAATAATACATAAAGATGTGGCACAGATGGGCTAGAAAGAACTTGAAGGATTGAATGATAGGTACAAGGGTGATCTGTGTTTCAGAAGATGAGGGAGACTAAGGAATTGTAATGTGGATATTTTAGGCTGGGAGTCTAGAAGGAAGGTTCCACTTGAAGTATAGTTCTTGAAGAAGGCTAGGAGATTGCCAGAGAAGGGAAAGAACACAGCAGAGAAGTGAAGTGAAGGGTATATTGGGGAACACCAAGCAGTTTCATTTATAGCAGGGTTCAAGAAAAGGAAAAAGTAAAGGAAAGAAAGTAAGTTCGGGATGACACTGGGAAGATCCTTAAGTATCACAATAAACAGTTCGTAATCAGCCTGTGTGGGGAAGGGGTTTGAGGCCCCTTCCTCTCAGGAGGTTGGTGTTTTTCATTAACTCTCTCACATGTTTATGTACTGTCTCTCCCCTACAGATAACATCTTTTGTCATATTTATTTTGATTTATAGCATGAATGCAGAAAATTCCAGATTTGTTTAATACATTGGTTTTTGGCTGTATATAAATCACTATGACTACATAGCTCCCTTGACATTTTAGGTACTGATATTTATTTCTGGTGCTAACTTTATGTAATAAATATGTAAAAAGTTTGCTTCATGCATTATACATATGTTAATGTGTATATGGTCTCTGTAAGTTGAGTTAGTTTAAGAGTACATTTGCTGGCCAGGCACGGTGGCTCACACCTGTAATTCCAGCACTTTGGGAAGCCGAGGCGAGTGGATCACCTGAGGTCAGGAGTTTGAGACCAGCCTGACCAACATGGAGAAACCCATCTCTGTTAAAAACACAAAATTAGCCTGGTGTGGTTGCACCTACTTGGAATACCAGCTACTCGGGAAGCTAAGACAGGAGAATCGCTTGAACCTGGGAGGCAGAGGTTGTGGTGAGCTGAGATCGTGCCATCACACTCTAGCCCGAGCAACAAGAGCGAGACTCCATCTCAAAAAAAAAAAAAACAGAATACCTTTGCTTAAAGCAGGTAGAAAGAAGTCTTCTTTCTACATAGTTCCAATTGAATAAATAATTAACATGTTGTCAAATCATGTTTCCCTTTTTCAAATTTGAATTTAGCCGTGAATTCATTTCTTGGAACTGAAATACCCTCAGCAGCCCATCTGTTCCTGTTTCCTTCTCCTTTATCTTACAGATGGGAAACCAGGGTCATCCCAAAGTCACACAACCAGTTAACTGGCAACGTCAGGGCTAAAGCTGAATTATCCGGTATCTTTCTACCATCCACGTCTTCAGATCTGAAAGTGACTAACAAAAAGCAAAGCAAATGGTCAACACATGTTTACTATTTAAAAAGTTAATTTCATGGACCCCATCAAAATGAACCAGTGAATTCTGTAACTTAGATGCAATGGTTATACTTTTATTTGTTAACAGCATTACATTAACAGACATGCAACACTTCTAGCAAATCAGTTATTGTTATCACAAGTGGTACCACCAAGTTCCCCTAACAAAAATCTGTGGCAGTATTGGGAACAAATAAGGAGACTTCACAATGGGAACATTTTTTATCCTCCATATGGGTACATTATTTTCATTTATAATTGACTGTAACCCCCCCAAATTTCTAAGCTCCCCCCAACTGACTGAGTAAATTCCTCCACCAAGGGGATTCCAAAGAAATCCTGAAAAACTAATTTAGACCATGATGGAAAGGGGAAGGTCAGACATGCCTCATTATACTTTCCTCTCTTGGGAGTTCAGGCACAACCAACCAGTATTAATATTAAAACAAGAGATCTTAAGACTGACAAAACAGACTCTTCATAACAATAAGATACCGAAATTCCAAACTGACTCTAGTATGGCATCACACGAAAGATAGGAGGCCCTAAAAGAAATCAAAGCATTTTATCCTAAAATATATTTCTTTGACATATTTTGAAATGGCCCTGCATAGCCATCTCTTGGGGGGAAAATATACATTCTATAGAGACTCCCCTTCCCTTTCCAGGTCTTTTCCTGATTCAGGAGAGATTTAACTAAGAGTCTGGCATCTTTTTACATGTGGTAAGAGACACTGGCCATCTATTCTCTTTGAAGCCTGTTACCTATGACACTTCATCTACATAATAAGAACCTTAGTCTCCACCTTCTTTTAACCCAGACATAGTCCTTTCCATTGATTCTAGGCCTTTAGATAACAACTTAACTCTTTCAGTCAATTGCCAATCAGAAAAATCTTTGAATCCACCTGTGACCTGGAAGCTTCCCCTTTTTGAGTTGTCCCATCTTCACTGACCAAGTGAAGTATACCTTGCATATACTGATTAACGTCCTTATGTCTCCCTAAAACCATTTAAACCTAAGCTGTAACCCAATCACCTTGGGCACATGTTCTCAGGATCCCCTGGGGTTATGTCATGGGTCATGGTCCTCACCTTGGGCTCAGAATAAACCTCTTCAAACATTTTACAGAGTTTGGCTTTGTTAGTCAACATGAGCCTCCAGCAGTCGGTTACTGGACCATCCTGAGGAATCACAGCCCTAGCACTCAAAGACCCATAAATAATCCTACATGATATTCACTGTGTATTCAATGTGGGTATAATTTCCAAGCTAACGCATAATTAACCCCACTAATAGTCACAACACACATCCTCTGTATTACTAGCACGCACACAGGGCTCTGCTGTGGTGGACTTGCGTCCTTACTTGTAATTCTGGAACCTTCTCTAGAATGGAGGCTGGTCTGATTTATCTCCATTACCCCAGGGAAGGCACGACACAAGGCACACTATAGAAAGAATGTTTGGGCCGGGCGCGGTGGCTCAAGCCTGTAATCCCAGCACTTTGGGAGGCCGAGGCGGGTGGATCACGAGGTCAAGAGATCGAGACCATCCTGGTCAACATGGTGAAACCCCGTCTCTACTAAAAATACAGAAAATCAGCTGGGCATGGTGGCGTGTGCCTGTAATCCCAGCTACTCAGGAGGTTGAGGCAGGAGAATTGCCTGAACCCAGGAGGCGGAGTTTGCGGTGAGCCGAGATCGCGCCATTGCACTCCAGTCTGGGTAACAAGGGCGAAACTCCGTCTCAAAAAAAAAAAAAAAAAAAAAAAAAAAAGAAAGAATGTTTGAATGCTCAGGTTTCTAAGTGACAGAAAAGCAGCTTGCCTGAAAAATGATTTTGTTCCGGCTTCTCACCAGTGTTAATTCATTTGGAAACCAAGGCAGTTTTCTCCCCTTAACTGAACTCTGGATTTCTTTTCCACTCAAGGGCCCTGACACCAAAGAAGGAAATGGAGCGTAAATCAGGCTACAGAGTGGCTTCTATTCACTCGGGAAACCTTATTGTTTTCCGTCCTTTGTTCTCCTCTCGACCCCTGCCAACCCCCAGGCCGTGCGACCCTCTGAAGGCCTGAGCCTGGAGCGATAGGAGCGGGGGAACTGAAACACCGCGGAACCAGAGGCGGAGGCAGCGGCGCGACGGAGGGAGGAGGAGCGACGGACCGGCAGGCCTAGCTCTGGGGCTGCGGCGGCTGAGGCGCGGAGATGGAGCCCCTGCGGGTGCTGGAGCTGTACAGCGGCGTGGGCGGCATGCACCACGCGCTGAGAGGTGAGAGCCCATCGAGCACCCCTCTTTTTATTGGCTCACTGGGGCTGGTGGGAGCACCGGCGCCGGGAAGGGGCGGAGCGGCGAGAAGCTGGGGGCGGACACTGTGGGGCGGCCCTCAGTTGTCCTGGAAACCGCTCCAGCGCGCCGCCATGTCCACCCCTCCCGGTGCTGACTCCCTTTTCCCGGCGCCGAGTCTGGAGGGAGGGGCGGGACACGGCGCCTCCACTAGCTCAGTTGGGAGTTGGGATTCGCTGGGCAGTAAATCACACTCAAAGGGTATCGGCAAAGTTAGGGGGAGGGGCGAGCCCCCCGCCTGGTGCCAAGCCCCCATTCTAAGTGTGCAGTCACCCGGCAGCCTGGAGGCTTGGTCTTTCTTCTGGGGGGGACGTCCCAGCGGGGGAGGGAGGGAGCTGAGCAGGGCTACCCTGGTGAGAGAGAGATCTTGGAAGGGGTAATAGCAACAATTCTAGGTAGAAGTTTGCGAATGCTTAAATAGGATGGTAGGGGAAGCTTGAAAAACTTAGAAGTCTGATCCTTGGAAAGGAACGTGTCTTCTGTAGTTCTGCGCTTAGATGCCAGAGAACTGAGTTCCAGCTTGGTGGCAGTGTGACGTTGGACTCGTTTATGAACAGTGGCGAACCTGTTTCTTGGTTTTAAAAGAGAATGATTATTATAAGGATTAAGGATAAAGCCTGTCAAGTGCTTGTTACTTGTATTATGCCTGATACATTGTAGCCACTCCAAATATTACACATTATTATCACTGTTACTTTAAAACGATATCACAAGTTATTATCAAAGCAAACTATTACTTTTTATGTACTTCTTTCATTTTGAGGTTTTTTTCTTTCTTTCATGCTGAGTTGGAACTGAAAGGTTTACTTTCGGCGATATTCACTCAAAATTATTTATTGAACTGCTGTTCTGTGCCAGATTTGTGCCAGGTGCTGGCACAGTCTTTGAAGATGCATATTTATTCTTAAATTACTAAGACAACCACAAAACTGAAACTTCCCTGCTTCCTTATTTAGAACCAAGGGTAACAAGAGACTAACTAAGATACAAACAATATTTCATGGGTTGAGGTTTTTTGACCAGGTTTATTGAGTTTCAGTTCTAGACTAGGTTAATTATCATTAAGTTTTTCATACTTATTTGCTGGCCTTCTATCTTTATTTCTCATATTAAAACTTAACAGCTTCCAAACAAAACTCTAGTACTATTTACTCTTTGTTAATTCTCTAAAGTTACATAATGTCTGTGTTTTCCTGTATCTTGAAACTCCTTAATGAATTGCTTGGAACTTCACCATAAGTTGTAATTCAGCCACTCCTTAAGTGTCGAATATTTAGATAATTCTTCAATTTTTTTCAAGTACAGTGTGCTACAATTACATTCTTGAGCATAATGGCGATTTTCTCTTTAAGCATGCTTCCTAACTGGTGGAATTCATTCAACAGTAAGACTTAACTGTGTGCTAGTTACTAAGTGAAAAACTATGAATTTTTTCTTTTTTTTTGAGACTGAGTTTCGCTCTTGTTGCCCAGACTGGTGTGCAATGGCGGGATCTTGGCTCACCGTAATCTCTGCCTCTCGGGTTCAAGCAATTTTCCTGCCTCAGCCTCTCAAGTAGCTGGATTACAGACTTCTGCCACCACTCCTGGCTAAACTTTTTGTATTTTTAGTAGAGATGGGGTTTCACAATGTAGGTCGGGCTGGTCTCCTGACCTCAGATGATCCTACCTCCTTGGCCTCCCAAAGTTCTGGGATTACAGGTGCAAGCCACTTGGCCCATCAAAACTGAGAGTTTTTAAGACTTGAGCGATAGGGTAGCAAATTGCTTTTCAGAGGTTTTTGAGTGCCTTAACTACATATTCATCAGGATTATGTATTATCAATTTTTAATCCTTGCTAATTTGCTAGGGGAAAATTGTGTAATTTTAAGTGACTCTTTGGGATTAATAGATGAAAGAGTAAAGTGTTTCTCTCCTATTAGCCAGTGCAATGTGAATTTGTACACATTTTTCTATTGCCAGTGCTACTGTTATGAATCTATGATCTCTAATTTAAATTATGAACATAGTTTCCCAGTTCCTCTCCTTACTTCCATTCTGCCCCGCTACTCCATCTGTCTTCCTTCCAGCAGGCAGAATGATAATTTACACAGTAAACCGGATAATGTCACTTGGTTGCTTATATGGTTCCCTTTGAGGTTGGAATCACAGTCCCATCTTAACAGGCTTGTGAGTTTTGGCTTTTGTCTCCTTTTCAGTTTTATCTGCCACTCTCCCTTCAGCATCCCGCTTCACTGTCAACACCCAGTGATGAAATTCTAATTAAACTAGTCCCTGAATTATTTGCTCAGCTTCTCTTGTCGAAGCTCACTGATTTTTTTTTTTTGAGACAGAGTTTCGCTGTTGTTACACAGACTGGAGTGCAATGGCACAATCTCAGCTCACTGCAATCTCCGCCTCCTGGGTTCAAGCGATTCTCCTGCCTCAGCCTCCCAAGTAGCTGGGCGCACCACCATGCCCAGCTAATTTTTGTATTTTTAGTAGAGACGGGGTTTCACCTTGTTGACGAGGATGGTCTCGATCTCTTGACCTCGTGATCCACCTGCCTCGGCCTCCCGAAGTGCTGGGATTATAGGCGTGAGCCACCGCGCCCAGCCAAAGCTCACTGGTTTTATTTCTCTCTACTCCTCAAAACCTTGAAGTTCTTCTACACTGCTTTTGCTGTTGCCTCATCCAGAGTGCTCCTAACCGTGGACTTTTTCACTCCAGCTTCGTTTCACATTTTATGTCTTAGTTCATCTATTGGCCTTCCCTGACTGACCCTGTGATCCAAAGCAACTTTCCTGCCTCCCTGTACCTCTCTGCTCTCTCATCTTCTGGGTTGAAGTCTGCATGTGAGGGATATAGACGCTTAATCATTTTGATGCAGATATTTTCCCACACTTGTTTTTCTTCCAATGTTCACTTATTTGATGTACTAAAGTTTAAAACGTACCTGTAATAAAAAGCATTTCTCCTTTCCAGATGGTTTTTAATTTAATAATAAAAACTAATAATGGCAGTTAACTTCAGTGTTTATTAGGGATCTTTTAAATTCAGGTCCTTTTTTGTTTATTTGTTTGTTTTATTTTGTTTTTTTGAGACATAGTCTTGCTGTCGCCTAGGCTGGAGTGCTGTCACCCAGGCTGGAGTGCAGTGGCACGATCTTGGCTCACTGCAACCTCTGCCTCCTGGGTTCAAGTGATTCTCTGGCCTCAGCCTTCCAAGTATTTGGGATTACAGGTGTGTGCCATCCCGCCTGGCTAACTTTTTTGTATTTTTAGTGGAGACAGGGTTTTACTGTGTTAACCAGGATGGTGTCGATCTCCTGACCTCGTGATCCGCCCGCCTCGGCCTCCCAAAGTGTTGGGATTACAGGCGTGAGCCACTGCGCCCAGCCTAAATTCAGGTCCTTTTTAAAGTATGTAATAAACTAGTTAGTGGTAGAATCAGTATTCTAACCTAGGTGTACCTACGTGACCTTTTAACCATGCTATATTGCTGTTGTTCTGGTTAGATCTACTAACTTCCTTGGATGTATACATTAAACGATATAACAAGCAGCCCAAAAGGAATAATATTGAACTTGAGTTTTGACTCATTCTTAGATAAGGTTTATAATAGATTTTTTTATTGTGGTAAAACAAACAGAGCATAAAATGTATTGTTTTAACTATTTTTAAGTGTGTAGTTCAGCGGCATTAAGTACATTCACAGTGCTGTGCAACCATCACCCTTGTTTGTTTCTAAAACTTTTTAATCATCTCAAACAGAGCTCTATGCCTCTTAAACAATAACTCCCTGTTCCCTTCCCCCCAGTCTCTGGTAACCTTGATTCTACTTATGAACTTGTCTGCTTTACATACCACATATGGGTAGAATAATACAATATTTGTTCTTTTGTGTCTGGCTTATTTCACTTAGCATAATTTTTTCAAGGTTCATGTATTTTGTAGGCTATGTCAGTATCACATTTCTTTTTGTGGTTGAGTAATGTTCCATTGTATATCTATGCAATTTTGTGTATCCATTCATCTGTTGATAGACACTTGGTTTGTACCCTGTTGACCATTGTGAGTAGTGCTGCTTTGGGTACTGGTATATAATACAAGTATTGTTTGAGTCTTTACTTTTAAGTTTTGGAGTATAGTCCTAGCACTGGAATTGCTTGATCATATGATAATTCTGTTTAACTCTTGAGGAATCACCCACCATACTGCTTTCCACCACACTGCTTTCCACCGCAGCGGCAGTTTTACATTGCATGAGCGCTCCGTCTCTTCTGTCTCTATATTCTCCACCTGTTATTCCATTTTAACACATATAGCCATTCCAATGGATATATTATATTCCATTGTGGTTTTGATTTGCATTTTTTTAAATAACTGAAGATGTTTAATATCTTTTCTTTCTTTTTTGCTTCTTTTTGAGACGGAGTTTTGCTCTTGTTGCCCAGGCTGGAGTACAATGGCACAATCTCAGCTCACTGCAACCTCCACCTCCCAGGTTCAAGCGATTCTCCTGCCTCAGCTTCCTGAATAGCAGGGATTACAGATGCTCACCACCATGCCTAGCTAATTTTTTGTATTTTTAGTAGAGACGGGGTTTCACCATGTTGGTCAGACTGGTCTCGAATCCCTTACCTCAGGTGATCCATCTGCCTTGGCCTTTCAAGAGTGCTGGGACTATAGGCGTGCGCCACCGTGGTGGGCCATTGAGCATCTTTTCATGTGCCTATTAGTCATTTCTATTTTGAGTACAGAGAAATGTCTTTTCAAGTCTTTTGCCCATTTTGGAATTTTCTTTTTGTTGTTGTTGAGTTGTAGGCTTTATATATTCTGGATCTTAATGTCTTATATGATTTGCAAATATTTTTCCCCACCTTGCTGAATTTTAAGTTATAAAAAGTATATATAATTTCTTTGGCAACATGATAGATTTGCCTCAAACCCAGTGAACATCTAAAAAAAATGTGTCAATAAGGGCTGGGCGCGGCGGCTCAAGCCTGTAATCCCAGCACTTTGGGAGGCTGAGGCGGGTGGATCACGAGGTCAAGAGATCGAGACCATCCTGGTCAACATGGTGAAACCCCATCTCTACTAAAAATACAAAAATTAGCTGGGCACGGTGGTGCGTGCCTGTAGTCCCGGCTACTCGGGAGGCTGAGGCAGGAGAATTGCCTGAACCCAGGAGGCAGAGGTTGCAGTGAGCCGAGATCGTGCCATTGCACTCCAGCCTGGGTAACAGCAGCGAAACTCCGTGTCAAAAACAAAAGAAAAAATGTGTCAATAAAAGTTTTCATCCTTATCAGCATATCCAATATGCTGTTCATTTTTATAGTTACTCCATAGATGCTTCTATGTTTTCTAAATTTCATTTAACTTTATATTATATCTACATGCCCATGTATTTACATGGCATAAATGTAACATCCTTTGCTGTTTCTCTCTGTCCCTGTACAGCCTCTAGCACAGTACCACACTCTCTGTAGATTACTACTGAGGTTGCTATTGAATTGAGAATAGTTCTGCTATCATTTTATCAAATGATGAAGGTTTCTTTAGTCCAGATTCTTTTTTTGTATTATATGTAGTTGTTAGTTGCAACCCACAGAATCCACTCTAGCTAACATAATCGGGAAAAAATATTTAAAAACATTTGCAAACACACAGAATCTCCAGGACATTCAACAAGCATGTTAGGTGAACAGGAGCGCTGCCCACACTACACTGTGGGTGTTGCCAGAGTGAAGCCTTATCTTGACATCACAGCTTACACCAACAGTGCTGGGGGCTGGAAGTCAGAAGTGCCATCCATTGTCCCCTGAGAGGTGGATGCCTCTGCTACCTCCCTCACCAGAAAGATGGGTTTCCTCATTTGTCTCCTTACATTGCCACTTCTGAATTGAAGACTCTCCTCACATTGCTTACTCTAGATTGAGGTCTTTTGATGTGGATGCAGGTGGTTGGTAGGCACTACATCCCTCTGCCAAGAGGAATGTAGTGGGAAGGGAATGACAAGGGAAGCTGAGAAAGCGAGTTCTGGCTTCTCTTTGGGGAAGGAAGTATAATACTATGGCAAATTTTCAGACACAGGAAACATAGGCAAAGATTCTAGAGGGCCACAGCATAAAAATGTCTTTTAGATTTTTCAATACATATTTAACCTATACAGGAACTACTTATGCACACTTCGATATTTATGCTGGCACAGTTTATAAAGTTTTGGCTAAGAAGAATGTTCCAAGGGAAAATATCTTCTTTCAGAAAGCAGTGGAAGAAGTAGTGTCATAGCATATATATCACTGGAACCTGCAAGGTCACCTACAAATATATGCAAATAAGATTCTGTGTTTTTCTCATTTTAAAATGTAATAGCAGGAGGAGAGTAAAATATGGCTTAAGGTGATAAATAAAGGAATGCTCTAGCTGGATGACTGTTCTCTGTGTAGTCAAATATTGGAGTCAGCCTTAAAAGCAAAAATGCCTGTCTGCCAAGTAGTTTGTAAAGCTCTTTCAAGGAGTTGGCTTTGAGTTTGACACCATAATACTTCATTTCATGTAGTAAAAATTACTCAGCCTTAATATTTTCTTTTAAAATGCTATGCCTCTCATTTGTCTCATGTTAATTATTCATTTTCTGAATCTCTTTGTCTTTGTTCCTCAACAACTTATATGCCGACTTGGGAATCTACCAAACCACTTTGTAACTGGGTGTGCTTGTTGAATCAGGCAACTACATTATAATGAAGTGTATTTCTATGTAGCTGTGAATGTCACCTAAGGATATTTTTGTAGCATCAGTTGTTAGGGGCTGGGATATGAACTGCTTTTTTTTTGATTTTTATATATCTGTATTTGGAATTATAACATTTTCCTTTTTATGCATATTTCCTCATAGTTACTCTCATATAGCATTCAGATTTAAAGTGAAGCAGTGTAAAAAGTTGTCCCATTAAAATATATTTATCATTTCTTTTTTGGTACCTGTGGAAGTTAGTAAACTTTAAATACAAAAAAAAAAATATGTAAGATGAATTTTGAGTATTCAGTAAAAGAGAACCTTAACTTACCATTAGACAATTGAATCACTTATCTTTTCTTGTGGTGAATAATGTGTGCATACTTTACTGCAGAGCATTTTTGGAGGGTGGGCATAAATTTGTATTTTTCTTTTTCAGCTTTTATAGTCAAGGGGCACACGTGCAAGTTTGTTACTTGTGTGTATTCTGTGATGCTGAGATGTGGGGTATGAATGATCCCATCGTCCAGACACTGAGCATAGTACCCACAGTTTTTCAGCCTTTGCCGCCCCCTTCTCCCTCTAGTAGTCCCCAGTGTCTATGGTTGCCATCTTTTTGTCCATGAGTATCCAATGTTTAACTCCCACTTATTAGTGAGAACATGAAGTATTTGGTTTTCTGTTCCTGTGTTAATTCACTAAGGATAATGGCCTCCAGATGTATCTATGTTGTTGCAAAGGACATGATTTTGTTCTTTTTTATGGCTGCATAATATTCCATGCTACATATATATACCACATTTTCTTTTTTTTTTGCCAATCATTGAGAGCTTGTAAGGTTGCTGAGGTTGGTTGGCCTTGAACTCTTGGCCTCGCCTTCGCAAGCGCCACGACATCCGGCCGGAGCCACTTTGGGCCCCTATATACCACATTTTCTATTCAGACCACTATTAATAAGCACTTAGGTTGGTTCCATGTCTTTGCTATTGTGACTAGTGCTGCAGTGAACATGTGAGTATATGTGTCTTTTTGGTAGAATTATTTGCTTTCTTTTGCTATTTCAAGATAACACCTTTAGTCTTTATGAATTTGTCATATATTTGCATATATAGAAAAGAATATATGTGTCAGTAAACACACACACACACACACATACTTGTGACTAAATGCTCATTAATTGATTATCAGCATACCAAAGTGATTAGGAACACTTTTTCTTATTTTGTTGACAGGCCTCTTCTTTTGAAAAGTATCTATTCATGTCCTTTGCCCAGTTTTTAAATGGAGTTGTTTGTTTTTTGCTTGTTCAGTTGTTTAAGTTTCTTTTAGATTCTGAATATTAGACCTTTGTGGGATGCATAGTTTGCAAATATTTTCTCCCATTTTGTGGGTTTTCTGTTTACTCTGTTGATAGTCCTTTTGCTGTGCCACGGCTCTTTAGTTTAATTAGGTTCCACTTGTCAATTTTTGTTTTTGTTGCAGTTGCTTTTCAAGACTTAGTCATAAGTTCTTTTCCAAGGCTGATGGTCAGAGTGGTGTTTCCTAGGTTTTCTTCTAGGATTATTATTGTTTGAAGTCTTACTTCTAAGTCTTTAATCCACCTCGAGTTAATTTTTATATATGGTGAAAGGTAGGGGTCCAATTTCATTCTTCTGCATATGTCTAGACAGCTATCCTAGCACCATTTATTAAATAGTGTCTACTTTGTTGAAGATCAGATGGCTGTGGGTGTGTGGCTTTATTTCTGGGTTATGTATTCTGTTTTGGTCTAATGTGTCTGTTTTTGTACCAGTACCATGCCTTCTTGGTTACCGTAGACTTATAGTTCAAAGTCTAGTAATGTGATCCCTCTGGCCTTGTTCTTTTTACTTAGGATTGCTTTGGCTATTCAGGCTTTTTTTATGGTTCCATATAAATTTTAGAATAGTTTTTTCCAAACCTGTGAAAAAGATATGATGCTAGTAGTTTGATAGGAGTAGCATTGAATCTGTAGATCGCTTCAGCCAGTACTGCCATTTTAACAATATTGATTTTTTTAATCCATAAGCATGGAAAGTTTCTCCATTTGTTTGTGTCCTATATGATGTCTTTTAGCAGTATTTTGTAGCTCTCCTTGTAGAGATCTTTCACCTCCTTGGTTAGATGTATTCCTAGGAATTTTTTATTTTTTATTTTTGTCGCTGTTGTAATAGGATCACATTCTTGCGTTGACTCTTGGTTTGAATATTATTGGTGTATAGAAATGCTCCTAATTTTTGTACATTCATTTAGTGTCCTGAAACTTTGATGAAGTTATTTATCAGTTCCAGTAGACTTTTGGTGGAGCCTTTAGGGTTTTCTAGGTATAAAATCATATTGTCTGCAAAGAGATCGTTTGATGTCTTCTTTTCCTTTTTGGATGCCTCTTATTTCTTTCTGTTGCCAGATTGCTCTGGCTAGTGCTTTCAGTACCATATTGAATAGGAGTGGTGAGAATGGGCATCTTTGTCTTGTTTCAGTTCTCAAGGGGGATGCTTCCATCATTTGCCCATTCAGTATACTGTTGGCCATGGGCTTGTCATAGATGCTTCTTATTATTTTGAGGTATGTTCCTCCTACTCTTACTTCCTTAAGGGGTTTTTATCATGAGGGAATGTTGGATTTTATTGAAAGCTTTTTCCACATCTTTTGAGAGGGTCATATGGATTTTGTTTATTCAGTGTACCTTGATGTTCAAATACGTTTAGAAATTCTTCACACAATGTCTTTCCTTGAGACCTTCTCAGGACACATGAAATGTATCAGAGGTGTTGAGAAGTAAAGAAGCTGTTTGGCTTACAACAGTGCTTCCCGTATGTATTTATATTTGGGCAAGGACCCTGCCATTCCAGTCCCCCACCCTTTTGTTTTGCGGGGAAGGAGAGCACACCTATGTTGTGAAAATAGTGTTCCTTAGTGCATGTTTCAGGAAATGTCTGATGGGCAACAAAATGGCAGTGATGGAGCTGTCGGGGGAGATGCTGGAGTTGTGGAAGAGAAGAGGCGCCAGGGCCATACATATTAGCCAATTATGTTCACAACTTGGACTAACTTTGAAATAAGCTTCTCTGTAAGTTTTCTATTAGGCAGGTATTGTTCTTACTCTCTCTGTTTTCTCTTAGAATGCCCAAAGCTGAACCTCTGGTCTTTTTCTCCTTACTGTTGTAACCTGCCTTACTCCAATAACAGGTAGCTCCATTCTTCCGGTTGTCCATACCTGAGCCTTGAAGTCATCTTGTTTCTTCTTTTTCACCCACATCAGCCAATTCTACAGGCTCTACCTTCAGACTGTGTTTATAACTCTACCATTTCTCTCCATTTTCACCTTTACCACCTGATCCATAATCTCTCTCCTGTCTTGTCAGACTTAATTTTTGTGCCGCCTCAGATTTGCTTGGCCCCACCTGTCTCCTGGCCTGGGGCTGCTTGTTCAGTGTCGTACCCTGACTAATGCCACCTTGCCTCATCTGACACTGTCATGGGGTGATGGCTGAGTTCAACCCTCAGAATGATCGTTGACCCCTGTACCTGGACTCAGGTGAAGCATCAGGCTGTGGGCATACACTCTTGTCAGCTCAGTAGCTATCTGGAGGGGTCAGATCACAAAACCTGACTTGTGTGTGTAGGTAGTGGGGAGTTGCAGAGTCATACCTTGGGGGGACTTTTGACCAGTAAGAGACAGGATGAGAAAGGAGCCAGCAGATACATCTCTCTCCCTCCTCCCCTGATGGTGCTCCTTGCTCAAATGCCTGTGAGAAGATGGGAAGTACTATTTTAGACCCAGTAGCGTCTCTACTGCAGGGCATCTCATCATCTCCCACAACAGATACAGCCTCCCCTGACAGCTCTGAGGTATGGTCATCTGTCCAGCCTGGCTCTACCAAATCCCTCCTGCCAGAGCTGGGTTCCTGAGAAGCATCGACCAATGTGCTAATATACTCCCTCCTTCTCTGCCTCACTGCCCTCACTCTTGCCGCTTTGGAGTTTTCCATCCAGAAAAAGCATCTGCAGCTAAGCTTGGCATGAGCTGCTTTTCTGGGACCCTGAAGAAGGATTATTGCAGTAGCCTCTTTATTGATCTCCTTGCTTCTGCTCTGGCATCGCAAGTTTGTTTAGAGTGGCCAGTGATCTTTAAAAAATATGTCTGATAGGTTATTAGCATGATTAAAACTTCTGAGGAGCTCCACCACTCAAAGCCAGAGTCCCGAATCGGTCCCCAGGCTGCCTGATCTAGAGCCCTTTTTCTCTGGGGCCACATCTCCTGTGGGTGTCCCTTGCTCACTCTACTCCAGGCATCCTGGCCTCTTGGTTCTTCTTCCTACACAACCAGCATGTTCCCATCTCTGGGCCTTTGCAGTGTCTCTTCTTTCTGTCTAGAAAGTTTTTCTCCCTGATATCTGTCAGGCCCATCCCCTCATCTCCTCCAGGTTGTTGCTAAACAGAAATTCTGTAACTAACGTACATGAAAATAGAACCACTCCCTTCTTCCATGCTATCTTGCTCTGCTTTTCAATTTTCTCCATAGTACTTTTTATTGTTAGGCATAATTTAAACTTGTTCATTTATTATCTGTCTCTCTCCTTGAGAATGTAGGCTCCATGATAGGGTAGACTTTATCTGGAATATTTCTTAGATATATTTGTTGAATGAGTGAATGTACAAATGAGAAAATGAACTACAGTCATGCTTGCTGTGAAATATGTATATAGCTTGAAGTAGATATCATTCTACTGTAGTAAGTTTAAACTTAAGTATTAAGCCTGAATCATGAAGAGTTTTTGTAGGCATAGCTGTGTGTGGGATTTTAGTAGATAACAGATATTTGTGGTAAAACATCTTTGTTCTTTTTCTTTTTATCAAAAATATTTTAAATGTTGTCAAAATAATCAGTACGTTTGGGAATAAATTGGTCTGTACTCAACTGCAAAATTTAAATCATATGCTAACAGTGAACTATGGTCAAGAAAATTAAGTTTAAGGGTTTTTTTCTTTGCTCCTTTAGAAGTATGAACTTTTTGTTGTTCAAAGTTGAAAAGAAATTGATGTATGAGAGCAAATCTACACATAATTAATTACAGGATGATTATTATATGGATAAATGAGGTCAAGGTTACATGTACAGTTTGTTGTCCAGAACTTTTTTAGAATCTCTGTTGCTTTTTGCTTTCCCATGGAACATTGGTGAAAAGTGCTATTCAGGAATAGTGCCAACCAGCTCTCATTTTGCCTAAAAGCATAGCATTGTATCTCATTTTACCTTGTATACAAGGTAAAGTATATGTTGGAATTTTAAAAATGACCATTACTTCTCCTGGACCAATGATTTCTTATACTTATATCCACTAATTATTTTCATTCTGAGACTTTAAATCACCACAAACCTTGCAAAACCCTTTTGTCTAAAGTAAAACAGCTCTATTAGAGAGCTGAACATTAATATTAAATAGTTCTTGGGCATCCATTAGTGATTTTTGTTCAAACTCAATGATGAAGTTAATTATCCTCTAGTACTCAATGAATGAGACTTAGGAAACACATGCCAGAGTCTTAGCACACACAGGACCCCATAGCCTTTGGCATATGCCTTTATTAGAGTTGAATTTTCATCCAAAAGAACCTGTAATTCAAAGGATTTGTAGTTTAAAAATTCTAGTTTAATTTAAATCATGTTAGCATATGATTTTAAATTCACTAGAATTTTTAAACTATGCTAAACTTTAATAGATTGCTAAGGTTTAGATGGTAATAAAGTACCAGAATAATTTCTTTGCTTCTTCAGAAGGGATATTATTCTTGTGTCCTCAATTTGTTTTTGTGGTTATCGTTTGCTGAGTCAATTGTTAAAACTATCTTATTTGAATATTCAAATTAAATTATGTTCTTTGTTGATTGTGACATAATCTCTAGCTTGTTCTCCATCCAGTGAGGCTTCTTTTCATTAATTTTGAATTCTCAGAATGTTGGTACCATGGTTTGAAGGAAAATATGTGAAATTTTTCTGCACTGTTTTGTGGCTTCATAGATCAATATATGGCAAAGGCACTATATTTAAAATCCAAGGGTTTGTTGCTGTGAAGACATCATCTTTTGCATTTCCTCCATGATTGTAAATTCAAAAGGCTTGTGATCCCACTATTTTAACTAGGATCAAAAACAAAATCCAAGCATATATACATATACTCTTAAAGACATGTTTGGCATAAATTCTTCTATATGAGATAATCATTTTACCCAAAAAATTACACTTCAAAAAGAGAGTATTGCCTTATAATTTAGTCTTCAGAAAGGAAATATCTTCATGTTACTCAATTAGTAAACTTTTCAAAAATAGCAAATCAATAAAGTACTGCTTGGATAAACTACATTAGCCTGAAGAAACTTAATACCAGTTTTAGATGCTTATTGAGGTCACTCAATGGAATTGGCCAAAAATCATACAAATGAATTTAAAGATCTAGAAGTAATATTTAGGGGAGCTCAATTACAAGTGTTGGATATTATTGTAAACAAGCCTTTTGAAAATTACTTTACAAAGCAATATGGTAGGTGGTTACTTTGTGGAAATAAAAAATAGCTGCTGGGTATTTGTGGGGAGCATAAAATTTCGAGTGACATCATTATACGTGAACTCAAAAAGGACTAGATCTCAAGTAACTTTGACTGAGGGGAAGTTGGTGTGTCCTTGAACACCATTAAATGATTTAAAAAGTGGCTCTGTTGATGATAATGACCCTGATTTCAAAGATGCACATGAGAAAGTAGAATAAAATTGTTTCATGAACTCTGAGTAGAAAATATAGACAAGATTTCTGAATGAACATGCCAAGATAGTGTTATTTAAAATATGTTGGAGGATTATCCTTGTGTGAAACTCTGTGGGAGCAGGGATTCATTGTTTTTTATTTCTTATTTTTTATTTATTTTTAATTTTTTTAAGGAAAGGAAAAGAGAGGAAGAAAAAGAGGGAGAGAGAACAGGAATATTGCTTTATTCTATAAATGGGTATTAATAATGGCTGATCATTATTTTGTGTATTTAAAATGAAGAATGTATATTTTATTTATCTAAAGTGGAGAGTTCTACAAGTGCTTATTAAGTTTACTTGTTACTGATCTGAGTTCAGATTCTGGATATCCTTATTAATTTTCTGTTCCATTGAGTCTGAATCTCTTTATGGGTCTTATGTATCTGGGTGTTAGGATGCATTGATCCTTATGCCACTCTATCTTTGTTGGTTTGAAATCTGTTTTATCAAATGCATGAATTGCAACTCCTTTTTGTTTATTTATTTGTTTTTGTTCTCTATTTGGTTGGTAAATCTTTCTCCAACCCTTTGTTTTTAGTCTTTGTGTATCTTTGGTTATGAAATGGGTGTGGATATAGTATACCGTTAGGTTTTGGCTGTATCTTTTAATTAGGAAATTTAGTCGATTTCAATTTAAGATTACTGCCATTTAATGTTAACTGGCTATTTTATCCATTTGTTGATGTAAATTCTTCTTTATGTTGATGCTCTTTACTTTTTGGTATATTTTTAGAAAGGCTAATACTGGTTGTTCCTTTCTGTGTATAATGCTTCTTTCAGAAGTTTTTGTAAAGCATGCCTGGTGGTAATAAAATCTCTGAGTACTTGCTTGTTCATAAAAGATTTTATTTTTCCTTCAGTTGTGAAGCTTAGTTTGGCAGGATATGAAATTCTGGGCTGAAAGTTCTGTTCTTTGAGGATGTTAAATATCGGCCCCTACTCTCTTCTGGCTTGTAGGGTTTCTACTGAGAGATCTGCTGTAAGTCTAATAGGCTTCCCTTTGTGGGTAACCTGACCTTTCTCTCTGGCCCTTAGTATTTTCTCCTTTGTTTCAACCCTGGTGAATCTAATGATTATGTGTCTTGGGGTTGCTCTTCTTAAGGAATATCTTTGTGGTGTTCTCTATATTACCTGAGGTTGAATGATATCCTGCTTTGCTAGATTGGGAAAATTCTCCTGGATAATATCCTGAAGAGTATTTTCCAGCTGGGATTCATTCTCTCCATCACATTCAGGTACACCTATCAAACGTAGATTAGGTCTTTTCACATAGTCCCATAATTTTTGGAGACTTTGCTCATTCCTTTTTATCTTTTTTTCTCTATTCTTGTCTTCTCGTTCCATTTCATTAAGTCGGATATCCTTTCTTCTGCTTGATCAATTCGGCTATTCAAACTTGCACTAAGTTCTCGTGTTGTATTTTTCAACTCCTAGTTCATTTATATTCCTTTCTATATTGTCCATTCTTTTTAACATTTCGTCTAACCTTTATTCAAAGTTCCTAGTTTCTTTACATTGGGTTAGAACAAGTTGTTTCAATTCCCAGAAGTTTTTTACCATCCACCTTCTAAAGCCTCCTTCAGATACTGGAACACAGTCCTCTTCCATTAGGGCTTGTTCCGTTGCTGATGAGGAATTACTATCCCCTGTAGAGGGAGAGGGGTTCTGACTTTCGGTTTTTCTCGGCCTTTTTAGGCTGTTTTTTTCCCTTTATTGTGAATTTATCCATCTGATGTCTTTACAATTAGCGCCTTTCTGATTAAGTTCCTGAGAGGATGTCCAGTTTATTGATTGCCAGTGCTGGAATCCGAGCAACCCACTGCGCCAATAAGACTGATGGTGCTCTTCTGCCTGGGAATCTCCGGTCTGGCTTCCTTCTTGAGTCCGCAACAAGCGGCTCTGCCTTCCCTGAGCTCCAAACACCAGTCAGTAGGGGAACCAGTCCCGCTCACTGTGCACGAAGAGCTGCCGCGCCAAGGCGACGACAAAACCGCTGCGCCAGCCACAGAAGTCGCGCTGGCGACCCGCGGGGCTCCTCCACTGGAAATCTTCTGGTCTGTGGGCGACGAAAATTCCTCTGAAAATGTGGTGTCCTCACGTTTTCCGAGCTTTCACTGGGAGCTACAATCCGGAGCTGTTAGCGATCAGCCCTCTTGGATCTCCCTCGGGATTCATTGTTTTATCATCTCTGCCTGGAGCCAGGGCCAGCGTCAGTCATGCTCAATAAATATGTCGTGAATTCATAAATGAACCTGGTTGTAAACTCACAGAAAATACTTGCTGAGAATATTTTGTGGGGCATGAAGAAACATTTGACAGGGTTTATAAAAGGTTTTTCATAAGCATTGTCCAGTTCAGTAGTCAGGGGATAAGAAATCCTTTCTCTATTTTTTTAGCTATTACCTAGAATTATATCTTCATAAATTGATAACAGATCCTAAAGATTACTTCAGGTGGCTTCTTCAAGCAAATATTTATTGAATACAAGTGAGCCAGACCTATTAAATGGGATAAATACCCTTTTCCATTCTTATGTTAATACAAAAGGGCTGTAATTCATGCCAGTTTAAAAAAAGTTCAAAAAACAGAGTTCGTTTTACTAATGTAGAACTTAATTTTAATTTAAAAATAGTAGTTAAACTGAATATAAAAAATAAAATATGCTTAAATTATAAATTATACAATATGAAGTCATTTGACTATTTGGCTACATTGTTAAACATTTATATAATGAAAATGGCCAGAATCTAATTTTGGCTGTTTCCGTGGGGACAATAGGGGATTGATGTTTATTCTACTTGTTGTATATTTGAGCACGCGCAGTGGGTATGTGTGTAATGTATTTATGTTTAGACAGAGAAAAAGGTCAGGAAAGATGCACAGTAGACTGTTTTCAGTACCCAAAATTGTATTCACTGCCCCACCTCCCTATCCTCTGTCCTGCTTTGTTTTTCGCTTTAGTACTTATTACTGCCTATCATGTTTTGTACCGTACTTGTTTATCTTTCTAATTGACTGCCACCTCTTCTAGAATGTAATCTCCATCAGGGTAGGGATTTTTTTGTTGTATTTTGTTCTATTTTGTTCATCATTGTATCCTTGGACCTAAAAGCACCATTGTATAATGGATGCTCAACAAATATTTGTTGAATTAATGAATAAGTTATAGCACATGAACATTTTAAAGGTAGTTGTTGCTATTGTCAAATTATTTTTTTAGAAGGACTTACTAGTTTATATTCAGTAATGCCTCTGTGGCCATAAATATGTCAATATAATATTTTAATCTATATAATTTACTAGGTGAAATTGTTATAATTTTTGATTACTAGTGAAGTTGAATATTTAAAAATTATTATAATGTGTGTTTCTTGTTTTTTATTTTTAGCAACATTAGTAATACATTTGTTAAAAAATTGGGACACACTGAAAATATTCATTTATTCATTCAGTATGTAACTGTGGAGTGTTTTTTCTTTGTTGCTTATGGTGTAGTATGGTGAGGATGCAGCATTGAATGAGACAGTCTTGTTACTTTTTTCCAGAGATTATGCTCTACTGGGGAATACCTATGCTACACAAATAGAAAAGAAAAATTTTTAAAAATCACCAATGATGCTAATGCAGAGATAAACACTGGTGAAGACTTAGATTATATATTTTAAATCTTTATTGTAATGTCATCATGAACATTAAAATAAATTATAGCTTCCTTTTTTTACTTTTAATATCTTGAATATTTTCCCTTGCCATTGAATATAGAATTTATAAACTTGGTTTTTAATGGTTGTATGATACTCTATGGAAGTACCATACTTGTTCAAATAAATCATCGATTCTGGGACATTTAGATCATTCATAATTTTGTGCTATTATAAATAAAACAGCATCACATATATAAATATTTTCTATACATCTCTAATTATCTTATGTATGAGTTTCCTATTGCTGCTATAACAAATAACCATAAACGTAGTGACTTAAAGCAACACAGATTTATTATTTTATAATTCTGGAGGTCAGAAGTCTTAAAATCAAGGTACTGACAGGGCTGCATTCCTTCTGGAAGTCCTAGGGAAGAATACATTTACTTGGCTTTTCTAGCTTCTAGAGGCTGCACATATTACATGGCTCATTATTCCTTTTTCTATCTTTGAAGCCAAAAGTGTAGCATCTCAGAGCTTTCTCTCTGACCTCTACTTCCCTCTCCAAATCCCCTTCTCTGATTTTAACCTTCCTCAGTCCTTGTGATTATACTGGCTCTACCTGCGTAATTCAGGATAATCTTGTGACAAGGTTCTTATCTTACTCACATCTGCAAAGTCCCGATACCCATGTAAGGTAACATTTTCACAAGTTTCAGGGATTAGGATGTGGACGTCTTTGGGGATTATTATTTTGTCTATCACACCTTCAGAAATGTGCACAAATGTAAAACTAATAAATACGAAGTAATCTTTAGGGTTTTAAATGCATACCACCAAATATTCGTTGAAATATTAATTGTTAATTGATGCTCACATCTGCAATGATGATTTTTAAGTCACACCTGCTCCTTTCTAGCATTTGATATTCTCATTTTTAAACAGTCTTTGCACTTTTGATAACAATAATGGCAAACATTTATTGTATGCCAGACACTAATCAAGTATATTATAGTTATTAACTCATTTAATCCTCAGAACACCCTATGGTATAGGTACTTTAATATCCTCTTAATAGGTGAAGATACCAAGGCTTAAAGACACAAAGAAACTTGCCTAAATCACACAACTGGAAATAGCCAAGCTAGGATTTAAATGCAGAATTCTAGTAGAGAAAGAGTGAGAGAAAGAGATACACAGACAGATAGATATCCATATTCTAAATCTCATCAGTATGTATGAATACACACACACACACACACACACACACATATACACATAAAAAATTCCATAAGGGTGTCCCTAAACAGCCTTGAAAAAAATAAAATAATAATGCCTAATGTTGGATACCATGTGACTTAGTGGAAGAAGGTTTGTAGAGAATGATATACGTAGGAGGAGGCTTGGAATGGGGAAATGACTGAGGCAGTTGAAGTGCATAGGTCTGATGACAAACGTATAGTTTCCGGCCTAGTGCAAAATTGTAAAACTTAACTCTTCTTTTAGAGGTGTCTGTAGCAGAAATTATACTGCTAGTGTTTTGCAGGATAGGATTTGAAATTTTATTGGGTCAATAATGATGAAAGGTATAAGCTTTCAAGGAGGGTTAACTATAAAGCAAAGAAGGCTCAGAATGGCAAGACAAATTCAGACAGGATTTTCTTAGGCTAATTTTAGGGATCTTTATGAGTTACTTATTATATACATTATAGTATATGTTATAAAATATTAAAATATATTTTTATAAGTCTTTTAAACATTCACAGTTAGCTAGACATAAAATACTAATGTTTATATCACTTCTCATTTTTTCATTGACTTCTCCATAAATATATCAGAAATTATCACCTTGTAAATTATGAGAAAGCATCAGTAAAGAGCACTGTAAACATTTTATAGTGAGAAACTATTCATGAGTGGTCATTCACTCAAAACAAATTTATGTAAAACAAAATCAAAGTGTTGTTCACACCTGTAATTGACTGTATCACATGTGTTTGTATCATTTCTTCACTTTTTAAGTAGTTTATATATCCTTTGACTTCTATAAGTTTGTAAGTAGGTTACTTTTAGCACCACATTTTTTGGTTGTATGCTAGCTACTTGCTGATCTTTAAAAGTCTTCCATCTAGTAGTTTAATTTTTATTTTTGTCCTTTGATTGTTGTTGAGTTGGTGGATAAAATAAGGTACTGAGTTATAATTGTTGTAATTATAATGAGTTATAATTGTTTACTGGTGTGTATCTGCCTGTAATGGGTCACAGCGCATTTGGCATGCTTTGAGAATAGAGCCAAACCTTTCTTGTCTATCCTTGTTACTTAGGTTCCTTTTGTTGTTTTTCAGAGTCAAAACCAAGAGCAGTATTTAATTCTTTTGTTCCAAGATAAAAATCATTGTTTTGTTTCTTTGCTTTTTGCCAATTTAAAAAATAATACATTCTTGCCTGGCACAGTGGCTCATGCCTGTAATCCCAGCACTTTAGGAGGCCAAGGCGGGTGGATCACGAGGCCAGGAATTTGAGACCATCCTGCCCAATGTGGTGAAACCCCATCTCTACTAAAAATACAAAAATTAGTGGGGTGTGGTGGCACGTGCCTGTAGTCCCAGCTACTTGGGAGACTGAGGCAGAAGAATCTCTTGAACTCAGGAGACGGCGGTTGCAGTGATCCGAGATTGTGCCACTGTACTCCAGCCTGGCCAACAGTGCGAGGCTCTGTCTCAAAAAAGTACATTCTCATTGTAAAAAAAAAAAAAAAAAAAAAAATCAAAGTTTCCAAAAGAGTTTAAAGGAAAAAGTAAGAATCACCTCCAAATCTCACCACCAGGAAGCCTCTGTTGATATTTGCTGTTTTTTTTTCTATCTTACACATACACATGCTTTACAAAACTTGGATTTTTACTCAAGATATTCTGTGATTGCTGTATGTAGTAAATAATATGGATATTGTTTTGTGACAGTAAATATGGATGTTATCTTTTTTAACATATCTATTTTCATGTATGTAGTCTTACACTTGTATCTTTACATACTTGTCTACATTTTTTCTCAGCAAACATTTCCAGGTTTAGTATCACTAGGTCTAGGTCTAATAATTAGAAGAATTACTATCAATTTATCCTACAAACAATATGAGGGAGTGCAGCAAAGATTTTCTTAAATCTTTGCTGGCATTAGACAGTGTTCATTTATTCAGTCTTTGCCAATATGATAGGTAAAACTGATTAATGTGAATTACTGTCATTGTTGGTGAGGCTCAGCATCTTTTATATGTATATTGATCATTTAAAATCTGGTATTTTTGAATTGCTTGTAATGAAGTTTCCATTTTAACTGTTTTGATGATGCTGGGCACCTGAAAATATTCTGTGCTCCTTAAAAGACATGGGAGCTATAGTTTATAAGTGTCTCTTTCTATATTGTATTTAGTATCTATATATAGAAATAGGTAATTGGGTATTACAACAAGGGAGTCTTCACTCCCCAAACTGAAGTCTCTTGACCTTTTTTTTTCCATTTAGGACAGTTGTGTAGTGCTTTATCAAGAAGAGTACTTCTATTTTGTAGATGCATGGTTAACTACTTACTTAATTAAGGGGACTTTTGCATTCACATTGCTCTGTTTGCCAGTTTGGAATTTGAAATGCTTTTCCTCATAGGAACAAATGGTATATTAGTGTGTGTTCACTTGAATGCCACTTAGAACTGTTATTTGCAAGTGACAGAAACTTAACTCAGACTGGTTTCCTAAAAGTTGTAAATATTGACTCCTTTAATTGACTTAAGTCCAAATGTAGGACCAGTTAGGGGTAGAGCTTGAAGCAGGGGCTCAAATCATGTCACCAGAAACCAGTTTTTTCTCCATATATCTCAGCTTTGTTTGTTCTAGGTTGGATGCATTTTTATATATGTTCTCCCCTTATTGAATCAAAATGGCTGTAGTAGCCTCTCAACTTACATCTTTCCAAGGTTTAACCTGGTAAGAAAGATAAGCAACTCTTGCTATTAATAGTTACATAAGAAAAAGCCAGGGGTCTCCCTGATTGTGCCTAATTGGCTTGTTTTGAGTTGCATGCCCATCCTGAAACCACTCTGGCTAGTCTGAAACCACTCAGGCACGTGACCCCAGGCTTCTATAAGCTAGGGGAAGGGGATTTGAGGCCATCTAAACCATTTCAACAGAGCAGTGAGGTAAGATTCCCCCAAAGAAAATCTGGGACTATTGCCAGAAAAAGAGGGGCCAGATGCTGGCAAAAGAGAAAACAAATGTCCACTCATTTTGTATCCTCAGTAGAGTGCTCAGTACATGATAGGTAATCTCACAGATATTTGCTTACCGCTTAACAATAGCACTATTGGGACTATAGTTAAGATATTTGTAAAATAAATAGAATTTCGGTTATCCTGGGAATGTCATTGTAGGTGTTTCCGAGATAAAAAATTTGAACTAAATGTCAAACAATTACTCAAAAATGAGCATTGAGATAGTCATATAAGTTCAGGCTTATTAAATAGTTTTCAAGCTAGCAGTATAATCAGAAACAGGACAACAAAGAGGGTAATCAATAATAATCAGGAGTTGATTTTAGGAATTATAATTCACTTATTCTTTTCTATGTATTCAGTCAATAGACATTTATTGAGGGGCTATTCTGTGGCAATTACTGCAATGCCTGAGTGCTGAGGTACCTAGATGAATGAGATATGGTGTTAGCACTGAGATCATTGACTAGTCTAGTGAGAGGGCCACTGTCCTGGGAAAAATGCAACGGTAGAGTGAGCTGCAGAGTGTGATGAGAGCACATGAATCATCCTTATGGTCCATCATGGCAAACGGATCTCCAGTCATTACATCTGCTTTCCAAACCTCCAGTGGAAAGGCCAGAAAGCATAAGGAACTACCAGTCTCTTCCTTTTCAGAACACTCATGAGTCTGAACTTAGTCCATGACTGCATCTAGCTGTAGAGGGGGTGGCAGATATCCTTTTAGTAGGGTACGTTGCCACAGTGAATAAATTTGTTGTTTGTTGTTGAAGAGGAGGAAGAAACAAATGTTGGGATATGCACATAATTTTTGCAGAGGTAGTGTAACTAGAAATCATATTTTTGAGTCATTAGTAAAACTTACATTAGTAAAATTTTATTAGTGAAATTTAATTCAAAGAGACTGAGCACTCACTAAGGAGAAATTGTGCAGTTCCTTGAGTTCTGTAGTAGGAAAAAGATGATGTTTGCTATCCACCTTTCATACTGTTTCATAAGTATTAGTTTGCTTCATGTTAAGTTTAGCATATTGCTAGGTAGTTTGAAATGGGAAGAGGGACAAGGGAATTGAAGATTGATTATCATGAAAACAAGCATGGCAGTATTTTACCTAAGGTCCGGCTTTGTCTGGGAAATGGTATTAGTTTCTCTCCTGATAGACAATTGTAAGTGGAAGGAAAAATTAAGCATTAATGCAGTGTTATTTCATGTTGATTCCCACAAATCAGGTTTTCTCTGCACTGAATATGGAAAGAGAAATTTTTTTTGGAATGGAATTTCATTCTTTCGTCTAGGCTGGAGTGAAGTGGTGTGATCTTGGCTCACTGCAACTGCTGCGTCACGGTTCAAGTGATTCTCCTGCCTCAGCCTCCCGAGTAGCTGGGATTACAGGTGCCCACCACCACACCTGGATGATTTTTGTATTTTTAGTAGAGATGGGGTTTCACCATTTAGGCCAGGCTGGTCTTGAACTCCTGACCTCAAATCATCCGCCCACTTCGGCCTCCCAAAGTGCTGGGATTACAGGTATCAGCCACCATGCCCAGTAAAATGCAAGAACTTTTAAAAAGAGCCCAGCAATATACTTTACAAAGTGATAAAAACATTTGTCAGCAGTTTTAAGTTCAGATCCGTATAGGTCTGAATGTTATTTTGTACTTTTATTCCTAAGCTATCACTTTGAATGAAAGGATATTGGATGTATTCAGCTCATCTTTCATTTTACAACTAGATGTCAGTGTTAACATATCTGATTAAATGTCTCAGATGTGGTTATAATGAGTAATTCAATAGTTGCTCACCTATATGAGATATAGATTAGAAAATAAATAATAATAAAGGAACAAAATTTTTAAAAACTTCTTTCCTTATTTCAAAGTGGACTGGTTATGCTTTAATTTTCTTTCTCAAAGTCCTCCTCAAAACTCCAAACTGCATTATATTATCCATTGTAACATCTTTACATTTACATTTTTTACATTTGCATTTGCATTTTGTAAATATTGATTTTTCCCCTCACATTAATAACTATACAAGAACAGTTAAAATTTTTGATTTATTTGGTTAGGAAAGTCAAGAAGAGTGTGAACTTGTAAACCTTTTCGCAACTACCAGCCAGAAGTTCTTCCCTACAGCTTTTCCAGAAAGAATCATCAGAAAAACAAAGGAATACATTGCTCTTCAAATGTGTGTGTGTGTGTGTGTGTGTGTTTATTGTCTACTTTGAGATGGAGCATATTGAGAGCAAGAATTGTGTATGTATTCTCAGTGACATTTCTTACATCTCACCTAGAAGACTCTTGAAATAACTAAATCTACCTTTTAAATTTAGTCCTCATATAAATGGAAGTGTGATGTCCTTATACATTCTTTACAGAGCCAATCTAACAACCTTTTAAAATAATTTGCATTGTGTTTCTCAGCCAAGTGTGGTGACTCACACCTGTAATCCCAGCACTTTAGGAGGCCAAGGTAGGCAGATCACTTGAGATCAGGAGTTCAAGACCAGCCTGGCCAAAGTGGTGAAACCCTTTCTCTACTAAAAATACAGAAATTAGCTGTATGTGGTGGCAAGTGCCTGTAGTTTCAGTTACTCAGGAGAGTGAGGCAGGAGAATTGAATTGCTTGAACCTGGGAGGTAGAGGTAGCAGTGAGCCAAGATCACGCCACTGCACTCCAGCCTGGGCAACAGAGTGAGATGCTATCTCAAAAATTGTGTTTCTCTAAGTAGGATATCTCAGTTTTTTTTTAAAATCAGGCTTCCTTTTAATAAATATGAAATCCTGAAGAATAACTGAAATACCATGAATAAAGTCTAGGCAAAGTAATATGTCAAAGTACTGAAAACACATCCTCTTCCTCTATTTCAACCAAAAGATACTGATGAATCCATTTCCCAAATTCTCTCTCCTTTTTGATAATCACTGCTTATGGATCACTCAAGTGATGGAGCTCACACAGGCAAAATTCTGTAGAATTATATTCATTTTGACATTTTTAGTTACACATTTTCAAAATCTACATATGTAACTTAAAAGTAAAGAAGTTTGGAGATTATATATTTAAACTGTATACTAAGAAATATCAAGACAACTTGTGTTTGGAGTTCAAGTGAAGATTTTGACAGAATTGACAGGTTTGCTTTTTAAAACTTACTTGTAAATTGGTCTTGGTGTGGTGGCTCACGCCTGCAATCCCAGCACTTTGGGAGGCCAAGGCAGGCAGATCACAAGGTCAGGAGATTGACACTGTCCTGACCAATGTGGTAAAACCCTGTTTCTACTAAAATACAAAAAATTAGCCAGGTGTGATGGTATGCATCTGTAGTCCCAGCTATGTGGGAGGCTGAGACAGGAAATCGCTTGAACCCAGGAGGTAGAGATTGCAGTGAGCAGAGATTGCGCCACTGCACTCCAGCCTGGTGATAGAGCAGGACTTGGTCTCAAACAACAACAACAAAAATAACAACAAGTTATGTGTAAGTTTAACCTTTTCCTTAGAAACAATAACCAGCCCCCCATTCTATTTTTGAAAAGGCAAGTTGAATTAGTGTCAGTAACATCCATCTCTCTTAATGGAAATAACTTTTTAAGTTGTGCAGTAAGTAGGTCCTAATTTTATAACAGTCTAAAATTTATTTATCAATCCTTGCAAACAATGCATTTGCTTATTGGCTTTAAAAATCTCTTCTTTCCTGAGAAAGAACTTTCAGTTCATCAGTTTTTGCATTACCACATTAAACACGCATTTGTCAGTTGATTTTGTCATTTTTTGTGACCTTCAGGCATATAACACAAGAACAGAAAATTAATTATTGATTATAGTACACATTCTGCACATCACTGTAGATTTTCACTCAGGCTGAAGAAAAGATAAAAAGTCCTATTAACCAACCTCAGGCTATCCCAGTTTGCTTCATATATAGTAGAAATACAAGCAGGCTACATCTTGCTGATTACAGTATGTCTTATTTAACAAAACAATAAAATAGTACAATGAAGTGTATTTAATTCTCAGCTCTCTTACAATGATTCGTAGTAGCTTAATTCTTGAGTTAAATTCTGATAGTTTTGTGGTTTTGCAAATTGATCCTTATACACTAATATTTTCTTTTGTTTAGAAGCCTTCTTGATTTATGTTTCAAGATCTGATGACTTTGACAGACATAATTTATAACCTTAAATTTGTTTTATACTAAGGCCGGTAGCTAGTTATTGCACTTACATGCAGAAGAGGCAGCTACATATGGCATTACTAAGTAGACCAACAAGCTTGCAGCACACAGGGAATCTAACTTTTCAGCAAGATACCTGGGGAATAACTGGTCCTAGCTGAGTGTCTAGAGCCTCGCAGGCATTTGGTATAAATAATTGGGAGACATTTGTGCCTTTGTTTTCTCCCTGGCCTCATCTCTTACAGGCCTCAGTGTAAGGTTATGATTGTTTTCTGAGCATATGTGAGCCTTTCTCCTTGCCCTATATCCTGTGTTCTGCTTTTATTTCCAGGTGCCTGCTGCATGAGTCCTAGCTCCTCACACCATTCTTTTTTCTTCTTCTTCTTCTTCTTTTGATATTTGGACTCAGTTAAGAAGCTAACTATTAACAGCAAATGGTATTAAAGAAATGGCTACTTGGAGCTACTATATAATAATTTAATGTTTTCTCTGATAATTTTCTTAAGTCTCAAATACTTTTATTTTTAGAACTTAACTTTCTCCTGACTTGGGTCAGGGCATACACATAACTGCTTTCATACATGTTTGAGGAAAGAGGGTGCTCATTGTAAAATATACTTACAGCTACAATTGTGGAGTTCCAATTCTGACTGACATTAAAGAATACACTAGATTTCTCTGAATCTGAAAACATTTTGCAAATGCTTTTCTTCAACAGCAAGACAAGATGACAGTGAAAGCATTCCTTTGTGATTATTTCCTTATTCTTCTTATATTCTCTCCTGGTCCGTCAACATTTAAAATGTTGGTCTATGAACTATTTACATTTGGATGCCAATTAATTGTTCATTTCATTTAAAAACTTATCTAAGCTTTAATTGGGTGAATTTGTCAAATGTGAATTATATCTCAATAAAGCTGGTATTAAAAAAAGCTTACCTTAAAGCATTTTCAGAGGTACTGTGAAGCAGCTTTGTATTAATGCGAGAAGGTGCAGAACAAATGGTTATTTATTTATGTAAAGTTCTAAGTCACATGGCTTTTAGAAAACTTCACTTTTCAATTTTTGGCTTGTTTTAACATAAGAAAACTTTCTATTTGACTTATATGTGTTTATCTTCATGAGGGAGGAAACCAAATACAAGAGGTGAGCCCTAAAATATTTAAATCTCATCTTTAGCATTGGAATGCTGTTTAGAGAGATGAACCAGAAGTCCATGTTCAAATATTACACTTCATGCCTGGCTTCCCCGGGCCTGACCTTCCACTGACAGTCTGAGATCAGGCTAATAAGTGAGGAAGTAAGGAAATGTATCATTAAATTCTGCTCTTTTGATTTCTTTCTATAATGAACTTTTTAAGGACTTTTCTTTTCAGGATATTCCATTTATCATTACAGAAAGCTGTATAGCTGCACAAGTGGTAGCTGCCATTGATGTCAACACTGTCGCTAATGAAGTATACAGGTATAATTTTCCTCACACACAGTTACTTGCCAAGACAATTGAGGTGAGTGATTGTTATTGTTTTGAGTATGTAGCAAGGGAAATTTAAAAACACTGACAAGTACTGGTTTCTGGTGGCTTAATTGGAAGATAAGTCACATATAAATTTAAGAGTTCAGGAGTAGGAAATGAACATTTTATATCCTTTCAAAAGATAGCATCCTTTTTTTAAAAAAAAGTCCAGCTTTAGAGAGGGAGATTAATATTTTGGTATCTGAGAAATAATTAAAATACAAGGACAAGTTTGACTTCTAAATGCTTAGTTCTGTGGTATTAAACTTCAAAAAAGTACTTACTTTTATTAAATACTTGTGCAATATATATAGCATGCAGTGTGAACAAGGGAGAAAATCATTGGCTATTACTGAATGCTTCATATTTTAGCAAACCTGTCAAGGTTAACCTTTTTCTCATGTGATGACTTCAGCACAAGTATTGAAACACTAATGTATGTTGAGTTATTTTAAAAATAATGTGAAATAGGCCAGGTGTGGTGGCTCATGCTTGTAATCCCAGCACTTTGGAAGGCCCAGGTGGGTGGATTACAAGGCCAGGAGTTCAAGACCAGCCTGGCTAATATGGTAAAACCCCGTCTCTACTAAAAATACAAAAAAATTAGCTGGGTGTGGTGACACATGCCTGTAATTCTAGCTACTAGGGAGGCTGAGGCAGGAGAATTGCTTGAACCTGGGAGGCAGAGGTTGCAGTGAGCCAAGATTGTGCCACTGCACTGTACCCTGGGTGACAGAGCGAGACTCCATCTCAAAAAAAAGTGAAATTGTGTTTTTCTTCTAATTTGCCATGAAAAATTTTACAAACAAATATCTCATGTTATATCTCAAATATAACATGTCATTTATTGCATGTAATTTTAAGTGGGCAGTTTGAGTTTTGACTCAGTCATCAACCATGTAACTACCACCCTCACAATCAAGACGTAGAACATTTCCATCATGCTAAATTGTTCTTAGTGCCCCATTTCTGTCAGTCTCCAACCCCAACCCAGGTAACGATGGATCTACTTTCTTTTCATTATAGATTAAATTTTCTCTTTCTAGTATATCACAAAATCATAGAGTGTAATTCTTTTGAGTGGTACTGCTTTTGTTTAATATTGATATTTTTGGAATTCATCATGTTTTGTTGTATATCAGTAGTTTGCTTTTTTTATTGAGTAATATTTCGTACAATAGAATATCATATACTACAATATGTATATCTATTCACATTATTATAGACATTTAAGTCATTTCTAGTTTTTACTATTACGAGTAAAGTTGCAGTGAACATTAGTGTATTTCTTGTGGACGATACCTAAATTTATTAAACTTACAAGAAAATACCAGATTTTCCATGTTTTTGAAGTGTTTTTACCATTTTACATTCTCACTATTAATGTTTTACTGAGAAATTTTACATCCTTGCCAACACTTGATATTGCTGTTCTTTTAAATTTTAGCCATTTTAGTGAGCATGTAGTGGGATTGTGGTTTTTAATTTGCTTTTCTCTGATGACTAATGAGATTTAGTATCTTTTAATGTGCTTATTGGCCATTTATATATCTTCTCTGTCAATACATTTCTTCCCCAATTTTTGTTATTTGGGTGTTTGTATTACTATTATTTAATTGTAAGAGTGGCTTATCTTTTCTGGATTTCAGTTGTCCGAAATATGCATAACAAATGTCTTCTCCAATTCTCTAGCTTATCTTTTTATTTTCTTAAATATGTCTGTCAAAACACAGATGTTATCTTTTATTTTCTTGTAGGTAACATTTTTTGTGTGTCCTGAGGAATCTCTGCTTACTCAGTTTTTCTCCTGTTTTCTGAAATTTTATAGTTTTAGTTTTTACATTTAGGTCTTTGAACATTTAAGGTTACTTTTTGTGTAGATTGTGAGATATGGGTCAAGATTTATATGTTTTCTTACAAGGAGACATAAAGTTGTCCCAGAACCATTTACTGAAAAGAATGTCCTTTTCCTAATCAATTTCTTTGATGCTTTTATTTTAAAAAGTCATGTATGTATGGTTCACTAAATGTCTTCTTTAAGGCAATTAGTCATAATATTTACTCAATGTAAACTGAAATGTCTTTTTAAATATCCACATATCTATATCTATCTTTGTTTTATTTTCTTATTAGATTCTCTTGGGTTTACAGTATGCATCTATTACTTATGGAAGCTCACCTTCAAATAACATTATGCCACTTTATGTTTAAGTTTTAACAGTACACCTCCAATTTCCCCTCCTGGTCTATTTTGTTATTTTGTCTTGCATTTTACTGCTACAAATGTTATAGACACCAACATACATTGTTACTATTTTTAGATTAAGTAGTCAAATATCTATTAAAGAACTTTAAAAAAGCATAAAAAGTCTTTTACATTTATCTATGTATCTATAGTTTTCAGCACTTTTTATTCTTGTTTTTTAAATCAAAGTTTGCATGTCATATAATTTTTCTTCTTGAAAAACCTTTAGTGTCTCTTGTCATGTATACGTGGAAAGGGAAAATTACCTTGGTGCTTTTGATTTAAAAAGTATTTTATGTTGTCATCATTGTGAAATACAATTTTTACTGATTTTTTTTTTCTTTTTTGGAGAGACAGGGTCTCACTATGTTGCCCAAGCTGGTCTCAAACTCTTGGGCTTAACTGATTCTCCCACCTCACCTTCTCAAAGTGCTGGGATTACAGGTATGAGCCACTGTGCCTGGCCTACTGAATCTTTGATTACGTTCATTTTCAAAGATATTTTTAAAAAATCTGTTTGTTTTCTTTTAATATTTTCCAGTATTATCTAGATTGCTTAATTTCTGACTTAAAGTCTGTGATAATTTCTATTTTCATTCCTCTTAATATATTGTGTCTTTTGCTATCTACATTTAAGATTTTATCTTTATCACATGTTTTCAAAAGTTTTATTTCTATGTGCTTTTTATGCTTTTCTTTATTTGTACTGCTTGGATCTTGTGGTGCTTTTCTTATTTATAATTTTCATCATATTTGGGGCTTTTTACCATCATTGCTTTAAATATAATCTCTTTCTCTCTTTCTCCAGTTACATATTGTAGAATAAATAATAGTTGCTGAAGACAGAGTGATCCATGATAAATATCATTAATGCTTCTGAAGAAGAGAATGATTCCAGTGGAACAAAAACTGTTAACAAAAATAGATAAAATTTTTCCTAAAATGAAAGATACAATATAACATCCATGAGTCTTTCTGAAACGGATGACTCCATCACTTAATCTAGCTAAGTAAGAGATGAATCAAAGTAGAAAACCCAGGAACGAAGCTGCTGTGTTAGGAGAAAAACTGTGGTTAGAAAATAGGTGAAAATGTTGTAAAGCTTTGCAGTGTAGAAATAATAATGTAATTGGAGTGGGAAGAGGAAGTGAGACACACACAAAATATGTCTTTGGAGATAAATGAAACTATCAATTTTTTAAGGACATTAATCAGTGTTATTGTCAGGGGATCAGCAGAGGTGGGAAAGAGAGAGCTCAGCCCTCAGAGAGTCAACGTTAACAAAGGCTTGTTAAGGCAGCAAGCCAAAAACAAAAGTTAGCCTTTACTCACTTACTGCAGTGTTACTGGCAAGAATCTAAGAGCAGAGACCATGCCACTCTCCTGGTTCCATTTACCCATGGATCAGTGTAGATGTGAGGGACCTCTCACTGATAAGGGAATCCCTGGCCTTAAGGGGAGGGCAAGCAGGGAGGGCTAGGAATGGAAAAGTGCGGGGGACTGAGTCAGAGTGACATACTCTTCAAGCATTGTCAGTGTCTTCAGGGTTTCCTACACCTCCGCACAAGGAGGCCTTGGCAGAGAAGTTCCGCTCAAGGTCTCAGATAAGGAGACCTCGGAATGAAGGCTCTGGGACTAGGAATGCAGATATTCTAAGAGCATGACCGCTGGTCTCGGCGCCTGAGACCTTGACTGCAGCTCCCCTCAGACTGTGGTGTACCAGCTGTATACCGAGTCTGTTGGGGAGAGGAGCCCCATTGAGGCCTCCTATGGAAAGCCTTTGTAACTGCCTGTGGTCAGGTGTGAAAAATCACACAGGTTTCTAATCAAAAGTAGGACTCCACAGTTTATCAAGATAACTAGTAATAAAATTAAAATCAGCAAGTTGTCTAGGTAGCAATGGGAAATTTCTAGTCACTAGTATATAACTATATATACACTTCATGTGAGCAGAAACCTCATCTGGTTTGTTCCTTGTTATATTTCCATACCTAGCACAATGCCTGGCATGTAATAGATACTGTGAAATATTTCTGAATTCATTTATGAACAGTTTTATGAACAACATATTGTGCCCCCAAAATGGACAAAGAAATACCAGGCAAATGCTAATAAAGAATAACAGGGGTGTAAAAATTGATATCAGATAAGATGGATTTCAAGGCAAAAAACGGTTAAGTCATAGAAAATAGTTTTATGATGATAATTGGCACAATTCTCAATTGTCTTGAGTACACGTGCATAAAATAACATCAGAGTTCACAGGGCAATAAATGATAGGAAATACCCACTCAGTTTCTGTTAAATACCTAGTATATGCTACAAAGTAAGAAAACCATTGTCTTATGACTATAAACTCAGTAATTCTAAGTAAAATATGAACACTAGATCTGAAGCACATTAGAAGAATAATACAGTGTGATCAAAATGGATTTTGTTTCAGGAATGCAAAAGTAGTTTAGTATTAGGAATTCTGTTAATATTATTCAACATGTTAATAATCAGAAGAGCAAAGAGCTGTATGCCAGAAAACATTTGGCAAAGTTCAGTGTCTTTTTCTGATTATTTTTAATCTCTCAGCAAAATTAGAAAAAAAGACTATTACCTCGATATATATATATGTCACTTACTAGCTTTGTATATGTTACTGACTTTTGGAGGTATATTGATATGGGGTTATATGGGAGACTGTGTGTGTGTATGTTTATATCTGTGTTTAGGTGCACACACACACATACATATAGATATGTCTAAACCCAGTAACATGCCAAGTGGTAAAACTTTAAAAGTCTAAACCCAGTAACATGCCAAGTGGTAAAACTTTAAAAGTATTCTCATTAAAATAATAAAAAGACAAGGATGTCCCCCATTAGCACTGTTACTTAATATTCTTGTGGATTTGTTAGCTAATGTACTTACACACAGAAATATCATATATATAGAAATAAAGATTTTAAAAAGTGATTGAATATGCCTGGAAAACACAAACGTGTTAAGCAAAAATAGTAGATGAGGAACAATTAGTGCTTTAATAAGGAGGCTGGCTACAAAAATATGCTAACCAATAGCATACTATATACAAACAAAAACCTACTAGAAAACAATAGGAGAAAGTTCCTATTTTCGGTAAGAAGATGAAAGTTATAAATACCTAGAAATACACTTAAAAAGAAATCTGTATAACTCACGTGGGAGTTAAAAGAGACTTAAAAAATGATGAAAGTGTACAAAACGAATTACAATGCAGTCTTGGGTAGGATGGCTGAATATTGTAAAAATATTAGTTTTCTTTCACTATAACTTCAATAAAGTTGTTTTTGTCTAATCTGCCAAGTTCTTCTTAAAGTTCAAATGAAAATTAAGTCTAAGAATAGCGAGAATACTTTCTGAGAAAAGAAATAAGGCAGGCAGAGGGACAAATAATACCTGTCAATCAACATGGGATGAACAGTGTTAGCGCACTGACTTGATCTAATATTGTCTGAAAGCAGAAGTATTTTCCTTAACTTGTATAGCCGTATAATGTAAAACATCAATTTCCATTGGCTTTAAAATATTTAGTCATTAAAGATAACCTGCGCATTTCCATGACTACTTTCTTTAATTCAAATACATTTTTCATTGCCCTAGAATGCCAGGTTAAAGAAGTAGTGCTTGGTTCAATTTAGTGATGAATTTTTGCCTAACTGCCTTATCATTTGGCTATTAAAAAATCACTAATTTCAAGAATCTGTTAAAGCTGTAATTTTTTTAATGGCTAGCTATGTTAAAGACATTGACTCTGTTTACTTCCTTTTGATTCTAGACATATGATGCCCCTGGATTAATTGCTATGAGAGATTGTTGTTTTATTTTTACTTAAGTTTTAGGAATTTAGCTGTTACCATTCCCCATTGAGTAGCTTATCATAATGGCCCTGTATGTACAGGCTGTTGAACTTGAATGTGATGTGCTGTCTAATACCCTACCGCGCATGTTCTGGCAGACTATTAAGTGTAGGATTTTCAGATTGCTTTCCTTAGCACTGGGGAGTCTAGAAGTGTTATAGTAAATTTTCAGTATCTAATTTTGATTTCATTTTAACAGATATATCTTTATTTAAAATTCTATGATCAAAAACTGATAGACATGCACATTCAAACTTTTAATACAGTGGAGACAACTGACATGTTCTCACATTAACCCCCTCTTTACAGAATTCAGAGTAAAGCTTTTCCTGCTTTGTTCATGTGCTTGAACTTCTTAGAAGTGAGCTATAATTAGGAAGGTTTTGATTCTGGGCTGACTTCTTTAAGTTTCTATCTAAAGATGTGCACTAAGAGTGCTTAATGTGAGTTGGCAAACCCCTGACCTGTGTGTGTCTGTGTTTGTCTTCTGAGATACAGAAAGGGAGCAACATAGCACTGTTTTCAACTACTTAGCTCGTTAGGGATTCTTTTGAGTCATCTTGTAAACAATCTTTTGAAGTTCATTGCACACAACTGCAAAACAAAATAATTGTGGCTATCTGAGAATGAGGCCCCTTTTCATTTGTCAATATATTAACAAACATATATGACAGGGATGGTGACTGGTCTGCATATCACATTTGCTAAATAAAAAACATTATTGATGGGTAGGTATTTAAAAATTTCCTAGACCCTATCCCATGAAAATTGTCAATTATAAAATAAGGTTTTCATGTTTTGCTCTAGAAAACAGCAGTTTTACCCTTGAGGCAGGATACAGGCGGGATGTGCTTAGGATCCAGGAAACTACCATTCCAACTCTGCTTGGGCTGGTGCTGGGACCTTGGGGGAATTCCCTTAATTTCTTACAGCTTCAGTTTATTGCCCCATTACTTCACAGGCTTGAAGTTAGTTAGTTAACTAACTTCACAGCTTTGAGAAGTTAGTTAACCAAAGGTGATTTGACAAGCATTGTATTATAAACTGTTTCAGTATCTGATATATTTAGTTGTTCTTAGTGTTTCCTTCTTTCCCATTCTATCCTTATTTTTATGTTCTTTTTCCCCTCAAATGTTCATTCCTCAGGGCATTACACTCCAAGAGTTTGACAGATTATCTTTTGATATGATTTTAATGAGCCCTCCGTGCCAGCCATTCACAAGGTATGTATAATAAATATTTCGATGTTGTATTGTCCATTTTCATGCTGCTGATAAAGACATACCCAAGACTGGGCAATTTACAAAAGAAAGAGGTTTACTAGACTTACAGTTCCAGTGTCTAGGGAAGCCTCACAATCATGGGGAAAGGCAAGGAGGAACAAGTCAAGGGCAGCAGGTAAAGAGAGAGAGGTTGTACAAGGAAACTGCCCTTCATAGAACCATCAGATCTCATGAGACTTATTCACTATCACAAGAACAGCACAGCAGAGACCTGTCCCCATGATACAGTTACCTCCTACCAGGTCTGTGGGAATTCAAAATGAGATTTGAATGGGGAAACAGCCAAACCATATCAAGTGTTGAGAAAGAGTGCTTTTGAAGGACTCATTAAATCAAATCATAGTTTCAAGCATGGACACTTTGAATTATATCAGCTGCATTTTCATAGTTTGGAAATTTTTTTTCATAAATCCTTTTATCTACTTATATTTATTTATTTTTGTTTTAAAATTATTATTATTATTGGGACAGGGTTTTGCTGTCACCCAGGCTGCATTGCAGTGGCATGTTCACAGCTCCCTGCAGCCTCAATCTCCCAAGTTCAAGCAATCCTCCTACATCAGCCTCCTGAGTAGCTGGGACTAAAGGTGCACACTGTCACACCCAGCTAATTTTTAAATTTTTTGTAGAGATGGGGGTTTCACTATATTGCCATGGCTGACTCAAAGTCCTAGGCTTAAGCTATCCTCCCACCTTGACCTTAAATGTGCTGGGATTATAGGTATAACCACCATTTCCAGCCTCCATTCATATTTATAATTAAGCATTAATTATAAAGGAAATAGTGATTTCTACCAGATGAGCAAATTACTTTGGTCAAAAGTGGATATACAAGACTGTAGGATACCTCTTTTATGCTTACCTAAGACACTTTGTTTATTTCCAGCCCAAATTACCTTAATTCATTTAAACTAATGAGCATTCAGGAATATCTTTCTAATACTGATTGAGCAAAGTGAATTTCCACAATACATGCTCAAGTCCTAAATTATTTAATTATACAATTTAAAAGCTAGTTAAGCATGCATTTGTGAACTTTACATTTCTTAAAATTCATATTTACATTGAGTAATTCTGACTTTTTATAACCACATTATAATCTCTTCATTTAAAAAATTATATGTATGTGTGCGTGTATGTGTGTGTGTATGTGTGTGTGTGTGTGTGTGTGTATTTGGCTATATGTTTTGGGAAATTATATCTTCAAATCTTGACTAATTCATCTTCATTTAAATATTTTTAATAATAGTATTTTGAATTGTTTTAAATGACAGTAGTAGTACTCCTCTAAGTGTCTTACATGGAGTATATCATTTAATTTAACAAGCTTGTAGGGTAGGCATTGCTGTTATAATTATTTTACAGGTGAGAAACTGAGGCATAGGAAGGTTAACTTTCTCAAGGATATATAATTAAAGAACATTAGAGCCAAGATTGTCAATCATTTTATGTATTCCATGATTTTAAGTAGAATATTATATGTAATAAGCAGTCTAATTCAATGAATGAATATTCTAATGCAAATTTTTTTTCTAGGTTTGGATTTATGTAAACAATTTTCTAGGAAACGAATTCTCCAAGGATTCATTGTTAACCTACAAGCCAGGCATTATTTTTGATATTGTAGTTCCTGTCCTTTGGGAGTTTATAGTCTAATGGGAATGGCTGACAAATAATTATCTTACAATATGATTTAAGCTATGTAATAAAAGAATGCTGAAAATGCCACAAGAGTACAGAGGGCAAAAGGGCTTGCTGCATAGCAAGAGAAGGAAGTTCTTTCAGAGGTGATGTCTGAATTGTGTCTGAAAGTAGATTAGGAGTTTATCAGAGCAGGCAGAGGCCATTCCATCTCAGGGTGGCTCTGGTATGTGCAACGATGTGGCCTGTGGAGCCCAGTGAACAGGATAAACACAGCAGAATGCAGCCCTAGTGCTGTGAAGCCTTGGATCATGCTGCAGTGGGCTCCAGTAGCTTTCCTACTACCTGCTTTACCTTGTTTTAGCACAGCTCCAGCTGCTGATGGCAGGAGTAACTAGTTCTGTAGTCTTCATGTGAAAGTCTGACAGGAAAGGGACAGAATAAGAACTGGAGATTTTTGAGAAGTCTGTTCATGTCCAGTCTAATTCCATAGCTGAGCCTCAGGTCCACTGATGGTTTTGCTCCTGCCATCAGATATAAGGAAATTGATCAGTGATGCCAAGTAACTTATTTAAGACTCTGAAGATAAATATCATGCTTTTGAACTCTGGTCCTCTGTTCCTGCTGCTCAGGCTCAATTCAAGTCTTTATTACTGCTTTATCTGGTCATGCTGTGGATCTCACTTGTAGGCTCTATTTTGCTAGCCTAAATACTGCCTGTTTACATGACTTGTTTTGACCCTAGTTAGTCTAACCAAGTTGCACCTCCTGCTTTTAGAATCTAGCCTTCAGCTTAAGTCTCTTCTGTTTATGTTCGACAAAATTGTGTTAGTTTTACTCACTATTTTGATTTGCTTAAATTGGCCACCAGTGCCAACAGCTCCAGGTTGCTACCCCATTCAGCAGCTCATTCATATGAAATCTTGTTATATCACCAAGGGGAGAGCAAAAAGTGTAGTCAGCAAGCACATGTGTATGTATGTGTGTGTTTTCCTAAACAAAATGATTTTGAGAGGGTAGTTGGGTTTATTCCACATTGACGTCTTGTTCTTTTTTGATTAATGTTAAGTCATTTGTCATGTTGTTTGTAAAGATAAATTTAAAGTGTACTTATTAGATATGCAAGGTTTTTTTTTTTCTTTTCAACCTCTGTCTTCCAGTTTAAGTGATTCTTGTACCTCAGCCTCTTTAGCTGGGATTACAGGTGTGCCCCACCACGCCCGGCCTAATTTTTGTATTTTTAGTAGAGACAGGGTTTCACCGTGTCAGCCAGGCTGGTCCCAAACTCCTGGCCTCAAGTGATCCACCTGCCTCACCTGCCAAAGTGCCGGGATTACAGGTGTGAGCCTCCATGCCTGAGCACTTTTTTCTTTCCAAGTGAACAAATGTATTTTTTTCTCTATAACAACAAAGATGATTGTATTTTTTGTGAGGACCAACTTATTTTTACTCTGACTTTTAAATAATGATTTAATATCCTTATATCAGATTCTTGATAAACTTTTTGTGTTTCTTTTACTCCTTTAGGATTGGCCGGCAGGGAGATATGACTGATTCAAGGACAAATAGCTTCTTATATATTCTAGATATTCTCCCAAGGTAAAAACTTAGGTTCCTGTATAACCATACCTTTAATTTAAAACTTCAGGTTTGGAAGAATGTGGTGTTTGTCATTTTGTAGAGGAGAGCCATTTATACATGTTCCCTTGAGATACTGTGCATGTCATTTATCTTCTCCTACCATGACTAATAGAATAACTGCAAATGTTTCACAATTCCACGCTTGCCACCACAGTGAGTGACAGGGAATCATAGCCTAATAGCTACATTCTACTGCCTCTGCTCATAGTGTTGATGCAGATCGCACTGATGTTAGTGAATGCTGTTACCCATGGCCTGGAAATCCATGCTAACCCTTAAAGCCACCCTTCTATGTGAGAAGCAGCCCTTTCAGTTGTATACCACAGAGGCTCTGTGTGAATCCATGTTTTGAGATAAGCTTTGATGGAAGTTAACATTTCAAATGTTAACTTTATCAAGTGTGCCATGTTTAAGGGAAAAATGATTAAAATATAAATTGTCTCCAGCCTTATAAAATTCCATTTTAAAAAAAGAGTTCAGATAATTACTTATATCATGTCTCCTACAAGTAATAGTTTTCTTTACTTTTTCTTCTTAGTAATGAGATATTTAGAATTCCTTTTTTTGTTTTTAGATTACAAAGATTACCAAAGTATATTCTTTTGGAAAATGTTAAAGGTTTTGAAGTGTCTTCTACAAGGTAAAAAAATGTATTTGTCTTGCATACATCTTAGATTTTGTATGTCTTATAGTAGGAACTGTTGTGAAATAGCAATCTTAAAAACCAGTGCATACATTCTGACGTTTTATGTGTTATATGTCTTATTCATCAGTATTTAGTTTGACTAATAATGTAATGTATTTCAAAATTTTGTTCAACTGATTCTCTTCTATTTTGATATTTTTGAATTTGTCTGGAGTAAATGCTTAGTAAAAATGGCATTTCTCAATTTTAGTCATTTATGTTGGTGCTTATTTCTGTGGAGGTAGAAATGTTTTCAGTAAGGATTGATTCTGTTGATAAGCATTTCCTGCCCTGCAGTTGGATGCAGTTAGAATCTCTGTGTTGGAGTTCTTTCAGATGGTAGCTCAGCTGGAGAGAAAGCATCTCCCTGAGTCCTTGAATCAGCTGCTGTCTGTAACAGTGCTCCCATCTGACTTGCTACCTTGAAGATAAAGTTCTAGTTCCTATGGCAAATATATAATCACTAGATTAGCAATTCTAACTTTCATAAATTTGGATAGTTTATCTGTCAGCTTTATTTATTTGTAATAAAGAATTATCTATATCTTTTGATTAAATGTTATTTCTCAGATATTGAACTTAGTAAAAAATGTAGGGTCATTGCCTTTATAAACAAGTGAAGTTACAGTTTTCACTTAAAATGAGGTTTTGTAGGCCAGGCGCAGTGGCTCAAGCCTGTAATTCCAGCACTTTGAGAGGCCAAGGTGGGTGGATCCCAAGGTCAGGAGGTCAAGACCAGTCTGGCCAAGATGGTGAAACCCTGTCTCTACGAAAAATACAAAAAATTAGCCAGGAGTGGTGGTGGGTGCCTGTAATTCCAGCTGCTTGTGAGGCTGAGGCAGAGAACTGCTTCAGCCTGGGAGGTAGAGATTGCAGTGAGCTGAGATCACGGAATTGCACTCCAGGCTGGGCGACAGAGCGAGACTCTGGGTCTCAAAAAAAAATGAGGTTTTTGTGTACGTTATTTAAATAAGAACTGCCTTTCCAAGTAAAGGATGAAAGTTTTTTTTTGTTTTCTTTTTTTCCTTTTCAGAGATCTCTTGCTACAAACAATAGAAAATTGTGGCTTTCAGTACCAAGAGTTTCTATTATCTCCAACCTCTGTAGGTACCACAGTTATAAATGCTTATATAAATTTAAAGGCTTTTTTTCCCAAAGGAAATTTGATTCAGTAAGCAGAGTGGCTTTATTTTGGATAATATTATAGGTAAATTCTGAAAATAGTTTAGATATGGGTCTTTCTTCCCAAAGAATTTAGTGCATGCATATAAATTCATTTATACATATTTTATGAAAAAAAAATCTTATAGCTCGAAACTCAGACTATATTTTTCTTTTAGAGAGCAAAGGGATAGCATATTTTGAAAATATGTCAAGTTTTTATTTCCAAACGAGGTGTGAATAATGTTAATAATTCATAATGTTTCAAAATAATACAAAATAGAAAACAAAATAAACACATAGTAACTTTGTAATGACTGCTTTGGGGATATAACATTAAGTTGCAAACATTGCTTCCATTTCATAGATAAGAAATTTAAGTAATTGATCATGATAAGACAAGTTATTTGACAGATTTGAATTTTACAATTGTTGCTGTCAGCTTTTTGTTATTGTTCTTGTTAGTTTCTTAATCAGCTTTAGCCATATCATATTGTTCTTTGTCCAGAAATTAATAGAAAACCCATTACAAAAATTCGAGATACAATCTGTAGAAATTGCAACATATTTGATCTCTCTCTCTCTCTTTTTTTTTTTTTTTTGAGACAGAGTCTTGCTCTGTCACCAGGTGCCAGGCTAGAGTGCAGTGGCGCGATCTCGGCTCACTGCAACCTCCGCCTCCTGGGTTCAGGCAATTCTCCTGCTTCAGCCTCCCGAGTATCTGGGACTACAGGCGCGCACCACCATGCCCAGCTAATTTTTGTATTTTTTTAGTAGAGACAGGGTTTCACCATGTTGGCCAGGATGGTCTCAATCTCTTGACCTCATGATCCACCTGCCTTGGCCTCCCAAAGTGCTGGGATTACAGGCGTGAGCCACCACGCCTGGCCCTCTTTAAATTTATTTTGTATCTATTGCCTTTTAGCTTGTAAAACATAGTGAGTCACCTTTTTTTTTTTTTTAACAAAACAAGGTAATAGCCAAGAATAGCTATATTTGAATTTTTAAATTATTACTATATTATCAATAATGAATGTAAAAATATCTATACTACTTCTTACCTGGAAAATATAAAATAGAAGTGACTTGTAGATTTATTTGTCAGCTTCAGTCTTTACTTCATTCGAATAAAAGTACAAAGTGTCAGCTTAACAGGTTTAGAATTTGCTACAGTGGGGTCTTCTACACATCCATAGTAGATTTTGCTCTGGTAGAAGCTAAATGGAGACCTGTATGAGTTTTTGTTTTTTTTTTTTTTTTGACTTGGTACTAAAGTTAGTACAGATCTCTTTAATTTTCTAGAGTAACTAACTGCTTTGCTTTGCTTTGCTTACAGCTTGGCATTCCAAATTCAAGGCTACGATATTTTCTTATTGCAAAGCTTCAGTCAGAGCCATTACCTTTTCAAGCCCCTGGTCAGGTATTATTATTGGAATTTTATTATGAGTATTATGGTTTATTTATTGTAAATATACATTAGTCTGCTAATTTATTTTCAAGAACTACTTTATGTAGGTGTCTGTGTGTCCTATAGAATTGGAAGTATAGACCATGCCCCAGGTCCATCTCCAAGGCTGTTTTTCTCTTGCCACTTTTATTGGTTTAAACAAAACAAAATGAAAAAACCCAATTTTTCTTTTCATCATTAGAAAACAAATGAGTTAAAAAACTTACCATTAGTATTGTTATCTTCCTCTTTCCCCCATAATTTCCCTTCTGACTGTTGACTGTTTTGCATTTATCATTTTATCCTTCCCGTAGAAGCCATTGGTTACTTTTGATAAAATTTAATATTTTTTCTTAAAAGTGGCTTATGAGTATTTTAACACATTGATTGCATTTTCTTTAAAGCCAGTGCTATTTAGTTTACTTGATATATAGTAATGATTAGCAAAAGCTAGAATAAAATAGTCAATTTGCTACATATAGAATCTCTGTGTGAGCAGTTTCACATGCTTAGGTCAGGAAATGGGGATGAATAACTGAGTTTCAGCATTTCAATGAAATTCTCCTTAACTGATATAGGTAAGGACACAAAAGTGACATCCACTAATAGGGGATCCGTAGTGCCACCTCAGTCCCCTTATAATGTAATACTAATATTGTTCCCTTTCCATAGTAGGGAATTCCAGTGTAAAGTTAATATACCTTATACATTGTGTTAAGTTAGTATTAACTTTATACATTGACTTCAAGGACTTCATCATTAAAAATGCCTGGAATGGTTTTTCTTTTACAAAATAGGGCTTTATACATGGTTATGTGTTCTGCAGAAACAAGTTTTCCCCATGGGACTCATGAGTAGAAGTAACCTTTCACAGTGAAAAGTGCTTTTCTTTTTGTAATTGCTAGTTTTCCTTTAGATCATAGGTATGTTTCAGTTTTTCCTTTTTAATGAAGGAGTATGGCAAAACTTGATCCAAAACATGTTTTCTGGAAATGTTAGTGTTGCTTTCAAAACGTCTTTTCCAAATATGATAAAAATATGTTGTATATATATTCAGTATGCTTTCTATTACTTTATTGAACATTTTTATTAATAAATAAATAGTAGTCCATGAAATAAATCATCTGTAGCTTGATGACAATGTAGCTGTTTGATTAATAACTTGTAAAAATTTGTTCAAATACAAGTAAACCACAATTTCTATCTTTTAATGTCATCCCCATAAAGACTAATGAGGTTTTTTCGTAATGTTGACTGAACATTATTAATTTCTTTTATTTTTAGTGAAGTTTTTGACAATTTTTACGTAATGCCAGGTACTGATGGAGTTCCCCAAAATTGAATCTGCACATCCACAAAAATCTGCAATGGATATCGAAAATAAAATTCAAGGAAAGAACACTGACCCAAATATTAGCTTTGATAGCAGCATACACTGTTCTGGAAAAGATGCCATTCTTTTTAAGCTTGAAACTGCAGAAGAAATTCACAGGAAAAATCAACAAGATAGTGATCTCTCTGTGCAGATGCTAAAAGATTTTCTTGAAGATGACGTTGACATGAACCAGTATCTTTTACCACCAAAGTCATTGCTGCGATATGCTCTACTCTTAGACATCGTTCAGCCCACTTGTAGAAGGTCCATGTGCTTTACCAAAGGGTAGGTTTTAAAGATCTGTTCATCTCGTATCCAAAATAACCAGGGTTTTTAAAAGCTACTGCTTCTTTAAGTTTTCTAAAAACAAGGAGCATTTTATAAAATGTTCTTGATAGAATGATGTTTTTTCCCTTAACTGCCTGCTTCATGTTCCAACAGAACACAAGTAAAAATTCTGTTTGGCAGAACATTATGTGCACCACCCACAAAATTGCTCATAAAAGACAATGTCATTTGTTTGGTGACCTTCATAGGAGCTTGAATACCCATAGTGGAAACATGGTTTCTGTTGATGATTAATTGCTAATCTTTTAGCACTTTTCTATTTATGGCACATCATACCTCAAAGAATTGTGTTCACTCTTATGATCAGTGTGTAATAAGAAATTAAATTTTAATCTAAACAAGTAATATTGAGTCATCTGGAGAATATTACGGTAACTTTTAAGTTTAAATTTTATTCAGGTTTTTACATAAGTACAAAAGATACTAAGATTGTAAGACTCTTCCACTTTATCTCTTGGCCATTCAGTTTTTCTCCCCACATGCAACCAGTGATATCAATTTACTGTATAAGTTTCCAGAGGTTTTATGTTTGAAACTGTATTGAAATGTCCATGTATATTTTATCCCCCTTTGTAAGTAAATGGCATCATACTATATATAAACCCCTCTTTTCACTGTGCAATGTAAATGGAATATTATCACATATCAGTACTTAAAGGACTTTCTGTTTTCATGGTACAGGTATATTATAATTTACTTTACTGGTCACCTATTCATGAAAATTTAGAGGGCTTCCTTTGGGTTATTTCTTAAATGTTAAATCATTTCTCACTACTTTTTTTAAACCTAGAAAGGGGAAAATTTTTTGAAGAAAAATTTTACCCTGGCATGGTGGCTCATGCCTGTAATCCCAACACTTTGGGAGGCCAAGGCAGGTTAATCACCTGAGGTCAGGAGTTTGAGACAAGCCTGGCCAGCATGGTGAAACCTGTCTCTACTAAAACTACAAAAATTAGCCAGGTGTGGTGGTGGGCACCTGTAATCCCAGCTATTTGGGAGGCTGAGGCAGGAGAATTGCCTGAATCCAGGAGGCAGAGGGTGCAGTAAGCCAAGATCACACCACTGCACTCCAGCCTGGGTGACAAAGTGAGACTCTTTCTCAACCAAAAAAAAAAAAAAAAGAAAGAAAATTTTTGCCAAAGATCTGTATCTTTTCTTTCTTTCTTTTTGAGATGGAGTTTCACTCTTGCGCAGGCTGGAGTGCAGTGGTGCGATCTCAGCTCACCACTTCCTCAGTCTCCTGTGTTTTAAGTGATTCTCCTGCTTCAGCCTCCCAAGTAGCTGGGATTACAGGCATGCGCCACCACACCTGGCTAATTTTGTATTTTTAGTAGAGATGGGATTTCTCCATTTTGGCCAGGCTGGTCTTGAACTTCTGACCTCAGGGATCCGCCCGCCTCGGCCTCCTAAAGTCTTGGAATTACAGGTGTGAGGCACCGTATCTGGCCTATCTCTGCTTTCTGAATGTTACTCAACCTAATTTGATAGGTAGTTGTATGATTTGACAATTCAGGCTTCCTGTTCTTACCTTCTATCTAGCTATTAATATATTGCATGATATACTGTACCCCAATATAACCATACCAGACTCATTCTTACTTTATTATACTCTGCCCTTGTACTTCACGGGAAAGGGTTTATTGCTTTCCATTACCTTGAAAGACTTCACTGGGATATTGTCAATTACCAAGTTCAATAGGTTCTGTTTAGGACTCTCATAAAATAAAACTTAGCAATTTTGTAATAAAAAACAACCTTGAAATTCTTTTGTAATTGTAAAGATGGTATAAAAGAAGGCTGATTGCAAAATTTATTTTGGTATAGATACCATGTGTATATTTACACATATTTATATGTGTAATATATGAGAACAGAGTTTGAAAAAATTATTTCTTTTCTGGTGTGACTTTTTCCCTCTAATTCCCATTTTAAACTATTCTCTTTGTGAAAAAGAAATAATGCTAATATGTTGAATAGCCAGCTTGGCAATAATCTTAGAGAAAGAAATAATGCTAATGCCTTGCATTTCTGAAGTATTTTATGCTTTCTATGCAATTTTTTATGTAATGGTCTGATTGTTGTATGAAAGTGATCATAAAATCATACCACGATTGGCCAATACCATGTTGGCCAGGTTAGTCTTGAACTCCTGACCTCAGATGATCCACCTGCCTCAGCCTTCCAAAGTGCTGGGATTACATGCATGAGCCACTGTGCCTGGCCCATTTCTGAGACATTTAAATGGAACTGTCTTATGTCTTTTACCTAGTAATATTTTGCCTACAAAGGATATTTATGTGATATTATTCAAGATATTTCAGAAGGATGCGGCTATGTATAATGATTAATTCATTCAATAAATATTTAAGAAATTTAGCATTAACCCATACATCAGGTGCTGCATAATGGTTGTGTTGATTTTTCAGATATGGAAGCTACATAGAAGGGACAGGGTCTGTGTTACAGACTGCAGAGGATGTGCAGGTACTATGCATATTTTAAAACTTAAACACTTTAAAACTTTTAACTAAGATTGTTTAATACTTACTTTGAGAACATTAAAATAATTGTATGCATTCAACTGGCCATGAATATATATTTTATTCATTCAAATATATAATACTTGATTACTACTGAATAAATCTTTTTCTTGTTGCTGTACATGAGTATATGCACAAGGAATGTTTTGTTTTTCTTTTTCTTATTTTTATCTTCTGTGTTTCTTTTATTCCATAAATAGTAAGTTGAAATTCAGCCTACAATAGTTAATGTTTTCTAAAATGTTATACAAACATCTTAATATTGGAGACCCCTTTGAAGCACACACTTTATATATAAAACTTCCTGTTAAGGAAAAGAAAATCTTAACAATGTGCTCTATGAATACTTCTGTTGTTAACTCTTCATGGTGTCGTGGTTGAATACAGGCCTAACGTAGCAAGTTTTATATATTTTTTAATAATTTTAAAGTCAGATTATATTATCTTCTTTTATACTGATTCAAACTTTTAACTACTAATAAAATTTACCCATGGTAAAAATTCTGTTATAGACAAATGAATGTCTGGATTTGAGAAATTATATTTGCTTAATATAGTTAATCATATTAAGGAAGTATCTTGATGAAATTGAATATAAAAAATAAAAGTTCTAATGATTCTCCTGTTTTTATTATAAAACCTACTTGGTTGTTTTGTCAAGCTTCTTTTTCATTTTTCACTATATTTCTTTTATATTGTCATTTATTATTTATACGCTTACAATTTTATTTTAAGGGCTTAAAAATGACAGATACCCTGAAAAATATCCTGATCTTTTGAATGTTAACCTTTTTCTTTTTAAAGTTTACGTTGCCATTACTGAGTCAATATACAGTCTATTGCACAGAGCCATTTTGCCCTGTGCACTTTGCCACTGTGTGTTACAGCAGACTGTATGTCCATCGAGTTTAAGCTGTCTCACAACAGGAGATCTTACATCTAGTAACATGTTACTTTTTTAGTTATCTTGGGTGCTTTCTTACAGATTGAGAATATCTACAAATCTCTTACCAATTTGTCACAAGAAGAAAAGATAACAAAGCTGTTAATGCTTAAACTACGATATTTTACTCCTAAAGAAGTAGCAAATCTCCTTGGATTTCCTCCAGAGTTCGGTATGTGGGATACATGTAGACTTCAACTTTCATGTATTAAAGCTCCTAAAAAATCTTTAGGGACTTGTGTGTCTAGGAGTTGCCTAAAGAAATGGGTGCAATAAACCTTGTTCCTTTCCTGATCATGCCATTTTTGGCATCTTCCTGCCCTCTTTCCCCTTATAACTGCCTCATTCCATTCTCTCCTGACTCATTCTCCCTCTCACTAACTTTACTAGTGGGCCACAGAGGTTGGCCTGGCTAGAAGGTTCACATTCGCAACTCCTCACTTCTTTCCACAGATGTCTGTGTATAGCATTCCCTTTCTGGTTTACTTTCTTTCTTCCAGAGGTCCTTTCCTAATCACCCCACACTAGAGCTTGTGAAAGTATGCTTTTGATTGCCTTTTAAAAAATATATCTAAATTAAAAGGCAGTTGAGGGATTATTTTGGAAGGGTTGGGAGTGTATTGATATTTATTCTCCTCAGAGATACACCTGTGTCAGCCATGTGCCCTTATCCTTCCCTGCAAGGAGTAGGTGGAGAAGATGGAGAGGCTATCTCTAGGAAGGAGCTTTCCTAATAGAATGAAAGGGGAACTTAGGAGATGAAATTGATGCAGGAAATTAATTGACACAGAATTGAAGAAAGACTGGGGACCTACAGCAAGGAATCTCAAGAACAAATGGGAAGATATAGTTGTAGAGTGAGAAAGTCAAAAGCTGAACTCCATTAGCAGTCCAGAAAGTCCAGGGATTGGTGCTCTAAAGAGATTGGACACACTGCTTTGACCTCTCAGAGATGCTCCAGCCCATCTCCCTGATCCCACTGCCAGGGCCAATACTCACAGCTCTAAGGAGGCTGTGGGTTCTTAGGCCTGGGGTGGAAATACTCCCAGTACCTGGCTGATGGGCTGGGAGAAAGACTGACCTCCCTAGCGTGCTTCCTTGGCTAGAGAAGGAGGAAATGTGCTTTTGAGGACTCTAATTGAGAGTTCGAATGCAGAAAAGCCAAACTTTGTTAAATCCAATACTTTTGTAATATTAATATGGCACTATTCTTCAAATAAGGGGCTTAGTAGATCATGTTTCAAATTCTAAATAATTGATTTGACTGCAGTTTTAGAACACAACCCTTTTGTAAATAGAGAACAAACTGCCAATATAATTTGACTACTCTCTTGGTAACTGATTCTCTGAGCATAGTCATGGCAACCAGGTTTATTTTCTACTCCCTGCCTCTTTCTTGGTGATCTCAATTTTGTCCCAAATGTCCTGGTGAGTGTTGTTTAAGAAAAACAAACTTTCCTTGTCTTAGCTTATGTCACAAAATGAGTGAGAGCATTACAAAACAAAGAGCTGAGAATTAGACTCAAGGATTCTCATTCCTGGTCTGCTTTCCTAGCTACTATTTGTTTTTTCTTTTTTCAGATGAGTGATCAGACATACTATAGAAGAGAGAAAAGAGATTATTAATTAAAACTATTAATTAAAACTAATTCCTCAGCTTTATTCCAGTGCTTTTTGTTTTCAAAGAGTAGTAGTCACTTTGGTAATACTGAACCTTGGTAAGGAACACAGAGCCCAGAGTCAGACAGTGACTTCAAATCCCAGCCCACCTTAACCATTCCCTTCTTTAATTTACTTGTCTGTAAAATGAGGATAATTACAACACCTACTTCATAGGGTTATTGTGATAGTTAAATAACTTAATATATATGAAATTCTTAAATCTGAACATTTCATTTTTAGAATGAGCCGTTTATTTACTTTTATAATCTTTATTTCATAGATATTTTTCTCTTTATTTTTACGTTTTAAGTGGGTAAAATAGAATTTTCCAAAGCTCTCTGATTATGTATGTATAATACATAGAAAAACAGCCTTTGAAATTACTGAACCTTCTTTTAAAATATATGGTATGTTTGTGGAGTTGAGCTTACCCTGATGTCACCACTGAGCAGCACCGTGATACAACTGTCCCTCATGTGTGTTTCCAACACACATGACTCTGGGTTCAAAAATGGTCATTGTTTGAGCTCTTTGTCTACTGGCAATGATGGATTTGCATTGATCCTTCAAGTGCTTTGTCCTGGTTCTGTGACTGGTGGTGTGCATTCTGTGGTAATAGTGGACTTTTGAAGAAAAACACTCACCTGCCTTTACTGGGCATAAGCTGATACCTTGACCTTGTTCATTCTATGTTTCTTTGTTCTTAAGGATAATTCTTATTATTTTTAATGTATCTAAGTTTTAAAAAAGTTGTCTTTTAACTTAGAAAATTCTGTCATTTTTTTCCATAAGTTGTTAGGTTGGTACAAAAGTAATTGGCCATTACTTTCAGTGGCAGAAACCACAGTTACTTTTGTGCTAGCCTAATAGTTTAGATTTAAAGAAATATGCACAGATGCACACACACACATACACACATGGATATAATTTGTACAAATATTACTTGTTTTCAAATGTTTCTTTCCTTCTGATATAATTGTAATATTGTAAAAGATTATCTCTGGGATGGTCTAAAAGCCTATTTTTAGGCACATTTGTACCTCTGGCTATTTTGAAGTAAATACTTTTGGTAAGTAATGTGCTTGCCTAAAGTATTATCTTTAGAATAGAAACTTTATGATCATATGTAATTGCAACAGTAATTGCAGTAATTACTGTTGTTTTATTGCAGTTAATAAAATGTCAAGCATCGATGAAGCAACTTTACTGTAACTAATTCTACCCTACTGTCCTCATGAGTATATGAAAATTTGCTATTCTTAATACTTCTAATTATTTTTTTCATTTTCTTATGTAAGTTATTTTTCCTTTATTTCCTTGCTGTGCTAGAGTATGCTGAATGTGAAATCCTGACATTTTAACTACCATTATAGTGCATACTCTTTTACATGGACAATCTTTTATGCTGATATTTGCAAGGTCTTCTTTCAGCATATGAGGTATCCATGGGTCTTTTTGTTTTAAAAAAGGAATGTAGCAAATGAAAGTCCAATATGACAAAGGCAATTTGTGGAAGCAGAGTGTAAAAACAACTGTGGGGGACTTGTATCCAGAATATGGATATCAATAATAGTATTGATGAAGATGTGGAGATATTGGAACCCTCATACAGTGCTGGGTGGGAATGTAAAATGATGTAGCTGCTTTGAAACACAGTCTAACGGTTCCTCAAACATTAAACATGGAGTTACTGTGTGATTCAGCAGTTTCACTCTAGGTATATACCCAAGAGAATTGAAAATATATGTCTACACAAAAACATACATGAATGTTCATAACAGCATTATTCTCAACAGCCAAAAAGTAGAAACAACCCAAATGTCTGTGAATGAATGAATGGAAAAATAAAATGTGGTAAACCATACAATAGAATATTATTCACCCACAGCAAGGAATGAAGTATCACTACATGTTATAACATGAATGAACCTTGAAAACATGTTCAGTGAAAGAAAACACAAAAAACAACCTATTTTATGACTCCATTTATGTGAAAAATAATCCAGAAGACACCCATAGAATAGAAAGTAGATTAATGGTTGGGGACAGGGAGGCAATAGGGAGTGACTGATAATAGGTGCTACATTTTTTTTTTTAAGTACTGAAAATATTCTGGAATTAGATAGTGGAGATGTTTGAAAAACTCTGTGACTATGCTAAAAACCTCTTAATTGTACACTTTAAATGGATGATTTTTATGCTATGCAAATTATATCCCTAAAATGATTATTAAATCAAAGAAAGAACTGTGAAATAATGGCAGCCACAGCTTTTTAAAAAGTACACTAATACATGGATTTCTCTGAGTTCTGTGGATATATGTATACCTGTGTGTGCGCTGAACATAACACATAATGTGATATGCTACTATCTTACTGTGCAGACAATATCATATTATAGAATATTTTTGGCTCCAAATTCTCTTTTGTTAATAAAACTTCCTGGAGACCTTAGTGATTTGTTTATAAAATGACCACTGTGCCCTTACTAAAGGATACATCCTTTCATCTCTGGAAATTGTGATTACAAATGATTTCTATAAATTGTTATTTGTCTTTTCCAGGATTTCCTGAGAAGATAACAGTGAAACAGCGTTATCGCCTACTTGGAAATAGTCTCAACGTGCATGTAGTAGCTAAACTAATCAAAATCCTGTATGAATAATTTTGAAGTAACTCCGAAAGGTGGTCATATGATATTCCTTCATTTTCAGAGAACAATTCTGAAATTCTGTTTTGAACTAATTCTGGTGAACTGTAACTAAATTATTTTAATCTGTCTTTAATATGAAATTTGGATTTTATTAAAAAATCCACATGGTTTTCAAATTTATGTTACTGTATTTTATAAAATATAAATTATTTTTATGCTTTATGGAGAGTATATTTTCATATGAAATGTAAATTGTATGTGGAATATTCTTTTTAAAAATTATGCTATAAACAAAGAGCACCTGGAATTTTAGTGTCTATATTAATATCTTGTGAAGTGTCATAACAGGCATAACATTTTTATGTTAATTTAAAAAGTTTTTTATTTCTAATTTTAAAATGATTCTAGTTCTAGCCTATTAAATGTTTTACTTAATTTCCAATCCTTTAAACATTTCTTTATTTCATCTAAACAAATGCATATGATATGTAAACCAGATTATCATTATTCAATTTATACAGCAGTCTGAAGAATATGTCAGGAAAAATAATCCTCAATTTTTGATTACCTCTCCATCAAGCAGTCACAGAAAATGTTGGTGCTTATTATCTACATTTTCCTCAGCCTCTATCTGAAGGACAGCACTCATTGTTCCTTCTTCATTTTGTATGTACTTTCCTTTAGTTTGCTATTATCAAAGCTTGTTTTTATCTTCTTAGCTTCTGAGTTTAATTTGCCGTTACACACTGAGGAATGTAGCATGGTTAAGATTTTAGGGAGGAAGCTGCCCTCTGACCCCATGCCTTGTGACATCCCCTCCCACAATTGTTTTTTACTGTGGTGACATACACTCTGAATTAACTGTTAGGGCTTTTAACTTTCTCTGTCTCTCATCCTCAGTAGGTTTCTTGGAATTAGAGTTTCTAATCAAACTAAGTTTTATATCATAAATTCTATGGTTTGTGATAAAAGCAAGTGACAAAGAGAGATGAAAAAAAACAAGTCCAGAGATCTTACTACAGAATTTTTATTCAAATATTTATTCTTAAAAATCAACTATTTGGACATGGAGAAATTGAAAGTTTGTGCATTCCTTGTGGGAACACAAAGTGGTACAGCTGCTGTTGGAAAACAGTATGGAGGTTCTTCACAAATTGCAACGTAGAATGACCCTATGATTCAGCATTTCCACCTCTGGCTAGAGACCCAAACGAGTTGAAAGCAGGGACTTGAACAGATATTTGTACACCAGTGTTTATAACACCATTGTTCACAGTAACCTAAAGATAGAAGCAACCCAAGTGTCACCCCATTCACCCATGACTGGATAAACGAAATGTGTAATGTGCGTGTAGTGGAATAGTACCACCTGCAACAGGAAGGAAATTCTGACATATGCTGTGACGCGGACGAACCTTAAGTACATCATGCGAAATGAAATAAGCCACTCTGCAGTGAGGAAGAATGGGTAATTAGTGCTTTATGGGTATACAGTTTCTGTTTGGGATGATGAGAAAGTTCTGGAAGTGATGGGGAGGATGATTGCACAACAGTGTGAATGTACTTAACGCCACTGCAACTGTACATTTAAAAATAGTTTAAGTGATAAATTTAACATTATGTATATTTTACTGCAAAACATATTCTATTACCAATTTTTCAGAACTCAGATAAATATGAATATAGGGAAGCTGTAAGCCAGCCCTGTACAGAAACTATTACTATCTACATTTTGCATATGTGTTCAAAGACAGAGCCTATTACAAGTCTCATAAATTTCAGTAAACAATGAAATTATTTTGGCACACTTTCATGTAGGTTATCTTCACTGCTGAAAGATTCTAAATAAAATGGTTTAGGGTTTTACTGTCACTGTACTAATAACTATGCTATAGTTATAGTATCCTACACTCTGTTGAGCAACGTTATACAAAATAAGTGTGGTTACCGAGCACCAACTATGAACACTTGAAAGGTCTGTAGAGACATTGCTACTAGAAGACAGAATGTAGCTTTGTGGAATTTTTAAATTATGGAAATGTATTCACAGGAAGATGGTGATTCTTGCCCTTAACTCATAATTGAAAATATACAGTAACAAGGATAAAAAACACATCTTAATGAAGATGTATCTACCAGTGTCATTTAATTAGCAGGTGTATAGGTATGCATAATTAATTTGGTAAATGCTCTTTTATGGAATGTCTGCTATATATTTTTGGTAATAATGCTGTATAAAATTTGCACTGAAAATTCTGTTTCATGATATTTGGGCTTGTTTATTCAGATGTCGGAAAACATAGCTTCTCATTTTCAAGAGAACTATGTGTAATTCAGTTTTCACCACACCTCACAGTAAACTGATTTTTCATTCTCCTTTTCCTATCACCTCTGCTCTTTTAAATGGCTTGGGAGGTAATTCTAAGTTATTTATTACCCTGCCTCATATTTTTAATATGTCTTCAGGATCCAAAACTAATTCTAAAAGATGATCAAATCAATTAATGTAAATAAAATGAGTCATAATTGGAAAATTATTTTGAAGACATGGTAGTCATTGCAGGAGGGGTCAGAGCCTGACAATCCTCAGTGGCAGACATGAAAGAGGAATGACAGCATCACCTTCTCAGAGGACCCTGGACAAGGTGTTCTGGCTGTTCAGTCAGACCTGCACCATGGGCATTGCCCTGTGCCTGGAAAGGTAAGAAAGTACCTCCAACCTTCAGCTCGCTTGTTCTTCCTCAAAAAGTAGAGCCTTCTAAAGAGGCAAAACCAGTAGCTGAAATTGTGAACAGTAAGGGTCCACCCCACACATTTTTTTTTTTTTTTTAGAAATTTGAGGGTAAATTGTTGCTTGAAATGATCCAACTTTTCAAAGAGGTAAAGTTGTTTAGTATAGAGGCTTTTAAGTTGGTCCTGAAAGGCTGCATTGCTACCATGTGAGGTGTAAAGTTAGATGGGGTTAGAGGTGAGTGCAGGCAGTTCAGTGCATTGGTTGTGGGTAGAATTCCTCAGCAGAAACCACATCTGGCTTTTGCTCCCATCTCAACCTAGTTCAGGTCTAGAGGGATTAAGCTGGAGATTTCTGAGGAGAGAGAAATAAACTCAAGATAAATAAAACTGGTTTAATTTTAGCTATAGCAGAACAGAAGAAAGCAACCTCATTTCATTCAACATCAAGCAACTACTAAACAATATATTCTTCAAGCCACTTGTATCTGCATCCAAACTAGTCATTCTGGTTGCTCTTCTGAAAAAAAAAGAAGTTTCTAAATAAGCCAGGATAACACAATAAGGACCAAATTTTAAGCCTACATAGTTGAAGAGGTTAACGTGAGTTTTCTGAGTTGCTTATGTTATGAACAGAAGGTTAACTTGTCATAATTTGGCCTTCAGCTTGGAGTTCTGTTTTAGGCCATCAGTTATGACACTGACTTACTAATAGCTTTGGACTTTGAAATTCAGTGAGGGTCATATAGCCTCAGCAATTTTTTTCGTAGCATGTGATTGCATTGAGATTATATAACTTTTAAAGACATGGCCTTTGGACCTCTGTCTACTAATCTCTTCCTCTCATCATGTACCATTCAAATGTGGTATATACAACTATCATATCAACTTCTTAGCAAGCACTTTTCTGGTCCTCCATCATATCCACTGAGATGTCTAGTTATGCCTTCCCCTTAGCTTTTTTTTTTTTTTTTTTTTTTTTTTTTTTGAGAACGGAGTCTCACTCTGTTGCCCAGGCTGGAGTGCCGACACAGGATCTCGGCTCACTGCACCCTCCCACTTCCATTCAAGTGGTTTTCCTGCCTCAGTCTCCCTAGTAGCTGGGATTACAGGCATGTGCCACCATGCTTAGCTAATAATAATTTTTGTATTAGTAGAGCTGGTCGCAAACACCGGACCTCAAGTTGATCCACCCACCTCAGCCTCCCAAAGTGCTGGGTATTACGGGTGTGAGCCACCACACCCAGCCTCCCTTTGCATATTTTTAAAAAGGCATTAAGCATCTTGCACATGTTCTTTAGTTCCAGTTTGCATGAGTCAAGCTATCTGCGTCATTTTCCCTTTCATATTCTTTGTCTTCGCTGCTAAAATTTTAAAGCTTCAGTGTAAACAACAACAACAAAATGTCTTTTTTCTGGTTCTAACTTCTGTTTCTCTCGTTAGGCTGTCTAGGAACATTTTAAGGTACTCAGGCTCTTCAAAATCTACACAATCAAGATCCAAACTTCATCACCATTCTTGTCTAGTTTGTGAATTTATTTCTTTTTAAATATATTTGTTCAAGAAATATGAGCATGTGCAAAAAGCTGTTTTGGCTTTGTATTCCCCAAGCTCTCATATAAATTGGTTTTATATTTACCATAGATTCTGAGTCTTACTTTCAGCCACATCCATCACTTACTGAAGTCTCCCTCAAGTATACCACCCTTGACTCCTAAAGCTTCCAAAATCTCCTTTTCCTTATAAATAAGAGACTGGAAATTTTTACAAAAACTGAAAGATAGGAATTTAATTCTCCCATAGAATTCTCTTCTGAATAGCCCTAAGGTTTTTCATTTCTTTGCTTGTACCTAGCATGGGTTCAATGTTTACTTCAAATATTTGCTCTGTATTTTGTTTGCATTTTGATTTCTATTTTTATCAGAACAGATAGAAATTATAAGAGTGTGCACAGAGAACATGTTTGTTTAGCTAAATTAGCTCTGTAATCAGATGAGATCACCTAGAGGGTCAGAGGATGAGAGTGAAAGTTAGAAAGAGAAGAGCAGAGACTTGGAGCTGACTTACCTGAAGATTCAGTCCTCAGGTCTCTTTCTACCCTTCACTTTTCAAGCCATTTTTTTCCCCCAAAGAGTCTCACCCTTTCCTACAACTTCAGCCATTCTGCTGATGACACCCAGATAACTCTAAATCTGCTATTTTCCTAAGTCCTGTTCTACAGTCTTCATGTTAGGACATTTTAACTTAGATGTTTTGCTATTCAAGTTGTCAAATTTGCATCAAATTTAGCATGTTTGCAACGTAAGCATCCTCCTTTCTGTAGTCAGTTCCACTCACAACTTTACTGTTTTTCTTTATGGTTCCGTTACTCTCCAAAGCTTCCAAGTTCAAGCTTCATAACCCAAGATCATCTTCACCTTCTTTCTCACTCTGCATTCCATTGGTCAGCTTCTGTTAAAATAGCCTTCCTATGGCAAGCCTTCTCTGAACGATCATTTATTTTTAGGAAAACTTATAAAAAGTCACTGAGATCTAAAAACGCCCACATACACATTTGCAATCATATTTGTGTGCTTGGTTAAACACGTTGACATTTATCAAATTTTAGCCTTCTAAATTTAATCTAGCATGAATGTCATTTTTACTAAAATATTTGCTATTTTACTCAGCTGGTTCCTTACACAAGTCCTGTTAAATTTCACACGTGAAAAAAATGACTGAAAACACCTAATGGAATGTGATACTCCTTGTGTAGTAAAAATGAGTTGAGTTTGATATTTGAGAGCTGATGCTATGATGCTATGAATGAATAGACAATAAGGTGAATAGTTGTTACGATTTGAGTTTTCTCAATGGAAAATGTTTTATGTTTTAGAGAATGTGAACTTCCACAAGGGCAGAGATTGTTAATACTTTTTTTCCCCCAGTGACTTAAAACAGTACTGGCACCCGTAGTAAGCACTCAATGAATATGTGTTCAATAAGTGAATATAGGAACCATACTGGAATCGATACTGAAGCTACATAGAAAAAGCATCACAGCGGAGTTCAAATAGTGTCTTTAAGTTATTCTCTTGCAAACTATTTAACTTGTTTGTTACTGCCACTTCTTCCATGCCCAGTGGAACAGCCAAAGTTATTCAAGTCCAGAACACATAATTTAAAAAAGAATTCTAGGGTAGGCTTGACATTTTGGCTTTTGGAAAGTTGTACAAATAAAACTCTTTAAAATACTGTATTTTAACTTCTGGTCTTGACAAGAGTGTAGAGTTATTTCTCCTTGCTTCTCCCTGAAAAGTACAATTATAAACTCTGGATAAGTATAATTATAAAATAATGCAAGAGGAATCAGGAGAATTCTGAAAAGTGGGAAAAGAGGAAGACACACTGGGTAGGGACCCCAAGACTAGAGGAACAACATGGTTCTAAGACATCTGACCCCTCACCCAACTTTCTGACCTACAACCTAGCAACAGAAAGCAGCCCAGAGAGGGTTTGTTCCTACAGAAGAGGGAACTGAAGTCTGGTTGGTAATACCAGATGAGTCTGGCTCTGCCAGCATAGGGGATGTATATCAGAAACCCTGCTGACAAACATCCAGACCTGAGGCTTGTGTGCTGTGAGGAAGATCCAGGGCGATCTGACCCATTATCTGAGCTGGAGACTGCCTTCTTCCAGAGGTACCATGGGACTGGCTTGGGGGAGAATCCTTCTTTTCTTAAAGTAGCATCATCAAGGACCATTCAGGAGCCTCAGCAACACCAGATAAACCAAAGCAGACCAAAATAACACTGCAAAGGCTCTAAAAACTAAATTACTGTTGGAATCACAGCCCACAAAAAACTAAGCCAGGGCTTGCATGCTAAAAATAAATGGAGTGACTGCCTGCTAAAATAAAAGATTCAAATAATAGACAAAATATTCAGGATACAATGTAAAATAGCCTGTCATACCAAGAGCCAGAAAAATCACAACTTGAATAAGAAATGACAGTCAAAAACAGATGACAACACTGAGACAAACCAGATGTTGGAATTACCTGACGAGGATTTTAAGCGACTCTCATAAAACTGCTTCAGTGAGTACTTACAAATTGTCTTGCAACAGAGAAATAGAAAAGCTCGGCAAAGAAAGAGAAGTTAGTACAAGAACCATCATGATAAGTGCACTATATGCCAGATTTAAAAATAGAAATAAATGGCAGTTATACAACTGAAAAATACAATAACAAAATAGAAAACATTCAGTGGTGACAGATAATTTGTAGATCCTGGACATTTTGTCTGTTACATTAACTTTATTTTCAGAAAGTTAATTATATGTGTCTTGGCATGAATTTCTTTCATCATGGCAGATATTTCAAAGTGAATGTAATATCTTGTTTGGTGTTCATTTAGCTTCTTGAATCTGTACATTTATATTTTTTGCTAAATTTGAGATCAGTGGTAGAGAGGAAACGACAGAAGATAGAAATCAGTGAACCTGAGGACAGATCAGTAGAATTTACCATCTGAATGATAGGGCGAAAATAGGCTGACAAAAAAAATTAAGAGCCTTGGGGACCTGTGGGACAATAGCAAAAGAACCAACAGTTTTATGTTTGGGATGCCGGAAGTAGGGGAAAAATGTAGCTGAAAGAGTGTTCAAATAATGACTGAAAACATCCCAAATTTGGCAAAACCTTAAAAGCGACTGGAGAAAAATGACACATTGCTGTGGGGCGAGAGACACAGTAGATGTCTCATCAGAAACCATGAGGACCAGAAGGAGGTGGCATTGTCCACTATGAATTCTGTATCTAGCCAAACTATCCTTCAAGAGATATCTCTCATACCTATATATGTATAGATACACATGTACCTCTATGCAGCGCTTTACAATTATTAGGCAGTGCAGGTAGTGACATGGAATTAGGCTTATGTTAAATAATCAAAGAGATCTAACATGTACCTCTAATGACTGTAACAAATTGTTCATCTGAAAATAGATTGGAATAAAATAATGATAGTTATGATAGAGTGATAGCATTTTAATTTTTAAAATTAAATGTAATCTTTTTGTTTTTTTCATCAAGGTGATATAATAGTTTTATAATTTAAAATTCTTTTTCTTTCAAAACACTCAATTTCAAGTCTTGACTGTAGAGTCTGGTCATTGTAAGCTTGTAAGTTGCTACCTCATTTGCATTTTGATGCTATGTAATACAATCTCCTCCCCTGCTGACCTTTTTCCTCTAGGGCAGAGTATTTGTGTATTCCCAGTACCTTTCTCAGATGCTGACAGATAGTGGGTACCTAATAAATAATTGTCCAATTAACCGATTTAGATATGAGTATGTTGAGTATGATAATAGAATCATAGGTTCTTTCATGGCTTGGGGATTGTTTGAATAATTCTGTCAGCCGAAAAGAAGAGAAGCACATTAGACGTTGCTGGAGGACTATTTAATGCCAGAATGGTGTATGACTCCTAGCGTATTGTTTATGTCTCTTCTAAACATAGTCTAGGAATTGTTGACAAAGCTTGATTTAGCAGTACTTCTGTAACAAATATAGTCCAAGTCACTATAAAGAAAACTTACAAAGGGACAAAGGTGTTGTTTTTTTCTAGATCTTAGAATAGTGACACTGAAAAAGACAGAGTGAGGTCATCTCATTCTTTCTGCCATTGATGACACCTTAAATCTTCCCACAGATCTGTGTGGCACTTCAATTAACAAATCCGCTGGGAATGATGCTCCTTTGTAAGGCATTAGCCTTGTTAAATCACTCCTCCCACCATAAATCACATCCGTAATGCAAAGCTTCCTCTGACAAGATAGAGATGCTTGTGTGTACTGCTTCTGCATCTATCTTCCCAATTAAAGGTACAAGAGGCAGAATCTGAAGAGTGCCAGGTATCCCCAAACTTTTTTTTTTTTCCCTTCTCAGAAGAGAATGAGCTTTTTTCTCCCCACCCCAGTGGTGACACCCTCACCTCACTTGCTCTCCTCCCCTAATGGAACACAAAATATTGTCACAAAGATGCATTTTCACTTTTCCTAAGATCAGATCCAATGTAAGTTGTTTGCAGGTATTTACCACCTGTATTTCTTCAGTTATTCATGCTGAAGTCTAAGTACAGTCAGACATTTTCCTTTGATTGTCGTGTGAATGGTGTCTAAATATTTCACTTCATTGCCTTGCTTAGTGAATTTTAGGAGTCACCAAGTAGAAAACTCATTTTGTCCTTTTTAGGTTGATTTGGAACAGGATGCCAGGAGGGTTCACCTATGGTAAACTCCGCTTCACTGCTTCACACCTTCTTGGAAATCAAGCTTGGACTAAACCAGTGGGATTGCTGAAGTCCCCATTCCAGGAGCTGTTGGAGGTAGAGAAAGCTCTGTTGATTTTTTACTAGCATTTGGAGCCTTTAATCCTAGCAATTAGTATCTCCTCTGCTGATCCTTAGCCACTCCCCATCTCACAATGATGGGAGACCCTTCACATGCCTGTAGTCCCAGGTATTTGGGAAGCTGAGGCAGGAGAATCACTTGAACCCAGGAGGCAGAGGTTGCAGTGAGCCGAGATCATGCCACTGCACTCCAGCCTGGGCAGCAGAGTAAGACTCCATCTCAAAAAAAAAAAAAAAAAAAAAAAAAGACATTACAGAGCGGATGATAGACTCTGTGTGTGTCTGTGTGCAGGTGGTGGTGTTTATAACTGGTAGGCTTTGTCATAGAGTCGCCCAGGCTGGAGTGCAGTGGTGCCATCTTGGCTCACTGCAACCTCCACCTCCTGGGTTCAAGGGATTCTCCTGCCTCAGCCTCACCTGCTGAGTAGCTGGGACTACTACTGCCTATTTTATGTTTTCTGTAACATTTGCTTGAGTTACAATTAGGAAGTTGTGTGTGTGCACACGTGTGTATAATGTGCCATGAACACCCCTGTGCTCCTTATCCAAAGCCCTATTCCCATATTGCATTTCTCCCTCTGGATTTGAATTTTGTTATTTTATTCTTATTATTTATGAAGGGATTATATGACCTAAAAAAAAAACCTTGAAAAATGTGAAAAAGTTTTCCAAACTCTCAACAATCTGCTTTCTCAGCAAAAGCTCTGCCAAACCTCAATAATTTTAAATGGTAATGATCAAGTCATAATTCTTTTTCATTCTACTCAAAGATAATTGTAGTCATTGTAGTAATGAGCATGGAGAACAAATGTCTGCTTTATGTTCCCTGAGCCAAGACCACACTGCTTTCAAAAAGATCAGTTCATCACAATAGTGGACTTGGTAATTTCCTAGGTGCTAATGCACTTCCCATGAAATGAGCAAAAGAATAGTTTTAAATATACATCAGTTTCCATAATTATTTTATGTAATCCTTCATGGAGAATGAATGAATCAGAGCAATGTTGCATTGTCCCGAAATGTTGCAGAAAATCACAAAACTGACATATGTAAATTTAAGCAATTCCGTGTCCCTGAAAAAGAGAGTGAGTTAAGTGTCATAAACATTAAAAGATCATTATATTCACAAATGTTTCCATTAATTAGTAAAAACCAGATTAATTCTACAGTGTTCTGTTTTAAACTGGTATGAAAATGAAAAGGGACTAAAAAAAGCCTGAAAGCCAGACTGAAGCTATAAAATGTAATGGGAGCTAGCATTAGGGGCATGAGAATCTCACCAACTTGTCCATCCTCAGTGCACCTCTGCGTCTCACCCCTCTCCTCATTTTTATGACTTCCACATTAATCCAGCCCTCCAGATAAATTCTGCTGGCCTAGCAGAAATACCACATAAGGATTATTGCACTCAAGATAAAAGAGCAGCCCGCTATTAAAAAGATTAAATCAACATTCTCTAACTTGCCACTTAAGGCCTTCTATCAATGTCCCTTCCTTTACCCAGCCACTTTCCTCCAAGGTCACCTGCTGGATAAGTGGAACCACCTTTTTTTCTTTCTTTTTTTTTCAAAGACAGAGTCTTGCTCTAGAGTCTTGCTCTGTCGCCCAGGCTTGGCTCACTGCAACCTCCACCTCCTGGGTTCAAGGGATTCTCCTGCCTCAGCCTCACCTTCCAAGTAGCTGGGACTACAGGCATGTGCCACCATGCCTTTTTTGTATTTTTAGTGGAGACAGGGTTTCACCCTGTTGATCAGGCTGGTCTCAAAGTCCTGACCTCAAATGATCCGCCCAGCTTGGCCTCCCAAAGTGCTGGGATTATAGGCATGGCCACTGCGCCCGGCCAATGGAACCACTTTCTTCTATAGTGTGCCCATACTGAGCCTTGGACAATTCCTAATTTGGTACCTGCTGTGTACTTAACAGCATGTTACTGTGTTTTCTGTCCCATCTTGTCACACTTACCTTTGTAATGTTGTCTAACTCCAGCTCTCAAGATTTGTGCATTAAGACTTCATTGTAAGTCAGAGAAGGTCAATAAACTTACTTCTTTTGAATTTCCCCCATGGTCAAGAACAAGTATATCTGCACTGAATGCTTATTAAGGCTCTAACAATGGAATTTGGATAAATCTGGTAGGAATAAAAAGTGAATCTTGGTATAAGCATAGCAGTGAAATATTCTAATGTGGCAATGAGATGCTCTTCAAGAATTTGGAGAAAAAATAGAAAATAAGGGGGTACGTAAAGTCTGTACACTTAGTAGAAAACCTTTAGCCACCTTTCCTAGTTCAGATAGAAAACTGGAGAATCTTTTTCTGGACAAAGTGAATGTCCTCAGGGGAAAATGCCTTCAAAGATGGGCATCTAGGATTCCCCAATGTAATTGCCAGTTTGTCATTTGGTCACTCTATGACAAAACCTACCAGTTATAAACACCACCACCTGCACACAGACACACACAGAGTCTATCATCTGCTCTGTAATGTCTTTTTTATTTTTGAGATGGAGTCTCACTCTCTTGCCCAGGCTGGAATGCAGTGGCATGATCTCAGCTCACTGCAACCTATGCCTCCTGGGTTCAGGTGATTCTCCTGCCTCAGCCTCCTAAATACCTGGGACTACAGGCATGTGCCACCACACCCAGCTCATCTGTGTATTTTTAGTTGAGATGGGGTTTTACTGTGTTGGCCAGGATGGTCTCAATATCCTGACCTTGTGATCTGCCCTCCTCGGCCTCCCAAAGTGCTGAGATTACAGGTGTGAGCCTCCCGGGCGGCCCATGATGTCTTATTTTTAAATATAAAGGAACATTTAAGTATAGGTATTTGAGGAAAGCCTCTAGTATGAAACAGAAAGCCGTAAACAAGCAATGGGAGAAAAAGAACTTAGAGAAAATAGCCCATACAGGAAACAAGAAAACATCAAAAAGCAATTATCTAAAAATTACTAGATGATGTTACAACTATGAAACAAGAAAAAAAAAGAGGTTTTCAAATGTAAAATGATAGCAGCATTTTAAAACAAATTACTGGAAAATTAAAAGATAAAGACTTTCTCAGAAAGTAGAACAAAATAAGAAAAAGAGGTGGCAAATTAAGAAGTTAAAAATTGGAGGATCAATCTAAGAATAATATAGAAGTAAAAAAATGATGCAGTGGCAGGAACCACTTGACTCTCTTCATGAGTGAAGGTGTCTTTATGTACCTAGGCCACTTTAATGAGTGCATGGATAATTGTCAGGGAGGGGGATCTTTGTAAAATACAGATTCTAATTCAGCAGGTTGGTGGTAGCACCTGAGATACTGCATTTCTGAGAAGCTCCTGAGTGATGCCTGTGTTGCGTCCGTGGAGCACACTTGGAGTAGCAAGGTTCTAGTCTAGGCCATCTCTGCATCTTCCATACTCCCATCTTAGTTGATTAAACCAATTGCCGAGAGTGAGGCCTGTGAAGCAGCAAAGAGTGGTGGATGTTCCTTTGAGCTCTGTGTATCCAAATTTCAACTCACTGTCTTTCCTCCAAAATCTTCTTCCACTGGCTATTCTCTTAATTAATATCATCTCTTGCTTCCAATTTTCCAAGCAGGAAACCTTTGCATTAACTCATTAACTTCCCCTTCTAATAGTTCCTTTTTTTTTTTTTGAGACAGAGCTTCCCTCTGTCACTCAGGCTGGAGTACAGTAGCATGATCTTGGTTTACTGTAACCTCTGCCTCCTGGGTTCGAGTGATTCTCCTGCCTCAGCCTCCTGAGTAACTGGGATTACAGGCACACGCCACCATGCCTGGCAAATTTTTGTATTTTTAGTGGGAGGGTTTCACCATGTTGGCCAGGCTGGTCTTGAACTCCTGACCTCAAGTGATCTGCCCACTTTGGCCTCTCACAGTGTTGAGATTATAGGTATGAGCCACCGTGCCCAGCCAACTTCCTCCTCCTAATAGTTCTAATGAAATATTAACTGCCCAGGTATTTCTTAAAGAGTGTTTCCTGAGTATCTTTCTCATTGTCTCCTCATCTGTCTGTCCATTGCCTTAAGCCTCTCCAGGTCACCTCTTTAAACGTACTCTAACCTCCTTACTAAGTCTGCTCTCAGATGTGGCTCCACAGGGATGCTTATAAAATGCAACTATGACCATGTTAATCTCCTCTTTAAGAGACTCTTGTCTCTTAAATAAAAGTAAATAAAATCTAAGCTCATTGAAATGACATTTCAGAGTCTTTCTTGATTTGGCTTCCTGTCCATTTTTAAAACTTCATCTCCCACATGTACACACTGCTTAGCCCTGATGAGCTACTTTCTGCTGGAAACCTTTGTATACACCATTGCTCTGGCTGAAACTCCTCACTCCGCTATTTTACCTTGGGAACTACTCAGACGGACTCCTGGGAAGCCTGCATTCCCTTCCAGGCAGAGTTGATTCTGTCCTCCATTGTTCTCCAGTAAAGCTGTGTGTGTGTGTGTCTCTCTCTCTCCTCTCTTTTTTGTCCTTAGGCATATTCTGATTACTATGACCCCTCCTTAACCCTAAATTCCCCTCATGTGAAATTCTAGTACATAGGAATTAGCTTTCATATATGTTTTTGATGACCACAGAAATTTTTATTTGTGAATTCTGTGGGAATTATTTAAAGGAGGAGCAAAGAACTGAGGGTTCAAAATATAAAGAGAGATGAAGTGGATGTCACAGAAGGAGAAAAGGTTTCACTGAGATATCTTGAAAAAGATTTAAAAAAAAGAGAAAGAAGTTCATTCTGATTCTTACAGCTACATTCAGGTGGTTTTGGAAGGAGAGAAGGAGGGAGAGAAGGGAGATAAGACTTCTGTGAGGAAAGCTTGGAGCCAGGATGAAGAAAGGGAAAGGTGAGACCATGTGGCAGGACTGGGAGCAGAAGTCAGCAGGTCATGAATGATTGAATAGCAGTACACTGTGAACATTTGGATACCATCTGCAACAAAGCAAAATACCTATGCATGCATCTTGCTGAAGAAGTCAAAGAGAGTAAAGGCTGATGAGTAGAAATCAAGAGTAGAGCAGACACCATTATAAACTTAAAGTATACAACATGCCATTGATGTTATCAGTGTTCCGACCTAAGGGTTTTATTTTAATGAATGCATAAAAATGTGCAGAAGGGTTCCTTAGATAGACTCTCCATCTAGGACCCCTCCTGCAAATACTGAGGGGCCCCCAGAGCAGATTCCCTGTCCAAGGGTTCCATTGCCAGCACCCCATAAGAAAGCTTCCTCACCCTGGTTGCTCAGTTCTACTCACAGATGAGACCATTTCCTTTGGACTGCCTGCTCTTAAAAACTATTGGATTTAAATGTAATCTCGCTCTCCACCCACCAATGTGGAGTTGTTCTGTGCTTCCTGGAGTCCCCTTGTCTTGTTCTTAGATATCAATTAACCTTTGCCTCACACCTCTAACTCCAGGTCAGCTATCTTCTTCCTCTCTCAGAGTCCCCAATTCATCTCTCTGCTCTGAAATCCTCTTTTATGGGATACATGGTCAGATACCTCTGCTTCTCCTTGTATCCAAGATTTTAAAGACAGCCGTGAATTCTTTTTAGCATTTTTTTCTTTTTCTTTTTATTGAGTTTTAGATTTTGGGGTACATGTGCAGAACATGCAAGATAGTTGCATAGGTACACACATGGCAGTGTGCTTTGCTGCCTTCTGCCCCTTCACCCACATTTGGCATTTCTCCCCATGCTATCCCTCCCCAGCTCCCCCCCACACTGTCCCTCCCCTATTCCCCCCAATAGACCCCAGTGTATAGTGCTCCCCTCCCTGTGTCCATGTGTTCTCACTGTTCAACACCCGCCTGTGAGTGAGAACATGCGGTATTTCATTTTCTGTTCTTGTGTCAGTTTGCTGAGAATGATGGTCTCCAGGTTCATCCATGTCCCTACAAAGGACATGAACTCATCATTTTTGATTGCTGCATAATATTCCATCGTGTATATGTGCCACATTTTCCCAGTCCAGTCTATCATCAATGGGCATTTAGGTTGGTTTCAGGTCTTTGCTATTGTAAACAGTGCTGCAATGAACATTCGTGTGCATGTGTCCTTATAGTAGAACGATTTATAGTCCTTTGGATATATAACCAGTAATGGGATTGCTGGGTCAAATGGAATTTCTATTTCTAGGTCCTTGAGGACCTAGACACACTGTCTTCCACAATGGTTGAAATAACTTACACTCCCACCAGCAGTGTAACAGTGTTCCTATTTCTCCACATCCTCTCCAGCATCTGTTGTCTCCAGATTTCTTAATGATCACCATTCTAACTGGCGTGAGATGGTATCTCAATGTGGTTTTGATTTGCATCTCTCTAATCACCAGTGATGATGAGCATTTTTTCATATGTTTGTTGGCCTCATGTATGTCTTCTTTTGTAAAGTGTCTGTTCATATCCTTTGCCCATTTTTGCATGGACTTGTTTGTTTTTTTCCTGTAAATCTGTTTGAGTTCTTTGTAAATTCTGGATATCAGCCCTTTGTCAGATGGGTAAACTGCAAAATTTTTTTCCCATTCTCTTGGTTGCCAATTCACTCTAGTGACTATTTCTTTTGCTGTGCAGAAGCTGTGGAGTTTGATTAGGTCCCACTTGTCTATTTTGGCTTTTGTTGCCAATGCTTTTGGTGTTTTGGTCATGAAGTCCTTGCCTACTCCTATGTCCTGAATGGTTTTGCCTAGATTTTCTTCTAGGGTTTTTATGGTGCCAGGTCTTATGTTTAAGTCTTTAATCCATTTGGAGTTAATTTTAGTGTAAGGTGTCAGGAAGGGGTCCAGTTTCTGCTTTCTGCACATGGCTAACCAGTTTTCCCAACACCATTTATTAAACAGGGAGTCCTTTCCCCGTTGCTTGTTTTTGTCAGGTTTGTCAAAGATTGTATGGTTGTAGATATGCTGTGTTGCCTCCGATGCCTCTGTTCTGTTCCATTGGTCTATATCTCTGGTAGTGTGATGCCTCCCGCTATGTTCTTTTTGCTTAGAATTGACTTGGCTATGTGGGCTCTCTTTTGGTTCCATATGAAGTTCATGGTGGTTTTTTTCCAGTTCTGTGAAGAAAGTCAATGGTAGCTTGATGGGGATAGCGTTGATTCTGTAAATTACTTTGGGCAGTATAGCCATTTTCATGATATTGAGTCTTCCTAACCATGAACATGGAATGTTTCTCCATCTGTTTGTGTCCTCTATTATTTCATTGAGCAGTGGTTTGTAGATTTCCTTGAAGAGGTCCCTTATGTTCCTTGTAAGTTGTATTTCTAGGTATTTTATTCTCTTTGTAGCAATTGTGAATGGCAGTTCATTCTTGATTTGGCTCTTTTTAAGTCTGTTATTGGTGTATAGGAATGCTTGTGATTTTTGCACATTGATTTTATATCCTGAGACTTTGCTGAAGCTGCTTATCAGTTTCAGGAGTTTTTGGGCTGAGGCGATGGGGTCTTCTAGATGTACTATCATGTCATCTGCAAATAGAGAAAATTTGGCTTCCTCCTTTCCTATTTGAATACCCTTTATTTCTTTTTCTTGCCTGATTGCTCTGGCTAGAACTTCCAGTAGTATATTGAATAGGAGTGGTGAGAGAGGGCATCCTTGTCTAGTGCCAGATTTCAAAGGGAATGCTTCCAGTTTTTGCCCATTCAGTATGATAGTGGCTGTTGGTTTGTCGTAAATAGCTTTTATTATTTTGAGATACGTTCCATCAATACCTAGTTTATTGAGGGTTTTTAGCATAAAGAGCTGTTGAATTTTGTCAAAGGCCTTCTCTGCGTCAATTGAGATAATCATGTGGTTTTTGTTTTTGGTTCTGTTTATGCGGTAAATTACGTTTATAGACTTGCGTATGTTGAACCAGCCTTGCATCCCCGGGATGAATCCTACTTGATCATGATGGATAAGCTTTTTGATGTGCTGTTGCAATCAGCTTGCCAATATTTTATTGAAGATTTTTGTATCTATGTTCATCATGAATATTGGCCTGAAGTTTTCTTTTCTTGTTGAGTCTCTGCCGAGTTTTGGTATCAGGATGATGTTGGTCTCATAAAATGAATTGGGAAGGATTCCCTCTTTTTGGGTTATTTGGAATAGTTTCAGAAGGAATGGTACCAGCTCCTCTTTCCTTTCTATGTGTAGTGCCTCTTTCAGGAGCTCTTGTAAAGCAGGCCTGATGGTGACGAAATCTCTGAGTACTTACTTGTTTGCAAAGAATTTTATTTTTCCTTCACTTATGAAGCTCAGTTTGGCTGGATATGAAATTCTGGGTTGACAGTCCTTTTCTTTAAGGATGTTGAATATTGGCCCCCACTCTCTTCTGGCTTATAGAGTTTCTGCTGAGAGATCTGCTGTGAGTCTGATGGGCTTCCCTTTGTGGGTGACCCAACCTTTCTCTCTGGCTGCGCTTAGCATTTTCTCCTTCATTTCAACCCTGGTGAATCTGATGATTATGTGCCTTGGGCTTGCTCTTCTTGCGGAATATCTTTGTGGTGTTCTCTGTATTTCCTGGACTTGGATATTGGCTTGCCTTGCTAGGTTGGGGAAATTTTCCTGGATAATATCCTGAAGAGTATTTTCCAGCTTGGATTCATTCTCTTCGTCACATTCTGGTACACCTATCAAACGTATATTAGGTCTCTTCACATAGTCCCACATTTCTTGGAGACTTTGTTCATTCCTTTTTGTGCTTTTTTCTCTAATCTTGGCTTCTCATTTTATTTCATTAAGTTGATCTTCAACTTCTGATATCCTTTCTTCTGCTTGGTCAATTTGGCTTTTGAAACTTGTGCATGCTTCGCGAAGTTCTCGTGTTGTGTTTTTCAGCTCCTTCAATTCATTCATATTCCTCTCTAAGTTGTCCATTCTTGTTATAATTTCCTCAAATCATTTTTCAAATCTTTTTTCAAGGTTCTTAGTTTCTTTGCATTGATTTAGAACATGTTCTTTTAGCTCACGGAAGTTTCTCATTACCCACCTTCTGAAGTCTGATTCTGTCATTTCATCACACTCATTCTCTGTTCAGCTTTGTTTCCTCCCTGGTGAGGAGTTTTGGTCCTTTGTAGGAGGTGAGGTGTTCTGCTTTCGGGTGTTTTCCTCCTTTTTGCGCTGGTTTCTTCCCATCTTTGTGGATTTATCCACCTGTCATCTGAGTAGTTGCTGATTTTTTGATTGGGTCTCTGAGTGGACGCCCAGATTGTTGATGATGAAGTATTTCTGTTTCTTAGTTTTCCTACTAACAGTCTAGCCCCTCTGCTGTAAGACTGCTGAGGTCCACTCCAGGCCCTGCTTGCCTGGGGTACACCTGTAGCAGCTGCAGAACAGTGAGAGATGCTACCAGTTTCTTCTTCTGCTATCTTTGTCCCAGAATGATGCCCACCAAATGTCAGTCTGATCAGTCCTTTTTGAGGTGACTCTTTGGGTATATGGGGGTCAGGGAGCTGCTTGAGGAGATGGTCTGTACTTTATAGGAGCTCAAGTGCTGAGCTGTGAGCTCTGTTGTTCATTCAGGGCTGCTAGGCAGGTACATTTAAGTCTGCTGCAGCAGAACTCATAAAACCCCCTTTTTTCCCCTCAGATGCTCTATCTTTGGGGTTAGGGTTTTATTTATGAGTATCTGTTGCACTGTCCTGCCCAGCTAGGAGGCAGTTTAGTCACTATTTGCCTGCCGAGGCTTTGCCCTGCTGCCGTGGGGTCCGCCCTGTTGCCACGGGCTCTGCCCTGCTTCTGTGGGCTCCGCCCTGTTGCTGTGGGCTCCACCCTGCTGTTGTGGGCTCTGCCCTGTTGCCGTGGGCTCCGCCCTGCTGCCAAGTGTAATTCCCTATAGTCCTGCTTATATGGGTGTGGTTACAACTGCTGTGGTGACAGTGACCCGCCTCTGTATTGGCGGAGTCTCTCTGTTATGGCGGGTTGACTTGGCAACGGCAGGCTGCGTCAGCAATGGGAGAGTACCTCAGTAGGGGTGGAATGTCTTGGTAATGGCAGACGCCCCTCCCCCACTGAGCTGCACCGTCCTGGGTTCAGCTGTGCCCGCCGTGAAACTCTCAATCCTGAGCGTTTCGAATTGCCGTTTTGTTTGTCCCTGTAGGGGTGGGACCCGCTGACCCTGATCACCTGGCTCCCTGCCTCAGAGCCCTTTTGTTTTTTTTAAGTTGAATGGTTGACTCTCTCCTAGGTGTTTCTGTCGCCTGCTGAAAGGGCACCAGGATCTGTGATTTCCCATGCAGTGACCCACTGCACCAGCTCACACTTTGCTTCCTGGGAATCTCCTGGCCTGGCTCACTGTCCAAGTCCCGTTTAATAGGATGAATATGCTAATCTGCCCTCCCAAATCTCAATTTGCCGGTTTAACAGGGCACCCAGACCAGTGCATTTTCTGTGGAGTGCTGCTGCGCTGTGGCGCCGGCTGAAATGGCCCTGCCAGCCGAAACAGCTGTGCTGGCGTCCCGTGTCTCTCCTACACCTGGGAATTTCCCCGTTCTGTCGGCAACAAAAATCTATCTGGAAATGCGGCGTGAACTCACCCTCTGCGCCTTCACTGAGAGCTGCAATCCTGAGTTGCTTCTACAGCACCATCTTCCCCCGTCTATCATTTTTTTCTTTTAAGGAACCTAAACCCAAGAGAGGATAAAAGAGGGTGAGGATTATTATATTTCTTTATATGATATTGATAATAACAGCTTATATTTAATGAACACTTATGCCAGAAACCAAATGTGCTAAACATTTTACATACCTTCAGTGCTGCTATTATCTGTCTGCTGATGAAAAAACATGGTTCCATGGTCAGTAAGTGATGGAGTGAGACTTTGAACCCACATAAATGAGCCTCAGACCCATGTTTTAACCTTCAACCATGTGGTCTTCCCTAGACTGGAGCCTCTAGAAGGGAGGATCTGCAATTTACTACATTTTGTGTTCCCATCATCTTACAGGTGGTTAATACGTAAAGGGCACATGCAGAATATTAGTGGGATGCATTCTGGATTACGGAACAGACAGGAGGTTTACTAGTCAATGAAAGATAGAATTTCAGGTCTACAGAATGTGTACCTTGCAGAGGAGAAGAAGGGAGATTATTTACCATCTAAATCTGAAGGTCATGGATTCTAAACGACTTGAATTCATCTTTGCTGAAGAAATTCCTGAATAGAGTTAGTCAACAGAATGAGTGACAATGGCGTGGAAACAGTGATTGATTTTTATATTGCTTTTCACAGAGTCAACACATGCAGACAGTCTGACTTGCCTATTGATCTGAGCTAGAGTTGAGTGAGTTAGCTGGATGTAAAATTCCCAACTCATCACTAAAAGTCAGTCAGACCTTGAAAGAATATTACTTTCTTTTTTTCCTAACATGAGGGACAATGAAGAATTGAATGCCTAGATTGGGAGCTAAGAGATTACCTTTACTTTGTGGAGTAATAAACACATTAATGAAACAAGGAAATCCTGTAAAAGAGGAAGTCTTTATTAAGATCATGATGGAGGCCTTTTCTATTTCACTGGAAAGATTTGCCAAGTTCAGTGATCTTTAGGAAAGTATAATTATGAAAATAGTTATGTCCAGAGCTCAGAGAATTCGAATTGTCCTTTTTATTGAAAGACTCTAGCCCAGCCTATTTTATCCTATTTGAAACCTGCCAAATAATTTATATTGTCAATCTTTCCCTCCACTCCAAGCCAAGTTGTTAAGGTTTCAAACCAACAAATTTATTATGATAAATGTCATCTCAACATTTATGTAAAGGTTATTGGACATATTTTCTTAGTGTTTAATTTATACCAAATTAATATTTTGTATCATCCTGATATATGAAGACATTTATAAATATAGAAGTGAAATAATTTTTTTTTGAGATAGTCTCACTCTGTTGCCCAGCCTGGAATGCAATGGAGCAGTCTTGGCTCACTGCAACCTCTGCCTCCTGGGTTCAAGTGGTTCACCTGTCTCAGCCTCCCGAGTAGCTGGGATTATAGGCACCTGCCACACCTGGCTAATTTTTGTATTTTTAATAGAGACGGGGTTTCACCATGTTGGCCAGGCTGGTCTCAAACTCCTGACCTTGTAATCCACCCACTTTGGCCTCCCAAAGTGCTGGGATTACAGGCATGAGTGACTGTGCCTGGTGAGAAATAATTTTAATCAGTTTTGTTGTGAGATAATTTACACCTATCAAAGGTGATCTATTTTAAGTATAGAGCTTTATGAGTTTGACGAATTTATACAGTCATGCAACCACCATCACCACAATCATGATACAGAACATTTTTATCACCTTAAATATTCACTCATTCCTCCTTGCAATCAGTCTCCTCCCTAACTCCTGGCATCTGATTTGCTGTCTATCAACATAGTTTCGGCTTTAGTAGATTTTCATATGGAATCATACAATACGGAATCACTTAGAAGTAGTTCTTTTGTGTCTTACTTATTGCTGTCCTTGAAAAATATTCTTAAGCAAACAAAGTAACATGCCACATGCTGGCAGAAAAATATTTGCAAATAATATTTGAAAATTCTTGTATCTAGAATATATGAGTTCTTACATTCAATAAAAGACAATGAAATTTTTTAAAATAGGCAAAATAGCTAAACAGACAGCTTACCAAAGAAGATAGACAAATGGCAAATATACATAAAAAGATGCCCAACATCTTTGGTCATTCAGGAACTATAAATTAAAATCACAATGAGATACCTGTGTTGACACAAAGACCTGTTCACAAATGTTCATAGCAGCTGTATTTATAATAGTCCCAAACTAGAAACAACTCTAGTGTTTTAATCAACTGATGAGTAGATAAGCAAACTATGGGATAGCCATATGATGAAATACCACTCAATAATAAAAGGGAACCAATTACACTACAGAACAGCCAAATCACAAAAGCATTATGTTGAGTGAAGGAATCACATACAAAAGACTATATAGAAGAAATTGGGAAGGTTTAAAAAAATTTTAAAAAGCAGCGACTATTTGAGTATCACAAGTAAAGTATTATATGCTATGGTACATAATCATCCAGTCTTCAAAGAGCCTGCATAATAAGACACAAAGAGACTTGTCTAAGAGCCTGCATGGGATTAACCAATACAGTAGTAATTACCTAGGGATTTTTCTTAGAAGTGAGATTTTATTGCTCTTCCTCGATTTCACTTTTGTCTGTGTGCTCATGGAAAGTTTGAGTACATCAATAGTTGATTTTACAATCAAAATGTAGACTATTTTTATCACTCTAAGTGGTTTCTGTAGTCTCAGCACAGAGTCAGTGGGGATATCAATGGTTTATGCCCTCAAACCATATATCCAGTTGGAAGGGTGTGGAAAGTGGAAATGGATTCCACAGCTGTCCGTGGGTCCCACAGGGATGATGAAAAGAAAAATTCCTGGAGCTGAGACAAGGGGCTTCACAGATCTTGGCAAGTGAGTGTCATTATGTTTCAGGTTACAACCTTGATGCGATCTCCTCATAGAAGCCTGTCCTGGCCACTCAAAATAAGTATAAGTGACTTTTCCCCGCCCCATCATGCCATGGCATGTCACCCTCTTTTATTCCCCTCAAAATTCTTCAGTATTCGAACTACCCTGTTCATGTCTTTCTTTACTTTTATTACTGTCTGTTTTGCTGCTCCAGAATTCAAGCTCTTTGAAGACAAGGATCTGTGTCTTTTAGTAACTGCCACATCACAATTCACAGCATGGAATCTGGCACAAATTAGATGTTCTAAGTAAGTATGGTCTCAATGGCGCCAAATACAATTACATTCCAATGGGCTAGATAGTAGTGAATAGCAAAGATGCGGAGACACTGAGTAAAAAATAATCTTTAAAAAAATTTCCTCATGTGTTTTAAGGACAAAGTGATATAATATGAATTACTCAATGCAATGTCTGGCACATCACAAGATCTCAAAACTGTAGGCATTACCAATAATAACGACACTGGGATAAATCACCTCATTGTAACAGTGGCACAAAACAGATCCATTCATCCCTTGGTTCTGTCACTCTAAAAGAAATACCTTTTCTTCTTTTTACAAAGTATATTTTCTTTCTTTCTTTCTTTCTTTTCTTGAGACAGAGTCTCACTCTGTTACCCAGGCTAGAGTGCAGTGGTGTGATTGAGGCCCACTGCAACCTCCGCCTCCCGGTTCTCCAGCCTTAGCCTCCTGAGTAGCTGGAATTACAGATGCACACTGCCAGGTCCAGCTAATTTTTGTATTTTTAGTAGAGATGGGGTTTCACCATGTTGGTCAGGCTAGTCTTGAACTCCTGACCTTGTGAACCACCTGCCTTGGCTTCCCAAAGTGCTAGGATTATAGGTGTGAGCTGTGAGCCACTGTGCCTGGCCACAAAGTCTGTTTTCTTTATTTAAATATCTTGTTGCTCCCCTACCCATTTTTTGTCACTGCCCAAGAATGTTGGAAGTTAGAACCAAAACCCCAAACTTGAAGTCTTCTTTCTTTTTTTCATGTCTTAGATCATCGAAAATTTAGTAAAGTTGTAGTTCTGTCTGGTTTTCTAAATTGAATGCTATGGTTTGACTGCCTAGTGTAGTAATAGAAGGGAGGCTTGGATTATTGTAACTTTAAAGTCATGTATTCAAACCAAAATACCATTTGTTGCATTAAATCTGTTGTTATTATTATTATTTTTTTAAAAACAACAAAATCTTAAAATACCCCTCATCACTTAACCTCAGAATCAGTTCAGGTAAACAGCAACTTGCAAGCCATTTGCGTTTTTGTTTTACGGTAGTGGCTGAATAGAAACAGGTATAAAACCATGTTAGGTTTCTTCATAACATCAAATAGAACAGCCTTATTTAAGAAGATGAGTTTCTATAGATATTATTTAAGATTTTACATGGCACTTCTAAGTTTATCAGATTGTCTTTCTGAGTTTTTGAAATGGGCAAATCTACAGGCAAAAGTATTTCTTTTCTTAAGACAGTTCCTATAGCAAGCTGTTCCTCTTCCATTTTCGTAAGTGTGGATTCATTTAAAAGAATTGTTATAAAATATTCATAACATAAAATTTACCATTTTAGTCATTTTTAAGTATAAAGTTCAGTAGCATTAAGTATATTTATATTTTACAGCCATCATCAGAACTTTTCTTTTATCTTTCCAAAGTAAAGCTCTGTACCCATTAAATAGGAGCTTCCCATTGCTTCTTATTCCAATTTCTGGTCACTATTCTACTTTCCGTCTTTCTGATTTTAGCATTCTAGAAATCTCATGTAAGTGGAATCATATATTATTTTTTCAGGTAACTGATTTATTTCTAAACGTCTTCAGGTTCATTCATGCTGTAATTTCTCACAGTTTCAAGGCTGAATAATATTTCATGTCTGTATATACCACATATTGTTTATTCATTCATCTGTTGATGGACACTTGGGTTGATTTCACATTTTTTGCTATTGTGAATAATGCTGCTGTGAAGATGGTTGTACAAATGTCTCTTTTAGATTCTCCTTTCAGTTCTTTTAGATATATACCCAGAAGTGAAATTGCTAGATCATATATTGTTTCTGTGTTATATTTCGAGGCATTGTTATACTATTTTCCATGGTAGCTACACCACTTTACATTCCCACCCATAGCGCCCAAGTGTTCCAGTTTCTCCACATCCTCATTAACATTTGCTATTTTTTGTTTTTTTTTTCTATGATGGCCATCTTAATGGGTGTGAAGTAGAATCTCATTGTGGCTTTGATTTACATTTTCCTAGTGATATTGAATATCTTTTCATGTACCTTTTTTTTGGCCATTTTTCTATGTTCTTTGGAGAAATGTCTATTTGGGTTGTTTGTCCATTTTTCTTTTTTTGAATTGAGTTTACTGTTTTCTGTTGTTGAGTTGTGGGAGTTCTGTGTATATTTTGTATATTAACCCTTTATCATATATATGATTTGCAAATATTTTCTTCCATTCTGTGAGTTGATGGTATTTTTTTGATGCACAAATGTTTTTAATTTTGATGTATTCCAATTTATACCTTTTGGTTTGTTTTCTTTCTTTCTTTCTCTCTTTCTTTTTTTCTCTCTCTCTGTTTCTTTTCTTTCTTTGCCCATGCTTTTGGTATCATACTCAATAAATCATTGCCAAATCCAAGGTCACACATTTTTATTCTTTTCTTCTGAGTTTTTATCTTATAGTTTTAGATTTCTGAACCATTATGAGTTAATTTTATAGTTTTAGCTCTTGGACTTAGATCTTTGAACCTTCTTGAGTTATGGGATGAGGTTAGACTCCAAATTATTTTTCATATGGAGATCTATTTTTCCTAGTACTGGGTAGAACTGGAACTCCTCTGCAAGGGAGGTGAGGAAGGAGGGGAACAGAGAAAAGCATAGATATGACCAGTTTACTTTTGTTGAAACATAGTTACTTCTTAAACAAAGATTGTTTTAGTGGATGTTTTCAAAGCTGCTGGTTACTGTTTCAAAGGTCAAATAGATAATGATTAAGTTGTGCATCACTTAAGGTAGATTTTGACCTCTCACAAGTTGAAGAGTATTGAAGATCTAAGATCATTTACATCCCTCCGGAAGAAAAAATAACATAGCCTTCTAGGGCAAAGAAGAAACAGTTCTGAACAGTTACAGGATAGTCCATGGTTCAAAGTACACCTGTCTGGTTTGCTGTTCTTCAAAATCCCATACTTGGTTGCAGTGGCCTCACTCTTACCTGCCAACCTGGGAGGTTGGTGATGAACATGTCTTCACCTTTTCTTTGGAGTCTGGTTACCTTATTGACATTTGCTGAATTAGATGGAGAAGGTAGAGGACTTGAGCTGCAGCGACAAAAAAGAAGCACTGATCTCCAACAGTAAGTAGACACATGGATCATACCTGCTCAAGGACTAGGCTAGTTCCTCACCAGTTTTCCCAAATAGCCAGATAAACAAAGGTGCAACTTTTCTTGAGGAGGATTGTATTGAGAAGTAAACAGGGGAAAATATTTAGAGTGAGGCATGAAATTACTTTTCTAAACACAAATTATTCATCTGTCATTTTGCAAATAATCTGTTTGCAGTTGCCAGTAAGTATCTTCAAGAAATGTGCAGAGAAAGAAATGGCTAATGAGCAGGGACAGTTGGATTCAGTTGATCAAAAAGTGAAGATTTGTATAGTCCTTAGTTATTCAGTAAGAAACTTTGTTATTTTAGTTTAAAAATTGTACCTGCTAATTGCTGATGCATTCTCTGGTTTCAATTATATAGACCTCGAATGGCTGCAGAGAGGGGAAATTTGGTGTTTCTTACGGGCTCTGCCCAAAACATTGAATTTAGAACTGGATCTCTGGGAAAAATTAAATTAAATGATGAAGACTTCAGTGAATGTTTACATCAGGTAATACACTGGAAATATCCTGAAGTCATTTCATATGTCCATATATAGTGACTTAATTGAACAAGTCTAGATTAATCTGTACCTTGAATCTTTTTAAATTATTATTTTTTATTAATATATAGTAGATACACATTTTTTGGGTACATGTGATAATTCGATACATTTATATACTGTGTAAAGTTCAAATTGGGGTAATTGGGATATCCATCACCTTAAATATTTACCTTTTCTTCATGCTAAGAACATTTCGATTGTTCTCTTCTACCTATTTTGAAATGTGCACTAGATTAATTTAACTATAGTCACCCTACTGGTCTATCAAACACTCAGTCTTATTTCTTCTGTCTAAGTATATATTGTACTCATTCATCAACCTGTCTTTAACCACCCTCCCCCTTCCTAGTGTACCTTGAATCTTTAGCATAGAGAACATAATTGAGCATCAGACATGTTCTTGTAAAGGACTATGGCCTGGGGTTAATGGTGGATAGAGGGAGTGTGCTAGAAGAAAGAGGCTCATTGTTCCAGACAATGCACCCTAGTCCAGAGAAGGCATAGAGGGTAGAAGTGAAATTCCTCCACAGGGAATGCGAGGAAGGAGGGGACCAAGGGTATGTGGAGATGTGGCTAGTTTACTTTGGCCACAGAACAGAATTGGCCAGTTATTCTCCTGCCTTACTGGGTGTTTTCAGTTATCAATAATCACTGCATATTTCAGTCCTAATGTTAGAAGTCAGCATTGTTCAGCACTTACTGTGGCCATCCACTGTGCTCAGCACTGTATGGATGTTGCCTCATTTGACCTTCACAGCTGTTCTATGAGGTAGACTTTACTGTCACCCTAGTTTTACGAGAGGTAAAGGAACCCTGAAGTAGTTAAGTAACTTGCCCAAGACATGCAGTAAATAGCTGAGCCAAGACTTAAAACCTAAACAGTTTAATTCCAAGCCAGGTTTCTTAATAAGCACCCCAAACTGGTATTATAGGAAAACATACAAATGGAAAATACCTTGCTCTATTGTTACTGAAAACCATAAGTGGAATTGTGTTGTGGCTGTTTTAGCTCAGTGTTTATTACACATGACACTGTTTTGGTTTTTATAATAATAGGCAAGATTTTAGTGCTTAAAGTAGAATACTATGCAAGTTTTTAGTTATATTACTGTAAGATAGATATGATATTTTCGCTAGTGCTCTTCATTTCTTCTTCTTTTTCTAAAATTAGATCCAGAAAAACAAAGACGATATTATAGAGTTAAAAAGAAGTGCAATTGGTCTGCCTCAAAATATATCTAGTCAAATCCATCAGCTTAATTCCAAGGTATGTCTGACATCCACATCATAGGAGCTGATGAGTTCTCTTGAACTCATCAATTCAAAAGTTCTGTGAGTTCTCCTGAATTCAACTTTGTAAGTAACCATTTTGCAGTGGCTCACTGCAAGTTAATAGATGATTAATATCAAAACTGCCTATAATCCCAGAAATTTGGGAGGCCACAGTGAGAGGATTGCTTGAGCCCAGGAATTTGAGACCAGCCTGGGCAACATAGTAAGACCCTGTCTCTACCAAAAAAAAAAAAAAAAAAAAAAAAAAAAAATAGCTGGGCATGGTGGCATGAGCCTGTACTCACAGCTACTTGGGAGGCTGAAGTGGGAGGATGGCTTGAGCCAGGGAGGTTGAGGCTGCAGTGAGCTATGATGGTGCCACTGTGCTGTGCTTCAGCCTGGGCAACAGAATGAGACCTTGCCAAAAAAAGCAAGCAAGCAGAGGGGAAGGGAAAGGGAGGAGAGGAAAGGAGAGGAGAGGAGAGGAGAGGAGAGCAGAGGGGAGGGGAGGGCAGGGGAAGGGAGGGGAGGAAGAAGGGAAGGGAAGAAAGAAGGGAAGGGAAGGGAAAATAAGTCTTGCTCAAGTTCTGAGAGCAACCTTCTTATTGGCGAAGTGGATGTATCACTGACATTTATGAAAATTCCCATAGTCACTGTGTACAGAGAAGCAGTCAACTTATCAGTGGGTTGTAATTAAAAAAAAAAAACCTTAAAAAAACAGAAATCTGTGTGATAGGAGAGAATAAGAAGGAAAAAAATCCTGAGGGGAGAGGAATGAAGAGGAAAAAGGCAATAAAAGCAAGAATGAACGGGCAAAGTGTGTCCCTAGCAGAGGGCATTAGCAAAATATGTCATGGATATAACATCACATGTGAAATACCTTTGAAGCAGCTAACTGAAGCTTTTTCTTCCCCATTGCCAGCTTGTGGATCTTGAGAGAAAATTTCAAGGCTTGCAGCAGGTAGGTCTCATCCTGCTAGATACCTAACATCTTTCACAGAAAACATACTAGAATCACTAATAGAGCCACTATTAGCATTTTAAGGGTGAATGGATGATTATTATCAAAAACTTGCTTTTTCCCATAATTTAATTCTTATCCCAGCATGTGTTTACCAGGATGCAGATGCAGAGCTGAGTCTAAGACATGAAATGGTGAGGCTGAGGTCACGGAGCCTGTTAGGGCTTCTGACCCTGAGTTTGAAGCATGAAACCCACATGCTTCTCCCTTTATCACTGCCTTTAGCTGTGTGTGCTGTGCTTGCTCAGCTAGTGACTCCCAACTTGCTGCTTCTCCCATCAGGGACTGGGGCTTGGAAAGCCAAGCGTCCTCTCTGACACTTAGCTCAGATGGCTAGGTGTATCGCAAGATATTCCAAATTTTCTTAAAACTACATTTGCTGGTAATCAAATTTGAACAGTTTCTTAGTGAAAACATTCTACAACTGTACTACATGCTTGTAGATTTGATCTATATAAACTTAGGTTTTTTACCCTTTTGTAGGTAACTGGCCTTTTAAAGACTTTCATGGAAGCCATAAGTTTCTATGCAGAGAAATGCACAGAATCTCCTCATATTTCAAATTTAGTTTGAGGATTCCAATGTAGGAATTTCTGCACAAATATTTATCTGTTTTGCTTATGCTTCAAACATTTTCCTCTGCTTTTAAGTTTGAACTCCCATGGTAAGGGACAGATACAGAAAAAGGAATCATGCAGATTGAGGCAGGTCCCACCATTCTGGCAAGGATTGCTGCTGCAAACCTTTTTGTCATTCGATGAACAAGTTTCATGTATTCCTTTTCTCCACTTATATAATACATTGACCCCTCCGCTGTCATTTTTTAGAGAGTAGCTTAGCGAATGATAATGAGTAAAGAACAGTGCTGTGGACCATGACACTGTACTCAAGTTTTGTCTCCTGGAGGGCTTCATTATTTTCACCAAAGGTCAAAGAGGGGAGGCTACACTCAGACAGTCCTCCTACCTGCATCCCTCAGGAGGAACACTGAATGATTTTCAGATGTGAATGCCTTTGTGCCTTTGGATAGGGCGAGTGCTCTGTGGCCACCACAGTCCCTGCCACTCCCTATTCCTCTTCCTCCTGACAGTTGATTTCATTGTCTGCTGGACCCCTGTAGGCTTTTAAGTTTTTAGTCCCCAGACACTGTTGCTTTTGTCCAACAGAAAACCTTTGAATGAGTTTGTGGTTGATGTTCTGAAGAGCGTTCTTTGATGGACAGAGCCAATTGTGGTGCTAGCACAAAGATAGACAAGTAGAATAATGGAATTAAACAAGGTTCATAAAAAGACTCCTAGATGTACTGTCACCTAATTTATGACCAAGGTGGAGAAGGAATGGGCTTTGCAGAAAATGGTGTTAAGTCAGTTGGCTATCCTCTGGCTTTCCATTTCATCTGTAAAATGAATGAAACAGAGTTAATTTTCTTTGTGAGTCACTATATATATAGTATGTTGTGTTTGTGTGTGTGTATATATGTAGACACGTGTGTGTGTGTGTGTGTATATATATATATACATATATATGTATATATATACATAGATATATATGTGTTAATTAATTTCATAGATATTAATATATATATGAAATGTAATGAACAGTTTGCCTCTATTTTAACCTTTTAAAAACAGAGAATTAGGTTGGGTATGGTGGCTCATGCCTGTAATCCCAGCACTTTAGGAGGCTGAGGTGAGTGGATTATGTGAGGTCAGGTGTTCGAGACCAGCCTGGCCAATAAGGTGAAACCCTCTCTCTGCTAAAAATTAAAAAATTAGCAGGCATGGTGGCACACACCTGTAATCTCACTACTCAGGAGGCTGAGGCACAAGAATAGCTTGAACCCAGGAGGCAGATGTTGCAGTGAGCTAAGTTCACACCACTGCACTCCAGCTGGGCGACAGAGTAAGGCTCCATCTCAAAAAGTTTTCTCTGCACCCAAAGGCAATAAAAATCTTACAAGATTGAAACTGGTAGCTGACATAAGGTCACGTTCCCCAGGTTTTGTAGATGGAGTTGTAGACAAAGGTAGGTCTGTTTGTGATCTGGGCTGAAAGCAGTCACCTGACCCAGGTGAGCAACAGGGTAAAGAATATGTCTTAGCTGGCCACATTTCAAACCAAGGGACTTGGAGCAGAAAGAATTCAGAGACCTTAACCCATGGAGGAGGGGCAGAGCAGCAGATGATCATATTTCAAAGGCTCATCTGGAGGGACCAAAGATAAGAATCACAAGTAAAAGAACCTACTGGAATCTCCATTTTTATTTTCTCTGTGCAGTAGGAATATTCATTATTATTTCCACACTTGAAACCTTTACTCTTGTCCACTGAGGTCTCTCTCTCAGGTGAATAATACTTTTCCAAGACAAAGTGAGAATCTTCTCCCCTCATAGCTCATCCTACCCATGGTCAAAAGCATGTTGAGAGTTAAGGAGTAGGAACAAGACTGATAATAGGAAACACTTTTTGTTTTTTTCACAGGAGAGGTGATTTGAAGAATAACATAAGTAATAGCTTTGCAGTCTGGAGGGAGACCCCCATCGACTGAGAGTTAAATGTAATCCCCCCCACACACCTGAATGGTAATGTGTCTTTTGTTGCTGCCGACTGCAGGTCATCTCACTGGCTGTCCTGTCTTTGTTTCAGACTGTTGACAAAAAGGTTTGCAGCAGCAATCCTTGCCAGAACGGTGGAACCTGCCTCAACCTGCATGATTCCTTTTTTTGTATCTGTCCCCCACAGTGGAAGGTGAGTCACTTGCTCTTTGGTTAAGAATTGTGGTGGGTCAGCATCTGTGGTTTCCTTGGAATCATTCAGGCATATTTAATTCTCCATCCAAAGTTTCTAGGATTCTGTGGCCTCGTGAATCAAAATGAAGTATGCCATGTATGCTAAAATCCAAACAGTGGTGAGTTTGATTACAGAACCCACTGAACACTAAAGCGATTGAAAGGAGAGTTTCACTTGATTGGATAACTA